>OZ007592.1:193909772-196426422 GCA_963931845.1 Maratus michaelseni | reverse complement strand
AATTGTGCACAAAAAGTGCATAATCAGAAGAGTCAAATATACTCTGATTTTGTGCCCTTTTTATTTTACACATTTTTTACATACGAAATAATCCCTAAATTGTGCATTTTTTATGCATAATCAGAACCTCTGATTATGCATAAAAAATGCACAATTTAGGAATTTTTTGGTATGCAAAAAATGTGTAAAATAAAAAGTGCACAAAATATTAGCGTATTTTGCACCTCAGATTTTGGGCATTTTTTTTAAGTAGATTTTTTGCATACCGAACATTTTAAGCATATATTTAAATCAAGATTCAGCTTACTATGAAATTTACTGTTATTACTATAGTAATAAACCCACTTTTGGAAAGATGCATAATTATAAATAAGATTATGAACAATAATTTTATCAAACCGCCAACATGGGGAAAAAGAAAATAAGCTTAAATTCAAATATGTAAATTTTATAATTAAAAATAACATTGCATAAAGTAAAAAACAAAAAAAAAAACATGTCCAATATTATTAAAACCCAATAAGAGAAAATTATTACACTTACTTGAAAAGAGCTGCACTAAATTCTAGTTGTTGGTTGAAAATGTTTTAACTAATGTATTTGAACTTAGAAACTGGATGCAATCATTCTACTGACTGCAGAGGGCTTTGATAGACGACAGCTAAAATCTAACTACTGTTGGGGAAAAGTGAAAGAAAACACGGCACACACACACAAAAAATGACCATTGCGGTACAGTCGCTGCGTTTATTTGAAATCACAACATAAATAATCAACTAATGGTACTTGTATATTTGTTTGAATTCTTTACAGTTAACATTTAGTTGTAAAAACAACAGTCATTGCATACTTATAGTGCAAATACCCCAATACTGTCAAAAATTTTACAAATTAAACCATAAAGGACAGCTAAATCTACCAGAAACAGTTCGCATAACATATAAAACTCAGTTAATAGGATGCCTTCCACCATGTCGGTAATCTTCAAATTGTTCAGTAGATACTTTATCTTTGGCATGGGCTGATGTATATTTGGGTGATTTTCATTAATAAAATCAAAGCTGTCATTTCAGTCGTCAAAAGCGACTAATTATCGCATATCGCGACTACAAAAGTATAATAAATTATTTGCTTTATATAATTTAAATCATTTTGACTGGTTTTTGGGTCATCTTTGGGAGATTTCACAGGGGTAAAATTATAATATTTCAAATCTTAAAAATTTTAAATAAAATTTTAAACTTTCAAAATATTTAAAATTTTTAAAAATTTACCGAGATGAAAAATTTTTAGACATTCCACCTATAAATTTTGTAATTTTCGAAAAAACTTTGAAATTTTACTTGAAATTTTGAAAACTTTTTTTGAAAAAATTACATTTTAAAAAAATTCTACAGTAAAAAAACAAGTGTCTTAAAACCATATCAATGATTGTTTTTGGGTCATCTGTGAGAGATTTCGCACGGGTAAAATTATAAAATTTCAAATTTTAAAAATTTTAAATTTTCAAAAATTTTTTTAAAAATTTACCGAGATGAAAAATTTGAGATATTCCACCTATAAATTTTGTAATTTTTGAAAAAACTTTAAAATTTTACTTTTTTTTTGAAATTTTGATTTTTTTTTAAATTACAATTTTAAAAAATTGTATAGTAAAGAAATTAGTGTTAAAACCATATAAATTACTGTTTTTGGGTCATCTTTGGGAGATTTCACATGGGTAAAATTATAAAATGCCAAATCTTAAAATTTTAAATAAAATTTTTACAAATTTACCGAGATGAAAAATTTGAGATATTCCACCTATAAATTTTTTAATTTTTGAAAAAACTTTGAAATTTTACTTGAAATTTTGAATTTTTTTTTAAATTACATTTTTTTTAATTGTACAGTAAAAAAATAAGTGTTTTAAAATTTCTTCACAATATTCTTCATAATAATCTTCATTTTCCATTTCGATTTTGCTCATTAACGAACTTGACCGAGATTTTATGTCCCTTGATTATACGTATCAGTTTGGAAGAGATTTGTGCAGAATTATTGAAGTTATCGTGTTCATAAAAAATGATATAGCTATATAGACAGATAGATAGATAGATAAAGTTTTGAACTGGGGGGTGGTTTGGGGTTCTAGGGGATCGGCGTAGATCTGCAAAAATTTTCAGAAATTCCAACATAGGGAATAATGTAATAGGTAGTATTTCTTACGAAATCTACCTAAAAAGAAAACGAAAAAATGATAATTTTGTTTCTCTCAATAAATAAATATGGACAAAATTATATAATGCCAGGCTTTCACTCTTCAACGGAGTGAAATATTTCACTCTTGTCAAAGGAGTGAGACAGTCACTCTCGACAACGGAGTGACATATCTCACTCCTTTCTAGGGAGTGGAAAATTTCACTCTTTAAGGAGTGTATTTTTATAAAATTCACTCCAAAAAGAGTGAAAATGCCTCTCACTCTTCCAAAGAGTCAACTTCTCACTCCTCCCACTATTAGAGTGTAGAGAGTAGATTTGGTCCCTTTTCTTAAGTCATTGTCGAATACGGACACGGAATAAGGTCCTGGATCGTACGTCAAAAACTCTTCAATATCTTCATCTGAGTGCTTTGTAACCGAAATTCGTTGGAACAAAGATGTGGGGTTAATAGAAACCAATTCGTCGTCTACTCGTATCACAGTATCACACTGTTCATTACAACAAGAGGTTTTACTCTTTCGCTCCGTTTAAATGTGACAGTTCCAAAGTCACCACCAACATTGTTCACGTCTTTAATGCCTGATTTCCTAGACTTATGGAAGTTGATACGTTTAGGCAAAAAATAAAACTTTTAGGAACTGAAGTCCGTGTCAGCATTTATTAGCGAAAGTGTGCTTTAGTTATTTTATTTTTGTGTTAGTTAAAAGGCAAATTAAAAAATGCCATAATTTTGTAAAAACAAATGGAGATTTTGATCCGATCCCAGGTATGCTCATTTTTATTTATTTTTTAGTTATGAAGAAAACAATGAACCTCAGATGCATAAAATATAATCAATCATATAATTTTTAGTATCATTAATGGTCAACATTTGCGTTATAACGCCTTTTCAAAGATAATCCGTAAAGTGATGACTTGGTAGCGAAAGGATTAAACTTCGAAAATATTTCTTACATCCGAAAGATCACTTTATTGAATAAACAAAGATTTTCTTGGTAGATGAAAAATAAGAAGAAATTTTATGAGTTCGTCGATATGACGATCTTTCGTTTTAAATTATCGTTCATTGGATTTCAGTGCCTGTTCCCAGATAGCAAGCAGAGTTCCGAAAATGATCTTTTTTCATTTTCTTTCGATTTTTCTGCAAATGTATATTATCTTTACCGTATATCACGGTCGCAGTAATGTTTTCAATATTAGATTTTTGGAATAACCGTCAGAAAACCTACGTTCTAAAATCATAATGTGCGCATTCATTTTGCGCGCATGCGCAACTTATTTCGATCTACAAATTGCCCTTGTGCTTGCGTTCACTCACTCATGACTCATTGAAGGTGATATTGACGTGCTAGCAGGTCACATATAGCGTCGCTCTGCGAGTGCCGGCTTTGCATTTGTGCAATCATGTTCCATCTAAAGTATGTTAAACTATTTTGTATTAATTTAATTTCATAAAGCTATACCTTATTGTAAGAACTACATACATACGCATATTTCTGTTGTATTTCTTGAAATTTCCATTTATAATATGTTTTTTATTCTTAACGAATTAATGCGAGTTCTTTAAACATATTTTCATTGCAAAATACAATAGATAGAGAATAGTGTTTGTTTATCTTTTACAATATATTATTATCGTTTATGTTATCTATTGATGCTCCCCAATTTTAAAATATTAATCTTATAGTTCATGTACTTAAAAATTACCATCAAAAGTTTGAAATATTCCGTAATAATAATAATAATAGATTTTGTACTGGTATTTAAACTGTAATTTAGTCAAAGTTAATTATTTTTACGCATACGGTTTATTTTCTTATATTTTAGTAATTTATGTTGTATAAAATTTCATTTTAAAATATCATTCAATGACAATTGTTTTTATATTATGTACGTTTAAGATACAAATCTTTTATTGTATGCATTGCTACAATATTTTAAAGTATTGTTATTTTTATTACTTTGTTTAGTACATTTTATTTTCATGAACATAGGCGTAACTAGTGGGGGGGCCGGGTGGGCCGTGCCCACCCCAGGTAGTTCCAGTGCCCACCCCAGAATTTCAAGTTCACGTGAAAATTTTATGACTGCGATATGGTCAAAATTTTAATTTTCAAATATTTGAATGATTATACCAATAAATTATACTATATACTTCTGATTTGAGAACTAATGTAACGAAAACGGCGCGCACGCATATGTAAATGTGTGTGTGTGTGAGGTATAAAAGAAGCAACAGACAAAGAAAATCCTATTAGTCTTCTACATTCTTTGCAACAGTTATATGACCCGGAGTCTATAGGGTTCCAAAAGGAACAAAGTGAAATATTATCTGAAAGCTCTAAATCTGAACGAGGGTTTTCTTTTTTGTCACGAGGTGATGGGAAAAAAATCAGTTCCAGATGTCCAGTTCCGTATTCTTTCAACTAAGTCAAAAAATATCATCTGCTGTGGTGAGAGCCGATAAGAGAGAGAAGGGGATAGTAGGGGGCACAGGTGCCCGAACGGTTTTTTCCTTACAAAATAATGACCAATTTAAAAAACAGGATGTAATTGACAAATTACTGATCAATTATTTGTCTGAGTGATGAGATACGGCAAAAGTCGTAAATGAGAAGATCATCGCAGGGGGCTTTACTTTGAGGGTTAAGGTAGGGCGAATTTTTTGCAATTTGCCTGCGGCTGTAAGCGTGTGGGATTATTTCCCTTTTCCAAGTTTGCATGCGTAATTATCAGTGCTCAAATAAATTCTGTAGTTTTGGCAATTTTTGTTTGTATTGCTGCATGCTGCTTCATGGATCGAGGCTCTTTGCTTCATGTTTCTGAATGTACTTTTTGTGAGTAAATTTTCCTTATCAATCTTTGATAGTCTGAATAAATAAAGGGCTTAGTGAAATAACGCAACAAAAATAAAATTCTGAGACAATTTAAATGAAAGCTTTTAGTTGCAATTTTTATTTTATGTTTGTTCTTGTACCTTGTATTTAGTAAGTTAACGAGTAGTACTAAGCTCTCTCAGAAAAACTTAGCAACATTTAATTATCTAATATAAAAATTATTAATAATATTTAAGTTATTTTTATTAAAATATTAACTTTTAATAAACAATATATCAGATTTTAAAGATTAATTAAAATATTGGTATTTTATCTTTACTATATGACATATTATCTCATGGCACCCTCATCGAAAAAATAAACTGTATTTTGAGAAAATGTAACATAACATGTTCTTGCTCGAACCTCTAATTAATGTCATTTATTATTAAAAAAAACTATTTGGTAAAGACAGAAATTTATTTTTGAAATTGTCAAATTTAACCTTAAATTTTTTTTTCAAAATTTTAGGAAAATCCTGTATGTTTGCAACTTCTAAAAATGATCGCTCGCTGTGGTGCATTTAAAATTTTCATTGATAAATCAAAAGGAGCAATAAGTTTTTTTTTGCCGAGTTGCCAATTGAATAGAATTTTTTTTTCTTACTGACTTACTGTTTCTTTCTGACAAATAACACTATATAACAGTAAAATTTCCCTTCTATGTCCTTAAAAATTTCTTTTCAATATTCTAATATTTATTTTAAAATAAAGGAGCTCTTATAAATTTATTTTAATTTAGAGAAGGAATTGTGGAATTTAACGTTTCATTAATTAATAATTTTTAAGATCATCCTCTTCTTAAAAAAGAAAAAAAAAACTGAAAGCTTTTTTTTGTGTGTGTGTGTGTAAAGTTTACTTGTAAAATAACTCATTGCTGCACTCATTCCTCAAAACACAAGTATTTGTGTTAAATATGGTGTACAATTTACTTTAAAGTTTATTTTTGAATACTTTTAAAGCTTAAAATACATTAAAATTAGGCCTAACGAATTTTCAGCATCTGGTTTACAGATGTCGAATATTCGCTATTGGATCAAAATCACTAATCGATGCATCTCTATAAGCACCTTTCAAATGTGATAGAAATAATTTTAAAGAATACTTTTGTTTTCCCATGAAAAGAAGGTAAAACTTAAGCTTTTTTATTTATTTATTTTGGGCGAAAATTATTTTAGGTAAAAATGTTTTCCATGTGAGTTCTCTTTAATCAAATCTCTTTCTGCTGAATGCTGATGGAGCTAATTAAATTTAAAATCAATCCACTACTATAGAAATCATCGTAGTTTTAAAATTATAATGTACTATTAAAATTTAAGAATATATATATATATTTTAAACTTTAAAATACTTCTGATTTCTTTTTCTTTCTTTTTTTTTAAAGATTTTATACACTATTTTATGTGATATGTCAACTTTTGAAAGGACTATTACTTATACAGTATCGAATTTAAAAATTGTGTTCTTATAAACATATTTTGCACATATTAAAAATTGAGGATTTTATGCAATAGAACAGTGGAGTATCCACTGAATTTTAAATAAACAAGAACGAAAAATCATGCGTCAAGCATAGATTATGTAACACTTTCCAACGCTTCCAAAATAATTTTACAAATCATACCGTTTAATAAGCTGAAAGATAACATCTAAGTAAACAATTTGGAAAACGAATAACATATTTAAAAACATAATTTCAGGAATTTCCAACATTATACAATATTCGAAAAAATATCCGAATACTTTTATTCAACTCTGTATAGGATCTATAGATTTGTATATATACTACATAGGATGCTAAATTTTAGTTCAGTTAGGAAACGCGTAACACAGTTTAAAATTCTCCTTCTGGAGTTTCTGTCAATAAACGGAAATGTGTTCGCGAACTTTTGTGCTTCCCTGTATAGGATCTACAGAATTTATACACACCACGTAATAGACAAAAAGCGAATTAAATTTAAAATCGCGTTCAGTAACTTAAAACGAACTTCCAGGAATTATTGTTAACAGACAGTAGAGAATTCTTTTGTGTGTCCCTGTAAATGAACGATGACTGCTATACACACAGTATTCTGTAGGAAGCCTCTTGTAATGCACCTTAGTGATATATATAATTTTCAATGCGTTTAGTGAAACATTATTTAAATAAACCGCAGACGATTTTTCTCCATAGACGTAATGTAACGGAATTCTTTTGACTGTCCCTGTAAAGTAACTATAAGTGCTATGCACAGCCTATTCCATATTAAGCTTCTTGTAATGCACCTTAGAGATATATGTATTTCAATGCGTTTAAAACAGTGAAACATTATTTAAATAAACCGCAAATGATTTTTCCCCATAGACCGCAATGTAACGGAATTCTTTTGAGTGTGCCTGTAAAAAAACTATATGTTCTACACACTTCCGTTGAAATAGGGAACATGCTATAGATAACGACAATAAGATATAAAAATTGCAGAGCAATCCGAGCATATTTACGGGAGTTAGAGCACGGACAGACGGTAAGACGGCCATACGGCAGACAAACCGAAGTGCTAAACACTTTTCAACTAGGTTGGAAAGTGTTAAAAACGCATCGTTTTCAGTTAGGGATGTAGCTAGAAGTAAACAATAGGGGGTGCTCAAGAAAATGTAGGGGGGGGGGGGGCTCATACTATTTCTCTCTATCTCTGAGACATGCACGCACAAACACAGATATATATGATCAAAGTATTATATAGAAAGGTAAATTAGTGTATATTCATATTGTAGGCACTATATTTCTTATTAAATTGTTTATAACTATGTTTGATGCGAAGAAAAGTAAAGGCTGCAGACAATGTAATGGAGGATATATGGTGGATATGCAGTATACTTTTTGGATTATTTTAAGGAGTACCGTATACCCTCTTCTCAAAAACAGTATAGCATATACTTTTTAGGGTATACCCTCTGCCTAAAGCGTATGCCCTCTGTTTTTTTTTATTACTACATCACTGGCTGCATAATGAACATTTTCAGTGCATAATTATACTAGTGAAGTAATAAGTGATGATGTCAATAAGTAAATAAAAAGCTGACAGTTTTCCTGTTTCAAAAGAGTTTCAACCTTTAATTTTATTCTGAATATTCCTTGCCCTTAAGAATTTAAAGTTATGTTTTTATATGATAAAAAACATTAGAACAATCAAGGGTGTATTTTGTATTTAGAACAATCAAGGGTGTATTTTGTATTTTAAAATTATTTTTGTGTCTAGTCAAAAGCTAAAACCACTTGTATTTAAATTGGCTATAACTCATTAGAATAACTTTGTTTTATGCTAATAATGAAAAACGCTACAAAATGAAAAATTTGAGTATATAACTAATGCAAAAGGGAATGTTTGCATCAGCAAAAGGTAGCTAATTCTGAGTATGTGCAGATAGGATGCGCACATTTTGAAGCACTTATTTGCAGTTTTTAAATAAATGCTGCAATTTAGTATTTATGCAAAACTGTAAAAAGCCCCCAAAACTAAGTTCAATTTTTGAAGAGAATTTCATTTGGATTTTTGAAACAGAATTTCTTTTGGTGGCCTTGGCAACTTTCCCAGGGGGGGGGGGGGGGGGGGGCGGCTCAAAAATTTTCAGGGGGTGCTGAGCCCCCCTGGCACCCCCCTAGCTACGGCTCTGTTTTCAGTACCGGTTTCGAAGATTTAAAAAAAAAAATAAGAAAAAGTAAAATGCGGTCTATGTAGAGATTGACCTCAACTATCCAATGCAAAAAATAAAATAGAAAATCATTTTAAAAATATGAAAATGCAAACTAAATATTGGATGTTTTCGCGTAAGTGAAGTACCCCCCCCCCCCCCCCAGGTTTCAGTTGTATACATTTTTCAGACATGTATAAATTATATCTATATGGTATTCGTTCTATCGGTACCACAAAATTTTTCTCAAGACAGTTTTCTGTAATAGACACAATTCAACATTTTGCTGTTGGAGAAGTGGAATTCGTTAAGAATCAAAACATTCATTTAAAAAAAAATGAATTCTGGAGAAGTGATAGTTTAAGTGCTGTGTTTAAAACCGGGACATTAAAGAGATGTATTGGGACACCCAGACATTATGCCTAAAATTGGGTCTCTCTCGGAACTTCTAGTCATCTTAAAAATTTCAATGGCACAATGAATAGCAGTGGTGCCGACTTATATGGGCCCATGGGGCTTTAGCGTTGAGCCCGCCCAATAATTTGTTCCCCTGACCCACCTAATTCCCCTTGTTTTATTTCACTACGTATTTATTTAAATTTTTAAATCTCTGAAACAAAATTTCATTTTCTATTTGTTGGACAACAAATAAGAGTGAAATATGCCAGCCCAAGATATCGTCGGGATAGCTCAGTAGGGAGAGCGTTGTTACGGCAAACCAAAGTACCCAGGTTCGAGTCCTGGGCGTTAGTCCTGTGCCTTGGATATAATTTACTTAGTTGAATATACTTTCCTCTGTTCATTATGAAAATTTCATTTTGTTGACGTTGGAAAATAGCATTGACATCCGTAACAGAGACATCAAGAGCACTAAATGTTCTTCAGTACACATATAATTATTAAATTTCTCTCAACAGTTCAATTTCCTATATACTTGATCAGCAGTATTGTTGTCGTATGTAAACCAAAAGGTAAATGCAAGAATCCTGTGAACTTTAATGACTATGCTATAGATTTGTTTGAGAAAGAGAATGTATACGGATCATTTAAAAAAAAAAAAGATTCTAAAATGTATACGGCGAGTAACTTCGTATGCCCTCCACTATACCCCTTTTGATCAGTGAGTATAAATCAGTGAGTGAACATTATCTATATTTTAGTGTCCCAATCCTGATAATTATAAAGCTCATAAATGACTGAAAAGCTTTGCTTCTTGTGTTTTTAATTTGTATTGATATTTATGATATTATAGTAAATATTAACATTATTATGCAAAAGAATTCACGAATAACATAAGCAAATAATAAAACGTGCCATGCTATTTTGCTTAAAAAATTTGGGCCCATACAATATATTTCAAAAGTTGGCTCCATTGATCAATGGCATTCCTAAATAATAACCTTGATAATAAGTTGTTTCTAATTTTAAGTCAAAATTTTCATTAAATTAACGAGTTTGGTCTCAATGCAGTTTTTTTAAATATTCTTGCACCTTGCACGCATCAGTGGTGCAGCCAGAATTCTGCTCTATGGGGAGGAGAGGTTGAATTGTTGATAATGGTGGTCGCAAGTTACTTGAATCACCGGCTAATCGAATCAGTTTAGGTAATGAAGTGATAATCATTTTTTCCCTCGAAGAGTAGAATCAATAGTTACATTGACCATAATTCATTTCAGCAACGTTTACTATATAAGAGTTAGAAAACATAAAATGCACCAATGGAATAACAAAAAACTGTTAGATTAATATAGTGTTTGAAAAATGAGGAGGCAAACTTAAGAAATGGAAGGGAATAGTACAGCAAACAATTTTTTGTACAGAAAATTAGGAATCGATTTTTAAATCAGAAATACATAGGATTTCATTCCAAAACAATCCCGAATTCTTGTTCTTAACTTTAGTAATAATAAAGCAATTTTAGCAAAATTTCCAATAGACTTTACTTTGCTTTGTGTCAGATGTAAAATAACACGCGAAGAGGTAGAATTTATTATAATCCGCGTCCAAACAATGCCAAATTAAGTATTCCATAGTTTAGGATGTAGTTGACATTAAACGCGGTATCGTTGACTGAATTACTGTGTACTTCCAGCACTTTATTTGACATCTTAATTTCATCATAATTTCGTATACAGTATACTGAAAATTTCGTTAAAATATCTTCATTATTATTAACGTTCTCTAAAAATACTTGGATTCGACTTGACTTCCTATATCCTATATTTTTCACTAAATAAATGGATCGCGACCTGGTTTCCTATACAAAAATCTTTAATTGTATAGTGTGCTCTACCACCTTTTACAGATTGTTCTACTTTTTTTTTTAAACACATTGTTTATGTGTTAAGTATGTTTGCTTTCTAAATATTATTTGTTTTTAACCTTTTTCATGATGTTGGAGAATATTTATCTATTAAATCACACAAAAATAACGCCTGCATCCAAGTCTAAACATACACACAAATATTATACACACATACAAGCTATAAATACAATACACCCAACAAGTGTGAAAAATTAGCCAGAGCCAGGAGTCAAACCTGGGACCACAGCATACAAGACTAATGCTCTAACCACTGAGCTACCCCGGCCATCTGGGACTGCAATTTATTAGTGAGAAATTGCAGACCCAGGTATTGGCCGGGGTAGCTCAGTGGTTAGAGCATGAGTCTTGTATGCTGTGGTCCTAGGTTCGATTCCTGGCTCTGGCTAATTTTTCACACTTGTTGGGTTTATTGTATTTCTAGTTTGTATGTGTGTATAATGTTTGCATGTATGAATATTTATCTATATTTAGTTTTCTGTTAGAAACACCTATGCAGAATGAAAGATAGGTTGTACCTGCCTTCGGCCGTGGAAAAAAAAGAAAATACATTATAATAACAATTTTGAAAAAAGAGGGTACTTTTTAACTTTCTCTGCCCCTCCCTGTAAGTAAGGGCGAAAGGATCTACTTATATATACATTTATTTAAATGAAATACATTATAGCTAAAACTCTAAAAGATATTCCAGTTTTTACTTCTTATCTGATTTAAACACGACTGTAATTTTGTCCACATGAAAAACAATATGTCATAATTTTGATGATATAGAGGCAGCATTATTTAAGATTTAATAAGTGTAGATCAATGTATAACTAATGTATTACTTATTAATTTCAGTTAAAGCATAATTAGCATAAGTTTGTGTGTAATTATAGTAAATTTTATAAACTCTATGAAAATGCTTCATATTTAACGCTTTTCTTTTGAAAACCTTGCTCATAGGCATGTATCTGTAAGTCAAAGTCAATAAAATTGCAATCAGTGCTTCTTTCCTCCGGGGAACGCGTGGCCTGAAAAACATTTCGAGCTACCTTACTAGCTAATAAACTACACTCTTTAAATATATAGTCCCCCCCACCCCCACCCCTCAGGAACAAATTGTTCGAATGAAACACTGCAATAATCTGTTCAATCAAAAACACATTTTACATTTATATCTTTATAGCACATTTTCTTAATTCTTACTTTGTCAAAGATTTTTACCTGCATCACTCACATACCTTAGTCTTAGAAATAACTGATACAAAAACACAAAACAAGATGCACATGCAGAGGTCTGTTTGGGCTCGGTCCTGGCCCGAAACCGGACTAACCCACGGGCCAGTCTTCGGCCTATTTTCATTCATGGCAATCGGACCGGGCCTGGCTTCCTTTTTTCCAGGCAGGGCTGAAACTGGAATTCATTCTTCCTAAAGGTCTGGACGAGTTGAAATTTTCGGGTCCTGTTTTTATCAAGCCCATATGAAAATAACTGGCCATGCCTACCCTGACCTGCCCCATGCAAAAATCAGTAAAATTTCGATCGGCCCAACAATTTTTGCAAAAAATGCATATATTTTTAAATCGTCATTGTTCTATATTAAAATTTTCAATTTTTTCTTTTTAAAGAATAGTTCATTTTCTAGGCAATAAAATTAAAGTACAATAAAGCGTGTGAAAAAGAACCTGCCCATGACAGAATCCTGTTTCAAACGGAAAAATGTATTTATCCATGCAAAATGAACATAATAATACGTGAGAAAAGAATGTAATATATTTACAACCAACAGTGTAATATGCTAAGAAGGTAACTTTCCTATAACGGATATTTCTGTTCTCCTATGCGATTCCGTCTTAGAAATTTTTACTATACTATAAGAATTTTCAGGTTTTTAAGTCTCCAAGCCATGTAATATGGATTAAAGTTATTAATAACAACTTCGACATTTGCATACAAATCGAGATCCAGTAACAAAATAAATATCTCAGCACAAAGTGTTTTTTAAAAAAACGAAGAATGCAAACAACATGAAAAGAAAAACTACAATAAATATTTTTGTCAGAACTCCTCGTAGAAGACAATTTTTAACCATACCAGTGTAAAAATATGTTTTTGTTGAAATTCTGGCGAGCTGGGAAGGGATAATTACGTTTTTGTATGAGCCGGGCCGGGTCGGGCCAAGATTCTAGCTTTTATACTGGGTCGAGCCAATAAACTATGTGTATGGCCCAGATCGGATTCGAGTCTAACTTTTAGCTTTTTTTTTTTTTTTTTTTTTATGTGCCAGGCCGGCTTAATATACATACATATATTTTTTACGATACGGATCGAACTTTTAACTTTTATACCCGGCTGAGGGGCAAAAAATTTTCTACAAGTCGGGTCGCGCTCGAACCTAGAAATTTCTCCGGTGCAGACCTTAACAGAAAGTCTGAAACTGAGAAAAACCTATAAACATATATTTTATGTTTTTTTTTTTCTTTTTTCTCCTGGAAATTGATGTCTATTATCCTTTTGAACATGGAGCAAAGACAGAAATTCAATTTAAAAACTATCCACTGTATAATACTCAAAGCATATGAAGGTCGAAATAATCATTCTTTTACTGTAAGATGTCTGAAAAATGTAATTGCTACCCTTTTTCAAAACAAATGACAGTTTTCACTTAACCAGTGCATCTAAGATCTAATATACGCTTCCACAGTTTAAACATAATATTCGCGGTCTAATTTAATCACTTTGTTGAATATAATTTGATTCAACAAAGCTGCGAATTTCAAATAAACTAAAAAAACTTAATATTAACATTAGTTTCGATTCATGAAAGCGTCTAATTTGCTTAACTAGTGATTCATATAAGCGGCAATTATAATATTTTTTTAGCTCTGGAAGGGGTTTTACCCCTCCCCCCCCCCTTGGGCTCTGCCACTGGACGCATACACACATACAAAGGACTTATGAAGTTGGGGGCCTGTGCCCACCCCACAAAATAGCTCTAGTTACGCCTATGTTCATGAAGTTTAAAAAAATGAGTTTTAATGAAATCAAACTATTTAAATTTTTCACGTTTCAATATACATACTAATAATTATGAAGGATTTTGAAAATGAATTTTTATATTTTAAAGAAAAAAGGGAAAAAAAAGTCTAATTAATCTTAACAGATTATTATTATTTATTTTTAATTACGGAGCATCAATAGATTTAATTCAGAGATAAATCATTCTGAAAAATTATTGTTCTTCTGTATTAAGTAAAATGAAAACATGCTTAAAGTAGACTAAAAATAAACAAATAGGTAATATGCAACTGATATAAAAATTTATAAATGGAAATTGCATATTTGTTTCTATTTTTTTTTTCTCAGTTATTATATAAACACCAAAATTTGGTTTTATATAGTTCTTAAATGAAGTTCTTAAATCTTTATGAAATTAAATTATGCAGTAATGTTTAACTTACTTCAGTTTGTCAATCAACTAATAAATGAGAGTAATTGCATGATAGTGAGCTGACCATTATCACTTTCCAAATTTAAAACACAAAATTTAAGACAACATAAAAACTAAGACAAACAATTCCAAACTCAGACATTTAAACTATTGTGAAACTTTCCGGATAATGTAGTAGGGCTAATGTTATCAACAATTAATATTTTTTCTTTTTAGAAGCAATATATTAATTAAAATATAAAAAATAAAATATATTCAAATTTTAGCAATTACATAAGAAAGGAATTTTAGCAAATAAAAAAGAAATATATTAATTAAAATATGTAACTTACTATGATTTCTTAAATATAATGTGGGCTAATGAAAATCCTTATTTTCCATTTTTTTTCTTCAGTATATAAAAATTAAGCTAAAATTTAGTTTCCAACAGAAACAAAGAAAATTTCTAAGTCAGGTTATTTTGATGAAAACCTAATGCCTCTGTCAATTAAGATTTAAAACTAACAGATTAATCAAAACCTTTCTCATTTCCTTTATAGATGCTTATAATAAAAGCATTATTATCTACCTTTGATTGTAATTCTTGGTACAATGGTTAATAAGAAATACTGTAACTAGCCTTACATTTCTACCTTTTGGTATGCTTGTCCTAAAACACTTACAAAGTACCTCAGATTGTGTCAACTAGCAACCTTTTATAATCCTTTTTACAATGTTTGCAAATCTTTCAGACAAAGCCTTTAAAAAGCATCTAGTCATTTACATGTTAAGGTCAGAAAAATGTTTTAAAAATCAAAAATTGTTATCTGGGTTCAGTCCACTATAATTGACAGTTAGATTTGTTTTATATTAAGAGTTTTAGCACTCTTCTCGATTCGTGAAAAGTTCAGAATTCTCTCTCACTCTAGTAGGATTTTTATCCAGATCATGTGTTGCATCTCAAAAGGTTTCTCGTTCCCTGTCCGCACAAAACTTGTTGCGGGCGGGCTTTCTAGCATTCGCCCGGGTACTAGGCGTACCTTGTATTCTCGAACAGAGGTCTAGCACCTCTCCGCGTTCCTCTCGCAGTCACCCGGGTACTTGGCGTAACCTGTATTCTCGAACAGAGACTTGGCACCTATCAGCGTTTATCTCAATCTGAACTCTTAATTAAAATCCTTTCGCTCATGGTTTTCGCAATGAGAGAGGCGTTTGTCCGAGGAGGGGCTTATCAGGACCCCTTGTACCGTGGGACTATGACATTACCTGCAAACCAATGCTGTATTGGTTTCTTTCTAAAAGGGGAAAATAAGTAGTTGCACTTTGTGGTTTCTTATGGAGATCTTTTTCTCACCAAGACAGGCCACCAGCAAAGTAAGTCCTGTCATCCTTGTTGGACATTGCTATCAATTATAATTCTAAAGTTTTCCTCTGTTCACAAAAGAAGTTCAGGATTGCCACTATTTCCAAGTAACGCCGATGTGAGAAAATATGTTGGAAATGTTCTTTTAGAAGTTTTCACACGAGAACTCTCAGCTGCCAAACACTGGTAATCACGCAACGTCATGTAAAAGTAAAAATGGATTCTTTATAGCGTAAAATGGTTAGTTTCTATGTTACATTGATGTACAGTGCCGTATTTACCGTTCTTTCAGTTTTTTGATTTTAACACCCATTTCTGTGGCATTCTCATGGCTAAACTATTGATCAGAGAAAAGAATTTCAATTTATAAAATGTGTGAAATTTTATCCTCTTTGATTCATATACTGTCGACTTTCACGTAAAATGCATAGTTTTAGAGTTATTTTGATAAAACAGAGAAAAGTCCGTTTATTTTTTATATTTTTGTAACAAAAAAAAAAAAAAAAAAAAAAAAAAAAAAATATTTCCCGGGAAAAAAGTTTGTTGGAAAACCTCAGATTCATGTTCAGCGACCCCCAAAAACATAAAAGTACCAAATATCAAAACTTTCTTTTATTTTCTACCAAATGACTGGACTAATACTAGGCAAGAAACACAAACACGGAATTGGCGACTCAAAATACTGCGTATGTGGAAAGTATTTATGAGATAATAAACTAATTCGATTTACCTTACCTGTATTTAATGTATCACTATTGTCCCTCAAAGGCTGACTTTGCGACTGAGAAGTGGCACTAGTTAACCAAATATTTTAACTTTTCGAACTTTTTTCAACTTTTAAAGATTTTCTCTTCTTTTTATTTCCCCTTTTCTTAGCGCCACTATGGTACACACGTTTCATGTTGACATAACTGTGACACTGCTCTAACTACAACCATCATGGCCCGCTTCAGACTTAGAAGTAGGGGAAGCCCGACATCACACAGGGGAACCCTGCCAATTATGCTTCAACAATTTGAATTTTTATCATCAAAATTTCGAGTAAACAACACTTTTAATATTAAACTAAAACTAACTACCAATATACATATAAAAAAAAATTATTATATACATAACAAATTAATTTTGTAAATGATATTACAAACATGGAACAGGTGTAAATATTTGAACTTCAAAATATATTTTATGCTTTACAAATTGCAGGATTTGTCAGTGTTAAGAACAGTGCAGGGACAACAAATATTTGACGTAAATTTATGCTTAGTTGCAACACAATTTTGCTTTTATTTTATAAACAGAAATTTGGTATCACCTGTATGCTAATTACTTTCCCCTTTATTTAAATAACCTATTCTCCATATTTTATATCATTTCTTCACTCTTTATGAATATAAACAAAATATAATTGTACAGATTAAATTTTCTGTTATTTTTAGCACGTTTGAAATTAAAATGTAAAACATAAGAAAAATGAAAATGAGTTGCATTTAATCACTGATTTTATACCATTTATTATATCAACAGAAAAAAAATACAGTATAAATGTGTCAGTAATAGTCTGAGGGAAAAATTAGTAGCTATAATTAAGGAAAAAAAATACATTTTTTACCCTGAATGAAATTTTCCCCCCTAAAAATTAGTTTTGAAAAGTAAATTTGGGGGCCCCTTTGTATTTCAGTGGACAAGCTCGGGCTTCACGGGGCTATTCGGTAAACAGGCCCTGACAACCATACTACGAGACTGAGCAAATGAGCTTCGCAATACGCCTTGAATCGTAGTCTATGAGCACTACACAGAGCTCGATTAGTAGCCAGCAGTCTTCTTCCGCTGGCCAGCGACACGACACAGCGCCACTACGTAGGCTACCATAAACAAAAAACAACTGAGCACTCCTTAAAATTGATTGGAAAAAAAAATTAGTGGGAAAAAAGTGTGATCGTAAAATTAGTGGGAAATAGTGAAATTTGTCTAATGTAACTAATTATAAATTTGTACTCATATATCCATTTTTGGGGGCCCCCTTGGTCCGGGGGCCCTCGGCAATCGCCGACCAGCCGACCTGGCCACTCCGGGCCTAGATATTAGCATTCCATCGATTGATTGCACTGACGTGAGTATACTGTTATACAGGCTCTTTAAATTACTTTTTTATGCTTCACTTAGACAGTTAGACTAACTGCACAAAATTTTATCCAAATAGATAATGTATAATATCACATCATCTTTTTAGAATATCTAAAGCATCCAGGATAGTTAATTGCTGTGAAAATTAATTTTCGCTTGCAATACGATCTTTGATAGTTTAAAAATCAAGCTAACAAGCTAATAAAATCCTGATAAAAATTTGAGAAAGGTCGTCTTTTTATATACGTGAGCTTGTACCATAAATTGGATTTTACACGTGTCCTACAAGCATTCTAGAATATTGGTGTCCATCTTGGGTATTTGCGGAACGGTAAATGACCTTACGAATGATATGGAGGGCCGTATCATCAGTGGCTTAGAAAAATTTATACGAATATGGGGAGGGGAGCACATAAATAAAAAAAAGTGTATTATTTAAGTATGCTATTAAATAAACGTCAACGAATTTGTAATTTTTTTTTCTTTGTAATTAAACACTTTTCATTTCTCAGAGGAAAGTTTTATATAGAATAATTATAGCAAAAAGCTTCGCTGCCCATTTTTTGGAATACTCTGCTGTAGAAGTTCACAGTATTTTAATTGTATGCCTTGAGGAGAACTGCAAAAAAATGAGGAATTTCACTATGAGTCCAACTACATTCATGACGTCACTACTTTGCTGGCTTCCTAATTGTCGGGAAAATTTTTACATAACAGTATGAACACGTCGGATTAAAAAAATGTGCCAAATGATCTCGAGACAGGGCAACAGGTTAAATTAATTTTTTCTTATAGTAACTGTAGGAAAAGTTTAACTGTTTCCTTTCTACTGGTATCTATATATATAAAACGATAAGGTACGTAGCGGCGAAAAAGTGGTTATTCTCTTTTGCCGATGGCAAAGAGTGGTTTGTTTAGAAATTCAAACCTGCTAAACTTTATATATATATATATACACTGCTCAAAACAATTAAAGGATATTGCAGTTTTAGGTGGATTTTGTATCTGGGAAACTTTTTAGCTGATTGATACATGGTCGACAGACATAGTAGGTTATATGAGAATAAATTACACATGTTTGGCAGAAAAAAATGCATTTTATTGCGCATTTGTGTACAAAAGGAAAAAACACAATTTGTGCATATGAGAAAAAAAGAATAAGAAAAGGTGTTTTCTTCAAAGAAAATCATTTTCAGTAGGGGGTATGGTTTCCACGGGCGGCCAGCAACGTTGAACACCTTTGAGGCATGGACTCAATGAGGCTACTAATGACGAGTTGGGGTATTCTGCCCCACTCTTCCAGAAGAGCTCTTTCCAGTTCTTGGAGAGTTTGTGGGGGTTGTTGGCGGCCAGAAACTCGTCTTCCTAGAGCGTCCCAAACGTGCTCGATTGGATTCATGTCTGGAGAACACGCTGGCCATTCCATTCGAACGATTCCTTCCTCGAAAAGGAAATCCTCCACCAGGTTTGCACGATGTGGCCTGCAGTTATCGTCCATTAAAATGAAGTTATCTCCGATTGCTGCAGCGTAAGGGACTACAATAGGTCTGAGGATCTCATCCCTATATCGGCGACCAGTCAGAGCTCCATCTCGAATGATGTAGAGGTCAGTGCGCCCGTCAATGGAGATGCCACCATACACCAACACTCCTCCACCGCCAAATCTGACACTTTCGTGCACGAACGCAGGATTATTCCTACTGCCACGGTCCCTCCAGATGAAAATACGCCTATTATCCGGATGCACAGAAAAACGGGACTCGTCAGAAAACAGAATATTGCTCCATTCATTTCTCCTCCAGTTGACATGCTCGGTTGCCCACACCCTGCGGTCGCGACGATGCCTTGATGTTAATCTAACACATACCATCGGTCGGCGAGCATACAGACCTACAGCATGGAGCCGGTTTCGGACAGTCTGAGTTGAAGTCGTGGTGCCTGTAGCCGAGCGAAGGTTTTGTTGGAGAAGAGTAGCGTTCATGTTTCGGTGTCTCCGAGCTGTTAACGCTAAATACCAATCTTCATTGGGCGTTGTTGCCCGTCTACGACCTTGCCCTGATCTTCGGCCTGCACATCCACTCTCCAAAAAACGGTTCCAGATCCTGGAAATGACACTTTGTGACACTCCAATGGCTTGCGCTACTTCGGCTTGAGTTTGGCCCCCTTCTAACCGACCAACAATTCTCCAAGCTTCTGAATCTGTCAAATGACTTCGCTGAGACATCGTACTCATCGAAACAAAGCAATCACTGAATGCCGATCATCCTTGTCTTCATTCTCTTTTATCCAGTTGAAAGTCAAATTTCATTCGCTGCCGCTGAAGCGACGTTTTTGACGTCGAACTCAAAATTTGCATACTCCACAGTTTGAAAATCAGAAAAATTTGCATTTGTGATTCTCTTCTTCTATTTTCGGCAAAAAAAAATTCGTTTATATCTTTATTTTATATAAAACTTCAAATATCCTTTAATTGTTTTGAGCAGTGTATATATATATAAGGCTAAGGTATGTGGCGGTGAAAAATTGGTTATTTCTCTTTCGCCGATGACAACTATTGGTTTGTTTAGAAAATCAAACCTGTTCAACTTAACTTTAGCCAGCTTCGTTATTTGTTGTGGTATTTCACAAAAAATGAATTACTAATGATTGCAATATTTTACAATTTCCTATCCTATTAGATTTTTCAATGACTATAAATAAAGCCCAGGATCAAACTTTTGAAAAAATTTGCTTTGATTTGTCAAAACCAGTTTTTAGCCATGGTCAGTTGTATGTGGGTCATTCAAGAGTTAGATCCTTTGATTCAGTTACTGTAGTATCTTCGAGCTCTGAAATTTACAATTGTGTATGTAAAGAAGTTTTCGATGCTTAAAATTAAAAAAAAAAGGTAAAAATATTTTCGTATTTGTGAATGGTGTAGATATTTCCAATATAATATGTATACACTTTTTTTAATTTCAAAGAGTATATCCAGTAACTATTGTGTGCATGCAAAGGTTTTTATATGCATGATGCTGAAAAAATACCTCTGTTTACATATTTCTAAATGGTGTCCATTACGATAAGGAAGCCAACTTTTCAAAATCTCAATATGGGTAGTAATACATGATGGGCAAAATGTCACAGTAAGTTAGTTGAAAAGGTACCATTCGAATGGGAATTGCACAATTTATAATTCTTTATGCGTAAGTACACTGGAAAAAAAAGTGTTGATTTTACAGTATAATTAACAGTAATAAACAATAAAATAAGCAGTAATACACTGCTTATTTTACTGTTAATTTTATGGTATAATACTGGCAGCTTGGATGCTAGTATTATAGTAATAAAAATGAAAGTAATAAAAATCATAAAAATTCTGGTTCGTGAAACACATGTTCTGCTATCCAACCTTGATCCACATGTCTTAAGTGCATAACCAGAAGATTGCAAAACCCATATGTAAAAAGACTTCAAATGATTACTTCTTAATCCTCGATACAACAGAGTGGAGTGTTGTTTTGTGACAGCCCTTCATTTCCATTCACATTCACTTTATATTTCCAGCATAGCTCATGTTTGACGCGCAGTAGACGATCCCATAATTAACATTTTTGACGCGTCCCTGTAAAAATACTGTACACGACTACATTTTTAAAACGTGAAGTAGTACCTATTGTGTATACCTTAAGGTTGTTGATCAGTCGATCTCAAATCCCCCTCTCCAATGTTAGGATTGGAATTGGAATGCATTCGTATTTTCAAAATTCCTCTACAGAATATTAATAGCTTCAACTCCTTTTTGCTGGATGCCCTTCTTAGAGGATGCCTCTCTCTTTTTTAGTAAATAAAATATTCGTAAAATATATATATTTAACTTTTTTTGAAGTGTTAAAATGATACTCGTAACTGGTCAGCTTCGCTAAGACATTAACCGATTTGACATGACTGACGCATATATGCGTCCAATTCAGGAATTTCTTTTTTATTTTGAAATTCCGAAAGAATAATTTTTACGTTATGTAATTGTGAAACGACTGTCATTAAACAAAGCAAAAAACATTATTCAGAGTATCTGGTATGAATTCAGAATTTTTGAATTCAGAATTCTCAGTCATTTCTGAATAAAAAATAAGTTCCTGAGTGCAGGCTTGGGGGATGCTAATGGGTTAACGCATAAAATATTAAACGAAGCTTATATTTTAGAAATATTTCGTCGACTAAAAGCGAAAGATACATCTTTTAAGAAGAATACTCAGAAAAAATAATTTAAAAATAATTTTCTAAAATTAATTTTCTGGTTTGAAAATACGAATGGATTCCAGGCACATAAGCTTAACATTGGAGAGGGTGAGAATTTGAGATGTGACTGACCAATAGCCTTAACAATTTATTCAAATTTCAAGGCGATTGGTCTATTTTTGCAAAAGATAAATCCCAGAAAGTAAAAAAATAATACTAATAAGGGGAAAAAAATCAAAATCAAAATTGGAATACTCATTCAAAAGTCATAAGCAGACATGCATTTAAAAAAATGAAAACAATGCTCCCTTTACATAATCATGTAATAAGATCACTAATTATTTAATCACTAATTAAAAAGTGTAGTTTGTAAGAAAATAGACCCAATAGAACCATATCAACTGTTCAACTATCAAGTGTTTATGAATTCCCGTTCACCAGAGCAGATGGAACATTACAACATTATATAGGAATGACAACTAAAAAATTTAAAACGAGATTAAAAGAGATTATGGCGGATATCAAATATGACAGAAATACTACAGCACTGGCAAGACTATATAGAACTGATACTTTAAAAATTGATTTTAAAAATAGTAAAATAATTTATCCATCAAGACCCATCTTATTTCCCATTTATTATCAGTAGAAATCTATATGCGTAACGAGAACATTTGCAATGAATCAGCCTCATTTGAATTACCTAAAATTTGGCAAAAAGTATTTTTCAGTTTTAAAAAAGCAATAAGGAAATATTAATGTTCACGTTTACAGTTGATTAATTTAAGCACCTGCTTTTTTTGCATATATGATCTTGTATGTTGTATTTTATGTTTTTCAAGTTTATTTTGAAAATTTGTGAGAATAGTTTATCGTTGTAGTTCTTGATAATGGCGCCGTTTGAGTGTTGAAACAAGTGTCGATCTTTATATTAAAAGGTTTATAAGCCTTTTTTGTGTTCTGTTTGTGTATCACTTAAGAATTTTTATCTATATTTTAATGCTCCCTTTGTTTGAAATCATCTAAAAATTGAAAGAATAAGAGCAAATATGGATGAATAAACGCGATGTCTTAAATAATCTTTAAAAATATGTTTGTATTTCTGAATGATTTGAATACATATGGAACATAATGCTCATAATTCTTTTTTGATTCCTAAATATTATTTAATTTTCTGGAGAGAAATTAACCATTCAAAAACTATTTTGTAAAACCAATGCCACTGTCAATGACAACTATCAAAACGTTTTCTATTTTTAGTTGCCAGAACAACCACATGTTTGCCAACTTAAACACTACCTACGTGATAATATTCTATCAAATTATAAATATTGTTTTCATTTTAACACTGATAAAACCTTGGATATCTTGAAAAACAGATATTTGGCAATCTTAAAAAACAGATATTCTGTTTCATAAAATATTTTCTATTCTTACTTGTATTCTTGCATAACTTTTCTTTTTAATTGTAACAGATTTTACTTTAATTGTTCTTAGACGAACTACCCTGAATCCCTGTCTGCTCCAACAATAACATCTCAGTTCATCAACCTTGTTTTTTAAAGTATACATTCTTTTCATATCTCGAAAAGAAATAGCTTAGAGATAAACTCAAAGGCGTTTTTTTTTAAAAGCAGAATTGCGAAGATCATTGAAAAATAAATTCGTAAATAGTCGTTTTAGAACAAAAAAAAAAAAAATTAGACGTCATTGGGTTGTTTTCGACAAGGTATATTTTGAGCGTACAAACATGTTTTCGCTGAATTATGTCAAAGTGATAAAATTGGAAAATTGTCATTATGTTGATGAATATATATATTTTTTTTTAATTTTCATCAATTTTATAAATAAATGAATAAATAAAAATATATTTATAAAAATTATTATATTTTTAACCTATTATAAATTTTAAGAAAAATTGTCATTTATATAAAAATCATTGCGTATCTATATTATAAAGGACAAACGTGTCCATGCGTAACGCTGACGTCATTCTGCGAATGGCAACACTTGACTATGAAACTTCGGCTTTGTGATTTTTACTAATGCAATTTTTTTAATTTCTAAACATCGCACATTTTTCATTTTTACACCGTTATATAGGGGAAAAATCTACTTTCAAGTGCAATTCGTTTGAAAACTGTATCTTAATTGGCTGATTTATTATGGCTTTTAAAATAATTTTCAAGCATTTTTTTTTTTTTTAATCTATCTCTATCGCTTGCAGACGATTACAAAATATTAATCCGTTTGCACTTTTAAACAATATAAAAAGTTCAGCATTTGTTTCCAGCCAATATTCAATAACAAAATTAAACTTTATTAAGTAATAAATAAAATAGTACAAATAAAACACATATTTAACAGACGTGTAGTTGAAATAAGCGCTTAAAACCGCTGAAATTATCAGAATAAAAGAATTTTTTAATGATTTCTTTGGCTATTAACTACTGACATGAGGCCAATACGATATTACCGCTTTTAATAAATTTCAAAATTTTATTTGAATACATAATTGACGTATTTCATATAAAAATGCTCCTTTGTGTTGTTAGAGGACAATCTAAAAATAATTATTAAATGTGAAAAATCTATTAGAGTTTGTAATTTTAAAAAAAAAATGGTTTTCACATATATTTTGTATTCTGGGAAGCCCGGGTTGGATGCCCTAGTTTATATGAAATAGTATTTAGAGTAAATTAAACATTGCAAACATTGAAAGAATAAAAATTTAGAGATTGTACAATATTTAAAAAAAATATCTATGTGTATACTAGATATGTATGTAGAATCCCTCACGACAATAAAAATGTAATAGAAATAAAGAAAATCAGAAACAAGTAAGTTTAGTAATTAAGAGTAAAATTATACACGAGTTATTAAGCAACATTAACCATTAACATTTAGTTACGAGTTACCATCATATACTCACTTTGCCAACTTTCAAAAACAAAAAAAAAAACATGGAATTCGATAAAAAAAAGGGGGGGGGGGCAACAATTTTTAATTTAGTTAATACAAAGAAACTAAATAAAGTAAGTATTTTTGAACTAAACATTTATGCAACTTAAATTTGGTTATAACGAATTTTAAAACTTCCATGCAGTATTTGACACAAACTACTGTATTCAGTTTCATTCAGCCAAATTTTTAGTTACAAATTGACTCTTGATAAGATATTTTTTCAGTTTTTAACTATAATTTAGTTAGTCTCAGTCATTAAATAGTCATTTACTAATTAAACTATTAGTCAATTATCAATCAGTATATCAATCTTTACTTTTTACTGTAATAGAACCATCTTGATTTTCTAATAGTTACTGGATGTTTTTTCAAATGAAAAATACTTTGTATTTGAATATTAATGAGTGTATAATTTTTTTTCATTTTTATACAAAAAAGATAAAATTGATATTAGAGATATAATTGTAGACTAATTTTCCATAATTGTATTAAAATATAGATTAATTTTCTTTCACTTCGGATTCATGGGGATGAAGTGCATCGGGTTCGAGTCAGGTTTCAAGTTCATGATTTTTTTTTTTTTTTTTGTCGGGTTTGTGTTGGCTTTAAGCAGAAATTTCGGGTTCGGATCGCGTTACTCTAATTCGAATATGGACTGGGACCTACAAAATAATGAGGGTCAATAATAACCACCTCCAAATAAGGGACAATCTATTTAAGGTATAGTAATAACGTCTTTCCAAAAAGAAGTAAATTGTTAAAAATTATGTGGGAATAGATGATCAGCTACACATATGATATTAATGTAAATATGACTCAATTTATTTCAGTCAAAGATATTATCTTAGAAGAAAAGATAAAGAACAAGATGAGGAACAAGAAAATTGTGATATACAGTGGTTAATGGTGCTTTAAAATATGGTTGAAATCAGGGCTTAATTTCTAAGAAAAAATGTACCGGAGCCCTAATATTCTGCAGTACTAACACCCGTATGCGTACGCCTCACTCTCCCCCCTCTTTACCGTCACTCCAATCTGTATATTTATATTTCATACATTATTTTCAAAATTTAAAGCAATGTTTTTTTATTTAGCAAAATAAAAAAGTTAAATACATCTATCTGCATATACTTAGCTATCAACTATTCCACTTTTTAGTTATTACTACTCCGAATAGAAACCTTTGCCTAATCTTAATGTCAATTAGTCGCAGAATTCTGCGATTAAATAACTTCAGGGTTATGATTCGGAAATCGTATTAGCACAAAAAATGAATAGTTCGCACGCATGCAGAATAGAAAAAGACTATTTTTGTTTTCTCTTTATTCTGATCAAAATAGCATTAAAATGATTTGAAATGGAAATAAATAAAATTTTGAATTTCGAGCTCGAGTATACCCAATCCCGAAGACTCATATAAAAATCGAGCCTGTATTATCTCCATCTCTTACGTGAGCAACACATTACGTCAGTGTTTTGATGCAACAGAATGCAAAAGATTGGAGACGGGAGAGAAAGGAAAGGGTAATTTAGGATTCGTTTTTCGGAAGGGTTATTGCACTGGGCTCCGGAGCGCAGCGTTTATGAGCTCCGGTGAATTATGGCCAATATTAAAATATTTACTAAAAACAGAGAAGTACCGGAGCTGAGCTCCAGTGGGCTCCGGCGCAAATTAAGCCCTGGTTGAAATTGTGAACTTTGATTTTTTTTTAAGGTAGATTTTGTACGAAATACTACCTATTACATTTTCCCCTAAATTGGAATTTCTGAAAAATTTTTGCAGATCTACGCCGATCATGACTCCCAGAACCCAAAACCTCCCCCAGTTTACCCAAACTTTATACATCTATCTATCTATATCACTTTTTTATGGACACGGTAACTTCACTAATTCTGCACAAATATCTTCCAAGGCATAAAATCTCGGTCAGGTTCGTTAATGGGCAAAATCGAAAATATGTATGACAGATTTTTTATATCATTTAAAATGGACCCAATGGGGGGGGAGGGGAGGGGTTTAAGAAGAAAAAAATTTATAACTTCGTCAATTTACAAGATATCAAATCCGCTTAAATGTATTATAAATCCTCTTAATATTATCTACAACTTTTATACTGAAGTTTTTTATAGGACCAACCCTTATAGCAAAAAAAAAAAAAAAAAATCCCTACTGGTTCTGTCTACAGAGACAGGTAGATTTAGAAGTGGGCGGTTCCAACTGCCGTATCATGGCAAAAAGGTCATTTCTTCTGCAATTCCCAACAAACTGGTGCCCCACGGTTTTCGTCTTCGAAATCTACCTGTGCCTGTAGGCTGAGCTATCAGAAATTATATATATATATATATATATATATATATATATATATATATATATATATATATATATATCAATGAAAAGTGGAAGAAAAATTCGTTTTTAGATCAGATAAGCATGATTATGGCATAAACAATAAGTAACGCATAATTCTATTTTTTTTTTCTCTTTGTTGTTTTGTGTATCTTCTTTATCTGACATGCTGTTCAAAATTCCGAATGCGCAATTCAATAATGAGTAATTATAAAAACAAATTCCAGAAAAGACGTTTACTTATAGAAAATAACTTTCTAAAAATACCTCAGAATTGAGATAAAATCTTTAAAAATACCATTTGATTGCTCTTAGGTTACGAATCTTAAACATCTTAATCATACAAAGACAATCGAAAAGTGCTGATATTTCTTTGTTTGTTATATGACGATTTTTTCCTTCTCAATTTGCCAACAATAATGCAATGCAGTTACAGCAACGAATTGGTTGTATGGCGTGACAGAATTCACGTGTAAATGGCTTTTTAATATATTTCAGGATGAATACTCCCTACCGGATGTTTTCCGCTGCATACTAAATTAAACGAAACTATATTTGTTACACAACTACGTCGCAAATTTTAGCGGATATTGACAGTCAATTATAGTTAGTTTATTTACCGCTTATCTTTTAAAAAATACATTCTCCGTTCCGAAAGAAATCTTTTAATAGCAGCTAAAATTAAATATTTCCCTTAGATCTAACACAAATTCGAAATAAACTACTGATATATCATGCATAATAACACAATGTTTTTAGTATACAGGGTGTTCTTTCTCTCTTATCGTTACACAATAATTAATTGCTAAACCATTAGTTTTAGAGGTATACGTCTAATTACAAATATCCGTCGAGTGTTGTTCACCTGGTCATCACCTTAAAAACCATTTAAGTAAAAATATTTACTTTTGTAAAACTTATGAAATTTAATTTTTTTTACGCATAAAATGTTCTATTATAATTTTCCCAAAATGTTTACATTTTACATTTTTTATACACCAAATAAGTAATAGATATTTATCTGAAGTTAACGAACCATTTCCACTTTCTACTATTATCATTGTTTTCTAAGTCGCAAAAATACATCACCCATCGTGAACCAATAAAAAAACTAATTTGTAAAGTAAAAACTACTGTTTAATTTTAATAAATATCGCATATTACAATGTGAGCAAATCTTGTGTCTATGTATGTATATATGCAAATTTTTATCTAAAAAACGGTACGGTTTTAAGGATTTTGACTAAATTTTGTATCCTTCCGTTTTGGGGCACAAGAAGACCATTGCCAAAATAAATCCAAATAAATTTCATTAAAAAAAAAAAAAAAAAAAAAAAAAAGCTTTTTTTTTTTATAAAGTAAAAATTTACCGGTCTATTTTCTCTTTTTTTCGAATATCTGAACCGGCCTGATAGCGGGCGAAGCCGGCTATTATACTCTCTCATAATAATAATTTTGTTATATTTTTTAAAGTCAACAGATAATAATTTAAAAATATATTTCCGTAAGCTAATTAGTTCTATATGTTAATCAAAATTATTTATATGGTAAATACGTATAAATATCATTTTCGAAGAATTTCCAAATATCTAGTTTTGGTTTTATCGTGTTTAAATTCTATGAACTAGAACAGCTTTAAAAGATGTATTACAAGTGGTTATAGTGTACAAGTTTTTAACAATGTATTCTTTCAGTTCATATTACTTATTGTTTGTTTGATTAAATACACCAGAATATCTATTTAACAAGTATATTATCCGCGTGCTTAAAAACGTTTAGAACTCTTACCTATCTGATATATATATATATTTTTTTTTTTTAATTAAAAAACAGTGCTTGTAAAATACTATTTATAAGGCTAATTATTTCAATAGTTGAAAAATCAAATTTATAAACACGTATAAATAATATTTTCGTAGAAATTCAAAAGGTTTACTTTCGTTTTTATCGTGTTTAACATCTTTTAAATTATATGATTCAGAACTGTTTTTAAGGATGTATTATAAATAATTATAATGGTATATGTTTACGGCAGGCATGTCAAACACGTGGCCTACCGACAACTTATCTGTGGCCCGCGAAGCCTTTAGCATTTTACCTGCATTTAATTTAGTTGCTAGTAAACGCATTCCGAAACTACCCTTTGCGCGAACATGCTTGCACCAACCTTAGAGATGTCAAACATAAGAAAGATATATGTTTATCATTGTTACTAGTTTGGCGGGATTTTATTTAATTCAGGATGCTACCACTATTTTTGAACAGTAATTTTTGTCTTATTTTTTATTTCATTAAATAAAGGAAATATTTCTCTTCGTAGTATTCTGCATTATAAAAAATATCTCGCTCATCTGGCAACAGTGAGGACACATAGACAGATATAACTCAATTTTACATTTTAGCACAAAACAAAATTGTGATACAACCACTCGGAACGTAGCAAAGCACGGGATCTTGAGTCTGAAATTTAAAGAATCATAAAAATTTTAAATTATTTTACTTATTAACCATTGTGAAAATGGTTGTTATTGTTTTTGGTCGAGAATGGACCTCTTGGTATCGTCACTTTATTTTTTTAAGCGTTTTTAACAAAATTCTGTAACTTTCGAAAAAAATTTTTTTTAAGCGTTTTTAATGAAATTCTGTAATTTTAGAAGAATTTTTCTTTGAATAGGCAATAGAAATGCATAAAATCGTTACAAAAATGTTAAAGTTACAAAAAGGATAGATGCAAACTATCAGATATGAAAAAAAAAAAAAGCCGAATTCAAAAATGGACGTCGGATGAGAAATCGTCTTATAAAGCAAAAAACGTGGTCTTCAACTTTAATTTCCTCAAAATACCTTTAGCTCAGACATCAATCTAAACAAGAGTTAAAGTTATTGTAGGAAGGACCCGACAAAATATTAAGGTTATATTAAGGATAAGGTATAGTAATGGAAAATGCGTTTCAATAACTGCGGCGATGGTTCAAACGAATATTTTTGCGAGGACAGAGAATGCCAGGATCTCTTCAACTGTAGTAATGGAAAATCAGTTTATTTGTAGATGGTTCCGATGAATATTTTTGAATAATTAATATTTTTAATTATATTTTTTTTAAGCTTTCGGTACATTTTCCCAAGTTGCTGTAATTTGTTAAATTATAATTTTTTTTTTTTATAATTTTATTTGTTTTATGTCGAAACTAATACTTATCTCTCTTCGATTTTACACCACTTTACAAAAAACTATAATATATTTATTCAATACTAAGAAATGTATTGCAAAATTAAAAAAAATCGGCGGTAATTAATAACAGTTAAAGTTTTTAAAAAATCAAAATATAAAATGGCTTTTAATGAGTCGCTTTGAAAGTGACACAAATTATCACTTTTGTGCTTGACACAAAAACCCTGAATATGTGATCCAGGTTCTTTACTTGGGATTTAGTCGAACATGAGGATTTTGGATTTACGCTCTTGAATTATTTTCATTACGTAGGTTAGTAACTGAGTGCGATATTTCTGGAATCCTGTATGATCTTTCTTTCCTTTCATTCATTTTCCATTGATGTACACACATTTTATTTACATACCCTCATACATCCTAGGATTTATACACTATATTGCCAAAGGTGACCGGTCACTTGCAATTTTAGACGTTTTGTTAACTATCTAGAAAAATACATGAGGAATTAACCTGAAACTGCAGGCGTGTAAACAGTATAGTATAGGTTATATATTTCCGCGAAGATTTTTTCACGAAACCCCATAGGGGACTGTCAACAAATTGAAAAAGAACGAATATCTTTTGGATAACCCTGTAAAAACTAATGTAGCAAAGGCGTTCAAACTCGAGATTATTAATAAGTGGCTTATTATAATATAATGTGTTCATTTTTATGAGGATAGCATGTATACTCATAGAGAAATTAAGGTTTTTATAGGCTATATTTTAAGTCGGTGCCACTACTCCCAGGGGGGTGCAGGAGCGAAAAACGTTCTAAAATTTCGATTTTTTTTTACACTGAAGGTGTTAGAAACATGAAATTTAGCATGGTAGTTACTTATAAGATGTAAATGCTCTTTAAGAACAAATTCTAAAAAAAATCGAAATTTAAAAGGGTGAGATGAGCGAAAAGCGTTCTAAAAACATTCTAAATTACAATTTCAATGAAATCCCTGGAACTACAGAACCATTTTCAAAAGTAATGGTGGCAAATTGATGGTAACAGTCTCTGCTGTAACATAGGCTATATTTTATGTCAGTGCCACTACCACAGGGGGAGGGCTGCAAGAGCGAAAAACGTTCTAAAATTTCGATTTTTTTTTACACTGAAGGTGTTAGAAACATGAAATTTAGCATGGTAGTTACTTATAAGATGTAAATGCTCTTTAAGAACAAATTCTAAAAAAAATCGAAATTTAAAAGGGTGAGATGAGCGAAAAGCGTTCTAAAAACATTCTAAATTACAATTTCAATGAAATCCCTGGAACTACAGAACCATTTTCAAAAGTAATGGTGGCAAATTGATGGTAACAGTCTCTGCTGTAACATAGGCTATATTTTATGTCAGTGCCACTACCACAGGGGGAGGGCTGCAAGAGCGAAAAACGTTCTAAAATTTCGATTTTTTTTTTTATACTGAAGGAGCTAGAAAAATGAAATTTGGCATGGTAGTTATTTATAAGATGTAAATGCTCTCTAAGAACAAATTCTAAAAAACTTCGAAATTTAAAACTGTGAGATGAGCGAAAAGCGTTCTAAAAACATTCTGAATTACAATTTCTATGGAATCTCTGGAACTACCGAACCCTTTTCAAAAGTGATGGTGGCAAATTTTTTATGACAATCCCTGCTCCAACATAGGCTAGGCTATATTTTACGTCGGTGCCACTAATCCTAGGGAGGTGCAGGAGCGAAAAACGTTCTAAAATTGCATTTTTTTTTATACTGAAGGAGCTAGAAATTTGAAATTGTACTTATAAGATGTAAATGCTCTCTAAGAACAAAATAATTAAAAAAAAAAAATCGAAATTCAAAAAGGTGAAATGAGCGAAAAGCGTTCTAAAAACATTCTAAATTACAATTTCTATGGAATCTCTGGAACTACAGAACCGATTTCAAAAGTGATGGTGGCAAATTGATGGTGAAACTTCCTGCTCCAACATAGGCTATATTTTATGTCGGTGCCACTAATCCCAAGGGGGTGCAGAAGTGAAAAAAGTTCTAAAATTGCAATTTTTTTATATTGAAGGAGTTATAAATTGGAAATTTGGCATTGTAGTTACTTATAAGATGTAATGCTCTCTAAGAATAAATTAAACAAAAAATTTGAAATTTAAAAGGGTTAAATGTTAGAAAAGTGTTCTAAAAATATACTAAATTACAATTTCTATGGAATCTCTGGAACCACAGAACCGATTTCAAAAGTAATGGTGGCAAATTGATGGTGACAATCCTTACTCCAACATAGGCTATATTTTATGTCGGTGCCACTAACCCCAATGGGGTGCAGGAGTGAAAAATGTTCGAAAATTGCGACTTTTTTTATATACTGAAGGAGCTAGAAATTTTTAATTTGGCATTGTAATTACTTATAAGATATAAATGCTCTCTAAGAATAAATTTAAAAAAAAATCGAAATTTAAAAGGGTAAAATGAGCGAAAAGCGTTCTAAAATCATTCTAAATTACAATTTCTATGGAATCTCTGGAACTACAGAACCGATTTCAAAAGTGATGGTGACAATCCTTGCTCCAACATCCTCTTTAATATAAAGCTATGCGTTGCTGACGACTGGGTTTTTTGCTAATCTTTGCCATAGATTAATCTCGGAAAATGAAACATTTGAAGTTACTGAAAAAAATAATAGCTCGAAAAGTATTTGTCAGAAAATTGTTAGACAAACTGCGTTTTAAAGGTAAAAAAATGTATATTTCTTGATATAAATTTCAAATCTAATGATTATGCCATTTTTCATATATTGAATTTCAAAAATTACCAAATTTCACAATGGAGTACCATAGCGAAACCTTCACGCGTAAAAAGATAATGATAAGGGCGACGCGTCCTGACGTGTATATTGGCTATAGCAGGAGTCACAAATTATAGTAGCCTTATTATTCTGTTAAAATATAAACGTGAATTATGAAATGTCAATATTTTGTTTGATTAAAGGTTCGGTAAGAGAAATTGACCAGCGTAGCGGGCGTAGCGGGCGTAGCTTGCTAGTACAATTATATTCAAAGGAAACCTGAAATTTTATGTTTGATATGTAGATACTGTTGGGAAGTGCTACTGCACAAAGTATAATGAAAACTCAGGCTAAACATCGGAAAGATAAACTGTCAGAATTGAAACTGATACCTCTTAATGGAGATTCGGAGTGCTTTCACCAAGTCTATTGGAGAATACATTTGCTTTAAAAAACTAATTCTTGTCTATTTACATTAAATATTCCGCAAGTCGAAATCGTTCACTACGAAATTGAAGAAATGATGTCTAGAGCAGTTAAAGAAATTTTAAAATACTATAAGCATAAGTACCATTGTTAGAAAGATTTATATATAGCGGATAATTGTATAAAAGCCATTTTTGTGCTTTAAAACATAATCGTGCTCATAAACTTATATTATGTTTTTACACACATACTTAATCATCGCCAATGTAGAAAATATCTTGGAATATCTTAGTGAAGATAAACAGATCTATCTTCTTATTACAGATATTTGACGGCTTTCCATCATAAAGTAGTGAATTTCGAACTGTTAAACAAGGTTTCAATTTTCATTTTAAATAGATAAATTATGAATGTCGATTATTCAAAGACCACTAACAAACAAAGTATTTGAAGTTTTCATTTTAAATTACAAAGCACATGAGTAAACTTCAACTTTAAGGAAAATGTTATAATTGTACCTTGTTAATTAATGTATTAGCGTTTTCAAATAGTATTTATTAGTTTGATAAAACAATTTTCAAAAACAAAATGTATGCATTATTACAAAAAATATCGCAGTAGAAAATTTTAGAATATACTAAAAATATATTAAAAAATAAATTAAAAACCAAATATTTGAATTTCAAGAAATATGAAAATCAGTTTGATCTATTTATTTCACTTCTAATGATTGATGTTGAAATTATTCTTCAGAATTTATTACTGCAGTTAAACAAATTTCAGTGCGATTCCACATTAAAGCGAAAATGGATACGGAGGTTTACAAATTTCTGTGATTATTCATCAATTGACTGATTTTTTAAAGTATGGTTAGACAATTAGACGACATTATGTTGCGTGCGCATTTTTATATCACATCTTTGCGTAGCTGCCAATATTTTGTTATTTTTCAAGTCAAATAAATATAATTTGAACCCGAAAATGTGTTTAACCCCTTCAGGGACAAAGTACTCTTGTAGCTAAAATATGGAAATGATTGATTGACACCAGGATTCACGAACGAATTTATTTTAAAATAAGTAAAAGCTTTTCCTCATGTACCTTATAAATTCAAAATTTGATTATAAAATTCTGGTGTCATTGTGGCATTTTGGGATTAAAATTAAGTGGTATATTTAATATACCGGTGCCCTTCAAGGGGTTAATACATGAAATTGAATAAGTAGCGGATAGATAAGACACATTTCGTTAAATAAATTTCTGATTCAAAATAGTTTTTTTTATATTTTTAACTTGAAGAAAACACGGAAGATTGTCAGATTTCTATAACAATCTAAAACCTTTGCTAGATCAAGATCAACAGATCAGCGTGTGCATTCAATTTTTAAAATAAATACAATTTAGAAAAATTGAATTAAATTTTATAGATTTGGTTAATGAAAAGTAATTTTGAGTATTTTTTCGGGAAATAAGATAAAATAAACTGTGTGTAATAACTTTGGAAGTTTGCGTGAATAGTTCCTTCACACGGCTGTGTATCGTTTCGTACGTACAAATTTTAGTCTGTGCACTCGTTTATCTACTTATTACTACTATATTATCTACTTATTTTATGTAGCCCGTGGCTTTGTATATAGTGCATAATTTAGCCCGAGGCGATAAACGAGTTTGACATGCCTGCATTATAATTGCCGAAACGTCAGTGAAGGCTCACTGTTGAGACCCTAAAAGTTTTTGGTTTCTGTCTGTTTGTCTGTCTGTCTGTTCCGCGATAACTGCCGCAAAAAGGGTCCGATTAGGTTGATTTTTGGTGGGTATGTTGGTGAGGTACCCGGAATTAGCTGTATAGTTTTTGGTTAAATTTGGTTCATTCGTTCGAAATATATAGAACATTTTATTTTAAGTCCTAATACTTTTTAATGGGAAGTCAGACGATTTTTAGCTCACAGGCTATCAAAGCCTGAGAGCTTATGTGCCCGCCGGTTCTGTATGTACGTACGTATGTATGTATGTATGTATGTGCGTAACGCGATAACTCTTGATAGAACTAACTGTTTTACTTTAAATTTTGTTTATAGGTTCCTTGTGATAAGGCGCTTCCCTGATTAGTTTTGGAGGTTCATTGGTTAAACATAAAGGGTGGAAACGGGGGGCTAACCCCCCCCCCCATAATTTAGATAAATGGGTTTTTCATGCAGAAATATCCCATTTTCTTCAAATTTTGTATATAGGTTCCTTGTGATAAGGCGCTTCCCTGATTAGTTTTAGAGGTTCATTGGTTAAGCATAAAGGTGAAAACGGGGGCTAACCCCCCATAATTTAGATAAATGGGTTTTTCATGCAGAATTATCCCATTTTCTTCAAATTTTGTATGTAGGTTCATTTTGATAATGTGCTTCTGTCAATAGTTTTGGGGCTTCATTGGTTTAGTATAAAGGGGGAAAGGGTGTATACCCCCCCCCCCCTAATTTAGATAAATGAGTTTTTCATGCAGAATTATCCGATTTTCTTCAAATTTTGTATGTATATTCATTGTAATTAGACACTTCCCTGATTAGTTTAAGGAGTTCATTAGTTAACTATGAGGGGGTAACAGGGGGATGACCCCCCCCTTAATATATTGTTGATTTCTTTATTTTTCGAGGGTATATCTCAAATTCTTTGAAATAAGAGTACAATATACAATGAGTGTGAATAGCCTGTGAGCTCAATGCCCTCAGTTTAACTGGGCAGTTTTCTTTTTATTTATTTTAACATTCCGCGAAAAGAAAATCACGCATTGGGATAATTGTAAATGCTAAATTACGGATATTAAATTTACGAAATGGATATCTTAATTTAATTTGATCGCTTTGAAAATTTCCCAATATATTTATTAGAATTTCTAAATTAATTGTATAAATTATTGGGAATTTTTACGCATTAATTTGAAAGATATGAAAATTTTATTTTCTCATTTTTTACAAAAGTTTCCAATGCATTTTCTTTCTCTCTTTCATTAAATAGTTGCTAAGAAACTATATTTCAAAGAATATCAACAAAGAAAAATTCAAGTGAATTATTTTGACGCGAAATGTTATTAACAAAATAGCTAATTTCCGGGTGATTTAATTTTTTAATATGCTTTTTCTAATGAAATAGATGAGAATTTATTTTAACTACTAAAGAAAGATGACCCAATCGGCTTTCCAAAAGAAAAATATAAAAACGTTGAATGTGAAAACAGAATATAAGTCTCATAAGAGAAATTTACATTTGTATAAGCATATTTAATACACGAAATTTTATTCATTTTCAGCAACATATGATATTTAGTGGTAGAAAAATAAGTATTCTTTTAAGGATAGGATAAAACCTCCTGTACAAAGAGATGGTTAATTTAATGAAATTAAAATAGTAAATGCACTCAGACATATACTCGATTAATGAAAGTGCACAATTACTGTAAATTGATAATATAAAATTAAAGTGACGACGGGAGGTTCAGGGGGGCTCCGCCCCCCTGAAGATATGTAATCTTATTCTGAAAAAAGAAAAAAGTAATAAGTAGTTTATCCTATCATTTATTCGACATAAAATTGTGTTTAATGTGATATTTCTAAAATTTTTGGAACATTCAATAAATCTTATATTTTTATAAATGTATAAATAACTTTAAAAAATTTAATTTTAGGCTATCAAATATTATGCAGATTATATTAAAAATTAGTGAGATTAATGAACAATGATTTGTAGAGCTGACGTTGAGGCCTCTGATCTGTAGATTTACTAGTGTATTATATTATATATATAATGTATATATATTTTATATGACATGCCTGCATTATAGAGGATGTAGCCAATGTTTAAAGTAGGATCTCTAAGATTAAATGTTTGATTCTGCCATCTAGTGACACTTTAAAGAGATACAAAATATTCAGCAACGTGAAAATTCATCAGAATGCATGAATGTCAGCGAGAATAAAGGATAAGCAATGTACTAAGTTCATGACGTATGTTCATTTTTACACCAGTACACTGAACTATAGTTCAAATAAATCGGATAAGTTCCTTATTTAAATAACTATGATATATATATATTTTTTTGTTTGGGTTAAATTAGTCTTTTAAAATTATAGTTTTAAAAAAAATATATACAAAAGTCATGAATTGAGTTGGAAACGGGGGAGGGGGGCAGGGCATGGGTAAGGGCTTGAACGATACCGAGATATAGTTTTGCCACCACCCCCCATGTGAGGGGGTGGAATCTAGGGGAAATTTTAAAAACAAATCCTCGTATTAAACTCCCATGTTCTGGATTTTTTTTAATTTCCAGCTAAATTTTAGCTGTATTTCCCGCATATATTGAGATATAAATTTGTCCCTGAAGGACGAAATATTGAATTGAAAACTCGCCATCCTGAAAACTTTCATGTTTATTTTGGTCTTCACCTTTGGGGGTATCAGTGGGGCAGATTTTTTTTTTTTTTAAATAATGAGATATAGCTCCCCTCCCCCCCTCACACACCACCACCACCCTCAGGAAAGGGTACAGACCAAAAAGAATAATAAAAATCCAAATTTAAAATAAAAATTTCGCACTTCATGAGACTAAATTTCCAGAGTCATTGCAATAAAAATTATCTGGAAGGTCTTGATAGATCCCGATATCTGGTTTTGCCTCTTCCCAGGGGGGTCAATCCGGGCATCAAATTTCGCCCCCATCCCCCTCCCAGGAAGAGAGCTATTTTCTTTTGCGGAATTCATTTGAACTAATTCATTCACATACGCTACATCTCCGTCCAGAATGTTGATAATGACAACGAATTAATCTGTTGCATGGCCAATTTAATAAACCAGGATTTTTAAATCGTATTGCTCTATTCTTTAAAAAAGTAACTAGTGCTGCCATTGCCGTAATTGAATTTATTGTGACCTTTTGACTTTCTCTACTCATAAGAAAAAATATTGCATGTAAAAATGTGAAAACTGGTAGTTTTATAGAGAAATGTATAATAAACACGCTGAAGCAGAGTTTTTAAATCGAACAATTATTTAAAGCCTTATTTAATGTTGAAGTTGGTGAAAATAGTTTGGTTAAGGTTTTATAGGATTGAAAACAGCAGGTTAACCATCTTTTGCAAGCACATAAGTAATTAGATTATGCTGTGCAACGTTCAACCATATTTTAATCCCCCCCAGCCCCCCCCCTATTGTCAAATTTTAAAATAATACAAATATTATATTTCTAAACATTTTACAATTGTAAAATATTTACACGTGAATATAAAGAGAAAGAAAATTTTAAAATAAATTATTACATGCGAAAAGAATTTAATGATGATAATTAAGTCATATTTAAAAAGCCAAAATAATATTTCCAAACACTTTACATGTGAATATTAAAAAAGAAAGAAAACTTTAAAATTAAATTATTACGTGCAAAAAGCACTAAATGGGGAAAATTACGTTATATTTAAAACTATTTTCTTACAGTGTCTAAAAGAAAATTTTGACGACTTTCTGAATAGAAATTAGTACTTGTTTTTTTTAAAAAAAGGTTAGAAAACGTTGTTGACAAACATTTAATTTTTTAAATTTAACTCAGTAAAATAATAATTTCATTTAATTTATACATTAATTGCACAAATTAAACATTATTTCGATAAATATCATCAATTATTTTTTATGCAAAGTTGTTTTGACAATTACCAATGTTTGGCTGGCATTGATTGTAGCCAAAGCATCACAAAATCAGCCAATATGCACATGCTTTAATTTACTTTTCTCTCTTAATTTTGAATACACTACACTATAAGACATTGTTATAAAAGTCCAAAAGGTAGAGACATTTTTTACATAACCATTTGGTACAAGCTGATTTTCAAATGTGCTATGTATCTTACTTAATCATGAAAACAGCCGTCAGCTGTCGCGACAACAGCGGATGCAGCCTTTGAAACCGGAAAATACCCCCCCCCCCTTTCCAGGAGTCAAAAGGAAATGAATCGCCCCGATTACAGAAGATCATTACTGGTCTTGCAAATATCATTCAATCTTCCACAATCTTTTTTAACAGAGCTTGCAGGGTTATGCGAGCATAATTCGTAGGAGCGGAGCCCCTAGTCTATATTATAAAGAAAAACATGTTCATGGGTAACGCTGATGTCATACCGACAGTGACAACGAGCAGAAAAAGAAATTTTGTTTTTATAATACAAATATTTTAATTTCTAAACATTGCATAAGTTTAATTTTTACACTGTTGAATAGGGGGAAAAAATGTACTTTCAAATACAATATGTTTGAAAACTGTATTTCAATTTGCTGATTTTTTATTGTTTTAAAATACAATATGTTTGAAAACTGTATTTCAATTTGCTGATTTTTTATTGTTTTAAAATAATTTTCAAGTATGATTTTTAAAATATAGGGGCCAAAATCTCTTTAGTGCGATTTTTCAGTCCCCAGTTTATCTCCCGGCGTTTCTTTGGAATATAAATTCTCATTTAATGTTAAAATGTTTCTCTGTGATTGTTCTAAAATATTATGTGAAAATCTAGTTGTGGAACTTCTACTGTGAAAATCCGTTTTTTATCTTTAAAATTGAATTTAAATATCTCAAAGTCACTACTGTCCACAACTCAACTTAATGATAAAAACCAATAATAATTATTAAAAAATTTTGAAAAATATTTTTATATGAGTGAAATATGTAATATTTGTTTTCATTGGGTTTAAAGTTGTGTCCTTCGCGTTTTTGGTCACCACTGTCCCAGTAAATGAATATCCTCATATTTCCACCAGATGGCAGCATGCAGTCATTTTCAGTATTGTTTCTAGTAGGGGAGCACATGTTCTTAAAAAGTGGTCATTACTTGTTGGTTCATAAAGATTTCCTGGATTGAAAATAAGAGGAAAAGGTAAGAGTATCTTTAACAACTATCACTACTATCCCCATTGGCAATTTAAATATTGATATTTATAGATTAATCAATATCTAGCCATTTAATCGTAGGTTTGATATGTCTTGAAAAATAGTGCACACAACATTCCAAAACTGTTCTTTAAGTAAAATGGCAAAAAATATCACTACTGTCCCTTACAATTTGTGTTTTGTCCGATAAAAACTGCCATATACCATATGCATTTTTCAATAAAGTTTATGCCCATCTACTAATTACATTAGTTTACAAGACTTCTGTTCATGAAATGAAATATATACGGTTACGTTACTTTGGGATCTACATCTAGGAATTTTTTTTTTTTTTTTTTTAATCCAGCAAGTCAGTTTATTTATTAAGAAGATTTTTACAAAAAACTACATCTAAATAAACAATACAGTTAAAAAGGGGCAATTTTTGCTCTTTTTTTTATAAATATTTTCATCTGTATCTCTCACAACAGACCAACAATATTCACCTAGCATATTTTGGTCCAAAAAACCTTGATAATTTTCCAAACCTTGATAATTTTGCTTAAATGATTTGAAATCTTGGTGAAATCGCTCACCATGTTCATCACTCATACCACCAAGATTTTCTGGGAAAAAAATCTAAATGGGAATGCAAAAAATAAATTTTTAGTGACATATTTACACCCATACGCTCGTAATTTTGCAATAAATTTTCAACAATCTTTTTATAATTATCACTTTTTTTATTGTCTATAAAATTTTTAACTACACTTTTGAAAAAAGTTCCAGGCTGCTTTTTCTACCTCGGTTAAAAGGCTCTCGAATTTTGTATCGTCCAATATTCTCCTGATTTGAGGACCCACAAATATTCCTTCCTTTAGTTTAGCCGCAGAAAGATTCGTAAATACAGAGCAAAGGTATTGAAAGGCAGGCTTGGATTTATCCAAAGTTTTGATAAAATTTTTCATCAAGCACAACTTAATGTGAAGCGGTGGTAATATATATATATATATATATATATATATATATATATATTTTTTTTTTTTTTTTGGGGGGGGGGGGGGTCAACTAAAGATTTATTTTTTATGTTCATCTTACCTGGAACATATTCATTTCGTACGGGCCAAATTTTTCTTTTATAATGATCCTGTTTTTGCTCTGGAGTCCCATAGGCATAAGAAACAACAGTACTTAGTGTATCCACCTTGTAAGCCCAAAAGCATACTTATAACTTTTAGATCACCACAAATGTACCAATTGTGACATTTATAGTTAATCAATTTAATTAATTTGGCCATTGTATCATAGGTTTCTTTAGAATTAACAGCATGACCTATAGGAATAGAAGGCTTTGCATTTCCAATGTGCAGAAAAACAGCTTTAAGACTTTCCTTCGACGAATCTATAAACAGGCGCCATTCTTTTGGGTCATATGATTGTTTCATTTCTTCAAAAAGTCCCTTGACGTCATTACAATAACAAAACTCATTTTCTCTTGTAAAAAAAAAAAAAAAAGAGTTACTTTTAGAGCGATAAATAGTAACTTTGTACTAGGAGCAAGCAATTTCCACTGTTGCAGCCTGGAGCCAAGTAATTCCACTTTTAACTTAGACAACTGCAAATCTCTCATAAGATCGTTGAGTTCAGACTTTTATTAAATGTGGACTGTCCTCATCGACAGCTTGATTGTTCACTGTCACTATGCTCGTGCATTGTAATACTACTTGATGTATCTGTGCGAGTGTGGTCACTTCCGCTAGGTAGTGTGGGAACTGGTAAATCCTCTGAATGAAGGACTGGCTTAGTCACTGATGGAACGTCTGCATATTTTATGCTATCTTTATTTTTAGAGTTAAAACCAAAAGTTGTTAAACAAAAGTAACAATCGGTTACATGGTTAGTTGGCTCTCTCCATATCATTGGTTTACCAAATTTCAGTGATCTATTTTTACCTGAATACCAGGAGCTGAGGACCTATCTACTAGTGCAAATCACATGAGGAACCCAATTTTTATCTTGATTTGACACCGGAAACCCAAAATAATGTAAATAGGCTTCTTGCAATGGTTTTATTATAGGAAAACCACGATTTAACTGAACAATTTTGCCACAAACATAACAAAATCGGTTTGGATGCAATTTACGCACTCTAGATGACATTTTTATATAAAAATAAGATTTGAGTCGCACAGTTGTTTACAAAATAAAACTATAAACATTTATTTAACCCTTTCCGGCACAGTGGTCCTGCTCCAGGAACACCAAATTTTAATTCCAAAGTCGCATACGGCATCAAGAATATTTTAATAAACTTTTGTTTCTACAATGAAAGCTTAAAATAAGGAGGAGTTCTTATTTCCTAATAAAGTCGTTTGTAAATTCCAGTGTCAGTCAGTAATTTCTCATTTTACAAACAGAATTTGTCTGTGCCGGAGAGGGTTAAACAATTGCAGGTAGATAAAAAATAAAGACCTTCATATCTCAGAATTCTGACGTGCTACAAAAAATATATATATATAACTACCGCCCATAGCCTACATAAATAATATGTTTCATATCCTGAACATTTTTTTTTTTTTTTTTTTTTTTTTTTTGTAAACTAGTGTTATTATTCTGCCATATAGTAGTGGTTATTAAAAATTCAAATTGAGCATAATGAGACTTATAAAATCAGCAGCCAAAAATCACGCTTATGAGATTGTGGCCATATATACCCATTTATATTATAGAAGATTATCCATTTGTACTTTAAACAATATACAAATAGTTCACAGTTCAGCACTTTGTTTCCAGCAGATTTTGAAAGATTGTGCAATGTCCTCCATTTCTTTCCTTTTGGATTTTACATGTTGAATAAGAGTTTTACCTATTATTATTCCTAGGTATGAAATGTAATCTTTGGATGTCAGAGATTGGTTATTAATCTCCAACAGTAGTGCCCTGTTAAGTTTTCTTTGTTTTGTTAGAGTTATACCTGCTGATTTTCGATAGATCAATATTGTTTAGAGTTACCCAGCAGAAGATATCTAATGAAATGTTCCCTAAGTCAGTCTTACAGTTATTTTGTTTGGCAACTTGCTATAATTAACAGATCGGCATAAGCGACAAAGCTGCCACCTACCCTATTAAGCAATTTAAACAGATTACTCATGAATAGTCTCCAAAGGGAGGAACCAAGGCACGATCCCTGCAGATAGGTTCATGCAAACCAATGTATGAAATTCGAGAGCTGCCGATTAAAACTCCTGTAACTGCTAGGTAGGACTTGAATAAGTTTAAGTAGGTTTGATTATCCAGCAGTAGCTCCAATTCTTCTATGGTTGCATCCCAGGGAAGAGAATCTAATAAGTTTTTACTGATAATAATGGTATATATTTCCTTTTATCAACGTTTAAATCTATTGGAAGAGAAAATATCTTGAAAAGCCAATTCTGTAGATTTAGATTGTATAAAACCATGCTGAGAAAAGTTTAATTCTTACAAGAATAGCTATAAGATATATCTGTAGTATACACATGAAATAGAAAATAAAACATTTAATGTCAGTTTGATATTGCTAGACAATATTTTACCTAACGAGTATTAAGGCGTGAGAACGGTTAATTACCTCCTATGTTTTATTTCTAACTACTTAATCATATTTCTTCACAACATCTTATAGAAATAAATAAGAATGTTCTTACCGTTTGGTAGCTTCGTCACCTCTATATCTGAGTAATCCATTTGAAACAGCTTTGTTGTCTTGTGAATATTATTTTATTCGTATATCCAATTGGAAAAGAAATATGATTTCACTAGATAGATGATCACTGCTGTAAAATTATGTATTCCGTAGTATCGTAGTGGTACACTATGTAGAGAAAATCATCTTCACACATTTAAAGGAAAAAGAAAGAATTTAATATAAGATAAAATTGAGACTGAACATTTTGCACCCTCTTAGTCGGGTGTTCAAGCAAGAAGTGAGCAAAAAACATATATACGAAAATACACGTGCTTTTCTCAAAAAGTGGGTTACATTCAAAAGGTTATATGCGTGATAAACATCATTATCTAAAATTGGCCATTTTGCATCATTAAAGTCAAATTCAAGTGTTTATAAAATAGAGTCAGTCAAAGTCTCATTAAAAAGAAGTTGAGCTAAACTGTCTTTATAAGTGTCCGTCACTGTTTTGTACAAATGTTCTGCAGAGGCGAACGGAATAAGCAGTCTTTCCTAAGAGGCAATAAATTTGCATCATTACTGTCAGCTAACCAGATGAGAGCGGCACAGAAAACGCTCCAGATGCAAGTTCTACGAGATGGAGATGTAACTTTTTCTTTATTTTTGTTTTAACACTTATCGTAATTAGGAGGCTTAATTCCGTATCACAGGCAACAAAGCCCCCCTTAAGCCCCTAATGAAGATCACTTAGCAGTTTCAGTTTGTCCCTGTTTTCTTGAAATACAGGTTTGGGTTCCGGTTTGGTAAACACGTCTGCAATCATAGATTTGCTTGGGCAGTAACACATTTCTATTGTTCCATTTTCCTTCATATGTTTGATTGAATGGTATTTCAAATCAATATGCTTTGTTTTATTTGTATTGTATATTTGTCCAATTCAATCATCTTAATGCATGAAATGTTGTCTTCATAGACAGTAATCAGAAGAGATTGGGTTAAATTTAAGTCTTCTAACAATCTTAATAACCATGTAAGTTCTTGAACGGCTGTTGCAGCTGCTACAAATTCAGCTTCTGCTGATGATTGAGCAATACACGACTGGCACTTTGTTATCCAATGTATTGGATTCTTCCCTAATAAGTATAAATTTCCAGTAGTAGATCTTCTGGTTTGTGTATCACCGGCCCAATCAGCATCAGTGTACACTTCTAACACTGGTGGATGTTCGTTGCTGATTACCAAATTTAGATCTTTACTGTGATTTAGGTAACGAATAAGCCGTTTAACACCTTTCCAATCTTCTTCGGACGGATTTTCACATTTTCGACTCAAAATGTTCACTGCCAATAATATGTCTGGCCTTGTAATTGTCGCGATATATAATAACGCACCGAACGCTTGTCTAAATTTTGTGTTATTGGGCATTGGGTTTTCTTCCTTTTCTGATCTTAGGAAATTCGTTTCCATTGGTGTCTCGTATGGCTTTGATTCTTCAAGATTAAATTTCTTAACAATTTCCATTATTTTCGCTGTTTGATTTAATTTAAAGCCATTGTGTGTTTTCTGAATTTTTATCCCAAGATAATTGCTGATTTCCCCTAAATCTTCGAGTTTGTATTGTGTTTTTAATTTATTTATGACATCTTCAATTAAATGGATGCTCCCTGCAACAAGAATGTCATCGAGATATACAACTATATACACTGTATCTTCCCCTTGTCCTCTAGAAAATAGACAGGTGTCTGCTTTACTTTCTATAAAATTTAACTCTTTAAGCGATTCAGTAATTTTTGTATACCAAGTCCGGGCTGCTTGCTTCAGCCCGTATATGGCCTTACGAAGTTTACAGACCTTTTCTGGTTCGTTTGCGTTCACATACCCTTCTGGTTGTGCCATGTACACTTCTTCATCAATTTTTCCATGCAAGAAAGCAGTTTTTATATCTATTTGCCTAACATTAAGATTTTTGTAAGCTGCGACAGTTAAGAAACATCTTAAGGTGGAGTGTGATACTACGGGAGCATATGTCTCATCGTAGTCTATGCCGTATTTTTGCTTGAAGCCTTGAGCCACCAATCTGGCTTTATAACACTTTATTTTTTCATATTCATCATATTTAGCCTTGTAGGTCCATCTGGATCCAATTACTTTGGCTCCCTGTGGTGGTTTCAACAAAATCCAGGTTTCATTTTCCATAAGTGAATTTATTTCGTCTCGTGTCGCGACAATCCAGTTATTTTTTTCTTGCGGATTCTCGATGTTTAGCATATCTTGCCAACCTTTTGGTTCATATACTGGATCGTGCCGGACTGCATATGCAAACCTGTCTGGTGGCACACCTCTATTGTGTCTTTCAGATCTTCTCGGTTGTTGTGTTTGTTGAGACGCAGATGGTGTATCTGGAGCAGTTTGGTTTGGTGTTAGATCAAATTCTACTATACTAGTGTCATTCTGTTGCGCTTGTTTGTTTGTTTCTGACATCAGCTCAACTGTGTCAACATTTTTCTCAACATTTGAATTACACATATTATTTTCAGCGAATTTGACGGTTCTGGCTAAAATTACTCTTCCGTCTCCTGTAAATATTCTGTATGCTTTACACCGGCTGTCATATCCCACGAACGTGCCTTTCTCAGCTCTGTCGTCTAATTTGCTGTGTTTAGATTTATGAATATATGCGTAAGCGGTACACCCAAATACTTTCAAATATTTTATATTTGGTTTTCTGTTTAACCATAGTTCGTAGGGGGTAGAGCCAATTGATTTCGATGGTAAGCGATTCTGCAAATGATTGGCTGTACATATGGCTTCTCCCCAGAGTCTATGTGGGAGGTTAGCCTTACTTAACATGCTTCTAGTAGTCTCTAAAAGTGATCTATTTTTACGCTCAGCAATCCCGTTCTGGCTCGGGCAGTACGGTACTGTGTGCTGATGCTCAATACCGTTATGCTTGAGGTATTCTTCTAATTCATCGTTAACATATTCTCCACCATTATCGGATCTGATGACGGTTGGAAATTTTCCGAATTTATCTTTCATGGTCGAAATGTATTCCCTTAACTTTTCATACGCTTCACTTTTTTTCGTCATTAGATAGATGACACAAAATCTGGAGTAATCATCTATGAAAGTGATGAAATAGCGTTTTCCCCCCTATGGTAGGAGTATTTATCGGACCACACACATCACTGTGCACTAACTCTAACCTTTTTGTGGCTCTATATGCGACAGATTTTGGAAATGGGGTATCGTTTGTTTTGGATTTAATGCATACCTCACAATAGGTGTTGTGTTTGCAGAAATTTAGGGTTATACCATTTACAAGTTGTTTTTGTACAATGGTTTTAATTGCATCGTAACTTCTATGTCCAAGTTGCCTATGCCATAAGTCTATACATCTTGTATTTGTACAATTGTGCGTAATGTTCGCGTAATTATTATCCCCTGGTTTATTATTATTTACATGCACTTCATATAAGTTATTCTTCAATCTACCTTGTAGAATTATTTCCCCATTATTTATGATGTCACACGTATCTTTATCGAACTTTACTTGACATCCGATTTTAGTAGCCCTGCTAACTGATAGCAAGTTTGTTTCGATATCGGGTACATACAATACGTCACGAAGTGTAATTTGCCTGTCTTGTTTTCCAGCGTTTATTACTATTTCACCTGACCCGTATGAAATTAATTTATTACCATTTGCAACAGTCACATTTGTCTCATCGTTGCTGGTTATTTTCAAGAACATTTCTTCAGAATTAGCAATATGACTTGAACTTCAACTATCAATAATAAATGTTTGTTTTCAGATTGTTCAGTCAATAACACTACGTTTTTATTTTCAGTTTGTTTTGTATCACGCCATTCCGCAAGTTTGTCGGGTACATTTTCTTCAAAACACAAAGAAGTAGAATGATTTTTATTTTTGAACGGTTTGTTATGCTGTACTGTATGATTATTTTTCCTTTTTTGAAACCAACATTCGCTGTATGAATGATTTTTCATTTTACAATACGATCAAAATTTGTTGTTTCTTCTTTGATCTGTGTAGCCTAATTTACCCCGTGTTTTATAGGCTTTAAACCCATTGCCTGAATTTTCCGAATTCTCGACTCTGAGAGTATACTCATCTATAAGCTTTCCTTTAATAAAATCAGGCGTTAAATCTATTTCATTTCTCGCTTCAAATCGCGGTAATCAATGTATCGTATGACGGGAGTAACGAACATAATAAAATGGCAGATATGTGTGAATTTGAGATATCTTCTCCTATTCCGGCCAATTTATCTACAAGTTCCAATAATTTGGTAATATGCGTTATTAAATTCCCCCCTTCATTTAGCTTTGTGCTATAAAGTTTGCGAAGGAGATTTAATTTGCTTGAAAGATTAGAACGCTCATGTATATTTTTCAAAGTGGTCCAGGTTTCTTTAGCTGTGTTAAGAGGCTTTATATTTATTATTTGGCCATCTTCGATACTAAGATTTATCAAGGCCCTTGCCTTCCAGTCCCTCTTCGTCCAATCAGCAGTTATTGGATTTGGAGCTTCGTCTGTGACGACTTCAAAAAGCTCTTCACGTATCAATAGCATCTCAACTTTAAATCGCCAATTTGAGTAGTTCTTCGCATTTAGTTTATCAATAGCCTCACTGTCCTTTACGTATGCCATTATCTCTCTTTTCTTTTCTTTTAAGTTCTTCAAGTTAATTGAATATATATATATATTTTCTTTTATCAGATTACCGGATTTTTCTTTATTATTTGAGGATCTGTTTTATTTTATCTACTTAACGAGACCTCAGTCTCATAATCAATATGTTAGACAATATTTTACCTAACGAGTATTAAGGCGTGAGAACGGTTAATTACCTTCTATGTTTTATTTCTAACTACTTAATCATATTTCTTCACAACATCTTATAGAAATAAATAAGAATGTTCTTACCGTTTGGTAGCTTCGTCACCTCTATATCTGAGTAATCCATTTGAAACAGCTTTGTTGTCTTGTGAATATTATTTTATTCGTATATCCAATTGGAAAAGAAATATGATTTCACTAGATAGATGATCACTGCTGTAAAATTATGTATTCCGTAGTATCGTAGTGGTACACTATGTAGAGAAAATCATCTTCACACATTTAAAGGAAAAAGAAAGAATTTAATATAAGATAAAATTGAGACTGAACATTTTGCACCCTCTTAGTCGGGTGTTCAAGCAAGAAGTGAGCAAAAAACATATATACGAAAATACACGTGCTTTTCTCAAAAAGTGGGTTACATTCAAAAGGTTATATGCGTGATAAACATCATTATCTAAAATTGGCCATTTTGCATCATTAAAGTCAAATTCAAGTGTTTATAAAATAGAGTCAGTCAAAGTCTCGTTAAAAAGAAGTTGAGCTAAACTGTCTTTATAAGTGTCCGTCACTGTTTTGTACAAATGTTCTGCAGAGGCGAACGGAATAAGCAGTCTTTCCTAAGAGGCAATAAATTTGCATGACTATTTTTCTTGAAATTGAAATGTCTGTATTACAGATGTTTTAACTTTAAATACATTTAATGAAGGTAGTACTCCATTTTAACACACTTATATTTGTTTTATATATGAAAAATGCACATTATATGCTCAAAATGACATTTTCAGATGCAAAATTATAGCAAGTGAGCCTGAATTTTTATTAACCAACAAATACCAAGTACAGATGCTTTTAAATTTATTTTTGTGCCATTTATTATTAGGATGCGGCAAAACAGAAAAAAAAAAACTTTCATTAGAATTTTTTTTTTTTTAAATTGTAAAAATCTTATGGCAGGAGGTTGAAAAAAAAATGGTAAACAGTGTTCTGGAAAATTTTAAGAAGCCAAAAAGTCACAAAGGTTCTAAAATTTATGTATATGAAGTTTCGTGTATAACTACCAAATATTGTAGATTGCTTTAAGGAACATAGGGTGCATTCAGAAACTGAAACGCAGGTTCATATAATTGGGGAATGACGTCCAAGTTTATCAGGATAGAGTTGGGTTAAAAAACTGAATGCTTTTGGGTAAAATTGTGGGCATATTTACAAACACCTCCATCAAACAATCTACCACTACATTTTTACTATATCGATCATTGCAGGAATCATCCTGGAGACGCTGGCTAATTATATAATAGGCCTGTTAAACATAGACCAATGAAATAAATGGTTAGAACTCAAGTGTACAGCAGGAGTCAAACAGTTAGCTACAACGCTAACAAACCAGGTTTCCTATCAACGTGATCACTTTACCCAACAAAATTCTGTAGGCAATGTAGGTCACCAGAAGTCTGGGTAATTTACAGCTCTGGATGCTACAAATAACTCTCAAAAAGTCATGCGATATTGGTCTCTGAATGCTTCCGGTTAAGGTCCATGAATGCACCCACAAAACACATTTTTATATAAATTATGTAATATAAAAACCAATGACCAGTTAGTGATTTTAATGTTAAGTTGATGGCACTTATGTTCTATAACCCTCAAGGACACTGAGAATTTTTTTAATAGGAACCATGATGGTTATAGCATCTATCACTGTGCTGAATTAAATGGTCACTGGTCAGCATCTATCACTGTGCTGAATAAAATGATCACTGGTCAAACAGATTAAGGGTAGAGTCAAAGTACCAGTAAGGTGTATGCATAAGTGCTTAACTCAGTCAGCACAATTATTCTCACATTTCATCGAATAAGAAGATTGTACCTTTGAAAGAAAAAAAAACTATATTAGCCCACTAAAATGAATGTGTTAGGGCTATTTAAACTAGTATAATAGAGGAAAGTACAGAAGAAAGTGTTGCGATAGCTACAATATACTAATTATTTTGTTTACAGGATGATAAGTACCCCCTCCCCCCCCCCTTCTCCAAATATAGAAGCCATGTAAAAACCATGTTTAACTCCTCCAAGAACAAACTTTTTTTTATATATAAATCTAAAAGAAAAAACTTTACTATCAACATTTTATTTTAAAAAAAATCATTTTGTACAGAGAAAAACAAATCTCATAAAATATGATTAATGCCAGTTTATTTCAGATTTTTCATTTAGTTAAACTTTAAAATTAGTTTCATTAAATTCATTATTAGTACAGTTACTAGATTTCGTCGTGTTAAAAAGGCGTTTCGGCCAACAATATAATTTAGGGATTTCTTCATTTTCATATTCTTTGGTATTTGAATAACTAAATGGAGAGTTCAGACAGTCAGTCCATTGAATTCAAATCTGCCTTGTTTACTTTACCACTAAAGAAAAACTCAATTTTTTTTTTTTTTTTTTTTTTTTTTAATACTTATTGCAGTTGCAATTCTTAATATGCAATACACATAATGTTGCTAACTCTTCCTTTTAAGGATTTCCACAATACTAAAAAGATTGATTATACAGGGTGTTTATAAAGTCCCAGACCCATTTTGATGTTTAATAACTCATAAAATAATAAAGAGATTAAAATTAATAACATAAATGGTTAGATAGACTCAAAAAGTTTCATGACCCTTGTCAATGAACTTCCACGTGTGCCCCCTTCGTCGCACGGAGAATATCAAGCCGATAGTCAATTTCACGCCAGGTAGCGGCAAGCATGTCGGCATCCACAGAGGCTATTGCGGTTGTAATTCTGGCTTTTATTCATCAATGTTCGACACTCTCCTCCTGTAAACATTGTCCTTTACAAATTCCCAAAGGAAAAAGTCCAGCGGCGTTATATCAGGAGATCTGGGTGGCCAAGGAATTGGACCTCCTCGCCCAATCCATCTTCCTGGAAAATGGTCATTCAAAGATGTACGAACGATGGTACCCCAATGACGTGCTGCACCATCTTGTTAGACATGTTGGAAAACTTCGTATTTCCACAACTAGAAGAGTTTCAGCCACATGTCTTTTTGCACTATCGACTTGATATTCTCCGTGCGACGAAGGGGGCACACGTGAAAGTTCATTGACAAGGGCCATGAAACTTTGAGTCTAACCATTTATGTTATTAGTTTTAATCTATCTTTATTATTTTACTAGTATATAACCCCGTCAAAAATGACAGATTGTTCATCTGAGTTTCTTTTTCACAAGACTTCATACAAACAAACAGCATGAAGATTTTATTATTGAAAGGTTTGTACTGTAAAAAAGTACATTTTAAAAATGACAAATGATTTCTACAAATAAAAATATTGAGGATATATTACTCAGTATTAAATTTCGGAAGTAGTTCAACGATTGAACAAAACATTCAAATTAAATATTAACAAATAATCCATGTGAGAAAGTTTTTGTAAAAAAGTGTTATCAATGAGTTTCTAAGCAGATTGACTCACCACATAACTCATTGTTTGATTACATAAGCAAAATTAAATGCAAATTACGCTGTACTATGTATTCCTTATATTTTAAGTACGTTTGATAAGAAAGAATCATTTTACAGTAATATGATCCCTTATCCGGAATTCCAAAATCTGGAAAAATCTTAAGTCAGCAAAAAAATTTCGAAATTTTTCTAAATTTGTAAATTTTTACTAAAATTTTAGAATTTTTGAAACTTTTACCAATTTCCAATTTTTTTTTTTTTCAGTCCATTGTGTTTCAGTGTGTAATCACTAAAATATTGTTACTTCGGTAGCGGGTGAACACTTTCAATTGTGCAACAGCTTTTAGTAAAAGCTAACAAGATCTCTTTAAGAGTGTTTCAAAAGTTAATAGATATTAACATGAATTCCCCCCCCCCCTCCCCCAATATACCAGTGATAAATGTAAAAAAGCAATAGAAAAATCCATTGATTCAATACAATTTAATGGCTATTTTTCCAGTATAGGGGCTTTGTCCAGAGAAGGAAAGGATCAGGGTCCATAAGCCGTGTTTTTGGCCCATGAAGTAAGACTAAAATTAGATTTTGTCATACCAATTTAATTATTTCACTTTTTAATGTTAGAAGTTTTTATCCTGTATGATTTCAACAATAGTTTTTGCATTTTGTTCAGATTTATATGACTTACACAAGCTCAAAGTTCGTATTATTCGTAGTTTGATGAAAAATACACAATTTCTCCTAATTTTATCTCAATTATTTATATGAGCACAATCGTGCAACACTTTCTTCTTTACATATATTGTAAAATACATCGAATGTACAATATATGTAAAAATAAAAGTGTTTCAAACCTGCACTCATAATTAAAATATTAAAAATTGAGAGTTAAGTAACTGCATTCCTTCACGTGCTAAAATGAAAGTAACTACTGCTAGTAATTGCATTCCGTCACATTAGCAATAGTTATGTTCATTTTAGCACGTTTAAACACGTTGCTGCATCCGAAAGTCTTAGTGATGTGAGGGAATGCAGTTACTTTAACTCTCTATTTTTAAATATTCTACTATGAGCACAGCTTTGCAAAACTTAGTTTTACATACATTGTACACCGATTTATTTTATAATATATGTAAAGAAGAAAACGTTGCACAATTGCGCTCATAAATAATTGAAAGAAAATTAGGAGAAATTGCATATTTTTCATCAAAAACTACAAAGAATACGAACTGTGAGCTTGTCTAAGTCTTATAAATCCAAACAAAATAGAAAAACTATTGTTGAAATCGTACAGGGTAAAACTTAATATTAACAAGTTGGAAATTGTAAGTCAAACGTTACAAACGAGGTGCGTTCGTATGCACGTTTTAGAATTAAATTCATGATATCCCGTGCGTAGAACGGGTTAAACAGCTAGTTAAGTATATATTTTATGACACTGTTCATACAAATATCTTAACTAGTTATATAAATATTCAGATATATATGTATCAGCTAGTTATATAAATATTCAGATCTTGATGATTTTTAATTCTGTGAAATGAATTATATCGTCTGCAGATTAATTTCTGTAATAAAATAAGTATCTCTGTCGCTTGACGATTTAACATCCATCAGAAGCTCCTATAACAAGAAAGCACCGATTCAAAAAAAAAAAAAAAAAATCAAATTTCTTAATAAATATTTTTATTAATATCTCCTAAGTTTTGATTAGATTTTGATAAAATTTGAAATGTCTCGACAAATTTATGCAAAGATAATATATTTTAAATTGCAAACAATTTGGTTGGGTAGTTTTTGCGTTGTTATATGTGGACAGACGGACGGACCAAACGACGACTATAGGTGCTACGTATTTATATAATTACGAACGCACCTAAAAAGTGAAATAATTAAGTCCGTATAACAAAATCCATTTTTAGTCTTATTGCAGGGGCCAAAAACATGGCTTATGGACCCCCGATCCTTTGGCAACACTTTCTAGCAACCTATTCACTGTTTCATATACACAAGCAATATTTTTCAATATTTATACAAAGAAGCCATTTATCCAATTTTATATACAAACAGAAGTAAATTTTATATAAAAAATAAAGAAAATGTTTACATGTAAACTATATATAAACAAGCAAAACAGTTCATTAGGTTTGTTTTCATAGCTGTTTATATCATTTGGCCACAAATCTCACTTTCTGAAGTCCAAATTGCAACAAGCTTTTTATATGAAAACAGGTTCTTATTATGGTGGAAAAGTACAGATTAATCTATTACTTCTAATGAAAATGTGAGAATTTGAGGCTAATTTTAATTTGTTACACATTGCAAGTATTTTTTATTTTTAAAAATCTTATGTTTAATAATCAAAATCAGTTCTAAATTAACACAGTAAGTCATGAGGTATGACATGGTTTTCAATACCAGATTATTGATAAACACCGGGAAATATGTTGTATAGAATGTAGACAGGAGTAGCTGAAAATGAGTCTCTAAATCAGTTTCTACCATTTCTTTTCATTTGTAAAAGTTATCCTAATTCGTAAAAAAAAAAAAAAAAAGGAGGGGTGGGGATCTTGGAAAAAAAAAAAAAAAAAAAAAAGACAAGCATAAAAGAAATCTGAAACAAAGTTCGTGGAAGAATTACCTGTTTAAACTGAAGAATTATCAAGATTAGTTTATTTCTAAGTTCTTGTTCTACCATCAAGATTTAAAAACTTTTCATTTTTATAGACACTTTGTTATATGATGTTTTATTACATTCCTAATAATTTCATTGTAGGGTGAAACAAATGGAGATTCGACTGAATATTCAGCCAAATAAAAACATTTTCTTCAAGGTCTTATTGTGTATAATTTTTTAAACCTCTGGCCTTTATGATAGTCTCACAACGTGCAGGCAAAGTTGACTAATTTTTGTATTCGATCTAAAGGAATTCGGTCCCGTTCATTCAAGAGCTTCGTATAAAGCCACCTTATTTGAATAATTTTGGCATCTTGCTCTACGATCCAACTCCTCCCACAGATGCTCTATGGAGTTCAAATCCAGACTTTGGCTTGGCCACTCTAGAACCTTGACTTTTCAGAGTTTCATAAAATCACTTATGTACTTGGGTTTGTGTTTCGGGTCATTATCTTGTTGAAAATACCACTTAGTAGGCATGTTTTGTTTAGCACATGGTAGCATATAATCTAATATATCAGCATACATGAACCGATCCATATTCCCCCTTCAATTTGAACAAAGGGTCCAACTCCGCAACGTGAAAAACAACTCCAAACTATCACATTTCCGTCTCCATGTTTGACATGCCGGACATTTGGTAGTGAACATATTTTTTGTTTTTAGGACATTGATTGTACTCTATTCAGTCAGATTACACTAAATTAAACTTGCTTTCATCGCTCCACAAAACAGGAGACCACTCTACACTTGTCCACGATTTATGCCGTTTTGCAAATGCAAGTTTAACCTTCTTATTCTTAGCAGATATCAAAGGCTTTTTTTGCTGGTCTTCAGCCATGTAAACATAGAGTTTTAGGTGTCAGACAGTTTAAACATGTATATGCCGTAATTTTTTTTAAATTCCTTTTTTATTACTACAGCAGACTTACGACAATCACTTGTAGATAGCTTTTTTTTTTATAATACAGCCAACATTGAAAGTTTTTTTTTTTTTTTTTTTTTTTTTTTTTTTTTTTAAATCAGCCAGCTACTTTGAAGCTTATTTTTGATAGATTTCTGTTTATTAAAAACTTTATTCCATGTACTAAGAAGCTGCCGAGACATGTTTAAAGAACAAGCAACTTCTGCTTGTGTCCTCCCTTGCTTAAGTGCATTTATGACGGCTTTTCTTAAAATCATTAGAATATTCTTAGTGTTTCAGCATTTAAAAATAATCACAATAAGTCAATATAAACACTAAGCTATAGAGCAACTGATGCCTTAAAAAATTAAAGGCAAACTAATTTTTCAAAATACTTTTGAGCTAAGGAGGAATCATTTCTTTGGTTGTGCCGAATGTAAAGTTGAATCTTGATACCTTTGAATAACTAGAGTCTTATTGTTCTCAATGATAGGGAATATTTTCTTTTATATTTTCATAAACAAAATATTGAGCAAATGTAATGTTAAGACACTTTTGAAGTTACTGTATCTAATGTAGAATCAGAAGTCAAGTGTCAGAAACAAAATTTAGGAAGGATTGCGATTTCAAGTTTGGTGCATTCTTTCTCTACACTAATATATGCATATATTTTCTTAAATGCACAGAAACTTGCAAAAATAGAATTTTTATAGAAGCTCAAAGTGTTTTTGGTTAGAAAAGGGAAATGTGAATATTTATATTTGTATAGCTAAATTTGGCAATTTAGCCAGATATGCAACCCAAGAGTTTAGGGTTAGATAATGGATAATTCACTCAACTGCTGAAAAATGATCAAGTGCAATGTGTTTTGCACTCACAGTATCTAAAGCACTTTCATAGTTACATTATCAGGCAGTGGATCATTTTATAAATAAAAATATAACAGGAAAATGGTTTTCAAAAATGACAATACAAGCAGCAAAATTTACAAATAAAATTAACTGTAATAACTGATTATATAAATTGAACAACTTTGACTGAGACACAAAACTTATAAAAAAAAGTTTTATTATGAAAAAGATATCACTTTCGGTCCCACAATTTTCAAGTTAGTCTAACAATGTAACAGAAATACAATGATGGATGATAAAGAACGGTGCTAGACCTTGGAATTTGTTCAAATCAATATTCACAACTTGATGGACTTGAGATGTTTGGACACACAACACTATTGTATAATGTATACATAATTATACACAATACCCCTAGAAAATTAGTCTATAATTCTTCTTTGCCAGCATTCCTTTTGCCAGATCTATCAAATCGCTTAAGTTCATCTGTGGCATGTTTAGCAATGTAAGTAATAAAGTCATTTAAGTCACGTCCACCCTGAAATATTTAAAAGAAATCAAATTAAATGAAAATATGCATAATTTCATTCAGGATTTATAAAATTTTTAAAATAAAAAATGAAGGAATTAAAGGTCTTTAAAATGGCAAAGTACAATGTACATGCAATAGCAGTGTTTCTTTTTACAATCTTATTTAACGTCATGTATGTAACCCATTAAGTTCCAAATTAGTGGTATGTAGAGTTAAATGCCAAACACGTAAAATATCAATAGAAGAGGTTGAAAGAACAAAACAATGTGAAGCAAATAATTTATTTCAAGTGAATTTAGAACTAAAAGCAAGTTTATGATATTTTAAATATTCAAACTATGAGAAGCTTTCTGCATTCAGCTAATATACAATTCCACAGATGTTACACAGTAAAACCTTTCTAAATAGAACCTGCATGTAGAAGAATCTTGCCTTAAACGAAAAAAAATTACTCTTTCAGAAAAGAGCGATACAATTGTGCTGCCACTGCTCAATGCCATTAAAAAGTTCTTTCATTAGCTTATGATGGAAACAAAAATAGCTAAAATAGTAGCAACTGTACAAAAATAGCTAATAGTCACAAGATTACTTATAAAGGGAAAAATTGTAAGCATAAAAAATTAACCACAATTGTTTCATGAAAATACACAAATTAGTAAATTAGTCTGCACTTTATATGCAGGTGTGAAAAATGTTTTTATATTTGTTTTATAACAAGATAAATTGCAGTTCTGTAGCAGAATTTAACAATTTTGTAGATTGACAAACTGCAGTTTGTAACCGTATTTAGAAGATTTGTAGCAGGACAAACTTATACTGTACCATTGAAATCTTAATTATATTTTCCATTTTCTTTTTTAAGGATATTTCAGAGAATGCTGTCAAAGTTGGTATTAGAACCTAATTTTTGGAGGTTACAGTGCTGGAAAGGTCTTAACTCAAGATGAAATACATTTATTGAAAAATGCTATTTAGATCCCAAAGAACTTTAATCATACCCTGCGAATTTCATACTTTTACATATAAATGAATTTACATGAATGTGTGAGAAAGTTTCTCATTTTAAGTGGAAAGGGGGGGGGAGGAGGGGGGGTATTTTTCTTGTGAACAGCCTTAATGACTAAATATTTTACAATAATGTATATTTTCCATAGATAGTGAAGCGGCTGTGCTTGAGTAATTTTTTTTTGGATTAAGATAATATGCAATAAATATTATAAAAACAAATTTAAACATCCTGTAGCAGAATCCATTACACAGTTAGTGATAAGTTTCATCAGCTTTAATCATGTTACATACCTTAGCTACAAGCATGGTGTTGACATTTCTTCAAGCCTATACAATACCCATATAAAAAAGTTTTTTTTACTCCAATTTTTTAGATAAGAAAATTTTCATTTTTGTAGTTCATTGGAGGGTAATTCCATCATAACAGACCAATTGTCAGAGGAAAAATGGCCTTACCTCATTTTTAAAAAAAATTATGTAATTCAAAGATGACTACAATCAGCATATGATATTAGAAAATTAATATAGTTATGAAAAAATTATTTAATGTAAATAATTATGATTAAAAAAATTTTATTTTAACAAACAGGAATTGCCATACTTTTTGGATACCTTGATGTTTATCGATATTACTTATAAAAATAACTTACAATTTAATATAATAAAAATGTATTTTCATTCAGAGGGAGTTCTGAAACATACATCTTACACAACATTTGACTGTTGCCATAAGACAGTTACAAAAAATATGTAATCTTAGCTGTAACGGACCAAAACTTAACAGTTAACAGACAAATGCATAAAAAGAAACCATACTGATTAAAATGGATTTTGACTATTCAAAATTTTATAAAATGCACTGCAAATATGTAAATTACATCATGTTGACAGTTAAATTTTTCCCTTTAGTTTTATCAATGTAAAAATGCATTTCAAGCTAAGAATGTCATTTTCACCACTGCAAATTTTTCACACATATTTTATATAGGTTGCTTTTATGCTTAAACCAAGGCCCGACTTGGAGTATCTAGGTCAACGGGGCAAGCATTATTCTGGGGGGGGGGGGGCTTCCTATCTTATCCATAGGAAATTTTCCTGAATTACGCTGAAGTAATTAAACTGCATACATAAATTTCGTACTAGGTACTATTCATATTTGTATACAGGATCACCGTGAAAGATAAGAGATAATAGAATATACTCTTTTTTAAAGGAATATATGGGCTTATGTGAACCATTGAAATGTAAATACAGATCTTTCGGTCATTCTTGTCTATTTGTCATAGTATCATATGTATATCATAAGATGTCTAAAAGAAAAAAAATTTCCCAATGGGTAATCATTAAAAGTTTTAATTTTCCTTGTTACGGGGATAATGTCAATGAAGTTCTCTTGAAAACAATATAATACTTAGTTCTTACAGTAAAATTTTATGCACCAGCTTTCTGATGATGTAGTTTGTTATTTTTTGGAGGGAAAGGGGGGGGGGGATCACTTTTGACAAATTTTTAACATTTGGCTCCCTTTTAATGAAAATCTCACTTATGCCTATGGGGTGGCTCCCCTCAAATGGAGGGCCCTGAGGCAGTTGCCCCGCATTAGTCAGGCCCTGGCTTAAATACCATGTATACAAGTAATATATTTTGTATTTAATTGTAATGAAAAAATGGCATCAATAAAGTTATAATGCATAATGATAAAATAAATCCAATAGACAATATTCTTGTGACATCACAATAAGAATTTTTATTCGCTTGTAAAATAAAGTGCACATATATATTTTTACCGAAATTTAACTTGGCAATTAAAAAATTCAGCCAAACAGCCACGTGTCTGAATATTTATTTCTCATTTATCCTCCCCTCGCAACAGTAGAAGTTATCCGATTGCCTCCATTTTTGAAGAAATAAAAGAAAAAAAAAACATTTAAAATTATACTAATTAATAAAAGTATTGAACAAACGAATACACGATAAAAAATCTGTGACCAAATATCTTTCATTTAAAATAAGAATCATTAATAATTTGATGAAGTAGTTTTTTCTCATGAACTGTCGAAAGAAAATACTTAGCATTTTAAATATATAACTAGCTAATCCACCCGGCGTTGCCCGGGCCCGAAATATTAATAATCTGTTCTATACGAATATGACTGAAATCTGTAAGGCTATCGAAATCAAATCGAATGAGACAAACCCCGTCGTAATCGGGCCCATAAAACCCAAGATCAGAAAGCACAGGCGGTCGAAAGTGCAGCTAAAATATTTAAGGCTATAGATATCAAGTCGAATGAGCCAAACCCTGTCATAATCTGGTACATAGAACCAGATATACTCCTATAGTTCCACTTTCTACCGCCAGGGGGCACAGTCTGTTCTGGAAGAGGCCTTTTCAGAACACTTGACACAACCAAATTTCCTAGTAGAATTGAAATTTAACTACGGGTAAACATTGCCAAAATAGCAGAAATCGCGAAAGTGGGTTACGTAATCTATCGGTTTCTAAAGGGTTAATGTAGATATTTTTAAAACCCAACCATGCATTTTTAAGAAAATGAACGTGTCTATGATCTGGAGTCTACTGTTTGTCCGTACTTGCATTTCCCGAGTCGATGCAGATTTTTAAATCTGGACCAAAAAAGGAAATTCGTGTTAGTGAGTTTTGGAAAGGATTTTTTTTCGGAGGGTTAAAATTAATTTTTTTCAAAACGCATACCAGATTTTAAAAAACAAAGGGATATAGATTATGCATGGTATTTTTAGTTTTTTGTATCTTGTTTATAAACGCCAATTTGGATTTTTAAAGATAGGAGAAATAGTTAAAAAGCGAAAGACTTACGGTTAAAAATGTTTTCAAAAGGGTTAACGTGATTTATTTTTTTAACTGAAGGTTTCTGCCTAAACCTGATAGAACGTAGATGTCTTTAGGTGTGTTTGCTTTTTGTTTGGTTATTTTAGAAAGCCGATGCCAGATTTAATATATAGCAGAAAATCTGAATTCGCAAAAGAGTCCTGCGTACGAATTTTTTTTTAAGGGTTAATATTCGTATTTTTCAAAAACAAATACATATGTCGAAAAAGGAATAAATGTAGATATTGTCTGGTATTTTTAGTTCTTCGTACCTGTCTCTGAATCGCCGATGCAAATTTTTAAAAATTCGCCAAAATCGCAAAACGGCATATAGAAAATATACTTTTCCGAAGGGTTAATTTTTGCATTTTTTAAAACCAAAAGGTGGCTTTGAAAAGGACAAAGACAGTTCTTTAATTTGGTGACCTTCGTTTTTCCGTATCTTTTGTATTCCGGTAGATGCAAGGCTCGGAAAACTGGAGAAAATAAACATGAATTCGATGCTTTGATTATTTTTTTTGGAAAGGGTTAAATGTAAAATTTTTTCAAACCAACCAGATTGTTCGAGACATAAAAGTATGTTCTTTTAGAATATGTAGACTGTTTTTCTGTATTTTTAGCCGTTTGTCCATGGCGAATTTAGAAATACTTTTAAGAAAAACGAAATGTCTTCTGCTTTCTTTCTTCTGTTCCGGTAGATACGGAAATTGGTTTCTGCACATGCGCCAGCTAGATTCAGAATGACTTTTTTATTTGTGATCTTTGATCAGTTTTTAATTGATAACAGACCTGCCAACCTTTGAAAATGAGAAATAGTAGCACACCAAATTCAAATTTATCTGAAGGTTGGTTGGTGGCTGTTTTTTTACGCTGTAAATTTTAAGTGAGCAAATACTAATCAATTAACGCATGTGTATATCCATAAGCACACAAAGTAGGAGAATTTTGTTTTTGCTAATTTTGTTGTTGCGGGTAGGATTGATTAAACATAATTATTCCTATTCAATTAATGCTCTGGCCACTCCTAAGCGAAATTTCTGAACTTCACAGTGAATTTTCTGAAAGATTCCAAGGCGGTTGGGTGGAGGGGGTGATGGAACTACGGGTATATCTTCCAGAGAAAAATGTCTGAGTTAGAGTCCTTCATCAGGTCAAGTAAGCTGATACAACCTGGAGTGGGGGTGTCCACTCCCGGCACTTTTTTTTTGCGTCCCTTTGACGAAATTTGTTTTTTTTGCGATCTTTTGACAAAATTTGCAGTTTTTTTTCGAGATCTGTTGATAAAATTTGCGTTTTTTTTTTTTTTTTTTTTGACGAAATTTGCCGTTTTCCGCAATGTTTTTGACGGAATTTGCCGTTTCTACGCGATTCTCTGGCGAAAGTCACGTTTTTCCCACGATCTGTTGACAAAAATTGTCTTTTTTTGCAATCTTTTGACAAAATTTGCCGTTTTTTGCAATGTTTACGACGAAATTTGCTGTTTTTTTGCAATCTTTTGACGAAATTTGCCGTTTTTCGCAATGTTTACGACGAAATTTGCCGTTTTTTTCGCTATCTTTTGACGAAATTTGTCGTTTTTCGCTATCTTTTGACGAAATTTGCCGTTTTTCGCTATCTTTTGACGAAATGCCGTTTTTTCATGATTTTCTGATGAAAGTCACGTGTTTACCGCGATCTGTTGACAAAATTTGCTGTTTTTTCGCGATCTTTTAACGAAATTTGCCGCTTTTCGCAATGTTTGACAAAATTTGCCATTTTTTGCGATTTCCTGACGAAACTCACGTTTTTCCCGCAATCCTTTGACAAAATTGGCGACTTTTCTTCGAACGAAAGAAGAGATTGATTTTTTTCAGCGATCATTTGCCGAAATACCGATACATTTAAGGTCCGAATTTTCGGATGACCGATATATTTTTTTTTTCGGAAAATTAGGACCAGAATCACCCCTGAACGATCTTTTGACGAAATTCGCATTTTTTCAGCAATCAGTTGAATGAAATTCACGTTTTTTCGGCGATACTTTGGCGAAATTTGCTTTTTCCCGCCAATTTTTTGACGAATTTCGCGTTTTTTCAGCGATCCTGTAACGAAATTCGCATTTCTTAGCTCGATCCTGTGACGAAATTAGTGATTTTTGCGTGCGATCCTGTGACAAAATTCGTGATTTTTCGAGTGATCCTGGGACAAAAAATTTTTTTTTTCCCTCATAAAATCTTAGTTTTAGACAGATTTTCGTAGCATCGTAGTTTGTGGCTCAAAATCGTAGCAACTACGATTTTTTCGTAGCAGTTGGCAGCTCTGTGATAACTACTTTAATTTTCAAAATATTAAAATTCTGACATAATGGTGCACCAGGAGAGGGTTTGGACTACCTAAATCTAAATTTGCAGCCTTCTAGGTGGGCTAGATTTTCCTAGCCATCGCCAACAGATACACACAGTGAAACTTTCTTTTATTAGTATAGATGTTTGATTAGTTGTGAAGAGTAAAAAAAACACACCTTTGTAACGCAAATAGATACAAAACCTTTTGACTATGGAAATGACATACTTTTAAATTATAAATAACTGGTCAGATTTTGTCTTCCCTTAAAAATATATATAACAATGCAAATCTTAAGTATCTTTTATGCAATTCTCAATTTTTTATAAATGTGCCATTGATTTTTAAAGAGAGGCAAATCCATTTTTTTTATTAAGTTACTTAATGGTTTGCATTTGAGCCAGTAGACTATTTTTTTGTGGTCTAATTTTATGTAAATTTAATATGCAATAATTATTATTGGTGTTAGAAAAATGAAATCATGGTCTTGGTATATGCCAATGGATTTGCCTCACTTTTTCTTCTTTAGGAAAGTTACAATAAGATAAAACTTGTTTAATAAGAAAAAAAAATTATTAACAAGTTGCTAGAATAATTATAAATGATAAAACAATGTTTTACTAATTTTGCCAATTCTCTATAGCTGTAGTAGAACTTAAATTCAGATTGTGACTGCTGATATTATGCAACAAAAAATAATTCTATTCAAAGTAGACTTGCCCCACTTTCAAAATCCATGTATTTGAAATATCGACCAAATAAAAATGACTAGAAAAAATTATACAGATATTAAAAAGATATTGTGAATTGTATAAAAACAAATTTTATTTCTAATAAGATTTATCTTTAAATTGTTTCAAAAATGGACATGCTTTACTTTCAAAACCAATGGCTCAAATATAGATTTATGATATTGTGCCTTGGGCCATACACAAAAGGTCGGTGGGCCTCAGTTTGAATATGGCTGTTTTAGCAACAAACGGCAGCCCTGTTACAATAGACTGGCTAATACAAACCTATCTAAAAGTTAATTTCTGTAGTATGTTGAAATTCATGTTAAAATTTTAATGTAGATCTTAAAAAAGTCCATTAAAAATTTTAGACAAAAGGAAACTTTAAACTATTTTGCTAAATTTTCAAAAATTTTACTTGCAACACAAAATACTTTAAAAACAGTAAATTAACATTAAAACAAAAATGCTTACCTCATATTTCTTAGGACTAGATTTATAATTCTTTGGAACCCAGTATAGTGTAGGGAACCTATACAAAGTAGAGAATGAAACATATACAAAATGATTACATTAAGAAATATTCATAAAAATTTGAAGTTTAACATTTTTATATTATATATATATATATATATATATATATATATATATATATATATAATTATAATATCTATGAATTTCAAAAAACATATCAAGTTCTATTCTACTTAAATCTCCAAAGAGATAATCAATGATACTGTGTATACAGAATACCACATAGCTAATAATTAACATATGCAAACATAATATTACCATAGCTGATGCTTCAATGGTAATTGGCCAAATTTTACTCATACCAAAAGAATATTGAAAAAAGAAATAGAGAGAAAGGGGAAAAAAAAAATATATAAATTGGAGTTGCAATTAAGTAAACACAAATGGATTAACAAATTAAATATGAACCATACACAATGGAAAATTGGACCACATGAGAATTAAATATGAATTGGACATGGAAAAACACATGCACATGTACTCATCAGCCTGGATGCACCCACATGTGTTTTAAATAATAATTCAGTGTTTCATAATTCTACTGGCATAATGCTAAGATCAGTAGAATCATCCAGGTACACTGAATTATTACCAGACAACAATTGGAAATATTAAAATTTGGAAATATTTAAATAGGAAATAAAAAACCATTAAGAAAATACAATATATTTCACTCACATCGATTATCCAAAAAACTGTAATTAACACCTCACTAAATTACCACGAGATAACAGTTTTGAAATAATAAAATTGGAAATATGAACGCGTAAAGTGTAGATAAAATATTTTACTCACAATAATTATACAGAATCCTTAAAATGTCACAACGTCTGCATAATATTCACATCCACATGGCAATGCATCATACATGTTGACTAAGTCGAGTTGAGAGAAATGATTTGTAAGACAAGTTGAGAGCACACTTTTTTTTAAAACACAACCCCATAAATGACACCCAATCACAAAATGATTCAAAAACACTCAAAATAATTCTGGTTTTAATACACTTATAACAAATTTATATCCGTGAATATATATTACTCCATCCAATTTTAATTCCTGAAAGTAAAATTAATATACAATCAATAGCTCCCTCTATAGTTAAATTAAATATAATATTAACAATATTATCTACAACTACCTGAAAGGTAAAGTGTCGCCATCTATTGGTATTATAATAGTTCATAATTAATATTTAGTTAAATATCCACTTTATTAGTTACATACTCACTTCATTAGATTTATTTATATAAATAAACTTTAAAAAACAATACTAACTTGTAGTTTTACTTAAAATTCAAATAAAATATAATACTACTATATGAATAAATCTACACAGAATTAATTCAACTTGCACAGCATTTCAGATATTCTTAACAAGAATATATTATGTAAAAGAGATATTATTTTAATTCAAATTATTTTTGCTGCCAGCTGTGTTAATCCACTGATATTATAGACATTTATTAAATAATTAATGTTTTATTTTTACTACTACTTAAATATATATTAGACTTGTTTTTAAATAATTAATGTTTAATTTATACTACATTGTAAATATATTTTATATTTATATATTAATTTAAATATCTAATTAAATAATTCATAAACAATTCAAAATATCTCAAAATTTATAATGTTGATAATTAATAGTATTACTACTGTTTTTCAATCAAATTAATGCAATGCAGTAATTAAAATACTTGTTAATTTTAATTATTCATAGACAAAAATAAAAACTGTATATATTTATTTTTATATATATTGCAAATAGATATATATATATGAGTTATAATCACCAATGTTATCATTGTATAATTTAATTTGTTATTGTATAAGTTAATTTATAAATGTATGAAAACTACACATCAATAATACCTTAAACAGAGGTGATCGGCAACGCACAATCACAACTATACAAAGTATAAATAATGTTCAATCAAATATTAAATTTTCTAATATGTTATAATTGTAATTATGTATGTTATATTTGTAATTTTCTACATAAAGTGTATATAATGTTCAAACAAATATTAAATATTAAATTTCCTAATATTTTATAATTGTAATAATGTATGTTATAATTATTATTTGCTATATCTTTTGTTATATGTTATCGCACACTAAAACAATAATTTATTACATACCATGTTTATATTTAAATTATACAATAAATGTTATTTAAAAGAGTTGATGATTGAATTTATCATAAAAATTGGATATCCATATATTTTTGCTTGATCTCGAATATATCTAATATTTTTGTTTTTATTTATATCTGAGCATAAGTATTTTATACGATGTAGATAATTGATAATTATATTTTTATAAACAGATTTATGTAAACATGAAGCATAATTGGTAAAAATATTTACTTTAAATGGGAAATCAAATCTCTTATCATAAATATCAAAAATTAATTTATAATTATTAGTAATATTAATTTTTAAGTCAAGAAAGTTTATATTATTATTAATTAAATCATTTTCGCTTAATTTAAGCTGAGTAGGATAAAAATTGAGTGGTGATGTGCAATTTTTTTCATTGAAATAAAATATGATAATGTCATCAATATAGCGATAAAATACATAATCATTGTTCGGACTTATATTTCTTTCATAATAATATAAGTAAAGGTCAGAGAGAATACTAGATGCGGTTCCGCCCTGCGGAATTCCCTGGCATTGTTTATAGATAATATTGTCATATATAATGTAATTATTATGCAATGTAAAATTTAGTAAAGTTTTAAAAAAATTTACTGAAATATGTTCTTTTAATTTTAATTGAGATTTAAATTCTTTAAATAATATACACATTGTTTTATGTAAGTCTTTTATATCAATGTTATTAAATAAATCATTAAAATCCAATGTTTTTATGAATTTTACCGGATTGATATTATGTATTTTATTAATGAGTTGAAAACTATTTTTTAGGCAATGTTGGTTATTATGTTTTAACGTTATATCATATATTTGCTTTAAAATATTAAGTAGTAAATTGCTTGCATTTTTATTATATGTGTTACAACCGATGGTAACAGTGCGAAATTTAATAGGATTTTTATGAAATTTTGGAATTATAACAAGATAAGGATAATTAAAATTATTACATTTGATTTTTAGTAATTTGTGATAATTTAATAATTTTCTGTTATTTATTTCAATATTTAATTTAGTTTTATTAAAAATATTACTTGTGTTGATTGCATTGTGAATTAACACTTTATAGTATTCTTTACAAATGATAGCATAATTATTTGGAGATTTATCTGCATAAGTAATTATAAATTTGTTTTGTAATTCTGATATATGTTTATTTATGTTTTTAAAAGCTGCATGTGTAATATGATGATAATTTTTTATAATTTCATTTTTTAATTTATCAATTACAGAAAATCTCCATTCACTGAAATATTCGATTGGTTTATTGTAATCAACAGCAATTTTATATATAAACAAATCAATATCTTGAATAAACTGCAATATTATGGATTTGATATTACACTTATATGGAAGACGAAATTTTGTGCCATTATGCATTAAGTTTTGTAAAATAGGTTGTTCTACAATATTAAGATCACCAGTAATGATATGACCATGTGTTGTATTTATATACTTTTGATATTTTGGGTCATTACAATAACATGGGTAATTCTTTGAAGAGACCAAATTTTTTGCAAAAGAATTGTAATTAAAAATTTTACGTCCAAGTGTGCGATTATATTTATATGTCTTGTGAATGGTAAAATTTTTTATTGGAAAATTATTATTAATGTTGTTTATTATATTGTGTAAATTTATATTATTAAATACATGATTGGAAAAATTTATAATTAATTGTGTATTATTAGTTTTATATTTAGGTTTATTAGAAAGACTTGTATTTAATAGGTTTGCTCTATAATGTAGAATATCATAAAAGATATCACAAAAATGTGGAGAATATTGATTCTTTTTAAATACCTTGAAATATTGGTTTATATATTTCTTTTTTATACTAAAAACATGTTTTCTTATAGCAAGCCAACAATAATCATTACAAAATTGTGCCTCAAGATTATCAAGCTCCTGTTGAATCACAATATCATCAGTGAATTTTTTGTTATTATGTTTACCTCTACCAGATCTAGAAGTTTTTTTTAAGTTTGAAAAATTTAATCCGGAATAAAGATTTTTATAATTTTCATATTTAGTTAAATCTGAAAATACAGGATGTGATTTTTTGTATACTAATTGATTTAATCCATAAGGATATGTAGTATTAAAATGTCTTATATATTTAGATTCTAGAAAAAGTCGTTCAGTAAAATTTTTTTGTATTTTAAGTATTTTAATAGTAATATTTTTAAAATCATGATTTTTGAAATGAGTATATTCAATATTATGAGTTGTTTGAAATTTAGAATTTTTATATTTATCAATATGAGAACGATGTATATTTAGCCGCTTATGTAATTTTTGACAAGACTGTCCAATATATTCCATGTTACACGAATTGCATTTCAATGAATAGATTACATTGTATGCTTTGCAAAATTTTACCAAATTAAGATTGTTATTATTTGAAATCTGTGACTTATCAGCTAATGGACATGTAAGACAACGCTTAGATTCACACTCTCGAAAACATAGTACAGGCTTGGGACAATAGAATAGGTTATCTGATAACGATCCAGGAAGATCCCTAATAATCTTCCTGTACCGAGCATTAGTCCTGGATCCACCAAGGCCTAAATTGCCAGTATCTAACATTTTACTAATAACTGCCATATTTGTTTGATAGCAATAAAAATTGCAAGAAATACATATTAAATATATCTATAACATATTAAAAAAAAAAATTGTTATGAATCAATCTTAATATTACTTGAATATCCATAAAAAAAATAAAAATAAATAAAAAAAAAATATTAAGATTGACTGTTTAAATTCCACAAATAAAATGAGTGGTTTCATCTTCATATTAGCATTAAAATTGCTAAAGAATATGAATTTGGGACGACCACTCTATGACCATAACCATCTAGTTAAAAAACTACTTCAAATTCAGAAAACAAATACAATACTTAAAAAGAGAGAAACCTTACCCAGAATTATAAGAGAAGAACTGGATAATAGATCACCAAATGCCATAATCTACACGATGAAGATGGATTCCTGCTCCCAACACTTACAGATACATGAAGACAAATAAAGGCAATGAATTGCAAAAAATAATTTACTGAATGTTGCCAAAAACAGTTTTAGAAGATTAGAAACCCTGTTGCCAATTTAGAAAATGAATTACTTGGATATATGGAATTTAAAGCATCACAAACCATGGTGCTGCCATCTATGATTTTGAAAATGAACTACATGGAAATATTGAATATTTTAAAGCAAACAAGCCATGGTGCTGTCATCTATGAGCAGAATATGTAGTGAATATACAATGGAAAAATCAATATTAAAAATGAATTCATCTATCTTAAGTGGTCGTAATTAGTTAATAAATATAAATGAAAAAAAAAAAAATTTAATAATAAATATGAAATTGAATATAAAATGAATAATAAATCCAATTACATTAAAGTAAAATTGGATGTAGTAATGATTAATTAAAAAACCAAAAGTGAATAAAGATGCTATGGAGATAAATTTAATATTAAACATATGATACAATAGGTTAGGGAATAACATTAATTTTAATTAATACATATAATTTTAGCATTTAATAAAGTATTACATTATATTAGAATATGATATTGCCCACCGTGGGCAAATTAAAATACTAAATTATGTGAATTAAAATACTATGGATTTAAAAATATTAATTAAATATTGAAATTAATAGTAACAAATTATGTTTTTGCATGCAAAGTTAAAATTTAAATTCACATGATATAAGTTGTTAGGGAAGAAAATTAATTTGAATTAATATATATTATATTAGTGATTAATAAAGTATTAAATTATATTAGAATATGATATTGTCCCTCATGGGCATAAAAGTAAATACAATAAATCAATAAACATTCTTAATAGTAGTGAATAATACATTTAAATTAATTAATGAAGATTTAAATATAACTATATATATATATATATATATATATATATATATATATATATATATATATATATATATATATATATATATATATATATATATATATATATATATATATATATATATATATATATATATATAATTAATTTTTATAACTGCTTTAAGGGACTAATTTGATAGCTGCAATCAATCCATTTCCGCCATGATTACTTTAGATTTTCTTTTCAGATTTTTTTTTAACTTCGATACTTTCACTTTCAGAACCAGTTCGGAACCTGGTTCTAAAAATAAAAGTGTCTTCGTAAAAAAAAAAAATCCACAAAGAAAATCGAAAAAGTAATCAACGGCGGAAATAGAGATTGATCTCCGCTATCCAATGCAAAATCTTTTAAAATATTGAAAAATGCAAACAAGATATTAAAAAAATAATGCTCCATAGGATTAACATTAGCGAGCGGGTCTTTTTGCATGAGAAGAGAGGACCCTTAAATAACTTTTCAAAACTGCAACCCACTTATGCCTCAATATAAAATTTAATAAATTAAGACAAAAAAAATGTACTAGAAGAAAGATGTTATACCTAATGAGTTACATTCATGCAAAAGATTTTTGTAATTAAATTTGTTGAAGGAGAAATAATTCTAAGACTTTTTTAAGTATACTTTCATGCACATTTTTATTCATTGTTAAGTTCTTATCTTCATAATTTCTTGAAGCATTATTTGAGCAACTTTTGAAGCAAAGATTTTACTTATTCGTAGATTTTCTGGGAGGGACATGAATAAATAGTCCAAAATATGAAAAACTCCTTATTCTGTCCTCATGCTTCCGCAGAATATCATGCAAAGTATTTGTCTTCGACAGAAATACTCAGATTTGTTTTCAGACACCTAGGGAGGCAGATGAGCAGAATTTTCTTTTTCTCCTCCCATTACTGCCTTAAGAACTACTTCTTTGGGAACTAGTCTTCAAAATCTAATAGAATAAAAGAAACTGGAGAAATAATTATATTTCTCCCATAAGAATGCACTGCTATACAGCCAGCTGGGAAAAAACTATAAAAGTAAGAGAAAAAACTGTTCAGACAATCGTGAAACTGCTGCAGCCAAAGTCAAAGATGAGATGAGTTGAGTTGAGTTTCCACTTTAGTATTTAGTGTAGAAGCACTAGTTCTGTAAAATTCATCCAAGGCTGCAAAATGTTTCAGACAATGTGTAAAATTAGATTAATATTAGTTATTTGGCTCTAAAGCATGTCTGAAGATTGTCAATTTTATAAGTAGACTAACAGACCTACCTGCATTGATTGGACACATTATAACCTTAAATATACCTCACATAATTGGACACATTATAAACTTAAATATACCTCAAATAATCTATTTCCAGGGGTTACTTTAAATATAATCTTACTAAGCTAGTTAATTTTGCCAAGCATACTTCTTTCCATACAGAAAAAGGAGAGACATGGGTTAGACTGACTGTGGGGGTCACATGTGCAGTCATAGGTTTTTGGCAATAAAGGGTTTACTTGAAACTTTTCAGATTGAAATTTTGCAGCATTTTAGAAGGGAAAGTACACAAATGGCCTCCTTTCTTCATTAGTTTAATAAAAACTAAATTCCCAAATTTTTGCTCTATACAGGGATATAAAATATAAGATTGTATGGATAAGATATCCAGTGGAAATTAAAAAACAGGCACTTAAAAAAAAAATGCAGTAGTGGGAGGAGCTGTACAATTTCAGAATCAACTTTATTGGACACAAAATTTGCTATGTTTGGCAAAAAGGTTTAATTTGGACTGTGTTTGAGTGGTTCAAAATCATGGGAAAACTTGGAAGATCAGGGAAATAGACAAATTGCTGTTAAATATAAAATTAAAAAATCTAATAAAATACTTCTGCATTTGCTTAAACTTGACACCATGTTAAACAACCTACTTACAAATGTCAGATAAAATAAACTTTATATAGGAAACTGACTTTGCCCACAGAAAGTTTAATTATAAAAAAAAAAGGTTATAGCCACTATGTTCAACACATACAACTTAAGATTAAAATAATAGTTACCCATGAACTTCAAATGGAGCAGGAACATCATTAGCAGTTGCATCCATCTTTACAATTTCAACATTTTCATTTTGCATTTCTTTGCCTAATTCTTCAAAAGTTGGAGCCAATTTCTTGCAATGTCCACACCATGGAGCATAAAACTCTACTAAAATATCTTTATCATTATCTATTACCAATTCTTGGAAATTCTGTGCAACAGCAACCTAAAATAAGACAATTAACATCAATTAAGCATTTGCACGTGAAGTGAAGAGTATTTAACTGGTTTACTTTCAAAAATTACTTAAAACTGCTAAATATTACTTTGCAAGAATCCCATTCCCACACTACCCCCAAAAAAGGAAAATAAAACCACTTGTTTTTAGTTAAAAACCTAACATATTGGGAGAAAAGCATCTACCCAAGCAACATATCTTGACACCCCCAAACTTCAAAACACAAATCTAACCAATGAAAAGTTTAAAAACACATTGGAATAAAAAATTTATATTTAATATATATATATATATATATATATATATATATATATATATATATATATATATATATACAGTGGAACCCCGATTTTACGTAACCCGTTTCGTACGCTATCCCGCTTCCTACGTTATTTTTCGTCGGTCCCAGAAAATTCCTATTCGTATAATGTTAAAAGTACCTCGATTCTGCGTTAATTCCTCTTAAAGTTTCCCGCTTGGTACGTCATTTTAGGCCAAGTACCTCAGGATTTTTTTTTCTGTTTTCACTCATGGAAAAAAACTTTTAAAAACAAAAATGATTTTCACTTGGTCAACTGGTTGTTTGTTATCAAAAACAGTTCTTCCCCTCCCCGTTAATACTCTGGTAAGAAAGTAACAATGAACTATTATTTGTCAAAAGTAGGATGTCTAAAAGAAAATGTTTCTCTGTAGCCGAAAAGGCAGAAATTATCGAAAAATCCAGTTTCCAAAAGAACTAAAGTGGATCTCGTAAAACTGTTCGGTATCGCTTGTTCTACGTTACAAACCATCCTAAAACAAGAGGTCTCTGTAGAATTAAAATCTTAAAAATTGGGAAATTTGTGAAAAGAAAAGGAAAACCTCTCTCTTTTTGAGAAAATTGAAAAGATTTTGTGCGACTGACTTAAACAAGCTTGTTCAGCAAAGATTCCGCTCAATGGCTCAATTTTGTAAGGAAAGGCTCTTGAAATTTCTTTTTGATATAAAATGCAGAATTTCATGTCATACAACGGTTGGATCGACCAATTCAAGAAGAGGTATAATTTGTCTTACAAGTTTATTTGTGGTGAGACAGATAGAGTAAATACTGCGGTCGTTGAGGAATGAATGGAAAAAACTTTGCCTTCTCTTGTGTGTAATTACTCAAAACAGACATCTTTAACGCAGATGAGACCGGATTGTTTTTTAATCTATTCCCTGATAGAACATACACCGTGAAAGGAGAAACTTGTCACAGTCGGTAGCTATCAAAAGTGCGATTAACAGTTTTGTTATTTACGAATGCAGACAGAACTGAGAAGCTTTGTGATTGGTAAATCCAAGAAGCCCCGATGCTTCAAAAACGTTAAGTTTTCCGGCAGATTTCAATGCCAACCACAATGCTTGGATGACTCTAAATCTTTTTTGAAGATTTTGTAAGAAAATTGAATATAAAAATGAGCTTACAAAAGCGATTTTATTCGTAGAGCAGTGCACTCATGTTAATCTGAATTTAAAGAATGTGCGCATGGAATTTTCCCCACCCAACTGTTCCAGTTTACTTCAGCCATGTGACTTGGGAATAAACAGATCCTCCAAAATGCATTATAGAAAGCAACTGGTAAGGAAAGACCTTTTTTTACTTGATTCTGGTGAGCTTGAAGATGCTTGGAAAACAAAGCTAAATGTGCCGGATGCTCTTCATTTCATCTCATCGGCGTCAAAAATGCATGTCAAATGCTTTTTTCAAGGAAGAATTTTCAAAATCCGGAATTAACGGCGAAGCGCTGCTGGGAATAGCTCTCTATGGAAGAACTTGAACTTGTGATAGGTTCAATGGGCTTCCAAGTTGCGAAGCAACTGCACACCCTGGTTTTGAGTAGGTGTATATCAAATCCTGAGAGAGCCACATGAAATGTCTAGCCGTAGTCCAATTGACTACATAAAATAGGATAGTGTTAAGTATCTCTATAAAATAATGAAAATTTACTAGTTAAAGTATAAAAGTAAAAATAGTTCATAGTTAAAAAAAAACAAAAATTTGCCAGACGAGGTAAAGTAAAGATGTTAAGAGAAGTTTAGGAGAAAAGTAAATATAAAATTATCAGTAAAAAATTATATAATAGTATATATATATATATATATATATATATATATATATATATTTTTTTTTAATTAAAGAGAAAAATTTTGAGGTAAGAATTATAGCTCTGAAGGACTATTCATCAAGAATAGTGGAGTACCTTGGTTTTTTCCGGTTGGATGGACTGCAAGCATCGTAGTCAGGTAGCTCATAAATGAGTTCATTTGGAATGTGATTAACGTCATTGTAGAATTTTTTCGCAAGGTGTTTAATGCGATGTTTGAGTGAAGTCGTTTTCAGATCCTTGAGGATTGTGGAGTTTTTGAGGTATCTAGACCCGTTCCTGATGTAACGGAGCTGTTTGTAATGGGTACTAGAGAGGCTGTTCATACTGGTTTTGCAAGTGAAGCCCCAGATTGGACATGTATATGTGATAACAGAGAGAATGCAAGCATTATATATTGAGAGTTTGTTGTGTATGGAGAGTGAGTGACTGCGAAGAAGGGGGGGGGGCGAGGGTTTTGGAAATTCCGGCGACTTTACCGCGGATATTAAGAATATGCTTTTTAAAGGTAATGCGTTTGTCAATGGTAACTCCCAGGTACTTGGCATCGTCAGACCAGGGAATGGTAGTGTTATTGATGGTTAATCTATTAGGAGTGGAGAAGGTTCTAGAGAAGTAAACAGCAGTAGTTTTAGATTCGTTTATCTTAATGCGCCATTGATCACACCATTCCATGAAGATGTTGAGGTGGTGTTGTAGATTTTTGTAAAGATTGTATGGGTGATGTGCAGTGCCATAGAGAACAGTGTCGTCCGCATAGAGTGCGAGTGATGTTAAGAGTGTGCTTGGAATGTCATTAAAGTATATTATGAATAAAATAGGGCCAATGACTGAACCCTGAATAATACCACAGAGTATTATGTGTAGTAGAGAAAGTGAGTTGTTTACACGGACATAGAAGTCACGATCACCAAGGTAAGAGTATTAAATGGATAAGTCCAGACGGGAACTTAAGCCGAATTAATTTGTAAATGAGGCCCGCGTGCCAGACTTTGTCAAAGGCCTTGGCGACATCTCTCTATGGAAGACCACACAAAAGAGGATGAAATTTATACTTGCAGACATCAATGTTGATGACTACATTGATTGCGATAAGGATGTTATACTACCACAGACATTCAGACTATTTCCGATTTGATTTCGCAATACTGAAGTGAGGATGATATTGATGAAGATCCAGAAGACATCGTGCCCTCATCGGCAGAGGCCATTGCGAGTTAAAAAATTTAAAATAAATTTTAACTGGACATGAAAATTAAGAAAAATATTTGCAAAAACTTGCATGTATTGAAAATAGAGTACATGTGAAATTACACTTAAAAAGAAAAACGCAATAAAGAATAATTTTTTTAAAATACTAATATGTTATTGGTAAGTTTATTTTTGTATAATTTGTTTTCTTGAAGTGTTTTTCTCCATTTGACCCTGATTTTACGTTTTTTTCTGCTGGTCCCATGAAAAACGTAAATTCAGGGTTCCACTGTATATATATATATTAGTGTTGACTCTAAGCCATTTTAGCAGGACGCAGTGCCCGGCGTCCCTTTTTATTTCTTTTATGCGCCCGGCGTCCCTTTTTAATACTTCCTAATTACTATTCACTAATATATATATATACTAGGGGGCTCAGCCCCCTACTAATGCTCCCCCCCCCCCCCCCCGTGAATTGCGAAGCAATTAACATCAAGACCGCTACGCGGTCCCAGCTCGCTTCGCTTGCCCCTTTTTATTTTTGTAGCAATTCTAGCCGAAATAAGTAATACCATAAATCATTTGAAAATGTGAAATTTACAACTTTTTTTAATGTAAAAAAATAATAAACTCCGTTGAAAACACAACTAAAAATGCATTTAGTTGCTGCTACCAATGAGCATATAAATCATTTAAATACTATGAAAAAAGGATCTTGGAAACATTAGTTTAAAACTTATTGCACCTATAATATTGTACAGCACGGCTTCAAGTCATTAAAAAAAAAAAAAAAAACACTACTTGATAGGAAGATAGTTCATATATATATATCATCAATCATTGTTTAAATTTCGTTCGACATTTTACTTCTTTGATTATATATTTTTACAAAAGAAATTATTTTTTACTTCATCAAGACAGCAACAGATGGCAGCAGATGCCATTTAGACAGTTGATATTTTTATAATATCCCATTTTCCTGTGAGTGAATTCGTAAATAAATTCTAAATAAGAGTTGAGAATTCATTTAAAATTAACGATATTACTCATAATTAAAATGGGAAATCATCTCGGATGCTTTGGATTACGTACATGTTATTTTACTTTTAATAATTGCTAGTTTAAGTTTCTGTTCTCACACTGTCGGCCATATTGGAGGCAGAGCTGATCTAACACAATCTAGTCTGTCCGTTCATTGGTCTGATATCTGGAAACTACGGTTGTTGCCAAACTATAAGCTACAAATTCAGCCCTATTTTTGCGCCACGTAAAAGATTATATATATAGCAAGATTGTTACAGAATCTGTTTAAACATACTCAATACCATAAGAAAATGAATTTAATTTTTGCTCTGATAATTTGCAAAATAGACTAAAATGTTATTTAATGATAGGAATAAGCAAAAGACTATTTTTGACCAGCAAGAAAAGCAGCTGGAAGGACACTAAAATAGACGATTTTATTCAGAGATTTTCAACTGAACAATGTCTGAATCAGAGTTTCAATTTTACTCAAAATGATATTTTTTCATACATTTAAAGCTCCTTGCAACAAACTATTGAGGATGTTTGCCATTTAACATAATACAGGGCGTTAAAAAAACCATAACTATTCAGCTTTCAATCAGACAGGACACCACCACACTTGGGCTTGGATGTTCGAGTATTTAACAATCTCATTCCTCAATGTTGAATTAGCCATACAGAATCCGACGATTCAGTTAAATATAACTGGCCTCCCAGATCACCAGACCTCTCAGTGAAAGATTTCTTCTTGTGGAGGTTTATAAAAGACTTTCCTTCCAGCTACATTAGCCAAACTAAAGATATGCATAACAGTACCTGTGAAAGCAGTGGATGCAGACATGACGCAAAAGTTTGGGACGAATGAGTACCATATAGGCATATACCGTAGAGATCTGCACGGGCCGGGCCAAGACCCGAAGGTCTTCGCCCGCAGGCCGGTCTCGGGCCTATTTTCCTTCATGGCACTCGGGCTGGGCCCGGGCCATACTTTTTTCTGAAGGTTCGGGCCGGGCCGGGCCTAGTGATTACTGTTTACGGGCCGGGCCTTACTTTTTTTCCTGAAGGATAAGGCCGTGCCTTAAATTATTTTTTCCGTACAGAGCTGGGACTGGTTTCATTCTTCCTAGTCTTCATGCCTCAAAATTTTTAGTCCTGGTTTTGACCCGTATGAAAATCATTGTCTCGGCGTGTCTGGTCCGTTCGAAGGTCAGTAAAATAAGACCTGGCACAAAATTATTTGCAAAACATGCATACATTTTTAAATCGCCATTATTTTATAATTAAACATTAAAATTTATTCTTTTTAAAGAATTTTTTTTAGAATTTTTTTTTTTTGTATGGGTTGGGCTGGGCCCAGGCCTGGAAATTTCGGCCCGTGCAGAATACACTTATTAAAATATGGCTAAATTAAAATATAGTAAAACGTTTGAAAAGGAATCCGCTTATGACGGAATCCCGTCTTAAATTGGAAAATGTGTTGATCCAATAAAAATGAATGTACTAATACGTAAAAAAATATATAATACATGTACACCTGATAAGAAGGCCAATTGTCTATAGCTCATTTTTTCTTCCCTATGCAATTCCATCTTAGAAGATTTTACTATATAGCATTTTTCTGATTTTTAACACTTCAATAAATGGAATATGGATTAACAATATTGATGATAACTTAAACACATACATACAACAAATAGAGATTTATTAAAAAAATAAATATTCCAGCTTGCGGCACTTCTATAAAAATGAAGATTATAAACATGAAAAAAAAAAGCTAGTACACGAACTTTTGGTTAGATCTCCTCCTACGAGGCAAATTTTTAACCAAATCGACGTAAAAATCAATGTTTTGTAGAAATTTACTCGGGCCGAGATTTTAACTTTTTCCGAGCCGGGCTCAGGCCAAACTTTTAGCTTTTATACCGGGCCGGGCTTGGGCCGAACTTTTAATTTTTGTATCGGGCCGGGCCGAATTTTTTTGTATGGGTCAGGCTGGGCCTGGAAATTTCGGCCCGTACAGACCTCTAATATACCGTACATCCAAAAGGTGGACATATTGAACACCTTTAATTTGGTTTGTAAACAAACTTTGATTAGCCATGCAATAAAATTAATCTTAAGTATGTATGTTCAATATCTTTCATAATATATGTATTTCAAATCAGGTGATTACTTTTGAAAAGCCCTGAACTAAGAACTATAAATTTGCATTGGCAGATTCATAGCATCTATACTTTGAGAGTTTAAGACAAAACTTAGAAATCTATACTAATAAAATTTAATAACTGAACAGAAAAAAAAAAAAAACTTTCCAAATGAAATTTTTACTTTATCATATACCCACGAAGACAGAAAGTAGAACAATGAACATAGGCTTTAAACCACATAACATGGACCCAAAAATAATACTCTTGGTTACATTAGTGTTCCCAGCCTAAACATACGTGACCTGTCATTTACATTTAGTTTCAATTTTTGATTACAGATGGCAGCACTAAATGGCTTTGGTTATTCTATTTTCTTTTTGAGCAATTGAATTTGTTTCAGTTTACATACAAAAAATATTAAGGTGTATTCATTAATATTTGACAAAAAGTAACAAATTATGGATTCAAAAAATGTAACAATTACACAATATAATGAAAATAAGAACTGCTGATTGACAAAGATATAGGTTTTGTTTTTCCTTTTTACATGTAAGTTCACAGGAAAAAACAAAACAAAAATTAAAATATCTACATTTCTTTTTCTGGTAAGATTTAACATGAAAAATTAAAAATATTTTTTGACTTAAAAGCATTTTGATTATTTCATTTTGTTAAATAAAAAATATCCTATGATTTTTCTACCCTAGCACATTGCAAGAAGATTAATTGTACATAATTTAAAACCAGAGTTGGTATTTTTGCCAGACAGCGACAAAGACTTAAAAAAAAAACAGGACAAAAAAGGGCAAAAATGGCAAATTCTTATTGATCTTTAATGTGTAGCAAGATCTATAAATTAATAAGGAACATAATGGTACAAGAAACAATTACATTAAATAACATCATTTAATATTTAACTTAATTTGCTAATTAATATAATTAAAATTGTTTATATATTTTAAAAATGTTTATAAAATAAGTGGGTTTCTGTCTAATACTTAAAAACTTAAGAACCAAATTAAAAATCTTATCTATTTTTTTTAAATAAAATTTTGTCAGCCATTAATATTTTTTTAATTATCAAAAATGTTTTATATAACTTTGCTATTTTTGTTTTATGTAACGAGTCCTAAAAATATGTAGATATTAGAGTCTCTGGTGCCAATTTATAATTATTTACCTAATGAAACTAGTTTGTTTCAAAATAAAAAAATATGTCTTGTTAGGAAACTAACATTTTTTTTTCTCTTCTCCCTCTTACACTCCAAGAAAAGAACAAAAAGTTACATTTTAGTGTTCTGCTTTAAATATAATTTTATATTAAAAATTTGAATTTATGTTTATTTGAATCTCTTTACACATAAATGCTTTACCCATTTACCGTCTGTACATTTCTATTGTGCAAATAATCGTTATTGTATAAAACAAATAAATTTTCTATTTATTTATATAAAATTAGTATTTTTACATTTATAATTTTGTTATAAAAGTTGGTATTCTTTCATAAAATACATAGTTATACTTATTTCCCTTAAGAGTTAAAAAATAAATTTAGAATATTGATTTTTTTTAACTAAGTATTAAGTTTTTTTTTCTTTTATCAGATTTTAGTTTTCTTTTTTGTTTCTGGGAGAAAAATTAAATGGACATAGCCTATTTTTGCTAGAACTTGTTTACCAGGTTTTTTCCGCCTATGGCAAAAACCATAATTAAAATATACAGATTTGAACTGAGAAATATTTAGAAAAATATTACACACAAAATTTTAAATATTACAGCATGGAACAGTAAAAGATGAAAGTAGCATTGCATTTGTAACTAAAAAATATAATAGCAAAAAATTTAATTCTATAAAACTTAAAATATTTTTACATACTGATTACTGAATAGAAGACTCTTTATATATTATTCTGAACATATTGAGATTTACAAATTTACTACTAAAAATTTTTTGAATTGTGCTGTTACACACTAAAAGGCAATTGCTTAATTTTAAGCTGCATCATTTCTCAAAACAGAAAGAAGTCTAATCTAAGACATGGATTTTTAAAACCGATTAATACTTGTATATAAAAAAATAAATATGACAATGACTTAACACACTGTGATCGTGATTTCCACAGCTAAGATATTTGTAGAAAAATTTATATAATGCACAATTTTTGAAGCAATTTTGTTTACAAAAAAAAAAAAATCCATAGTCAAAGGATGAAAATGATAAATTTACTACATATTTCAAATATATGATTTGAAATATGAAATAAGAGATACTGGACAATTACATATTGGTCGAAAGGATTTTAGAAAAAAAAAAAAATTAAGCAGTCAGAGGTTTAATAAATGATTGGAACTATTTAAAGAGATTCTTGGTTTAAATTACATTAAATTTTTTCCACTTCTTAATATAGGAGAAGTAATTTTGGCAGTTTCATAAATGCTCTTTAAATTTATCCTTATTTGGAAAGCTGCAATTAATTCAGGTGGTAGCCTGAGCACTTCAACTAGTAGAATTCTGCTAAACTTTGGCATGGATAATTTTTAGACGGCAGGAAACCCTGCAAAATTTATCACTGGGGAACTTTCATTGCAAATGATATATTTTGTCACTCTCTGAAAAATTAATCTTGCAATTACTTCGATGGAATGAGATATTGGGCGGCCAGTCCAATTTTAACTGAAGTTTTCAAAATATACATATTTGAATATGTAAAACTCATCTCTCAAAAATGACATTTTTAGAAAGATTGCTGGAAAAAATTACTTATGTCATTTCATTCGAAAAAATAATTCTGAAAAAATGACTGACTGGCATATGAAACAAAGTGGTCAGTCCTGTATCTGTTTAGGACAGTCATGTGATTTGCACTATTAAATATAGATAGTTAAAACTGTATGCAAGTTACAATAGACTTAATTATGTGCCAAACTACTAAGATATGCCAACTGACTGTAAAACAACAATGAAATTTTTTTTAAAAAAATAAGAAAAATAAAAAACAGTTTCTTTTAAATACATTTTTTTTATCAATAGTTTGTTTTTTCGACATATAATCTTAAATTAACAATCTAGAAACCCTGAAGACAGTTTAAATGTTTCGCTCCTGTTGCTATATCTTAAAGAAACAGCAAAAATTTATTTTTAAATTCACTCATTCGTGCTTTCTACCAAACATAAAATCAAAGCTGTGAATTTTCCATAACTAGGGTCCATGGCAAATTAGTGTATTTTAACAAATTTTTTGGAGCATGAATTGCAGTCATGATTTTTAAGATAAAAAGTTTAAAACCCTTTTTACTTTTATAATTTTTTGACACATACATGGAAAATCCAAGCGAACAAAATGTTCAAACACAATATTCAGCACAAAAGTATCATTTTATGCTACCATCCTATTAAAAGCAAAAATGGTCAGATTTTCAAATTCTAAATTCTGATTACTTTTTACCCTTAACAGTACTGAAATCATTAAACATTAAGCATATTTAACTTAAAATTTTCAAATAAAAATGGGTCTTGTTTATGATACAAATTGTATAATAGACACTAGCAATACATATACAGTATAGGACTTCAAATCCAGAATCCCAAAATCCAAAACTTTCTTACAAAAATTGAATTTTACTCAAAAAAGGACATCAGGTGAAAATATTTGATGCCTGCGGCAAAAGATGGTGCTACCTACTTGTTTACTTTAGAGATTCTATTCTACATTAGATCTGATGTAGGATCTCTAGTTGACTTGTGGAGTTCTGTATCAAAAGTATGGAGGCGTGCACACCTGATCTTGACACAGGCACCCCTTAATCTTCAGATTAAGTAGGTTTTTTTTTTTTTTTAATTTACTTACTGGGTCATTCTGCACTTATGCTGGCATTCTTGCCATTTTTCTTATTATTTGCAATCCCATTTGGTTTGATTTGTAAATTTATTTTGTGTTAGTAATGTCTAATTCAGTCACCGACTATTACTGATAAAGTAGTTATAAAAGAAATTAGATCGCAGAATTTTGAATGCTCCTATAAAATAAGTGAAGAATTGCAAATTTACTTGATTAAATCTATGATATTACAAGGCAATTAGAAAAGCTATACTTTGAAGCACCCAAATTCAATTTAATAAAAATTGAAAAACAATTGCATATTTTTAAAAAAGAAAGATCAAATTTTATCTTTTACTTCATTTCTACTTTGCAGAAAATATTAACTAGTTAGCTTAATCTGAATTTCAAAAAGATTTAAAAAGAGAAAAAAGCTTTCTTATCAGTTTTAAAATATCAAAGTATAACTAAGGAATTAGTTCTAAAATTCAGGTTATTTTACTAAAAACTAAGATTTTCAATAAGTTTTAAATAGTCAACCATTAACTCAGCAAAATATTTTACAATTCTTTATAATAAGCTAATAAAGTTTAGTTTGTATAATTCAAAATCTATAAATTAACTGCTTGAAGTCTTACTTTAACAGGCCCATCATTCTTCTCAGGCAATGGTTCAGATTTCAGATGAGGTTCTAAACTACCATCCAAAAATTTCTTAACAAATGTTTCTAAGTTTTCAATGCTGTAGGGAAAAAAAAGTTATTTATTCAAAAGAATTTATCAAATTTCATTGAAAATGACTTGCCTATATTGATATTTATAAAAAATGGTTTATTTATGAATTTTTGCTTTAACCTAAAAAATAAACAGAAGACTAAATTGATATTGAAGTCAAAACAGTTTCAAACCAAAAAATTCTTGGGTTGTCCGGGAAGTTCTGGGCTTTTTGTATGAGAAAGATTGATAAAACTACTTTCATATTCTAAAATGAGCTTGTCAGATTGATAATGGCTTCATTAAGTCTAGTGAAAGAAATTCATAATTTCTAGTAATTGAACTTTGAGTTAAAATGGATCTCTTTTGCAATGAAAAAAAAAAACAAAAATCTTAGCTCAACAATGACCTTTATTGAATATTCAAAGCCAAAATTAGATTACTATATTTATATCAGAGACCTCATAAAATTTGCAACATTTCTAATAGAAACAGATATGATGTTCATAGCAAAAAAGCATAACATAGCAGAACCTTCTGTCAAATTATCAAAACTAAACTTTAAATCAGCATAATTTTTCACATGTCTTCACATTTAATTCAGCGCAGTTCCATCTCATAGGTGTTGAGATATAACAATCATCCACATTGCGAGAACCTGGCATAGAAGCACTGCTGTGGCAATATGCACCAAAATCTAATTAGCAGTGATCCCACTAAAAATAAAATTTCAAGCAATTTCGGACATTAGTTTTATAAATTTTTATGAGTGCTATAATTAGAAAAAACAAACATCCAGGGCTTGATTTCCATTTTATGAAGCCAAACAAATCTTTTTTCCCCCATGTCAGTTGTACATTGAAACAGCCTAGAAGGACAATGGTATTAAAGCTTGAAATTTACATTTTTGACAGGATAATTGTATTTCAAAAAAGAGAAAAAAAAACCTGTATTTATTATTCTATTTACTACAACACATTGTAAATTAGGCTAAAAATTGAAGCCTTTATAAATTTGAGGTTTTAAAGTCTACCCCACCCACTTCATGATGGGTGCAAAAAGTCCATCCAAGCCAAGACTGAAAACAGTTGATTATTAGGTATAACTAAAGACGATGGGCTAGAAGATTTCAATTTGTCTTGCATTACAGCTAAAAATTGATCTTTGGCAATAAAAGAAATTGATTAAAAGTTTTTGCTTGTAAAATTGCTATTTCAGTAGAATATACTATCAGTCAAAAATTTCTCCAAGACAAATCAATCCAGAGACAATGTCTTGCGACTGTCATAAAAGTTTATTTTGCATAGCTTTCATTTGTTGAGTTTCAATACATTTCTTTTACATTGTTTTATAATACAGCTTATTTAGAATTAAAAATTCTTTGAAACTAGGCTTGCCTGTAAAAACACAGAAAGTTGATAAATCTATATTTAAAAATTTTTTAACTTTCCAAAATTGAAAAAACATTCACGTAACTTCACTCGCTGCTCTCTAACACCTTAGTTTTTGACACCCTGGACCCATGCCTAAATTCAGCTCTGCAGCTATTAGCCCAAGAATAGTCAAATAATATTCAGGACATTTCATTCATATAGAAGTAAAATCTGAAAACCTTATTTTGCTTAAGTGCAAATGTTTCTTTATTTCCTTTTTTATAGAGGAAAAAGGCTAAAGTTTTATGTATGTTATATTTTATACAGGGTGTCCAAAAAGTCTGGAAACTCAACTAACTCGAGAAATATACATCAGATTGAAAAACGGCAAAATGCATGTTCAATACTTTTAAAAAATCTATTTAGGGATATGAAAGTTGCCCTCCCAACTTTGCCCCCCTGGGGGTGAAAAGGGGCAACTTTGAAATCTTAAATGATCCATTTTTTTATTGCAGATTCGGATTCTACAGGAAAAAATACATAACTTTTGTATTGAACATTTGCTTCGAAACATTGTAGATGGCGCTGTAATCGAATACAATGCTGGGAGAATCGTTACCATTGCAATGTCTGGAAACACTCTAATAACTCGAGAAATATACATCAGATTGGAAAACTGAAAAATAAATGTTTAATATTTTAGAAAAATAGCAACTTTGATATACCTAAATAGATTTTTAAAACTATTGAACATGCATTTTTCTGTTTTTCAATACGATGTATATTTCTTGAGTTATTCGAGCATTTCCAGACATAGCAATGGTAACGATTCTCTCAGCATTGCACTCTATTACAGCACCATCTACAATGTTTCAAAGAAAATGTTCAGTACAAAAATTACGCATTTTTTCCCGTAGAATCTGAATCCGCAATAAAAAATGGAGGTCGTCATTTAAGATTTTAAAGTTGCCCCCCTTTCCCCCCTGGGAGGACAACTTTCATATCCCTAAATAGATTTCTCAAACATACTGAACATTCATTTTGCCATGTTTCAATCCAATGTATATTTCTCAAGTTATTTGACCGTTTCTAGACTTTTCGGACACCCTGTATATGTTACAGTTTAATACTTAATGTTAAATATAAAGCACCATAATTTTTGAAGAGTTAAATATAATGAAAGAACAGAGATCAAAATTAAGTTACCTCCCCTAAAAAATTTTAGACTTTCTTTTATCATTAAAATATAGATATAAATGCTTAAGGAGGTACTTCACTCAGTCGAAAACACCGCTCGCTAATGTTAATCCTATGAAGGAACAATTTTACGATATCTCGTTCGCATTTCAAACATTTTTTTTTTGCATTGGATAACTGCGGTCAATTTCTATGCAGATCCTTTATTTTTTCGATTTTGGTTAAATTTTTTTTATTGGGATACTTTCACTTTCAAAACTGGTTCCGAAATGAAAGCACCTTAATAAAAACTTGTGATCAAAATCCAAAAAGTACAAGGTCTGCATAGAGATTGACCTCAGCTAGTCAATGCTAAAAAATCATTGAAAAATATTGAAATGTGTACAAGGCATCGTAAAATATTTCCCCCATAGGATTAATATTAGCAAGCGGGTGTTTTCGACTAAGTGGGCACAAAAAGGCTCATAAAAATATTTAATATAATGGTCAACATGTTTCAAATGCACAAACAGCACCAAAATCTATTTGATAAACAGACTATTCTCACAAACATTTTTGAAAATAAACTTGAAAAATATAAACAACAAAGATCATACGTGTAATAAAAGCAGGTGTTTAAAAATAATCAACTGGAAAACATTAAAATTAAATATTTCCTTATTGCTTTAAAATTGAGAATACAGAAATATTTATAATAAGCAGTTTAAATTACATTATAAAAAAGCAGTGTACATATAAATTTGACTATATGGCGAATGTTCTGTATATAATTAAAGATCAAAATTGAAAATTTTGCTGTAATAAGATGCAAGACATTCTTCTAATTAAAATTTATTGTTGATTTGTAGTTTTAATATTAAAAATTATTAAGGATCCAAAAATGTAACAAGTAACATACCTAAATTCATCTTTCATGTTGAATTTCTGGCTAGCAGCATTTTTAGCAGCTACAACAGGCTTATCTCCCTTAGGTGCAAGGCCATAGTCTTCAACCTCTGCTGAAAATTTGTCTTTGTTGCTAATAGCAAAAGTAACTTGACCTTTGAAGTTCTGAGCAACTTTCATTACACGATTACGCCAGTAGTTTGTCCCTAAAATAATAGAACAAGTTATGTAGAAGAAAGTTAAAATATGAAATTAAAATTAAACTAATAAAATGTTAATTTACCTTTGGGATTTTTAAGATAGTCAACATCATAATACACAACTATGAGGGGACTTTGGAAGTCATCATGGTTGTCATGAGTTCTGTGACCAACTAAGCCATGGCTATATATAAAAAAGTTTAAATTATATTTCACAATTAAATACATAGTGGAAACCATTTATAACAAAGATCTAAGAAGGAAGGAAAATTGCTTAAAACAAATTGCCTTTATTATAACAAATTCTGTGACATCATTGATAACTAAGAAATTAGAGTACATCTTCGTTAAAAATGCTGCACTAGCCATACATGCAATGCAATGTTCAGAACATACAATTGCAAAAATTTAATTTCCATAAGTTTTAATTTTTAAATAGGATTTTTGTAATTATATTTTTAGTTTTATTTAAAATAAATTTATGTAACCACAGCATATGAATGTTTTCCCAATAGAAGTACAGAGTTTTACTTTAATATAAATCAACAGCTTATGTGCATCAACCAGTTAAATAAATTTGGAATTTTTAGAGCATTTTCAATGATTTTTTTGCAATATGAGTTAAGGTTTTGTTGGAAATAATGTCAAATTTTAACTTATGACATAAATGCATTTTAAAATTCTTCAAACTTTTATTCGAAATCATTCAAAATTTAATTTTTTAGAATATTTTCATATTGAATTTATACTTTTTACCCTATCAGTTATTTTAAAACTGATATAGAACAGAATTTTTAAAGTTTCATACAAATCCCCCCCCCCCCAAACAAACACACACACAACAATCATTTAATGTTAGTTATAATATTCAAAATGCTTTGATATAACATCAAAATGAATGTATGTAAAATAATGTTTTAAAATTCAGATTAAAAACACTAACAATTTCTAAAAGTTATTTGAAAATCTCAAAAAGCATAAAAAAAAAAAAAAAAAAACCTAGTTACCTAATTGCAATGCAAATCAAAACATTGGTTGTACATGTTTCAATAAATTAAAAATCGCTGGAGAATATTACATCACTTCTGTTTTAATGAATTTTAGTGATATGAGTTTTCAGAAAAAATTAAACTTTTCTGAAATTTTGTCAATGTGAAATTACACAACATCCTAAATTTCATTTATCTTGTATAGGGATGACATTTTAATCTTAGATTTTGGTACTTATTCACTGCGTGATCACAAAACATGTAATCAAATTATAGATTAGTTTTCTGGTACTTTAAAAAAATTTGAATTCATAAGAGATTTTTGCAAAATGAAAAAAAAAAAATTTCTATAAATGTATATGTTGAACTGACAAGATTGTAACTCACCAATTCAAACCCAGTAACTCTGAAGATTTAGATTTTGAGCTGAAATTTTATCGCATAAGATTAATATTTCACAGGACTCCAAAATTTCTTAAATTTATCCCATGTGTTGATAGGTAGTTAAAAACACCAATTTTAGCACTTACTTGGTAAACAATGATTTTCATTTAAATCATGACAGATGAATTTTTACTGATGTAATAGGATTATCAATATTAAATGTATGAAACTTGTCATACCATATACTTTCAATAGAAACTTAAGAATTTTTAAAATCATCAATTTCATTTTTTGAACAATGAAAAATTTCACAAAACATACTTCAGTGTACCTGTAAATTTTTAACTATATAGTGAGTGTTCGGTATGTAATTAAAAAGGCGAAGATCAAACTTTAAATTAATGCTTATTAGTTGACTTAAAATTCCAATAGTTAATTCAAATTATCACCCAATCCTTTTATAAACTGAAAAGAACCCAGATTTTCAGCCAAGTGACAATATCTGTATTTTTTATATAGCATCTTAATTTCATACATATGAATATAACTGAGCTTCGCTGGTAGATGTTCCCCCTCAAACAAACCCCTAATTAAGTGAACTTAATGTTTTAGCAGTATACACTCATGAAGGCTTACGCACATTCGTCACGAATTAAGCTAATCTTTGATTATTGCAATTTATATTCAAATTTTCAACATTGTTGTTCACATTACTACAGGAACCAATTTGTCATTTTTCAAACTTAATCATGGCAGTAGCAAAACTTACTAAAGAGTTCAGTTTCAGAAAAAAAGTGTCAAAATTGCAGAGAAAAAAAAATAAAATCTTTACAAATTTGGAAAGTAGAAGCAACCCTAAAAATTATAAAAGTTTATTAGGCAAAAAAGATTAAAACCAAAATCCTTCAAGGAATATTTTAAAAAGGGGCTAAAAATCTCAAATTTGCAATAAATTCAAAAATTTAAAGACAAAATTTACTTTATGGAGCTAAAAAGATTGAAAGAGTTATTTTTACTAATCTTAAATCGCAAAAAATCTTTAAATAAATATATATAAAGTGGCTTCAAGATATAATTTCATATACACAGATATTTTCTTGCCAAGTCTTATCTCTGTCTGCAGCTGTCTCTTCAGCAAACAGTATTTATCATAGATAAGATTTTAAAACTCAGATTTGATTTTAACATTGACTCATTTGAAAAGAGACTGGATTGTCTTCAAAGTTCGCAGTGAAAATAAATTTTAAGCTGTAACTTCATATTTAGTGAAAGAACTACACAGCATCTTAAATTTCACACTTTTATCTCTTTCTCTTAGATTCTGTGATAGTTAAAATTCTTTTATTTCTCAATGTCTTAACAGATGGGCCATGCAGGCTTGCATTTTTTCGAGTTCATATTGTTTTTACTTTTAAGTATTATTTCCAAATAGGAATTCTTATTTAATCACAGAATTTTTATCATTAAATTAGGCTAATATTACTATTTGGAAATAGTGATACTCTAATTTAAGAACTGTACAAATCCTGAAAAACATTGTCCGTCCATTAAAAGTTGAAACAAAATCAACCAAGTATCTACTTATTTTCAGTATAATAGCTTTTAATTTCTTCAATTTAACTAAGTAGGAGGGGGAGGGAGGGGAACTCAAGTAATTAATGTTTATTCAAAACAAAAAAAATTCTAAGTTTTACTTTAAAAAAGCATTTGCTGAACAGGAAAGATTGAAATGGAATCAAAAAACATTCATGAAATAAAACAGGCAAGTTCTTTATAGAATGTTTAAAAAGGAGCGTCAGATATTATGAAAATCACCTTTACTCAATAGATGGTGCTGACTTTCGCATGGGCGAAAAACTTCTTTTTCTGGTAGCCCTATTTTCTAGGAAACGTCACTTCCCGTTTGAAGCCGATTCTGAGTATAATTCTGAGTAAACACAGAGGCTCTGGGCAAGTAAATGTAAGTTAGAAGATTAGAGATTAGCTTATGGTTATAGATCTGTATAGAGGATGGGTTTTGGTTTTGGACTTTACTTTCTGGGGACTCCGGAACAAGATGGCTTCATTCGGGCCGGGCCCAGTTGTGAATATTTCAGCCCATGCAGATCTCCAGCGCGGTTTAAGCCAGTTTTTTTTATTTATTTTTTTATAATTTAATAGATATCGACTGGTCAATTGTAATCTCATGTTATTGAGAGAAACACATGGTTTAGCTATAATTAAAAAGGGATTTTGTAATGTAACAGGAGGAAAATAGCTGCGCTAAATAACAATAACGCTTTTAAATTAAAGGATCTAGATTCAGAATTTCCGAAATATTGATATGTTTTAATTATATTTCCTCAAATTTGGAGTTAAATTGCTAATGTATTTAGCTATCCAAATTAATGGTTCAATTTTTTTTTTTTTTTTTTTTTTTTTTTTTTTTTTGGGTGGGGGGAAGCATTGTACATCAATATTTCTGCTTACCCATATCAATAGAAACCCAGTAATCCGAACCGAAATTGAAAAAAATAGTAATCAAGATTAAGCGAAGCTTTGTAAATAAAAATTTAATTAAACACAAAAAATATTTAGAATTTTAAATATATGATAATTATCAGTAAATATATTTTATTAAATATTATTACATAATGCATTTGTTTTATTTTCTGACTTAATTTTTTCGCATATACATTTTATTTACTTAAGGCTGTTCTGAAATCCAAACTGTGCACTTTCTGACACATTTTTTAATTGATTTTTTTAAATTCCTACTATTAGCTCACACTCTATATATATCTTGTTCAAATTTTCAATCGTTAATAAAATATTTTCTATTCATCCACTCAAGTTCAAATAATTTTTTTTAAACTTGTAGTGGATGACACTTTATGTTAATACAGTTTTTCAAATATTAATTAATTCATTAAATTTAATTAATTAATTTTAGTTTTAAATGAGAGAAAAAAATTCCTCCCATTGTTTTCATAAATGAAATGAAAGATTTATCTCAAATGAGTAACCACAGAAATGAAATACCGCAACGATGATTATAAAATAATGTTCCATAAAGATAACGTGGGACATTAATGCTGCACGGATTTATTTTGTATATTTATGATTAAAAAGTAGGAATTGACTTAAAAAAAAATTCTATTACTTGTTATTCACAAACTTATTAAGAAACTATGTAATATATATTTTTTTCATTTTCCTGTAAAGGCAAAAGATTTTCAAATAATGCTGTCAAAGTTGTCATTTTTAACTGAATTTTAGGATGTGACAGCGCAGGAAAGGAACAAATTGTCGTCCTTAGACAATAATAGCCTATAGCTCAAGATGTAATTCCTTTATTTGAAAATAAAGAACTGTTCAATCATTTCAATAATCATGCTTGAAAGTATTATGCTTTTATGCTTAAAAATGAATCAGAAAATCGCTAGCAGCAATACATTTACTAACAGTACCATTTGATACGCGTGAAAGTGAAAGCTATTCTACGATCTTTGCATAGCTGCCAACTTTTACGCTGTTTTCCTTCTACTATTTTTTAACATCAAAATCACCTTAAAGTGATAAAAAATTTAAAACACAGTTTGATTTATTACACGAATTATATAAACTAAAAATAAATTATAAAATAACTGTGATAAGAGACCGATTTATTTTTTAGGTAGATTTCGTAAGAAATACTACCTATTACATTCTCACCTAAGTTGGAATTTTTGAAAAATTTTTGCAGATCTACGCCGATCATGACTCCCAGAACCCAAAACCACCCCCAGTTCAAAACTTATCTATCTATCTATCTATCTATGTTACTTTTTTATGGACACGATAACTGCAATAATTCTACACAAATCTCTTCCAAATTGATACATAAAATCAAGGGGCATAAAATCTCGGTCAAGTTCGTTAATGGGCAAAATCGAACCAAGGGGGGGGGGGGGCTTTTTGTGAAAACAGAAAAAAACCCATAATGTCTTAATTATGATACGTATCGAATCCGTTTAAAGTTATTACTTCTAGGAGAAGGGCCGAAAATGTATGTATGACAGATTTTTGATATAATTAAAAATGGCCCCGAGGGCGCGGAAAAAGGGGGGTTTTAGAAGAAAAAAAATCATAACTGCGTCAATTCACAAGATATCAAATCCGCTTAAATGTATTATTAATCCTCTTAATATTATCTAAAACTTTTATATTGACAAGTTTTTTATAGGACCAACCCTTATAGCAAAAAAAAAAAAAATCCCTGCCGGCTCCGCCTGCAAACAAGTTATTTTTCGAAGTAGACGGTTCCAACTCCCGCATCTTTTCGAAACTGATACATAAAATCAAGGGGCATAAAATCTCGGTCAAGTTCGTTAATGGGCAAAATCGAACCAGGGGGGGGGGGGGGGATGGGGGGCTTTTTTTAAAAACAGAAAAAAAACATAATTTCTTAATTATGATACTTATCGAATCCGTTTGAATTTATTATTACTTCTAGGAGAAGGACCGAAAATGTATGTATGACAGATTTTTGATATAATTAAAAATGGCCCCAAGGGAGGGGGGAAAGGGGGTTTTAGAAGAAAAAAATCATAACTTCGTCAATTCCCAAGATTTAAAATCCGCTTAAATTTATTATAAATCCTCTTAATATTATCTAAAACTTTTATATTGACAAGTTTTTTATAGGACCAACTCGTATAGCAGAAAAAAAAAAATCCCTGTTGGCTCCGCCTGCAAACAAGTTAGGTTTTGAAGTAGGCGGTTCCAACTGCCGCATCATGGCAAAAAGGTCATTTCTTCAGCAATTCCCAACAAACAGGTGCCCCACGATCTGCGTCTTCGAAATCTACCTGTGCCTGTAGGCAGAGCCGTCAGGGATTTTTCATATATAAATTACTTGAGTTGCAATTATACCTAATTGTATGTATTTTAATATTTTATATAGGCTTTCATTTTAAGAATAAAAATTTATGTAATTTTTCATATTAGAAATTTTAGATTTATCATACAATAAGTTATCATTTCTGACTTCCTTGTACTTACATATGCTTTAAAATTTTACATGAGTTAATCATATGTATTATTTCTGTTGCCAACATCCCTTTTTCTATGCATTTACAAAATGCACAAAAATGAATGAGCTATCATTCGAAAGGTTTTTGAACAGGCTTCTGACATAGTATACTCACATTTCTTTAAAACACGTTTTTTGATTAAAAATTACAGTTAATTAAAAATTAAATCAGCATTTTTTTTCAATGAAATGATTTTTTTTTCTCAAATCATTGTTGCTATAAAAAATATATATACTACATTATATTGTGCTCAACAATAATTAAAAATAAATAAATAAATAGCACAATAAAAGATTAAGCGGGACGCACGGGTTTATTTTATATTTATGATTAAAAAGTAAAATTCATTCAAATGTTTGAAGAAAAATACACCATCGATCGATCGAAGCAGTGGTATTTTACGTGTAGTCTAAAATGTATGTTATGTTATATTATATTACATTCTATTTTATATGTGCTCAATTTATTTTTTTTGTCCCGTGTTTTTCCCGAAGTGGATGACGTCATCTTCCAATGAAGTTAAATTACGATTGTTATTTTTTTTTTCCTCGTGCGTGCCTCTTGCTATCTTTGATTAGTTTTTACTTCAATTTTGATGGGATGAATAACATGATATTCTGGCTTGACTAATGTTGTTTGCAGATATTTTCGTCCTTAATTTTTCTTTAGAAATTTAAACTTGCATCTAAAAAATATTAGACTGCAGTGCGAAATCATCGCACGGGTGTACAGGTAAATTTATAATTACCTTATCTGTAGAATTTATATTTTCTTTGGTACACGTACATTTTAGGATTGTGTGGCATCAATTCATGTGTATATTATATCATATTTAAATCTGCCAAATTAATTTTTTTTATAAAGAAATCTTAATGTTACTAAGAACATAACTGATGTGCCCAGTGATTCTTAGTTTTTTATTTACATTTTTACTTTTTGATCACATCTAGTGCTGGGAAAATGGTTGTAATCATTATAAAAACCGTATTATGGAAACATTTATATATCTTTACATTTTGAGGATGTCTTTAAATGTTGAAGGTTTGATATTTTTTACAATTATTCCGTAATGTATACGTGAATGTTGGTATTTTTTCGTTTTCAGACCATGTGTGTCTTTTTATGATGATGCCTATATATGTATTTGTATATATGTGAGTGAACACAATAGCGTCTAAACGTTGCTTTTGATTGAGCTCCCATTTGACGCATATGATATATCAACTGTCGGTAAGAACTGTACTCATTTTTATCGGACAACGTGTTTAGTGCTTGATCATTTTTTTTAAGATTTTGTAAGAAATACTACCTATTACATTCTCCACTCTGCTGGAATTTCTGGAAAATTTTTGCAGATCTACACCGATCATGACTCCCAGAACCCAAAACCACCCCCAGTTCAAAACTTTATCTATCTATCTATCTATGCAACTTTTTTATGGACACGATAACTTGAAAAATTCTACATAAATCTCTTCCAAACTGATACATAGAATCAAGGGGCATAAAATCTCTGTCAAGTTTGTTAATGGGCAAAATCGAACCAATGGGGGGGATGGGGGGGCCTTTTGTGAAAACAGAAAATCCCCATAAATCTTAATTATGATACGTATCGAATCCGTTTAAAGTTATTATTACTTCTAGGAAAACGGCCAAAAATTTATGTATGACAGATTTTTGATATCATTAAAAATGGCTCTGAGGAGGGGAAAAAGAGGGGTTTCAGAAGAAAAAAATTCATAACTTTGTCAATTCACAAGATATCAAATCCGCTTAAATGTATTATTAATCCTCTTAATATTATCTACAACTTTTATACTGACAAGTTTTTTATAGGACCAACCCTTACAGCAAAATAATAATAATAATAATAGAGCTGCTTATAAATAAATAAGACATAATACATTTTACACATTTCATGCAATTGAATATTCTATACAAAGAATTCATAATGTAGGTTATACTTTACAGTTTCATTCGAAATACATATCAGTTTTCTTCAGAAAAAAAAAAAAAAAAGTGTTCGAGGATTCAAGAGTGCAGCCGATTATAAATAAATAAGACGTGATACAGTTTACACATTTTACGCAATTGAAAAATCTACAAAGAATTTATAATATAGGTTTTACTTTACAGTTTCATTCAAACAGTTTTTGTATAGGAAACCATGTTCTAATCCATTTATTCAAATACAGAGTATTTCATTTCAAGCCGAACTTGAATTTTTTTCCCAACTTTAATTATAGTAAAGATATTGTTACGATATTTTTATCAGACTTACACTGCTTTATCTGAAATATGATATTACAAAAAGTGGTAGAAACGAAATTTGTATTAATTTATTTTAATTCACATAGAAAGCCAAAGTTAAAAGCGTTATTTACAAGTATTAAAATTATAATCTTATTTAATAATTCGAAACAGATTTTTTTCCCCTTCTCTTTTTAGTGTGAAGTTTACTTGTGAGAAAGTAATGTTCATAGAAATAGGAATAAAGTTAAAAGTTAGAGAAAAATTTAAAATTGAGGCAGCATTTGTATTAAATATGAGATAAAGCTATTTTAATATTTAACCTTTTAATATTTTAATCCTGGAACATTGGAGTATTCAGCCGACCGAATATTCGGTATTCGGCTTACTTGTGTGTGTCGAATTTACATTGGGCGCAATTTACATTGTTTAGATGTTAAATTCTCTTTCACACAAAAATGTACATTAATTTCTTTCAATTAAAAATTGTGTACATCTAATGCAATGTCAACTAAAGGTAACAAGGAATGAAAACCATTTTTTTAAAGGGAAAAGTTATACAACGAATGTATTTGAAGGGAAAAATCAAAGAAACAAAAATCGCCTGCTTCACTTTATTTTTAGAAAGTAAAACTTTCGCTAACAGAAAGTTACCCATTTTGAAGATATCTCTTCGCAAACCTAGTGATTCTGAAAATCTGAAACCTGCGGAACATAGAGAGTGGGTCAGGGGGTCAGGGGTCAACCAACAGTTCGCTTTCCCAGATTCAATAAATGCTTTCTACAAAGCAGACAAAGTTCCTTTTACAGAGAGAAAAGCAGATGACCACAAATGTAACCCTCCCCCCCTCCTCCCGTTCCTTTCCCTTTCAAAGGCAAGCATAGAGAAAAAGGTGATATCGGAAATCTCATCTCAACCCCCCTGTTGTTTTGCCTCAACGGAAGTGTTTTAGGGTTGCTGAAAATTTGGAAAAATTTGTCTTTCTGACATGGCAGCTGGGAATAAAATTACTGCAGCAAAGGCAAAAATGCTTGTTGAACGATATTTTTTATATAATATCGTGTAAAAAATACCCCTTATTAAATTTATAACAAGATAATGACAACAATTAACAAGAAAATATATAAAAACTGCCTGAAACAATCGTTTTGTAACTTATGCCGAAAATCTGCAGTACCCGTAGTGCCCTCTGGTGAAATCTATTGGAAACAAATTAAAAAATTTAAAATTTAAATTAAAAAAAGGGTAATTACATCTCACTTATGAAATTTGCGTCGTTTCAAAGAAATAAGTCATATTTATCACCAAAATTTTTTTTAAATAAATCGGTTCAATAGTAAATGTGCAATTCTGATGTTAAAAATTTAGCATTAGCAGTATAAGGAAAATATAAGTGATGATCACCCTTAACATATTTTAAATCTAAAATAATGGTATGTTTCTGTTCTGTATGAAACTTAAAATCAGTATTTCTATATTAAAAGAAAGTTTTGCTCTGTGTGTGTGTGTGTCTGCGATGGTTAGCAAAATCTAGCCCACCTAGAAGTCTGAAAATTTAGGTGCGGATACTCCTAGGTCTGGACATGTGCACCTGAGTCTCAGAATTTTAATATTTTGATAATTACCCAAGATATTAGATTCTCATTAACCATCTCTTTTAAAATGTCATCTTTTAAATCGAAATGGCTAAAGAAAAGAACAGGTGCATTGGATTTGCAAGCAGAAGTGAATGAATTTGAAATTTTACTAATTAGCGAATTTTAAGAAAACTAATTGAGATATCAATTTGAAAATTTCTGAGCATATGTAAAAAAAAAAATCTGCATTTTTGAAAAATTCCGTTGGTAATTCTTAATTTATGCAAAAAACTGCCAAAAACCTGCCGGTGCCAGTGAAAATAATCCGAGAAAGTTTCAGACAGGGATCTGCTTTCATTAAAAACTGATCTACAGAGATCTGTTTCTCTGGCCGATCCCTCCATTTAGTCTGTGAAAATGAAAAAATTGCCAATTTTTACTAATGAACAAAAATTTAGGTAACTAATTAAGATATAGATTTGAAATTGAGGTCGGGAAGGGGTGTCATCTGCCCGCTATTTTAGCCGTAGAGTCTTCGTTATGTTCTAATTATCAGAAAAATATATAATTTTTTTTTTAATGATTGCATTAATGTAGGTGACTGCTTTTCTTGAACAAATTATTCATTATATTTGTGGATATGGGGAAGGAAGGGGTTAAAGCCTTTCTCTGAGATTGTAATTATCTCGGGCTCAGGCAATGCCGAGCAGGTTATCTAGTAATAAAAGAAAAAAAAATGTTCTAACTGACCGATTCAAACTTGGCATATCCAATGTACAAAAAAACATTCTACATAAGAACCTGAGTAATTGCTTTTAAAGCATCTTTTCCTCTGCTTGCCATTATTTAATATTTTGGTTGGGGCGGATTGGAGAATATTACATAAGACTACGCTTGTTCTTACACATGAGCATTTTTAGTTTGAATAGCGTATCAATGATAAAAACATTGAAAAATTATGCAGACATCTAATCTGGATCAAAATGTTTTCTACCAGAGCTGCAAATATGCTAAAATGAACGTCTTTAAAAAAGACTAAATTTTTCTACAAGAATATTGATATAATTGAAATTACTTCAGTACAAACTCTAAAGATTTGTATGAATAATAATGACTATTTCTACACTAAAGGTTTACTTAGAAAGTTTAGAAATTTGTTATACAAAAAAACAGACATAATTATGAAAAGAACATTCGTGGATTAGGAGGAAAAAAAGTTTAAAACAGAAAAGTCAATAAGGGATGTTTGCAGTCACATTTTAAAAATCCTGAAATTATGAAAGAAAATGGCCAAGGATACAGTTAAAATTTTAATGCTTAAAATGAGATTATAAACAAGACATGCTTGAAGTTCCTTTAAATATTAAAAATGCTGTTAAAATTACTGAAGATATTTTCTAAAACAAACACTACAGAAGTTTTCTTAATGATTTATCATTTAAGTCACTGAAAAATTAAACTTTGCTTCTTTACTTATTTCAACAATGGTAAAAATTAACTGTGCATATATTTAAATATGCTTCCAAATAATTTAACCTAGTTTCTTTCAGAATTAAAAGGATATAAATATTAAAAGTCATAAGCAAGCCTTAAAACACTAAGTTTTTAAAAGCTTTTTTAGTTAACACTAGAACTACCATGAGCTGTCATTTTGACTTACCAAATGTATATACTCAGATTCGAACCACAAATTTCTTTTTAAAATAAATTAATATAAAACTCACAGAAATAAGTTAAGTAGTTTTAAATAAAATTTCTGGTCTGAAATAGTTTAAAAAAACTTGAGTAAAATTTTCGGTAGTTCTAGTGTCACACAATTCAGATAATTCAAGAATACTCACTAATTTTCCTTGATAAATTTTTTAATTTCTTCTTTATCTGCAGAGCCAGTATATTTAACTTCATTAGGTTCAAATTTATTCCAAAAGATCTTTGGACGATACAAAACGATATCACTAAAGAAAAAAAATAAAATAAGCATCATTTTATTCAAGAATGAACACCAATTTATTCAAAATACACATCAAGCACTTTAATTATACAACAAATATATACAACTCAACTACATATTTGTAAGATAAGTTTTACCAATTATCTTTCATTAAAGTAAATTATGGATACCCTGTAGCCTGACAGGGTTAACCGCTCAAGTTTTAAATTCTATTTATAACATGTTTTAGTCTAACTTTCAGTATCTGTAGTTAATGTTACAAAGTGTTAAGAGTTCTATAATTGTGGGGAAAGCTAAATGCAGTGGGTTACACATGAGGCAGCATTCAATCAAAGCTTTATTAAACGACGAGTTAATCAGCGCACATTTCATAATACTTACTGTTACATGCTTTTTATTAATCCTACATTAAAAAAAAAAAAGGGCCTAGCAATCAATTTTTTCTGCAGCTTAATTTGCCAAATTTATACAACACAAGATTATTTTGGAGGCTCTATTACAGATACTAGCAATTAGGCAGATCAGGGGCCTAGTCAATTTTGCAAGACATTTGAAATGTTATCGCACTTGAAACATATCCAACATCCTGAAATCTGCAATTTAATAATGTGAGGTTATGTTTTCTTTATGCATATAAGATTTTCCCAATGATTCAGGGAATTAACTTTTAATATATTTTATTAAACACTATTCCATGCAATTATAATCTTAAACTGATAATTGTTTCAATTTTTTAGAATATCTAAATTTTTCAGGGACACACAGCCTCCCTGAACCTCCCGTTGTCCCACTGAATTAATGCTTTATTTGTCAATAACTGTGCTATTTCAAGATTATAGTACATCTACAAGTGCATTATCAACTATATTTTATTACAATAAACAAATTGTTGTACACAAGATTTTATCTTATCGTAAAAAAATACACACAGCTACAAAAGAGCATTTGTTGCAAAAGTAAGATAAAATCTCATGTAATAAAATACTTATGAAAAAGTAAATCGCCTTACGAGATTTATGTAAAATTAATGTTTTTTTACAATATATTTGTTCAGAAAAAAAAAAAAAAATTAAAAATTCATTTAACAAGATCCAAAAATCCTACAAAAATCTCTGCACAAATAAATTTTGTAAATGTTGCAATTTTAGTTTATAATCTCAGGTAACATTTGACAGTTACGATGATCATTGTGGACAGCTACCAGAATGTCACCATCTCCAGGAAGCAGGTCTGCTGGAGACTTAGAATAACAAAAGAATCAGAAAGACAAGCCGGCTTAGCTCTGAAGCGTGCTGGGGCTGATGTGATGAGAAGGTTATAAATTCCAACCTTACCACAATTGGCCTGCTTCGAATACAACCCTATCACTATTGGCCTGCTTGGAATTAGTTTCGTTAGTAAGTACTAAATAAAAATCCAGTGGCAAACAGGCAGCTGGGAAGATCCTGTGTAAAACACCCTTATCTTACTTCTATTAGTTCCTTGGCTGGAGACACCCAACTTCATTTTGTCATTACAAAATATCTTTTAAGTTTAATAATCAAAATACAAAAGTTTCAAATATCTTTTTTCATTATCCTGAAAAAACTTCCAAAAATACACATTTTATATAAACCCCCTTAAACAGATAATTCTTTCACTGGACTTCTCGATTTCATAAGATTATCCAAAACATTTCCCTGGAGCTAAATGGTATGATGAAAAGCAACAGGAAGCTGAGCTAATTGGTATTGTAAATATAAATCAAATATAAGCCATCAGACTGATAACATTTGGAAAACATTCTGCATTGTATTCTTTAGCGATTACTTCAGAGTCTAAAGATATTTGTTTACGGAATGTTCGCCAAGTGCAAATCGGGCCCTGGTTTGTTTTTTTTGGAAAGGAGGGGGGGGGGGGGGTAATAGATTTTATTTTTCTATCTGTGTAAATTAGAAACCAATAAAAAAAATTTAATGAAATGAGTGAAAGATATCTATTTTAAATGTATATAATATGTATTTTAAATGCAATGAGTGAAAGGTTAATATTTTTAATGAAATGAATACAATAGGAATGATGCAGATGAGAATATTTGGAGATTTAACACCTGTGCCAGCTAACAAAAGTATTGGAAAAACGCCAAGAATGTTTGTAGTTTTAGTAATCAATTTTTCAATTTGGCTAGTTCTATAAAAAAAATTAAAAAGATTTCTTAGTACATTTATAGGGGCATTGGCATAAATAACTCAGTCTTAGAAAGAAATTACATGCCAAATATTATAAACAATCACAAAAGTGAAACAAATATTTTTTTAATCTTTTAGGTTTATGTAGTTTTTTGTATTGTATTATATGGCCTATTTATGTATAAATTAAACAAATTGCTTTTCAATATATTAAACTGTGCATTTGATACACTGCTAGTTATTTTTTAAAGATATATCAGATGTTTTTAAATGCCAATAACGGTTGCCAGAAAGTACTTTTGAAATTTTTGCTTTTCTCGCCAAATTCAACCTTGCTGTTGTCTCTAACCAAAGTCACTATATATAAACAAAGTAGTACCAGATTTTCAATTCAGTAACAATATAATCTAAATTTACATCTAATCAAGAATGATTCTATTAATACTTCTAGATTCAAGGACCTCATGAAAGCCCAAAAATACAAATTTGAAGGTAAACTTATGCACATATTCAGCTGAATAGGCAATATCAATAAAAGTAGCTTACTCTGAATATCCATATTTGTCCAATATTTCTTTATTTGAAGTATGTCCAAATGAAACACTTTCTCTGAGTTGATCTGTTACTTTCATATATTCAGTTTTGAGAGTACTTGAAGTGTCAGCAAAATAACCTAGAGAAGAAAAAAAGATACCATAAAATTTATATGAAAATGCAGTAAGAACTATATTTTATTTTTCTCAATTTTAAGTATGAAGAATATTTAGTATTTATTAAATAACAGCTGTAACTCAAATGCTTAACTAAAAACATTTAAAAAGAAAAATTAATTTGTTCAACTACACACAAAAATTAACAGAATTTAGAAATTAACAGATTAGTCTTATTTTGCACCTAAAAATCTCATTTTTCCAATCATAATTTAAAACCCAATTATTTTTTACAACCAGGGTTCATTGATTACAATCATGATTTAAATCAACTTTTAAAAATTTTATTTTAAATTTAGTTCTAAGATATTTTGTAGTAAACATTATGTTTTGAAAAAAATGTTGTAAATTTAAAGAGTGGGAGAGACTGAGAACTCAAAATCCACGATTTTAGAATTTTATTTAAATCAAATATCACACTTTATGCTCATTAGAAGCAAGCTTTGAGTTCAACATATTTTTTATCCTATCTTTTGTATCCCCGTTATGCAAGAGAAATTAAGCTGAGAAAATGCCAGCATTGTTTCCTAAAAGAAATACTGCACTTTGGTGATGCCTATTATACATATTAAAGTCAAGCAAAATCCGAACCATTCAAATGAATTTGTTTGAATCTAATTGTGAAAGAATTCAGTCTTTTAGAATGGTGGAAGGCACCTGTTACAGTTATCAAAAAGAATACTAAAAACTTATAGAATTCATGATCAGGCAGCTTTTTACTACAATAGCTTCATTTGCTTCAGTAGAACTATTGTTTTCAGATTTTCGTTTGGTAGAATAGAAAATTAGGAACTGATAAAGCTGCTAAACTTTTTTTTACACCCACACTTAACAAAAAAGTTAACATTTTAATTTGATTCCAAAATTGTTTAGAATTTTTATGTACTCCAGTTATTTTTATTTAAACTAAATTACTTAAGGTTTAATTGATTTTTGACATTGATTTGCAGCTTTCCATGCAGCATTTTGTGTAATAAAATATTGATGGCCTAAAATGTTACCTTTTAATTATATATATAAAAATTGTGTAATATTAATATATACTGGTACTACTTATAGCATGCATGTGTAATTTTATAAATTAAAAAGAAAAGTCAAAATACTATGTGAGGTTTTAAAATAAAAAACATCCAATTTAATTTTTTTTTAAATCAAATTAAAAAAAAACAAAAAAAAAAACGAACCCTGTTCACAATTAACTTTCCAAATTCTATTTTCCTTAATATTGCAAATTAACATGACCAATGAACTGTTGAGACCTTGATAGTCCTGTATACATGCCGAGTCATATCCAAAATCTATTTAAAAATTAATGCTACCGCATGACAAAAATCTGGATTACAGACTTTTGAACAGGGGGGGGGGGGGGGGGTTGGAATATGTGAAGCAGCTATTTTTTTTTTTTTTTTTGGTCTTTTAGGCAGCTGCAATAGGTAGCTTCTTTTTTGTAATGCAAGCTACCTAATAGTATATTTAATATTGATAATGAGGAGTTCCTATTTTAGCTAAACTGTATCTGAACCACAAGAGCAGGGTTCATACTCTATTTGAATAACAAAATTCCCTGACTTTTCCAGACCATTTTTCCAAATTTCCATGTCCACAATTCACAACATTTTTAGAAATACGAATAGCAATTCTATCTCTTAATGATTAAATATACCTCTGAAAATAAAAGTAGTCTATAAAATCTAAACTAAAAATCTATTATTTGATATTTAAAATATAAAAAATGAAAAACCATTAAAAAAATACAATTTGGATGGATTCAAAGTAACATTTTATTGATAAAATTAGATTTCACATATCAACCATTTTGACATTTCTACGACCATGTCATTTGTGTTGTTTCAGAAACAGTTTGTTATGTAACTTTCAATTTTTTTGTCTTTTAACAATTTAATTTTAGCTACAGCTTTTGTTTTTTGCTTGCTTTATAATTTTTTTCCTTTTTTTATTTAAATATTCATGATATCTCATCCTAGCCACCTTAACATGGCTCAATATTTCTTTCCAGAAGTATCACCTATTTACCAACAAATTTATATGATTAAAACATCATTATGTTAAACATGAATGTAGTAAAAATACTACTTGCTAGTAAACTAGTCATTGGGGACCACCATAATACTTACCCATCATGGATATACATAATGTAAAATATTAAAATAAAAATGTAAACTACTTATAAAATGCATTGCAATTCAAATAAAATAGTGGCTTGATGATGTCATAAACTTTAAAGGATAGATTACTGAATTGCTTGAAAGAAACATCCTTATAACTCCAAAAATAATAATCCTATTAACTAGCAGTTTATTGCATCTGATTAAGCGTCAAATTTCCAATTAAAATATATCTGATGTGAAATTTGGATGAAATACAGGGTCATGAAAAATCTAAGTGTGGTAAATAGGATTCCAAATATCTCAGCAACTCATTATCCGATCGACTTCATGCTTTATGCAAAATTTATGTTTTTTTATTGTCCTATATTCATTTCTTAAAATAAACAATTTCGAAAATTTTTATATACCTTTCATAAAAACGAATATTGTGAGAGTCCGAAAAAAAAATGTTCTGGTTAATAGAGGTTATTGAACTAAAATAGGCTTCTTCCCATTATTACATACTAAGTACATACCAAATTGCAAGTCTATCTCAATTTTTTCGGGAGAGAGCGTTTACACACAGATGGACAGCAAAATTTTCTTCTAAAAATATGCTTTTTGGAATCTCCAGTGTCTGAAACATGTAAATCCGTCAAAATTTTTTTTTTCGATTTTCAGAACGATTACAAGACTTACCCTATACTATGTATGATGGGTAAGTAAAAATATGAATTTTTTACAGATTGAATTCGGAACTTGGATATGATAGCACATATTTTTTTTTCATTTTTAAATTCCTGACTTTTCCAGGTTTTAGGGAAGAAAAAAAAAATGAGATTTTCCCTGACTTTTTGCGCACTTGTCATTTTCCCTGACAATTCCCTATTTTCCAGTCGCATAGGAACCCTGCAAGAGTCTACAGATAAAATTATACTATTAGTAATTTAGATACAGTAAGAGTCTTATTCTTTAGTAACATAAAATTGTTTGAAAAATCCCAAAAATACATCAAGCGGTTAAAATTTTTTAAACATACAAATCAAATATCAATTTAAAAATGGGTTTAATTTTATTTCTATTTGAAAAAAAAAATATTTAAGTGTTTGTATTTGGCCTCAAGTTTGGTTAAATATGTGATCAAATTACTATGTTACATCCTTATTGCTTATTACACAATCTATAGCCATGCATAAAAACAATATTTTTTAGCTACACTTTAAATACAAAATCTTGGCAACTAAGGCAAAATATGCTTTAGGTGCCATTGATGCTCAACTTTTTCTGACAAATTTTTATGTCTGACTATGCACATGTTTTTCAAATGTAAACTAAATACCTAAATATCAAAATACTTCCTTTATATTTTAATATTAACAATTAAGTTAATTATTTTCATCAGATCATAACGTAATTAAGAAAATTTTAGATAAATAAAGAATACCTTTAAAGTTAAGAAAAATGAAATTTAGTTTAAGTAGAAAAAAAAAAAAATTAAGGAATATAAAATCAACTACAGAGTTTTCTTACCTACAACAACCACATCATCTTTCAGGAATTTCTCAGCATCTCCTAAAGACTGCAACTCTTTGGAACTAGGACCAACTTGTGTCTTCATGTATTTAATGATGCCATCTAGATAAGAATGTCAAACTGAATTTCAAACAGTCATAACAAATATGGAACAATTTTATCCCAATCATTAATTAAAATTTGAAGAAAATTCATTTAATTAGTCAACACATGCAACCTAAGTTCTTACCAATTTAATATATACCAAAAATTTTAGATTACTCTCCAGATTACTTGCACTAATTTTTAAAAATTTAAGAATATACCAGTTTCCACCAGACAGTTTCAGAAAGGTGCTGCACCCTGCCTGCCCTTTGGTTTACAAAATAACATCCTTCTTGCCCCTCAAAAAAGAATTAGCACCCTTCTTGCCCCTTAGTAAAAAAAAAAAAATCCTTTCTCCTTTTTACATTAAAAAATTCATAGTAAAAATTGACTCAATGTTGTCTTGAAAAGAATGCCTTTACTTAAATATAAAAGTCCTTTAACAATAAAAATAAGTGCCCTTTAAAAATCAAAAATGCTCTTTTCTCACCAGCAGCACTTTGCCTTTTTTTAAACCTGGAGAAAACTGAGAATACATTAAATTCTTATCAAACTAAAAATACACATTTAGTTTTCACATAACAGATCTTTATAATGCCCACCTTGAGACAACAGGTTGCACATATTCTAGAATTATATGGATCACATTTTACACATCATTAAACTTGCCTTGTAAACATGGCCAAATATGTCTGCAATATATCAATACACACAGATATAACAATATTGTAGAATACATAGATTTATATTGCATTCTTTGGAACCAGAAGCTGTGCAATGATTTTCACACTTCACATTGTTAAATTGTCTCAAACATGACCCAAATATGCCAGGACCTTAGACCAGGAATATATTAAATGACTGATCTCCATTACTCGACCGGAAATAACTTTAAAACAAACATGATTCAACTTTCTTTGCCAAAAAGGTATCTTTTTCAGCAGTGATCCTTTCTTGGCAACTTTGTTTCATAAAGGCCTTTGTGGGAGCGGGAGGTGGGAAATTCAATGACAGTTTGAAGGGGGGAAAAAAAATGTTTGCCATGCTATTCTCCTACCATCACATATTTGTGAGAAGGATGATGTTTGTTTCCAAAATGGTTACCGGTTCTTCGTCCAGTTATAAGAACTCCATGGCCAAGACCAAATCATATTACTCATTTCCAAAAATTTATTTGATAGTTTTTTCATTAAAAAACTGAATTAAGGAGATTAGGATGAAATAATGTCAAACTTAGTCCTTTAGAATGTAGCAATATTTCTACAAAAGGTGGATTGCAGGTGCTTCTTAACTGTAAAATTAACCGTTTACATCCGAGAAGTTATGCATTCTATACAGAATTGCATCATAAAGATCTACTGTATCTAGAAGAACCTCGAATAAGCTTATATTTAAATTTAAAAAAAAAGTATAGCAATCTTAAAGACTTCAAATTAAGAACTCATAAGAAACAAAACTAAACCTATTAATGCATGTTATTGACCTGATGCCATCCAACTGAACATTAAAATGGGACCAGGTTTTTTCTCTTTTATGTTGGTAAATGCTGTGGACATTTGCTTGCAAGAGAAGTTAAAACTTCACATAATGGGAACACACACACCTTTGTACCTATTGCACAAGGGTTAGTAGAACATAACTGCCTAATTGCTGAATATTTAATAGTGAAAATACAGAATCATTACATAAAATATCCAAAAAACTGCTTTATAAGCAAAAGAAAAAAACAGTATAAAGCTTCAAATATTTTTTTTTTCTAATTTGTTATCATTAGGTTCAACAGACTATACATAAAATGCATAGCTGCCAACCTTCTGGTTTTTCTTTAAGCCAAATAAACATCTCAACCAGAAATTTTATTTAATAAGTGAAAAGATAATATACAATTACTAGAATATAAAAAGGAAAGCTACTATTGAACTAAACATTTTATTCAATCAATATATATTTTTAAGGAAGGTTGGCAGCTATAATGTACTGCATGTTTATGCAGATTATGAAAATTATATGCAATAGTCATTTTTAGAATAAATATCCTTAAGAGCCTACATCAGTCACGCGAAAAAATGCTCAAGCTAATGTTAAGTCAATGGGGAGGTTCTAGCACGATTTCTCACTCATTTTAATATTTTAAAATGCTTTTTTTTGCATAGGATAGCTGAGGTCAATCTCCAACATTGTTAGTTTTTACTTTTTCGATTTTTTTTTGCAGTTTTTTTTATAAGTGGCATTTTCAATTTTGGAACTGGTTTGGAAAGAAAGTATCCCTATATAAAATAACTGGAATCAAAATCTAAAAAGTAAAAACTAACAACGTTGGAGATTGACCTCAGCTATCCTATGCAAAAAACATTTTAAAATATTAAAATGAAAACTAGAAATCATGCTAGAACCTTCCCATAGACTTAACATTAGCTTGAGCGTTTCTTCCCATGACTAGTGTAGGCTCTTAAGATGCCTCTTAAGAGTATAATACATCTTAACACTCCATCGTATAGAATAAATATAAATCTTAAGTTTTCTCCAAACAAATTTTGTAGACCTGTGTAATTAAGCATATTTCCCACAAAAAACCTGAAAACTGATTTTTATTGATCAATCTCCCCTCCCCACCCTGAATTTAAGTATGATCATATGTGTAAAACTAATTTAATTCAAAAGATTACACACCTGAATCTCTAGGACCATTATATTCAGAGGCAAATTCTCCATTTTTAAATATTTTGAGAGTTGGATAACCACTGACTCCATATTTCGAACAAGTATCTTTTCCATTATCAGATGTGCAATCAACCTATAAAATCAAAAATCCACTAGGTTATAAAATTTATAAACTTGACAAAATATCAAACTTCATGATATTTTTAAAATAAATATCAGATATGATATATCACCAAACCCTGTAAATCATATTTATTTGTTAATTCATACAACAAAACTTGTGAAAAGAACTGCTTATAACAGAATCATATTTTAGATTCAAAATTTTCATATCCTGATGAAAGAATATGAAAATTCACCTAAAACTGAAACTTGTCTAAAAATTTTTCAGTTTAGTGACTTTGTTTTCAGATTTTATTGTATATTTGTAGTTCATTAATTTTATAATTAATAGACCAAAACCTATTAAGACAAAATCACAAGAGACTAAAAGAAGTTTCATTCTAGATTTCCATCTTTAGGGCGATATTCCACCATTACATGTGTGACTTAAGAGTTTTTTGGCAAATTGAGGCAAATTTGGAAGTGAAATTATTTAGATAACATTTTACTTTTATTGCTATTACAGGACACATACAGAATCATTTTTGTAGTGACACCTTTAGTCTAAAGTAATAACAATTTTTTTTTAAATAGTAAAGTCATTGTTACATGTGATTTTTCTGGGTCTCACACATAACAACTTTACTATTTTTTTTAAATATTTTTACTTTAGACTAAAGGTGTCACCACAAAAATGATTCTGTACGTGTCCTGTAATAGCAATAAAAAAAAATGTTATCTAAATAATTTCACTTCCAAATTTTTCTCAATTTGCAAAAAAACTAAAAGTCGCAGACGTAGCTGTGTAATTGCCCCTTAGCAAATATAATTGTATTTCTTTTGACGAGACTAGGAAATAATTGTGTTTAAAGGTAGGCTTCTGTTATAGACAGCTTGTTTTAACAGATTTCACTGGATGTATATTTTTACTGATCTATAAATAAGAGTACAACAAAACCTGCGAAAAATTAATCATTGGAGACTGGAAAAGAACTGCTTTAGACAGGATTTTGGTCTTAACACTATATTCCTTCTGCTGAGACAATGAAAGTTTAATGCAGGTTCCATTTTCTCGTGTCACTATTCAAAACAGTAACCGAATTTTGCTTTAAAACAGAAAATTGTTATAAAAGTTTTATCCAGGCACTTTCAGAAAAGTGATTAAAAAAATAGCACCATTCTTGCCCCTCATCCAAAAATAGCACCTTTTAGTTAAAAATGTGCCCTTACTGCCTTTTGTACTAAAAAATTTGCTTCCATAGTAAAAACACTCATTGCGGTATCTTGAAAAGAGTTAATTTTTAAATGTACAAAAATCTATGAATTTAAAAATAAGTTCATAAGGATCTAAAAAGAGCTGTTTAGCAACCAAAATGTGTTTTTAAAATGTAAAAATTTCCCTTTTCACAGCAGCAGTACCCTGCCTTTGTTTTTTAAATCTAGGAGAACTGAAAAATACCATATACAATTATATCGGATGAAAACAAACCTGTCTAAAGAAGAACTTTTCTTTGGTACGTCTCACAATTCAGTCTTAGCATGCTTTAATTCTTATTACCTTTAGAATATTTTTCAATTTTAGTTCCAAGTACAAAAATTATGCTGTGAACTCATGTAGAGATAATAGTATGTCTAATATTTAAAACCAAGCTTATTAAGCCTCACTTGCTCAGCTCTTATGCATCCACTCCAATAGAAACTTTGTAATGCTACTCTTTCTAAGCTATTTAGCTGATGATGGAATAATTCAGCATTGTGATAACTGCTATGCCAGAATGGTTTACAGAAAAAACCACTGACGCATAACATGCCCTTTAAGAATAAGTTATTCATAAGCGACATACTTAAATTTAAGCCACTAGCTAGTCACTGGTTTCACATTATGTAATATTTAAGTGTCACATGACAGAAGTTAAATTTTCAATGCAATGAAAATGGCTCATTGTTAAAAAAGATGCTATCTTGTCTTGACAAATGAATTAAATAATTACAATATGAATTTCAATAGAGATTCAGGTTTGCTTAATGTTTATCGCAGTTACAGCAAAGAACTTTACCAGAGCTTTGCAGATATTGTTGCTGTCTATATAAATGTTCATTTGAAAATTAACACTTATCAGTGTTAACTTGACAACATCAAAATGAATGTTTTCACAGGTCAATTTTGTGTAGGCTCTGCATGCACTCTTAGTTTAGTCATGAATTTCCAAAACAGCACAAGGTTTATTTTTTTTAAATACTAAGGAAGAATAATTACTAGTATTGTAATAATATCACTTTAACCTGTTAATGAACCAATTTGAAAAGCATATTAAAAACATTCAAAAGTTAAAGTAATTTGATTGGCAGTGATGACCGCATTTGTAGCCATCTGTACAAGGAAATAATACACCTTTATCAGCTTCTTTAAGGTGTTAGAGGCAGTGTTAAAAATATATGTAGTCATTTTGTCATATACAAACTATACAAGAGCATGGCTCAGCACACAATTACACTTTTTTTTTTCAGCAATACTGGATTTTGCCTAACTTTTACTCCAACAGTTTCACATTGGAGTTTATGTTACCAAAATAAGTCTTGCTAAGAAAGATTAGTGTTTAGGCTATGATGTCATACACTCACGCACAGTTTTTTTTTTTTTATCATCGGTTTTAAAAAGGAAAAAAGTCGCCAAATTTAAGGGATTTTTTCCTTTGATGGCAACTTGGCAATTGTATTTAGTTGTTGGTTTGGCGCGGGCTTGAAAATCGCGCCAAACAAAAAATTGCCAAAAAACGCTGCGTGAGTGTAAAGCATTTATTCCAGTGTTTATTAAATCTTTCCATGTATATTACACCCTACTGTTCACAAACTATGCTTTGATATCTTATTTTAATAAATTACGGAATTTTTACTATTGTTTAAGAGATTTTATTATTCAAAAGTTTTAACATTTATGTGATAAATCAACCTGAAAAAATAAACAGCACTTAACATCTAAATTTTAGTGAAAAACTACCGAAAATTAATATACACTAGAAATTATCAACACATAGATTATAGTTGCAACGTACCTTAGCAAGAGGAATGGGAGAATCAAGTTTTTTCAATGCAGTTGCCGCTTTTTCATATTCCGGTGCTAATCTTTTACAATGCCCGCACCTAGATATTAAAAAAAAACGCATGAATTCTTAGTTATACGTAAACAACGATACTACGCATAATCGCCAAAATCAACTTTAGGAATTTTTTTTTTTTACGCCATTAAAAGGAAAATTAAAGTGACAACATACCAAGGAGCGAAGAATTCAATTAAAATAGCTTCATGTTCTGTAACTCTGTCTTCAAAATCTGGTCCCGAAAAGTCTAATACATCACTACATAAAACGGCTAAAGTCAAAGAAAAAATACCTAATAATTTTAAGAGCCAATTCATTTTTAATTGTAAAGAAAGGAGCGAAATTTTTACGGACACGCCGGTTTTATGCCGAAATCAACAAGAACGTGTCAGAAGTTGTGTCGAAGAAAACCTGCTCAACCACATGTGTTGTCAGTCTACGATTGGTGGAAAAAAGAAGCAGCTGATTAAGGGAAGGAGCTTTAAACCGAACCCATTTACCTTTAATGTGTAAAGTCAAATCACTAGAGAGCGCTGCCAAAATTCTGACCAATCGTGCACAAGATTTTAAAAGATAGTCATGTTTTAGCATTATTGGCTTGAACTGTGCACAGATTAAATTAAATATAATATATATATATATATATAATCTGTGGAACTGTGTGGCTGTTATCAGTCACGTGTCATAAACGCTGTTGGCGTTTGGCATTTTTTCAGTTTCGCCCGAGGCTAACGAAAAAGAAAGGCTACCGCGGTGCTTTACTCGTATCTTTTTTTACAGACCGCCGGAGTCACGTGATGCTCGTATGCACCAATGCAGATGTACGAAAAGAGCATCACGTCACTCTAGCGGTCTGCGAGGCTAACGAAAAAAGAAAGGCTACCGCGGTGCTTTATGCGTATTTTTTTTTACAGACCGCCGGAGTCACGTGATGCTCGAATGCACCAATGCAGGTGTACGAAAAGAGCACACGTCACTCTACCGGTCTGTAAAAAAAGATAAGTGGAATGCACCGCGGTAGCCTGTCTTTTTCGTTAGCCTCGAGCGGTCTGTAGAAAAGGTAAGTGGAATGCACCGCGGTAGCCTGTCTCTTTCGTTAGCCTCGGTTTCGTCTTAATGACGGCTCTTAATGTAGATAATAATGTCAAAAAAATTTAAATGTTTGAATGCTACATCCAAACTGGTGTTCGATTTTCCTCTCTTAAATGTAATTAAAGAAAACATGACTAATAATAAATGTTAATTAGAATGGCCTCATACTGTTGATTATTATTACCCCACAGCATAGGGCCAAAAATTGGGGGGGGGCAGAGGGGGCATGTGCCCCGGGCGCCAAATGAAGATTTCGTTTGTCGTTTAATACAAAAATGTATATATATGGGAAATTTGGATAAAAATGTCTCGTAGCCGCAAAATTAAAAAAAACTGAACCAAATGCATTAAAATTGACAAATAGATAAAAAGATTCGCCTAAAATACTAGATAGCAAATGAATAAGAAGTAAGAACTGTGGCTCTTAGTAAGAACTCTTAGGCTATTTTTATCCTATTCCAAATACACCATGTCCAAAGAAGATGTTAATGTTTTCTATCTATCAGGAAAATCACTTCCCGTGTAGTAAGAATCACTAACATTTTTCAAGGTCAGTCTCATGTCACTGTCCAGTGTCCAACAAGGATGATTGCCAAGCGATTCCCAGCGAAAAAAATTCCAAGAAGGGTGTTCTATTTCTTTTTTTCTTTCTCGCTGAGCTTTCTTTTTTCCCGTCCTGCTATGGACGAGGTCGGACCGTCGCGTCGGGCGACTCCCGGGGCAATAAAAACAAAGGGATTGCATAAAGTAAACTACTTAGTAAGATCATTTTTTAAAAAGAGTATGGCATTTGTTAGAGGTACAGTAAACAATCTCGCACAGGGCGCCATGGCTAGTAAAGCCTTTATCCTCCAAAATTATTTTTATTTTCTTTTTACAATTTCAATGCGTTTTGCCACCCTAGGCGACAACTGAAAAATTCTGCCCCATTACTTTTGCTGCAATTTATTTTTATTTTATTTTTTATTTATTTATTTATTTTGCATCCAAATCCAGTCTTGGAGCTTAAAGGGGGTGAGATCAGGCGACTGCTCGGGATAGTGTAAACAAAGATGTGGAAAATATACGCAAAATAAAATACTTAGTAAAACTTTTTTTCTGTTTTTTTTTAACCACTTTACTGGCGAAAGGTATAGGGAAACAGTGCTTTTACCCCCGACCGGCAAACGGTGAAGTGGTTAATATATCATTTGTAGGGATGCACAAAAAAATCCCACCCAGGGTGCCATGGCTAGTAATCGAAGCAATGAGCATAAAGAAACGTATCAACAACTATGACTTCATCACTTTTTTATGCTTTTGTAATAAAATTCTAAAAAGATAGCTCATTTCTTGAAAAACAGGACATAACAGTTGATATGTCTGTAAAACATATTTATGGATTGTTGTATTTTTTTAAATCCACAAGAGAAAATATTTCGACGCAATTTTCGAGGCCAAAATAATAGCTAAAGATAATAATTTGCATGCAAATTTTAAAGATGTCAGGAAAAGGAAAAAAATGTTTGACGAAGACTGTCAAGATGAAGTCACAAAATTTTCTAGAGAAGATTTGTTTAGAAATTCATTGTTGGAAATTGTTGATAGGATTGTAGAGGAACTAAATACAAGATTTCAGGCTCTCGAAAATATTAATAATAAATTCAGGTTTCTGAATGGGAGAGAAATTGAGAAATCGGACATTAACAATATTAAGAGAAAAGCTAAAGAGCTGGCAAGCATTTATAGAGAAGATCGAAAGTTTCATGTTCCACGCAATGGCTGTTGATAAAACTTTTAAAACTGCCCCGACAGGAGATATTTTAAAACTTATTTTCAAAAACAGAGTTGAGGAAATATGTCCTAATTTGACTATTTTATTGAAAATATTTCTGACACTTCCTGTCTTGTTGCTTCAGGTGAAAAAAGTTTTAGCAAATTAAAACAAATTAAGACTTACTTAAGAAGTACAATGGGGCTACAGAGGCTGTATAGTAGCTGGAAATCATAAGAAGTTGTTAAAAAAGAAAAGCTAGTGAATCGGACGATTTTTTAAGGGAGCTATAACAGGTGGCCCAAAAGGGGCCAACTCTTAGTTTTGAGTAGAACCCTAAGAGGAAAACATCTTAAAAGGTCCTAGTACTTAGCGTTTTAGATCTTTAATTAGTCGAAATTAAACATAGGGTGTAAATTAATCATTAGAATAAAATTTTAAAGAAATGCATAAAAAAAAGGCCCTAGGGACCCAATAAAAATATGAGGGTGGTGGCCCGAGGAGAGAAGTCTAAGACTCAACTTTAAAGTTATGCATTGAAATGATGACACAATTAGGCCCAGATCTTCTCCGAATTCTTTTTTTTTTTGTCGTTCATGTAGTAGCTCGAAGTACTGTTAATTTTTTAGAAGAAAAAGTTAGTAAATCGGATGATTTTTAAGTGAACTACAGTAGGGGCTCCAAAAGAGGCCAGCTAATAGTTTTAAGCAGGGCCCTAAGATGAAGTGTACTAATTGGAAAGTAAAAATGGGGGAATAACTAAATGGAGAAAAGGTCCCCAAAAGAAAGAAAATTGGATTAAAAAGGGCAAGTTATTAACCGTTTAGGAAACAAAAACTTCAACGGGCTCCGTATCTGGCCATAGGAGTCTAGGGTCTTAATCGGAACGTAGATATGGGGGAAAGGTTAAATGGAGAAAGGGCCCCAAAAACGAAGAGGATTGGATAAAAATGGGGAGAGTTATTAACAATTTAGGGGGATCCGGGTCTCAAGAAATGAAAAATCTGAGCCTCAGATACATCAAGATCTGCCTTGGACTATCCGCATCCAAATTTTCAGACTTCTACGTGCGGTAGATTTCGCTAGCCATCACACGCAAACACACACACAGACAAACAACTTTCTTTTATTAGTAGGAATGTATATAAAGTACGATGGTTCTGCATTAACTAAATTACAGTTTTTTAAGTGTCTTAGTTGGCGTACCTGGACTGGATAGTGTATAAGTACCCTAATTTTCATCAACAAGGATGATATGTGGCTGTAAAAAAAAAAAAAGTTTCAAAAAATATATGATTGAGGCTTCGGGATATCCAAGTTCCGCAATAGAAGGTGACAAAATGATATAAAGGTTTTCACTTTAAATGATAAAAAATAGGAGTTTCACCATTTGTTTTTCATAACTCTATAAACATTAAAGGCATCACGGTAGCTACTTCTGCTTTTTCACAACAGTATAGCAGATGCCGTTACTGTTAAAATCCACAATTTAACCCTTTCCGGCACAGTGGTCCCACTCCAGGCATACCTAATTTTAATTCCAAACTTGCATTTGACACCAAGAATATTTAATAAAATTTTGTTTCTACAGTGAAGGCTTAAAATAAGGAGTTTTTATTTTCTAAGAAAGTCGTTTGTAAATTCCGGTAATTCCGGTGTCAGTCAGTAATTTCCCATTTTACAAACAGACTTTGTCTGTGCCGGAAAGGGTTAACCTTTCAATACAAATTGTAGTTGATCAGCTAGCTACACGTTTCTGTCAGCTGCTACATGTATCAAATGAAGCCTATTTTTAACATTTTCCAACATAGTTGAAAAGTTATGAATTTGGTTTGTCTGTCTGTCTGTCCCTACATTAACTCTTGTAAATATACTCGGATTGTCATGTAATTTTTATATGTTATCAAGGCTTAGTATAGAATATTCGGTATTGAAAATGAAGTATGCAGCATTTATAGTTCGTTTACAGGATTACACGAAAGAATTCCGTTACATTATCGTCTAAGGCAAGAAGCCGTTTGCGATGCATTTTATTTATGTTAAGGTATTTCAAACGTAATGAGATTGGTATGCATCACTCAGATGGACTACAACATGAATTATCAGGAGTATAGAATAAGCATAATTTATAGTTCGTTTACAGGAACACACAAAATAATTCTATTCCATTATGATCTATGGGGGAAAAAGTTTGCGGTGCATTTTAATGAGGTTATGATACTTCAAACATATTGAAATCAGTGAAGTTCACTACAACATGTTTTCCATAGATTATGGAGTGCATAGCATTTATCGTTTATTTACAGGGCCACACAAAAGAATTCGATTGCAGGACTGACTATAAAATCGATAATTGCTGGAAGTGCGTTTACCACTGTAGTGTACTTTTTAAACTTATCTAATTGTTAGTGTATTAAGTGGCGTGTATAAATTCTATAGGTCTTATACAGTTCTGCACAAAAGAATTAGCACACATTACCAGATGGGGGCAATAATTGCTGAAAATGGGTTTTTACTCAGTTGTGGGTTTTTTTTTAAGCTGCTTATTTGGATATCTCATTTTATTTTACGAAAAAAATGAAATTATTTCATAATATTAACAAGTGTTGGAAATTATTTAATAATCTATACTTCATGCATGATTTTTTTGTTCTTATTTTTTTCAAAAATTTTGCATCTATTCGTATCTATCATATTTCACCATCTAGTACTAGAGAATGGTCACAGATTGCAGCATAAGGCTAATGGGATCGACTTTTGGAGTAACTACATCAAAAATAAGCTATGTATGTTCAGTTAATTAAACTAATGGGTGCATTAAAGGGTTAATGGTGTTATGTAATTGTAACATTAGACCTAGAAAGGATCAGAAAATTCAAAATGAAAGATTCGGAGTACTTAAATTAAATTTGCTGCACAATGGGTTACAACTATCGATACATCTTTTACCAAAAGAGCATCATTTGATTTTAACTATAACGATAATAACAGAAGTCATTACCATTCGTATCTGTAATTGGGTGATGTTAAGTTAATAACGCCTAAACCATTATAAATATTGGAAAAATCTGAAATTGACTATTTGGGACAATCAAATCCAAATTGTTCCACAATAGATCATGAACTATCCATTTGGAAATCGCCAATGAACTATTATTTGAGTTTTTCTAAGAGTAATAACAAGTGTCATTACCGTTAACATCTGTAAATTAATGATGTCATTTGAATATTATATAGACTATATACAGAAAATCTCAGATGGTGACATGGTAGGATCTATTGATATCTTCCACATTGGGCTTTGAACTAATTAAAATACATTTTCCCCAAAGAGATAGCGTTGATTTGTCTAAACAACACCAATGTAGCTTTGGATATTTTGATTTTTATAAAAGAAGTACCACCTTGACTTTTATCAAAAACATGTTAAACTAACACCAAAATTTAGTCTTTTTTCATAATGCATTATGAACTGCCTAACTGATTTTCACCAAAGAGATTTTCTTCTGAACAGTAACAACTTACCGCGATGACAACTGTCATAAATGGTGACATATGCAATTTGCCGAAGTTCTTCAATATGACTGCGACTATAAAAAATATAGGAAACTGGAGAAATAAGGTTTCCGGGCATCAATTAAGTTAGGAATTATGGAAGTGACTTTCATCAAGAAAATATTTGAGTCATACTATCAAAAACAACCGATTACATCATCGTTAACATCCAAAATTCGATGATGGAAATATGATGATTAATATAACCATACTAGGCTATAGGAAATATTTGATATTGGAAAATATCAAATGAATTCGAGATGCTGAAATTGAAAAACTTCCATGCTAGCTGTTGAATTATAGCTGATATATTTTCACCAATGGCACATACTTATTTTTTAAATAGTGGTATCAGATTTCATTACGTTAAAATCGAATAGTTTCATGATGTTACTTATAACATATAGCATAGGCTATACAACATTTTTTTTTTAAAAGTGTTAATCAATTCATTTAACTGGCTTTTACAAATCAGGTTCTGATTTTCCGTTGCTAAAACCTTTTTTCAGCTGTCAGAATATCGATTTTTTGTATTTTTTTAAATAGAAATCCATCACGAAATTGGTTTAATAAGCAAGTCTAAGAGATAAATTCAAATATATGCAAATTTCACTAGAAAACCATCAGGGAAATACTTTAATGTTATTATTTATTGATTGCCATTATCTTTTATGCAAATTTAGTTAAAACTATTAAAAAATATCGCGTAAAAAAAATGATTAAATTATTTTTGGATTTCGCATTTTAAGGAAAATTGATTAAAATGATTTTGAACCTGGAAATGTTTAACTGTTTATTTACAAATATCTACTGTATGATACATTATGAAAACAGATACATACCATGAATTTTTACATTTTAAGCAGTAATTTATCAATATTTTGGGACTTTAAAGCATTTTTAATTAGAAATTTACATGTATGCTTTGCAACGGTAAGTTAGGCCTAACAGTTACCCGAAAAATTAGTTATGAATACGCTTTAATTAATTATTTATTTTTTAAAGTTTAAATAGTGCTTTAAAGGTGGAAATTGCAAAAGTTAACCCTTTGCAGTACAAATTATCTTGAAGTTAATCAGTATTTTAAAGGTAAAAAGCAAAAAATTCATACATGAGTATTCACAATGTGAGGAAAATGTCCGTTACATAATTAACCAAAATAGATTCTTATTTTTCCTAATGTTCACCTGTTTATGGTGAAATACTGGTTTATATGGCAATAGCGTTGAATTATTTTGACATATTACATGCTTCAACGGTTTAAATTAATACATTTTTTGCCCGATACAAATTACTAGAAAACGTTATCAACGTACTCAAATTGCGTATGCATGACTCATTTAAAAATGAACTTTGAAGCAATAGCGAATGAGTTATTTGTTTAAATTTACATCTATTTGTATAATTATGTAGAAATTTTATACTTTTGTCGAAAGTTAGACATTTTATTTGTGTATAGCAGTATTTCTAAATCAACATTATACATGGATTAAAAATTTTGAAATTTTTAATGAATTTGAGTGAAAAATGGAACAAAAATATTTTATTTATTTAAATTTTGTGCAATATAATATATATAAATATAATTTCCTACGAAAAATGCTTATTTTACAGTATTCCTGTGACCTGAACTTAATTTGGCGTATTTTTAATGGGTTTTCCCCATATATCGCCCCTCTTGGCGACCATTTCCTTGCCAAAATTTTCGGCAACCAACAAGTGTGACGTAATCGTGACATAGTGTGTGTTGCCAGTATTTGTAACATAATAGAGCATCAATCAATCTAAACGCAGGGATTTAACACGTGACATATAGTAACCAATCACCGACGTCTAAAGAGGGCTGTGGTCTATATAAGGAAGACGTTTCTTCATTCCAACAAAAATTTTAGACCTTGTAGGTCGTGCTTTTAACGAGCTCTTGTTAAATTTTTGTAAGCGAATTACTGTGAGCTTTTCATCGCCAACTTTTTTATCGCCAAAAAGTAAGAGATTGGATCTTTTTTTATGTTCAATGTATTTCTGAATTTATTAATGTTTTATACATTATGTTTTCTTGTTTTTTGTTGTTTTTTTTCGTATATATACGTTTGTTTTTATTTAATATCTGGGAACTGGGGAAAATTTTTAATTTTTAATCATTTTTTAGTAAAAAAAAAAATATGAGGGATACATTTAGAATTGAAATTTGATTTAAAATTTACTTTTTGTAATCCGAATGCTTAAAATTTAAACAGAATTCATTCGTTACAAATTTCTTTTGGTATTTAATATATGTCACTCTGGGAATAAATACAAAACTTTTTGATACTTTTATTGCATTATAGATAATGCAACATTCAAAAAGTTTCGTTTATAAATTGAATATTTTTCTAGAAAAAAAAGAGTTCGTTTTATTTTGTCCTAGATTTGACATTTAAAATGAACCAGAGATAAATTAGAAAATATAGGGAGGAAAGTTTGAAGTTGTACAAGTTAAAATTTCAAAAAAATAAAATAAAATAAACTTTGCCTATCAATTAATTCTAATAATTTATAAGTCTTAAATATAATATTTTGAATTAATCTCTTTGTTTTGTTTTTATTTTTTCAAGCCACACATGATGATAAAAAGGATTTCAGAGTCTTTCTTCATGTACATGCTTTGTTTACGCAATGCTGCGGATTTTCTTACGCCACACTGGCAAAATAAAATTATCTTTTTTAATGTGATTTAATGTTTTTTTTTTTTTTTTTTTTTTTTTTTTTTACTTATTTAATTACATAATTTTACTTGATATTTTTGACATATTTTAATAAAGTATTTATTTGTTCACACTGTAGTATTTTTTCATAACTTAAAATACATTAAACCGGATAATACGTCAGTATTTACATATATGCAGTAATATTTACATGTCGCCAACCTTGATCTGGAACTCGGTTATAGGAAAGTAGTAGGAGGAAAAAAGGGCACTTTCTTGTTGTAGCGGCCCCCGTAATTACGATTACGCTAAGGGTGCAGTTACGATTTCGCTAAAGTGTGAATGAAAATTTTGTAAATGAAAATTTCAGAGTTAATAAGATAGCTAAACTTGGCTTTACACGATTTCAGAACTTTTTACGGAAAAAGAGTCACGAGACTTGGCTGCAATTTTTACAGGTGACGTTTTTGATGAGATATCATATATTGAAATTTGAAATAATAATTTCATATATGCTTTATAATTTGGCGATAAATCTTGGTCGCTTGGCGATTCATCCTTGGGTGGGGGCTGCTATAACATGAAAGTACCTTAAATACTAATCTTAAAGTGAGTGTTTCTGACATGCGACAATGAATGGGAGGAAATTAATTGAGCCTAAGGCTGAAGGGTATGGGGCTGAAGGGTGGTAACCAAATCTCTCCTGGGGCTGTTACTTCGAAGATCTTAAGGGGCAACAACAGTTTCGAAATCTTATGGAAAACATCTTCTATTGGCGTACCCTTTTCTCGGAAACTACTCAAGCGATTTCAATAATTTTTGTTTTATTTATTTTATTATACTTAGCTATATATGGATCGTTTTGTTTTTTCTGGAAAATCAATTTTCTTTTTAGTAATGCTAATTAAGAAAAAAAATACTAGAATTTTTTTTGTTTGCGAAATTTTATAACAATTGCATTTTTTATTTCTTACCTAATTTATTGTTTAGTTATAGCTAAAACTATTTTTTTATTGTTTAAATCATTTCAGTAGTTTCCTAAAGAAAAAACAGTATTTCGATGTTTTCCATAGGATTGCACAAGGGTTGTTTCCCTTCTAAGTGCTTCTTTAGGTATACTTGCGTATCATACGGACTCCACTGATTTTCATAGTCCAGACTTGAATTGTAAATTCATAATTTTATCATACTTGGGTATAATATTATAATTCCACTCCCCCCCCCCCCCCACCCTACAAAAAAAAAAAAAAAAAAAAAAAAAAAGGGTTGACACTGTTATAATGTCTTACCGAATTTTGGCACATGAAAGTTGGTTTCGAAAATTAGAAAGTCCGTACAATAATAAAGTACAGAGTATAATTAACTTTGGATACGAAGAATTTAAGAGAATGTTTTAAACAAACTTGGTCTGAATTTAGAAAGAAAACCAAATTAATTTATTTTTCTGAGTGTAAAATGTTGGTAAAATCGTTATTGTCAAAATCAAAGAGTCGTGTTTTAAAATTATATAAAAAAAATTTCACTTATTATATGATAAAAATAAAATTACACATGGTAAAAATGATTACATTGCATATAAAGACTAAAATTTTTTTTTTAATGAACAGACCTACTAGTTTCGTTCCCACAATCGGTGACATTCCCAAGATCATCTTCTATCATCATATATTCTAATACGAGCAAATCTTGTGTGTGTGATAGTGGTTATATATATAGGCAAATTTTATTTTAAAAACGGCTCTAACGATTTTGACGAAATTTTGTATCCTATCGTTTTGGGGCACCAGAAAACCATTGGGCTAGGTCATATGTTCGAGAAAATTCGATTAGTGGACCATTTTGGGTCACCATGGGTCAGAGTCAAGCTAATTATATCTAAAAAACGGTACAAACGATTTTGACTAAATTTTCTATCCTACAATTTTCCGCCACGAGAAGGCTATTGGACTGGGTCACATGTTCCAGAACTTTCGATTAGTGGGTCAACGCGGGTCAAGTTAATTTTATCTAAAAAACGGCTCTAACGATTTTGATTAAATTTTGTATCCTATGAATTTCGGGCACGAGAATATCATTGGGCGAGGTCACATGTCCGAGAAAATTCAATTAGTGGGTCATTTTTGGGTCACTGTGGGTCAAGCTAATTTTATCTAAAAAACGGTTCAGACTATTTAGACTAAATTTTGCATCTTATGGTTTTCGGGCTCGAGAAGACTGAGGTCACATGTTCGAGAAAATTTGATTAGTGGGTCATTTTGGTCATGGGTCATGATATTTGAACTCAAAGCTAATTTTGACTGAGCATAGCTCGGTCTTCCCTGCTCGTATATTCTAATACGAGCAAATTTCGTATGTGATTATGCAAACTTTACCTTAAAAACGGCTCTAACGATTTTGACGAAATTTTGTATCCTACCATTTTGGGGCATCAGAAAACGATTGGGCTAAGTCACATGTTCGAGAAAATTCGATAAGTGGGTTATTTTGGGTCACCATGGGTCAGGGTCAAGCTAATTGTATCTAAACAAGAACGAAAAATCATGCGTCAAGCATAGATTATGTAACACTTTCCAACGCTTCCAAAATAATTTTGCAAATCATCTATATATTTAAAACGCTAAGCTTTTTCTTTCGACAATTCGAGAGAACAAACTACTGCATCAAATTACATCATTCTTTTTTTAAATGAAAGATATATGGACACAGATTTGTTATCGTGCATTCGTTTGTTCTAAAATTTAATTAATTAGCCATATTTTTCAATTAAACTTTTACTTCTGCTAATGACGTCATAATCGGATAACGCCCACTGTTGCGTTGCATAGAGATTATTCTCTGAGCTCCGTGGTTACGAGGATGAAAGAGAAATAATAAATATTAAAAGCACGTGGCTTTTAGGCTGATTTTTTTTTTAATTTGAAAGTTAAATTTCGGTAAAAATATTTTTCCGCGTGTTTAATAAGCGAAAAAAAAATCATATTTATTGTGACGTCAAGGGAATATTTTCCATTGGGTTTATTGTATCACTGTGCATTATAACTTTGTTGATGCCATTTTTCATTACAATTAAATATAAAATATTTTTTTTTTGTATACATCATGTTTAAGCATTAAAGTAACGTATATGAAGTACGTGTGATAAGCTTGCGCCGGTGAAAATGACGTTATGCGTAGCTTGAAATGCATTTTAACATTGATAAAACTAAAGAGAAAAATGTATATGATTGTGTCAACAAGACGTAATTTTAACTGATTTTTCCATTCTTAATAATAAAGATTAGAATTGGAGCCGCCATTGATTGCTTCATTTTGATTGCATACCTTGGTTACATGTTACCAATTACTTTTTTTTTTAATTATAGGTTAGAAAATTCCCTTTTTTAATAAAAAAACACAAAAGTAAAGGATTTCAGGAAATTAAAAATTATTAAAAATAGTGTTATGGTAGAAAAAAATACTTGAAATAATGATTGTATTTTTAGCTAGAATAAACAATGTAGGACTAATATTTCTTAGGAATTATTTTGGTAGGTTTATTATGAGTTCATTTAACAGTTCCTTATTAGCGCAAAGTCTTATCTCTTTCACCGTGAATTTCTCTTTCGATGGCAAAAAACGGTAGTCTACTTTTGGACTCCAGAAAAAACACAGTGGTAGTTTTTAGAAATGTATAACGGTTGTGACAACAAACGGCGCTATTGCTTTAGCTTTCATCGCGCTTACATTACTTCTAAATACTACAAATTTCAATTGTTTACTACATATTACAATCGTAATTCTTACTTCATCAATTAGAAAATAAAATTAGATTTCGATTCAAATTTATTTGAAAACTGCCGCTTAATTTAATGACTTTTTAAATAATTTTCAAGCATGAAAAGTTTTTTTAATTCTATCTTATCAATAACCACCAGTTTGCTTCAATAATAAAAATAGCCCCTGGGAAAGTTGCCACAATTAAAAATAAATTTCCCTAACCATCTTAAAAGGGGAATAATATTAATAATAGTAATATAAACAGTGATAAATCATAAGATCAGATTATCCATAAGATAGAGCATTTTGGCGCTAAACAAAAATCTGTCCATTTTTTATATTGTTTTAACGATCCATTTGTCAACTGTATAAGAGGAAAAATATCCCCGATTGTGATGGAAAAGGGATAATCATCCTGATTATGTAAAGGAACCGAAGAAACCATACAAATAAATTACACTTGAAAACATTAAAAATCTCCCTCATCTGCGGATTGATTTATTACTGTAAAAAAGTTCTTCATTTTTACATAAAAATTGAGTAGCTTAAAATAATGGATGCGTTTTAGAAGAAATGGATTTGTAACGAACAATGATTAAAGAGGACATTTTAAAACTTTTAATTTAAACATTTTAAAACTTTTTTAACTGAATTTCTACGGTGCTTTTGGGCAGATGCAATGCACATGCGCATAGGATCTCATTCGGTTGCATTATCAGAGGGGGGGGGGGGATATGTGCTTTATTTACTATGTTATTTTATTTACTGAATATGAGATGAGCATAGGAATATACTATTTGTATGATACTTCATAGGTATATGAAATTTTTTTTCTTGCCGTGGGGAATATGGCGATAATGTCAAACTGATTTACATTACACAGTTTATTACGGATTGTTTGTTTGGAGTTTGCATCGGAAATATCGACTGGTATTTGACTGGGGAAAAAACTTTTAAAATATAATATTTGAAAGACTTTTTCATAAGCACCCCTTCTTAAATAATAAAGAAGCTTATTTTACTGATATTGTTATAGTATTTTGTTTTCGTCAAGTTTTGACGGGTTCCATCTAGTTACCATTTAATAAGCTAAAAGAAAACATCTAAGTAAACAATTTGGAAAACGCATAACGTATTTAAAAACGTAATTTCAGTAATTTCCAGCATATATTTCCAACCTATACAATATTCAGAAAAATATCCGAATGCTTTTATTCAGCCCTGTATATGATCGATAGATTTGTATATATACTACTTTGGATGCTAAATTTTAGTTTAGTTGGGAAACGCGTAGCACAGTTTAAAATTCTTCTTCTGGAGTTTCTGTCAATAAACTGAAATGTGTTCGCGAACTTTTGTACTTGATCTACAGAATTTATACACACCAAGTAATAGACAAAAAATTAGTTAAATTTAAAATCGCGTTCAGCAACTTAAAACGCACTTCCAAGAATTATTGTTAACAGGCAGTAGAGAATTCTTTTGTGTGTCCCTGTCAATGAACAATGACTACACACAATATTCTGTAGTAAGCCTCTTGTAATGCACCTTAGTGATATCAATTACAATGCGTTTAAAATAGTGAAACATTATTTAATTAAACCGCAAACGATTTTTCTCCATAAGACGTAATGTAACGGAATTCTTTTGACTGTCCTTGAAAAGTAACTATAAGTTCTAAGCACAACCTATTCCACATTAAGCTTCTTGTAATGCACCTTAGTGATATATATCAATTACAATGTGTTTGAAATTGCGTAACATCATTAAAATAAACTACAAATGATTTTTCCCCATAGACCGCCATGCAACAGAATTATTTTGAGTGTCCCGTAAAAAAACTAAGTGCTACACGCTTCAGTTGAAATAGGGAACATGCTATAGATAACGACAATAACATATAAAACTTGCAAGGCAATACGAGTATATTTACGAGAGTTAGAGTACGGACAGACGGCCAGACAAACCGAAGTCATAAACACTTTTCAACTAGGTTGGAAAGTGTTAAAAACGGTTCAAACGATTTTGACTAAATTTTACCTTCTATTATTTTCGGGCATGAGAAGAATATAGGACTGGGTCACATGTTCGAGAACTTTCGATTAGTGGATCATTTTTGGGTCAACACGGGTCAAGTTAATTTTATCTAAAAAACGGCTCTAACGATTTTTGGATTAAATTTTGTAACCTTCGAGCTTCGGGCACGAAAAAATCATTGGGTTATGTCACATGTTCGTGAAAATTCGATTAGAGGGTCATTTTTGGGTCACCGTGGGTCAAGCTAATTTTATTTAAAAAACGGCTCAAACTATTTAGACTAAATTTTGCATCCTATGGTTTTCGAGCACGAGAAGACTGTTGGGCTAGGTCACATGTTCGAGAAAATCCGAACAGTGGGTCATTATGGGTCAAGCTGTTTTTATATTAAAAATGGCTCAGAGGATTTGAACTAAATTTAGTATCCTACAGTTTTAGGGAACGAGAGAAGACTATTGGGCTAGGTCACATGTTCGAGAAATTTCGATTAGTGGGTCATTTTGGTCATGGGTCAAGCTATTTTTATCTTAAAAACGGCTAAGACGATTTGAAATAAATTTTGTATCTTACGGTTTTGGGGCACGAGAAAGTTATTGGGCTAGGTCACATGTCCGAGAAAATTCTATAAGTGGGTCATTTTTGGGCCACTGGTGGTCCACCCGTGTAGCATGGACGGACAGACAGACAAACCCAATTGAAAATATCGTTGAGACAACGCAGTCGAAAGAGGTTGAATACCATTTGGATGTGTGCCTACATAAACTCATAATACATAATCATTCATAAAATCTTTTCAACTATGTTGGATAGTGTAAAAAACCCCACTTGCGTTAAATCAGAATTGCACAGATAAACCATTTGGCTGCTTCTACGGATCTGATTACGGAAGATTAACTTTAAGAAGCCAAACTTGGGCGATAAACTGAAATGGCGATTTTTTGACTGGTTTGGTAATTCGGAAATTTTTGCTTCGTTTGGCAACCTAGGGTTTTATGATAAAATATGTGTGTTTTATAATAAAATTAAGCGCGTGTAAATAAATATAATGTGTGGAGGAGAAAATGTGTGTGTAATAAAAATGTGTAATGCCGAAATAAAATGCGTCAACTCCGGTGCGTCTGCGACATCTGTTCCGCTGGAATTGTCATTTTTATTTATTTATAGTGTGGGAGGCAGACACCCTTTTTTGCAACCAATTTTCGCTTAAATGATTTGTATTTATATGATAGAGATGGTACATATAATGACGTTGCCAGCCAGCTGACCTAGCAGCGAAGGATGTTGCACAATCCACTGCTAAGCGAAATGAATGGTATCTCGATTATGGATGATTGCCACTCTAGTCGGGTAACATAAGTAAACGGGATACCATTCATTTCACTTCTCAGCGGTCTGTGCGATTTTTGCAGAACTACGCCGATCATGACTCCCAGAACCCAAAACCACCCCCATTTAAAACTTTATCTATCTATCTATGTCACTTTTTTTTTATGGACACGATAACTGCAATAATTCTGCACAAATCTCTTCCAAACTGATACATAAAATCAAAGGGCATAAAATCTCGGTCAAGTTCGTTAATGGGCAAAATCGAACCAATGGAGGGAGGGGGGGGGGGCTTTTTGTGAAAACAGAAAACCCCCATAGATACGTATCGAATCCGTTTAAAGTTATTATTACTTCTAGGAAAAGGGCTGAAAATTTATGTATGGCAGATTTTTGATATCATTAAAAATGGCCCCAAGAGGAGGGGGGTGGTGGAGGTCGGTTTTAGGAGAAAAAAATTCATAACTTCGTCAATTCAAAAGATATTAAATCCGCTTAAATTTATTATAAATCCTCTTAATATTATCTAAAACTTTTATGTTGACAAGTTTTTTTATAGAACCAACCCTTATAGCAAAAAAATAAATAAATAAATAAATAAATAAATAAATAAATAAATAAAAATAAAAATTAAAAACAGAAAAAAATCCCTGCCGGCTCCTCCTGCAAACAAGTTAGGTTTCGAAGTGGGCGGTTTCAACTGTCGCATCATGGCAAAAAGGTCATTTCTTCCGCAATTCTCAACAAACAGCCGCCCCACGGTCTGCGTCTTCAAAATCTACCTGTGCTTGTAGGCCGAGCCATTAGGGATTTTTTTTTTAATTTATACTTGTTTATTTACATATTATCTGCAGTTTGTGACACGAGTCGTGATCACTGTTGAATATTCGCCGAAAGGAGCATATATCTAGAGGAACAACCTTGTTTATCTCAAGTGTGTCCCTTCTTATCGTTGACCAAAAGTTAATTCCTAAACTGGTTATTAGATTTAGAGATATACACTCTAAAAATAGAAAAAAAAATATTTCTTAACCTAGGAAACAAAATATAACAAAGGGCAAAAATATACAATACCCTCTTCCGAGTTGCCCACGATTCCGAAAAGCGTTCTGTTTCTTTAGAAACCTCAGAAACTAATATATTTTCGAGATTTAAAAAAGCATTTATGAAATCAGTTTCTTTTGCTGCCACTGATTTTTGGAGACGTTTGCAGTTTTTACAGTCTATTCAACCAGTTTTCTCAAACCAGAACACAGGCTTTTTTTTGGATGTTATCCATTCTGGAGACAAACATGTTTTGTGCAGACGAACATGATAAATTAACACTATTAATTATTATTATCTTTTATCTAATATTACAGGGTGTCCCTAAAAGATCTCCGGAGTTTTGAAGCAAAATTTTTTAATTCAATCATAAAATTAGGTAAATGTTATATATGTTACGGCCAATTCACGAAATGGCCAGAGGCTGTCGGCCAGTTCGCGAATTGGCCAGATGCCGTCGGCCAGTTCCCAAAATAGCTGTGGGTAGTTGGGCAGTTTGAATTTAAGTGCTTGACAAATTCAGTATTGAAAATAAAGTATGTAGAGTTTATAATTCATGTACAGGAGTACTCAAACGTAATATGTGACTTAATGGTCTACTAGATGGAACCCGTCAAAACGTGACGGAAAAAAATGCTATAACAATATCAGTAAAATAAGCTTCATTATTATTTAAGTAGGGCTTCGTATGAAACAGTCTTTCAAATATTTTATTTTAAAAAATCCCCCCCCCTCCCCAGTGAAATGCTATTTCCGATGCAAACTCCAAATGAACACTAAGTAAACAAATGTGTAATGCAAATCAGTTTGACATTACCACCATATTCCCCACGACAGAAAAAAAAAGGTCATGGACCGATAAAGTATCATACAAATAGTCCTATCATAAAGTATCATACAAATTTCTTACTTTCATCTCATATTCAGTAAATAAAAGAACATAGTATAAGCACCCCCCCCCCCGCCCTCCCCCCTGTGATAATGCAATCGAATGAGCTCCTATGCGCATATGTATTGCATGTGCCCAAAGGCACCGTTGAAATTCGACGTTAAAAAAAGTTTTAAAATGTTTAATTTAAAAGTTTTAAAATGTCCTCTTTAATCATTGTTCGTTTCAAATCCATATCTTCTAAAACGCATCCATTGTTTTAAGCTAATCAATTTTATGTAAAAATGAAGAATTTTTGTTAAAAATAATAAATTAATATGCAGATGAGGGAGAATTTTAATGTAATTTTAATGTAATGAATTTTCAATTGTAATTTATTTGTATGGTTTCTTCTATCCCTTTACATAATCAGGATGATTATTCCTTTTCCATCACAGTCGGTCTCGGTACAGTTAAATATCCAATGGATCTGTAAAAAAATAATAAATAACAGTTCCTAGCATATTCTGATTCAACATATACATCAACGAATTCAACATATCAATTTTATGTTAATCATAAACTAAAAATATATATTTTTTCTTTTCACAGATTTTATATTAGCGCCAAAATACTCTATCTTATGGATAATCTGATCTTATGATTTATCAGGTTTTTATTAGCCGCCCACAGGGTGGCTTATTCTTTCAATCTCTATCATTTTTCATGTTTATGAAAAGTCACAGCAATCCATCGTTGCCACAGGTTAATCTCGAAAAATTAGACATTTAAAGTTACTGAAAAAATTAATAGCTCGAAAAGTATTTGTCACAAAATTGTTAGACAAACTGCGTTAGAAATGGGATAAATTGTATTTTTCTTGATATAAATTTCAAATCGAATGATTATGCCGTTTTTCAAATAATGAATTTCAAAAATTACCAACTTCACAATGAAGTACCATAACGAAACCTTCACGCGTAAAAAGATAATGATAACGGTTGTTACTTTCGGTCGAGAATGGACCAAACGATGTTCGCATTTTACTATTTTAACCATTTTTAATGAAATTCTGTAACTTTAGAAGAATTTTTCTTTGAATAGGCAATAGAATTGCATAAATTCGTTACAAAAATGTTAAAATTACAAAAAAGGATAGATGCAAATTATCAGATATGAAAAATAAAGAAGAAATTTGGTACTTTCGTGTTATAGCAGCCACCAAGCATGAAATATTTTTGTTTCTGTTTTCATTAATATATTGTAAATTTGGTACTTTCGTGTTATAGCGGCTTCCAAGGATGAACTGCCAAGCGGCCAAGATTTATAGCCAAATTAAAAAGCATGTATGACATTATAATAATATATGATATATATATAACATTTCTGTACGTATGTGGCCAAGTTATAGTCATATATGATGCATATATGATGTATATATATGACATATGTATATGATGTATATACGACATATAAGGCATAAATAATATGTGTATAATGACGTATATGTCACATATAGGAGTGTTTAGAATATATGTATGCGTATATAGGATGCCTATATAAGCTTTGCGATGATCTTGGCGAAATCATAACTGCAACCTTGGCATAATCATAATTGTAGGAGCCGCTATAACACGAAATTACTTTTTTTTTTTTTAGCCACACACAGGGCTAATTCTTTCAGTCTACAGTAAAATTCATGTTTATGAAAAGTCACAGCCACTCCATATATAAAAGAGGACACCCTTTATACATAGCTATACAAATGGTTGTTACTGACGATATTAAAAATCAAATTGTCTCTCTGTATTATGCCGATACTTCCGCTTGTATTTCCTTTCTCAGTACCTAATTGCCCTACAGCAGGCGCAGACCCCATTTAAACAATAATATAAAGGATCCAACAAAGTTAAACCCGTCGTGGCGGACATTTCTAAGGGGGTCCCGTGGCCCTATCTCCAATAGGAATGAAGTTACCCCCCGAGGGGTAAGTTCTTGTAAGTTCCGGGGGGAAAGGTTCAGTAAGACCTTTTTGGTGCTCCCCCGACATGTAAACCCCATGTAAACCTCTTCATATAACGTATCAATAGATAGATCTCGTCAAGCACTATGGTCTGGTCCTACTCTCCGCCTCTCACCCCCCTCCCTTAAGAAGCATATTTCTCTGTTTCAACTCTTTTTAAATTTTAGTTTTTCCCATCTTTCTCAGCCTCTTTAAGCCCCACAGAGGGCGTAGGCCTCTTCTAAAGGATCCAACGAAGTTAAAATCGCCGAGGCCGACATTTCTAAGAGGATCCCGAGGCCCTATCTCCCATAGGACTGGAGTTAACCACCCACTGGGGAGACATTCAAGGTGTTCAAACCCCGTCATGTAACATATCAAAAGTTTGATCGCATCAAGCACTTTTGTCTGGTTCTACTCTCCTCCTCCTTCTCTCCCGTCTCCTGTCAGGAGCACTTTTCTTATTTATTTTTTACAATTTCTCATATTTATTTTAGTTTTTCCCATTTTTCTCTGTTCCTATGGCCCGGACAGCTCCAAAATTTCACCAAAATTAGCTATAAACCGCCTGTAGGTATCCTCCCGCTCTTTTGGCGCCCTCGGTTTTCACGTATCTCTCGAGGGGGACCCGTCAGAGGGGCGAAAAGGGGGATCCCTTTTAAAGTCCCATCTCTCAATTGCAAGTGAGGATTCATTTTAAAGGTCTCGTAGAGCACTTGTGTTTTGTATGGCTCCCCCCTCCCTTCCCCTCACCGCTCTCCAAGATCCCGTCAATTAATGCTAACTCATCATTTGTTAAACAACTTTTCTTAGCTGTATCCATCATAAAAGCTGCTATCATAGAACTTTTCATTACCTTTCTTAGGGTATCTATTAAGTGCTAAAATGCCTTGAACCATTAAAAATAGTTTAAAGGGTGTCATTAAGCCAGCACATTTGTAAACAACAACTACCTTGCCACGTCTCCGCCCATTGGAGCCAGATCTTTTTACTATTATATTTATTAAAAATACTTCTAGTCACCGAATTTTTTTAAAACTTGTATTCGTGCCTAATATATTCGGCCAGCCTCACAAATAATCTTAGAGCACTAACTAAATTCTAAAGTGGAGAAGCTGGCTTATGCTAACAAACACTTTTTTTTTTTTTACCAGTTAGATTTGGCTGAAAAAATCTCAACGATAAAAGCCGTGGGTGGCCAATCTATATTCTGTCGTAAGGTAGAATTTTTCCCGCTTGTTATTATTATTTTTTTTCACTTTTCATGAAAGTTAGGGATATATGTTTTCAATTGTTGCAACTTTCCAAGGGGCTATTTTACATTATTAAAACAAACGGATGGTCATTGTTGAGATAGAATTGAAAAATATTTCATGCTTGAAAATTATTTAAAAAGTCGTTAAATTAAGCGGCAGATTTCAAATAAATTTCAATCGAAAGCTAATTTTTTTTTCTAATTGAGGATGTAAGAATTGAAATTATAAAATGTAGTAAAAAAATTAAATTTTTAGTATTTATAAGTGATGTAAGCGCAATGAAAGCTAAATTGATAGTGCCGTTTGTTGTCACAACCGTTATACATTTCTAAATATTGCCACTGTGTTTTGGTTGGCGTCCAAAAGTAGACTACCATTTTTTGACATCGCAAGAAAAATTCACAGCGAAAGAAATAAGACTTTGCCGCTAATAAGGAACTGTTAAATGAACTTATAACAAACCTACCAAAATAATTCCTATAAAATATTAGCCTTACATTGTTTATTCTAGCTAAAAATACAATCATTATTTCAAGTTTTTTTTTTCCTGAAATTCTTTACTTTTATGAATTTTTTTTATTAAAAAAGGAAATCTTAATAATTTGAATCCTATAATTCCTATAACTTAATCCTATAATTTAAAAAAAGTAATTGGTAACATGCAATCAAGGTATGCAATCAAGATGAAGCAACCAATAAAGGCTCCAGTTCTATTCTTTAAAATTAAAAATTGAAATATCAGTTAATATTACGCCATGTTGACGCAATCATATAAATTTTTCTTTTTAGTTTTATCAATGTTAAAATGCATTTCAAGCTAAGCATAACGTCATTTTCACCGGTACAAACTTTCACACGTACATTTATGCTTAAGCACCATGCATACAAATAAAAATATATTTTGCATTTAATTGTAATGAAAAAAATAGCATCAACAAAGTTATAATGCTTAATGATAAAATGAACCCAATGGACAATATTTCCGTGACGTCACAGTAAATATGAATTTTTATTTGCTTATAAAACACACGGATAAATAATTTTACCGAAATACTTAAACATTTTAACTATATTTTAACTTACAAATTAAAAAATTCGGCCTAAAAGTCACGTGCTTTTAATATTTAATATTTATTTTTTTATGCTCGCAATCATTGAGTTCAGAAAATAAATTCTGTACGTCGCAACAGTGGGCGTTAATCCGATTGCCGACTTTATGACGTCATAAGCAGAAGTAAAATTTTAATTTAAAATTACGGCTAATTAATTAAATTTTCGAACAAACGAATGTACGATAACAAATCTGTGACCAAATATCTTTCATTTAAAAAAAGAATGATGCAATTTGATGTAGTAGTTTGTTCTCACGGGTTGTCGAAACAAAACGCTTAGCGTTTTAAATATATAGATGGGGAAAATCAATTGCGGCGTGCCTTAATAATGTTACAAACATAATAAAATGATATGAATTTCTGAGATGCACTAAAACATGCTTCTGTAGAATAAGGAGCACAAATAATTTATTATTGATTTACAGGGTCACACAAAATAATTCTTTTACATAATGGTGTACGGGGGAAAATGTTTGCAGCGTATTTTAATTATGTTTCATTATTTGAAATATGCTGAAACTGATATCCATTGCTGATTTTAACTACAAAGAATTTTTTCTGTAGAATACGTATAATGCGTATATCAATTATTGTTCATTTACAGGGACACAATAATTGATTTCGAATACAGTACTGTATCGGAAGTATTATCTATTAGGGATGATTGCTGGAAGTGCGTTTTTAAGTTTACCTAATTTTTGCATACTACGTTGTGTGTCTAAATTCTATTAATCCTATACAGGGCTAAACAAACTAATTCTTAAGCTTTACTATTGTGATTTTAAAAAGGTACATTAAGTATGCTTTTTAATTTGAACTATGCATTTTCAAGCACAAATATAGCATTTAGATTACTAAGAGAAGTTTCTAGAATATAAATGAAATCATATACAGGGACATGCAAAGATCTTGATACTTGGCTGCCTATGAAAAGTAATTCCTGGAAGTGTGATTTCAGTAGTTTTATGTGTATTTTTGCCTAAATTAAATTGTAGCTTAATATTTGGCGTGTATGAAAACCTGTAGGTAATATACTGGTCTTTACAAAATAATTCAAGTACATTTCTGCCCATTGGTAGAATTTTCTGAAGGTGTATTTTCAACTGTGTTATGCGTTTTCTAACTAAACTAAATTTTAGAATACTATATAGAATACTAGCAAGCTACGCCCGCTGCGCTGGTCAGTTTCTACAAATGAACCTTGAAGCAAACAAAATATATCGTTTAATTTGACCTTGTATTTGAAAGCAATCTGTATATTTACCTGGAATATCCTTCCACATTACTGAAAAATGACGTGATTGCGCTATTATATTTTCTAATGTGCAGTCAAAATTTTAGCTGTTAAGGACCAACTCTTTTATTTGGTCATTTACAGTTAAGGTTTGCTAAAGAACGATAAAACTATATGCAATATACTAAAACCATCACTAAAAATTATCGAACTAACAATGCAAACTAATTAACAAAATCCATTCAGTAGAAGTTTTTATAAAGGCTAATCTTTTATAATCGGGTTCATCTGATTATAGAACTTTTCCACGTAATTCTAAAACAGAACAATATAAAATATACTAAAACCATCCTTACAAATTATCTACTTAACAATGCAAGTCGCAAAAAATACGCCCAGTAAAAACTTTCAAAAAGGCTAATCTTTCGGATCGGGTTCTCCTGACTGTATAACCTTCACACAACTGTTTGACTAAGCAGCGTAGAACAATATGTAGTACATTAAAACCATTCCTGAAATAGCATCTGACTAACAATACAATTCTCATCAAAATCCGTCCAGTAGAACTTTTTCAGAAGGCTAATCTTTCATAATCCGAATCAAATACTGAAAAAGCTAATCACACAACTGTTTGACTAAGCAGCGTAGAACAATATGTAGTACATTAAAACCATTCCTGAAATAGCATCTGACTAACAATACAATTCTCATCAAAATCCGTCCAGTAGAACTTTTTCAGAAGGCTAATCTTTCATAATCCGAATCAAATACTGAAAAAGCTAATATTTGATAAAAAAAAATATCACCTGATTTTCGAATTTCCCCCTATAATTCCTTTCTTTTTTTTAAATAAAATTAATAACAGCTTTTTCTTTTATTTTTCCAGCTGTATAGCCATTTCAATTCTTTCTGCATCAAAAAAAAAAAAAAAAAAAAAAGACACCTTTTGGCTTAAAATCAAATTGTTTAGGATCAAAAGTAAAATCAAAATCGCCAAAAACAAAAGATAAATCGCGAAATATTGTTTCGATAGCAATCTTGCCCCTTGAATAATTTTTTAAGCATTGCGAACATTCCCAATCATGTTTAAATTAAATATTTTCGTTTTATAATATTCTCTCATCAAAACTCTTTTTTCTTTCTTTTTTTTTTCTTTTTTTTTTTTTTTTTTTTAATTAATTTAACACAGTTTTTCTTTTGTTTTTGGAGATGTATAGCCTTTTCATTTCTTTCTGCAACAATAATGATCGCCAAAAAAATAGCAATGGTAACCTTTTCGGCCAAAATAACAAAACTTTCTATCATAATTCAATAACTAATCTACGTAGAACGTCGTGTTATTACATATAAACCTTCCTCTTGAATCACTCTATCTATTAAAAAAAAACCGCATCAAAATCCGTTGCGTAGTTTTAAAGATTTAAGCGTACATAGGGATATAGGGACAGAAAAAGCGACTTTGTTTTATACTATGTAGTGATGATGGAGATGTATAGCCTTTTCATTTCTTTCTGCAACAATCATGATCGCCAAAAAATAGCAATGGTAACCTTTTCGGCCAAAATAACAAAACTTTCTATCATAATTCAATAACTAATCTACGTAGAACGTCGTGTTATACATATAAACCTTCCTCTTGAATCACTCTATCTATTAAAAAAAACCGCATCAAAATCCGTTGCGTAGTTTTAAAGATTTAAGCGTACATAGGGATATAGGGACAGAAAAAGCGACTTTGTTTTATACTATGTAGTGATGATATGCAAATCAGTACATCATATTACAGGGTTTCCCAAAATTAGTTTTTCTCCGGCTATGTACAGTAGTGGCTGAAATCTGGCTTTCAAATGTGTTATGTGTTTCCTAAAATGTTTACTTGAGTATCTTTTTCACCTTATTAAATGGTTTTGTTAAAATATTCTATAAGTGTTGCACAATATTTCATAATCTATGCTTGACGCACATGATTTTTCTTTCTTGTATCTTCATTGATGACATTTTATTATAACGATAAAAAATATTAATTTGCAAAAATGGTGTTTGTCAAGGGCATTAAAATTGAACTAACATCATATATCAAAAGAAAACATTCATTTAAAAAGATGAAACTGCAGCATTTTCCTATATGATTGCGTCAAAATGAAATTATTTTCAAATTTTTTCACCCTGCCCACTCTGAAATTAGGTACCAAAATTTCTTTCACCTGTGATGATGACGTCATTTTTAAAAGACATTCGACTGAAAATAAAAAAAATTTATTCAGAAAAGGGCAATATTTGACTACGATTGTGTCCAAATGACAAAATTTACATTGGTATTTCATTCCTCTGATACTGACATCAGACCCAAATGTTTTACCATATGTTTCTATCAGAAAAAAATGGAATCATATTTAAGAGAAAACACACATTTTCTTCCATAAATTGATGTTTGCCATAAATTATGAACGATTTTTATGCGCGAAGAGTAGAGACCCAGTGATTGCCGTATTAAAGATTAAAAGCCTAGAAGAGCACAAAACCATATTTTAGTGATAGCTTTAGTAACAGTTAAGAGGATACTTTACTCGCGTGAAAACACACACTGGCTAATATTAATCCTAGGGGAAGTTTTTTTTAATATCTCGTTTGTATTTCAACATTTTTAAATGATTGTTTTTTGATTGGATAGCTGATATTGATCTCCACGCAGTCATTTGTTTTACTTTTTCGATTTTGTTTACAGGTTTTTTTTTCATTATGAAGCTACTATCACTTTTGGAACCGGTTTTGAAAGTGAAAGTATCTTAATAAAAATAATCTGTAAACAAAATCGAAAAAGCAAAAAAAACGGCCTGCGTAGAGATCGACCTCAGCTACCAATGCAAAAGAAACTGAATTAAAAAGATTGACACATAAAAGAGATATTTAAAAAAAAAATCTCCCATAGGATTAATATTAGCGAGCGGGTGTTCTTCCGTGATTAAATTAGCCTTTTAATGGTCGCGAAGCACAAAAAGTCCCATTAAATTAAGGGACCCCGTTATGCTGATCACAATTTAAAAGGTTAATAGGCGCGAAGCCCACAATCCCCATTATATCAAGGTGTTCGTTTTAATTATCATTATTTTAACGGTTTATGAGCGCAATTGGAAGGGAGCCTCATTTTTCAGGAAACCATGTTAGAGTGATTGCCGTATTAACAAATTATAAGTGCGAATTGCACAAGGTCCCGTTTTGTAAGTGACTCCATTACTGTGATTACCTTATTAACGATATATGTGCACGAAGTGACCAATATGATAAATACAAATACTTTTGCGCTACGATGATTATACGACGTTTAAAATGCAGAATGAACAATGTAAATTTACGTTTCAACTATTTCAAGACTTCATAAGAAAACTTATTTTAGTAGGGAAAAAAGGAGAAGGAAATATAGCAAGGCCAACGCATATGATCGAGATTAAATGTGATTGTGCTTTTCTTTATGTTGGTTTTATTTATTAGATATTCATCATGAAACTAATTTTACACATACAAAACACTGGATATATTTATTTGTTAACATGGGAGTACGCAGAACAATATCAGGAAGGGGCAATATTTTCGAACAGATGTAACTCTAATCTAATTTTTACTTTCTTCTATCTATAACAGAAAAGAAATATTGTAATCGGAAAATTTTTTCGCTTTCGGTTTCCTACGAATTTAAAAGTTTTAGGGGTCGGAGATCCCGAAAAACAAGTTTATACAAAATGCCCCATTTATCAACGCAAAATTCTTCTCATTTTTTGTTTAGAAAATATACATAATTTAAAAAAAAACAAGTTGGAAATTGTACGTCAAACGTTACAAACGAGGTGCGTTCGTACGCACGTTTTAGAATTAAATTCATGATATCCCGTGCGTAGAACGGGTTAAACAGCTAGTTAAGTATATATTTTATGACACTGTTCATACAAATATCTTAACTAGTTATATAAATATTCAGATATATATGTATCAGCTAGTTATATAAATATTCAGATCTTGATGATTTTTAATTCTGTGAAATGAATTATATCGTCTGCAGATTCATTTCTGTCATAAAATAAGTATCTCGGTCGCTTGACGATTTAACATCCAGCGGAAGCTCCTATAACAAAAAAGCACCGATTTAAAAAAAAAAAAATCAAATTTCTTAATAAATATTTTTATTAATATCTCCTAAAGTTTTGATTCGATTTTAATAAAATTTGAAATGTCTCGACAAAATTCTGCAAAGATAATATATTTTAAATTGCAAACCATTTGGTTGGGTAGTTTTTGCGTTGTTATATGCGGACAGACAGACAGACGGACGGACGGACAGACAGACAGACAGACGGACGGACAGACGGACGGACCAAGCGACGACTATAGGTGCTACGTATTTATATAATTACGAACGCACCTAAAAATACGACTTTTGAAGTATTAACATGTATGAGATAGAAGAATGTTTTGTGATTGGCACAACCGACAAGTTTTCTTCTGTTAAATAGAGAATATAAATACGAAATAAACAAGATGCATTATTATTTTTTTTTATCAGAACTCTACGTGCAAAACAATTTTTAAGTACATCAGCATAAATACAGAAATATAACAACACATATTAAAAATAAAGAATTGAAACAGTTTACTATTTTTCCTAATCAGGGAGGGGGTTTTCCCCCCCTGTATCCTCCGTTTAAGCACATGTGCGTCACCTATCGGACAGCCTTGGATCCCCATTTCGTATATTGGCCAAGGATTTCCGGCCACTTTGCTAATTGGCCGGCCAAAACCCGAAATGCATTGTTCATTTCATATACTACTTCGTGCTTTGGCCAGGAATCTCGGCCAATTCGCGAACTGACCGGCCACTTCGTGAATTAGCCGAACTTCGGGTTTTGGCCCTAACATATATATGTACTTAAAGGTAAATTTATCAGGATTTTTACAACATTTAGTAGATTTTAATGTGTTTGTGGCACGGCACACATCCAAATGGTATTCAACCTCTTCCACTGCTTCGTCTCAACGATATTATCGAACTTCATTCACATGAAGTACGGATTCTATCGACGTTCTCTTCTGACACTCGTTGCCTATCAGGCGATGTTTGTTTTAACAACACACTTCCCGTTCAGGCCCGGACTATCGCACGGGCACCCGGGGGCCGAAATTTTTCATAATTTCACCTAAAATTCCATTTTAAAAAATCATAATTGTGACAACGTTTTTATTTCTTTTAGCACTTTTGTTTGCACTCAGTATCAGCTTGGTTTTATAATTTAATATTAATAACATCATTAATAAGTATAGACGTCCTATCATTATTTTCTAGTAATTGATGTGCTGTATTTATCAAGTCATTCAATTGTATCATATTGCACATTTTTTCGAAAAGTGACACAGCTGAAAAAATGTGATATTTGAGATATTAATACGATAAAATGACAAAAATATATCTCAATCTATGGTTAAAAGTACATTTAAATAAATAATAGAAAAATATTTTATTTTTATTCCTGGAACCGTTTTTCAATTTTTACCGTACCGTACCGTAATTGTCGGCCTATAATTATGTATGACCCAGAAATTTTACTTAAAAATTTAAGTTAAATATTTACAGCGGTTTGGTAAGCTACATTATATAAAATTTCTGGGTCGAACCATAATTGTTTGATCCGTGGATTATAGACCGGAAATTAGGGTAGTTTTTTGAGTTGACACCTTTTGAATAAGAGTGCTATATGTAAAAAAAAAAATACTATCAGTAAATCAACCAATCTAAGGGGGCACGAAAAATTGAAAGTGCCCTGGGCACAAAAACTTGCTAGTCGGGCCCTGTTCCCGTTTCTTTAAACGCACGTAGCCATTGACGAATGGTTTTGTCCGTAGGCGCATTACCACCATACTCGCGCCGAAAGTTCCGCTGTACAATGGTAACAGATCCAGTTTCTATAAACCATACGCACACTGAGCCTTTTGTTGTGGCGTCGCCATCGCACTGCATTAACTGAATGGAATGAGCGTCTGCTACCTTACTTCAAGGTCAATGACGCGCAGCGCTACCCAGAGGCGGATTAACCACCTACCGGGCCTCCAGGCTTAACACATTGCCCCCCCCCCTCCTGCTCTATATGTATATACATTGACATACGACATATATATATATATATACAAACATAAACACGCACATACACACATATACATATATATACATACATATTTTTTAAGGACAAAAAAAAAAAAAAAAAAAAAAAAGGTTACAAATTTAACGCCGGGCCCCTAGGCTTCAGCCTACTCAGCCTATTTGGTAATCCGCCTCTGGCGCTACCAAAGTTTAAAAAAAAAAAAAAAAGAAAAAGAAACTGAAACTGGCGTGGATAAAATTTGATGAGCTACTGATTTCTTCTAAATTAATTGACCTGATCTAACTCATACCGTTAACTCGATATGATTTTTTTAAACCCCCGGAGTTCTTTTATGGACACCCTGTATTAAAGCGAGAAGCAAAAGTCTTATTTTTTCAGTGCAAATCCGACCTTACTGTGTATGCCTCAACTTTTCTTGAAGCGTGAATAAAGCAAGAAATAGAATTAAGAAGAATCAAGAATGCTGGGGAAAGAATAGCTCGCCTATTGACCTGCACTGCTCCCAACTCTACCGCTAGGAAATACTCCTAAATTCTATTCTCATTTCCCCTTCCTAGAGGGAGCATTCATTTTTCCACCTGCTTTGTTTGAGACAGGGATGAACAAAAGGTATTGGTGATTGCAAGGAGAAGGGAGGTTTCACTTTTTTTGAAAGCTTTAATGGAAAGGGAAATGGGAGGGGGAGTTCCTCTTCTGTAGAATTTGAAAAAGGGTCCTTTTCCCCCCAGGAGGAACACATTTAATTTATAACCAGATAACAACATTTTTGACATAATTTTTACACGGACTGTAAAACCTTTATATTTATAACCATTAAAATTTTCAAAAGGTTTGGACAACAAAAAGTGTTTTTTAATGTTTTCTTACGAGCACTTTCATCACTAATTATCAGTATTTTTTATTTGGTGTTCATTTAAGGTTTTATCACGGACCCGGGCAACTAATCTGTTTTCTGTTGTTCAGGTTTTTACGATGCTATCCATACTCAATTAACTATTTTCAGCTGTGTAACTACATTTATACATTCAACAGCAACACGATAATATTAATTTTAATGTAAATGCTGTTAATCAAACATGCTTGTCTGTGAAACATGTTTGCATTAACATGAAAATGTTTATTTGAATTGACAGCATCCAAAAAACTTATATTCCGGGTAGAGAACGCAGATTAATACACGATAAAAACTACTTGGAAACATTTCCGAAAATCAGTAGCAGCAAAATAAACTTTGTTTTTATTAATGCCTCTTTAAATTTCTAAAATATATTGGTTTCTAAATATAGGGTAACTCGGATGAGGTTATTATGTATTTTCCTAGATTAAGAAACATCTGTCCATTTGTACGGCGTAGTTATACTATTGCAAAAAGGCTTCAAATGTTGTTCTTCATCCTAATGAAAAGCCATTACTTACGTCATAAAACAGAGCTTTTGTTTTTATTAATACGAATCTGGACCCAATAAGTTATTATTTAGAAAAACTTTCACTATCTTAAACACGTAAAATAGTAAAAATTATATTTTTGTACGATCAAAACTTGAGTTATGATGCTTTTAATGTTATGGATTTTCAGCTTTGTTAAAATTGCAATTTCGTACGTTTAAAATAAGTATAAATGTAATAATCTCTAAAAAAATAATAATAAACAAAAATATACTCTTTTATAAACATTCAATGTTCATCTTAAATATCACGCTTTAAGCTTTTTTTTTTTTTTTTTTTTTAAAGAATAAGAAAAAAAATCCCAAACAATATATTAATTTTGCGAGAGACCCGAAAAGGATTATAAAAAATTCACTGTTTTCTTTTTACGTATGGCAGAAAGCGCTAGCTAGTAAATTTGTTTTAAAAAAATTATCATTTTTGCTCTGTTTCTTTTTATTATCTTCTACCATTACAAGAAGAAAGTATTGGATTTGTGAAAAAAATCCACTTCCGGTTTTCGGCGGATTTATACGTTTTATAGGGTCTTGAACACGATTTGACTGTTTTTAGAAAATGTCTCTCTGTCTGTATGTGACAAAAAAATTGTAAGCACTCTTATCTGAAGAACTAATGCAAGGAACTTCAAATAAATAAAACTTTAGATTCAGTCAGTCCCTTATATGAATTGGTGCTGATTAGTTTTTGGTGTAAATCGCCCAACAGGTGGCGCTGCTGTGCTACATGTTTCACGATAGCTATAACTCAAGATCTAATGCACAGAATTTCATCAAACTTCAGATTCTGTTAGACCTTGACATAAGTTGTTGTTGATTGGGTTTTAATGTAAATCTCCTAACAGATGGCGCTGTTATGCAGGATTTTGCAGGATTTACACGATTTTAGCGATAGTCCTATCTCAAGAACTAATGCACGGAATTTAATTAAACTTTAGATTCAGCTAGACCTTGACATAAATTGGTCCTGATTCTTTTTTGGTGTATGTGAAACTTGTATGAAATAAAAGAAAGTTTTGGAATTGGCACATCCATAACTAGTTTAAGATAGGACAACAGGATACAGTAAATGAGAAAAAATAGCATTATTTGAACTATCTTTTTTGTATTTCTACATTGCTTTCTCAATGTATAATCATAATTTAATTAACATAGAACTATTAATTGATTAAAGCGTATTTTATAAAAAATATATTACTCTCGTTATTTTTACTTTCTCTATCTTTAAAAAAAGAAAGGTTGGATTAGTGAAATTTTTCGATGGATTTATACATTTTAGAATGTTTTGAACACAACTGAATGTCTGTCTGCCTGCATGCAACACAAATTTTTTTGGGCGCTCTATCTCAAAAAATGATGCACCGAATTAAACTTCAGATTCAGTTAGACCTTGGCATAAATTGGTGCTGAATAGGTTTTGGTGTAAATAGCCGACAAGTGGCTCTTATGCTGCATTTTTCACGATTTTAGAAATAGCTATATCTCAGGAATTACATCAAATTTCACCAAACTTCATAGTCTGTTTTACCTTGACACAAATAGATTCTTATTAGAATTGAGCATACACCGCCCAACAGGTGTCGCTAGTATGCTCTCTTTTTTTTTAGATAGCTATATCTCAAGAACAAATAGATTGTCATTTGGTTTTTTGTTACAGACGATTTGATTTATATAAGAGAAAGTTTTGTGATAGACACAGCATACTAGTTTTTTTATATTTTCTATTTGCTGATACTGTTTAAAATATTTCCTTATTACAGCTTGACGGCCAGTTAGGCATTTTTGGCTAGCGTAGTTTGGCGCATCATTAAATCCATTGTTGTTGTAAGTCGTATACAATTGTAATCATAAAGAGTATTAGACCACCTGTGGCGAGCTAACGGAAAAATGCCTTAAAATTAAATTAATAATTTACAATTAAGGAAAAAAATGTTAAAATATTGGTATTGTTATTGGAAACTCATCTTTGCACATAATTTTTATAGTTCTAGCTTATCAGGTAGTGAGCGAAAAATCGATTAAAAAATATTCCAGCTGTACTATTTTACTTAAGTTAGTTTGATAAGTTAAGTAAAATAGTGTAAAAATATTGTCATAAATGGCTTTGCATATAATGAATCACACCATTTGAAACATTTTTGCAATTGGAACTATACTGCTAAAGTTAGCAGCTTAAGGCTGTTCTCCAATCCAATTTGGCTACCATCGGATACATATTTGAACTTATTTCTGTTTGTTTTGTATTGGCAGGAGCTCTTATTCAGAGACTGTGAAATTGATAATTTTTCCCCGTTTTTCAATAAAAGCAGAATGTCTTCGAGAAAATGCTGGCGAAATTTATTTATTTTTATTAGTAGTAGTAGTAATTTTTTTTTAAGCGCTTTAATTAGCTATTGGTCAAAGATTCGATAGGAATAGGACAGGATGTTTCAATTCCAAGGTTAAAAGCATTTAGAGTGATACTAAATGTCAACACAAATAATAGTTGTACAATGTCACAAATCACCTATTAAATCAAAAATACAAGATGTATCTTTTTAAACCAAACTTGGTCATAATTTCAAGAATAATGGAGATAATTTTAGCGAAAATTTCCCACTTTGCTTCATGTGAAATTGAAATGCATCATAATAAGTGCTGTAGATGGCTGCCATTCACTTCCAAACACGCTTCATAATTCAGAATGTACTTGACAGTACGTACGGTGTAAATCATCGAATTACAATGCACGTCCAGGAGCTTCTGCAATGTCACACTATTTCACCCAAAGGAAAATGAGTCTGTTGAAATTTTTGTTAAAATATCTTCATTATCGTTAAGAGGACGACTACAGTTGTGAAATCCCATATAAAACAATGGATATGGATGTACCTTTTTCTCGGGAATGAAGTGGAGTGATTTCAATATTCCACTTTCCAACAAAGTTGAAAAGTGTTTATGAATTCGATTTGTCTGGGCTCTAATTCTCATAAATATGCTCGGATTTTTATATGTTATTTAGGTTTAGTATGCACTGTTCAGTATTGAAAATGAAATGTGTAGCATTTATAGTTCGGTTACAGGGACGCACAAAATAAATTCGTTATACTATGGTCTATAGTGGAAAATCATTTACGGCACATTTTATTGATGTTGCGGAATTTGAAACACAATGTAATTGATATGCATCAGCCAGGGTTGTAAAAAACCCAGCCTGGGCGGGTTTTATTAAAATACCCAGGTTAAATGGCCAATTTTCCCCGGAAAAAATAAGTTATTTGCCTGCAAGTACTGCATTTGTTGAACGATTGTTTTCAAGTTTTGGTTTCATTCATAATAAGCTACGTAATAGATTAGGCCATGAAAAAGCAGAAAAGTCAGTGAAATGTTACCAAGTATTAAAAAGTTACACTCCATCAGATTGGTAATGTAAAAATATATTATAAAAAGTTTTTTAATGCTAATTCTATAACTAAATTTTATTATTATAACCAGGCTTTACAAATTTGATAAAATCTGGTAGCCAGCAAAAAATTCTAGTGTCCAGTAACCCCCCCTCCCTTTCCCCCGACATTAACTTTCAAAAAGAAGAAAAGCTTATGAATTAATTGAGAAAAAAATAAGCATAATTTAGGATTATTAGTTACATAGTTTGAAATTGTTACATAATTTAGAAAAATAATATAAACCCAGTTGTCTAATGAAATTTATCAAAATTACTTATCTGTGTGTGGGGGGGGGGGGGAAGAGTGAGAGAGAAATTCTGTAAAATCTAGATTAACCGACATGTTCGGAAAATGGTGATTGCCGAATGCTTCCAATGTCTGGATAGGAGTGCTATAAAATCTGTATATGATGAGGGGAGGGGGGGGGGGCTATTTTCATGTTGAAATCGGTCAAATAATTCTGTTTGTATTATTTTAAAATTTGTATTTGCTGAACTTACTTTTACCAAATTAAAAATGGTGAGAAAAAAAGATGCCGTTTGTCTTCATTTCTTAGGTCAATTTTTTTTTTTTTTTTTTTTTTTACAAAATATTATGATAATAATAATAATAATAATAATAATAATAATAATAATAATAAAACCCGACAGATTAAATAACTTGGTGTCCAGACAGAAAAACTTGGTCACCAGTGACGACCTGGCGACCGCATTTGTCAAGCCCTGATTATAACTATGAATAAAATATTTTCTGTAACTAAATTTTATTTTTATAACTATGAATAAAATATTTTCTTTGCATATACTATTCTAATTAATTTAATAAATATAAAAAGTTTAGTAAATATAATACTCTTGAAGCTAACTGAAAAGCTTAAATTTATGTTTTAAAGTAAAATCTAAAATGTTTTAAAATTACAGGGTTTCCAATCTAAAAGTGCGAGTAAATTAGTAGAAATATATTTTCTAAGATTCAAAGAAGTGAATAAATAAAACAAAATAACCATAAACTGTTAACAAATACATCATTTGTTCCTTTCCAGAAATATATATATTTTTAAACACAGGTTTTTTGTAAAAAAAAACCCAGCCCACTACAACCCTGTACATCACTGAGGCGGACTAGAACATGCTTTCTCAGCGGTATAGCATAAGTAGCATTTATACACAGGGACACACAAAATAATTCTGTTATATTATGATCTATCAGTAAAAATCATTATACTTGACAGAGTTGTATGTTTTACAAATTAGCTATTGGTCTAATATCATAATGTACAACAATAATCAATCATTTGTATGCTCATTGTTAACAACAACAAATAAAATAAAGAATAAACATTAAGTTTTGAATATAATTTTTACTATTCCTTTCTAGATCTTGAGCTTCACTTGCTGTAAAGATAAACAGGTTGACTTGCAATCACCATGGAAGAAGTAATACATTTCTTTAATTTTGTGTATTACATGATCCTTTTTATTTTTGCTAATTTTCTTTCTTTTTTTCTTGCTTTCATGTTCGAGCACTGGGAAGACGAAGAAAGCAGTCCTGATGCAGCGGCCGCCACCAGTGCAGACGAGGAGGAGGAAGAGGAGTTTGAGGACGCCCTTCTAGGTAAGTGGGTCCCTGTGTCCCTTCTTTTTTCAGGTTCCGCCGCCTTCCTCGTTCCAGAAGAAGGCCGAGATGGATCTGAATCAGAAGTGGATGAAGAGGACGTCAGGAGCATCCTGAGCAGCTCCCCTTCGCCCAGCATCCAGGCTCCTCCAAGCAAGAGGCGTGACTGCAGAGGCGATCCCCTCCTCTTCAAGCGGAAGCGGTCGTTAGGCAAGCGGTTTCTTCAGTTCTTTGCCTGTGGTGCCAAGGTGAAAGATAAGTATTACTTTCTTTAACTTTCTTTTTTGGCAAACAGAGAAGTAGAGTTGCTTAATTGCTTTAGCATAGTGAAAATTAGAATTAATGATTAACTTTCATATTTCATTATTTTAAAATATATCCTTGAAAAATGTAAACCATATTGGAAATTTTGGCAGTGAATGCCTTTTTTACTTGAGCAAGTGATAAATAGCCAAATATTATATTCCCACATCATCATTTGAATTGCATTTATTTCATTTAAAATGTAAACCTTTCACTCATTTACTTTAAAATAAATAATTTTCATTTAAAATACATTCATATATTACATACATTTAAAATATGTGTCTTTTATTGAATAATAATAAAGATATCATGTAAACCAAAACATTTTATATCAAAATTGAAGTATCATTTCTAATTTACACACATGAAAAATAGAAGCTACTATTGGCGAGGAAAAAATACTATTGGTGAGATTTTCACCTGGTTAACATAAAAGTACTTTTTTTTTAAGGAACTCAATTGTGTATATTTTTCTCAGAAAATAGTATACTACTTCGAAAAATATGTTTCGAAATGATCTGCAACGATCTCAGGCAAGCTCTACTCTCTGTTTTCTTCTTATTAATTTTTTTCAATGTAAAAAAGTAAGTATGTTTATCTATATTATTTTCTATATCATTATCTATACATTATGTTATGTTATTACAAATTTAATGCGGCCATCTCTTATGTATACATCTAAATTGTTATAATGTATGTTTATTTATATATAAAAAAAAAAAAAAAAAAGACACTATATATTTTTTACTTTTGGCTTACATTCTTCTAAATTAAGTAGTTTTCGATAGTAAGAATACATTCTCTATCGTTTTGGCTTTTTATTCTAAATTTTCATAAAGTGTCCATAATTTAAACAAATACACTATATATATTTTTTACTTTTGGCTTACATTCATCTAAATTGAGTAGTTTTTAGTAGTAAGAAAAATACATTATCTATCCCTTTGGCTTTTAATTCTAAATTAACATATCATTTCAATAGCAATAGATAATATACAATACCTATTGCAGAAGTATAGCTTTTTTTATAGCAATTTAGATCATACTTTAATCAATATTCAACTAATCATGAAATAACAATAAACAGCTGAAACTTCTTTTTTGACATAAACTTTCATAATAAATATTATTAAATTAACTTAAACCAGCAATTTTTTTATCATATCTTATCCACCATTATAGAAATCATTTCATTTTTTTCACTGGTAGACAGGCATTTTATAAACATGGCATCTAGTTTGAGATATTTTTTTAACCATAACATCATTTGTGAATTATGTGGCTTGGCACTCTGCGAAACTTTTAATTTATCTTCAATCCTCTTCTCACCTTATGAATACTTTTAATGATCGCTGCAATTTCTTCAAATGCTCATTTGTGTGTGGGGGCGCTTTTCCTAATAAATGTATACGGTTAGAGGAATGTAGCGACGAAATTGGTTCAGGTTTTGCGTAGCGGTTTTAATTGTCCGGTCATATCGGTGTATTATTAATTATTGTGTAAGATTCTGTTCTAATGGAACATGTTTTTCAGTTTTATGTGTATTTATAATGTTGATGTATTAATATATTTTTAGAAAATAAAATTTTTAAAATAAGTTTGTCTTGTGTGGTTTATTTCAAAGCGGTGCTGACAGTTTCAAAATAAAATGAGAACAATCACTGAGGATCACACTTCACAACATTTCACAGTTATTTCACACATTTTGTTGAGAAATTTTAATAATTATTATTTTACCTTAATCCTTAGAACAGTTTGATACAAAATAACACGTGTGTCTTGTTTTCTTATTTCTTTTATTTGTTATGTATATTGTTTCTTTGTACTCTGTTAATTAAGTGTAACTTTTATTGATGTAAGTGTAACTTTTCTTGGTTGAAATAAAATGAAAGTTTTACAAAGGAAGTTGTCTGTTCTTTTCTATTATTCACAACCCACTATACACCACATCTGTTTGATATACAGGTCATGATGTACTTCACTTATTACAATATACTGTTAACAAATTTCAATACCGAGAAGTGACCTTACATTATACATTATTAACATGCATTTAACACTCTAAACAATAGGTACACAAAAAACGCATTATGTTTATTTAATATTCACATCGAGAGATATCGCGTGGGAAGAGCTGGTCATAATGACGTTATAAAATTAATATAAAATTATAGAATCTGAGAAATAAAAAACATTAAAATCTTTAATTATTGTAACGTCTTTTAAAAAAAAATCTCAATTTGAAACGATTAAGAAAAAAGAAATTATTTACATATGGAAGTAGGAAGACAAATAGTATTAAAACATTTTGAGAAATAAAAAAAAACAATTTAGGAAATGAAGGAGATTACAAAAGATTTTCTAATTAAATATTTTTTAATTTTTGGTATTATATTAAACCTCCCAAAATTTAAAACAATCTTATTTAGAAAAACTTAAAAAAAAAAAATGGATGTTAACTAATTCAGTAAAATGTAAATTTCTTTTAACCGCTTAAAGAAATTGAAGAAAATTTTGTCATATATAAGGTGAGGTTTGGCCCAGGAAGGGGATTGGAGGTGCCTGGGAGTATAATAAATGTGACAAACAATAACTTAGCAGAAATTTCTCATAGAAAAGCTATATCCTTGAGAAGAAGAGCTATTAGCAATACAAAAGTTTTCACGTAAAACATCTGATATTTTTGGCATTTGACAGGTAAAAAAGCAATTTAGAAAATGAGGAAGATTTACAACAAAATATTTTCTAATTAAATATCCTTTTATTGTTGGCATTGTATTAAACGAATCTAAAATTTAAGACAGACAAATTTGGAGAAACTTAAAAAAAAAAAAAAAAAAAAAAATGGATGTTAACTAATTCAGTAAAATGTAAATTTCTTTTAACCGCTTGAAGAAATTGAAGAAAATTTTGTCATATATAAGGTGAGGTTTGGCCCAGGAAGGGGATTGGAGGTGCCTGGGAGTGTAATAAATGTGACAAATAGTAAATTAGCAGAAATGTTTGATAAAGAAAATGTATCTTTATGAAGAAAAGAACAAGAGTTTTTCTAAAATATCTGATATTTTTCACTTTTGTATAGGGCTAAGTAGATTCTGTTAGCATCCAATAGATTTTTTAATTTTCTAACTTTTTTAAAAGTGAAATCTCCAACAAACATATAAAGGAATATAATTAATAGAAAATTTTAGGTGAGGTTTGGGCTAGGAAGGGGGTTGGATTTGCCTAGAAAAACACTAAATATGACAATAGTAAATAGAATCTTTCTATTAAAAAAAAATCAATAGAAAATATTTTTAAATGAGAATTGTTGTACAGGCAAATATATTCTAATAAGATGTGTGGAAATATAAATTTTCTGCCAAATAAGTCTTTTTTATATATTTTTAAAGTATCTTAAATTGTTACTACCCCAATAAGTTAAGTTTAGTTTTGGTCAATCAAAATAATCTTGATCATCCTACACAGGGTGTCCCCAAAAATATCATTGAAATGTGCTTTAACTTAAATAAGAAAGGAATAAAGGTTATGCAGATGAAATAGCAGTGTCATTGCTACGTAAAGAGTTACACTTTTTAAATTTTATAGGGTCCCTAAAATTCAGAGCTTTCTGGCACTAAAAATGGACAGATGATTTTTCAGTGTCAGAAAGCTCCGGAATTTTATAAAATTCAAAGTATGATAACTCGGTGAGTTTTTGTCATAGAAAGAGGGAATTTTTACTGTTGTATTTGTCAGAGCATGCAAAAAAGTTTTCTAACTATAATTTATAGGACCCAAGGACCATGTAAAATTTTAAAAAGTGTAACTTTTTGAAAGTTAATGGTAGGACAATTTTATCAAAATAGTTATTTCTACCTCATTTTGAATACTTTTGTAATTTACACTGCCTACATATCTACAACAAGTAAAAAAATTAAGCATGATTCAATATTTTTGGGACAAACAGTATAGTAATCAATAAAATGCTATTCAACACAACTAAATGTCAGTTTTCTGAAAAAAGTCTGCCGGACATTGGTCAGCTCTTCCAGGTTAGGGACTCCATCGAAAGAGGCTTCACTTTAACGTAGTGATGGAGTTTGACGGACACACTCAGAGATTCTGTTTGTAAAAAGTTTTTTATCAAAAAACATTTAATGTTTTGTGACATTACAAGTTTTGGCTACAAAAAGTTTATTCTTAAATGTGATTTATTTTTTATTTTTTGTATCAATCAATATTTCAGCAGAATTGAGAGTGTGACTGAACCAAGAAAGCCTCAAAGACTCCTTCATTTGACATATTTCACATTTACATGAACATTAAAGTTGAGAGTTGAACATTGAGTAAGAATGTATGTATGATTCTATTATTTATTTTTATTATTTACTTATTCTGCTATTTGAAATAATGGACATACAAGGTGACCGAAAAGTCCCGCAACCCTTGAAAAATATTTTGTTTGCTAAAATACAAACATGATTCAAATTACAAACATAAACTAAACTGTAAGAGTAACAATACTGAGTGAAAATTAACACTGTTACAGAAGATCAAAATGTGACTCATTTTCTTGGATACAAAGACATATGTGTTTTTCAAATTTGAGGCCACTCTTCTCAATGTTGGAACACTTATTTTTTTAATCTCATGTTCAATGTTTGTTTTTCAGTCCAGGATGGATTGTGGAATGTTTTGCAAACAAACCACACTCCATCATCAGTTTTGTGTCTCAGTATTGTTACTCTTTAAATTTAATTTATATGTATGTAATTTGAATCATGTTTGTATTTTAGTAAACAAAATATTTTTCAAGGGTTGCACGACTTTTCAATCCCTCTGTACAATGGCAAAAAAGACAGATGTATGCTTACCGCCTCTCTGATTAATTTTTCATTTAAAATTGTTTAAATATGTCACACAAGATCAGAAACATAGATTTTTTTTTTAGCTAACTTTAGTGTATTTCAGTTATAGTTTTGACATACCAATACGCTCATAACACCATCAATTTTTATACATGTTAATATGAAAATGATTAAAAAAAAAAGTAACATTAACAATGATGTTATGAGTACTTTATATGAAAAAAGAATCAAAATAATTGAAATACATTAAATTTTACTAAATAAACATACTGTAGTGTCAAATTTTCAATTGGTGTAATTTTTTTGCAGGATCTACTGTGAAAGGTAATCAAGATTAAATTAATATTCCACATTATGATAATTTATTGTAGCAAAATATTATATATCACTGTCTTGCACAAGAATTTTTTCTCATATAAGGTGAGTATCTGGCTCAGAAAGGGGGCTGGAGGTGCCTGGGAATGCAATGATGATGACAAATGATAAAAAGAGTTGATAGTAAATACACATCTTAATAAAAGATAAGCAAAATAAGAATTGTTACATAAATACTGGATACTTTTCAACTTTCATGTATAGAAACACTCAAAAACCTAAATAGGTTCTATTAGTATCAAAATCATTTTTAAGTTTCAAAATTTATTTAAAAGTAAAACCAAATGTATTTAAAAGAAGTAATATGATGAAAAAATATGATATGAAAAATAAAAATGAAAACCTTTTGACGGAGATAAGTAAAAAGGAGTAATGAAGGAATAAAATTAGCATATTAGTTTTTATTTAAATATCTGACACTTTTGGCTTTTGTATAACATAAGTTAACTAAGAAAATAAAAGTTTTCTTTTCTTTTTTTGTTCAAAAGTATTTAATGTTTTATGACATTACGAGTATCATCTAAAGGATATTCATTTCAAAATGTGATTGTTTTCTTTTTACTTACCCATCATACGTAGTATAGGGTAAGTCTTGTAATCGTTTTGAAAATCGAAAAAAAAATTTTGACGGATTTACACGTTTCAGACATTGGAGATTCCGAAAAACATATTTTTAGAAAAAAATTTTGCCGTCCGTCTGTGTGTCTGTGTGTGTGTCTGTGTGTGTGTCTGTAAACGCTCTATCTCCCGAAAAAATTGAGATAGAGACTTGCAATTTGGTATGTACTTAGTATGTAATAATGGGAAGAAGCCTATTTTATTTCAATAACCTCGATTAACCGGAACTATTTTTTTCGGACTCTCGAAATATTCGTTCTGATGAAAGGTATATAAAAATTTTCGAAATTGTTTATTTTAAGAAATGAATATAAAAGACAATAAAAAAACATAAATATTGCATAAAACATCAAGTCGATCGGATAATTAGTTGTCGAGATATTTGGAATCCTATTTTCCACACTCTTCGATTTTTCATGACCCTGTATTTCATCCAAATTTCACTTCAAAGATATATTTTAATTGGAAATTTGACGCTTAATCAGATGCAATAAACCACTAGTTAATAGGATTATTATTTTTGGAGTTATAAGGATGTTTCTTTCAAGCAATTCAGTAATCGAGCCTTTAAAGTTTGTGACGTCATCGAGCCACGATTTTATTTGAATTGCAATGCACTTTATAAGTAGTTTACACATTTTTATTTTAATATTTTACATTATGCATATCCATGATGGGTAAGTATTACGGTGGCCCCCAACGACTAGTTTTAACTATTACTTAATATTTCAGAAAGATTTACAGTGTGAGATACCAATGCATTGTTGCTATTTGTAATTTTAAATAAACAATCTACATAATAATACTTCATCAAATGCTAAAGAGTGGGACTGAACTCAAAACATTTCTTCTTTTAAAATAGGAGGATTGAACTTTGTGCTGTTGTATTAAAAAATAATTATTGGGCAATGTAAAAAATAGCACAATTGTAAACATGCGTAAAAAAGCAGGTAGCTGTTTTGGAGCTTTAGAAGCTACGAAAAGCTTTTTACAGATATTTCCATTTGTGCTATTTTTATGTTGCCCATTTCTTAATTTCTTTTTTTTTACATTCTTACATTTATATGATCCGATTCTATTTTTTCTACTGGCATTTGAAATAATGGATGTAAAATGAGAAGAGACATAACAGATAACACTTCAGAAAAGTCAACATTTATCTCATTAAAAATAACCAAACTATAAAAGTAAAGAAATTCATTCCTGAAGTGGCTGTTACAAAAGTGAGATTTCCAAACAATTCTATTAAAACATATTGGTACTTTCGTGTTATAGCAGCCCCCGAGGACGAATTGCCAAATTATAAAGCATATATGACATTATAATAATATGTATATAACATTTATGATTCAATGTACCAGTTATAGTCATATATGATGTATATATGCATGTGTATAAGCTATATATGATGTATGTAAGACGTATATGTCACATATGTGAGCGTTTGGAGTATATATATGCATTTATGAACTTTGAGATGATTTTGCCAAAATCATAACTGCAATCTTGACATAATTGTAATTGAGGAAGCTGCTTTAACCCAAAAGTACCAAAACATACCAAAATATTTTAGCAAAGAAATATAATAACAGTGAAATTTTTTATTTTGATGAATCATGACTAATTTATGTGTACAAATAACTAAAGACAAAATAAGAAATACTCAATAAGTTTTAATTAAACTGTACTTTACATTCAGGCAGAACATCTATATATATATGTGTACAAGAACTATACATTTCAGTAAAACAAAGAGCTGCTTCTAGAAATAACATCAAAACTTTTGAGATCGCAGTTAAATATAAAAAAGAAATGCATTGCATAGTAATTTGCACTTGTGTCTTCAAACATCTGCAACAAACAATGTTATACATATATAAATAGCTCATCATTACAAAATAATGGATAGAATTTAATAACAGACTTTGTAATATCACACATTTCACCAGTATTTTTTTTTAATATCACCACAATTTGTCCCTAATAGTTTAAAGAAAACAGTTATTTAAAAAATATGCAGTAGTAAATGAAGCTTGTTTTGTTAAATTTAATTTTCAAACTCCCCAATGTTTAGAAATTTTAGATTATAATTTAAAAAGAGATAAAGTTTATTCATCCAGTTTATTTTTTAAGTATTGAAATAAATCAAGATTCTATTATAAAAGCAATCCTGAAAGATCATGGAATAATTCTACATAGTTTATTTTCGCTAACTTCCTTTAAAGAATAAAACATAGCCTTTTTTTAAGGAAATATTTTTTTTTACAGTAAAGCAAATACTTTACATTATTTTGTACTGTTCTTTGCTAATATTGCCTATGTAGTATTTTAAAAGCAAATAATAACTAATACAAAATTAGAAAAAATGTAGTAAATAAAATTAACTAACATGCATAATTACCAAGCGAAAGGAAAAATATGTATGACTATTGCACAAACCTCTTAAAAAAATATAAAATATGCTTCAAAATTACACATAAAGAAAATTAAAAATATACACAGGCAAAATAATCTAAAATCCTAAAGCTGTTTTTGCTATAAACACAGAGGGGAGGAAAAATAAAATTTCTCTAAAAGTAACATAACCAAAAGAACTGAATTACTAGCATACAAAAAACAGGGGAGAAAAATGAGAAGTAAAATGAAACACCCACAAATTGAAGGGAAAAGGGTTGAACACATTTGCACACAGCCATTTTGAAAATTAAATACAAGGTTTTCTCACAACTGACCAAACAATCAAAATCACTCTTACAATCTGTTGGGCTTTTATGCCAAGCATACACCATGCAAAATACTTATTTGAACATTTTAATGATTTTTGCTGCTTTTTATCAAGGGAAAACACACAAAGAAAAGGATAAATTGCAAGTTAGTTGAACAATGATTAATTCTGCAATGGTGATTTTTGATATAATAGTTACACCATGATAAAAAAGTGTGAAAAACTTGTTATACCAAGTGGTGGAAAGGAAAAGGGCTTTTTAATAAAACTAAGTATAAAGAATACCTTTTTAATTTCTTTGAATGCAAACAGATTCATTCAATGCATGATAAAATCAATATAAATATTATATCCTGACAACACTGCAAAATATGTTGATGAAGGACATCGGTTTGGATGTCATTCAATTTATTTGAATATTAAATAATCAAGTTTCTTTAAAGTAAAAAAAAAAAACACTGGTTAATACTAAAATTAGTCAGATTATGTAGAAACTATAAATGATCAATTATTTAAAAACTATAGCACTACAAAAGGTGTTTATGGTAACCTCAATGTAAGTCATATTAATTAATAATAATAAGTTATATATAAAATACATTTTATAAAAACAGGAGTTAAGATTATACTTACAAAAATTAAATTGTCCAATCTATCTATCTATCTATCTATCTATCTATATATATATATATATATATATATATTTTTATATATAGGACAATTTAATTTATATATATATATATATATATATATATATATATATAGGACAATTTAATTTATATATATATATATATATATATATATATATATATATATATATATATATATATATATATATATATATATATATATATATATATATATATATATATATAAGACAATTTAATTTATATATATATATATATATATATATATAATTATAATATCATATATATATATATATATAATACCACTGCATGCAAGAACATATTTTGTAAACTTCAACATTCTAAATATTACAGAAAATTGAAATAATAAAATTATAGAATAACCAGAGGACCCGTGCGAAGATTTCGCACTGCAGTCTAATATTTTTTAGCAATACCTAATATTTTTTAGATGCAGGTTTAAACTTAAAAAAAAATAATAAGGACTAAAAATATTTGCAAACAACATTAGTCAAGCCAGAATATCATCTCATTTATTCCTCAAAGTAAAAATTGACTGAAACTAGCAAATGCAAATGCAAAAATCGTATTTTAATTGCATTAGAGGATGACATCGTCTGTTTCGGAAAAAAAGTATGGGACAAAGAAAAATAAATTGAACAATAGAATATAAATTTTGCTTTTAATCATAAATATAAAATAAACCTGTGCAGTAACTATGTCCCACTTTATCTTTATTGAACATTTTTTTAAAATAATCATTGTTGCGGTATTTTATTTTTGTGACAACATTGATTTTAGAAAAATCTTATTTCGTTTATGAAAACAATAACCAATTTAATTTTTAATTAATTACAAATTTTAATCAAAATACATGTTTTAACGAAATTTGAGTGTACTATGTCAGAAGCCAGTTTGAAAATCCTTTCATATGGTATTTCATTTATCGTTCTACATTTTTTATTTGATCAGAAAAAAAGATGTTGATGACAACAGAAATAATATATAGGATCTTACAATTTGCTTCTGTAAAGAAACTGACTTCAATTTATTTATAAAAAATGCATGTAAATGTCTTCTAAAAAGGACAACTATTATCACAGTATCTAATCTTAAATGACAAAAATTAAGTTAGGAAATTTAATTATAACAAGGTAAGTTAAATGATCCTATTACAGCAGTTAAAAGCCAAGTAATTATAATTTTATTAATAAATGTTCAGCTCGTATGTATATATTGTAAACATATATATATATATATGTTTACAATGAAATGAAGAGAAAAGTACTTATATGTACTTATGTATACTATACATATATAGAGGCACATTTATCCAAAAATAGAAATACCTAAAATCGAACACACCGTCTATTACATTATCTACATCTATTATATGCATCTATCTGTATTATCTACACCATCAATTTTAATATTTGTAACAGAAATAACATTATATATAGCTTTTATTTAAAAATGCAAAAATTCTTTCAGAATAAATGACCAGTTTTAGTTATAAGATATAGAACTTCTGCTATTACAAATACATCTTTGAGATTTTTTTAAATACTAAATTTAAATATATATTATCTTGTAACAATATTATATAGCATTGTTCTTTTAATTCAAAGAAACTAACCTTTTTTTTTAAATTCATAAATTGCTTCCAAATAATGCATATGTATTATGTTAGCAATTTATAAATAAATTTTCAAATTTGTTAAATTTTTTATTTATTACTAAAAGCAGAGATTCAACATTGAAAAATCTTCATTTTAAAAATTATCTTTTTTTAAGAATACAATTCGGAATAAAAAAAAAAATATATATATGATTCATTGTTGTTTTAAAATACTTTAATTAGCTGCTCCAATTTGTTTTTGAACAACAATATATTTAGAATTAAAATTGCCACTGTGGTTGTACACTTGAAAAACAACTCGCTTATAAATAAATAAATAAATAATAAATAAATAAAAAGAACAATGATAGTATTGAGATGCGTACGATTTTTAAATAGGCAAGAAACCAAGAAAAAATAGAAAAGCCACATTTGCAATTTGTAAAGTGCGCATGTTGCTATATTGCAGTATTTGAAACTTTATTATATACATACAGACATATAATGCCATCAACAGCTCTCTCACAATTGCACAAAAAGCACAAAAGTTTTACTCTAAATCTCAAGTGAATGATGCAAGTGTAGTAAACAGGAAAAAATGCTATTATTGGAAAAATATCATTTTATACACTGTATTTAATTTACTTATATTTAAAATGGAAGAATTAATTCTATTTACGGAGATTTTTTTTCTTTTCTCAGAACAAATTTTATAGATTATGAATGAATACCATAATGAATTCTGTTGAAGTTTTTTACTTTTCAGCCTACTTCACTTAGTCGAAAACATCCGCTCGCTAATGTTAATCCTATGGGGGAATTATTTTACGCATTTCAATATTTCTAAATATTTTTTTTTACATTGGATAGTTGAGGTCAATCTCTATGCACACTCATTTTTACTTTTTCGATTTTTGTTGCAGTTTTTTAAATTGAGGATACTTTCACTTTCAAAATCTGTTCTGAAAGTGAAAGTATCTTAATAAAAAAAATTTGTAATCAAAATCAAAAAAGTACATAGGAGCGTGGCATAGAGATTTACTTCAACTAACCAATGCAAAAAATCATTTAAAAATATTGAAATGCGAACATAATCATAAATTATTTCCCCCATAGGATTAACATTAGTGAACGGGTGTTTTTGACTGAGTGAAGTTAGCCTCTTAATAAAACAAATAAGGACGTGAGTTTCAAAACTCGCCTTATCCAAAAAATCAAATTTGAGGAAATCGCGAAAAACATCTGACTGCTTCCATTGGTTTTCATTGTAAACCAAGATTTTAGAATGTCAGAAATACATGCTAAAACTAGTTTATCTGCAGATTGTAGTGTTTTTTTCAGTGAAGATTACCAATAGAATACATTGATAGAGAAAACACAATTTTTTTAGTTTTGGATGAAACGAGTTTTGAAACTCATGTCCTCAAATATATGCCATAAAAATGTTGAGACTTTGTAGATTATTAAAAATTGCAGTAAATTCTACTGACAGTAAATTTATATATATAAAAGGAGAAACAATGCAAACTTTCAATTTATTAAAAAAAAAAAAAAAAAGAATTTCATGAAATTTATTCTTAAATACCAAGTTTATAAAATTTGCATTTAATACAATTTCACAGAAAAAAAAGATACTGAAATAAAAATATTTCATATGCTGAAATTCCCTAATTTGTCAAATATATGACACAAAGACATATTGAAACCTTATATATAAACTAGCCGCCACTGGCGACCAGTTTGGTCGCCCTTAAATGTATGTTAAGCATTGTAACAAATTATTTTTATTCATAATTTATTTTTTTCCTTAATCCTTCGCCAAACCGGAAAAATCTAATAGACAAATCAAGAACTTTTGCGATCGTGGTAGCATTTCGCATATTTTTTGTTGTTATGTATTTCATCTTTCTTGACAAAAACCGCTTAACCCACTTTATAATAAATTAATCATTGTGTGTGTGTTTTTAATATAAAATAAACTATTTCATAATAAAATAAAAGTATATGCTGTTTTAGTAATCTCTAATAGGTACCTGAAAATGGGATATTCTCGCCAAAATGGCGCAAAACAAAAATTCCGCCAACCCTGGTGCGTCCGTGACAGCTGTTCCAATTTAAAATACATGACGTTCACATTTTTCTTTAAAATAGAAAATAGATAAATAAGAAATATTATCATAAATCAAAACATTTGATTTCAAAATTAAAATATCGTTTCTAATTAATACACACGAAAAATAAAAGCTGACAATTTGTTTCGAAATTTGATCCATTAAATATTATTACATGAGTTCAACCACGGAGTTCAACTTACATCAAGAAAAGATCCGAAGGAAGTTGAGTTGTATGGAACAGAATTATGGTAAACTTTGACTGTCTCACTGGTGCTGATTTTTTTTTTTTACACCAGGCAGCGGTCCAAAAATTCATGGTTTAATATTTTAAACGTTCACAACGAATGAATCTTTTTTTTTTTGTTGTTGTTTACTTTCATGGATAGAGAATTTGAACAGCGAACCTAATTGAAACTGAAGTTATTGCAGAATGTATACATAATTGAACGTAAGTCATCTCTCAAATATTAATTTATTTTGAACGATCTTTCTAAAAATGTAACTTTTATGCAGTTTTATTAGAAAAAATAATTTTGAATAAAAATGGCTGCCTGGCATATGAAAAAGTGAAGCGGCATCCCGGAACTGTTGAGGACAGTCACATGACATACGGTTTTATTATATAGATAACAAGGTACAGTATTGACAGCAAATTTATACAATATCAGTGTACTAATTGTTAATATGCAACAAATGATTAAAATTTAAGAACTTCATAAAATTATTATTAATCTAAAATAAAAATACAATATATATATGTGTGTGTGTGTAATATAGATTATATTTTGTAAGTATTTGGCAGACCCGGAATTCCACATCATAATTTAACATTAACAAATATAAACCAGCAAAACACCAGAGAGAAAATTGTTAACTAATCAAATTAAAACAAGAAACCAGAAGCAAAAGGCTGTGGCCTCATCGGCAGTGGGTATAGTGTAAAATAACAGCCATATTTCAGAACAAAAAATATAAAATAAATTAGTGCAGTAGTAGCAGTGGGTTTCGGCCAGAGTGTTGCAATGCGTAAATCAAATGCGCAAAGCATTTGAAAGCATGTTACAAACACTCCCCCCACCGGACCCGATGCCACATTAAACAGTATTTGTTTCAAAATGGCGGCCACTAAAATATTTAAAACTAAAAAATATATACAAAAAAATAAATGAACAAAATTCATTTTTTGTTTAAGTGTTAGGCTTTGATATAAGGATTCTGGATTGTTTTGCTTCTATCTTAAAATATGGCTGATATGTAGCAGTTTGAAATTCTAGGGTGGCTGACACTGTGAAATAAGACAGCAGATCACAAAAAACCAACAATTTATGGGTTTTAGTGAATGTGATTTCTCACAAATTATTATCTTTCATTGTTGTAATTATTGTCCTAATCATACGCATAAAACTATAGCTTCATTAGCGTCAAATTTTCATCAAGCTTGGCAACACTTGGTGAAATACCGCCAACTTTGGTGACCAAAAATAAGTCTCTATAAATGAAGCCAACTTGGCTATAGTTGACTAATTTGGAGAATTTCTTATTCAAATTCAGTGTTAACGAATCTTGGAATCGGGTTTTTTGTATTTTAGCTTGCTGTTTTGGTGTAACATGAGCTAAAATTTTAAAACGAAAATATAGGAAGCTACTTTTTCCTTTTGTAACAAACTACAACTACGTTATCGAAAATGCAGTTAACTACAACTACTTGTTTTAAAAAGTAGCAACTACCAAACTACTTTTTAAAAGTAGTCACTACTTCACTATTTTCAAATTTTGTCAAAGGATTCAATATAGACCAAATTTTGACATGGATTTCGTAATACAGTAGCCCATCATGTGTGCCAAGATACAATCATAACTGATGGCATTAAAAAAATAAGAAAGATAACATGCAAGAAAATGCTTTGTGTTTGTCTCTAAAGTGTACACAAATTTCTTAGTGAAATTATGGAGAGGTTTCCCAGATAGGACATTTTTTTTTAGTGGTGGTAGTAGGAATTGATTTTGGCAGAATGGATTTTATAGAAAAATTAATTTTGGTATTGAATTTTACTTTATTCACAAATTTAACAATTTAAAAGTAAAATCAGACTGTCACTTTTACATATATAAAGAAAATATGTGTATTTTACCTACATATATCTTCATAAAAATGCATAAACAAGAACCTGGTTATGACGATAATTTCACATTCACAAAATTATGTGGAGATTTTTCACAAATGTAAAAAGCTGTTCACAATTTCACAAAAACAGGACCCTGGGAGAAAAGTCTGAACAGACTCCTGGAATGAAACTATGCATTCAGCACCTCATGAAGTATGCTAAAGACCCCGGCACGCCTAAAATAAAAGACAGATGTCAATTTTTAGTGTACAGTAACATACTAACAATTGAAAATGTAATAGAAAACAGCTAACAGAAAGGTAATTAAACATTTTAAATAGACAGAAATTTTTAAATAAAATAAAATATAAATAACTATTATCATAAAATAAAATAAGTGTCATTGTAAAAGAAATTGGTTGCATATAAAGCTGTAAAAAGTGAAATAAATAAGTAACATTATTCAACTTTAAATTAATTTGAAATGCAACATAAAAGTAAAATATGTCTTTTTGTTGTCAGATTTCAACTTAGTCCCAAAGTGCAATTAAGATATATAAAAACAAATTTCCTTTAATAGGGATATTAATCATAAAAATTATTTTAACTTTTTATTAATCTACTATTTGTAAGTGTTATTATCTAATATTCATATTCAAATTATCTATAAAATGCACATCAATAAATATAGAACATGTAATATAAATATAAAACAAAAAGTGTATCAAAGTAAACAATAAAGAATTATTTTTCTAGCCATTCATTTATTTTATTTTATAAAATACCAGCGGCCCGTCCAAGCTTTGCGTGGGTGGAAAATGTGTCTACTACAATGTATTTTCCTTTTAAGAATGTCTTACGCAAAATATCTAATCGGAAATCAGCAATAGGTGTCTTATTAGTCTAATCTTCCATAATCGGGTTCATATCTGATGTTTAAATTGATCGGCGAATTTTTAAAATCACTGAAATACGTATTTAATTATTTTTTAGCAGATTTGTTATCCAGAATTTCATGCTCTAACCTAAAACTGCTGCTGAGATATGGTGATATGACCTAAAACATTCGACCCTCCATTTAGCCTCCTTAATTGGGTGAAGTTCTAAAATCGCTGAAACACGTGTTTAACCACTTTTTAGTAGACTTGTTATCCCAAATTTCATGCACCGACCAAAAACTCTGCTAAGATATGATGAAATGACCTGGAGCGTTTAATCCCCTCATTTAACTCCCTTAGTGGGTGAATTTCTAAAATCGCTGAAATACATGTTTAACTATTTTTTTTTAGTAGATTTGTTATCCTGAATTTGATGCTCCTCCCAAAAACTGATGTACTGTATGACGAAATGACCTAAAACGTTCGAACCCCCCATTTCACTCCTTAGGGGGTTAATTTCTAAAATCGCTAAAATACGTGTTTAATAATTTTTTTTAGTACATTTTTTTCCCTGAATTTCGAGGTCCTACCTAAAACTCCTGCTGAGATACGTCGAAATCACCTAAAACGTTTGACCATCCCTTTCCCCCCCTTCGGAAGGGAATTTTCAAAAATCCTTTCTTATTGCTTGCCTAGGTCATAACAGCAATCTACTGTTCAAATTTCATGATCCTAACTTTAATCATTTTAGCTGGGTGTTGATGAGTCACCCAGTCAGTCAGGCGTTCTGTCTTTATATAATAGTACAGATAAATACATATCCAAGAAAATAAATGAGAGAAAAAAGAGGAGGGGGAGGAGTATGTACACTTGCCCATATTGATGTTACATGAATATAAGTACTCAAACATGTTACTCTCACTTACTTATACATAAGATATTTTCCAAACAACCATACAAAAATATTGGGTTTTTTTGTCTGAATGAGATTCAGTGAGTTATATTCATTATAATGGGGAAGTTGCACTCACTTTAGATTATGCATTCTTTTATGTTTAATTGATGAAGACAACTTTACATACCTCAAAACTTAACTCGGAATCGCAAAAATAATTAAAACTATGTAGTTATTGGAGTTTTAAACTCCGCTAAAAGCAAAACAAAACCACGTGATCGGAAAACGCGACGGGATTGGTTTGACGTCACTACACATGAAACGGGGAATTCTGCTTAGAGCCGTGTGCTCGCAGGCTGTTTTATATTGCTTTCTATGTACTATAAACATATTTTAAAGACTCGTTTACAGAAAAACAAAAATTAAAGCCAAAAGATTATTTTATCATATCTAAATATAATGCACTATTAATTTATACATTTGCATTAATTTTCATTTAGAAAAGTGTTGAAGTTGGTCGGATTCGAAAAATACAAAATTATGTCTTTCGGAAATAGTTTTTTTATTTTTTTTATTCAAATTTGCTTTTAGGACAGAAAAACTACATTTCATGTGGGTAAAAATACAGGAAGCTAAAGCTAAAAGGCACGTATATTGTTCACTTACTCTGATTTATTTAAATGAAATAAGAACTTCTTTAAATGAAATAAGATACTTTTATTACAAAAAAAATCGTAAGTAAAATCGCATTTATACAGTTCTGGAAATGCATTATTTTTTTAATTCATTTTAATTCTTAATAATTCGTTTTAATATGAATATAATTTCGTGTTATGCAGGTTATATTACGCATGAAAAATGTACTGAAATTAATTATGAGAAAACGAAATTTTGAGCAACAACGCAGAAAAAAATGCTTTATTTAATACTGATTTATTGAATAAAAAATTTAATTAAATACTGACAATAATAATTGTGTATTCACTCTTCAGAAAAAAAAAATTACTGCAACATGCGTGAGTAAATTTATCACTGTTGTCTTTTATTTTCTCTTTTTATGTACTTACTTAAAAATAAGTATTAAATTAAATATATTTTTTAAATATACATCTTTTATAAGCATCCAATGTTTATTTTGATAATCACGCCTCCTTTTATGATTGGAATTCGTGTTTTTAAAAAAAATGTCCAATATTATACTATAATTTGGCGTGGACACCGAAGTTTAATGGGAAAATTCACCGCTTTTTTTTTTACGCTTGGTAGAAAATGAGAGCTAATAAACTTATTAAAATAAATGTATAATCTTTGCTTTTTTTCTGTTTTAAGGTATGGAAAGAGGAAAGGAAAAAAAAAAACATTATTTAAACTATCTTTTTAGGATTGCTAAATTGATTTCTCAACGTATAATCATAATTCAATTAATATAGAAAAGTGTAAAAATAATTTAATTATCGTTTTATTATTATTTGCTTACGTTTAATTTTTGAATGGATGCAGTACTTTTTGTTTGTTTGAAATATAGTTTCTCAGAATGTCCTATTTTTAGAATTATCAGGTTCTAAAAATTTTATATCTTTATTTTCCTCAATGTTCTAACTTTCGTAAAAAATAAAAATAATGAAAATATTTGAAAATCTTGTTAAAGAAAGCAGTATCTTAATTTTGAAAATAAGCATTATACTGCACAAAGCTGTTTTAAAACAGAGCGAGATGTGCTGAGAATTTGAATATGTTGTTGAAGTAGAGCCCACTCTTTTCACTTTTGAAAACAGCCCTCTCATTACACGTAAACTTTTTATAGTGACATATAAAGAAATCAAGATATATTATCATACAAGGTTTATTCTTTGTTTGAACAATGCATTAGTATCATAAGGGCAGGACATTTTGTTGAGAGATATTATGCTATAACATCACAATGGTTTTTAAATTCAATTCACAGGTAAGGCATGAATTTGCATGATTAATTTTTTTAATTATTTGGAAAGTATGGATTATATATTAATTTAGCAACAAAAATTTAACATAGAACAAAAGAATAAAGAAAAACATTTATAGATCATGAACGAAAATTCAAACATACTACCATTTTTTTAATCTTTAAAATGTTAATAACAGCAATAAAATTTAAATATACATAACATTTCTTCAAATACATTTAGAATTATTATATTTCTGCATAATATTTCTCTTTTGGCGTTTTTAATTTCCGTAGAAATATTGTTAATTTATAACAAAAATAAAACAGATAATTTTTTAACTAAACATCATCTCTAATCTGCAAAGTTCTATAAAGCATAAAACCTTCAATCCCACATTCTGAAAATGTCACAAAACTGACAGTATTTAAAATAATTACTTGATTGTTTTGCCTGTGTGTAGTGTAGGCCAGATATCTGTTTAGGAAGAAATTGAGTCCTTTAAAGGACCCTTCACAAAATTTTTCATATTAAAATAGGAACCTTTACAATACATTCCACCTTAAAATAAGGCCCTTCACAAAATTTTTTGTCTTAAAAATAGACCTTTCACAATTTTTTTCCATCTCCAAACTAAACGTTTTACAAATTTAATTATTTAAAAGAAAAATCTGACCTGACACAAAACAACTGAAGCCGTCAAAGAATCTATTTATGTAGCTTTTACATATATAAAGGATCTTGTCAAAAATTCATAAACAAGAAACTGAATATAACAGTTATTTCAAATTCACAAAATTATAATTAGTTTTTTCACAAATATGAAATACTTTTCACAATTTCACAAAAAAAGAACCCTGTGAGAAAAATCTGGATCCCTGGAAACATTTTTTGAAAAATTATTAAACTTTTCTCGTGTATATTTATATAAAAATTCTGTAAGCCTGTCTTAAAGCTATCTTAGCACATTTCGCTCTTTCTAATAACTTTAGCTGTTTTTCAAATATTCAAAACAGTTTATTTAACAATTAAAGAGATAAAATATATAGTGAAACCAAGCAAAATTCATAATTTAAGTATAAAATAAAAATACAAAAACCCTTTTATAAGTTGACTCCACCCTCCCTAATGAAATAAGTCCTATTAATTTGTTATACTAATCATTTTTAAGAAAAAAAAAGAAATAATCCGGCGTAAAGCAAGCCGTCCCCATAGGAAATAACAGGGAGAAATACAGCGAGAGTTTGTTTACATGTGTAGTGACGTCAGAACAGCTTTCGTCACGTGACGTGGCTTTTTCCCGCCACGGCAAAAACTGCGTTTTAAAAGTTAATTTAATGAATTATACAAGTTTCAAATATATGTAAAAATGGTATCAAAATGTTCGTATTTTTACACTCTATCAGATGCAAGTTAAATTGAAAAACGTGCAATTTCCCCATTGTTACCATAATTTGCCTCCATTTGAAAATGTCGTGCATTGAAGAGAAGAATAAAAAAACACTTCATACTTTCACTTACTTTTGGATTTGAGACCAGCCTTAATTGAATAATTTCTAGTGTATAAATATTTAATATGAAAACTTAATTAGAATTTTAAAGAAAATTTAAATATTGAAACAAAACATTTCTCTTACTTAAAAGATGTAACATATTTGTTGAACTTAATTCAAGGACAACTAACAGAACTGGTAGTGAAAGTCTCAAATAGTCCATAAATAGTAAGCAAATTGATTGGAGACGTAATCTTATTGACAATACTTGAAAACATCACATACACTTAACTGACATTTATAGTTAAAAGTACTAAAGGATTGCATTAAATCATTACTATCTAGCATCACCAATTTTTAATATGCTTCATGCACGGTATACATACCGGCATCTCTTTCTTAAAGAAAAACCATTACGAGAGAAACCAAACTCTAAAAAGTCCTTCCGGCCTGTACCGGGAGGAAAAGGTAGCTTTCCTATATCTTCGTTTTAAAATTTTAGCTAATGTTACACGAAAACAGCAAGTTAAAATGCAAAGAAACGTTTACAAACTGAATTTGAATAAGAAATTCGCCAAATTATTGAGCAATAGCCAAATTGGCTTCATTTATGAAGACTTATTTTTGGTCACCAAATTTGGCGATATTTCGCCAAATGTCACCAATTTCGGCGAGAATGTGGCACTAACGGATATGAATATATAGTTTTATGCGTATGATTGGGAAAATTATTACAACAATGAAAGGAAATAATTTGCGAGTAATCGCGTTAATGTGCTGTTTTGTTTCAAAATGTCAGCCACCCTAGAATTTCAAACTGCTCTATCTCAGCCATTTTTTAAGATAGAGGTAAACCAAAAAATGCTCTGGAATCCTCGTATCAAGGCCTAACACTTAATTAAAAAATAAATTTGAATTTTTAACTTTTTTGCATATTTATTTTAGTTTTAAAATTTTAAGTGGCCGCCATCTTGAAACAAAATGGCGGACCAAGCTGGCCAATGAACTCGGTTGAGACATTGGTGAGCTTAATACACACAATTAGTTTCATCAAAATTGATTTATAAATACGAGCGTTATCGTATGACATAGCTCAGATATATATATATATATATATATATATACAGATATATATATATATATATATATATATATATATATATATATATATATATATATATATATATATATATATATATATGGATATATATAACCATAAATGAAACATTATCATAACACCAACTTAAACCATGAAATAATTAAGTATGAAATAATTAGTTGACAATGAAAGATTCCCCAACACACTTAATATGGAATCAAAAAACATTGAAAGAATAAGAAATTAAATAAAAATTGAATCAATGGAATTAAATGAAATGAAATTTGTGGAATTTAGACAGAATTATCAAGTCCCAATTGCCTAAATACCACAAATAAAATGAGATGTTTCATCTTCATATTAGCCAAACAGTGTTAAAAAATATGATATTGGGACAACATCTCAAATACAATGATTCAAATCAGTGATAAAATAAAAAATAAAATACAATATAAACAAGAACGAAAAATCATGCGTCAAGCATAGATTATGTAACACTTTCCAACGCTTCCAAAATAATTTTACGAATCATACTCTTCAATAAGCTAAAAGATAACATCTAAGTAATCCAAATACTTTTATTCAGCCCTGTATAGGATCTATAGATTTGTATATATACTACATAGGATGCTAAATTTTAGTTCAGTTAGGAAACACGTAGCACAGTTTAAAATTCTCCGTCTGGAGTTAAATAATACGGAAATGTTTTCCCGAACTTTTGTGCTTCCCTGTATAGGATCTACAGAATTTATACACACCACGTAATAGACAAAAAGCGATTTAAAATTAAAATCGCGTTTAGTAACTTAAAACGCACTTCCAGGAATTATTGTTAACATACAGTAGAGAATTCTTTTGTGTGTCCCTGTAAATGAACGATGACTGCTATACACACAATATTCTGTAGTAAGTCTCTTGTAATGAACCTTATATAAATTTCAATGCGTTTAAAATAGGGAAACATTGTTTAAATAAAGCGCAGACGATTTTTCTCCATAGACGTAATGTAACGGAATTTTTTGACTGTCCCTGTAAAGTAAGTATAAGTGCTATGCACACCCTATTCCATATTAAGCTTCTTCTAATGCTCCTTAGTGATATATATAAATTTCAATGCGTTTAAAATAGTGAAACATTATTTAAATAAACCGCAAATGATTTTTCCCCATAGACCGCAATGTAACGGAATTCTTTTGAGTGTCCCTGTAAAAAAACTATAAGTGCTACATACTTCCGTTGAAATAGGGAACATGCTATAGATAATGATTATAACATATAAAAATTGCAGGGCAATCCGAGCATATTTACGGGAGTTAGAGCACGGACAGACGGCAGACGGCAGACGGCCAGACGGCCAGACGGCCAGACGGCCAGACGGCAGACGGCCAGACAAACCGAAGTCATAAACACTTTTCAACTAGGTTGGAAAGTGTTAAAAAGGAAAGAAACCATACAATAAAAAAATCCATAAAGATGAATAAAGATATAAATAAGATACCTTGCAGTTCATGAACCATCATGAAAACTCCAACATGACTGGGGAATGAATTGCATAAAAAATCATATCATGTTGCCAATTTTAGAAATATAAATTGCTTAGAAATATAAATTGCTTTGCAATGATGCCAGAAATAATGTTAAAATATAATGGATTATAAAATAAACAGGAACATTAGTGCTGCCATCTATTAGTAGAAAAAAATGGATATAATCTGAATCGAAGGAATAGGATGGAAATAAATGTTTCATAAATCAACCAAATTACTAACTTAATTGATACGAATTAGTTAAATAATAAATAAATGAGATTAATTAATAAATAGAAAATCGAATTACATTAAAGGATGTATTAATGTATAATACTATGTTATAAATAAGTATTAAGATGTAAAAATTAATAATAAAAAACACAACTTAAAATAGTGCTGCCCTCTAGTGGTAAAAGTAAATATAAAGTATGGATGGAAATTAGTTTTTAATAATTAAACCAAATTACTATCTTAATGATAGCCATTAGTTAAATAATAAATAAATGAAATTAATTAATAAATAGAAAGTTGAATAATATCTAAGTAATGGATGTATAAATTAATAATACTATGTTATAAATAAGTAGTAATATGGAAAAATTAATAATTAATGCAACATTAAAAATGTACCATTAAATGTCAACAACGATTAAATAACTGTACTAAAAATGCAACATCATTTAAAATAAATTAAATTAAAATACTAAAGATTTGAATTAAGAATCAAAGAATTTAAAATTAATATTGAGTAAATATTGAAATGAATTAGTCACAAAAATGTGGCTTTAAACAAAGTTAAATTAAATAAAAACACTAAATAAAATTAAAACATATTATATCAACACTGTATAAAAGTAAACATTATCTTAGAAGTAGATATGATATTGTCCACCAAAGGTATTAATCCAAATCATTAGATCAAATACATTCTTAATAATAATGAATATAAATTCATTTAAAATAATTAAATAATGAATAAGTAAATCTAACTAAATTAATATACATAAGAATAACACATCGCAGTCCATTATAAAATGTGTATGATCAAACAATTGTGTAAATCAAAATGCCCCCATTTTTTTTTTTTTTTTTTTTTTTTTTTTTTTAGTATATAAATTAACCATGCGTATTTTTCCATACAACGCCGCCACACACCGCCTCAATCCAACGTCTACCCACCCAACCGTCCTATTATAATTTTTTTTTTTTTTTTTTTTTTTTTTTAATGTAAATATTTATAAGATTATATGATTTTTTTATACATTTTTTAAACGCATGTGTTAATTTGGTTGTAAAGATCAAATAGGAACTAACTATATATTAAGGAATAAATGAATTTTTTTGGAAAACCATGTTGTAATGCGTCAAAGATAAGTTTTTTAATATTTTTGTTAATAAGTTGAGAGGAACATAAACTTTTTATTCTATAAATATGATTAAGGAGTATATTACGATATACAGAATTATGAAGACATGATTTAAAATTAGTAAATGAATTAACTTTAAATTTAAATTATTTACGTTTATCAAATAGATCTATTATTGTTTTGTTTTCTTTTAGTGTAATATTAAGATCTAAAAAGTTAATAGTATTGTTAGAAAGGAGGTTTTCCGTTAATTCTAAATTAGTAGGTTAATCAACTGGAAATATAGAAATATTAGTGTGATCAGTAGCAATTAAAATAATGTCATCAATATAACGATATAAATGTATATTACAATTAATAAATGTACGTTCATAATGATACAAGTATAAGTCTGAAAGTATACTAGATGTACATCCCCCTTTTGGTATACCGACTTTCTGTAAATATAACGTGTTATCATGCATTATATAATTATTATATATAATGAAATTTGTTAAAGTTTTAAAATAAGCTGTATCTATATGAATTGGTAAATTAAGTGAATGTTGATACTTATAAAATAATGCATTTATAATATTATGTAGATCTAATAAATCTATATTATTAAATAGATCTTTGAAATCATATGTCATTATATTGTTAACACATTTAAGATTTTTCAAAATATTGACGAGTTGATAGCTATTTTTTATACAATGTGTGTTATCAGTGGATGATGTCAGTGTATAAATTTGATTGAGAATTTTTAATAGATATTTATTGGCTATATTATTATATGTATTGCATCCTAGTTACAGTCCTAAATTTAATTGGATTTTTATGAAATTTGGGTATAAGAACTAAATAAGGATAATTAAAGTTAGTAGAATTAATTTTTAATAATTTATAATAACTGTGAATTTTACGATTATTTACAATTACAGTTTCATTAGTTTTTTTAAAAGAATTGTTAGTAGAAATACAGGATGTAAGTAGTTGGTGATAATAAGCTTTACATATGATTGCATAATTATTAGGAGATTTGTCAACATATGTTATTACATAGTTTTTTTGTAATTTAGTAATTTGCTGGAACAAATGTTTTGTGTTAATTTTAACCATATTGGATAAATTTTGTTTTAAAGACGAACTTAATTTTTCAATAACCAGTATTTTCCATTGATTAAAATATTCAATAGGTTTACTATATGAAATTGAAATTTTATAAATAAAAATGTCTATATCATATATAAACTGTTTTATAATAGAATTTACATTAAATTTAGAAGGAAGTCTATATTTAGTACCATAACCCATGAGTTTTTGCAGTTTATAATCATTCACAATATTAAGATTACCAGTGATTATATGTCCATGATCATTATTAATGAATTTTTTTAGAGTGGGGTCATTGCAATTACACTGAAAAGTACTAGCATCAGATGTATTTTTTGAAAATGCATTATAGTTAAAAATCTTTCTTCCAATTGTAGTAGGATATTTAAATGTCTTTGAAAGTTGAAGATTTTTTATAGGAAAATAGCAGTTTTTATCATTAATTATAGAATTAATATTAATTTTATTAAAGATTTGATTTGAAAAAGTTATAATTATTATATATATATATATATATATATATATATATATATATATATATATATATATATATCAACATTTGAACGGAGGGTGGTTTTGGGGTCTGGGGGTCATGATCGGTGAAAATATATCGAAATTTTCCGGAACTGCTTTCCTCCGAACGGCTGCAATAGGTAGCTTTATACTTTTTTGTATTGAAAGCTACCTAAAACATTCACTTTTCAGTCAACTTCTTATAAAACAGTTACTGCTTGCATATGCATAAATTTTACTGGCTCCTATGTAGAGGATGAACTCCCTACTAAAACTTATACTGTACCTTATTTGGTGGGTTAAATAATTATCAGTAAATTATGCTTCCTAAGCATTCACTCTGAAATAACAAGCAAGACTGATTTTCGATTCCCAAAAATAGAAAATGGTGAAATATGGATGCTTTGTTTATTTAATCTCCAAAAATCTAAAATTAACCAATAATGTTAGCAAAATGTGAAGAAAAAGTTAAGAGCATGAATTGCTTTAATATCATTAACTACAATAATAATAAAAATTAACCATAGTAAAAAAAAAAATTTCACATTGATAAAAAATTTAATTGTTCCTGTAATAGTAACTGTTATTGCATATAAAATATCCTCTGTGATGATTAGCTTAAATTTAGGGAATGTCATGTTTATTTAGTTTTCCACAAAATTTTCATCCATGTAATTACAACCGATCAGCTAATAATAACAGATAGTGATAACAGAATAATGAAAATGACAGAATTAATTAAATTTTTTATTTGATATATAGTTAAAATTGTTTAATGAAATAATTTTTGTGAGCGACAGTAAAACTGCACCTACTGAAGTAAAAGTGGGATTTCTGTAAAATTATATCATTCTTTCTATTTAAAAAAGTTAATTAACATTTATTTGATGTGGATGGACCATTCAAACTCAACTATATCATATCTCTCAGGATATCAGATTTTAATGAGGTTCGACATCTTTTACTTGAATATATGCATAAACTTTTTATGAATTACAAACAAAAAAAAATCTCTCGGAAGTTTAAAGTTTGTATCAAGATTTTTAATATTAACAATTGTAGAATAAGAATTATTTAATTAAATAAATTATTTTTAAAATATGAAATATTTCATTAGATCTGAAGAAATTTTAATGTAATTTCTCTAATTTAAAATTGCTGAAGTGAAATAATTCATTTTTGACTTCTAATCCCTATTTTTTTAAATAGAAATTTCATGGCAGGGAGAAAATAAACATTTTAAAAATTAAGTAAATTTGTTATAAAAATGGTGTCAGTGGTTTTAATAAAATAATTTAAATTGCAGCTTTGATCATTTTTCAAAAATGACTGCCAAAGTTGGCATTTTGAACCGAATTTCTGACGACACAGCACAAGAAAGGGGAAAAACATGTCATCACGTGACACAAATCACTTATAACTCTATAAGTAATTTATCAAAATTTGGAAAACTCATTTCCATTCCAAACAGCTTCAATACTCAATAAAAAGTTAAAATTTCAGTGCAAATTCACCTTGTTTAATAACTAAAATTCATAAAGATACAACTAAATGTAAATATATTGCTTGAAGGCGCGTAAAAACATACATAAAACATTTAAATGCACATTAAATTCCTTTTAAACATTCCAAAACGTTTTCAACCGAATTACTCAGTCATCATCAGTGAAAAACTAATTGTTGAGTTGAGGTCTCTTCACGTTTTCTTGCTTGCCCGGAACAAACTATTTTACTTCAAGGGTTTGAAATATAAGGTGGGGTGGGAAAGGTAATCAATGATGTATTAATTCATTCCAGACTGCGTGGATATCATATGATAATACATCGTTACAGACTATTTATTTTTTAGATATTATTTCTATAGACACTCTTATGATAGCTTCCAGGCGATTATTTGCGCGGAATATAATTTTGGATCCTTTGAAATCTACTTTTATAGGTTCAGTTGTGCTAATCTTGCTAACGCCGTGTGGGGTCTATTTAATCTCAGATCTGCTTCATGTTCTTTTATTCTGTCCCGAAATTTCCTCGGTGTCATACTTTTAGGACTTTAATGGGCTTTTAAATGTTTTATGTATGTTTTTACGCATCTTCAAGCAATATATTTACATTTAGTTGTATCTTTATGAATTTTAGTTCAATACTCAAGTCTGCCAATTTTATCTTTTTCGTTTAAAAATGAGTCAGAAAATGTGACAGAAAGTTTCTTGTTAGAAGGTCATTTGAGAAGCACCTTAAAAATGAGCAATGTTTTTTCGGATATAAAAATAATTAATAATAGCCAGATTCATTTAGAAAGGAATCACTTTTCTTTTTTTTTTCTTTTTCGGCGGATAGTGGAAAGAGGAGGGTTTACATTTCTTCATAATAATATCTTAATTTTGTCCACAACTCCAAATTAGCTAATTTATAATATATATATGTATATGTATAAATTTCATTCGCAAATGCATAAAATTTACACTTATATTCGTAAATGTATGAAATTTGCTAGTTATATTCAAATACAAGAAATTCAGCATAGTTTCCTATTACCTTATAAATAAAAGAATTTCTTAGAAAATGTTAGAGCAAAAACCTTTTAAGAAGATTCAACATTTATAGAAAGGTCCTCATGAGAAAGCAATTAGTTATTATTAAAACTATATCATATATATAAGAAAATTAAAAACTTGGTTTGATTTCTTGATGTTTAATTAAAGGGTAAGAAAATTTAAGACTTTGATTTCTTGATGTTTAAAGGGTAATGTCTGCAAATTCCATGCATTTCCATTTTGAATGACTTTGTGATTGTCAAAACATTTGCATTGTTCAGCGGGATTTTATTTCTTTTCTTTTTTTTTTTTTTTTCTGGGAAGGGAAAGGAGGGGTACACCCTTAATGTGTGTTTACATTTAAAAATATGTTTTTGTATAAAAACATTAATCATTCAAAAGGGATCAAAATCCCCTGTAGCTCAATTTGAAAACAAAAATATTTAGAATTGATGGATGGAAAATTGAGTCATTGAGGGCAACTAAAATTTTATTAAAAACTGATTTGTATCACCTAACAGTGTTTTAATTCATCTGCTGACATAAAATAGACAATTAAAAATTGTTCCCATGAAAATTTATGATGTAAATAATTGAAATCTTTATCTAAAAAATTTACCATCAAAAGTTTACTGTTAAGCGAAAAATAAAAATTGTTTCATAACGAAAAAAAAAAGATACATCAGTTTTTCTTTTTGAATTTCATTAGCAAATAAACCATCACTTGAAAGTGAAATTATTGTTGTCTTGCTAAAAGTCAAAACAGAATAATAAGATCTAACTTGTCAAAGACTCATTAACAGAAAGCTTTTAGGTTTCAGCTCACTATGTTAACTAAAGTAAATTGAAAATGCCTTCTTTGTAATATTAATAACTAGACTGCTAATTTAGCACACAATTTATTACAATTATTGCTCTAATTATCTCAGAACTAAAATTAACTTAATATCATTTCTTTAATTTAAAAAAAATCTGCTTTATTTGTTTCTCTAGTAACAATAAATTATCAATATCTAAATTCATCTCCCACCACACAATTTTTTAAATTGGGTTTTAAATTTGTATCTGCCTTAACTGTTACTGTACAAAAACAAGTATACTATTAATAATAATTTAAATTATCATTCCCAGAAATTTCCACTTCTTCACCCCCCCCCCCCCTCACCTCCCTTGCACACAGTTTAAAATCATAATACTCCTTATTTAAAAATAAAATAATAATGTCTATTTATTATTTTGTTGTAACAACACAAAACCAATTATCTAAATAACCCTTCTCCCTCTCGCTTGTAATACGAGCTATTAAAGTTATTAACCATATCTTGCACAAAATTTCATTCATTTATTAAACTTTAATTTAATAATATAAGTTTAATAAACACAATCTGCAAGCACGTCTACTGATAAAACACATAAACTGAAAGTTTGGAAGATACAGACGTATAGGACAGGCTCTGTTTGAGGATTGGGTTATTTGGAGAAGTTGGCCACAGAATTGCCAAATGAACAGGAACAGTAGTTATCAGGTAGAGAGCCTATCTTCTACTTGGCCTTTTCTATAAATTTTAATGATCTTACAAAACTGCCATTACCAAAGACTTCTTAGAGAAATTAAAGACACGTGTGAGTGGCTGAACATGAATCACATAGTGACGTCAAACTTGTAAAAATCAGTGTCGTTTGATAGTCTTATTGACATCTTTGGTATGACATCATATCATTGTTTTAAAATGATTGTTATTATGGCTTAGGTACATACTATTTGAGCTTAGGTACATTTTCTATACAACTCAACACTTTCTTTATATGTAAGTGAAACTGGAAATACAAAATAGCTAAGCAAATGATTACTTAAAGATAGCACAGTAAGTTGTTTAAAAAATTCTAGAAACATTTGAAAAACATTTATTTTAAGGGTTACTTCTTTCAAAATACCAACAAATATACATAAGCAAAGCCATTAAAAAAAAAATAATAAAATAAAAAATAAATAAATACAATACCTCAAATATACATTACAGCAATTTCACCTGTTCACTGTTTTTATTTCTTTTTTTACTCTCTTGTGCACTGAGTGCTGCGAGTTTTCCCAGTATCTTTCATAATTCATACTTTATTGGGAAAAATAGTCTGCATACAAACAAACTATTCTTTCACCAGGGTTGGGTTTCTTCCGGAAGAAACTAGTTTCTTCCAGGACAGTGGAAGCGCTGTCTAATTAAAGCATACTATCAATCGAAAATGATGGAGCGTCTTCCGTTGATTATAATGAAATAATAAATGTATTTGCAGCAAAAAAAGCTCAGAAAGTAAATTTTTAACATTATTTAAAGATAGTTAATTATTGTATGTAGTATAAAAGGCAAGAAATGTATTAATTTAATTTGCAATGTAAAATAATGTTTAGAAAATTGTATTTATTTTTTTAAAGTTCTGATATTAGTTGAATTTTTCTTTTAACCAATTTTCTATTGTTGGAAACAGTTCAGAAATTGATTTTCATCTGTTCCGCCGTTTGTGATATATGCGACCCGTTTGTGATATATGCATTCGTTTCATCGGCTGCCAACAGGTGTCGCCACTACCAGAAATGGAACTTCCTCAAAACCCCACAAGATAGCAGCACTACAGATCTACAGAGAGATAATCGCTACAATGTGCATTTTAAAGAAAGTAAAAACTGTTTAATCAGCAATAAACCCTTTGTGAAATGTGCGACGGACTAATTCCGTGAGAGAACATTCAAGAGCCCCTTTTATTTAGTTAGTTGACGCTGAAACCATGTCCGAAAGACATAAACAATTCGCTCGTCCAATATTAATAAAACTGCGTTCTGGAAGCAATACGCTCCTGAACTTTGACGAAGCGTGACCTTTTATGGATCTAAATTACCTTTACTTTTTATATTATAAGAATGTAACGTATTTAATCAAGTTTTTATGTAGTTTTTCAGATATAAAGTGTGTACTTAAGAAGTAACCATGTGTTGTGTTTCTACAAATATTTCACGCTGTATTTAACGAAAATAAATTCGCATATTCTCAGAGCAAGCATAATTAGCTGCGTCACGAATAAGGATTACACCTTATAACAGGTAAGCAAAGCTACATATTTTTGTACGAATAATTAAGAAGTAATTGTATTATTTATCTGGCTAGTTTTGAGCAAGTAAATATAACTCACTTCCTTTTAGATTAATGAGACTCAGTAAAGAGGAGAAAAAAAAAAAAAAACTAGACCAGAAAAAAAAATAATATAAAGCATTGTATTATAAATATTGAATAAGTATTATATAACAGATAACTGTGGAACTTATTTATTACATATACTGGTATTATTTTCTGAGATATATTATTGATATTATTTTTTTTCTTGGTGCATATAACATATAATTATTGCCATTGATCATTGATAATGCAAAAGTAAATAATAAACATTGAATAGAATATATGATGAACAAAACGGTAGATAATTAACCTAAATGAATATTGAAGTATTATATAAGTCACTATGTCGTGATATATATGTATAGACTAATGATAAATATAAATAACTGAAAAATATATATACACATTTATATAACGTAGCATTCAACATTTAATTATGGCTACTTCGTCCGCGAAGGATATATCGCTTGTCAAAAAGCTGAATGACAGTAATTACGAACTATGGGCCTTCAAACTAGAAATGCTGTTAATTAAGGAAGATTTATTTAAATATGTTACCCAAAACCCACCTGCAACTCCCGACGATGCATGGAAGAAAAACGATGGGAAAACTAGGGCAACAATAAATCTTTCGATAGATGACAGCCAAATCTGCCATATAAAGCACTTAAAAACCGCCAAAGAAATCTGGGACACGTTGAAGAAGGTGCATCAAAGATCCACCTTATCGTCTAAATTGTTTCTCCTCCGAAAATTATACTCACAAAAATTAAGCGACGGAGGAGACATGAACCGCCACATCAACGAAATTCTAACAATAAAGGATAAATTGTACGCCATTGGCGAAGAAATTCCGGAGACTCATATCGTAGCACTTTTATTGTGCAGTCTCCCTAGATCATATGATCCTCTCATTATAGGCCTCGAAGCTAGGGATGAAAGCGATCTCACTTTAGAGTTTGTTAAGACAAAACTACTAGATGAATTCAAGCACCGGACTGAAAATAAACAATCCAACACAAATGCACGCGAAACCGCGTATAGAGTATCCAACAGACAGAACAAAAACAGAAAATATTGCGGATTCTGCAAACGGCAAAACCACACAACATCAGAATGCTACCATTTGAAAAATAAAAACCAACACTGCAATAACGCAAGACCTGACTGGACTAAAAATAAAACAATTAATAACTCGAGTAACTATAGAAACAACACAATTGGCCATAAAAATGCCCAGAACAATCCCAAGGAAACATCCAACTATTGCTTCAATAACAAAATTGATAGTGATCAAGATTTAGATAGCTCGGTTCCCCCCGGCGACGACAAAACATCAAAAGATAAAATCGAACCCATCTCTGTAAACAGGGCGCAAACACCAAATGAAGAAAAATATATAATTGACTCTGGATGTACTAGGCATGTCGTAATGTCAAAGCACAATTTTGAAAATTTTACGCCAGGAAACTTCGGGGATATTACAATAGCGAACGGAAAGCGGCTATGCTCACAAGGTCTGGGAGAAGTGAACATTAAAATAGATTCACAAAATTCCATTACACTTAAAAGCGCACTATACTGTCCCGAATTGCAGAACAATCTGCTATCGGTAAAAAGGGCCACCGAAAATGATATCAAAGTAATATTTGAAAAACAGAAATGCTCGTTCGTGAAGGATAACCACACAATTTTTACAGCTAGGTTAAATGACAATTTATATGAATTACAACCCAAAGACGATTACGGATATAACGCGCAAATTCAAACATCTTGCAGCGATAAAAACTGCATATCCATTTGGCACAGAAGGCTGGGACACAAAAATTTTGAAGCGTTAAAACATCTCGCGAAACACAAACTAGCTGAGGGCATAGAAATACACAATTGTAAACATGAAACTGTTTGTACAAAATGCGTCGAGGGAAAGCTGTCGATTGCACCCTACCCCAAAACCGCTTCTAATAGATCAAAGGAAACATTAGATCTGGTACATACAGATATCTGCGGAAAAATGCATACACAAACACTCAGTGGAAAGAAGTACTTTATAACTTTCACTGATGACTACAGTCGGTTTACAATGATTTATTTGATTTCGCATAAATCAGAGGCAATAACGAAACTCAAAGAATTCATAGCCCTAACGAAGAATAAATTCGGAAAAATTATAAAAGCAATCAGATCCGATAACGCAAAGGAGTATCTAGGAGATAGTTTTGAGAGTTACCTATCAGAAAACGGTATAGAACACCAGTTGAGCGTCCCGTACTGCAGCCAGCAGAATGGTGTTGCCGAACGCAAAAATAGGACTATAGTTGAGATGGCGCGCACAATGTTATCTGACGCGAACTTACCGAACCAATTTTGGGGCGAAGCCGTACTTACAGCAACATACCTGATAAATCGCTTGCCTACCAAAGCAAACGAAAACAATAAATCGCCTTATGAGCTGTGGAATAATAGAAAACCCGATTTATCGAACGTACGGACTTTCGGATGTAAGGCATACGCCTATGTCGAAGAATCGAAGAGATCCAAATTTGACAAAAAGGCCGTTGAAGGCATTCTATTGGGTTACGATAATCGTAGTAAAGGGTATAGAATATACACAGGGGGAAACAACGTGATAATATCGCGAACCGTAAAATTACTTGAGAACGGAGCAAGCGAAATTGATAAAAACATAAATGATTCAAAGACACCTACTGAAACCGTGGAGATTGAACTAAGTAATGATGAACAAAATCAAAACGACACCCCACAGCAAAGTACCGCTGAACCGCGAAGGTCACTAAGAAGTAACAGAGGTGTCCCCCCTGACCACTACGGGATAAGCGCGAATATCTGTAAAATACAAGATCCGAAAAATTGGGAAGACATAAATAATATCAGGGATCCTGAAATAAAAAACAAATGGATAGAGGCCGCAAATGAAGAAATTACGTCGTTAAAGAAGAATAACACTTGGGAATTGGTGAAACCAACACCAGGAAAACGTACAATAGGGTGTAAGTGGACATTTAAAACAAAATATAACGCACGCGGAGAGGTAGAGAGATATAAGGCACGACTTGTCGCGAAGGGCTACTCGCAAAAATATGGAAGCGATTACGATGAAACGTATGCACCGGTGGTAGCGCACACCACAATAAGAAGCTTCCTAAACGCCGCCGTGTATAAAAATTTAAATATTACACACCTAGATGTAAAGACGGCATTCTTACATGGAGATTTAGACGAAGAAGTCCTAATGAAGCAACCCGAGGGATACGTTGTAAAAGGGGAGGAAGATAAGGTGTGCAAGCTAAAGAAAGCAATATACGGGCTAAAACAGGCCGCGAGGGCCTGGTACATAAGAATTAACAAGTCATTAAGAAATTTAAATTTTAAGGAGTGCAATTCAGATCAGTGCTTATATAAGAGAAATGAAAACGGGGATATTTCCTATATAATCGTGTACGTGGACGATATTTTAGTCGCCGCAAGCGAAGAAAACACGCGCAATATATACGCGGAATTATCTAAGGAATACGAAATTAAGAATCTCGGCAGGGTATCGCAATTTCTCGGAATAAATATTAAAAGGCTAGACAACGGAAACCTTGAGCTAGACCAAGAGAATAAAATTGAGGAAATAACCGAAAAATTTAAATTGTCCAAATCAAAGCCCACATACACGCCCATGCGCACAGACTATTTCAATGCAGACCCAAACAGTGAAACACTAAGTGACAACAAACAATACAGACAGGCTGTAGGAGCGTTATTATACATAGCGACGTTAACCAGACCGGACATAGCTGCCACGGTAAACATCCTTGGAAGAAGGAACGAACATCCCAGAAAAGCAGATTGGGAGGCGGTAGAAAAGGTAATAAGATACCTGCATACCACTAAGCACTTGAGGCTAACTGTAAACAAAAATAAGCCGCCCATACTAACTGCATATAGTGACTCAGATTGGGCAGGAGATAGAGAAGATCGGAAGTCCACAACTGGGAATGTGTTAAAATTAGGGAACAATCTCGTGTCCTGGACACCAAGAAAACAAAACTGTGTAGCGTTATCGACTGCAGAGGCAGAGTATATCTCTGTATCCAACGCCACGCAAGAAATTCAGTGGGTTCTTAACCTACTAAAAGACCTAGAATTGCATCAAACTTTACCAATCGTAATATACGAGGACAATATCGCATGTATAAAGTTGAGTGAAAATGAAAAACAACAATCCCGTGTGAAACACGTGGACATAAAGTACCACAACGTGAGACATTTAAAAGAAAGCGGGGTGATCACACTGGAATATTGCCTTTCGAAAAGGATGGTAGCTGACATCCTTACCAAGCCCATCCCCAAACCTCAGTTTGAGCACTTGAGAAAGGAACTTCAACTTACACCACCACAGGGCTCAGATGAAAAGGGGGGGTGTTGGAAACAGTTCAGAAATTGATTTTCATCTGTTCCGCCGTTTGTGATATATGCGACCCGTTTGTGATATATGCATTCGTTTCATCGGCTGCCAACAGGTGTCGCCACTACCAGAAATGGAACTTCCTCAAAACCCCACAAGATAGCAGCACTACAGATCTACAGAGAGATAATCGCTACAATGTGCATTTTAAAGAAAGTAAAAACTGTTTAATCAGCAATAAACCCTTTGTGAAATGTGCGACGGACTAATTCCGTGAGAGAACATTCAAGAGCCCCTTTTATTTAGTTAGTTGACGCTGAAACTTCATGTCCGAAAGACATAAACAATTCGCTCGTCCAATATTAATAAAACTGCGTTCTGGAAGCAATACGCTCCTGAACTTTGACGAAGCGTGACCTTTTATGGATCTAAATTACCTTTACTTTTTATATTATAAGAATGTAACGTATTTAATCAAGTTTTTATGTAGTTTTTCAGATATAAAGTGTGTACTTAAGAAGTAACCATGTGTTGTGTTTCTACAAATATTTCACGCTGTATTTAACGAAAATAAATTCGCATATTCTCAGAGCAAGCATAATTAGCTGCGTCACGAATAAGGATTACACCTTATAACAGGTAAGCAAAGCTACATATTTTTGTACGAATAATTAAGAAGTAATTGTATTATTTATCTGGCTAGTTTTGAGCAAGTAAATATAACTCACTTCCTTTTATCTATTATAGTAGAAATTTATTATTCCATATCTTATTAATAGTGAATTTATCTTATCTACATTAAATTCCAAATTAGTTTAAGTTTCATTTCAAATATTAGGCTCGCATTCAATAAAAATCTTAATATATTCTACAAACGAAAGCTGATGTAGAACATTTCTATTTCTCGTCATCTTCTCAGTAATAATTGAGGCATTTAAAGTAGCAGTAATATAAGCTAGTATTATAATTTTGAAGTTCAGCGTTATGTTCAGAAAAGTGCATATCCATCTATGAATAGGAAGATGAGTATAAGTGATAGTTTCACGGAACTGGTTATAGATAATATTTTACCGTATTAGAATTCGTTGTTATGCTTCCAGAAAATCCTGGTTTTTGAGTTCTTAAGAACCTACACTGTAGTCACGTGAAGAAACTCGCAAGCTAATGTTAAACCTATGGGAGCGTTTTTTTTTCAAATTTTTCTCTTGCATTTTAGTATTTAAATTTTTTTTTCTTAGGATAGCTGAGGTTGATCTCTAACCTGGTTAGTGTTTACTCTTTCGATTTTTGTGGCAGGTTTATATATATATATATATATATATATATATATATAACCATAAATGAAACATTATCATAACACCAACTTAAACAATGAAATAATTAAGTATGAAATAATTAGTTGACAATGAAAGATTTCCCAACACACTTAATATGGAATCAAAAACATTGAAAGAATAAGAAATTAAATAAAAATTGAATAAATGGAATTAAATGAAATGAAATTTCTGGAATTTAGACAGAATTATCAAGTCCCAATTGCCTAAATACCACAAATAAAATGAAATGAGATGTTTCATCATCATATTAGCCATACATTGCTAAAAAATATGATATTGGGACTACATCTCAAATACAATGATTCAAATCAGTGATAAAATAAAAAATAAAATACAATATTAAAAAGGAAAGAAGCCATACTTATAAATTACAGAGAGAACATTTAATAGAGACATTAAGTATAAAATCCATAAAGATGAAAAGATCCTCTCTATTTCTTTTTTCTTTTTTCAATATTCTTTAGGTATGAGTATAATTTGGCCAATTACCATTGAAGCACAAGCTATGGTAATATTATGTTTGCACATGTTAATTATTAGCTATGTGGTATTCTGTATACACAATATCATTAATTATCTCTTTGGAGATTTAAGTAGAATGATAATAGAACTTGATATGTTTTTTGAAATTCATAGATATTATAATTATATATATATATATATATATATATATATATATATATATATATATATATATATATATATATATATATATATATATAAGTTACTTTCACTTTCGGAACATCAACCTCAGCTACCCTAAGAAAATACTATTAAAATGCTCTTAAGAGCCTACACTAATCACACGAAAACTCTCGCCTCGTTAAACCTATGGGAGCGTTTCTTTTCGGAATTCTCGCTTGCACTTAAATATTTTTAAATAATGTATTTTTAATATCATACCTGATCTCGATATCTAACGTTGTGCGTTTTTACTTTTTCGACTTTGGTTGCAGTTTTTTTTTTATATGAGTACACTTTCAATTTCACAACCGTTTCCAACCAGATTCACTTCACAAAAATGAAAGGGTCCAAATAAAAAAAGTAACAAAACCCGAAAAAGTACAAACGCACAACTTTAGATATCGACCCCAAGTATCCCATGAAAAAAAAATTAAAAGTATTAAGAACGCTCTCACAGATTTAACATTAGCTTCCGAATGTCTTCGCGTGGGACTTTAAACGCCTCCTTTGTAATGATACACATACCGTAAAATCTGTGAAAATGAAATCTGACTATAACCTAATCCAGTTTAATTTTTTTTAAATTACAGGTTCTCAACTGAAAGAATACCAACAATTATACCTACTAAGACGAAAACCTGTATAAAGAGTAATTTTTTCCTGTTCCTTTCTACTCCGTTTTGAACGTTTTATTGAATCAATATTTGACAAAGCTGATTACGTAGTTCAGTATTACGTATTTTGTGATTACATATTTTAAATTTAAAACAAGTCGAGTCGGCTATTAGAAACTTGGTAAAATTCTTTTTGCAAATTTATTTGTTTGGGGGGGGGGGGGCGCCAAAATCTATGACCCGGGCGCAAAAAAGGCTAGTTTCGGCACTGCGAGCAAACAACTGTATAAATTATTTTAAAAATTGTAATTTTTCTCTGTATTGTGCATTTCGTTTAAATGTAGATTTTTAAAACAAGAAATTTTATAAAATGAATTGAAGTTTTAATACATTATTTTATTTTAATACATTTAATATTAAATCATGCTTCTGTTTTTTTTTTCATAGAAATTAACCAAATTAACCTAGAAAAAGTTAATAACTACCATCAGAAAATACTTTTTCTAGACTTAGATATAACTGAATCTGAAGTTTGATAAAAATCCGTGCATTAGTTCGTGAGATATAGTTATCGTGATAACAATGAAAAAGGTAGCATAGCAGTGCCACCTGTCGGTCAATTTACACCACAACGTAAGCAGCATCTATTTATGTCAAGGTTTAACAGAATCTGAAGTTTGATAACATTCTGCGCATTAGTTCTTGAGATATAGCTATCGTAAAAACCGAGAAAAAAAGTGGTATAGCAGTGCCACCTGTTGGGATATCTACACCAAAACGTAATCAGCGTCTATTTATGTCAAGGTCTAACTGAACCTGAAGTTTGAAAAAACTCATTCTTTCACTTTCATCTTTACAAGAAGAAAGTATTGGATTCATGAAAATTTTCGACTTCCGGTTTTCGACGGATTTATAAGTTTTAGAAGGTCCTGAACACGATTTGACTATTTTTAGAAAATGTCTGTCTGTGACTCTGTCTGTCTGACTGTATGTGACAAAAATTTTGTGGGCGCTCTATCTCAAGAACTAATTAGTTTTTGGTAAAAATCGCTTAGCAGGTGGTGCTGCTATGCAGCATTTTGCAGGATTTACACGATTTTAGTGATAGTCATATCTCAAGAAATAATGCACGGAATTTAATAAAACTTGAGTTTCAGTTAGACCTTGATATAAATTGGTGCAGATTATTTTTAGTGTATGTGAAACCTGTGTGAGATAGAAGAAAGTTTTGGCATTGACACATACGACTAGTTTATTTATATATTAAAAGGGAAGAAAAAAAGGAGTTCATTTTGGAGCACGAATCCATACAACTCTACGCCTATTGGTATTTCTATAAAGGCTGTATTTTTCGAATAACCTTAATATGCATAAGACGTACACAAGAGTATGCAGCGGAAAGCTTACGCTCTGCCCCCCTCTCTAAATCTTTGAAATAGGTAATAATTTAAAGAAAAAGTATATAGAATAGAAATATAACTAGTCGGATGTGTTAATCCCAAAACTTTCTTCTATCTCACAAAGATTTCGCATACACTAAAAAGAATCAACACCAATTTATATCAAGGTCTAACTGAATCTAAAGTTTTATTAAATTCCGTGCATTAGTTTTTGAGATATGAATATTGCTAAAATCGTGCACATCTTGAAAAATGCAGCATAGCAGCGCCACCTGTTGGGAGATTTAGATCAAAAACTAATCAACAACAACTTATGTCAACGTCTTACTGAATCTGAAGTTTGCTGAAAATCTGTGCATTAGTTCTTGAGATATATGTTATCGTGATAATAATGAAAAAAGTAGCATAGCAGCGCCACCTGTTGGGCAATTTATACCAAAACGTAAGTAGCATCTATTTATGTCAAGGTCTAACTGAACCTGAAGTTTGATAAAATTCCGTGCATTAGTTCTTGTGATATAGCTATCGTAAAAATCGAGAAAAAAGTGGTATAGCAACGCCACCTGTTGCGATATCTACACCAAAACGTAATCAGCGTCTATTTATGTCAAGGTCTAACTGAACCTGAAGTTTGATGAAAATAAATGCATTACTTCTTGAGATACAGCTATTGCGGAAATCGCTAAACATGCAGCACAGCAGCGCCACCTGTCGGGCGATTTTCACCAAAAACTAGTCAGCTCCAATTTATATCAGGGACTAACTGAATATAAAGTTTTATTAAATTTCGTGCATTAGTTCTTGAGATAGAGCGCCCACAAAATTTTTGTCACATACAGACAGACAGACTCACAGACAGACATTTTCTAAAAATAATCAAATCGTGTTCAGGACCTTCTAAAACGTATAAATCCGTCGAAAACCGGAAGTCGAAAATTTTCATGTAAAGACAGAAGAAATAGACAGAAAAAGAAAATTACAGAAAAAGATATTTCTTGTAAAGATTAGAAGAAAGTAAAAAGGTGCATGTAATTGTGATTTAACATGGTTTACTAGTATCATCTGGTTATTGCATGATTGCAATAGGTTTTACATTCTTTTATTAAATTTAACTTGGTTCATGTATCTAAAGATGGAATTTTGAAATCGATTTTTCATTTACTTCCTGATAGGCTAGAATTATAAAAATGAGGTACACAGGTGTGTTTCCGATGACAATACAACATTTTAATATTTTTGAACGTAATTTTAAATTTTAAGGCATTTTAACGTGAGCAGGGCAAAGCTGGTAAATTGCCAAATATATTACTTATAGTTACAAGTGTAAACGAGTTACAATAAAAATGGAAGTTATGTGCCAAACCATGTTCTTTAAAATGTGCCAACTGGCTGTGAAAATGCACCAATGAAATATTTAAACACTAAAAAGTGAAACATAAATAAAAAAAAATAAAGAGTGTAATTAAAAAAATATGCTTTTGTCAATTAGTAGTTTAAAAATTAATTAAATTGTGAATATACGTTGTGGAATCAATTTAGAAATCCTGAATAGATAATTTAAATAATCCCTTTTCTCTTTCCTGTTACCATATATTAAAATAAGAAACAGAGAAAAAATTATAATTAATAAATTCACTATTTCGCGCTTTCTACCAAGCATAAATCAAAGCTGTGAATTTTCCATAATCGGAGCCCACATCAAATTAACACATTGTAACCAAAATTTTTTGGAACAACATGAGTTGCATTTATGAAATTAGGCGTAATTTTTACAATAAACATTCAATGCTTATAAAAGAGTGTTTAAGAAAAAACTTCTTTTACTTTCATACTTATTTTATGGGGGAAAGAACCTTATAGGTTTTTAGCTACAATGACTTTTTTTAAAATAAAAGTTCATGATAATTAATTTGGGGGAGAGACGTTCGTCCCATCCCCATTTTTATATAAACTTGGGTTTTATATAAACTTGTTTTAAAAACAGTATTGATGTTTTTTTCTTACAGAATTTTTCTTTACCGTTTTTCTGGTGTTGAATGTTGAAGGTAGATAAATTTCATTCCTCCTCCCCCCCCCCCCCCCCCCCCCACCCCCAAAAAAGAGAATTTTTTTTTGAACTATTTACACTGATATGTAACTAGAATTTGTTATATTTAATATATTGGTACTTTTCCGTTATACGGACACCATGCCAAAAGTAATGCTAATGCATAATGTATGTATTAAATGTATGCTTGGCGACAATGGTGTCCGTATAACGGAAAAGTACCAATATATTTTTATACTATAGATCAGTGGTTCCCAACCTTTTTTTAGCCGCGCCCCACCAAAACATCTCTAAAATGATGATGCCCCCCCCCCCCCCCTATAACATAACCTTCTTATAAAATTTTGAAAGAATTTACTCCTGATAGAGTAAAACTCTATCAGGAGCATTTAACATTGATCCTGAAACGTGCCGAAGGTAATGGATGAATCAAATATTTTTTTATAATAATCTGATATTCCTCGTAGTTTACTGGCACACGGTCGCCACGTATGCGTGATGCATAGATTGCTCAGAATCCTTGATTAGAAAAATCAATAATTTTGAATAAAACTTTTTTTTTTCTTATTTAATCACGGAATTTCTGCGATTAAATTACGCAACAATTTCTAATCAGAAGAAAACGTGATAAAAGATTCTGTAAATGAAGGTCGTCAAGTAATTGTTAAATATACACTTGATTAGTTTCATGTGTAAAATTTATTTTCATGTGACATATTGCAGTGCGACTCATTCAATAAGTAATCGAAAAAGTTGTTTAAAATTCTAAAATGCTCATAAATCAGAAAAATTATAAAAAAATTTTAAATATCTTAAAAAGTTTTTTCTATAATTATTCTGGTAGAATTGTATTTAAAACTTTTGAATGGATACTTTTTAAAAACTGAGTAAAAAACTTATTTTTTTTAAATTTTGTTTTTGAAATTTGAATGTGTAACTTTTATTTTCAATCTACAACATTACTATTAGAAAAACCAATTCAGAAGGTATGTGTTCACAGAAATTCCTAATTGTCCCTTGAAAAGTTAAATTGCCCCCCTGAAAAGTCAAATTGCCCCCCTGTGGGGCGTACACCCCCCGTTGGGAAACACTGCTATAGATGTTGACATAAGTTAGGTTTTGGTCTAAATCTCACAAAAGGTGGTGGTGCTATGCTGCATTTTGCAGCATACACATGATTTTAGCAATAGTCATATCTCAAGAACTAACGCACGGAATTTAATAAAACTTTAGATTCAGTTAGACCTTGATATAAATTGGTTGCTGATTCTTTTTAGTGTATGTGAAATCTGTGTGAGATAGAAGAAAGTTTTGGGATTGGCACATCCGACTAGTTTATTTAACTTGTGATTATTTATCAATGTAAGATTATGTTTAATTTCTTTAAAAGGGGGTTAAAAAAGGCAACATTAAATTGGCAATCGATCTTTTTTACACTCACATACACATATTTGTGAAAAAAGAGTTGACCCCAACAATAATTTTCGAAACTGTAGGCGTATGCGAAATACTATCCGATTCATAATAAGAAAATCTGTTATGAGATGACTTAGAGCATTATTTATTTGAAGTAGATTAGTAAAAATTAGTATAAGGCTTTAATGGATTACACCTGCAGAAATAGTATTAAAAAAAAAAAATCTCATTATATATATATATTTATATTACATAATATTAAACTTTTATTTTAAAAGGACAGCGTAGCATAAATAAATAAAAAAAAATCATTTTAGATATATTACAAAAGTTTTTATATAATATTTTTAGCCGCCCACAGGGTCAAAGCCATTAAATAATGGGTTATTTATTTAATGGCTTTGCACAGGGTGGCTTATTCTTTTACGCAACAGTAAAATTCATTTTTATGAAAAGTCACAGCCATGGAGCTGGTCTGGTCACAGAAAATGAAACATTAGACAAACTGCGTTAGAAAGGTAAAAAATTGTATTTTTCTTGCTATAAATTTAAAATCGAATGATTATGCTTTTTTGCAAATAGTGAATTTCAAAAATTACCAAACTTCACAATGTGGAGTACCATAAACGAAACCTTCACGCGTAAAAAGATATTGATAACGGTTGTTGCTTTCGGTCGAGAATGGACCAAACGATTTCCGCATTTTACTATTTTAACCGTTTTTAATGAAATTCTGTAACTTTAGAAGAATTTTTTAAACGTTTTTAACGAAATTCTGTAACTTTAGAAGAATTTTTCTTTGAATAGGCAATAGAAATGCATAAAATTGTTACAAAAATGTTAAAATTACAAAAAGGATAGATGCAAACTATCAGATATGAAAAATAAAGAAGAAATTTGGTACTTTCGTGTTATAGCAGCCACCAAGCATGAAATATTTTTGTTTCTGTTTTTGTTAATATACTAGCGGCCCGTCCCGGCTTTGCACGGGTAGACAATGCAATTTTTTTAGTACATTTGTTTTCCTGAATTTCGCACTCCTACCAAAAACTGTTGCTGAGATATGGCGAAATGACCCAAAACTTTCAAATCCCCCTTTAACCACCTTCGGGGAGGGGGGGGGATTTCTAAATTCACTGAAATACGTGTTTAATCATTTGTTTAGAAGATTTGTTTTTCTGAATTTCGCGCACCTACATAAAACAGCTGCTGAGATATGGCGAAATGTCCTAAAATTTTCGAAACCACCCCCTTTAAAACCCTTCGGGGGGAATTTCTAAAAACACTGAAATGCGTGTTTATCCATTTTTTAGTAGATGTGCTTTCCTGAATGTCACGCTCCTATCTAAATCTGCTGCTGAGATATGGCGAAATGACCCAAAACTTTTGAATACCCCTTTAACCACCTTCTGAGGGGAATTTCCAAAATCGCCGAAATACGTGTTTAACCAATTTTTTAATACATTTGTTTTAATTAATTTCGCTCTCCTACATAAAAGCTGAGATATGACGAAACGACCTAAAAAATTCGACCTCCCCCCCATTTAACCACCTTTTGGGAGGAATTTCCAGAATTGCTGAAATACGTGTTTTATTCATTTTTTTAGTAGATTTGTTTTCCTGATTTTCGCGCTCCTAACTAAAACTGCTGCTGAGATATGACGAAATGATGTAAAACATTCGATCCCCCTTTTAACCCACTTTGGGGGAAATTTCTAAAATCGCTGAAATACGTGTTTAACCAATTTCTTAGTAGGTTTATTTTCCTTAATTTTGCGCTCACATAAAACTGCTTCTGATATATGGCGAAATGACGTAAAACATTCGACCACCCCTTTAACCCCCTTCGGGGGGGGGGGGGGTTGAGAATTCCTAAAATTGCTGAAATACATGTTTAATCATTTTTTAGTAGATTTGTTTTTCTGATTTTTGCACTCCTACCTATAACTGCTGCTGAGATATGGCGAAATGACCTAAAACATTCGACTACCCCCTTTAACCCCTTCGGGGGGGGGGGAATTTCTAAAATCGCTGAAATACATGTTTAATCATTTTTTTAGTTGATTTGTTTTCCTAATTTTCGCGCTCCTACTTATAACTGCTGCTGAGATATCGCGAAATGACCTAAAACATTCGACCACACCCCTTTAACCCCCTACTGGGGGGAATTTCTAAAATCGTTGAAACAGGTGTTTAATCATTTTTGTAGTAGATTTGTTTTCTGGAATTTCAAACTCCTACCTATAACTGCTGCTGAGATATGGCGAAATGACCTAAAACATTCGAACCCCCCTTCGGGGGGAAATTTTCAAAAATCCCTTCTTATTGCTTGAGTAGGCCATAACAGCAATCTACAGTCCAAATTGCGTGACCCTGGTTTTAGTAGTTTCAGCTGGGCGTTGATGAGTCAGTCAGTCAGTCAGTCAGTTACCATTTCCTCTTTATATAATAGTATAGATATAGATTGTAAATTTGGTACTTTCGTGTTATAGCGGCTTTCAAGGATGAACTGCCAAGCGGCCAAGATTTATCGCCAAATTATAAAGCATGTGTGACATTAAAATAATATATATATGTATATAACTCTTCTTGACGTATGTGGCCAAGTTATATATAGTTATATAGGATGCATATATGATGTATATATATGACATGTGTATGTGATGTATATACGACATATAAGACATAAATAATATGTGTATAATGACGTATATGTATATGGCATATATAGGAGTGTTTAGAATATATATATGCGTATATAGGATGCATATATAAGCTCTGCGATGATCTTGACGAAATCATAACTGCAACTTTGGCATAATCATAATTGTGGGAGCCGCGCTATAACACGAAAGTACGGTATTTTTTTTTTTTTTTTAAGCCACACAGGGCTAATTCTTTCAGTCTACAGTAAAATTCATGTTTATGAAAAGTCACAGCCACTCCGTATATAAAGGAGGACACCCTATATACATAGCTATACAAATGGTTGTTACTGACGATATTAAAAATCAAATTGTCTCTCTTTATTATGCCGATACTTCCGCTTGTATTTCCTTTCACAGTACCTAATTGCCCTACAGCGGGCGCAGACCCCATTTAAAGGATCCAACGAGGTTAAATTCGTCGTGATGGACATTTCCAAGGGGGTCCCATGGCCCTATCTCCCATAGGAATGAAGTTACCCCCCGGGGTTAGTAAGTTCTTGTAATTTCCGGGGGGAAGGGTTCAGTAAGACCTTTTTGGTGCTCCTCCTCATGTAAACCCCTTCATGTAACATATTGTTATGAATTTTGTATATATCTGTAAATATTCCATTTGTTTAAATTTATTTTATTTGATTATTGTGAAAATTGCAGTATTATTAATGTATTTCCTATTGAGCATCATGTAACTCAATGCTAAAGGCCTCAGATGGTTTGCAAGGAAAACAACCTTACACCCTCATCTTTATAATGGAAGTCTATTGAAATATCGCCAAGGAATGGGTTTATCGCCAAGTTGGCGATGGTTTTGGCGACTTATTTTTGTCGCCAAATTTGGCGATATATCGCCAAATGTCGCCAAGTTGGCGACGGATTTGGCGACTTTTTGTGCAACCACACCCCCCTTATACCTATACATTGGGATCCTTTCTTGCTTGGGTTCTCTATCGAAAGTTAAAGCACTTTCTGGTAATTTCTAGCATCTGAAGGCTCTGGAATAATCTGGAAAGATCTCTGAAACCTATATAAGGACCTCCATCAGTTCAGTTAGTTAGTTGTCTGTCAACTGCGATTGAATTCATACGAGAGGCTTTGCATTGAGAACTGTGTTTCTCGGATCGATTTTGTCGTTGATACGTCGTATTGAACGCATTGTTTCTGTGTGAAATTTTGCTGTGCTTTTATTGGATTTGAAGATTACTGAATATCTTGTAATTTTCAGAAGATATTTGTGATCGTATTGCACTGTTTATAGTGAATAAAGCCTTTTTATTGTTCTTATATATTGGCATCAGTCCTTTCGAACCCCGAGCTCACAACATTTGGTGTCAGAAGTGGGATTGAATGCCGATCACCAGAGCAATGGAGGGTGAACTGAAACAATTATTGGAGAAATTGGCTGCGAATCAGGCTGAGATGTCAACCAACCTTGGCGTGTTGAAAGAAGAAATGAAGAAGGATATGTCAACCAACCTTGGCGAGTTGAAGGAAGCGGTGAAGAAGGAAATGTCAGCGATGGATGAGAAAATGACTGCGAACCAGGCTGAAATGAAGGAGGAAATGTCAGCGATGGATGAGAAAATGACTGCGAATCAGGCTGAAATGAAGGAAATGTCGAAAGAAATAAAAAAAAGATATGTCAACCAACCTTGGTGAGTTGAAAGATCTGATAGAGGATAAAATAACATCTTTAAATGAAAGAATTGACTCCGTGGAAAATAAATTTGAAGGAAGGTTTCAAGAAATAGAAGAAAATGTTCAAACGACAGCCAAAACCATAGAAGAAGTTCAGAAGACAGCGAAAACCGTAGAAGAAAGAGTAGAAGAAAAAGTTCAAAAGATCGCCAAGACCGTTGAAGAAAGCATAGAGAATGTAAAAAAAGATTTGGAAAAAGTCAAGAAACAGAAGATAACTGCCGTAAACTTTTCCGAAGATTTCAAGTATCCAGATATGCTTCCTCGGGCCTTTATTAAACTTTCGACCTATGACGGCAAATCCTCCTGGCCAGTTTTTAAGACACAATTTGGGATCGTAGCGGACGCCAATGGATGGGATTCCCAGACAAAGGCTTGCCAGTTAGCTGCTTCTCTACGAGCTGATGCTGCCGACGTCCTACAGACATTGCCTGCAAATGAACCGCTGGATTTTGAAACGCTCGTCAGTGCCTTAGAATTGCTCTTTGGCGAGAAATGCATGAAGGAATATAGCAGACTCCAGCTCAAATCTCGACAACAGAAATCCACTGAATCCCTGCAAGAGCTTGCTACGGATGTCGAGAGACTTTCCCATCTTGCTTATCCTGACTGCCCGACTGAAACTAGAGAAAGTTTAGCTCTGCAACATTTCATAGATGGTGTGCGTGACTTTGAGATCCAGAAACAACTCCGGATTGCAGATCTCAGTGACTTAAAAGGGGCTTTAGTTTATGCCCTGAAATTCGAGGCAGCCCAGCAAGCTACAAGGAAAGATCGGCACTTTGTGCGAGTAGCCAACATACCTGAGACGTCGGATACAGCTGTGGAGCGTTTACAGCAGCAGATGAAGGACGTGATGAGACATATAAACTCCTTGATGGACAACAAACCTGGAAGAAAGATCAAGTGCTGGAAATGCGGTGGAGAAGGCCATATTCAAAGAAACTGCCTAAACCGACCCAGCACAGAAGGTAATAGCTCCGCACGAACGGCGGAGCAGGAAAACTAATTAATGGCCATCTCGCGGGGCGGAGGTTGCCAGATTTTGAGAAGCCCCATTATCAAGTGTGTCAAATTTCTGCAAGAAGTTACGGCGAGAACGGAGTTTTTATAGCCGGGCGTGTGAATGATTTGCCCTGTAATATGATCATCGATACAGGAGCCAATGTGACCATCATCCGGAAAGATCTAGCTCAGCGGCTAAAAGAAAAGCTCCTCTGGACTCCGCCCCGTGTTATCCTTCAAGCCGTGACCGGGGATAAGATTGACATACATGGAAGAATGAAATTGAAAATAAAGTTTGGGAACGCCGCTTACCATCATACAGTCTATGTGGCCGATATTTCAGACCCTTTCATACTCGGACTGGACTTTTTAAAAGAGCATGGATTTACACTGGACTTTAAGAAGAATGAGTTACGCTCTGCTCAAGAAGATGTCACTATTTTCAAACTTGGAAATGAGTCCGGGTCTATTCAACGGATCACAGCCAAGGCAGATGTTATCATCCCTCCTCGGACCGAAATGATGATACCTGGATTAACTGAGAACGAAAGTAGTTTTCAATGTGGCTTGGTTGGATATCCTGAGAAGAGCCCAAAAGGAGTGCTAATAGCATCAGCGCTGGTAGATCTGTCGAGAGATGTGATACCCGTGAGGATGGCGAATGTAAGTGAAAAGTCTAGAATTATCCAGAAGGGTGAAGTGCTTGCTACCTGTGCTCCAGTCACCTGTGTTTGCAAAGACCCGAGCTTGACGTTGTCGGAGCCGCCTACAAGTTTAACACCTGAAATTGGACGAAATGAGAATTTATCTGCTGAGCAGAGACATGCCGCAGAAAGACTGTTCCAGGAATTTAAGGATGTGTTTTCACAAAACGAGAATGATATAGGTCGCACTTCTCTGACACGTCATAGAATTGATACTGCCGACCATCCACCGATTAAACAGCATCCAAGACGCTTGCCGTTCGCAAAACAAGAAGAGGTTTCTAAGCTCTTACAAGAGATGCAGAATAGTGACATCATCGAGCCGTCATCAAGTCCGTGGGCCTCTCCCATCGTGTTGGTCCGAAAGAAAGATGGCTCCACAAGATTTTGTGTGGATTATCGTAAACTTAACGATATCACGAAGAAGGACAGCTATCCTCTACCAAGAATAGACGACACGCTAGATACTCTTTCAGGACATAAATGGTTTTCCACACTGGATTTGAAGAGTGGATATTGGCAAGTAGAGATCCATCCTGATGACAAAGAGAAGACCGCATTTACTACTGGACAAGGACTTTGGCAATTTAAAGTTATGCCGTTCGGGCTCTGCAATGCTCCAGCAACGTTCGAGCGCCTCATGGAGACAGTGTTAAAAGGTCTGACTTTTGAAGCTTGTCTCATCTACCTAGATGACGTCATCATTGGTGGCCGCACGTTTGAAGAACATCTAGAGAATATTCGAAAAGTGTTAACGAAACTAAGAGCGGCGAAATTAAAGCTGAACCCTTTGAAATGCAAGTTCTTCCAACGAGAAGTAAACTATTTAGGTCACATCATCTTAGCTGAAGGTGTTCGAACTGATCCTGAAAAAGTGTCTGCAGTAAAGCACTAGAAACGTCCGGAAAATGTCCATCAGTTGCGAAGCTTTCTGGGACTATGCACTTATTACAGAAAGTTTGTACAGGGGTTCTCCAACATCGCAAGACCCTTGCATAGGCTCACTGAAAGCAAACAGAAGTTTCTATGGACACAAGAATGCGACAATTCATTCCAGCGGCTGAAAGAAGCTCTCACATCCTCTCCAGTCCTTACCTATCCAGACCCCGACAAACAATTCATTGTGGACACGGATGCCAGTCAGGAAAGTGCCGGCGCTGTACTTTCCCAAGAAATAGATGGCCAAGAACGAGTCGTAGCATACTGGAGCAAATGTTTATCGAAACCAGAGCGGAATTATTGCGTCACTCGTAAGGAGTTATTAGCTATAGTGAAAGCCATAGAACACTTCCATCACTATCTCTATGGCAGGAAATTTCTCCTTCGTACTGACCACGCATCCCTAACATGGCTGATGCATTTTAAGAACCCAGAGGGCCAAGTAGCCAGATGGATACAACGACTCCAGGAATACGACTTTGACATCAGGCATCGCAAAGGCTCATCGCATGGAAACGCCGATGCCCTATCAAGAAGACCGTGTCCCGAGAGCTGTCGCTATTGTTCCAGAGCGGAGAGCAAGTATAATCCCGAATATGTCATACGCCAGACGAAGACTTCACTATTGACGCCACCAGATCCCTGGAGTGATGAGAAGATTCGAGAAGATCAAATGGCAGACTCTGAGATCAAACCAATCTTGGAGTTATTAGAATCTTCTAGCACGAAGCCCAGTTGGAAAGACATCTCGACTTACAGTCCTACGACGAAGCAATATTGGGCTCTTTGGAACTCTCTCCACGTCAGGAATGGTGTCATGTTCCGAAAATTTGAATCGGAAGATGGGAAGACATCTCGGTGGCAGTTGGTACTTCCTCGATCCCGAATCCCAGAGGTCCTTAAGGAATTACATGGCAGTCCCACTGATGGCCATTTTGGAGTCATGAAAACATTACACAGAGTCCGAGAGCGCTTCTTCTGGGGAAAAGCGAGAGCTGACGTCGAACAATGGTGCAAATCTTGCGATGCATGTGCAGCTCGGAAAGGACCAAAGAAACGTAGCCGAGGAAGACTACATCTCTACAATGTAGGAGCACCTTTTGAACGCATCGCCCTTGACATCCTAGGTCCTCTGCCAAGAAGTGCTGATGGCAACAAATACCTCCTTGTTGTCATGGACTATTTCACAAAATGGCCTGAAGTTTATGCCATCCCTGATCAAGAAGCTTCTACGGTTGCGGATGCCTTGGTACACCAGTGGATATCAAGGTATGGAGTCCCTCTTCAAATGCATTCTGACCAGGGGAGAAATTTCATCTCTGCTGTGATTGAGGGTCTCTGTCAACTTCTCGGAATGGACAAAACTAGGACGACGCCTTTACATCCGCAGTCGGATGGCATGGTTGAGAGATTTAATCGTACCATCCTCAACAATCTCTCACTTCTAGTCTCAAGAAACCAGCAAGACTGGGACCAAAAACTTCCCTTGTTTCTTCTCGCCTATCGCAGCGCCGTCCATGAAACAACCGGCTATTCCCCGTCTCAGATGCTTTTCGGTCGTGATCTTCGTTTACCTTGTGATCTGCTGTTTGGTCGCCCTCCAGATGCGCCTTCATCGCCAGAGGGATACGTGCAGAATCTCCAGGCACGATTTGAAGACGTCCACAACTTGGCTCGAGAGCGGATCAATATACAGACGGAGAAGATGAAGACCAGGTACGACACGAAAGCCACGGGACATCAATTCAAAGAAGGTGACAAGGTTTGGTTTTATAATCCGACTCGACGTAAAGGACTTTCTCCCAAACTGCAATCGCACTGGGACGGTCCTTATACAGTCCTAAACAGACTGAACGATGTCGTAATTCGGATCCGAAAGTCACCAAGTTCGAAGCCTAGAGTCGTTCATTACGACAGGCTGGCTCCATACTATGGCCATAGTACTTAGTTCATTGATTGTAAATAGTGTAATGTAAATAATGTAAATTAGTATGACCATGGTCTTGTATATAAATTAATGTAAAAATTTCTTTTGCTTAGCATTATCATTATTAATGTTATTATTATTTAAATACTTGTATGTAATGATGTCTATGCTTTAATTTAATTTAATTTTTTTTTTAAATAAGTGTATATTTTGTATAATTCAGCATTATGAATGTGTTTAATTGTTATTTTGCATGTTTGCTTTAAGTGTTTTGAATAGTATAGCATTTGTTGGCAACGGGTATACTTTCCGATCAAAGGTTGAACTGCCCGGGACGTGCAGTCCTTGAGAGGGGGGCAATGTTATGAATTTTGTATATATCTGTAAATATTCCATTTGTTTAAATTTATTTTATTTGATTATTGTGAAAATTGCAGTATTATTAATGTATTTCCTATTGAGCATCATGTAACTCAATGCTAAAGGCCTCAGATGGTTTGCAAGGAAAACAACCTTACACCCTCATCTTTATAATGGAAGTCTATTGAAATATCGCCAAGGAATGGGTTTATCGCCAAGTTGGCGATGGTTTTGGCGACTTATTTTTGTCGCCAAATTTGGCGATATATCGCCAAATGTCGCCAAGTTGGCGACGGATTTGGCGACTTTTTGTGCAACCACACCCCCCTTATACCTATACATTGGGATCCTTTCTTGCTTGGGTTCTCTATCGAAAGTTAAAGCACTTTCTGGTAATTTCTAGCATCTGAAGGCTCTGGAATAATCTGGAAAGATCTCTGAAACCTATATAAGGACCTCCATCAGTTCAGTTAGTTAGTTGTCTGTCAACTGCGATTGAATTCATACGAGAGGCTTTGCATTGAGAACTGTGTTTCTCGGATCGATTTTGTCGTTGATACGTCGTATTGAACGCATTGTTTCTGTGTGAAATTTTGCTGTGCTTTTATTGGATTTGAAGATTACTGAATATCTTGTAATTTTCAGAAGATATTTGTGATCGTATTGCACTGTTTATAGTGAATAAAGCCTTTTTATTGTTCTTATATATTGGCATCAGTCCTTTCGAACCCCGAGCTCACAACAATATCAATAGGTAGATCTCGTCAAGCACTATGGTCTGGTCCTACTCTCGCCCTCTCACTCCCCCCCCCTCCCTTGAGAAGCATATTTCTCTGTTTCAACTCTTTTTAAATTTAAATTTTTCCCATCTTTCTCAGCCCCTTTAAGCCACACAGAGGGCGTAGGCCTCTTCTAAAGTATCCAACGAAGTTAAACTCGTCGAGGCCGACATTTCTAAGAGGGTCCCGAGGCCCTATCTCCCATAGGACCGGAGTTACCCCCCCCACACACACACACATGGGGGAGACATTCAAGGTGTTCAAACCCCGTCATGTAACATATCAAAATTTTGATCTCATCAAGCACTTTTGTCTGGTTCTACTCTCCCCCTCCTTCTCGCCCGTCTCCTGTCAGGAGCACTTTTCTTATTTTTTTTTTCAATTTCTCATAATTATTTTAGTTTTTTCCATTTTTCTCTGTTCCTATGGGCAGGAGAGCTCCCAAATTTCACCAAAATTAGCTGTAAACCGCCTAAAGATATTTCCCCCCACCCCGCTTCTTTTGGCGCCCTCGGTTTTCACATATCTCTCGAGGGGGGCCCGTCCGAGGGGCGCAAAAGGGGTATCTCTTTTAAAGTCCCATCTCTCAATTGCAAGTGAGGATTCATTTTAAAGGTCTCGTAGAGGACTTGTGTTTTGTATAGCTCAACCCCTCCCTTTCCCCCACCGCTCTCCAAGAGCCTGTCAATTAATGCTAACTCATCATTTGTTAAACAACTTCTCTTAGCTGTATCCATCATAAAAGCTGCTATCATAGAACGTTTCATTACCTTTTTTAAGTTATCTATTAAGTGCTAAAGTGTCTTGAACCATTAAAAATAATTTAAAGGGTGTCATTAAGCCAGCACATTTGTAAACAACATCTACCTGGCCACGTCTCAGCCCATTGGAGCCACATCTTTTTACTATTATATTTATTAAAAATACTTCTAGTCACCGAATCTTTTTAAAACTTGGTGTGTTCGTGCCTAATATATTCCGGCAGCTTCACAAAAAATCTTAGAGCACTAACTAAATTCTAAAGTGGAGAAGCTGGCTTATACTAACAAACACTTTTTTTGACGAGTTAGACTTGGATGAAAAAATCTCAACGATAAAAGTCGTGGGTGGCCAATCTATAAGGAAAGGGCAACTGACGTCACTGTTGGTTAAATTGCTGTTGGTTTGGGAAAAAAACCTGTTCGTTCTTTACGACTGCTACCGTACACATGAGATGGAGCGATTTGATTGGTCTATGTTAAACTGGTCTGTGATATGATTGGCCTACGTCGCCATGATGATTCCTGCAATGATAGCTGCGACAAAAATGCAGTGATAGATTGGTTGATGAAACTGTTTGTTTGTAAACATGCCCTTTCCTTATATTCTGCCGCAAGGTAGAATTTTTCCCGCTTGTTTGTAAAGTTCAAAATGTTAAAAATTTATTTAAAAACTTATAGCATTTTTTAAATTAATTTCTTTTAGACAGAAGTTTTTGAAAAATGATCAGTATTGACGCTTATATTTATTTAATAAGAGCTTATATATATTAAAATGTTTTCTGTACTATCTTAAACTGTAGAAAAAAGTTTTTCTAACGATAGTTATTAAATTTTTTAGCGCATATAAGGAAAGGACAGCTGACGTCACTTTTTGTTCAATTACGGTTGGTTAGAACTCCTATAATAGAGGCTGACGCATCCTCGCAGATTTGGTACCCGTGTCATCAAACTTCTTAAGTTATTTTCAGTTGTTTATTTTAAATGAAAGCTGAAGCTGAAGATAACAATCACTTCAAAAACACCAACTTAATACGCCGCTGAAGTCGTGACGTCATCAATATGGCTCTGGGCATAAACAGACTGAAGTGCCCATTCAAATAACATGGACGTAAAAAATAAAATCTTCTAGGAATAACAATTTTCATATTTAATAACTTTCAGGCACAGTTCTGCAAAGTATACAGTGGCGCAGCCAGAATTCGGTTCTAGGGGGGGGGGGGGTTGAGTTTATAATAAAGATTTTCGCCGGTTATATGAATCATCGGTTAATGGAATCAGTCTTTTAAATGAATGAAATCATAATGCTTTTCTCCGCAATTACGTTGGTTATGATTCATTTAAACAGCATTTACAATATTAGAGTTACAAACTATAAAATGCACCAATGAAATAACACAAAACTAGGTTAGATTTGTAAAGTGTTTAAAAATGATGAGGGGTAAACTTAAAGATGGAAGAGCACAGTACAGCAAATAATTTTTACGTAGAAAATAACAGAGTTGGAATCCATTTGTTCAATCAACAAGAACGAAAAATCAGGCGGAGGGGGGGGGGGGGGGGTATGAAGACGGTTATAAAATTTATAAAATTCAACTATGTCCATCATAATAACAAGAACGAAAATTCATGCGTCAAGCATAGATTATGTAACACTTTCCAACGCTTCGAAAATAATTTTACAAATCATTACCATTTAATAAGCTGAAACATAACATCTAAGTAAACAATTTGGAAAACGCATAACATATTTAAAAACGTAATTTCAGGAATTTCCAACATATATTTCCAACATATACAATATTCGGAAAATTATCCGAATACTTTTATTCAGCCCTGTATATGATCTATAGATTTGTATATGTTACTATACATAGGATGTTAAATTTTAGTTTAGTTAGGAAACACGTAACACAGTTTAAATTTCTCCATCTGGAGTTTCTGTCAATAAACGGAAATGTGTTCGCGAACTTTTGTGCTGCCCTATATATGATCTACAGAATTTATACACACCAAGTAATAGACAAAAAGTGAGTGATTATTCATCTTAGTATATAAATTCCAATGTGTTTAAAATAGTGAAACATTATTTAATTAAACCGCAAACGATTTTTCTCCATAGACGTAATGTAACGGAATTCTTTTGACTGTCCCTGTAAAGTACCTATAAGTGCTATGCACATCCTATTCCATATTAAGCTTCTTGTAATGCACCTTAGTGATATATATCAATTACATTGTGTTTGAAATTGTGTAACATCATTAAAATAAACCGCAAATGATTTTCCCCTATAGACCGTAATATAACGGAATTCTTTTGAGTGTTCCTGTAAAAAAACTATAAGTGCTACACACTTCAGTTGAAATAGCGAACATGCTATAGATAAGGACAATAACATATAACAATTACAGGGCAATCCGAGCATATTTACGGGAGTTAGAGCACGGCCAGACGGCCATACGACCAGACAAACCGAAGTCATAAACTTTTCAACTAGGTTGGAAAGTGTTAAAAATACACAAGGTTTCATTGCAAAGAATCACGAATTCTTATTCCTAACTTTAATAATAATGAAGCAATTTTAACAAAATTTTCAATAGACTTACTTACCTTGCTTTTTGCCAAATGTAACAAGTCATTTAGAAGTTTTAGAGCTAGAGTCTTGAAATTTTATATGGATGTTACTTAAAAGACGTAAATTCTCCCCAGAGTTTATTTTTTCATTACGAAATTTAAAAGAATGCAAGAGTAAGAATCATTCTAAAATTGCGATTTATGTGACACAATTGGTATGAAAACATGGAATTTGGCATGATGATTACTTTTATGTAGTAATTGCTTATAACATTTTTAAAAACATTTAAAAATTTAAAAGGACGAAATGAGCTGAAAACTTTCTAAAAGCGTTCTAAATTATGATTTAGTTGAAACTGTTAGTGTTAGAAACTTGAAATTTAGTATAGAGATTACTTTTAAGATGGAAATGCTTATTGGCATAAAGAATTTATTATAAATGGGAAATTTAAAGGTGTGAAACAGCTGAAAGCATTCTAAATTACGATTTATTTAGAACCTCACGTCATATCGGGCCTTTCGAAGACGATCTTTTTTCTATTCTAAAAGTAACTAAACGTCTGTATTTCGACTAAATCCATTAAAAGCATCTTGGAAGATCAAAATTACAGCGCCTACAAAAATTTGGAAACGCTCTGATGAATAAAAGTATTTAAAAAAATCTCAGAATTTTTCGATGACAATGCAAAAAGAAATTTGGGTATTTTGGCGTGGGTTTGCTCAGCGTCGGCTCATGTTTTCAGTATTAAATGTGACTAAGTCTGTGACTTAGTCTTTTTTGACGTAACTCTGTGTTTCTGTGACTCTGTTCTCTTCGACTTTAGTCAAAGACAGACTTTTTTCACGGAATTTTAAAGAGGGGTGGGATACAGTTATATTGACAATCGAATAAAATTTCAGAGAGTTCGGACAATAACTTTTTTGTGTTGTTATTTTAAAGGACACGTCGCAAAAAAAAAAAAAAAAAAAAAAAAAAAAAAAAGAAAAAAAAAAAAAAAAAGACGCGAGAAGAAAGCATTTCTTTTACAGCTAGATATCAATATTTTTCCACGGTCTCTAAAACCATTATATTTATAACCATGGCTTTACAAATTTGATAAAATCTGGTAGCCAGTAAAAAATTCTAGTTACCAGTAAAAAAATATAAACGGCTTCCCTCCGAAGTCACTAATTTTCAAAAGCACAAAAGTTTTTTATCAATTAATTGAGAAAAATAATAAGCCTATTGTCGGATTATTAGTTACATAGTTTAGAATAGTTACATCATTTAAAAAGATGGTATAAACAAAGTTTTCTAATGAAATTTAACAAAATTATTTATCTATGAAAAAAAATGTAAAGGCTGCATTAACCGGTATGTTCTCGGAAATGCTGATTGCCGAAGGTTTCAAATGTCTGGATAAGTGAGTGCTGCAAAATCTATATCTGATGAGGGGGGCATGGATGAAACAGTGAAACAGGAAAACAATTTCTGCCTGTTTTCGTGTCGAAGTCAGTCAAATAATTATTTTTTATTAATTTAAAATTTGCATTTGTTAAAATTATTTTTACCTAATTAAAAATGCCGAAAATGAGAAAAAATGACATTTATGGTCATTTCTTAGGTCAATTTTTGTACAAAAAATTATAATAATAATAAAAAAAAATCAGGTTAAATAACTTGGAGGCTTGATAGAAAAACTAGGTCGCCAGTGGCAACTTGGCGACTGCATTTGTCAAGACCTGTTTATAACTGATGAAAAATTTATAGAATTCAGACAACTGGGGTTATTTTTTTTTTAAACTATGAAACGAGAGACCCTTACGAGGAAAAGAAACAAACAAAACACCCAACCAAACAAGAAGGTGTCTTTAAAAAATGCTTTTCTGTCTAATAATCAATATTTTTTTTGTGAAAATTTCATTTAAAAATATAAAATTGATATAAGATAGATAATCATACAAATTTGAGGTAATTATCATGAGCCCAGGCACCGCCGGACGGGTCAGCTAGTATAATTTTAATGACATGCAGATAGCATTCGTTAAAATACAATAAGTGTAAATCAATGCATAACTAATTTATTGCTGATCAATTTAAATTAATGCATGGTTAGCGTAAAATTGTGTGTAATTATAGATAGTATTTTTCTAAAAAAATGCATTTAGCGCACATTTAACGCCTTTTTTTTTTCAAAATCCATATTCACAGGCAGGGCTTAAATTCTAGGAAAAAAGAGTACCGGGGCTCTAATTTTCAGCAGTAACAACAACCATAAACCCAAACCCCCTTTCATTAGAAGGAGGTATGCATTATGCTTGTTATCCCACCCGCATATTTATATTTCATACATTATTTGTAAAATTTAAAGCAATTTTGTCTTTTGTAAAAAAAAATAATAATACATTTTGACTTTTAATAATGAAATTTAATAAATGAGTAGAGCAGAAAATAAGCAAAAAAAAAAAAAAAGTGCCCAGAAATGGAGAAAAAAAAATAATGACAGAAGAAAATTTGTTAGGGAGAAACACATTCTATTTTCTTTTTTTTTTTAACGCAAACCACGAAACCACATTACCATACAGCATCTTTATAACAACAGAAAACTAACAGTCCGAACTTAACATCTGCAGGAATTTTAGCATGCAGATGTATTGAGAAATAGACATTGCATTTTATCTTTCTTTATTTATTCTGTGATCCAAAACGTATGCATTAGGAAGAACGCAGATGCCAAACTGAAAATGATATCATTTCTCGTATTAAAACCGCAAGCACATACGAAAGAAATTTAGACACGTACATTAATTGAAAAGAATCACTTCAAGCTGCGATAAAAGATTCTGCCAAGGCGTAAAGTCCAAAAAACTTAATTTTAACTTTAGCAGTGTTGATTCATATAAGCGGCAATTATAGTAATTTTTTTAGCTCTGGAGGGGGGGGGGGGGGTTAACCCCCAAACCCCCCCCCCCCCCTTGGCTGCACCACTGAAAGTATAAGGTACGCTTTTCGTTATGAGTTCCCCAAACTTCTGGTTTTGATTTAAATTTGATCAATTTATTAAAAACTCATTAGCTTAACTCCGGTTAGACAAACATCACGGTTGTTTACAGTGGCTGAATTGGTGATATTTTCATTCATGTCTGTCAAGATATCTCTGTCTCTCTCTACTTATGGCGGTGCCTCGCTTTCTTAAATCTTACGCTCGATCTTAGGATGGGCGTTCCTACGATCTACCTTAACTTCGTATTGCGGTGCATCATCGTAAGTCCTCCTGCTTAAACCTAAGTCCTCCTGCAGTTAGCCAATCAGAGGTCATAGTTCGATTTGTTATGGTTGCGCGCGCATACACTTGCGCTTCGTCGTAAGATAGCTTTCGGGTTAGCGTAAGTTTGCGAGACACTGCAATACCGGTTACGCTTTGTTTATATCGTAAGTCAGACTTACGTTCAAGATTGATCTTAAGCGAGGCACCGCAATCCCAGCCTAAGTAAAACTTTTATTTAATTTAAATTAATAATTTTATATTTTTAAAAATTATTAAAGATATTTTATAATTTATAAATTATTATAATACATAAATAATGAATAATATTTAAATTAAGTATATAAATTATATATTAAGTAATATGTTAAATATATAAAATATAATACTTTAAATTATAATACTAAAATGATATATTATATTAAATTAAATATTAAATCAATTTAAACATATTAAATTAATTATATATTATATTAAATGAATATTCTGAATAAATAATACTAATAATAAATAATTATTTATCATTTTAAATGATTAATAAATATAATTGATATTAATAACTAATATAAAATTAATTATTAATAATTTTAATTAATAATTATTTAATTATATATACATATAATTAAATTATATAATTCAATTATATTGTTAATAATTTAATTAAAAATAATAATTTAAATAAATAAATATATATATATAATTAAATAATTATTAATTAAAATCATTAATAATTAATTTTATATTATTTATTAATATCAATTATATTTATTAATCATTTAATATGATAAATTATTTATTATTAGTATTAATTATTCATAATATTCATTTAATGTAATATATTTAATTTAATATGTTTCAATTATTATTATTATTATTATATTATAATTGTATATTTATTATCAATATTTTAAATTATATTAATATAGTTATATTTAATATAAATGAATAATATAAGCAATAATTATTACAAATTATAAATTTAAATTATCATAGTAACAGAATTTAATTATTATTAATTAAAAATAGTTATAATATAATAATATTTATAATAATTAATTATTTAATAATTATATTTAATATTTTAAAATAATTATTTAATATTAAAAACTATAATTAATATTCATAATAAAAATTACTTATAATTATAATTAGTATTAATCTTAATAAATAATTAATATTATGTATATAAATAATACCATAATAAATTATATTAAATTAATACTACTTTAAATTAATAATATAATACATTAAATTAAAATACTAAATTTTAATATACTAAATATATAAAGTATTACAATATATAAATTATTAAAAATAATCTAATATATATTTTTTTATATGATTTTCTCTTTACTTACAATTAAAACATCAAATTACTTATAAGTAAAGAGAGTTAAATACATCTTGACAGACTTTAATGTAAACATCACCGATTCAGACGATGTAAACAACCACCATGATTGTCTAAACCAGTGGTTCCCAACGGGGGGCGTACGCCCCACAAGGGGCAATTTGACATTTCAGGGGGGCAATTCCAGATTTTTGTGAACTCACACCCTCTGAATAATTTTTGTAATAGTAATGCTGTAGACTGAAAATAAAAGTTACGCATTCAAATTAAAAAAAACAAGTTTTTTATTTACTTTTTAAAAAGTTTCCATTCAAAAGTTTTAAATGCAACTGTACCAGAATAATTATAGAAAAAATTATTTTAAGATATTTAGCTACTTTTATATATTTAAAAATTCTTTATAATTTTTCTGATTTTTAAGTATTTTAGAATTTTAAACAACTTTTTCAATTATTTATTGAATGAGTTGCACTGCAATATGTCACATGGAAATCAATTTTACACATGAAACTATTCAATTGTATATTTAACAATTACTTGATGACCTTTCTTTACAGAACATTTTATCACGTTTTATTCTGATTAGAAATTGTTGTGTAATTTTATCTCAGAAATTCTGTGATTAAATAAGACAAAAATGTTTTATTCAAAATTATTAATTGGTCTAATAAAGGATTCTGAGCACTCTATATATCATGCATACGTGGCGATCGTTGCAAAGAGATTAAAAGTGACCCTTTATGTGCCAACAATACTTTAAACTACGAGTAGTATCAGATGATTATAAAAAATATTTGATTCATCCATTACGTTCGGTATGTTTCAGGATCAATGTTAAATGTTTTTTACTCTATCAGTTCATTCATTTAAATTTTTATAAGAATTATATTTTTAGGGGGAAGGGGGGGGGGCATCATCATTTTAGAGATGTTTTGGTGGGGCACGGCCGAAAAAGGTTGGGAACCACTGGTCTAAACGGAGTTAAGATAATGATTTCTGAATAAATTATTCAAATTTAAAGCACAAAATCAAAAGTTTGGTAAATTCATAATGAAAAGCATACCTTTAACTTTGCAGAACAGTGCCTGAAAGTTCTTAAATATGAAAATTTTTATTCCTTGAAGATTTCATTTTTTACGTCCATGTTATTTCAATGAGCACTTTGATCTGTTTATGCCCAGCGCCATGTTGAAACGTCACACTTCAGCGGCGTATTTTTCCCCTTCGTTTTTCTCAGGGGCTGTTCAGAACAGAAGATCAGGCGGCGCGCGGGCGATGGAGATTAAAATATCGAGTGAGTCTATACTGTGAATGAAATTGAAAGGCCTGCGTTCGTTATCATTGATTTGGACATCCAAATCAATGATAATGAACACGGTCCTTCATTTGACTAATTAGCGTATTTTAATGATATTTTGTTAAATTAAGAAGTGAACTTGGTGGCCGAATGGTTAGAGCACCGCTCTTGATTCTAGAGGTTGCGGGTTCAATCCCCCAAAATTTCTGTTTGATTTTTCTCTTTTTTTTTTATTTAAAAATGTTTAATCGGTTGCTTTGTATTTTTCATGATTAATGGAATATATTTTATAAAAGCAAAATTTGATATTACTTATTTAATTAAATACGACAAATTCAGCTATTTTACGATTAAAATTTTACATTACAGTGTCTTTTAATATTTAAACATTATTATTATTATTTTTTTCTTTTTAGCAAATGTAAAATAAGAAATGAAAATATAGTCAATTTGCACGAATTTCTCCATGTTTTTATAATGAGTACTTCAACAGTGAATTTTTAGTACGAATAGAATGCAAAGCATATTTTACAATGTAAAAAATATTATAAAAATAAAATGTAAAATATATACATTATTTAAACTAGAAATATCAGTACCTATTTTTGTAAAGAGGTAAAATACATGTGGTTTGCCGTCTAGTTTCGTAATGAATATAAATAAAATATAGTTAGAATGTTTATAAATTTTCTACTCAATGTACAAGTATTTAGCATTTGTTTCTCGTGTTTTATGATGTTTATTGCAATATTATAAATAATGCATTTTACATCGAAAAATGAATTTCAAGAAAAATAAATTTTTAGAAATTAATATTTATGTTTCAACAAGGTTGTTATCGAAAAATATATTTTAATAAAATGTTTAAAAGCTTTTTTATCAAATTCTAACAAAGATTTTATTTTACTATTATAAATAAAGAAATAAATCTTTTAACATATGTTAAAAGATTTATCGTAAATCAAGGTCGTGATACCAACATATGTTGGTATCACGACCTTGATTTATTAACATTCTATTTATCCCAAAAAAATATAAAGCAACTGATAAATAATTTTTAAATTAATAAAAATAGGGGAAGAAAATCGGAAATAAACGGCGAGCATTCACTTTGTATCCATACTTTTCAGGTTCATCTGTGTAGGACAACCCAAACGTCAGTAAGGCTGGGATTGCGGTGCCTCGCTTAAGATCAATCTTGATCGTAAGTCTAACTTACGATATAAACAAAGCGTAATCCGTATTGCAGTGCCTCGCAAACTTACGTTAACCTGAAAGCTATCTTACGACGAAGCACAAGTGTATGCGCGCGCAACCACAACAAATCGATCTACGGCCTCTGATTGGCTGACTGCAGGAGGACTTACGCTTAAGCAGGAGGACTTAGGATGAGGCACCGCAATACCAAGTTAAGATAGATCGCAGGAACGCCCATCCTACGATCGAACGTAAGATTTAAGATAGCGAGGCACCGCAATCCCAGCCTTTAGTACATAACAATTTTTGGTACTTTTCGGTTAGCCGGGCGCCAGTGAAAAAAATATATAAATATATATCTACATATATGTTTGTGTATATATGTATGTATATATATATATGTGTGTCTGTGTATATATTTATATTTGTTTCACTGGTGCCCGGTTAACCAAAAAGTACCCCCTTTTTTTTTTAGAGTTTACATTAATTTTATTGAAACCACCAATACCGTGTTTCAGGAATTCGGTGATCCGAACGTGCTCTCCCTTGTTAGTTAAAGGAGCACTGGTTATAGAAAATTAAACTTTATAATATTATATGCATTGTTTTGTACAATATATATATTTATGTAACTGCTATCAACTAAACTAATATATCAGTTTTAGTAGGTGCTGTAGTTTTAGAGACATATAAGTTGACAGCAGTTATGTAACTATATGATGTATATATATATATATACACATCATACTTTCATATTCTATTATTTTTATGTTGGATCAAAGGCTTAAAAAATCATTTTAGAATGTTAAAAATTTAAAATTTTTCAGATATCCGATCATGTTGCTACAGCTGTATCAATCAACCTACCAAACCAAGTAAGACACAAAAAAGCCCAATCACGTGATCAAATCGCCCACAGAATTTTTGTGAGTCACCCGCGCGCAGCCCGCGCTAAAAATTTGCAGGTTATGAACGCGGATCGGGCTATCTGATCACGTGATGCTTTTCATGAATATTTCGGGGGTTTATTATGATAAAATAAAAATAGATATTCCTATTATAAGATCCATTTTTTTGGAGGATAAAGATGTGTAGTCGCTAGTTTCACCTAATCCGAGCCACAGAAGCTTAAAATAATAGAAATAATTAAATTATTTCAATATATTAAATTATTTAAATTTCCGATAAGACCTACTCCATAACCCTTCTCTCCATCGCGCGCGCGCCGCGCGATCTTCTTTCCTGAACACAACCTAACTTGGCGAAGTTTTCCAAGGATCTCTGAAAAGGATAGGACTAAATGACCAATGAGGTGGCTGGATTTGCCAATAATGCTAAAACGTGACTATCTTTTAAAATTTTGCCAATGGTGTATGGTCTTGGTCAAAATCCTTTCGACCAATCAAAAAATTATGGGGCTATTTTCTTGTAAAGGTACTTTAACAGGTTATTATTCTGTGGAGTGCCATCTAGTGTATGTATTAAACTTCATTTTCAGGAAGAATAACAAAATATAGAGTGTCTATAATTGTATATTCTATTCAAGTATTAAAAAAAAATTAAATGGACTGCTAGTGAATGGCACTGGCATGATTTAGTAGTAGGAAATAGCAATTAAAGTGTGTTAAATAATCAACAACTAATGCATATATTTAATTACTAAGTCTTGGTACGTATTTATTTAGTTGTTTTTCTCCGATTTTAATTTTAATTTTCAACTCGTGATCGATATTATATTTTATGGTACATTGTATCCTTTTGACTTATAAGAAGTCAATTTTGCGTATCCAAAAACCCTTAATTTATTTAACTCTTGACACTATGAAACATTTAATGTTTGGATTGAAATAGTTAGTTAAAAAGTATAATGAATTTTTAGTTTATTGCATAAATAATATAAAATTAGATGAGATAGATCTTAAGTTTTGATATTTCCCTTCAACTTTGTTTCTTCCCGGTAATACTTACATTTATATTTATTGATTTCTATGTATTATCGTTTATGTATGATTTCTTAGGCTGATGATTATACATTCTATATTGCCTAGTTGCATGCGATCAACTTTACCATGCATTGCACTTATTGAAACAAGTGTATATTTTTACTCATTTCAGGTATAATATTATAAGTAGTAGTTGCATGTGCTTTAAGATAGTTTGTACAAATTTTATTTTATAAATCAATGTACAACCTTTGCTTCATTTTAAAAGTTTATGCCACAGATAAAATTTAGTCATGAATTTTATTCGTTAAGTACAATTATTTTAATTATTTCATATATGATATTGTTAACCTAAAATACTTAGTGCATATTTAAAAAATATTTTATAGTAATAAGCTTAATTTTTTATGCTATAACTTATCGCGGAATTTTTAATCATCTATTTGAATCAATTTCATCATAGCTGTTTGATATATTATGTAGGATGCTGCCGAAAATTAAGCACTGATAAACTCAGATAACATAAAATAAAGTTGCATATCTGACATATGCTTGTGAAATTTTCTTCTAGTTTGTGAATTTCATTTTTTTTTTTTTCTCTGAAAGTTATTGAGAAAATGTAATGTGCGAAATAAATTTAGGAGTTTAAGTAGTGAGTGTGTAACTGCAACAAATTCTAGAAATAAATTGCAACAAATTTCTTTGAAAATTTTTTCATAAAATATCTTTTTTCTGTATTTATAATTCTATCCTTAATTTGGTTTCAAAGTATCGTTTCAATAAATGTTTCGACAACTGGAAAAAGTTAGTACAGGAGTAAAACAGTATCAAAGTATACAATTTTCAACAATCTGAAGTAAAGCTTTATAAAAAAGAATAAATGGTAGAATCCTAGAAAGAGGTCGACATCAGCTTTTGGTAATTTTTCTTACCCACACCAAGAAGCCAATGTGCTAAGCTAAAATGTGGACCCGAAAAGTTTTTTTTCTTTTCCCAGATCATGTACGCCAATGGCAGATAGCAGACAATTCAGTAATTATAGAGTTCCAACCAGGGCTGTGGAGTCGATGGGAAAGTCTCCTGAAATTTTAAATGAACTGACTCTGACTCCGGGATGGCTAAAGTACTAGTATTGCCTGTTGAGTGGGTTTCTATTATTCAGATAGCTTCATTGCTTTTATTTGTTTTGAAATAGTAAAATTTGACATTAAATAAAGGGAATATTACTATTTTTTAAAAAGTGGCAGCAATCAGAATAAAAAAATACCCAACTGGGCAACACTGCAATCTACTGGCACATTCCTATTTGATTTTGAAGCATGTAATGTGTATATCGACTGATTTTTTTTTCCAGTTTCATTTCTTTGATTGAATCATGAGTGTAAGCTCTGATAGATAGTTAAGGCCAGGACCCAGTTACTGCAGCGCTAAACTTCCAACAGTATTTTAGAAAAAAAAAAATCACTTTTTTTTAAATGCAGACTTTTTTTTTTTTAAATAAGACAAAAATACTCTTATAAAAATGCCTGTGGAACTTTGTCCCTGCATTTATCGGCTCTGGTCAAGACTAAAAATATTTTGAATATTCTCCCCTCCAGAGTTGTATAATATAGACGCATGCTGTGCGCGGAAAATTTTCTGCAAAATTCGGAACTTTGCAGGAAAAAAGAAATTTTTTTAAGATATTAAAATATAAAAAAGTATTCGGCTTAGATGCTTTACACTCACACTAAATAAATAAAATAAAAAAAATTTAATCAGTTAAAAAAAAGAAAAAAGTCGCCAAACTTTGGGGACTGTTTTTTCTTTTATGGCAACCCGGCTATTAAGCTTGTATTTAGTTACTGGTGTTGAAATTTGTTATTGTAATCCGTATTTGCGTGGATGTTAAGGGAAATGTTTGCGTATGTCTGTATTACGTCATTGATGATGAAAAGTAGAGAAAACGTGATTGGTTGTAGAAGAACGTTCTATTGCACGTTATTGGTTGCAGAGTCGCGTATTATAGAACTATATATGGAATGGAAATAAATTTGCATAACTGTTGAGTTAATGATTGGTTTTTAATTGTCATGTGAATTATTACGGATTGGCGGTTATTACATTGACAGTTAGAGTGGTAGAATTGAATTTATCATTCTATTTTGTTTATCGAAATTGTTTTGACGTTTGTAGTTGCTGGTAGAAGTTGGAAAATGTCCGTGGCTATAGATACCATTTTTCGAGAGTACCAGGTAAGTTTTTATGAGGAAGCAGAAAGGCAAGTTCAGCACTTCAAAACTGAAATAACGCGATGATTTTATCTAATTGTGTTAAATTAGAATTTGAATTACTGAATGGTTACCCTGATATAGTAGTGCTCTTTAAAAGATTGAAATGATGTAATTTTATCTAAAGGGTTGTGCGAAATTACAAAATCAGTTATCGAATGATTATTCTGATTGTAGCAGTCCACTTTAGAAGAATGACGTAGGTAATGTATTTTCTATTAAATTTATGTTAAAAAAATTTATTTTTCATTTATTTTGATATTTACTTTCTGATTTTACTAATATGTCATTATTTATAAATGTTGTGTTCGTCATGAAATTAGAAACTAAATGATCGAATGTTTATACTAATATAGTAGGGCACTTTAAAAGATTGAAATGATGCAATGATTTTAACTAAAAGTTTGTGTGAAATTAAAATTAGAATCAGCGAAGGATTACTGTAATATAGTAGTGCACTTTAAAAGATTGAAATGACGTAATTAACATTTTCCATTAAATTTATGTTGTAAAAAATGTATTTTTGGTTTAATTGTTGTGTAGAAAAACATTTTCTGTGTTTTCGAATACGTTATTTATAAATGTTCTGTTTTTTATGTTTCCAAAATGGCAACGGAAAATAGTAGCTTGGCACAGTCTTGGAAATCGCGCCAACCAAACAGTCGCCAATCTTTTGTTTACATTTTAGCGTGAGTGTAACACATCTGTTCCAAGTATTCCCCAATTTTATGTACGATTTATTTACTGTTTGCACACAAAAAGCATTTAAATAGTTAAAGATGCAATCAGTTTAAAGATGCAAAACTTTGTTGTGACATTACAGACACTTGCGAAAATATTAAGGATTGGGCTGTTTCTAAATGCATTGACAAAATATTTGATAAGACTTCACTTCAGCTCTTACTATCATGAATTTTTAGCTTTATTATTTTTTTTAACCAAAATAATTATTCTTTAATTAATATTAATTAATTTTAAATTTAAATGGTAATTAAAATTATTTTAAACTATTGTTTTTAATTCATATCATCAAAATAATATAACATGTAATTTTATTAAACATTAAATTAATTTGCAGAAAGTTTTTGAACTGATATTTATGTGTGCAGAAAGTTTTTGGTTTTATACAAGTCTGCTCCCCTCCTCCCAGATACTCTATACACACAAAACACAATGTGCATTAAATTTTATCTGTGGTAAAATTTGCTTATGTCAAAACTGTTCAAAAACTGTATGTAAAATATCTATAGATGCATGTAAATTCTAATCAAAAAGTTAACTTTGAAGCTATTAGATAGAAACAACAGTTGAAATCTAATAAATCTTCAAAATTTACTTTGAACAACACACACAAAGATTATCAGTTGAATCCAATCAACATATATTATGTTGGTAGGTAATTTTAAGATAATAATCTAAATATTTTATGCCAAATATGAGGGGCAATACCAAATATATATTATACCAAAATATGGGTGAAATGATGTTTAATATATTGGTTTTATATCCATTCCTGTAGACACAATTTTTTTTTTTACAAATTAAACATCATTTGGAGTCTCCAGAATTCGAAAAGTTACAAGCGGATGCAAGAAAAATAAAAGCGAAAATTTTACTATTTTGGCATTAATTCTGTTCTTACGGCATCATAAAAAAAAAGACCAAAATTTTATATTTTCAGCATTATTAATTGTACAGTTTTGGGCCCTGCAGACCCAAAAAATACAAATATTGAAATCTAAAGAAGTAAACAAAATGTAAATTTTACTATTTCGGATTCTGCTGACTTGGAAAAGAAAATGCAAGAAGTTGCAATTTTAGAGTTATTTCGTGTCTTTCACACCCGAAAAATCCCGATGTAAGAAAAGAAAAATAAAGATGAACTATTATAAAGATTATTATAAAGATTTTACTAATTCAGGAATAATTCAGGTTTTGTAGATTCAAAAGAAAAAGTGAAATTTTATATTTCTGGCATTAATTTTATTATTTCAGGTCTGCAAGACCCAAAAATTGAAAAGAGAATGATAATGGCAAATTTCACAGTTTCATTAATATTTTGGGTATTGCAGATTCACAGGAAAAAAATTATAATTTCACTTTTGTTTTTGGTGAAACATTGTGAAAAGTCGTAATCAAAGATCTTTTGATTAATAATAATAAATATTTTATGTAGTTTCAAGAATATAATTTCTTTTTTCCATAGCATTCAAAACATTTTCCTTGAAATACTTGTTATCTGGGATGTCTGATTTTTCTATGAGAACACTAAATAAGCAATTGTGATCTTTTCTTCAAAAGAAAGAATTCTTGGAATAATTTGATATTTAGCAGTTGAGTCTTTACACCTTCTTTTGAGAAGTTTTGTGTAATATCACTTAGTACTTCTCCTTCAAAACTGCCAGATTAAAAAAAAAGTGACCATAAAATAAGCAGAAGAAACCAGTCTACCAGCTTTCTACGCTAGTGTACTAAAAATATCTATATTAAAATACTCAGTAGCTGCACAAAAAGTTGTCATGCACTAAAAGATTTAAACAGCCATCAGACTATAAACTGACTTTTTTTTCTAAGCTATGATATAATACACATTACTTTTAAATGACTAAATTGAAAATTAATAAAATTATATATTTTTTTTAGGCATTTTTTTATGAAATGTTGATATCTCAAACAACCTTATCTCGATACTTTCTGCATTTTTTTTAGATTAAAGAAAGTCAACAGTCAAAATTAAAGCAAAAATACATTTTTACAACATAAATTGTCACGATGTTGTCAAAAATAGTTTTTAGAACAGCATAGATTTTATAAAAATTGCCAAAAAATAATTTTCTTACTTTGCATTCATCCAAGTTCTTATGTACATTCACAATATCCATAACAGTTTCTGAATGGTAGCTGTTTAAACAGGCCAAAATTCAACTTAACCAAAAATTTTTAAACTATTCAGTTTCTTTCATTTAGATTTACTTTATCAAGCCCCAAACACATCTTCAACTTGACGTCTTAATACAATGAAACAAATAACTTCTAGTGTTCTTTCACAAAAACACCTGCAGACACAATTTCTCAAAATATGCAACAATCCGAATAAACCAACTAAGTCGATCAATTAGGCTACAATAATCTTTGTTGTAGGCATGGTCGTAGTATTCCTGTAAAAAAGAAAGACTCATCGCCCATCCAATTTCACCAAATACTGGTGTCAATCGGATGCTAGGTTTGGGCTGAATCAACTGTTAAGATTTAATAGTATAGGGATTTAAAATGCACCATGTCTTAATGCTAGGTGCGAGCTGCACCAAAAGTGGTTGCTTTGTAAGAAATAATTATATATTTACTACTATGGGGATAGGGGGATAGTCAAAATTTATTCTTTGTATCCTGTTTTTTTTTCCTGATATCTGATCACTTTAACTATAAAAGAGCTGATATGAAGGGTATTCCCAAATCAAGTGGTAGGATATTTTTCATAAAATGTTTAAACTGGAAAAGTGTTGAAATTATTAGAATTTCCATAAAAAATCACTTTTGTAAAAAAATATTTTAAAGAATATTATGGTAAATGTTAATGCCCCGGAAATTTTGTGTCAGGGCATAGGTCCCGAAATCATGTCCATACAATAATTAGATTCTAACAGCAGGGATATAGACAAGAGTGGCTTAAAGAATCAAAAACTTTCACAAAGAAATTCAAATTTTGAAAATAAAATTTAAATAGATGACAAAAATATGATAATTAGCCCCTCCCACTGGAATAAAATCCTGTCTTTGCTTATCTCTTTGACAGTAAGTAAGTAAGTAGTATGAACCAATGCAAATATTCTTATCTATAAATATAAACCTATTTATAAATAATTTTACTAATTATTTTAATTTATATTGTATTTTTAACCTTTTCAGCTATGGTTCATGTAAAAAGTAAAGTATTGTAATGACAACAGAACAGGAGTACATCGATGCAATCTCGAAAAAACCATGAAAAATCAAGTAAAGCTCCCAAGGAGGTTTGTGTAAGTATTAAAATATTTTTTATATGAAGTTTTATTATTTTTTATATTTATCAGGTATGAAAAAAATATTATCTATATATTAAAACGTAAAGGGATTTTCGTCAAATCCACTTTTCACACGAAAATGAACCATTTGCGCATGCTTAAAATTAAATCTAGAACCTCATCAGTTTTAGAGTACACTCGAACAAGAAAAGAGTGGCCGAGTGGTATTAGTCAGGGTGCTTCTCTGTTCTGATCATAGTGTCGGTTAGAAACCCACTCCGTACAGAATGATTTTTCTTATTTTATTGGCAATAATTCATTTTAATAATGCCATATTTAATTCAGAAGAAGTTATATAATATTTTTTTTATTTGAATGTTTTCATAATTAAGTAAAATTTAACACCCAGGAATATTTTGTTTCAACTACTAAATTTATACTAAAAGTATTTAAATAAAAAGATTGTGCATGTAATTTTCAATTAAATAAATTGAACTGGTCTATAATTTTTATTATATTTGGTATGACCATTATCAAGATATCATATATATATATAATAAGATAAGTATGTGATTTTTTTTGTAAAAAAGGGAAAATAAAAGGAGAGAAAACAAAAAGAAGGAAAAATATTCATACAGGAACTCTAAATTATCTTCATATCCATGTTTTAAAAATTAAACAATATGTGAAAATGGAAAATATAAATTCAAGTAATTAAAAAATATGTATTATGAATTGTTAGCTGCAAACAGCAAAGTTTAAATACAGGATTTTAGAATCAGACTGATAAAAATTAATTTAATGAATAATTTTAAAGGTCATATAGTTAAAAAAAAAAAAAATACTAAATATTGTTTTGAAAAAAAAAAAAAAAAAAAAAAACAACCAACAATATTTTTTTAATTACTTATTTTATATTATAAATATTTAAATTAAAAGATTTTACATGTAGTTATCAATTAAATAAAGTGATCTAAACTTTTATCTATATTTTGTATTACCATTATCAATAAGATGTATTTGTATAACTGAGAAAAGTATATAATTATTCTCCTTCAAAAAGAGAAAAAAAAAGAATCAAAAATATCCATATAAGAATTATAAAAGAAATCACCTTGATATCCATGGTTTTTCTCTATTTTAGAGTCAGGCTGATAGAAAAAAAATTAATGAAAAAATTTAAAGGTCGCATAATTAAAAAAAAAAAAGAAATACTAAATATTGATATATTTAAAAAAAAAAATTGTGACTGTAGTAAGTAAAAATAAATCATTCAATTAATATTTTTAGTTAAATTCTTGCTAAATTAATTGAAGTATAATAGGATGTAAATTACAAGCTTAAAATTATTTCACTTCATTAGTTAAGTAGGCTGAACTGAGAACACAATCTATCATCTTATATCTATAGCATTTACACAATATAACAATTCATAAAATGTTCAATACTTAATTATTTAAAAGCAGCTAATTAAAAATAAAATCATATTTCTAAAGGAACTTTCAAGTTATTTATTGTCAAATCTTGACGGGTACTATCTAGTATATGGCTATTAACAGTTTTAGGATATTCATTAGAACAAATTTAATAAATATAATCCAGACTATTTGTAAAAAAAAATAAAAAAAAGTGTCATTTTAGAAATGTTATTAATATTCCTCTTTGTTTATATATGTTAGTTATTTTTTTTATTTATTTCATATTTTTGTCATATATTTAAATATTGTTATAGAAGGCATTTTTTTTTTCATGCAAAATGTGACATTGTTTGGAAAAGTTTTTGATTCTTGAATGGCTTAAATTAATCCCTAGAAAAGCATTTTATTTGGAAACTACACTTTTAAAGTTATTTTAGTAATCTTGATTTAATAAAAAATTGCACAAATAAAAGTTTTAACCGAGTTATAAAATCCGAAGTCATCTGACAAATGCTATGTTATGATATCTGTATTTTAAATGTGATGATTTAGTTCTTTTCAGTTGTTAAAATTATGTGCAAAATTATTTAACAATTTCATTAAAATCATCAACATTATTGACACATACCCTATTGCTATATTCAGGTTTTGCATTAAATATCCTTCCACAGTTTGTTTAAATTTATTCTAAATTGTTTATGTTTTATGTTAGTAAAATAGTGATTTTTGTAATATTCTTTTATTTGTAGCTAAATTCTTATTTTGTATTAGATTTTTTGTATTTTTGTACAGTTGGCAAAGATTTTTGGCATATACCATTTATTCTGATGTATAAAATACACTTTTGATACAAGAACATTGATAAAAATTGATAGGTGTGCTTAATGTGCTGGGTATAAAAATTAAGACAAAATTGGTGTAAAAATTGTGATTTCTATGTTAACTGAACATTGTACATATATCGTACGATGTTCATTATCATAGAAATCGTATTGCTTTGCATTTGTTCACTTTTTTCTTTGTTTGTAATAGGTATACTTTTCAATGTTCTTTGTATTTTCATGCTATGTATCTCATGAAGATTTTTTTTTTAAGTGTGCACGTGATACAGCAAATATACGCACTCTTAATCTCAAATATATATGTATAGGACCAAATTTTAGGGGATATAATATGCTGGAATATATGATAATTCTTGGACGTTTAAAACATTGCAAATGACATTTTTGATTTTTTTTTGTGATTTTCATGTAAAATTTTTTAATTGCATTCTTGCAGCTTTTTTAAAGTATAAGATTTATTATTTACTCCATATATGCCATATAAATCAAAGATAAATTTTAGATATGAATTTTAATAATGAAGGTTTTTTGCACATAAGTGAAATAAAATGAACTCTACCAGGGTTTCATATAAGTTAACTGAAGGTCAGGTCTTAACAAATCAGCAGTTTTAGAAGAAGCAACTGTGAGATGAATTCTCGCATTGTTAGTTTTTGCCGTACTTTTTTTTTATCAGCATTTGTTTCTGCGTTTGAATGCATAATCATTGGCCATTGTCTTTCCTTGCTTCGGAGATGCTTTTCACCATTCATCTTTCTCCTAGCCGTGTATTTTTAATATTGCTCTGGTGGTGTTAGTTGTTGCGCACACATCCAGGTTCTCCCGGCATTTTTTCATTACGGCATTTCATTCTCTTCTTCCCATCATGGGCACTTTGGCTGCACATGCTTTGTAGGTTCGGCACTGTCCTTGAAATCAGAGCAGACTTTGAAATTTGCTTCTACGAATGTACGTTTTTCAAATCATCGGTGCACGGTTTGTTTAGGCTTATGGGAAGTTTTTGTTTCGGTATCAAAGTTTGCCACTAGTCTGTTTAATTATTGTTGTCTTTGAAATCTAATCAATTAAATTGAACATCCCTTTTAAATTACTTTGGCTTCCTCGTAGATATGTTATAAATACTTTGACCATTAATTTTTTAGGCAGTTTTAGTTCTGATAGGATGTTAAGATATGATGCTAATTTTTTTATGAATTTATTTTGCAATTTTTCTATTAAATATTCTTTAAGAGTCAATTCTTCGACAAAATTATAATAACTTAACATGGTGACTTGAGTCCGAAATTTTAAATACCTGTGTTGGTGGCTAAGAAGGAAATCTGATCTTCTTCTCTAATTTAATTCAGAATAAAGATCATTTAGTTGGACTTCAATAATTTTGTCTTTCCTGTCTCCATCCCAACATGAATTTTCTAAGTAAGATTATTTTATCTTTTCTTCATTTTAGTGACTATTAAAAGAACATACTTAAATATTTTATTTAAGGGATAATTGCCTCTATAATTTCAAGATAAAATGATTTTCATAACTGCAAAATATTTTATGTGCAATTATGCGAAAACTCTGATTAAAAATCCACATCAGACAATCATAGTGGTTTTATTTGTAGTTTTCTTTAGAAAACTTGAATCTTGAATATCTTAAAACTGTCATTTTGTTACTTTCCTTGTTTTAAACCTGAGCCCTACATTTATCAACGGCATTTTTATGTAAATTTATAAAAAGAAATTTTTCTTTCTTTATATAAAGGAGAAAGAGGAAGAGAGATTTTTTTTTTTTTGTATGAGCAATATTATTTTATTCCAGATGTTGTGACATGAGTGTTATGTGAGTGTACTTAAGTAAAATAATTGAAATTACCAGCTTTTTTTATTTTATTAAAATTATAGGCAGATATCCATGTCTCTGGTCTTAGTGTTGTGATTTCACAAGGAAAAGTAAATTCTACAGAAAAGTGTAAACAGGTATACATTAATTTTTGAATATAACGTGATTCCTGCTAATAATTTTTGTTATGCTAGAATTATTTTAGAATATGTATTAAAGAAAAATTAAATGCATGTAACATTTTCAGTGTGTTTGTACTAACAGTGTTATTAAATGAACATTATTGAGCTTTTCTATTCACATCCCTTTCCTGCGTGTAGCTAGAAGAAAACGAAATAGTGCTGAAAAATTGTTTGTAATGAAACAGCAGAAGTTAGAGATTATATTCAGATACATATTAATGAAACTTAAACTAATATTCTATGACTGTGAAATTTGTTATACTTACTGAAATAAGTGGGTGTTTTTTTTAAATGTATCTTCAAATAAGATAGATATTTTATTGTCATTATTTAATTTGCATTATAATTAGCTATATTTTTATGATAATTATCTTTATTTATTGGATGCAATAATTTTCTATTAATACATATATTTGTCTCTTTAAAAGAAATAAATCCATAGTCTCTTGTTTTAAATGTACTTTATCAAATTAAAAATTCTTTCAAGTTTTTTTTTTTCCTTTTCTCTCTCTCTCTCTCTCTCTCTCTCTTTCTTCCTTTCATTTTAGATATTTGTTTGTGTCTTTTATATATACACATTTCCTAAGTGTTAACTATAGAGCATTTTGTAAAGCATTGCTTTTTTTTTTTTAAATAAATTTTACATTTTGTCATATCATTTTTTATCCTAATGAATTATGGGAAAAGTTAATTTAATGGAGTTATTAGTTGGTACAATAAATAATTAATTTAGGCTGTATCATCATTAAATAATTCATGTGATAAATATAGCTCTAAAAAGGTGGTACTTTTTCCTGAAACTCTTCCTATATCAGAATAATAACATAGAAGAATTTGAATCAATATTGATAGATGTTACATCTGTATGTGTTTATGATATGTCTCACAAAGGGAGTTACTAAACTGATACACTGATCTTTTTCAAACTTTGGTGGTTTGAAGGTTCTATAAAAAATAGGTAGGTACCAAAAATTCCGTATGAAATTTGTGCTGAAATGCATAAGCAAAAAAAGCTTTAGTTGATTGAATTTTTGAATATTTTAGGGGTTTTATAAGTACTTCCTACCTTTTTAAAACTGAAATCATTATCATCTTGCTTTCATACAATTTAAAATTTTGTAACAGAAATAGAATAAATGTAATTTCAATCTTACTGGGAATGATCTTGAGAGAGGTAGAAATAACAAAACCTGTCTGTTGATATGTAGGTGTTTGACGGTTTTCAATAGGGTTAAATACTAAATAACTAACAACTACTGACAATTCAGTAGTAAAGTTAACATTTCAATCAATATTAAAATCTTTAAATATAGTAGATGTTGTTAAGACTTGTTTTCATCTTCTTACTTTCTTGATCGATTTTAATATGTATAATGAAGATGTCATTAAAATTAACAACCGGTTTAATGAAAGAATACTAATATAAGTCGTGACACATTATAACAAAAATAAAAAAATTATTTAAAAGAAAAAAAAAGGGTAGGGCATAGTTAAACATGTTGGAAATTGTACGACAAATGAGGTGCATTCATACTATAACTAGTCTTATAAATATTCAGATCTTGGTGCAATAGCTGTTGCAATCATGCAAAAATGCATAAATATAACATTTATTTTATATGCTGATTTTCATATTATAGATATTAATTTTATTTTATGAAATTAAGTTTAAATACACTTTTACAATCAATTAATTACAATTTTGTTGCATTAAAATTATACTATCTGCAAATATCGAATACAAGACAATGTAAAAAAAATTTCGTTATTATTTCACTGAAAAAATGAATTATATCGTCTGTTATTATGATATGATTAATTTCTGTAATAAAATAAGTACATTTTAAGTTGGCAACATTTTCTTTTGTTGATATTTACTGAAAATTCCAATGGGAAACTCAAGTCTAGCTTTGAAAATTTCAGAACTTGAAATCCATATTTAGACTCTTTTTCCATTTAATATCCATTTCTCCGGAAAAATCTATCCAAAAAATTGTCAGTAGATTATAGGATTGCTATAATTAAACAATTTTAGTATACAAATTTGGTTTTTAAATTCAGTAATATGGAAATAATATGACTTCATCTTAAATAGAACTTAATCACCATGGCAACCTAGAATCATTATCTATCATGGGATATCATTGAATTAATTACGCATGATTTGATCAGATTTAATAGAATGAAGAAAACTTTTATTAATATGTTTTTAAGTTTTGATTTTATTTTCTTAAAATTTGAAATGACTTGACAAAATTCTGCAACGATTATATATATTAAATTTTGAACTATTTGGTTGGGTAGTTTTTGTGCTGTTATATGTGGACAGACCAGACAATGACTATTGGTGCTACATATATATATATATATATATATAATTACAAGCGCACCTAAAAAGCCCTAAAGTATGGAAAAATTCAATCAGCTAAAACTTTTTTGTTTATGCATATTAGACCAAACGTCATACAAGATTTTATTAAGTACGATCTTCAAAACTATCAAAGTTTGACAAGGACCAGTTTAGTAACTTACCTTGTCAGGAATATTTTAGAGTTGTGGCTTAACGTTGTACTAATATTCTTCAAATATGTTAAAGATGTTAATTTTATTAATCTAGTCGTTTAGTGATTCACACATATGTAGTGCTGCAAGTCTAGTGATGGGTGATTGTACATAATTCAACAATCAAAACCAATCACCATTGTAAAAAATAACAATTGAGATAGTCATCGATTAATTCCTAAATTTTACAACTGATTGTCTCACTGAACTTTATCCCTTGCGAATGATATTGTGTATAATATTTTAATTTGAAATTTTGTTTTAAAAAAAGTTATCGTAAAAGCATTTATTTTATGAAATGTTTTTAATCAAGTCCTTGAATTAATAATTTATTATCCTAAATATGAAGCTTGAAAATGGCATAGCTTTAAGCTAGGCAGTCGAGCTGATTTAAATTGCATTTACTATGAATTGAAATTATTAAAATTTTGTGTAGCTGCTAAAAAACTCTTTGCTAGCTCAAGGCTGCTAAAGGGGTTTATATTTTATATAATATGTGTAGGAAAATAATTGATCTAAGCACATAACACAAATCTTTGTAGAGTGTTTTAAAATTTTAGTCTTATTAGTTCACAGAGAGAACAAGTTACTTGTTCATGTTGATATCTTTATAACTGTTTATAAAGAACTATAGCAAGGGAAAATAAACTTTTTTTTTAATTTTTCAGACTCCTCCCAAAATTTCTAAATCACAAGCATCGAAAGCTTCTCCTAGGAGGAAATTTCAGACAAGAACAGGTGGTGTGTTAAACTTTTTTATTATCCTTTTTGTAGATATTATGTTTAAAGGTCTTTGTTTCAGATGTTTTCAATCTATTGAATATTTAAAAAAAATACAAAATCACTTAATCCTCTCATTTTGAATTCATATATTGTGATTAGAAGGAAAAAATTCTGAAAATTTGTTTTGTATAATTTTGATAGAATAATACTTGAGCATTTGAAAATTTTGTAATAGGAGAATACAGTTGGACTCGGTTTAGACGCTCATGGTTAATATATGGATTTTTTCCCGGTACCTTGAACATCACCCATAGGATTAATGCAAAATTACCATGTTTAATATCTGAATAGTTACTACGCGTTCTCACAAAGAAGTTTTGGTCCCTAATGTGAAATTATTAATGTGAAATAATGGTACATATTTGAATAAAAAATCCTGCTAAATTAAAAACACCGCAATTCTTCTTTAATTCCACATCCTACTATTCTTTGTTGCTCGTTTTGTATAAGTTTTTATTCAAGTAGAGAGAGATAAATTTTTCTCGCATTTTGTTATGTATTATTCCTTCTTTGCATGGTGTATGTTGTCGATAATTGTTTTTTTCTCTCTCGTACACTGTAAGAAATAAAGCCGCCTTAGTAGTATGTGCTTTTAAATGCATCTGAAGAAAAAGGGAAACATTCTTTCATTGTCAATTCTATTTTTTTGTTACTTTCTTCTGATGTCTGTTTGCTCCTGTTTTATTCATGGCCGGTGAGTTACATACATGCATCTCAATGCAGTTAAATTTTAATCTAAATATGTGTAAAAGACACAATTTTTCACAGTAAACATATAAATGAAAGCTCTAAAATTCATTTAGAGGATTAGATGTGTAAATAAACTCAGTTCCTGCAACATTATGCAAATCGCAGTTAATACGATTCCGCTTAATACACAACTTTTATCCACTCCTTTGAAATGTGTCTTAACTGGATTCGACTGTATTTATATTCTGCTACTTTAAGGGAAGGTTCTGGTCTAGATTGGTAAATAATGCGACAATTTTAGGATATTTTTAATATAAAAAAACTAAAGACTATCATAATCTTATATTTTTATGTTTTATTGTTAGCACATTAGATATAAAAAGTGATATAATTATTTATTACACTAGGTGGCTCTGCCCCCTATGAGCTACACTCACCAACCTCCATCCAGACACTACATACACTAAAAACACACTAAGTTACTCTGTAAAAGCAAAGGTTACTTGATTACGGAAGATTGAATGATATTATCACAAGCAATGGTGATCTTAAGTAATCTGGCTGTCACTCATTTTCCTATGACTGAAGGATTTTTTGATTCTTAATGCCAAATTAACCACTATTATGACAGCTGACTGCTGTTTTTTTTTATTAAGTAAGATCAATTACACATTTGAAAATCAGCTTGTATAAAATGGTCAAGTAAAGAATGTTGCTGCCTCCTTAACTTTTATAGTAATGCAATAAGAAAATCTTTTAAATAAGGCATTTTAAATGTATCACTTTAAATTGCTTTAAACGTGACATAATTTTCACCATTAAATGCTTTTTGTACATAATAATTTAACTATTTAAAAGTTTCCTTTCTTTTTTTAATATTTACATATAAATATATTTTCCAATTGAAAAGTGTTTAGAATTTTTTTTTTATTTGGGCTTTTTAAAATCTGGCAACAGTAGGTAAAAAATTGTTTTTCCAAACTTAGAATTAACTATCTATTCAGATAATTAATTTGTAAATAAAAAAATTAGACAAATTTAAAAGAAATGATTGGAGACTGCACACCACAATCTAGTCAAGTATGTGCCTGTAAAAAATGGTTAAATTGCTATGCATAGTTTTTGATCCTATAAAACTTAAACTGAACTATCTTGATTGATTTTAACATAAATAGTGTTTAAAAAAATTCTATGGTTTAAAAACTGTCTACTTCAGCATGTTTATCATACATTTCTCTATAAAACTACCAGTTTTCGTGTTTTTATATGCAATAGTTTTTGCAGTATAAGTTGAGAAAGTGAAAAGGTTACAAATTAAATTACTGCTAACTGCAGCAAGCGGCATTAGTTATATATATTTTTTTAAATAGAGATATATCATACATATTAAATGAACAAGCAATTTTGGATGTCCAGACAATCTTGAAAATGACTTGAATGATTTGCACGAAACTTGACTCCTATGTTAATTCAAGCATGAACTAGCTTCCGAATTTGGGAAAAATAGTTTTGATTAATTAAAACAAACTGAGCACTGAAAATCCTGCTTGATATAAATGGGAAAATGCTCTAACAATTTTCATGAAATGTGTCTCCAATACTAATTCGAGTCTCTTATGGTCCTGAATTCGGGAAAATTAGTCTAGACATGTTAAAATAAACTCAGCACTGGCTATAGATCAAAAACAGCTCTAACGATTTTCACAAAACATGCATCTTTTACTAATTTGAGCATGAGAAAGCTAACTAGCTGGGTATATAATTTAGTAAAACTAGTTTTGACAGTGTTTAAACAAACTCAGCACTTAAAATGTTATAAATAAAAAATGGTAACGAAGGTTGAAATAAGCCTAATGTACTAATTCAAGTTCGTGAAAACTATCCAGGATTTGCTTCATTTCATAATGCTGATAAGGTGAAATAATAGTTTGTTAACCCTCTAAGCGTTTTGCTCGTATTTTCCCGTTTTCCAAAAACAACTTAAATCGACTGTAGGGAAAAATATTTTTAACAGAGTTGTATTTTAAGGTATATGTGTGATAAAAATGCATAAAGTGTATTTTAGAAACAAATTGTGAAAGAAAATTCCAAATAATATTAGTTTTATGAGCATTTTTATGAAAATGCAGGAAAACTCTCAGACGGTTAAATGTAACAATCCCTATCCCTGCTTTTATATTTTATTGGTAGCTTTATGTTAATCGGATGCAAATCTTCCTCCTCATCAGTGACGACTTTTTTCTTTCTTTCTTTTTTTTTTTTGACACGTGTAAATTAGAAAAAATGCTTTGATGGTGAAATAAAATTATTCTTCAGTTGTGGTAATTCATTTTTCATCCATACTGTGCACAAACAGTTTTGCTTGAAATTTAACAGCAATACATAATACATTCATGATTTTCAATAGTAGTTTGTTGAAGGTGCAAGAAGCCAAGAATGCATTTATTTCAATTGTTTTTGCTCCATAATGTAGGTGTTTTAGAGCAAAACTCTTAACACAAGAGTTAAAACATTCATTGTTATTTTATGTATTTTTTCCAGTTCATTTTCCCAACAAATCATTAAATGTTGCTTTGTAATTTTAACAAGTTAATAACAGTACATTTTTGTCTGAGTTATGAATCAGTACCCTTTTTGCTAGATGACATAAAAAATGTGCAAAGCACATTACATCGCAACCAGTCCCCATCTCCATCCAGAGGTTCCAGCCGAGCATCATCCAGTCCTGTATCCTCAACATCTTACATCTCAGATGCCTGTACTTCACTTTCGAAGGCAGAAGATGCGACCACTGCCACATCAACATCCATGTCATCATCGCCCGTCAATGCTGGGCCGTCCTCCTATAGAGCTCAATGGGTATTGTCCAGGAAATTATCAGGAAGGTCACGATTTAGTGAATTACAAGGCAAGTTAGACTTTTTATATTTTTTTATTTGTAATTGCTTTCACATATGTACAATTTGTATTATAAAGCAAAAAAATATGTCAAACACTATTGCTGATGTCATAGCAATAATGGCAACTACCTGCACTATTGCTTTTACCCAAAATGTATTAACTTCTAAGCAGTGCTTAATTTCAATTTTTATAAAGTTGAATAGAATGAAAAATGTAGTTTAAAATGAAATTTGTTTCAAAACTGCAACTCAATTTGAATGAATTTATTTGTTATTAGTTTTTCAATTAAAAGGGATTTTTGCTTATGCTCTGTACACTGAGCAATATGCTCTGTGGCCTGCATTGGATCCTCTGGTGAAAAATAATCATGATTTATGCCAATCAACATACATATTATTAGTCATATCATAAGTTTACATATCATAAGATCATAATCCTATCTATAATTAGAACTGATGTACATCACATCCTGGTGAGTATTTTCAGAATTAGCGAAATTAAAAAGGTTCTAACTGCAATGTTGCTTATGGAAAAATGAAACTTTCATTTTACTTTTCTGAAAACAGTGATTGAAGTTGATTTTTTCTTGTTCTAAAGAAAATTACATAGATTATTTATAGCTTAAAATTTTCTTTTCATTTTGCTCTGTTAAGTACTCATTAAAGAATGCATAGAAATTCATTATACAAATATTGTATTACCTCGGGTTATGTTGAAGTTTTTTTTTCGGTTCTCACACATTTAATCTTTTATGCAAAGCATTTGTGAGATTTAATGAATTTTTATAGAAATGCCATGTGCACACATTTGTTTTCACACATTTCTCTGATTATTTATAAATATTATTATTTATATAAATAATTTTTTCATTAGTCGATATTTTAATGGATAACAAGACTGCATGTTTATTATATTATCGACAAAATAACTGAACCTTTTGTTATTCTTCATATTCTACAAAGAAATGAAACTCAACATTATTAATGATTTTGATACCAGGGGATACCCCTGGAGTAGCAAGTAACACCTTCATTATTTTGCAGTTAGTTAAATTATAAAATTCACAGTGCTGTTAAAATCACTTAGTTATTAAATTGCAGCTTAATTTGGAAATACCACAATATTATTGGTTGACTTGGAGATTTTGTCAAAGGCATGGTATAAAAACCAATTAGTTAAAAAAAACTCTCTACATAATAAATATATCTAATAACTTGCATTATGTTCTAAGTTTTTTTTTTTTTGCGTGTGTATAGTATACCGGGTGGTTATAAAATAAGTATCCCTATTTGGAGCTGTCTGTAGCTTGAAGGAATAACGGGAATGAAACCAAAATCAGTACACTTGCTGTTCGAGAAGTGGGAAGAAGAATGGAACAATAAAAAATTTAATTGCAATAATCACCGACAGATGGCGCTTTTGAGTGTGCAATGTACTGTGTAATATTGTGTACCGTGGAGGTGTCACAAACCTCAATGACTTTACTGCATATCATAACATGTATGAAACATCAGTCCTGATGCATTACATTCCGCAGTTGAGCACGTTGTGCACAGACTGGACTGTGTCTTCCAGCACAATGACCACGTGGAACTTGAACATGATCGTGACACTGCCATGCAAAAGAGTAAGCACGTTCACTGTGACACCCAGTGGCAGAAACACTGTGACACGGCGACATAGTTGCGAACAAAGAAAATCTCTTGCGGACAGTTTTTGTCTGCACTAATGAAATTTCGTCAAAAGATCGCAGTAAAAACACGCAAATTTCGGAAAAAGATCGCGGTAAAAACACGCAAAATTCGGCAAAATATCGCGGTAAAAACACAAGAATTTCAGCAAAAACACAGCTCGGATATACACAGGAATATAAACTCAACTCTAACTGAAAACAGAGTTAACCCGATCTGCAGCTGATGCAGGACTTTAATTAAGACATTTTTCTAAAGAAGGAATTTCTGTAGCTGCACCAGGGGAGGGAACCCTCTCTCTCCCCCCCTGCATAGTGGTTCTCCTAATTAATCATTTGCTGAAGGGCACTTGACAGCCCCTCCTCCCCGCCCAGCCCCTCCTTCAAGGTTTTTCTCTAACTATGCCCCGTTTCCATATCTCAGCAACTATCTTTTCGATTTCAATGCAAATGATTCCAAACATTATAATTAATAATCACCCATTATAACATTAAACTAAATTTATGAGTAGCGGTTGCCACTGTTTCTGAATAATAGTTTAAGACAAATTTGTAATTAAGTTCCTAACTTAACCAAAAGAAAGAATTTTTAAAGATGCATAGTGGTCCTCTTAAATTAGTCATTTGCTGAAGGGCACTTGAACATCCCCCCGCCCACACTCGTTCATTTTGATTAAGTTAGGGTATAGGGGCCTGTTGCAAAAAGTGTAAATATCTTAAAGATTTCAAGCCAGGCAGATCATCCAAATTATACATCAACTAAAGAGTGTTGTAAGGGAAACCTGTTCTGTCAAGGTGTTTAAAAAAGCACCAAATGTGTAATTATTACATTTATTTATACAAAAAACATAAGAATTAAGTATGTACTTATATACTTCAGTATAAGTAATACGTAGGAAAGTTACAAGGGTATTTTAGGAAGGGGGGATGAGCAAGAAAAATCTGTGAACAAACGGGTAAGTAAGTACTTAAATATCTCATTCTCTTTTTTAATTAACTCAACACTGTAAGAAGAGCCAGCCGCTTTGTTTGTCTTCCTAATATATGTTCAAGTCATATCCTGTAATAAAAATCAAAAAACAATCCAAAATAATTCTTTAATATCTCACCTAGCAGATACTAAGTATTATTTACTTAGTAGTTTTTTATAAACAAAAACTTAAGTTACATACATAAACATGTGTTCAGTTAAAAAAACTGTAGGTATTATATAATTTTCTTTATTGCAAACAAACAAAAAAACAAAAAACAAAGGAAAAATTAATTTTCTGTAGTAAGAGCAACTCCCAAAATAATATTTATAACTGTTGGGGTAACTGGGCAATGTGGGATCCAATTACCCCAATACATGATCCAGTTACCTCATTCTTGAAAAAAGTATGGGGTAACTGGATTACCTGCCTTAAATTTGAAACATGAAGTAAATATGTATAGATACCTAATATTATGAATGTATTTATGCCTAATCTTTAAAAAAAAAAAAAAAAAAAAGTTTAATAAAAGTACTTACCACATTTTGATAAAAAGTCGAAGTTCAATCAAATCAACATAGTTTAAAAAAAAAAAAATTTCTTAAATTTTTGGCAACCTATCACAACAAAGGCAGAGTTACGAAAGAGCTCACACGTGTTGTTTTAAGAAGTACAGATGATGCTGTAATGTTGCCAAACATTAAAACTTAAAAGACATCAGCGGTTTATTATAGAATAGCCTGTGGCCCAGTTACCTCCTGGGCTTAGTTACCCCAGTTACCCTTAGTCACAAGAGACAAGAACTTACTTATTTTTAAACTCATTTATTAACTTTCTTAAATTTCTTATAGATCTGAAAATGCAGCCTGCAATAACAGAAGCTGTTTTGCTTCTATGCTGGTTGAGATTTTGAAATTATATAATCATGCATAATAGTCAAATATATAAACTTTTTTTCATATAAAATGGGATGATTGAACTTTGTGCCATTATATTAAAAATAAATGAACAATGTAAAAAATAGCACAAATAAAATACATATGAAAATGGCATACAGCAGTTTTGGTGATGATGGAGCTTTAGAGGCTCCAAAACAGCTGTTTATTTCATATGTATTTAATTTGTGCTATTTTTTACATTGTTCTTTTATTTTTAATATAAGATTTTTATTCTACTATTTTCGTATTATGTCATTTATATTTTTAACATCCTATCAAAATCTGTCTTTTTTGTAATGTCAATAATCTCTTTTGTCAATATATTTCTTTGTACAATATTTTGATCTTTTCTAAGTTCAAAAGTATTTTTTGAATCTTGTTCATATTTTTGGGACAATTTAAATCTATTAAAATACTATATGAAAAAGTAGTGGTGTTCTTTTATTTGTACATGGTTTGATGATCGATATATGTGGTGCTGCTTTTTTGGAAAATTTACATGTAAAATTTATTTTGTGTAAAACATTTTGTATTTTGATCTTATAATTTTTTTTTGGTAAACTTGGTCTTAAGAAAATGACTTTTTGTGCCAAATGTTATAAACTATCAGGAAAGTGAAACAGCCAGTAATGAAAAATTTTTCAATGTTGACCTGGCAACCTGAAGTTACACACCTTGTGTTTAACTATATATTATTAAATTGTATTGAATTTGCATCAAAGCATAAGTCGTACTTATTTCATTTTTTCATTGACTGAGCATTTAGTTGGTTTGAATACTGTATCCACAGCAAGGAAAGAAGGATGCGAAATTGCAAAAAATTGCTATCCCTAGGTTACACTCAATGCAGGAAATTACTCTTTTTATTATGTACTTAATTTAAATTACTATAGAATATTAATTTAATTAAAGTGATACTTGCAAACTTAAATGTTACTACTATTTCAATTGTTGTTTCATTTTTACTTATAATTTGAAACAATTATTACATTATATGAATGTATGTATTTATATGTGTGTGGAAACTTTCATTTTAAGCCATTTCTTCCATATTAGGAAAATCTAAGGTAGCTATTAGAGTGACAGATGATGGAAGAATTTTCATCAAACGTTCATCTGAAGACAGGACTCTTGATCCTGATCGCCTTATGATAGATAGGTATGTTAATTTTATAAAAATAACTATTACATTCCGTTATCTTAAAAAAAAAATTGATTTAAGAAAATGATACAAAGTAATCTTTGTTTTTATTGCATGAATTACCATTTCTGTGAAATGTATTTTTTTTTTTTTTTTTTTTTTTTTTTAAATTTATAATTAAAAAATGTATATATTATCAATGAAATTTGTCTATTCAATAGTAGAATTTTCTGTGTCAATCTGCAGCACCAGTGTTACAAATCAAAATTTATCTGTGATCCCAACAGCACCAAACCAAACCTGGTGCTGTGGAAAATGATTGTAATTGTTAATTATAAGCAACTAGCTGACCTGCCTGGCATTGTCCGGGCCAGTGATAATAAATTAAAAAAAAGCATCAATTTTTTATTGTTTTATATCTTTAACACGATTTTGAAAAATGAAAAATTTGTGAAAAAATATTGATGTTTAGTGATAAAAGCGCTCATTATCTTATTTTGTTATGTAGGGTCATTTCAGAGTTTTAAAATAAAAAGTTCTTTTTGTCCGAACTCTTTGAAATTTTTATTGGTGATAAATAAAACGGTTTTACAGCCCGTGTAAAAATTTCTGAAAAAAATATTGTTATCTAGTTGTAAAAAAAATGTTTCCTTCTTGCTTTTTTTTTGTTTGTTTTTGCATTGACTCCTTTAACATAGCAATAAAAATATACTTCTCATCTTCCAAACTCTCTGACATTTCAATCGGTTATAAATATAACTGTATCCAAGCTCTCTTTAAAATTTTGTGAAAAAAAAATGTATATTTAGTAGTGAAAACATAAGTTCTTAAAAAAAAAAAGCTTTAGCTTTCAACCTCAGACCAAAAATATATTAGGTCTATGCTTTCAATGCAATGGTATGACTCCATCCATTTTCAATCAACCCTTTTCAGTCCCCCTAGGCTAAACAGGTGAGGGGTAATCAATCAGGTTTCCCGTTTCTGAGGGGAGAAGCCTTAAAAAAAACGTTGAAGCATGCACAAAGAAACGATATTCACGTGGAAAATAGAATGTGGATTTGACAGAATGCACTTTTCATTTTAAATATATCAATGTTTTCATTTACATGTATTTGATGGATATAAACAATACATATAAAAAAAAAAATCCTGCAATTTAAAACTGAATTTGCAGTTAATACAATCTATGATCTGTGACATGAGGCTAATACAAAAGTATTGCTTTTAATAAACTTTAAAACTTTTTTTGAATACATAATTGATGTTTTTCATATAAAAATGCTTTTTCGAAGTGGTGTAGTCATAAAAAACCCAGGAGATATACACTATAGAAAGAAGATATACACTAGAGAGTATATGCTATAACTTCATGTGAGAGACAGAGGGTATATGGAGTTTTTTTTTTAAATCCAGAAGATATATGCCGTATACCTCCACTATATCTGTGCTTTTTTATGATATTAGGGGACAATCTAAAAATAAATACATTAAATGTAAAATATCTGCTGGAATTTTCAATTAAAAAAGGGTTTTCACCTGTTCTGTAGTTCGGGCTGCAGGGCTGTGGAGTTAGCATCAGAGTCAGAGTTAGGCCAATTTGGGGGTAAAAGGAGTCAGTGTTGGAGGTCTGTAAAAACGTTCCAACACAGACTCCAACTTAGACAGTTTGAAGTAAAATTAAATTAATTATATGGAATTATTAATTTCATTTTTGGACTATATATGCAAGGCAATCAAAACTGGGTTAAAGATGCCAAATGTATGGCTCAGTGTACAGCATAGATTAAAGTAATTTTTATTGAAAATTCAAACAGATATTTTATAAGTAGTAAAATTTGTAAGGTTTTTTTTTCTCCTTTTGATTTCAATATTCAGATGAAATAAAGCTAAAATAGCTTAATAAAGCAGAAAATATAAAATTTTTGCCTTTTATTTCCCATCTGCAAAACTCTAATTCCAAAATAGTAAAATTTCCTTTTTATTTTTCTTTCTTTCCCTCAGAATTTTTTGGATCAGGAGGACCTAAAATAACTCTGAAATTGTAATATTGTTGCCTTTTCTTTTCAGAGTCCATGAAATCCAAAATAATAAAATTTAATTTTTTTCCCTTACATTTTTATATTTGGATTTTTCAGGTTTGCAGTACCTGAAATTATAAAAATAATGCGGAAAATGTAAAATTTTTGCTTTCATTATTTATTTTATTTTATTTTATTTTATTTTATTATTATTATTATTATTATTTGAGTGAACAGGACACAAAATTGTAAACATATCATTTTTTTACCCTGCAAGCCCTCAGAATCCAAAATAACACTGAATTAGTAAACATTTTTGCTTTTCTTTTTTCCTTCTAATCAGAATTTTTTGGTTCTGATCAAGCCAAAGTAATGCTGAAATGGTATTTTTTTGTGTTAGTAAATTGAAGTGTGTCAATTGGGTGAGTTTTTTTAAAATTATTATTCAGATTGTTTGGCTACCCTTTTTTTTTAAAATATTAATATTTGTGTTTTATTTAATGACAGATTAAATAATCCGAATATTACTGTTTCAAAAAAAGTGGTAGCAATCAAGCCATTGGCAATTAAAGCCATAGGTTGTGGGTTAGACTCTTGACTTGGACACTTTTTCCGTCAGTTGTAAAAATTTCACTCCGTATGATCTTTATGTATCCATATGATTAAGTTAAAATACTACTAATAAAATTAATATCAATATTTGCTAAGCTCTTTCTTAAATCTTAAATTTAAAAGTAAATAAAATTGTGCTATATTTCTTTCCTACATTTTATTTAAATTTTTATAGTCATTTTTAATTTTGTTAAGAAAATTAATCACTGAACTTATTCAATCTGTTGTTATTTTACCTGGATAAATTTAAAATACTACATCACTATAGGAGAATCATGTGTGCCTTGTAGGCATATTGTCCAGCATTAAAAGTGTAGAGAATATGAATTTTATGATGCTTAAGTTTGGAATTTTGTTATTTTGTCTTCTTATTCTTTACAAAAAATCAATTGCCTTTTATTTTTCCAGTTTCATTAAAAAGTGTTAATGACTTTTATTTGTCTGTCTATCGAATATTTGTATAATTTCAAAATATTCCTTTAAAAATATACTATAATAATAAGTATTGTATTCAGATTCTTTTTTGCAGTCTTGTATAGGCTGTTTAGTTTTTTATATGTATCACAAAGTCATAATAAAATTTAATTCAGCTGAAAAACACATAAAACAACTAATTTTTTTTTTTTTCTGGCAGTTACCATTCATAGACTGCAATGCATCATCCTTCTGTGCAATCCTTTGTATGAATTTATATATTCCCACCACATAATATAGTAAAATTTAGTTCATTTGCAAAACACTTGAGTGAAACACTTGAAAATTCATTTTCAGCAAATCCCAACCATATAAGCTAATTAATTTGAATTGTTTTGGGTTTCCTTGTATATGCTCTATAGAATTTATGCACACCATGTATCATATTAAGATTTAGTTAAGCTTGAAAACTCATAACACAACTGAAAACACACTTCTTGTAATTATTGGTCATTTTACCTGATTTTTATATTCAGTCTTGTAAATGAACATTAAATATTACATGTCCTATTTAACCAGTGGAAGATGTTATCATGCACCTCAATAATTTATATCAGTTTCATAAAGTGCACCAAGAATAATGCAATCAAATTCTTTTGTATTCCTTGTAAATGAACAATGCATGTGCACATATCTTTTTGTATAGGAAACATGTTGCTGTGTGTATCAACATTCTATATCAATTTCATAATGTATGAAGCAGTGTAAGTGTAATATCATTAAAATGGACTTCAAATGGTTTTCGTCCATATAGCATTTTGTATTGAATTCTGTTAAGTGTCCTTATAAATGAACTGTAAAGGTTACATACTTTATTTTCAATTGGGAATATGCCATGATAAACCTCAATAACATATGAATTACATGAAAATCAAAATATAGTTAGTTATGAGAATAAATATTTTTTAACTATGTTGAAAACTTTAAAAAAAAATTATGTAATTTTGTTTAAAATATATTGATTTATGAATATTTGTCTCACATTAGTTTATTTTTTCTTATTTTAGGTGTAATCTGACCCGTTGTCCCATAATTGAAGGGGAAGAGCAACTCCATTTATTAAATTTACAGCAGAATCAAATCCCTGTTATTGAAAATTTGGAATTGTTTTCCAATCTTAAGTTTTTGGATTTATCCGACAATTTATTAGAATTTATAAGTGGCTTAGAATCATGTATTTCCCTTAGGGTGCTTGTACTTGCAAGAAACAGGTATTTTTTTTCTAATATTTCCATGCATGTTAAAACAAATAATATACAAAGTTTTACTTCTGTAATCAAATAATGAGCTGGAATGTCCTCCCCTCTCACATTTTTCACTCTTATTAAAATTTTATTTTTAAACTACCAGACCCACCCGGTGTTGCCCAAGCCTGTCAAAAAATAGCATAAAATACGGAACAACTGTAAAAATCACAATAAAAAATCGTGAAAAATGAAAAAATCTCTACGAGTTCTGAGTAACATTTATTGAAAAGAGAACAAAATTTACTATATTGGGCTACAATATTGAAACTGAATTAGTCTTACTAATGTGGAAAAATTGCAGAAAATTGCGAAAAAAAGCTAAAATTTCAAAAATCATAGACTACAAAATTTATTATATTGGGCTAAAAGTGCAAAGAAAATCCAGAAAAAATTTCAGAGAGCAAAATTTATTGTAGTGGGCTAAAACATTGTAACTGAAATTCGTTCACAAATGTCAAAAAGACAAAATGTACTATATTAGGCTAATGTTTGAAACCAAATTCCTTTTACGAATGTCAAAAAGTCATCACAGAATGTTAACAACTGGTACAAATCACATTGTAAATCACAAAAACTTCAAAAAATGTGGAGGACAAAATTTACTATATTAGGCTAAAGTTTGAAACTGAATTGTTTTTCGAATGTCAAAAAATCATAGCAAAATGCAAAAAACCCTAAAACTTGCATAAAAATCACTAAACATTACAAAAACGTAAAGAATAAAATTTACTATATAAGGCTAAAAGTTTAAGAAAATTACTTTTCCGAATGTCACAAAACTGTTGCAAAACATCAAAAAACGATAAAAATCTCTAAAAATTCCAAAATTGCAGAGAACAAAATTCACTGTAGTGCACTAAATGTTTAAAACAGAATTCATATTATGAATGTCAAAAATCAACACAGAACTTGAAAAAATGCTATAAATCTCATTAAAAATCGCTAAAAATTCAAAAATAGCAGAAGACTGAATTATACTATATTAGGCTAAAAGTTTGGAACAGAAATCTTTTTACAAATGTCGAATAATGCTGCAAAATGCGAAAAAAAGCTAAAAATCGCTAAAAAATCAAAAATTGCACAGGGCAAAATTTACTATGTTAGGCTAAAAGTTTGAAACAGAATTCCTGTTACGAATTTTTAAAAATAACTGCAAAATGCAGAAAAAGTCCTAAAATCTCATTAAAAATTCTTAAAAATTGAATAATTGCAGAGGACAAGTCTTATTATGTAAGGCTAAAAGTTTGAAACCAAATTCCTTTTCCAAATCTCAAAAAATCAGCACAAAACGCGATCAAATGTTAAAATAAAAAAATCACAGAGAATAAAATTGACTAGAAGAATAACAGAGAATAAAATTGGCTAGAAGTTTAAAACAGAATTCCTTTTACGAATTTTAAAAAATCACTGTGGAACGTGTAAAGAATTGCATTGCTTGTAAGAATTGCATTTAAAATCTCATTAAAAATCAATAAAAATTCAAGAATCACAGAGGACAAAATTTACTATAATGTGCTAAAATATTGTAACTGGAATATTTTTTCATAAATGCAAAATTGCTAAAATAAAAAAATTGCAGAGGACAAAATTTACTATATTATGTTAAAAGTTTGAAACCGAATTCCTTTCGCCAATGTCAAAAAATCGCTGAGAAAAAAAAAAATAAAATAAAATAAAATAAATAAATAAATAAATAAAAATAAAAAAATAAAAATTGCTACAAAAAATTTTTGAATGAATAGTTAAAAAATAGCTGTATGAATTCCGAATAAACTTTATTGAGAAGAGGACAAAATTTATTGAGCTAAAGGATTGAAACAACTGCATTATTTTTACTAATGTAGTAAAATCGCCTCAAAATATGAAAAAACACTAAAAATTACATAAAAATTAAAAAAACAAAATCTAATCAAATCAAAAAATCCAAAATTGGGCTTCGAGGTGTATAACTACATACATAGAGATACCTTCCTGCGAAATCTTGTAGCTCTGCTAGTAGCAATTTCTTCAAAACAAAGCAGACAGACCCCACACCAAAGAAAAAAAAAACAAGAACGAAAAATCATGCGTCAAGCATAGATTATCTAACACTTTCCAACGCTTCCAAAATAATTTTACAAATCATTACCGTTTAATAAGCTGAAAGATAACATCTAAGTAAACAATTTGGAAAACGCATAACATATTTAAAAAACGTAATTTCAGGAATTCCCAACATATACAATATTCGGAAAAATATCCAAATACTTTTATTCAGCCCTGTATAGGATCTATAGATTTGTATATATACTACATAGGATGCTAAATTTTAGTTTAGTTAGGAAATGCGTAGCACAATTTAAAATTCTCCTTCTGGAGTTTCTGTCAATAAATGGGAATGTGTTCGCGAACTTTTGTGCTGCCCTTTATATGAAATACAGAATTTATACACACCCAGTAATAGACAAAAAGCAAGTTCAATTTAAAATCACGTTCAGCAACTTAAAACGCACTTCCAGGAATTATTATGAACAGACAGTAGAGAATTCTTTTGTGTGTGTCCCTGTAAATGAACGATGACTGCTATACACACAATATTCTGTAGTAAGCCTCTTAATGCACCTTAGTGATATATATAAATTTCAATGCGTTTAAAATAATGAAATATTATTTAAATAAACCGCAGACGATTTTTCTCCATAGACGTAATGTAACGGAATTATTTTGACTGTCTCTGTAAAGTAACTATAAGTGCTATGCACACCCTATTCCATATTAAGCTTCTTCTAATGATATATATAAATTTCAATGCGTTTCAAATAGTGAAACATTATTTAAATAAACTGCAAATGATTTTTCCCCATAGACCGCAATGTGACAGAATTCTTTTGAGTGTCCCTGTAAAAAAACTATAAGTGCTACACACTTCCGTTGAAATAGGGAACATGCTATAGATAGTGACAATAACATATAAAAATTGCAGAGCAATCCGAGCATATTTACGGGAGTTAGAGCACCGGCAGGCGGCCATACGGCAGACAAACCGAAGTCATAAACACTTTTCAACTAGGTTGGAAAGTGTTAAAATCTAGAAAAAAGACTGAGTGGTCACATTGTTTGTTTAACGGATTATTTATTGTCTATTGTCCCGTTTTTAACCCTCAATGGAACAAAATTGTTTTTGTGCACTCTGTTCCTCTTGAGTCTTGGGAATTTACGACATCTTGAGGCAGAAGTGATTATCAAAATGATTAAGAGATTAGTTTTTGAGGATTAAGAGTTTAAGAGATTAAATGACTTTTTGTTAACATATCAAGTACATTTTGTTTGATTTGCAAATAAATATGGAATTGTATCAGGAGCTGTTAAATTTTTTTTCTCATGAGTTTTGAGCTTCCGTTGTTCGGAATTCCTTATTTAGAGGTTCGTACTAATGTTAATGCTATGGAACGTGTTTGGTTCCATCAATATGTGGCCGGTATTCGGAGGTTGTCGTTGTTTAGAGGTGACCGTTCAAGGAGGTTTCACTGTATTTTTATTCACTTTCATGTTGGTAAAAGAAATCAATTTCCAAATGTGGCAACTTTCCCAGGAGTTATTTAACATTATTGAAGCAAACAGATGGCCATTGTTAAGACAGATTTGAAAAATAATCCATTCCTGAAAATTATTTAAAAAGTTGTTGAATTAAGCAGCAGTTTTTAAGTAAATGTCATTCGAAAGTTAACATTTTTCTAATTGATGATGCAAGAATTGAATTTGTATGGTATTTAGAAGTGATGTAAGTGCGATAAAAGTGCTGTTTGTTGTCACAATCGTTATACATATCTAAAAACTTCCACTGGGTTTTGGCTGGTATACAGAAGTAGACTACCATTTTTTGACGTTGACAGAGATATTCATAGTGGAAAAAGTAGGACTTTGCTGCTAATAAGGAACTGTTAAATGAACTTATAATACATCTACATAAATAATTCCTATAAAATATTAGCCTTACATTGTTTATTCTAACTCAAAAAAAAAAAAAAAAAAAAAAAATCTTTATTTCAAGCTTTTTTACTGCAACACTATTTTTAATAATTTTCTTTTTCCTGAAATTCTTTACTTTTGTGAATTTTTTATTACGAAAATGAAATTCTCTAATCTATGATTAAAAAGAAAAAGTAATTGGTGACATGTAATCAAGGTATGCAATCAAGATGAAGCAATCAATAAATGCTCCAATAATAATCTTTATAATTAAGAATTGAAAAATCAGTTAATTACATCATGTTGACACTATCATATAAATTTTGCTCTTTAGTTTTATCACTGTAAAAATGCATTCTAAGCTAAGTCTAACGTCATTTTCACCAGTGCAAACTTTTCACACGTACTTTATATACTTTACTTTTATGCATAACCACCATAAATACAAAAAAAAAAATGTTTTGTATTTAATTGTAATGAAAAAATGGCATCAGTAAAGTTATAATGCTTAAAGATAAAATAAACCCAATGGACAATATTCAGTGACATCACAATAAATATGATTTTTTATTCGCTTATAAAAATAAAGTGCATGTGAATAAATATTTTTACCAAAATTTAACTTGCAAATTAAAAAATTTGACCAAAACACGTGTCTGAATATTTTTCATTATTGCTCTTTTCTCCTCGCAACATTGGAAGTAATCTAATTGCCAACATTTTGAAGAAATAATAAAAAAAAAGCATTTTAAATTGAAATTCCTGCTTATTAATAAACAAATGAATGCGCAATAACAAATCTGTGGCCAAATATCTTTCATTTAAAGTAAGAAACATGTAATTTGATGAAGTAGTGTTTTCTCGCGAACTGTCAAATGAAAATGCTTAGCATTTTAAATATATAGATAAGTACATATATGAGGGTTCGTTAGGGTGTTTACTTTGGCATACTAATATTTCCTAAAAGCAAATTTTGCCTTATTTAATTGCAAGATTCTGTGATTAAATGAAGCAAAATTTTCTTTATGGAAATAAAGGTATCCAAAAGTAAGCACCCATACGAACCTTGTATATGATTTTAAAATCTTGAATAAAACACAATTTTCCAGAACTTTTCCCAGAGACAAGTTGCTTATTAATTTCTTTTGCTGCAGGGCGTTGAATGTGTAGCTATGTCACTGATATCTGTTATCAAAATTTACTTTAAGAAAGTCCCCAGAAATATTTTTAAAGAACTCTTAGATTCTATCACTTCTAAAATGATAAAATTGATTGAAAATTTGGGGTACTTTTTGAATTAACTAGCTTAATTTTGGCAGAATGTTCTGCTCTCTATTTAAAAAAAAAATTCTTTCTGGTACAAATGTAATTAAAACAACGTAAAGAAAATAAATCTACTTATTTTTGTTTTTCCAAAAGTTTAACAGATGGAAGATTTTTAAGTGTATTTCTTTTTATAATTTATAAAAATTAAACTACATCACATATTGTAAATTTTTCAAGTTTGTATCATGTTGTTATCTTTTTTTCCCCTACTGTATCAATATCTTATTCAAAATGTTGAGCGTTTGGTATTGTTACTTTTATTTTTTATGTAAAATCATTCAGTTTATGTAAAAGCACTGTTTTGTTTTATTTTTTAGAATAACATTCATTGATGGCCTTCAAGCTTTACATCACCTAGATGTTTTGGATTTAAGTGGGAATGAGGTACTTTCATCTCTAAAAATTTTATGTGTGACATTATTACAATTTGTAAAATGTATATTTATATATTTATTTGGCATTGGATCTTTTGAGTTATTTTGATTGAAACACTATATATTTTTTTAAAATGTGATTTAAAAAATACTCATTAATTTGGACAGACTAGGGCTTTAAGTCATCTAGATTTTAAAAATAACCTGTAAAATAAGCCAAGGTATAATTAAAACACACTATACAATAACAAAAAGACATTTCGTTTTCACTTGAAAATTACAAAAGGTAAATTAATCAACGGGAAAGAAAAGTAATAACATACCTTACATGATATTTAGGTTTTACTATCTAATTTTAAATTGTATACTTAGAACATCAAATTTATCCACAGCCACACCTCTACTTGTTCAATAGTTTAGAAAAACAACTAATCTTCTATTGTTTCTTTTAGAGCTAATTTCTTGAACTATTAACTTGCGCAGGTGCCTTAATTGTTATTAGTAGATGGATTATATGCAACTGCATATTTGCCTATTTTAAGGCTTTTTCCAATTAAAGCATATTAATTCATAAAATCCTATAAAACTGTTTAAATGCATATTTTCATATTTTAGTTCTAGCATGTTCACTTTTTGATAAATTCTTTAATAATTTTATACATTATAAATGAAATTCATCAAGATATTACAGATAGCCATATAATGCTTTTCTATATTTTTAGTGTCAGAAAACGTTGACAGTTAATAAAATTCAAAGTATCATAACACAATAAGTTTTAGTTATACATAAATGAAATTTTTATTGTTTTACTTTTAAAGCACAGAGAAAGCTTTCTATAGATAACTTATAGGAACTAGGGATAGTATAAAAATTTAATTTCATTACTTTTACAAATAAAATAAAACATTTTTTGATATAAATAGCTTCTAAGAAGATGATTAACAACATTTGAAATATTTTTTTCAATGTAACTTTAAAGCTAATGGTCTAAGAATTAGCTATCGGTCAATGATAAGAGGGTACACCCTTATAATATATTTGTTTTCAAGTAGTACACACTGATTTAACTTTAAAATATGCTTACTGGGCATTTTTGTAGGTTATACTAGTACACATGAAACGGTTCTCGGAAGGTTTTATAGCAAATGAAAATTTTTATTAAAACTTAAAAACATGATTAAAAATCGTACGCACACACAACTTCATTTCGCAGCAACCAACACTGAACTACTGTTGCCAAATTGAGAAATAAAGTTCTTTGATTCCAATAAGTTCAGTCAGTTTTTGTCAAGCGATTGCTTGTGTATGTTGCCACACTTGCATATAATTACATATAAATAAAACCAGAAATGCATTTACAGGTAAGTGGTTCTTCATAAAAAAATTATAAGTTCATATTTTGGATTTTAACAACATATTTTGGGATAACTTTGAAATTTTCTGAAGATTGTGGGAATTTAAATTTTATGCATATTTCAGTATAAAAATATTCCTAAAGCATAATTTATGTGCAACAATACGGTGTAATTTTATTTATTTTCTTTAATATTCTTTTTTTTTTTTTTTTATGTAATCCTGCATAATCAGAGGTAAAAATTATTTTGAGTAATTTATCTTTAAAATTCCTTGATAACCTCACATGTCTTCTTATTTTATCTGTTATTAAATTTTGCTAAAACCTTTTTGTATTTATATATAACTGTAATGTCAAATAACTATTGTATAGTGAATTAAGTTAATTATACTAGAATTTGATAACTTCAAAATCTGCTACTTTTGTTTCAGATTAGAGAAATCACAAACATAAATCATCTTCATGAATTGCGTGTGTTAAATCTTTCATCCAATCAGATAAGTCAGATGAGTGGTTTGAGAGGATTAAAGTCTTTAGTAGAGTTGAATTTAAACAAAAATAACATCACTGAAGTGGTAAGTATAAAATAAGGTTTATCTTTTTTTTAAAAATTATGATATAAACCAACTCTTATAAAAAATTATTTATTTTTAAGTTCGTTATTTCAGTGACATATTAAGACAAAAGCACTGTTAAGAATAAAGTAATTTTGTATGTTTCGTGAAATAAATTATGTTCCCATGGCAGAATCATGGCGACGATGTCATATTATAGTGAAGGTTTTTTGCAGAAAGACATTTCTTTTGGGAAGCAAATTTTATGTTTGGAAGGAGAAAAACATTAAAAAAAGAAATCATACAATAGTGCAAAGGTTGTCCACCAGAACATGTTTTATCTCTGTAGGACAGTATCAATGATAAGGGAGGAGAAACTTTGGCAGATTTCTGCTTTAACACTAGAACGACGGGGAATTTTACACAAGTTTCATAAAAATATTTCACACCAGAATTTTTATTTAGGACTTTTAACTTATTTATTTAACTTATTTTTGTGCGATGTATATTTAACTTATTGTATGAAGAAATATCCGGTTCGAATCAACATTTTTCTTTTGGTAGGGGCCAAAATGGCCCCTCACCGTCGTTCTAGTGTTAAAAAAAGAACAAAAGATCAAATTTCTCTTCCTTCCTCCTCCTGAAATTTCTGTTGCCTACTTCTTGCCTACTCCTGTTCAAAAATTTTTTAATTTTTTACTTTTTAAAACTTTTTATATTCTATTATGTTGAAGTACCAATAAAATAAGAAGCCAACTATCTAAATTCCCCTCTCCTCTCCAAAAAAGACTAGATGAATAAACAAAATAAGAATCTGCTCCTCCCTCTTTATCCTCCCTCCCCCCATAGTACTCAGTTTAAAATTTTTAAAACTTAATTTTTTTTAAAAATCTCTTTTACTCTGTTTATTATTTTCGAATAACAATACATTAAACATCTCATTTCTCTTCCACACCCCTGCAAACACATGCTCTAAAATTTCTGTGTCCCTCTTTTTCTCTTTGTCCAGCACACAAATATTAAAATCTTAAATTCTTTATTATTATTATTTTTTCTACCGCATTTGTTACTTTGTAGCAACAATAAATAATTATGCATAATAATCATAATATGCTGCAAAAAAAAAACAGTGGAATGATTTGCATGAAATCTGCTCTACTTACTATAGGTAGGAAGAAAACATAGAATCATATCAATTTCTAACTATGCAGATTAGTTAGGCAAGCCATTTTTTAAAATTAACAGTAATAGTATCTTTTTTAGAACTCACCTCCCCCCTCCCTCCCAATTATTCTTAGCTTTGCAAATTTTAACTTCACAGATCATTCCTATAGAAAGATTTTGGTGTTATTGAAATTCATTGCATAAAGCACAATAATTTACTGTCACAAAGATTGTTATATATTTTCTTCACTTGTAATTCTGAAAGTTTCTAGAATTGGATGAATTAGTAAATTAATCTTCTAAGTGTGCAGCAGTATTATTGTTTACCTGTTTAATGAATCATAAAATTATAGCTATGCAATGCATCAGTATGAGGATTTGCATTTGAATGCTTTACATATTTATTGGTCTTATACATTGGAAAATATCAGCAGGAATTTCAAAATTGTGTTACAACCTTTGAATTTAGAAATTACATGATGGTAAAGACTTCAAATGCTTAGAGGATTAAGACATTAATTACTCATATGAGATTTTGTTGCAAGCAGAAAAAAAATTAATACTCTGTTAGTTAGTTTTAGGGCATGTAGAAGAAAATGATAAGTGATATGCCTCCCCTTCCTTTCAGTTTCTCTTATTAGTTTTTCTTCCAATTTTGTTAAAATACAATTAAAATTATAGTCTAAAATGTGTTGTTTAACCCTTTCTGGCACAGACAAATTCTATTCGTAAAATGAGAAATAACTGACTGACACCGGAATTTACAAACAACTTTTTTAGAAAATAAGAACTCCTTATTTTAAGCTTTCATTTTAGAAACAAAATTTTATTAAAATATTCTTGGTGCCGTTTGCAAGTTTGGAATTAAAATTAGGTGTGCCCGGAGTGGGACCACTGTGCCGGAAAGGGTTAAATAGAAAACTAATTTAAATTATATAAAAATAAAGCTTTATAATATTAAAAAAATTAGTCAAGTGTGAAGTGAGGTATTAATTAAATTTGTATGGAATTAATAATTTTGCACCAATAAAAAATAATTTAAACCAGAATAACATCACAGCAAGTCTATTTGCCTGGTATTCATTCATTAAAAAATATACTTAAATATATGTTTTACATGTCTACTCTGATATCTAGTCAGCCAATAATTAACATACTTTCCATGGAAACAAGGAATTTAGAGACATATTTTGAAAGGTTTAAGCCTACATAATTCATACAGGGTGACTATATGAATGCTTCAGGATTTACAGATTGTTGGGAATTTGGATTATTTTCATTCTTAAAAGGATTTCTCTCAAAGAACGATTGTGAAAACTATCCATTGTCTCACAACAATAATGTTCTCTTCCACTCCACTTTAATTTACTGAACCATTGATGAACAGTTATCTATTAGCTAAAAGTTAATTAATCTTTGTGCATTTTATTTGTTGTATGTTTAATTTCCCAATTTATTAAAACTTCTGTTAATAAATATTTCTTGATATGGGGCATTTTTAAATAAAAAGGCTGTAAGTTTTCAGCATTTTAAAATGTTTTTGTGAAATAGCAGTTCTTTTATTTTAGGTAGCTTTCAATACAAAAAAGTAAAAAGCTACCTATTGCAGCCGTTCGGAGGAAAGCAATTCCAAAAAATTTCGGTATATTTTCACCGATCATAACCCCCAGACCCCAAAACCACCCTCCATTCAAATGTTGATTTATATATATAGATTCTGTATAATTATTGTGAGTAAAATATTTTATCTAGACTTTACGCGTTCATATTTCCAATTTTATTATTTCAAAACTGTTATCTTGTGGTAATTTCATGAGGTGTTAAATACAGTTTTTGGAATAATCGATGTGATTGAAATATATTGTATATTCTTAATGGTTTTTTATTTCCTATTTAAATATTTCCAAATTTTAATATTTCCAATTGCTGTCTGGTAATAATTCAGTGTACCTGGATGATTCTACTGATCTTAGCATTATGCCAGTAGAATTATGAAACACTGAATTATTATTTAAAACACATGTGGGTGCATCCAGGCTGATGAGTACATGTGCATGTGTTTTTTCATATCCAATTCATATTTAATTCTCATGTGGTCCAATTTTCCATTGTATATGGTTCATGTTTAATTTATTAATCCATTTGTATTTACTTAATTGCAACTCCAATTTATAATTTTTTTTTTTTTTTTTTTTTTTTCCCTTTCTCTCTATTTCTTTTTTCAATATTCTTTAGGTATGAGTAAAATTTGGCCAATTACCATTGAAACACAAGCTATGGTAATATTATGTTTGCACATGTTAATTATTAGCTATGTGGTATTCTGTATACACAATATCATTAATTATCTCTTTGGAGATTTAAGTAGAATGATAATAGAACTTGATATGTTTTTTGAAATTCATAGATATTATAATTATATATATATATATATATATACACATATCTGATCTATGTCATACGATAACACTCATAAAGCAATTTGGATTAAACTAATTGTGTGCATTAAGCTCACCAATGTCTCGACCGAGTTCGTAGCCAGCTCGTGGCCATTTTGTTTCATAATGGCCGACATTAAAAAATTTCAAACTAAAATAAATATACAAAAAAGTTAAAAATCCAAATTTATTTTTTGTTTAAGTATTAGGCCTTGAAACAAGGATTCTGGAGCATTTTTTGTTTCACCTCTATCTTAAAAAATGGCTGAAATAAAGCAGTTTGAAATTCTAGGGTGGCTGACATTTTGAAACAAAACAGCACATTACAAGAAACCAACGATTAATTTGAGTTTTATTGAACGCGATTTCTCGCAAAGTATTATCTTTCATTGTTTTAATCATTTTCTCAATCATATGCATGAAACTATATATTCATATCCATTAGCGCCAAATTCTCGCCAAACTTGGCAATACTTGGCGAAATATCGCCAAATTTAGCGACCAAAAATATGTTTTCATAAATGAAGCCAACTTGGCTGTAGTTGACTAATTTGGCAAATTTCTTATTCAAATTCTCTATTAACGAATCTTCTGTAATTCTTTGCATTTTAGTTTGCTGTTTTGAGTAACATTAGCTAAAATTTAAAACGAAGATATAGGAAAGCTAACTTTTCCTCCCGGTACAGGCTGGAAGGACTTTTTATAATACAATTTATTTTTTGGTATAGTTTTGTTGTTTTGTTATAAAATTTATGTAATAGTGTGCATTATTTCTATGAAAATATTTAAGAACTTATTAAAATAGATTAATGTTTTTAAAAAAGTCTTTTTTTTTTATTACAGTGTGAAGTTGATATTTTACCACGTCTGCAGAGGCTATTTTTTTCTCAAAATGGGATTGAGAGGTATTTTAGCTTTTAGATAAGTTTATCTACATATTCTTTTCATTTCTCCCCTAAATTTCTATGGAAATTTTCATTCATTTTATCTTTAAATGCCAGATTTTTAAAAATTAACTAAAGAATTCTGAAATCAAGATAATTTACTGTCTGTGATATTCAGAATTGGAGGAGGGGGGATAAATTTTTAAATTAATGTAGTGTACAAGATCAGTTTATTTTTACTTGTTTATTCAATAACTTTTCTATTGTAATTTATTATTTTTTATTTGCCTATTTATTTTACAGTAGGAATTATTTTATTTTTTGTTAAATGTGAGTATGGTAAATTTATAAAATAAAAATAACTAAAAAGAATTTTAATTATTTTGTGTTATTAAATACTAACGTTTTTATGATGTATACAATAGCAAAATGTTAAATACATAAATTAAGTTCCTTATTATAAATGTATTCATTTAAATATTTTTCTAATGTTTAAGTGAAATAAATATATTAAATTAAATGCTGACATGGGTAAATGATACATATGGAAATGAAATTTAGTTCTAAATTAAGTGTGAACATTTTAAGAAAAACTTAATTTGAACAATCCCTGATCACCAGAACTTTTAAAAAATAAAATTAAATATGATTTAGAAAAAGAAAAAAAAAAATGTAAGTAAAGCATCTTGTTAGATTTAATTGATTGTTCCCAATCTTTAACTTATTATTATAAAACTAAAAAAGTCAAGCTCTTAAAAAATTGTTGATTGGTTTGAGTTTAAAATAACTTTTGAATTTTAATTTCTATGTCTTATTTTATGATTGTTAAAGATAAATTTATTTTATGTCCTTTCAGCATGCTAGAATTTGGCTCATTATTCACATGTTATTAAAACAGTTGAAATTTCATTGCTAAATTGATGTATTATTAGAGTAAATTGATGGTAATTGATTTAGGGTAAATTGATGTATTATTAGAGGAAAATCATTAAAAAAAAATAAAATCCCAAGTTAACATTTGTAAAATTATTTAATATCTGCTTCTGTATTCTATGAGAAAGAAAGAGAGAGATTAAAAAAAGGCCTGACTTAATAACATGTAGGTATGAATAGAACCTGGAAATTAAGTTATATTTTATTTTTAAAAACAGAAATGTCCACAAAATGAATACAATGTTCATTTTAGAAAAAGGGCGGAAAGTACCTTTCAAAATTAGAACTGTTCTTTGACTGGCCTTCAACAGGGGAAGAAAAAAAAAAATGCTTCCTAATCTAAATTATAGGAATACTCTGAAATCAGATTGAAGTGAGATGTCTTGTAATTTTGACTAAATTAATGGATTTTTAACCCTGGTTTCCTATACAATAAATGATTTTTACAGTAGGTTGGTACAGAAACAGGGTCAAAAATTCATTTATTTAGTCAAAATTACAGAGTGTCTCAAGCCAATCCGAAATCTCATTTTCGTTCACAACTTTAACAGTAGTGTGGATATTGTATCAAAATTCGCAACAGACTCATCTTTGTATGAATCTTAAGCATATTGTAAGGATTTCGTTAAAATATCTTCACTACTGTTAAAGTTATGAACAAAAACGCAACTTCAGATTGGAGTGAGTTTTGACTATATAAATGGCTTTCTGACCCTGCTTTCCTATACAAAAATTGTTTGTTACAGTGTCCTGTACCAACCCTTAAAGTTTGTACCATTAATTTGGAATCATCCTGTGTATATATATATATATGTATGTATGTATGAAGGAAAATCAGTAAGTAGGTTACAAACAGATATGAGAGGTCGGAAAATAGTAGTAAATTGTTTCAAAATATGCCAATAGGTGGCAGCCTTATCCAACTGTAAGATGTTAATTTCGAATTTATGAGACAACAGTTGTACAAGATGCACAGCTGCATTTAAAAATGGCGACTGTGACTCGACTCAAGTCAGTGGAGCGTTTCAGTGGCAACTTCTTCAACATCCACCTTACAGTCCAGACTTAACACCAAGCGATTATCACCTGTTTGGTTCACTGAAATTGCATCTGTGCAGCAAGTGTTTCGTGACTGATGCAGGCGTTGAATATGAGATACATAGATGGCTCAGAGAGCAGTCCAAAGATTTTTATGCAGTAGGTATTGGAAAACTCGTAAAGAGATGGGACAAACGTATCAATGTAAATGGTGATTATATTGAGAAATAAACATGCTTTTCAAGTATGTATCTTGGTTTTCCTTTTTGTTATTGGCTTTTGTAACCTACTTACTGACTTACCCTCGTGTGTATATATATACACACATAGTTTTTAGTAAGCCCTTTATTTATCTGTAATTTTGTCTGTTATTGAAGGAGTCTTCTTCTTATTAAGCCCTATCCTTACTTTAGGATTTAGAATGAGCATGCTGCCTATTTTCAGTCTATGATGAAATGCTATTAATATTTGAAGTAATTTATCAATACTATTCAGTTCTTCCCTACCTCTATTTTTGAACTTTTAAGTGGCAGTTCTACAATTTTCTATTTATCTACATTCAAATTAAATTAGTTGCATATAAAAATATTTTATTTTAGCAAATATTTAAGATGAGATTTAACAGTTAACTACCAAACAAAGCAAAAATGCAAAAGCACTGATTTAGGGATTATTTTATTGAAATATATGGAAGTCCTTTCACACTTACAAGGGGACCACCAAACATGGTGCAGACAGATTTGGATTATTTTAAAGTATGTTGTAGATGTAATATTCCTAACTATACTGATGAAAGGTTTTCTTCAAATAGGCCTTAGCTCTTGAGAAATCAAGGGTTAAAGTTCATTGCCTATGTAATAGTTATCGAATAAATATTAGTTTGATTGTTTGAACATGGTTTTCGTAGCAGAGGTAGCATGCTCGTTCGCCGGCCATAAGGTCGGTTCTGTCCTACCTTGTGACGTTTTTCTATTTAAAATAATTTAATATTTTTGGACACATTACGAGTTTTAGTGAGAATTATGAATTGCTGCAGCTTTTATTTTTTTATATTTTCCTAAAAAAAAAAAAAAAATTACGTTTTTGAAATTGTTATGAAGATTTATATTTTTTCTGTATTTTTTAAACTAATATTTCTGTTGACAAAAATCTAAACTAATTTATGTGTAGAATCTTTTTTATTTATTTATTATTATTTAACTTTTTGTGTTTTAACACAGCTTTAAAATACTAATATATATTAGTCCGCATACATTAAATTATGAATTTTGGAAGAACTTATATTTTTACTTTATGGAATTTTAAATGAAATTTATCATTTTTTTAATATAACTTATAAATAATAATTTTAATGTTGAATTGCCCGAACTTATTTATGATTAAATAATTCTAATAGTATATCTTCAAAAGAGTAATAAAAATTAAAGCAGTAATGCTCATATGTAAATTTTTACCAATTGTATAAATTTCTAATGTCTTCTATATACATTTGTCTGTAAAGTTTACAGATTACATTTCAAAATATTTTTTTTATTCTAACAAATAAAAACACTGTCGACGTCATACTTAAAAATTTAGTCAACTGGAAATGAAAAAATAGTTTGCAAATGTGACATAAAACTTACGATACATATAAAAAATATTCTTTTAAGATATTGTCTGCTGAACTTTCACAATATTATCAGAATAAATAAAATTTTCTTTTTATTGTTCTTGTTTAGCTTCTTTTGTACATAATTACCAGGTTTGAAGTAATACTATATGCAGTATATAAAGATATATATCGTAAATCAGTTATTAAAAATATATATATTACATTCATTTATGCTTTTCTCCCACAATGTTAAAAACCTTCATGATCATGCAAAAAAATCGCTTTTTATAGATTGTCATTTTATTTTTTGAATGATTTTACAATAAGTATTCTCGATTAAATGTGTATTTACTTATATGCCTGATGAATAAGTACTTTTGTCTTTCACCATTTAATGTATTTTTTAATATATTTATCACAAACCAAGTATTTAAAAGAAATATATTATGGTAATTTATACATTCTTCGAACATTCTTAAAAAGAATCATGCAAAGAAATTGTTTTTACAGTGATATTTCTAATATTACTTTGTTTTGAATAACTTACAAAATGTATCAACCAAGTAATTGCATATTTACTAAAAATGCTGATGTCTGTAATGATAGGCATTTTTGTATTTCATCATTTAACTTATTGTAATATATATATATATATATATATATAGAATCCAGTTAACCGTAAAATCAGTTATCCAGAATGATATTTCCAACTGATCGATTTCATAATCTTTCCAGAAAAAAGTGCCAGTTTGACATGTGCATTGCTTGATAGATTACCACATGCATTGTACAACTTGATCAATATCTAGGATTTGAAATGAAAGCCTATTTAGTTAGATATTGAGCACTTTGTTTTATGCAGTATTATTGTTTCCAAGGTATTGCCTTCTTTCAAACTCTGATTAATCTTTGATCTTGATTCAATCTGATTCTTAATCTGTCTAATTCAATAATTAATTTCAAATAGGAACAATGCCACAGCCACATATATTCTACAAATCTCATCAAATGGATGTTGCTTTAATGTCCAACCAGTTATCCAGAAAACATCTGGTCCAGACCATTCTGGATAAATGGTTCTATACTGTATATATATATCCATCGGGTGTAACACATATAATAATAATGCAAGCAATTTACTACTTAATATTTTAAAGCAGATGTATGATATAACGATAAAACATAATAACCAACATTGCCTAAAAAACGGTTTTCAGCTTATTAATAAAATACATAATATCAATCTGGTAAAATTCATAAAAACATTGGATTTTAATGATTTATTTAATAACATTGATATAAAAGACTTACATAAAACAATGTGTATATTATTTAAAGAATTTAAATCTCAATTAAAATTAAAAGATCATATTTCCGTAAATTTTTTTAAAACTTCATTAAACTTTACATTGCATAATAATTACATCATATATGACAATATTATTTATAAACAATGCCAGGGAATACCGCAGGGTGGGACTGCTTCTAGTATTCTCTCTGACCTTTACTTATATTATTATGAAAGAAATATTGGTCCGAACAGTGATTATGTATTTTATCGCTATATTGATGACATTATCATTTTTTATTTCAATGATAAAAATTGCTCATCACCACTCAATTTTTATCCTCATCAGCTTACATTAAGCGAAAATGATTTGATTAATAATAACATAAATTTTCTTGACTTAAAAATTAATATTAATGATAATTATAAATTAATATTTGATATTTATGATAAAAGATTTGACTTTCCATTTAAAGTAAATATTTTTACCAATTTTGCTTCATGTTTACATAAATCAATTTATAAAAATATAATTATCATTTACCTTCATCGTATAAAATATCTATGCTCAGATATAAATAAAAACAAAAATATTAGATTTATACGAAATCAAGCAAAACTATATGGTTATCCTATTTTTTTGATAAATTCAATTATCAACTCTTTTAAATAACATTTATTACATTATATAAATATAAACATGTTATGTAATAATTTATTTTGTTTTAGTGTGCGATAAAATATAGCAAATGATATAGCAAATAATACAATTAAACATATATAAGGACTATTATTAAGATGGTTGAACATTGTTTACACTTTATATAGTCATGGTAATTGTGCCTTTAGCCGATCACCTTTGTATTAAGTGATACTAATGATCAGTTATAAAAAGTCTATAAAATGTATTGTGATGTTCACGGGAATTTTGGATAATTATTGTGAGTAATATTTTATCCATTCTTTACAAGTTTTTTATTTCCAATTTTACTATTTCCATTTGTTTTCTGGTAATAATACAGTATACCTGGATGAATATACTGATTTTAGCATAAATGCCAGTATATTTATGAAATACTGTGTTATTTTTAAAACATGTGTGGATACATCCAGGCTGATGATTATATCTACATGTGTTTTTTCATATCCAATTCTAATTTAAATCTCTTGTCATCCAATTTTCCATTATATTTAGTTCATATTTCATTTCAAAATCCATTTGTATTTACTTGATATCAACTTCAAATTATTAACATTTTATGGTTTGTTATATAATTTTTTTTTCTCTCCCTCTTTTTAAATATTTTTCATATTTTCAGTATTTTTGGCCAATTACCATTGAAGCAAATGCTATGGTAAAATTATGATTGCACTTGTTAATTTATTAACTATGTGGTATTCTGTCTACACTTTATGACTAATTATCTCTTAGGAGATTTAATTAGAATGTTACAAGAACTTGATATGTTTTTTGAAATTCAAAGATATTATATATATATATATGTATGTATGTATGTATGTATGTATGTATGTATGTATGGAAGGAAACAGTAATAGTAAGTTTTAAAAAGATGAGGTATCTAGACATAAATTAGTTTGCAACAGAAATATTAGTTTTAAAATTAAATTTCAGAAAAAAATGTAAAATGTCATGAAAAATTCAAAAACTTAAATTTTAATTTTTTAGAAAAAAATAAAAAATAAAATAAAATAAAGCTACTGAATTCATAATCCTGCTTAAAACTTCTAACGTGTCCAAAAATATAAAATTAATTAAAAAGAAAAAAGAGTCACAAGGCAGGACAGAACCCTCGCCTTCTGGCCTGCGAATTAGCATGCTACCTTGACGCATGCTTATTCTGTTTAAACCATGTTCAAAGGATCAAACTAATAGGTATTTGATAAGTATCCTGAACTTACCAGAATAGTTAGGGGTATGACCTCTGCAACATACCTTAAAATAATCCAAATCATCAGTGTGTACCATGTTTGGTGCCCCCCCCCCCCTTGTTAGATGATTAGTTCATACGATAATGTACATTTTCTGTTATGTTCTTAATTTTCTCTTATTAACTGTGATTAACTTTAAAACATGTCTTGTGTATGATTAATTTTATATCTGCATGTCTGTATTGTATAGCTGATTTGGTACAATTTATGCATTATGTAGAAAAAATTATCTTGCGCTGTACAGTTCGAAATGGATCAATGAAATTTTAATACATTGCTGAAACATATCCTAATATAAAATATTGTACAAATGAATATTGCAAAAATAAAATGAATAAATGCTTATTAATTGGAGCTTTGTTACATTTCAGCAATAAAAATGTTTTTATATTCTGTCATGTACAGATTATGATTTTAGTAAGAGTACTCTCCCCTTTCCTCCTCTCACTCTCTGTGGATAATAAAATAAAATAAAATACTTTTTCACAAACATAATCTTTGTACATTGAAATTTTAAACTTCAATTTTTTTTTCAATTCATTTTAAGTAGTTCTTAAAATAATATTTAGTGCATTTAGTTAAGACTTTTGGTGACTTGTTTTTGTGATTTGTTAAAATTTACTATTTCTCAAAATTGTGAAATTTAAATATTTCATTTATGTCTACTCATAACTATTCTATTAAATATTGCAGAAAAATCTGTTTAAATGTTAAAACTGCTTTGAATTCATGCTTTTTCTTTATCATGGCAATCAATTTAATATAACGTGTATTTTAAAACTTTAATAATTTCTTCATTTAAAAAAAAGACAAAATGAGAGCTAACTATTTTTTAAAATACAGAGTGATCATAAACTATTTCAAAAAAAAAAAAAAAGAGGGTTGATAGTATTAATAAAGATAAACTATTTTTGTATAGAAGATTATGGTCACAATCTATTTATTCAACCAAATACCTCCTTCCAAGCTGAACTCGTAGTTTCTTTCATAACTTTAGCAAAAATGATGATACTTCAGTGAAATTTTCTACAAATTCATTTTTCTTTGTGTGGAATGTGATATTACAATAGAGTGCTGATAGTGATTTGTAATTATTGACACATGTCAGCTACATTCTAAATCATGGAGTGTCTAGCTTAATGTTATTCAAATGTGAGTGGTCTGCCCTTTTCATTACTTTGTATGATGTAATCACATTTCATGGGGGGAAAAATGTGTTGAAAATATCATTACAATATTATTATTGCAAAGGTTATGAAAGAAAATCCAGATCAATCTTAAAGGGAGACACCCTGTATTCGACTGAATAAGTAGATTCGATCCTGATTTCTATACAAAAATTGAATACTATCACCCCTTTTATTTTGTTGAAACAGTGTACAATTATTGTATTTATTTACATCGATTTATTATTTTTAACTTTAACATTCTTTTTTCAATCTTGACTATCAACTTGGCTCATACTTCAGATAATATTTTTATTGCTACATTTAACTAAATGCAATTTCTCATTTTAGCATTTCTCTAATAATCTGCATTTTAACATTCTTTCATTGAATGTCATTCACTCGCATTGCATTTGCCTAACTTAAAGAAAATAAAAAGTAAAAAATTTCTTTAATATAATTTGAAATGATTTTCCAAGAAATTTCATTCAGAAAATAGTTTTGTCAAATATAGTTAAAATACTGTAACATTAATTTTGAATAGAAATATTCCATACTGCGCGGATTTAAATTGATTTTCGCTCTATTGTAAATTGGAATGTAACTAAATATATAGCATAGTACCCAAATTGCTGTTTTAGCTAAATGCTTTGAATCACAATGTAGCAGAAATATTTTTCACAACTTTTGCATCGAGATCATACTTTCTTAATCAAAAATGAGTTCTTAAATTTTTAATCTATGAAATTTAGATGTGTTATAGAAATGAAAATTTTCAATTACATTTAGTAAGCATTCAAAGAAAATATTTCTATAAATCCGTTTATAGGTATGCATAATCATATCACATGAAAGTAATTGAAAAAAAAAGTAATACTATTTACAATTTATCTTTCTTTCACATAAAAAAATTGAGTAAATTTTAATATCTATGAATTTTTATTATATTATTCAAAATTTTTTATCCTTACAATTGGAAATTAATTTCTTTTTCTTCCACAAACAAATATTGTATGTAAAATGATTACAGGTTTGAAGATATGTACTGTGTGAGCAACATTCCATTACTTTGTGATTTAACTTTAGAAGGGTGTCCCTTAAGTGCATTACCAAATTATCGACACCTCATCCTATTTAACATTCCTCAACTGAAAGTCCTGGATACAAGACGAGCTTTGGTATAAGCAATATAACTCTACTCTTTAGCATTTTTACTCTTCTGCTTTTCCCCTCCTGCTTTTCCTACATAAGCTCTTCCTTTCATTATCTTAATTTTTTATTTCCTTTTGGGCCCAGTAAAATATTTAAGTACAGGTGTTCTCAAATTTTATTTTTAAATTTATTTATATGTTTAGTTGACACTTAAGTTTGGAATTTAAGTATAGCATTTTAAATAAATGTTTTTATTAAAAAAGTATCATTGGTATATCTTTATTATTATGGATCTCATGAAACAATATCAGTAACCAAGTTTGGTCACCTGGAAGAAGGAGCGGTGAAAGGGTTAAAAGTTGAAATATGTCCCATGGTTTTTAAAATATAATTCAAGCAAAAGCATTAAAAAGTGAATAAAATAGTTTTTTAGCATAGTACTATTATTTCACAGCTCACTATATTAAGTAGCGATAATTAGCAAAATCATGTAATAAGAAACAACAGAATGTGATTTGTCACATCAACAGTAATTAGAAAACGATAATGCTTTCAGTGCTTTATTGATTTATCCATGTTGTCTTATGCAGCAATTCCAATGGCTTCTTTGTGACTTTACTCCTCCTAAACTGTTCGGCCAATAACCATATAACCATCTAATTCAGCACCGTGATAGATGCCAATGCTGTCATGGTTTTCATAAAAAAAATCTAACATAAATGGTGTCCTTGAGGAATAATTATATAGATCATAAGTGCCGTAGACTTTAATGTTAAAAATCAAAATTTTTTATTAATTTCCAAATCCAATTTTTTCTTTCCTCTTGCCACAAAAAGAAACTGTGTGTAGACAATCTGTATATTATAAAGCAAAAACATGCCTGTAAGTAATGCTGATGTCATATTGACACAACAACCTGAATAACAAATTTTGCTTTTTAGCAAATTTATTTACTTCTAAATATTGCACAATTTCAATTTTACACCATCAAATAAGAAACAACACGTTTTTTCGAATGCAATTTGCTTGAGAACTGTATCTCAATTTACTGATATTTTATTGGTTATAAAATAATTTTCAGACATTTTTTAAAAATCTTATCTATATTATGTGCAGCCTGCTTATGGAAGATTGACACGTTTGCACTTAAAACAATATAAAAAGTTCAGTATTTGTTTCTGGTTTAATATTTCATAAGGAAATTGAAACTTTATCAATAAATTATTAATATAAATAAAACATCAATTTAACAGACATGTAATCTAATTACGTGCTTAAATACCGAAATAATCAGAATCAAGAAGGTTTCTTTAAATAGTTAAATCTTTGGTGATGTTTCTCTTTACAAACAAAACGTCATGACTGACATCACAACTGTGAGCATCTAGAAAATGACATCGTTTTCATGAACAAAAGGCACAGGAAAAAGACACAGGCCTTGACACAGGAATTATAAAACAGATTACAGCAATACATTTAAAAATTCATTTTTTTTTTCTCTCCTGTTATCACAAAAAGAAACTGTGTGTAGACAATATCTTTATTATAAAGCAAAAACATGCCTGTGAGTAATTAAATATTTTAAATATATTAATCAAGTAAATATATTAAAAGAAAAAGGGATCTGAGATTAGATTATGTTTGATCAATGCTATTAACTAAAAATGATTTTGAATGATACTATTTACTTCTTATGCTTAAAATTTAATTTTGCATCAAACGTAGATGGTAAGTGTAACATCAAACTTTTTCTCTTATCAGAAATAATTTTATCAGTCATAATTAAAACTGCAACTTGTTTCACAAAGTTACAGTTAGTCAAATATCAGATAGAATAAATTAAAAACTGAAAAATATTTGAGATAATCGTATTTCTTCTGGAACAAAAAGTCCTAAAATAACTGCTAGTAATAATAATTTAGCATATGGGAAAAGAAAAGTTATAAGGATAATTATTTAAAAAATAATAATTATTATGTATGAATTTTTATAATTATTTTATTTTTGGAAGAATCAATTAAGTAAATGAAAGTATATCTAATTGAGTGTTAAAAATAAAATTTGTCATTGTGCTAGTTTCTCTGCATTGAGTGCTTGTGAACAATGTCTGTTTAAGCATTTCTGTTTTCGCCTCCCTCAAGAACAGACCAGTGTTAGTCATTTATCCAGAAATTGATCTTAACTGTAATACAAAATAATTAAAGCTGTTTAAATAAATTTCTCAAAATTTTCATTTTACAATGTAAATTAATTTTAAAGGGCATTCAGATCTTTTGTAGTGCTTTTGAAAATAAATTCATTTTTTTCTTTTCCTGGAATAATAATAATTTTTTTTTTTAAAACAGGAGAGGAGGTTGATAGTTAATTTTCGAATGATGCTTTCTGAAAGTTTGCATCATAGTTATTTTTTCTTTAGTAATTGATATTCTATTAAATTCCACAGAAATACTTTTCAAATATTTGATTAATTTAAATATCCATTCTTTCCCTTCCTCTTCTTCTAAAATACATTGCATTTTTTGCCTTGAAGTATAGTAGTTCTCTGGACTACTTAAATTTTTTTTTTAAAATTCTGCACTTATGGAAAGGGGGGGGGGGAAAGCCTATTACCTATTTCATATGTATTCACCCATTGATCCATATACTATAGGTTAAGGGCGGCAAAACTATGGCATGCGGCAGATTAATTTCGACATGACATATATTAAGGTCATTTAAATCAAAGTATAGTAAAATATCTCAAACTAAAATATAGTGAAATTACACAAAATGCATTAATTTAGATTATTTTGATTGGTTGTAGTCATCATAAAGATTGAAAAAAACTGAAATGCAACTTAATGAATCCCAGTCTAGCTCAATATTGGCTCAAAAACTTTTCATATTAAAAGATTATCAAAAAGAAAGATTATAAGGCACATTATAAGCAAAAATTCCAAAGGTTAAATTATGACAACTTGGAATTTGTTTCCAGAATTGTTTAAAGAAGCTGGACATTGACACTTGCCATTTTTTATTTCTGCCAGTCATTATTTTTGTCAAATGAATAATATGAAAAATTAAAGTAGAAACTTCTTGTCAGAGGACTCCAATTTAGCTGCATTCTTCCCAAAATAACCAAGTATGAAGCTAATATCAATTATTTGGCATCTAAGATGCAACAGCAGGAATATTATTTTTAAAATTACTTTCTAAAGTATAACACTAAATATAATCCATATTTTTTAATCCTGAAAACAAAATTTTAAGTAATTTTGATTAATTATTATTTGATCCAAAATTTTTTGGTTGTGGTACATCAAGGTTAAGTAAAATATATTTTTGTAAAAATTTGGCACGCAGATGTGAAAATGTTCGGCATCCATGTTATTGGTGATTTACCAACTGTTAATAAAAACTCCAGATTAAAAAAAAAAAAATGCACTTGAAAAATGTATCAGTTATGAAAGGTGGGGAGCAAGGACAGGGGAAATATGAAACTTGAAAAGAAAAAATGCAACTTATTGATTTTTAACATCGTGTTCAAAATATTAAAATTGTTTTTATTTTATTTATTTTTTAATGTTGTGAGTGTTGAACCTTTTAGGTCAGCAAAGGATGAAGACTATACCTGTATGCCACCCAGTATTCAGTTATTCAGTAATCCATTAAACATTTAAAGCAGTGATTCATAATATGGGGACCAAAGGGTGAAATTTTGATTTATAAGGATGACAAATCAAGAATAGTCATTAACCTATTTTCTGCCAACTTTTTTGCCCATTGAAAAAGAAAAAAGTTCAGAGCTGTAGTATAAAATGTAAAAATGAAAAAGTAAAAGAAGTTTTTATCAATTTTCAAAAATTCCTCACTCAAAAGTTCAAAATACAACTCTAATAATAATTATATATCTATTTTTAAGTTTTAGATTTTTTTTTACATTTAAATACTTTATACAACTTTTCTGGTTATTACTGTATTTTAGAATACCAGCAGACCTTTGCTAGGCTTTCACATTGCAATTTTTGAGATTATTTTCTGATATGTTTTTTCATAAATTTTTAATTAAATGCAACTTTTATCAATGTGTTTTAACAAAATGTGAGTATACTATATCAAAAGCCCATTTAAAAACCTTTCGTATGATAACTCATTCATTGTTGTGCATTTTGCATGGACATAGAAAAAGGGATATTGACATCAGGAATAATATATATTATTACACAAGTTTTTGGGTTGTTTATTGAATGAGCTTTGTGTTTCGGCATAATCCTATTTCACTCCATCATTTGGCACTCTTTAAAAATGATGCCACATCAGCAATTTCTAAATTGTTTACTTACATTTATCATATTTTAACCCCCAATAAGCAAATGGTAAAATGTTGCCTTTCTTAATTTTTAAAAAGTTACACATAGGAAAAGTAATGGATTTAGCGATTATCCATTATATTTTATTTTATTTTAATTAGATAGATATAAAACAGATAATATGAGCAGTAAAAAACAACGTTTTTATACACATTTCATTGATATTACATAAAGGTTAACGATTAATGTAAAGTTGAAAAAAAAAAAAAAATAGACGAAATTCGTTAATGCTGCGATCACTGTATCGCATGTAGGATCTCTTCGCGAACATGAAACTGAAAAAAAAACATCACTGGGTACAGCAATCTCGTTGCATCAGAATCCCCAAAAATACATGGAATTCGTTAATGCCGCGATCACTGTACCGCATGTATGATCACTTCACAAACATGAAACCGAAAAAAAAAGTCACTGGATACAGCAACCTCATTGCATCGGAATCCGTTAATGCCGCGATCACTGTACCACATGTATGATTGCTTCATGAGCATGAAACCAAAAAAAAAAAAAAAATCATAAAAATACACGAAATTACTTAATGTGGCGATCACTGTACCGCATGTATGATTGCTTCGCAAGCATGAAAAGTGTTCTCTTTTCTTCTTAAATTAAGCCATCTATTCAGCAATAAACGCAGTGGAATCATATTTATGGAAATGCATACGAGTGGAAGACTTTAAGAAATACAGCAGGAATTTAACTAAGTTGATTTATTGATAACAAATTTACAAATGAAAATCCAACGTCGGCATTACTTTGTTGAGCAAAATTAAAAATAAAAGTAAAATAAACTTTACACAAATAATTCTATTCCAGCAGCCTTCATAACCATAATTAATTACATGGCAATCAAAACAGGCACTGGTTCCGAGCAAGCTAGGTAAGGCAAATGGAAAAAGGCAAGGTGAATACAAGCATTTCATTCTGCTACATATACCAGTCTGCTTTGAAAATTTGCATACAGTTGCTGCCACTCTGTAAAGAGAAAAAAACATACGCGAAATGCCATTGGCTTCATGGGTTATGACGTCAAACATCGACAAAGCAGAGCAGCGATCGTGGAACGAGAGCCCCGAACTGCAATTAACAGTGATTAACAGCAATTTAAAATCACAGCGGTAAAGCGTGAATAAAACATGTGTTTATCGGAAAAACCGTGTGAAGCAATGGCATTCGTCTGTATTTTAACGTAGGCTTGGGGATGGTAAAAACAAATGTATGTCATGTGAAATAGAGATATTTTAAATGAATATATTAATCTTAAACTTTAATAATACATGACATAACAAAAAGAAAAAAACATCACCGGATGCAGCAACTTTATTGTATAGGGGTTACAAAAAAAACATGAAATTTGTTAATGTGGCGATCACTATACTGCATGTATGATCGCTTCGCAAACAGACTTCCATGAAAATTACGGTTATTGATTTATACTGTTCTAAAGTAACAAGAGTAGCCACTCACATACATAAAAAAAAGAAAAAAATCAAACTTTAAATAACCAAGCAGATGAAATTTTTTATAATGCTTATTTTTTTTAATATCATGATGCTGTTTATTGACGTGTCTTTTATAATTGTATTAAAAAAAAAAAAAATGTTTTATATTGTTAGGGGAACCGTCGGTAGCGTAATAAATTTTCTCTTTTTTCGAATTGTTAAATTGGTCTTCTATATTTTAGTATACGTTTTCGTCTTTTAATAATGGTAAAGAAGGATAGTTCAGCTTACCTGAGATTTTCCTTATGCGCTGAATATTTCCACAGTAATCCAAAGTGTTTGCACTGATATTTATCTTATCGACTGATTGAAGTATTCGCTATATGGAAGTAATAAGAACTATTATTATTAGTAAGTAGAGATGCACGAAATAAGAAGTAGATCCATTTTGAGTATAATATTATAATTCTTTTCTAGATATTTACATTTAAATCGCGTTTTTGGAGACTGCTTTTAGATGCTCCAATTTTACATTATATTTGAGAGATATATTTACAACACATATGTACAAGAGCGTTTTAACTGCTCGGATTCATTTTAGATTCTGAAGGGAATGTCTTTTAGTTCAGTTCACACACGCGTGATAACAGCTGTAGTTTTGAAGTAGGGAGGTCTGCAGAGTTTTTCACTTAATTGGTTTCGACAGTTTCTGGTTTTGTTCACTATGTTTTTCAGCTGCGGCACTTGAAGTACTTATTGGTAATTGGGGTCTGGTTTTTAACATGTTCTTATTTCGATCATTCGCTGCACGTGGAGATTATTCACTGCATAAAAAAGGTTTCTCCGTCACTCCCCCGTAATCTCCTGTGTGGGGAATGGTTGAAGGTTCAGTTTCTTACGGTGTTTCTTGTACACAGGTTTGGGAGTGGGTTTCGTGAGAGTGTCGGCTATCATTTCTTCACTGAGGCAGTATTGTAAATCGATTTTTCCTTCTTCTTTCATCAGTTTGATGTTGTGGAAACGTATGTCGATGTGTTTGGATCGCTTAGTATCTTTATCGTTTTCAGTCATTTTTATACAGGACATATTATCCTCAAAAATCGTGATGGGTAATTTTTGTGGAATGTTGAGATCGCTAAGCAAGTTTGTTATCCAACTTAATTCTTGTGCTCCGTTGCTAGCTGAAACGTATTCAGCTTCGGCTGACGAAAGTGCAATACAATTTTGCCTTTTTGTAATCCAGTAAATCGGTGATTTTCCTAGCATGAATAGATTTCCTGATGTTGATTTACGTGTTTTCAAGTCACCTGCCCAGTCTGCATCGACGTATGCTGTTAGGATGGGCTTGCTGTTTGCGTTAAGAGTTAAATTCAAATTTTCTGTAGTTTTAAGGTATGAAATGATTCTTTTCACTGCTGTCCAGTCCTTTTGGCATGGTGTTTCATTTCTACGACATAATATGTTGACTGCTGCAGATATGTCAGGACGCGTGATTGTTGATATGTAAAGTAATGTGCCTGTGGCTTGTCGATATTTCGTGTTATTAGGTAAAAGATTATCATCGTCCTCAAGTCTGTTGAATCCTGCAATCATGGGTGTGTAATGAGGTTTCATGTCGTTTAAATTCAGTTTTTTCACTAGTTCCTGTATTTTATTGTTTTGATTTAGGTAATACGTATCGTTGATTTTATTAATGTTTATTCCTAGGTAATTATTCACTTCTCCTAAGTTTTTCAGTTCATATTCTTTCTTAAGTTGGTTTATTGTTTCTTCGATGTCACTGTCCTTTCCTGCTATCAGGATATCATCTACATAAATGATGATGTATATCGGATTTTCTTGATTTGATTTAAAGTACAGACATGGATCATTTTTGCTCTGTAAGAAATTATTGTTTTTGAGTGTTTCCGATATTTTGGTGTACCAGGCCTTTGCGGCTTGCTTAAGACCGTAGATGGCTTTTTGAAGTTCACAAACTTTTCTTTCATCGCCGGGTTTAATATACCCGTCTGGTTGACTCATATAAACAGTTTCAGTTAATTCACCGTGCAAGAATGCTGTGGTAACATCGATATGTTTCACTTTCAAATTTTTGTGCAATGCAGAGATGAGAAATGCATGTATTGTAGCGTGCGAAACTACAGGTGCGAAAGTTTGATCATAGTCAATCCCGAATCTTTGACTATATCCTTGTGCTACTAGACGCGCTTTATAGCTTTGAACATTTCCTAAATTGTCCTTTTTTAGTTTAAAAGTCCATTTTGAACCGATAATTTTTGTTCCGGGTGGTGGATCTGTTAAAGTCCAAGTGTTATTTTTTCTTAGGCATTGGATTTCATTTTGTGTTGCTTTTATCCAATTTTGTTTATCATTAGTATTTTTCATTTTTTCGATATCTTCCCAATTTTCGGGAATGTTTTCAGATGAACTATTTATGAGACAAACATATCTGTCAGGAGGAACGCCTCTATTTGTCCTATTAGACCTTCTTGGTTCAATTGTTTGCTGTTTGGGCACGGATGGTGTCTCTTCACTGTCAAAAGTTTTATTTCTAAGTGATTTTCATGTCTATCCGGTAATTGTGTATTGTCATCTGATGTTTTTGTGGTGATTTGTATCTCCTCAATGTTATCTGAGTGTACATTTTCATTTTCAAGAAATTTTACCGTTCTCGCTATTATAATTTGTTTTCCTTGTGTGTGAATTCTATAACCAGTCGATCGTGTGTCATAACCTACAAACGTTCCGGTTTGAGCCCTGTTATCGAGTTTTCCTCTATTTACTTTATCGACGTAAAATAGCGCTTTACAACCGAATGTTCTTAAGTGTTTTAAATTCGGTTTAATTCCTTTCCATAATTCGTAAGGTGTTCTGTTGTTGTTTGCTTTGGTTGGGAGTCGGTTTTGTAAATATGTTGCAGTGTTTATGGCTTCACCCCAAAAATGTTTGCTTAATTTTGCTTGTGATAGCATGCTTCTAGTCATATCTAATAAACTTTTATTTTTTCTCTCCGCAACTCCATTCTGGCTCGGATTATGCGGGACAGTCAATTGGTGTAAAATTCCGTTCTGTTTTAAGTATTCATCGATCTCTTGATTTACATACTCACGACCGTTATCCGATCTAATTTCCTTAGGTTTTTTACCGAACTGATTGTATATCATCGTTACGTACTCTTTTATCTTTTCAGCAATTTCGCTCTTTTTAGATAATAAATATATCGTAGTATATCGGGAATAATCATCAATAAGAGTCATAAAATATATTTTTCCGCCTAAGGTCGGTGTATCTAGAGGTCCACACACGTCACTGTGGATCAAATCCGCAATATTAGTAGCTCGATTTGTTGCTGATTTAGGATACGGCGTGTTAGTTAATTTAGTTTCGATACAAGTTACACATGTTTTATTTTGATGTTTACATTTTCCTATCTTTATTCCGTCCGCAAGTTGATTTGTTATCATTGATTTAATCGCGTCATAATCTCTGTGACCTAGTCTGCGATGCCAGAGATCTATGCATTGTTTGCTGTCACAGTTATACGTTACGTTTATATAATTTTGTGGTTCTTCCACATCGTCTATTTCCTCAATAATGTATAAGTTTTTCTCATTTTTCGCCCTAATATATATTTCTTCATCAAAGATCAAATCGCATTTATTATCGTCGAAGATTAGTTTACACCCGTTTTTAGCGGCTTTACTAACCGAAATTAGGTTTGACTCTAAATCTGGGACATAAAGCACTTTGCGTAATTTCGTTAGTTTTTCTTTTCCTTCGGGGGTTAATGTTTTTATAAAAACTTCTCCTGAACCTAACGCTGTCAGTTTATTACCATTCGCGATTGTTACTGAAGTTTTATTATAATCAATAAATTTACTAAATAGGCTTTTATCGTTACAAATGTGCGAGGTAGATCCTGAATTGAGAATCCAGTTATTTTTGCCTACTTTTTGAGTGATTAATGCTTTATTTTGCGTCTGATCATTTGCGTATTTTCTTTCGTTTGGAATTTTATTTTCTCTACGAGTTTCGTTTTTTTCATAACATAATGAAGATGAGAAATTCTTTTTACTTTTGAATTGATTGTTACGAGGATTTCCGGATTGTACCGTGTTTCTGCTCTTGTAGTGCCAGCAATCGTAAGTCGAATGATTTTTCATTTTGCAGTTGTTGCAATATTTTTGTTCTCTTCTATTTTCAGTGTGTGTATATCTCCTATTTGTTTTAAATGCTCTCTTGCTGTTGTTATATCTGCTATGTGATTGTTCTGACATTTCATGTCTACGATTATATTCATCCGTTAATTTATTTTCGATAAAATCAGGGGTGAGCTCATTTTCCGGTCTCGCCTCCAACGCAGTTATCAAAGTATTGTAACTGGGGGGAAGAGAACACAGAAATAGCGCGGAAATATGTGAATCGCTAATATTTTCTCCAATGGCATTAAGTTTATCTATAATTTGCAAGATATTAGTGATATGTGAGATCATGTTTCCGCCCTCCGCTAATTTAGTACTGTATAATTTTCGTAACAGGTAAAGCTTACTAGATAAATTGCTTCTCTCATGTATGTTTTTCAGAGCTTCCCATGTTAATTTGGCAGTTTCTAAGTTTTTTACATTTACGATTTGAGAATCATCAATGCTTAAGTTAATTAAAGCTCTAGTCTTGCGGTCTCTTTTGTGCCATGCGGGGTCGGGTGGAGCTGGTGGATCTTGTACTATAATATCGTCGAGTTCCTCTTTAATCAGGAACATCTGCATCTTGAACTTCCATGTACTATAATTTGTAGAATTGAGTTTTTCAATAAATTGAGTATTTTCTTTTATCACATTCATTTTTTTCTTTTTTTTCTTTAGCGTTCTTTTATTTATTATTATATTTTAGAAATTTGTTAAATTATCGTTTTTGATACTGGGATAATATTCTTTTTTCAGAATCAGTCTTTCATAATCTTTGTTAGGGGAACCGTCGGTAGCGTAATAAATTTTCTCTTTTTTCGAATTGTTAAATTGGTCTTCTATATTTTAGTATACGTTTTCGTCTTTTAATAATGGTAAAGAAGGATAGTTCAGCTTACCTGAGATTTTCCTTATGCGCTGAATATTTCCACAGTAATCCAAAGTGTTTGCACTGATATTTATCTTATCGACTGATTGAAGTATTCGCTATATGGAAGTAATAAGAACTATTATTATTAGTAAGTAGAGATGCACGAAATAAGAAGTAGATCCATTTTGAGTATAATATTATAATTCTTTTCTAGATATTTACATTTAAATCGCGTTTTTGGAGACTGCTTTTAGATGCTCCAATTTTACATTATATTTGAGAGATATATTTACAACATATATGTACAAGAGCGTTTTAACTGCTCGGATTCATTTTAGATTCTGAAGGGAATGTCTTTTAGTTCAGTTCACACGCGCGTGATAACAGCTGTAGTTTTGAAGTAGGGAGGTCTGCAGAGTTTTTCACTTAATTGGTTTCGACAGTTTCTGGTTTTGTTCACTATGTTTTTCAGCTGCGGCACTTCAAGTACTTATTGGTAATTGGGGTCTGGTTTTTAACATGTTCTTATTTCGATCATTCGCTGCACGTGGAGATTATTCACTGCATAAAAAAGGTTTCTCCGTCATAAATAACTAATAAATCATTAAAAATATAGATAAACGTCAAGTACAGAATCACTTGATCTCGTAACAAATACGTCATACGTAACAAACGCATCACCACAAAAATATCATTGTTCAGCCTTTCCAACAATAAAAGAGCTACATTTGGCTGACTATCGACGATTTGGCAAGATTTCACCAAATGATGGGGTCAAACAGGAACCAACATTGTGTTTCTATTAACTCTGCAATATCTCAACCATAGAAACTTTTATAAATGAAACTAAATAAAGATATATTTAAAACTGTCTCAAAGCATTTAATCTAAAAAGTATTTGAAAATTTTTAATTAAGTACTACAAAATTTAGGAAATTAATAAATTCTACATTAGGGATCATAGAAAGATATTAGTTGACAGTAAATTTCTTATGATCTTGCTGTGAACCTCATACAAAGTATATGAATATACATTGACATGTGCATTTTAAAATTAAAAATCTGAATATATATGGAGATCAACTGGCAATTATGAGGAAAATCTTCTCTAACAGAGAAAAAGGTTATGATGGGAAAGAAAAATGGCTACTTTAAAATTGATAAGGTTGAGGATCCAAAAATGCTTCTTGTGCACTGTGTTACTCATAGAGGGATCTTATTGTTAAAAAATATTCCACCAGTTTTTAATGAGTTACTAAAATCAGTTATGAAATACAGTCGAACCTCGTTAACATGAAATCGCTTAGCACGAAATATCGCTTAGCACGAAATATCGCTTAACACGAAATAATACTGAGGTCCCGTCAGATAAGTCTGAAAGTCAATGTTAATTAAGTCGTTTAACATGAAATAGAATTTCGGAAAATCACGCTTAAAGCAAAAACGTTTTTGCTCTAAAATCAAAATACGATTCCTTATGCAAAGTTTTCGATATTTCAAACTTACATGTCACATCCTCTTATTAAAATGGAATTTTTCTCATGGTTTGAAAAAAATCTAAAGTGAAAAGGGTTTCAGAAAAGGGAGAAATTCTGAATTCCTCACTTATCCCTGCTTTTCTTTGTCCTCTGATATGCGGAAAATTTCCCACACTAACCATATGAGCTATAGATCGGTCACAATGAAAGTTTGCGTGAAGGAATTTCTTTTTTAAAAGTGGTTGTGCCAATACTCGTTTGTCTGTATACACAGTGGCATAAACCATGAACCGGGTTTCCGAAATCTCCTATCTTCAAGTGAAAGAAGTGACAATGCCTACTTCACTACCTGACTAACATAATTAAAACTCTGTTCGCAGTTACTCCTTAGAATTCTATGAAAAATGTGTCGAAAACAATAAACTGTATCTTTAGAAACCAAGCAAAAAATTTTAAATGATGTCAGCGATAAAGTGCTGAAAAAATCAAAAATTGCAGCAAAGAACAGGATACGCAATAGCACATGCTATATGATTTTAAAGAAATGTGAAAAGATTGAAATGGCTTATGTTGTGAGTTAGTTCGAACCAGTAAGAAAATGAATGTGTACAGGAAAGAAATTGAAATTGCTCCCTTGCGGTGGATAAAAGAGGCAAGAAGACAGAACATTGTTTTATCTGGTGCAGTTTTGCAAGAAAAAACAAAGGCTTTTGCTAATGGTCTCAGTGCGAGCGATTCCACATATTCTATAATGTGACTGACAAGATTCAAAGAGCATCACAGAATTGTTTGCAAAAAGTTATGCGGCCGAAAAACAGGGGAATTTTTCCTAGTGCATTTGCTTAGATGAAGATGTGTTGACTTCGGATGTGAACACAGACGAAGTGATAATTGCTACATTAGGTGAAGAAAAAGATGTCAACATCAGAGTCTCAGACGAAGATGAAGAAATTGACACAGAACGGAAAAGTTTAGTGTCATTAAATGAATCTATCACAGTATTGAAAATTGTACGTTTTCTTATGGAACAAGAGGATGCTTTCCGAGCTTTCGACAAGTTAGATGAGGTCGATACGTTCTTAAAAGAAGTACTCTACAAATATTGTAGCAAAAGTCAATAACAGAATTAAAGAAAATGATTAGCAAGTAAATAAATTTATTATTGCCTAAAATGATGATAAATTTGTTTTATTTCCTAATTAAATAGAAATAAAATTCTATTTCTTATTAATTTATGATTGTAAAAACATGGTTATATTTGTAGGTTAATTTATTTAGTTTTTATATCTAACATAGATGGCTCCACTATTTTGACGGTTAACATGAAATTTCTAATAACACCAGAGGCGGATCAACTACCACTCGGGCCCCTAGGCTTGATCTTTTTTTTGCCCCCCTCCCTCCTACAAAAGAATATATACAGGGTGATTCAAATTACATGTTTGCTCATTTATCTCTTAGACCACTGAAGATATTTATCTCTTAGACCACTGAAGATAGAAACATAATTCAAATTACAAGTACAGATTTTAGACATGGCATTTGTTGTACAAGGGGCTTTATACATATTAAAATATGATATTTAATTTTTATACGACCCCTGTATTGTATAAGTTATAGTTAGAAAAATGTACTTTGATTACGAATGAACACAAAAAAATCTTATTCTTTTATGACCAAAACTTACTAAATTATTATATTTCGTTTTTTATGAAATTTCAGTGTTTCCTGACACTAAAACGGAAAGAAGCACTGTTAGTGCAGGTAAACATTGAAATTCCATTAACTTCAAAGTGTTATAATTCGGTACAAACTGGAAGCCGAAAATTTTCATGAATCCAGTAATCTCTTCTTATAAATATATAAAAAATTAAAAGGGGCATTTGGAATACCTGTCGATGCTGCGAGTAATGGTCACTGGTTCAATTAAAACTAAATATTACTTCAAAATTAATTTATGTACACGAATATTATTTACATGTTACCCTTACATTATTCAAAGATTGTAGATCCAGCAAACGCACCATAGGTCCGCTTAGATCGCCAATAAACAAACGAATGACAAATATTAAATGTTGCCAACGGCAAAACACAAATTACAATAGAATTAGCCTTGGAGGCGCGCGCAACAGCCAAGGTCAAGGGAAGCGGTAACATACCGGCCCCCGTTGACATGTGCCAACATTCAAACAAATACAACACTAAATATTTTTAAACATATTGCTTACAATAAAAATTATTTAAAATACAATTACATACAAGTTCCAAAACACCTACATACTTAAATTATAAAACGTTATACATGTCTAACCTTTAAAACAATATAGTACTTAATATACATAACAACCCTTCAAAAAATTAGAAAACATATATACATATATAAAAACAATAAATGACACTAATATAATTGCATTAATGTTTCAAGTTTCTAATGGAAGAGGACAAACTTTTGAGATGGACCTCGTAACTACACTTGTTGCTGTTTTAATTTCTAAAACTCTAATTTTTCCATCAGATCCAGGTATTACTTTTATAACACGGCCCATTGCCCATTTGCCTGGGGGTAAATTGTCCTCTTTTAGGATGACCATACATCCTTCTTTTAGATTTTTTTTCTCAACATACCATTTAGTTCGTTGCTGTAAATGGTTCAAGTAATTATTTTTCCATATTAATTGTGTCATTTTCATGATTGCCTGCCAATTTGACAGTCGGTTATCATTAATTTTTGTCAAATCAGGTTCAGGAATTGAAGTGATGGGTCGACCTATCAAAAAATGGCCAGGGGTCAAGACTTCAATTTCATTTGGATTGGCCGACAAGGGTATTAAGGGGCGAGAATTTAAAATTGCTTCGATTTCTGCCATTAATGTCCAAAATTCTTCGAGTGTGACTCGAGAATTGCCTAAGGTTCTTTTAAGATGGTACTTGAAAGATTTCACCCCAGCCTCCCATAATCCACCAAAATTGGGCGAACGAGGAGGGATGAATTTCCAAGTGACAGCCTCGGAGGCCAAATAATTAGACAATTCTTCATCAGGCTTACATACCAGGGCATGTAATTTTTTCAATTCCGTATTAGTACCTACAAAAGTAGCTCCATTATCTGACATGATAATTAAGCTTTTACCTCTTCTAGCGAAAAACCGTTTCAGGGTAGCAATAAATGATTCGGTTTTTAAATCAGTAACTATATCTAAATGGATTGCCTTAGTGGCGAGACAAACAAATAATACTACAAAAATTTTATTATAATTTCCCTTTCTTTGGTTTTTGTATTTAATCAGAAAGGGTCCACAAAAATCAATCGCACATTTTTCAAATGGTGGGCTAGGATTTACTCTTTCTGAGGGCAAATTCCCCATGATTTGATTTGCCCCCATGGGTTTATTTCGAAAACAGGCTATACATTTGTGTACTGTTTTACGAGCCAAAGATCTTCCACTTAGTACCCAATATTTTTGCCGAACATGATGCAATAATGACTGCGGCCCTAGATGGAAAAACTTTACATGATAATATTAAAAAACAATTTCGCTTAATTTATGATTATGAGGTAGTACAATAGGATGCCTCTTTTCATAGGTCAGACTGGAATTGTCTAAGCGACCTCCTACACGAATAATTCCTTCGGAATCTAAATATGGATTCAAAAATTTTAATTTATTATTACCTGAAAGGTTCCTCTGGTTCTTCAAATTTTTTAGATCTTCAGCAAATGAAGAATACTGTACCTGTTTTATAAGAAATACTTCAGTTTTCTTTAACTCAGCAGAGGATAATGGCCCATCTTTTTTTTCTTCAGGATTTTGACAATTACTTACAAACCTACAAATATAACTTATGACACGAATCAATTTTAGAAAATTATTAGTCAAAGTAAATAAATAATTAAACAAGGAAAATTCATTCTTAATTGCGAAGGTATAGTCCTGAATTGGTTTAAGTTCTGCAGCATAGTTAATGTTATTGTCAAGATCTACCGGATGATTTTTTACGTGCTTAATTTTTTTACAAAGAAGATTCGTACCACAAAACCAAAATTCGCAGGTCAACAGTTCCTTGGCATCCAGTCCTCGAGATATAACATCAGCTGGATTGTTTTCCGATGATATGTGTTGCCATTGGTACGAGTCCGTAAGGTCTTGAATAGCGGCAACTCGATTACTAACAAAAGTTTTTAGCAGATGTGGGGGTTTTCTAATCCATGCGAGAGATATCGTGGAGTCAGTCCAGAGAACAACATTTTCTATTTGAACGTCCAGTGATGGTAGAAGTTTATGCATCAACTTAGCTAATAGAAGACAAGAGCACAACTCCAGCCAGGGAATTGTCACAGTCTTTATGGGCGACACTCTGGATTTACTACACAGAAATTGTGCAGTAGGAGATCCTTCAACCGGTAAGGATTGAACATAGATTGCAGCTCCATATGCTGACAACGAAGCATCAGCGAACCCATGCATTATTATGCGATCTTCTCGAAAAACGTGTCTGGGAACCTTTAAGTTTTTTAACTCTGAGAGGGTGGATACAAAGTCGTTCCATTCTCTTGCCAGGAAATCCGGCAATGGCTCATTCTAATCGATTTTGGCTAGCCAGAGCTTCTGCATAAATATCTTGGCTCTTGTTATTACAGGACCAAGTAGACCCAGTGGGTCAAAGATTTTCGAAATAAGAGAGAGAACATCTCGTTTACTATAAAGGTCCTTTTCAAAAATTTTTAATTTATATTGAAAACAGTGACTCTGTGGATCCCATAGAACACCCAAGGTTTTTATCGAAGGACACTCTGGTTGATCATCGAAACTGTATTCGGTGGCAACCCTATTTTCAGATTCGATCAATTCTGGGTTGTTTGCACACCATTTGTGCAACTTCATGTTTCCGAGTTTTAACAGGTTAATTAATTGAGATTGAAGGATTTTAGCCCTTTCGAGAGTTGATTCTCCAGAAAGAACATCATCAACGTAAAAATCATTTAAGACGACCGACGATGCTAGAGGTAAATTGTTTTGTTCATCTATTGCTAATTGCTTAAGAGCACGAGTAGCTAAGTAAGGAGCGTTCGATGTCCCGTAAGTCACTGTATTCAGCTTATAAATTTGTACTGGCGCGTCAATACTGTCCTTCCACAAAATTCTAAGAAGGTTTCTTTGTGAGGGATCTACTAGTATCATTCGATACATTTTTTCTACATCAGCTGTGAATGCATACCTGTGTTTTCGAAAGCGAAGCATAATCTGAATCAATTCCTGTTGCGGAATTTTACCCTTTAAAAGGATGTCATTCAATGACAAACCAGACGTTGTGAGCGTTGACGCGTTAAAAACAACGCGCAAGCGTGTAGTGCTTTTCTCTGGTCTGTATACCCCATGATGAGGTATATAATAACAGACTTCTCCGGGTTCAGATTCCTCTACTAACACCATATGATTTAAATTTTTATACTCTTCCATAAATGTCGAATATAGTAGTTGCAAGTTTGAATCCCTATCTAACCGCTGCCAAACTTGATCGAGTCTTTTTTCAGCAAGTTTTCTGGATTCTCCTAAAAATGTAGCATCCTCCATAGGCATACTCACTACATATTGACCGTCGGATGTTCGATAATGTGTCGAACTTTCAAAACGCTTTCGCAACGCTTTTAACTTCAAAATGCTTTTCGCAAAATTGTTCTTCATTACTAAGCTGAGAATTGGAATCACTAATATCTTCTATTTCCCAAAATTTTTGCAATGAATTTTCTATTTTTTCGTTTTGAGTGAGTAAACCGCAATATTGAGAATCAAGTGAGGAATTATTCACAACACCGCTAGCTACATAACCGAACAATGTCCCTTGAAATAATAGGTTTTGTGAAGAACAGCGAATTTGACCTGCTTTTAATAAATCAAAAAAACATTCGGCACCCAATAATAAGTCTATTTTTCCTGGTACATTAAATGTATCATCTGCTAACGAAATATGTATAGGTATATCAGAAATTTCTATATGAATGGGCATTAATGGCGTTATTTCTGTTATTTTTGGCACTACAGAAAAATCCAGTTCCTTTTTGAAAGCTCTATTTTTATTTGAAATTACAGTTTTAATTTTATGATTAAGTGTTGTACATGTTCCATTTAACCCTGATACAGGAGCGACAACCTTAACTTTCTTTAAACCCAATTTTTTTGCAAAGTCAAATGACACACAATTAATTTGACTGCAAGAGTCTAAAAGACTTCTTCCTCGAATAAAATTTCCTTTAATAGTTTTAATATCAATTATTGCAGTTGATAAAATAACATTCTTATTTGAAAGTAAATAGTTCGAAAGATTTTGCGAAACGATTTCCGGCGTCACATTCCTTTCTTCTAATTGTTCTATCTCTCGCTTTTGATGACGTGATGAATCATTGGGAACAACAGAGTTTTCTCTGTGTAAAAGGCTGCTGTGCCTTGAGTTGCAATGCCTACATAAATATTTCGATCCGCAGTTTGCTGCCAGATGTTTCGGTGAGAAGCAATTAAGGCAAAGTTTATATTTCTTAACGATCGCAAATCGCTCATCAAATTTCATATCAAGGAATTTCTTACATCTAAAAAGAGGGTGAAATGAATCACAAATAACACACTGTTTTTCGGAAGAATTTGAATTAACGACCAATGCTTTCGATTTCATTTCATTAGTGTTTTTTATTCTTGTAGATATATTTTTGTTTATGCTTTCGAGCGATTGACTTCGCTTTTCGAGAAAGGTCATTAAATTATCAAAGCTTGGTACTTCTGACGTGTTTATAGACAGTTCGAATTGCTTTCTCGTGTCTTTATCTAGTTTATCTAAAATGATAGTTATTATCAAAATGTCCGAAAGTTTATTTCTTTCAAATCCCAAGTTGTTTAAAGCCCTGATGTTTTTATTTATAGCATCTACTAAACGTCTTAATTCTTTAGCAGACTCATGCATAATTTTTTCAAATTCTAGTATAGCTTTTAAATGAATATTAACCATAATTCTTTTATTATCAAATCTATTTTCTAAAGCTTTGAACAACGAATTAAATGTATCTTCTGGAGTTTCTAACAGTTTAGCCTCATTTTTTAATGCGGAGTGAAGATAATGTAATTTCTGAACGTCTGACAGTTCGTCATTATTTGTAACGATATTATTAAATTCAATTTTAAACATATTCCAATCCTCATATTTCCCACTAAATTGAGGAAGTGGAATTTCTGGCAATTTTATCTTACAACTATGTAATTTGAATTGAGAATTTTTATTTTCATATTCATCAGAATTTAATTGAAGGAGACCTACCTCTAAATCTTGTAGTCTTTCCTCCAATTCGAGTAGTGACGTATCGATATCTGTCATATTTTGATCTTCAGGAACTGTTGCGTAATAATCTGTACGCAGGGTATCCACATTACTGGAGATCTTTTCAAGAACTTTTAGTTTTGTTTCTATTTTAACTTTAGTCCATTGAACTGTTTCATCCTTTACTAGATTTTCTAATCTAGTGAGTTGAGCCTTTACAGAGCCTCTAATACGATTTAAAGTAACTAATGTAGTCATTATGAACTAACTATAATTTCTAACTATAATACTAGCACTAATTAGAATCAATTTACTCCGCGAGCGGACCAAATTAATGTCGATGCTGCGAGTGAATATGAATGGTCGCTGGTTCAATTAAAACTAAATATTACTTCAAAATTAATTTATGTACACGAATATTATTTACATGTTACCCTTACATTATTCAAAGATTGTAGATCCAGCGAATGCACCATAGGTCCGCTTAGATCGCCAATAAACAAACGAATGACAAATATTAAATGTTGCCAACGGCAAAACACAAATTACAATAGAATGCGCCTTGGAGGCACGCGCAACAGCCAAGGTCAAGGGAGTAACAATACCATCTATATGTTGATAACCTGAAAGATTCAATAAATGAGTGAAACAGAGTATTGTACATCATTTCTCTTTTGCATAAAATATCAGCCCAATATGAAGAAAAAACCCAAAAGAAAATCTTAGCACAGGGGCCCTTTTCTTCAGGGCCCCTAGGCTTCAGCCTATCAAGCCTAATGGGTAATCCGCTTCTGAATAACACAAAAAATATTCGCAGTCCCTTCAATTTACTGTTAACGAGGTTCGACTGTATATCAGTGCTATTGGAGCTAATACCTAATGTGAGTTTCTTTTCAAGAAATTGTGTGAAGATAAAAAATGCAGAATATGTAAAATTTTTGTTTCACTTTGAGGTGAATTGGGCAAGAAACAACAAAAAACTCTTTTTGACGTAAAGGCAAAGATATAAAATAATTTTGTTGAAAAAAAAATCAGTAGCACATTTTTTGACAAATATTTTACCTATTTCATATGTTAAAGAAATGTGAAGTGGTTGATGCTACTGCACTTCTCGTTGTTAATGCTCTTTTGCCAAATAAAGGTTGGGAACCATTAATTTAAAGTGTAAACTGAACTTTAATATCTTATAAAATAAGATCTAGTGGTAAGAATATCTTCATCAGGGGTTATTAAGAATACAATCTCTATAACATATGTCAATTTTACAAAAAATCATGCATAAGATGTTTGGCAGTATTCTTGTCAGTAATTAGTGTCTTCTGTAGTTAAAAATAATTGGATTTTTTTTCTTCCATTGTTTGTTTATTCTTTAAACCAAGCTATGTCAGAATAGAAAGTGAGTTATAATTATATTTACTTTTGTTGCAGCTTTTAATTTCTTTTTATTTATTTACTTTTGAAGTTTTTAATAAATGAGGATCACTGATATAGTGCAGTTCATATTAGAGTTTTTTTTTATCATAAAGTTACAGATCCTAAATTTTCAGCAGCAGTTTTCAAACATCTTAGGATAATCTCTGTCATTACTTGAAATGTTTTTTTCCCCCTTCCTGTGAGGGTGGGGTATGAAGCTTATGTAACAGTAGCCTATTAAGTTATTATTTTGAGTCTTATTAAACTGTTTAATCCTTTTAGAATCATTACAAATTACTATGGTAGTCTTCTTAGATTTAAATGCAAAAAGAAAAAAAAAAGTTTGAGAACCCCTGAAAAGGATATATTTTTTTTTATTATGTTTTAATTTTGTTTTCTGGAAGGGAAGAGTAACTGCAAAATTTTAATCTGTGCTGTTAATGTCATTAAATAAGAAAACTTGTGTTCTGCTATTTTGCATGCTTTCTGCAATGTTAATATACTACATTTAATGCTTGCTTTTTAAAATCTTTGCTTACTTTTTAAGCATGCTCCTATGCTAATTCAAATTTATTAAATCATGAATTTCAAAACTTTTTTTTGTTTTGTTTCAGTTTGTAAATTTTAATCTCATGACAAATAAGATAGCCAAAAGTTTTTCATAACTTAGTTATTTGATGAGTCTTTTTATCAAGATGTACTTTTGTTATACGAAAGTTGCAAATTTTTCGGTTGAATTGAGAGTAATTATTTTGTGATAAATTGAGATCATTATTTTTTCTTTAGGATGAAGAAAGGCGAACAGCTCAAGCTTTAATGAGAAAAGAAGAGCAAAGGCGGCAAGAAGGTATTAGGCAAGCAAAAGTTAAAGTAAGTTTATCTCTTCTTTTTCTCTTTGAAAGCTTAATCTAGTGATTAAATATATATTATTAACTAGCTGATCCTTTCCCCGGTGTTGTCTGGCCAATGATAACCTTAAATATATCTAAAATTGATGTTGAATGATTTTATATTTTTAAACAAAAATCTTACCCAACAAACCTAATGTTGGGGATGCCACTGCCCCTTCGGCAGTGTACACTCTTAAATTTGCATGATTTAAAAATTTTTAATTAAAAACTATCCAAACAAAAACTGGATTCCTTTTGCTAATGTGGAAAAATGCAAAAAATCACAGAGAACAACGTTTACTATTGTGGGCCATTGTAGCCAAAATTCTTTCATAAATGTAAAAAAATTGCTGGAGAATGTGAAAAATCGTTAAAGTTTCAAAAATTGCAGAGGGCAAAATTTATTGTTACTATAGTGGTGTAAAACATTGTTACCAAAATTCTTTCATGAATGTAAGAAAATCAATGTAGAATGCAAAAAAATTAAAAATCTTATAAACTATAACGGAAAATTAAAAACTTGCTGTATGAATTTGAATAAACTTTATTGAAAAAAGGACTATTGTATTGGCTTAAAAGATTGAAAGTAGATTCCTTTCACTAATGTTGAAAAAACGAAGCAAAATGCTAAAAATTGCCGCGCCTAATCTACATCCCTTTGCTTTTTAAAATCTGGTATCTGTTTAATTGAAAAAAAATAATTTCCAAAACTCATTCACGCAATTTTCGTTTTTCGGCCCAGGTTTAAAATTCGACATTGACTCGGGAAATGTGAATACGGACAAACAGTAGACTCCAGATCATAGACACATTAATTTTCTCCAAAACGCACCATTGGGTTTTAAAAAATATCTACATTAACCCTTTTGAAACCTATCATTTACGTAATCCACTTTCGTGATTTTTGCTATTTTGGCTATGTTTACTCGTGGTTAAATTTCAATTCTACTAGGAAATTTGGTTGGGTCGAGTGTTCTGAAAAGGCCTCTTCCAGAACAGATTGCATCCTCTGGCAGTAGAAGGTGGAACTACAGGAGTATCTCTAGTTCTATGGGTCCGATTATGACTGGGTTTGGCTCATTCGACTTGACATCTATAGCATTAAATATTTTAGTTGCACTTTTGGCTGCCAGGGTGCACTTTCCAATCTCTGGTTCTATGAGCCTAATTACAACGGGGTTTCCCTCATTCAACTTGATTTCGATAGCATTACAGATTTCAGTCATATTCGTATAGAACAGATTGTTATTATCTCAGGTCCGGGCAATGCTGGGCGGGTTAGCTAGTTTAATTATAAAGCAGAGTTTGGGCAGTAGTTTGGGCGTAGTTTGGGCAAAAATGTCCTTTCATTTCCAATCCATATTTCGCCTCTCACTTTTAAAGATAACCTACTCTGATTAGCGGGTTTATTTTCCCCTCTTTGTTAATCGAAGAGAACTCAACTAATTCAACCCATTGTTTACTTTCTTCAAAGATTTTGGAAATGTTGGGTTGGAATTTTGCCATATCTGTATTATGTAGAGGTAAGCTGTAAGCGAATAAAATTGATAAATTTCAAAGCTTTATTTGATTTTGATATAGAACATAATATAGAACAAAAATATAGAACATTTCTTTTTAGGTCAGATGATTTTTTTAATTTGAACATTCACCCAAAAGAAAATGTCGCATTGGGATAATTCTAAATGCTAAATTTACGAAATGGAGATCTTAATTTAATCCAATTGCTCGGAAAATTTGCCAATATATTTATAGAATTTCGAAACTAATTGTATAAATTATTGGGAAATTTTATGCATTAATTTGAAAGATATGAAACATTTTAATTTCTCATTTTTTACAAAAATTTCCAATGCATTTTTTTTCTCTCTTTCATCAAATAGTTGCTAAGCAACTAAATTTCAAAGAATATCAACAAAGGAAAATTGTTGAATGTGTAAATTGAATATAGGTCACATAAGAGGAATTTACATTTGTATAAGTATATTTTATACATGAAATTTTATTCAATTTCAGCAACATATGATGTTTAGTGGTTGAAATATAAGTATTCTTTTAAGGATAGGATAAAATCTCTTGTACAAAGATATCCAATTAAGTTTGTCTTTCCAATTTGACACCTTTGCCTCCTGCTGGGAAAATATTACAAGCGCCCGTCAAAAACCCAGAAACTGCACGAAAATGACAGATTTTCTAAATTTGAGGGACTCTACTTAACTTATAATAATGTAATAATTAAGGTTCTCGGGACCTCTTCTGAACACGATGAAACTCACAACTACAACTACACTATATTGCCAAAGGTGACCGGTCACTTGCGATTATAGACGTTTTGTTAACTATCTAGAAAAATACATGAGGAATTAACCTGAAACTGCAGGTGTGTAAACAATATTGTATATGTTTCCGCGAAGATTTTTTCACGAAACCCCATAGGGGACTGACAACCATAGGCGTAGCGTGACCAAAAATTTTGGGGGGGCACAAATGTTTATTAAACACACGCACGTGCGCACACATTCCCATATATATACATAGTGGTATCTTGGTTAAAAACGTCCTCGCAGAAATTTTTCACATTGGGTAAAAGGAAATCAGTTTCGATCTTAAAGCCCCCTAGACCTAAAAGTTTACTTTTCTTAAACATTCGTCGTACAGCCATTTTTGAATTTTTTGCGAAATGTTTGTGATTTTTAGCGTTTTTTCGCGTTTTGTGACAATTTCTTAACATTTTTGTTAGGAATTAAGTTTCAATTTTTTAACACAATATAGTAAAATTTGTGTTCTGCCTTTTTTTAATTTTTCGCGAAATTTTTATGTGATTTTTAGCGTTTTTTATCTTTCCGAGGCAATTTTTTGAACATTCGTACGAGAAATCTGGTTTTATTTTTTCAGCCGATATAGTACATTTTCTACTCTGCGATTTTTAAAATTTTTTGAAAATTGATTATGCGATTTTACGCGTTTCGGGGCAATTTTTTTTACATCCGTAAACAGAATCCAACTTCAATCTATGTCCAATATAGCAAATTTTGTGACTTGCGATTTTTAGATTTTTCACGAATTTTTTATTCAATTTTAAGCGTACCGTGGCGATTTTTTTAAACATTCGTAAAATACATCTGGTTTCAATTTTTCAGCCCGATATAGTAAATTTTGTCCTCAGTAAATTCTAAATATTTCTTAAATTTTTTATGTGATTTTTAGTGTTTTTCTGCGTTTTGTGGCAGTTTTTTAACATTTGTGATGCGAATCTGGTTTCAACCTATTAACCCATTATTGTAAAATTTGTCCTCTGCGATTTTTAAATTTTTCATGAATTTTTTATGAGATATTTTGCTGTTTTTTCGCGTTCTGCTGCGATTTTTAAACATCCGTAAAAGGAGTCCAGTTTTAATCCTTCAGCCCATTACTAAATTTTGAACTCTGCGATTACATTTTGTATTCACTGATTTTAATCGCGAATCTTTCATGCGACTTTTTGCGGGGATTTTTCGCGTTTCGCGGAAGTTTTTAACATCTGTAACATGAATCCAATTACAACCTTTTAGTCCAAATTATTTTAGCCCAATATAGTAAATGTTGGCTTCTTTCATTAATGTTTATTCGGAACTCGTTATAGTGAATTTGAATTCGTTCATGAATTTGTTATGCAGGGTTTAGCGTTCTTTCGCGCTTTGCGACGATTTTTTCGACATTCGTAAAATGAATCCAGCTACAATATTTTAACCCAATATAATAAATTTAGTTCTCTACGATTTTTAGTTTTTACGCATTTTGAAGCGATTTTTCTAACATTCGTAAAATAAATCCAGTTTCAGTTTTAAATACAATACCGTTAATTTTGTCCTCTGAGATTTTTTAATTTTTCGTGAATTTTTTTATGTGATTTTTTTTTTCACGTTTCATGGAGATATTTTAACATTCATAAAAATAATCCGGTTTTAAACTTTTAGCCCAATAGAGTAATTTTTTTTTCCTCTTTTCAATAAAGTTTATTCCGAATCCGTACTATGATTTTAATTTTTAAAGCGATTTTAACGCTTTTTCGCGTTCCGTGGCGATTTTTTGACATTCGTAAAAGGAATCCAGCTACAATTTTTAACCTAATGTAATAAATTTTGTTCGCGTAATGTTGTAAAGTTTTTCGTGAATATTTTTTTCAAATTTTACGTTTTTATGCGTCTTGCGGCGATTTTTCTACATTCGTAAAGGAAATCTGGTTTCAATCTTTGAACACAATACAGTAAATTTTGTCTTCTGTGGTTTTTTAATTTTTCGTGGAATTTTTTTTTATGGGATTTTTTTTTTTTTTTTTATTTTTTTTTTAACGTTTTGTGGAGATATTTTCACATTCATAAAAAGAATTCACTTTCAATCTTTTAGCCCAATACAGTAAATTTTTTTCTCTTTTCAATAAACTTTATTCATCATTCGTACAATGATTTTAATTTATCATGCGATTTTTTTTTTTTTTTTAGTAAATTTCGTCCTCTGCGATTAAAAAATAGAGAGAGATTTTTAGCGTTTCTTTGCATTCTTGCGGCGAAAGGAATCCGGTTTAAATATATTGTATTAAAATCGCGTACATACAAAATTGTACCCGATTTTCTGCGGTTTTTCGTTGTTAGCGGCAATTTTTTAACACTTGTAAAATGAATTCGTTTTCAAGTTTTTAGACCAATATAAGTATATTTTGTCCTCTGCAAGTTTTGAATTGCTCGCAAATTTTTTAGTGTTTTTCCGCTTTTTCGGCAAATTTTAGACCTTTTTTTTCGAAACAGAAATAACTAACTCTGTTAAATTTTGCTTTCCTGCGATTAAATTAAAGTTGGAAGAATGCAAAATCTCTCAATCCAATGCTCAAAATATTAAACTAATTTCGGTTGAAATAAAAAAATAAAAAAATTCAAGGTTAGTTTTGATTCGAGACCAGATCAGGCGTAGCCTGCACGGGTGTACGCTGTTGAAAGCAGTTGGACACCACTACCAGGTTCATTTAATTCGAGGTTCACTTGGAAAAAAAACGAACAAGTAAATGAGGAAGGCTCCGCTAGATCATTTTATTGAAATTAATATATTTTTGTAACAAATATAATAAACAGCACCACAACAACTGTATCTGGCGCCTGGTAGGTGGGGGGGGGGGGGGGGCGTACAAACCGCGTGTACCACCCTTGGTATGGCCCTGATAATAAATAAAAGCCATTTATCAAACTTTTAAGGCATTTGAAATAAGTTTAAACGGCACTTTTAAGAAGTAACTAATCATTTAATGTATGTACGCCTGCAAAATTGTATGGAAAATTGCACCTTCGATAGCAACAGTTTTGCTTAACAACGGTATTTCTGGAACGGATTACCATCGTTTACCAAGGTACAGCTGTATATTAACTTTAAAACAGCTCATTCAGGAAGGCTTACATTTTGAAAAAAAAAATCATAACCATTGCATCTCAAAAATGCGAAGGTATAATAGCAGATTAAGTGCTTTCAATAAAAAATAATAATAAGTAAGAGAGAGGAACTTATTTAATAACTAGATGAAGAAAATATTAATTATTTTTTATAATCTTAGTGATGTGTGGTTGCATTCCATTGGTAAATAATTCCAGCGACACAGCTTGGAAAAGCAGGATATTTATGACTTGATTAAATTATAATTAAAGTTACAACAAATTAAATGAAATATATATTGCGGGGAACAGAACTTCCGCTCTGATAAACACAACTACATTTTACAAAGTCTACAGACGGAATGAGAAGGGGAAAAAGTACATGTAGATACTAACCACAAACAGCGGGAAAAACATCTGACACATTGAAATTGACCACAGCTGTAAGAGAGTGATAGTTCAAACATTCGTTTAATGAAAGTTCGTATCAGGGTTTGTACTGCACAACACAATTTTTGCTACCAAATTCATCACCAAAAAAAAAGAGCTGAGCTATCTATACTGATCTGACATCTGATTAAGTAAAAAAAAAAAAAAAAAAAATGAAGAAATATAAAATGAAAATTAAAGTAGTTATTTCATTTCCATTTTGGGTCAATACAAGACAAGTCTTAATTGACTATCATATTTTAGAAATTGATGTTCAGAAAGTTGGGGGGGCATGTGCCCCCTCGTGCCCCCCCAAGGCTACGCCTATGCTGACAACAAATTGAAAAAGAACGAATATCTCTTGGATAACCCTGTAAAAACTAATGTAATAAAGGCGTTCAAACTCGAGATTATTAATAAGTGGCTCATTGTAATATACAGTGTTCATTTTTATGAGGATAGCATGTATACTCGTAGAGAAATTAAGGTTTTTATAAAAACAGTCCCAATTTTCGCCTAGTTTTTTGCTTATAATTTGCAGAGTTCTTAATATAAAAAAAAGTTCTTTACAGAAAATATGACAAACAATATTGTACATAATGCTCTGCAATCAGAATTAAAAAATAATAAAAATTGCATGAAAAATGAGCTGGTTTACTAAAAAATGTTTCACTGCGCATGCGCGAATGCAATAAAAATATAATATACATAATGTATTAGCTAAGTATATAGAGCAACTTTTGTGAAAGTTTCGAAATCATAGCTTGAAAATTCTGCAAATTATCGTCGATAGAATAAGCTCGAAATCCGTTGTTCCCAAAAAGAAGCAAAAAGATATGAGGGGTTGTATCAAATATCTGTTAATTAGTGACAAGATAGCGAACACAATATTGCACGTACTACTATATTTGGATGCAACCCCTCATATTTTTGCTTCCTTTTGGGAACAACGGATTTTGAGCTTATTCTATCGACGATAATTTGCAGAATTTTCAAGCTATGATTTTGAGACTTTCACAAAAGTTGCTCTATATACTTAGCTAATACATTATGCATATTATATTTTGCTTGCATTCGTGCATGCGCAGTGAAACATTTTTTAGTAAACCTGCTCATTTTTCATCCAATTTTTATTATTTTTTAATTCCGATTGCAGAGTATTATGTTCAATGTTGTTTGTCATATTTTCTGAAAAGAACTTTTTTTTTTATATTAAGAACTCTGCAAATTATAAGCAAAAAACTAGGCAAAATTTGGGATTGCTTTTATAAAAACCTTAATGTCTCTACGAGTATACATGCTATCCTTATAAAAATGAACACAGTATATTATAATAAGCTACTTATTAATAATCTCGAGTTTAAACGCCTTTGCTACATTAGTTTTTACAGGGTTATCCAAAAGATATTCATTATTTTTTCAATTTGTTGACAGTCCCCTGTGGGGTTTCGTGAAAAAATCTTCGCAGAAATATATAACCTATACTATACTGTTTACACACCTGCAGTTTCATGTTAATACCTCATGTATTTTTCTAGATAGTTAACAAAACATCTAAAATCGCAAGTGACCGGTCACCTTTGGCAATATAGTGTATATGATGGAGCTGCTAAATAAAATAAGTTTGTTCAATTAGTGAAGTTCCAAGTCAAGTTATTTAGATTCTACAATAATAATAACCCAGTATTCTACATAAACTTTTATATTTCACATATTTACACAAAATAATAAAAAAACTTGTCTATAATTTTTTGTTGTTGTTTGATATAGTATGCATTAGTTTGAATGGCTGATAATGCAATGTTGAATTCTCCAACTTTTTGTTTTAGAGATTTTAATTCTGTCTGTGGTAATCTATGGCATGCAACTCTAAATTAATGATAATATGAGTTAAATAATCAGAATAAGGATTGATTCTACAAGATTGCCCAACATTTGTTAAAATTTCATCTTAATTTAACTTTATTACATATTCATTTATAATATTACTGATGATAGTGTTTAATAATTAATGTAAAAAGTATGAATCTGCTTTAGTTAAAAGGTATGTCCAAATGAAAAGGTGGCAATGGTACAGTTATATCTAAATAAATATTTTGGTACTTCTCTATTATCCCGTCGACCACTTTTCATAACAAAAAACTATCGCCAAACTGTAAGATTAAACGCCAAAAATGCAGTCCCATTTACTTGATGTCAGAAGCATTATACGTGTTTGTTATGTTATTAAGTGGTTTTTAATTCGACATTTGCACGTATTTTTCATTATGTTTTACTGATTTATTAGTTATTTCATTAATTAAAATAACAATTGTATCCTTAAATTCTTATATTTTATTTATTTATTTATTTTGATATTCCAATGGCAACGTTCTCCCATTTATTTGGTGTTACAGTTTGGCGATAGTTTTATGTTATGAAAAGTGGTCGATGGGATAATAGAGAGGTACCAATATTTTACTTACATAAAATTTTAACTACAGAATATTGGAATTACAGTTAATGTGTAAAATGGCACCTACACATAATTGCTATTGCTGTTGATGCACTGATCCCAGCATGTGAGAAGGGAGTGGATGGCTTTAATGTATCTGGATTGCTTACAGATAATTTTTCCATGTTGTTCTGCACTTGCTTGTCACAGTTGAATCTTTAACCTTTCAGTGTTTTTTAAGAGCCAGAGATATGGAGTCACATGAGTCAGGACTGTATTGAGGATGTTTGAGGACTTCACATCAAAATGTTTTTAGAAAGTCTAGGGTCTTCGTGGCAACATGTGGCCTAGAAGTGTCCTGAAGCAGTACTATTCTTTTCAAAAGCTTCCCTCTGCACTTGTTTTTGATGGCCTGTTTAAGCTTCAGCAATGTGTTGCAGTACCAAGAAGAAATTTAATAACAGCACTTTGTGTTGATCTGGAAGAATCCATCATCCACCCGACCATGCAAAACAACTTTTCACAACTGAAGAAACAGAAGGCTAAGCCATTCTCTACTATTGCAAATTAGGAAAACCACTGTGCCATCTGTCAACAAACATATTTACCCACTTCAATTAGATACAATGCCACTACAGCAAAAGTCTCTTTTTCATTTTGGCAATCCATATAGTTTAAAAATCGGGGTCATGCAAAACTTGCATTTGAAGAATTTTAGTAAAAATTCTTGACATATGAGGTTTATTTTATAGAAAAAATGTCAAATGCACAGCCAGATGTTTTGTAAGAAAATATTAGCACTGATTTGCAACTATTTTTTAAAAATTATTTTTTAATTTTTTTATGCAAAATTTATTTTAACCATACTTACATATTATATGTAAACTCAGTCATAGATTTGTTTCATATTTAGGAAGCTAAAGTCAAAGCAATAGCCACTGCTCGTCAACTCTGGGAAGCTTCATGTAAAGAACCTGAAACTCCAACACAACGAGAATTACCATCATCTGTTTCAACAATAGCTTCAGCTGTTCCTTTGCATTTACTTGCTACTAGATCTAGTCATTCCTTTAGTGAAGAAGAAGAAGATTTATTTTGTTCTTATTGGTAAATGCCTTTCACTTATCATTTGCTAATATTATTATTGTTCTTTCGAGTTTAAGAATAGTATGAGGCATAGTTAATTAAAGTTTATTACTAAGTTAGAGAGACTTAGATTACTAAGTAAGAAAATATGCAATTCATTAAATTGAAAAGAAATTACAAAATGTTGAGAAGGATGGTACAGCAGAATCGTGTAAGAGGAACAAGTATTTTTAATTTTTCATTATTATTGATAGATTTCTTTAAATCAAATCATGCTAATCCACTAAAGATAGTTTGGAATATCATTGCTGCAAATTATGTGTTTTATGCTGCAGCTATCTGTTTAAATCTGTTCTAAGTTTGCTTTTTTAATGTATCTTTTCACAGAAACCATTTTATACTTACATTTGAAAGTTTATGTTTATTCAAGAAACATTTCTTTATAAAGAAAAATAAAGTTCAATAATATTTTTTTTTATCTCTAAATGATTATAAAATAATAAAAAATTAATTAAAAAAACTTTTAAATATTTAACTGAACTAATAAAACAACTAATTAAATAAACTATTCAAACTGCTGTTCCAACAATAAGGCCTGATATGTTTTTAATTTTGTTATAATTATGAATATGAGTGCTATTCTTTACATATATAATAACTTTAAGAAAATCTTAATTCAATTTAAATTGTAATTCAGTAGTATGTTATATGTTATATTATTTCAAAATTGTTTAAAAAATAAATTTCATGACATGATATTTTATCTATAATAAGTAACATGCTTCTTGAAATTTTATATTTTAAATTATAAAGTGGATTTAGTGAATAATTGGGTTTTACATTTGTATTACTTCTGAACTCCACATTAAATCCAGGCACTGTTTCCATATTTATTCATACCTAATTTTTTGCATTAATATTCATACATAATTCATACATAATAATATATATTTTAATACTTATGCATCTAATTATATTTTGACTTTGGTTATATTAATAATTTTAATAATTAGTTAGCATACAATATTCTGTCATGTTATTATGATATTGAAATTAAAATATTTATTTTATACATTTTAGTGGTGGCCAAGGTGGTGAGTGCAATGAATGTGATGGTGGAAGACCTAAGGTTCTTTCAAATGGTTTTAATCAAAAGTTTAGAAAATCAAAGCAAAGAACTCAAAAAAAGGGGCATGATGTTCTTAAAGCAAAGTAATTTTTTTTTCTAAATATACGTATTTGTTATAATTTTGTATGATGATTTTGTGATATATGCACATACATATTCTATATTTGTGTTAAATTAATTCAGTCTGGTTTGATTATAAATAATGTTATCAGCAAAATAATGGATGTTAATATCTTTTATCGATTCGCCAATTTTGCAATTATTTAATTCATTATATATATATTTTCATTGCATAATCTGTATAAATATATTGAAGTATGATTAAAATTTAACTTTTGATGGATTTTTTTTTTTTTTTTTTTTTTTGTAAAAGGTTAAGATCTGATAGCATATTAAATTTTCTGTTTTTTTGCCAGACAAAGGTGGGCAGATATGATATGATTATAAATTATATTAGTCTTCTGTTTGAAGGTAAATGATTTATATTAAAATACTTAGTTTTTCTTTTGTTATAACATGCTTAAGATTTATTCTTATTCAGATACTGTATATACTTGCGTATAAGTTGATCTCCCTACTTCAAGAGGAAAAAATCAAAATCCTGCATTAAATTGATCCTCTTCATAAAAGCTGTCCAACAGTAAAATCATGAAAACAAAAACTTATCCATAAATGGAAAAAAAACTGATAACTTGTCCAAAATGATTTAGAAACTAAATATAATATATATAAAATCAGTGCGTTTTTTCTTAAAAGAAGAAAAAAATGTTCAGGGATACTCTGAATTTAACTCAAGAAAATCATGATTTATGTGTTCTGTCATTAAGCGATTTCATTCCAGTGTAACTGTATTTTGTAATTATTGCCATATAATTGGTCAAGCTATGAATGCATCTTAGCTGTATGTCTAATGCTCAAAAACATTCCATTCTTTAAAATAAAACAAACAACAGACATACTGAGTTTAAAATGTAAACATCTTTATTGTCAGCAAACTATACAAAATAAATCTGACAACAAAAGCATTTTTTTCCCGAAAAAGTGCTATTTGTTCTAGATATAATTTAGTCAGTCATTAGTACCAGCCACTTTCATCCAACCATTCTTCTCAGCACTTCGATACCACAGTAAGGGAATTTAGCTCTTTTTGGAAGAATATTTCTCCTAAATATTGTTACTGTTCAGCAATGATGAAAGTTGAAGTACTTAGATCATAACATTAAAAGACATTATGATTACATATTACTGCAGTATTTTTGGTATATTGTATGTAATACCTTAACGTTAGTTTTCTTTAAAATTTTTTATAGTTTCATTGGTTGAATTAGGGAAAATAAGTGTTTCACCTATGGATTTTGATCCCTAATATAAGTCACCCACCCCCTCTAAATTTTTTATGTATATATGAGTATTCTGAATTTACAACAAGGTTCAAAGTAAAAAAAGCCCTTTTTTAAACTTTATAAATTGTGAAATCCAGTTCTGTAGCTTCCTGTTAATTTAAAAAAGGAAACGGGAAATTCTGTTTTTAGTTTCTTATAGCTTTTTTTCTATTTCTTGATAAAATTTTCATGAAACATTTTGAAGGATTTAAAAGATGCTAAGCACAAAATTTATTAATTTGAGGTTTTTTTTTTTTTTCGTGGGAGGGAGGGGAGGAGGGATTTTTTATTAACTTATCAACTCTCTATATTATCATTTTCTTTCTATTGTTTGCTTATAGTCATTTCTGTTTAAATTGGTGCACCAATTAATGATGAAACAAGAAAATGAAGCACATTTAAGAAAATAAAATATTTCGTAACTTTTCAGATATTTTGCTAAAAACTGTAAAAATATAATGTTTTATAGCTATTTTTTCTTCTTTACAAGTAAAAGTAGTAAATAATTTAGCTTCATTTTCAGTGTTGCTTTTTAAACAACAAAAAATATTTTCTGTTACAATAGATGTCTACAGTTGTTTTAAAGAGTTCCAACTATTTTAATTCTCCAAAATAAATAAATAAATAAAAATAAGTAAATAAAAATCAGCATTAAAGTTTTTCATAAATTTAGTATAAAAATAAATAAATAACAAGGTTTAACAAATATATATATTTTTTTTCCAAAATTAGATAAATTCTAAGAAATGTTATTTGCAGATTGTATGTAACACAAAAAACAAATTTTATTTTAATTATTTTCATTTAAAAAATTGTACTATTTTTAATGTATTGGCTGGTTATTTATTCTCAATAAATTAAAATGGATAGATAAATAAAAAGTTATTCTACAGTGAAATGTATATAAAAAATAATGGGTGAATATTGAGTGTTATGTTGGCTTATAGTGTGTGCTATCTTATATAATATTTGTGAATATTTAAAAGTTTAATTCTATCTTAGAAGAAAAAAAAAATGTGGAATATTAGTTCATTAAAAACGTAATTGATTTTCTGCAACATTCAGCAACATTGTGATGATGATAGTTAAATTGTTCATGAACCACTGATGCAATACTTCAGCTATAATAATTAATAAAGAATAGTCACATTTTCTTTTTAAGCTGTAATATTTTAATTTATATAAACATTTGGTACTTTTATGTGGGTGTAAGTGATAAATCGCCAAATGTTGTTTCAATCGTTATCACTGACATTGCAACCATTTCTCGTCATTCTGTTAATGGAATTCTAATAACCAAAACTTGTCATTTTACTGGAGTTCAAATATATTTAATTATGATGAAAATTCAAGACTTACAAAAATGGAGGAACAAGACATATGACTTTTTAAAGAAATATCAGAGTTTTTCTGAATTTGATTGGTTTTCGTTGTCATAAAGATTAAAGAAATTGAAATACAACTTAAAGAATCCTAATCTAGCTCAATTTTGGCTCAAGAATGTTTCATTTTAGGAGATTATGAGAAAATAAAGACCGTAAGCAAAAATTATGATGATAAAATCATGATAACTTGGAATTCAATTCCAAACACAAATAACTGTTTAAACAACCTTGTCATTTTGACCAATTTTTTCATTGAGTCTATTTTTTTTTTTTTTTAAATGAATAGTATGAACAACTCAAGTAGAAACCACTTGTCAGATGACTATAATTCAGCTTGCAATCTCTTACAAATAACTAAGTACAAAACTGATATTTGGCATCTAAGATGCAGCAACAGAAATATCATTTTAAAAATTACTTAAGGGTGTATTCAAATCCAAACTGCTTATTTTGAGACACATTTGTAAATTCATTTTTGCTCTAAAATGCATCCAATTGGCAGGTTCTCTTATTCAGAAACTTTATAATGTCTGTATTGTTTCGATTTTTTGATAAAGGCAGAATATATTTAAAAAAATGCTGTCAAAGTGGACATTTTGAGCTGAATTTCCCAAAGCAATAGCGCTGGAAACAAAAAAAAATGATCGTACTGTGAAAATAATTGTCTGTAAATCAATTTCTAGTTAATTGATTGAAAAATAAAAACATGGGGCCCTTATAAATGTCTTTATAAATCACACCGCCCTGTTTCCTGTTGTTACTTTTAAAAATGAGTCTGAGAATGTGTCTCAAAATGTTGAGTTGCTGAGCGTGGAAAAATATTTTTTTTGAATACCGCCTTAAGCACAACATGAAATGTTACCCATATATTTTAAATCCCAAAATGAATATTTAAGTTTTAATTCATTATTATTTGATCCACTAAATTTTTTGGTTGTTGGCATGTCAGGTTCACGTAAAATATTTTTTTTGAAATATTTGGCAGGTGGATGTGAAAAGATTTACCTTTCCTGCCCTATTGGACTATTTGGACTTTCTCATCTTTCATATTTTTATTTTAACTACTAAGGCTTTTATAACAATCTTTTAAAAATTTTTACTATAACTGTGCTAACAAATATTATACAAAATGGTGGGACATTGTTCCATGTATAAATTATTTTGTGAATTAATAATATAATTGGATATTATTGATCCTTTGATAGCTACTCTCAGTTAATTTTAGTCAAAACTGCTTAATTTATCAATTTTGTCAATGACTGTTATCACTATGTTTAAAAATTTTACCTACCTTTCCTAATTGAAGTAAGAAAAGCAGTGTAGCTTTTATTTTTGCTTGTGTAAATTAGAAACAATTCTTTGATGTTGAAATAAAATGTTTTTGGTTTATTGCAGTATTTCTTATTAAAACATTTAAAATGAAATGAGTGAAAGTTATCTTGGTTTAATATTTGAATGTGTATTTTCCTTACTGATAAAGGAGTTTCAATTGTTTTACCAAGGATAGCATCATGAGCCATCATCAAACGAAAGAAATATGTTATTAGTGAGATTTGCACCTGGTTAACATAAAAGTACCATACATTTAATATCTTGAGGAGGAGCAATATTCTAGTATTATGTTCTATCTTATTGTTTTCCTCCTTGATTAATATTAAATAAACCATATTTTTAATAACTGATTTTTATCTGAAATTTTTTTGCATTAATTCATTTTAGAAGTAATTCAAATCTGTTTGTACAATTATAAAATGTCTCATTTTCTTTAAAAAAAAAAAAAAAAAAATATTTCAGTATGTAAAATGTATACATTTAAATTTCACTAATGAATTAATTAAATACAAATGATATAATTTTATTTCAGCAAAAAATCGAAAACTTCGTTGGCCTTAGATCTGGAAGTTGCAGATTCAAGATTGACTTATTTGGCTGAATTAGAATTTGGCAATCTGCAGCTTTATGGTCCTGGTGCAGTGGCTGCAACAATAAGCAATACATGGGCTCCTCAGACTGTTTCACTTATTCATACTGTGTGCTTCCATTTTATTGTTTTTGATAGCATATCTCATTTATTAGGCAAGATGAAAACACAGTTCCCCAACATTGAAGTGAGTAAAAAAATCTTGTGTACGATATTGAATGTATTAGGGTTTGAAATAGTATGGGGGATTGTGGGAATAAAAAACAAAATAGAAAAGCCCTATACAATGAAAAATGTAGCATTGGTTTTCCCTCTTAAACTCGTTCACTCAGTGAACTATTTTGATGGTAATCTGAAAGAATTCTTATCAGTGCTTGCAGTGGCACACTATAGCATACCTCAAAACTAAGGCTCATCTCCTGAGCCTTCTGCACCACTTCATATTTTTTGCGAATTCTTTTGAAACATTCTTCTGTATGAAATGGGCAGACAACCAGACCTAGATCGATCTTTACAACTATTATATCCAATAATCGATTTATAATTCTATACATAGGTCTTATTAAAATCAAGGCAATTTAATTTCTTAAAGATTTTACCTGCAGAAAATCCATAATCAAAAAGCTGCTTAACCATCATCCTTTTGGCTTCCACCTTTAAAATAATTCTAAATTTTTGCTTTATACAAAAACTGTTGGCCTCGGCACTAATAGAAAATTGTCAATCTCAGAAATAGAGAGATAAATTGTTTTACCAAACAATTAAAGTAAATTCTTATTTTTTAGAGCGTAACAGTATTTTATAGTCCCTTTCTATATATTTTTTTTGTAATGCAATAAATAAGGATATTTAAGCCAGCCAATCTTTCATGATATTAGAGTGTTAATTTTTTTTAACTCTTCAATAGTACATTATATGTGTGACTATATTTTGAAAGAAAAAAACACTACAATGTAGTATTCATTCAGTACTACATTCAGTGTCCGGCAGTACAAGGGGGGGGGGGGGGGGGGGGTTTGAGGGAGGCAAATGCCCCCTGTCGGGCATACCTTCCATGCCCCCATCGAAGCCAAAGTTCAACTGTCATCTGGGATAATAATCTGATGTTTGGGATTTCGACCCGATTCGGGTCAGGTCGGCCGGACAAATTTTTTTTCTTGGGCTCGATTGAGTTGTGGATAGAGTTCTGCATCAGGTCAGCCAAACTGAGGCCCACCCAATTTGTGGGTCGCATCGGTTTGGCACTAATCTTTTTTTCTCTGTAGGTAGGGTTCAAGTCTAGCTATTTTTAATTGTTTCAGGTTCGGATAGGTTTCGTGCTGGATTTGCACACTGGCAGGTCAGGTTCAGGTTGACCCTATTTCTCAAAGGAATTTACAATATATATTTTAAGATGAAAAACTAATATTTGAATATAAAGGAGTATATATATATATATTGTTTTTTTTTTTTACTTAAAAGATAAAATCGATACCAGATATATAATTGTAGATTACTTTTCCATAGTTACAGCACAATTTGAATTTTTTTTTTTTTTTTCATTTTGGATTGAGGTTTGGTTTGGTTTGAAGATTGTCGGTTTTCAGTCGGGTTATATACTTTGAAATAGAGGTGACGTGGGGCAGAAACTTTTGGGGCAGATCATGTTGTCATTGATAACAGTCAGAAACACAGAATCTGTGAGCTACATTAGGTTTTAAAAGATTTAAATAGCCCTCTGAAACAAAGAAACTTTCAAGAAAAAATTGCAATTCTGCTTTGCAAAGAAAAAAAATCATTAATAAAAAAATGCTTCAAAAAGTGATTTTATTTTTTAAAATCATTAAATAATTTAAAACTGTTCTAATCTCATGCTTGTAAAAAATTTTGTAACTATTAGCTTCACCTCAAGGGGGGTGCAGCTTTACCTGTTTTAGAGTACACCCACCTGCAGATCAGTTGCCCAGTGGGCCAGTCCGAGCCTGCAATAATGTGACTTAATTTAGTCAAATCCTTTTTTTTTTTCTTATTTTCTTTTAATTTATAGATCTTATTTCAGCATGGGTGGAATGAAAATTTGTTGAAAATTCTGTGATTAAATTAGTAAAATGCTTAAGCTTTATGAATGAAAATGTTTGTTTTCTGTAAAACACAAGGTCTTTTTCACCAGTAAAAATATTTCACCTTTGTATAAAATTAAGATCTAAGTTTTTATTTATAGTTTACTTAAACAGACAGTATTTCTGTAAAGTGTTCGCAAAGATGAGTGGAGTAACTCAAGATTTTTCTTTTCATTTTATAAATCGAAAATTCATTGATTACTAATATGCGATATTGTGTGTGTGAGTGTGAGTGAGTGAGAGATACTTTTCTGAAAAAATGGTGTAAATTTGCATAGGCGATAATCAGGTCCTAAGGAATACTGAATTTGATACTTCACTTTTTCTTTCTTTTTGAAAGAAAATGGATATCGATTCTGCATTTGAGATTTGCCATATTTTCAAAATCTTAAAACCAATACGTACAAAATTTCATTTGTCACTTCTACCCCCTCCCCTCTAAATTTTGTTGCCGTGGTCTCATGTAGAATATGCCTAAATCTGGCTCTCATTATTGTTTTGTAATCTCTATAGATAAAACATGTTTAGTTTCTACAAAACAAAACTTCAAAATTTTCATTTTCTTGGTTTTTTGTTTGTAATAGTTAAGGCATTGCTGTTACATCTTAAATATAGGTTTCTCAGTGGTGACTTCTTTGGCTTCCATTATTTCCATACAGTAATCATCATGATAAATTTTTAAACCATTTTTAATAAAACTGTACTAGGAAGATTATTGTTTGGAAATAGTGGTAACCAATAAAGTGACCGATGAGAACTCTGTAAATAAGTTTTGATTACTGTAAGATTTGAAAATCTTTAACTGTCGTCTATGGAAAAGTTAAGAAAAAACATTAGGCATGCTGAAACAGCATTGGAGAAGTTACTTGAGGCTGCATTATGATATGAATTAAAATTAATACATCGCAAATAGAAGTAATTTCTTTTAGCTATGAGTATAAAAACATGTTTTGAATCGAAGTAGTTGAGGTTAAAAAAAAAAAAAAATGTCATAGGTATATGCTGATTGTAACAAGATTCAAATTTAATATCTGATTCATAATGAAAAAGAAAATATGCAAATATTTTTACAAATCTTTATTATGCTCTTTCTAATTATGCGTCCTTAGTATTCGTGCACCTGGATCAGTTTACTCCAACTGCTCTACAGTAGCTACGCTCCTGTATACTGTTAAATATAACATAACTTTCACTATAGAATCCTTTTGTCTTTTTCAGACTAAAATCATAAGTTAGTAATACTTGAAAACATTTCTACCTGATGATGAAAATTTACAGGAATATAAACTGAATATGTATTAAGCATTTTAACCAGTTAAATTATAGAATGTTAAAAAAAATGTAGTTTCTATTATAGCTTTATAATACATTTTAGTAAAAATTCTGAGACTTGAGGGAAAATGACTGGTTTTTGTGCAGTTGAAGTTGATCTTTCAAAGTTATGTATGAAAATGGCTACATATAGACATATGGTAACATCTGGCTACATAAATAAGTCGTGTAAAATTAGCAATTCTTTCATTGGTTGCTGTTTCGTTTTCCTGACTGTTTACAATATTTGGCACAAAATTGTATTTTATTATGATTGAGCTATATCAAGGCTATTATAACAAGGAAGTATCAAATTGGCTATCATCCATTTTCTGTTTAATTTATATAGGTCCCTGTATGCAAATATGTGCTTAATATATATAATTATGGTATGTTGTTAATATTATTGAAATTAGGTAAAACGATATTTTACCCTAGCTTAGTGCTTAGTTATTTTACCCTAGCTTATTGAGTGCATCGCGCTATCATGCTACATTTCCAGAGTTAGATTTTGGATTTTGACAAGGTTCACTCCACCTTTCATCTATTCGGGGTTGATAAAATGAATACCAAGCTTGCTTGGGAACTAAACACTGAAGGTCTCATGTTATGCTGACTAGGACATATGCTGTATAGCACCCCAGAACCCATGGTCAAGAAACAGGACTGGGCACTGTAGGCCATGATCTATAATGGATTGTAGCACCACAGGCTTAGTTTTAGTTTATATTTTACCTGTGCAAATACATATGATTGTACAAACAAATTTTTAATCATTGTCTTTTATCGTAAAAGATCAATATTTAGTCATAGTACAAGATATAAAATTTAGTGCATTGGGTCATGTCCGCTATCTGGAAAAGATTTCTGTCTTGACTTGGGTGGATCATACTGCATCTGTGCATGTGCTGGTTAATTTGTATAAAATGCTTTATTTAGTACTTGCATTCTTATATCTATTCCTACTATCACATATTTTCATGAAATGTAAAATCTGAACTCTCTCAAACAATTTGTTCGCAAATTTATTACATTACCTGTTAGTTTAATAAAATGCTTTTATGCTTTTACTTCTCTTTTTTCCCATTGTAACATTAGAGTGATGTTTCAGCATTTACTTTTCTTTCCATTTTAGGCTGCTTCATTTGAATGCACTTGTTTGGAATCATTATCTCAAATAAATGCTCTTGGTCAAATTCCGGGTCTGAAAACATTAACTATAGAAAGTGAAGGAAATCCTATTCTTCAACTTTCTCTTTGGAGAATGTATGCTGTATATAGGTTAGGTCCAACTATTGAATTAATCAATGGTACAACGGTAAGTATGGGAGAAAGCCTTCTTTTTTTTTTAATTAGCAATTTTCTTTATTATTAATAGATGGTAATATTTTATGATATTTATAATGATATCTGGGGACTGTAATGAATATAAAAAGAAAAATTAACAAAAGAGTGAATCACCAGTGACTAGCACCGGAGTGACTCCGAATATCTAAAAGTAATTTAGACAAAACATATATTCAATACTCTCCCCAAACACCATTATAGGCGCGAATGATAGTGGTAGTACAATGCGAAGCCATAAAAGTTAAAGTTTAATAATAAATTATAAGTTTGATAATATATCTTATATATGAAATTGATAAATAATATTATAAATAAAAAGAAAAGATAAAACTCACCCAAATGAAGCTAAACAGATATTTATCCACAGAATAGTGCACCACAATAAATAAAACACTTAATAACTTCAAACGTAATATCATTATCACAACACTACTGATTGTGCTCCCTTTAACAATATTATTGAATTATGAAAATACAAGATTGTAAAATTTATACTACATTCCTAGTTGTCAACATCAAGAGAAATCTCTATTATTCATTATTACATTTTATTCTATTATATCTACTCTATACAAAGTAAATAACTCTCCATGTATGTAATAAAGTGAGTCATAAGAATCAATGGTCCGATTCAGATTAGAGTATGGTATATTATTATAGAGATCGAAGTAAGTTCATCTTATCAAATCAGGATATTTAAAGTTAAGAGTTATTATTGAAGTAAGTTCATCTTAACAGATCGAGATATTCAAAGTTAAAAGTTATTATCGAAGTAAGTTCATCTTAGCAGATCGGGATATTCGAAGTTCAGAGTTATTATTTATGTTTAGGAAGATATGGCTGTAGTACATCATCAGTGAACTAAAGAAATGCTCCATCAGTAAGGTGAAGAAAACCATACACTAAATACGAAATGCATCTCGAATACAGAAGGAAGAAGAATTAATCCAATAATCTTACTGTTGACGGTATGTGAACATCTTGACAGGAAAATGAAAAATTATGAAGAAGGAATACTGATTCATCACTATAAACGGACATCTTGAGATGAAAGCCAAAATGTAATTCACAGAGGAAGTAGTATCAAACTTCTATGACTCTAGGAAGTAATTATTACAATGACAAATCCGGTATATTTTAGATTACATTATTATTAAATTATTTATTTTATTAAAAATTATAAGATATTATTTATAATGAATTATTAGAACTCCGCACTCTATTGTTATTCATCATTCCTAACTCTCGCCAACAATGGCTCAAGCCCGGATAACAAGATTTTCTGCACATGCTACATCTTGAAGATTTTTTTAGAAGACTGGAAGAGTCTTTACAGTTTACCACTCAGGTAAAACTTTCCGGTGGTTACGGAATAACCAATGAGAAAATAGGAACCGGATGAATGTTACTGAACAAGCCCCAACAGACCGTAGTCAAAGTTACAGCTAGAACTCTCACTGACGCGTCTACCCCTAGCAACAGCATTTAAATAGTATTTTGAACATTCGATTGCGACCTTGGAGTGCTACCAAAACGACCTTGCGCAAATACGCGGGAAAAAAGGTTCTAGTTTACATTAAGACATCTGAAAATCTGTCAATGGACTCTCGTAGCGAAAATGTACCATCTTCAAAATAAAATAAAAGAAAATAATTAAAAATCGATAACTGCCAAACTTATGGATGAAAATAAATGAAATTTTAGCAAATGAAATAAAATAAAAAGTTCTTTCCACCAGATATGTTTTAAAAGTAAAAATATTTAATTTAAGGAATTTTGAAAAATGATTATTGGACTTACAAATTTTGAAATGATATTTGGAAAAGTTTCGCGATTCTGAAAGATTTTGCATTGATCAAAATCAGTGAATTTGAACTTTCTGAAAAGAATAAAAATAGCAATTAACCATTTTTTAATAATTATTATTAAAAAGGAAATACGCTATATTTTGGAATAATTATTAATTTTATACTGTCTGTTATTTAAGAAAAATGGATATTATTTAAAAGTTAGAAAAAGTAAGTCAGAAATATTTTTATTTTAGATAATTTGAAATGAAGTTTAATTAATATTGCAAAGTGAATAAATTGTAAATTAAATTTGAAATGAATATCCTAAAACATATGTAATGGAAAGATTCTGAAATTAAATTATACTCTCACCAAAAGTAAACAATTTAAAAAGAATGTTTGATTTAAAATGCAAAAATGAAACTTAGCTTAATTAATTTAAATGAATTTAATGAGTTTAATTAAATGGATGAATAAATTAAAGTTAAATATTAAAATACTGAATAAATTAAGAGTAAAATTTTAAATCATAACAATATTTAAGTTTATGAATATTTAATAATGTTAAAAGAGTGACCTAATAGAAGAAAACGAGATGAATTTCCAAGAGTGTGTGAAAAAAAACGTGAAATTATAACAAGGAGAACTTTAATAACTAAGAAGAAGGAAATTAACAAAAAAAAACTTGCCTTATATTTTGCTGTTTTCTGGAATAAACATAGAATTAAATATGTTGTATGTTTTTGAAAATTTAAATACTTAACATTTAATTTTTTTAGGTTTTTTTGGAGCACTTTCATGCTTATTCTGAAATTTGTTGCCCATGCTATCACTTCTTATCATAGCAAAAATGCAATGGTGAAACTGTCAAATATAGCAGAAAATATATTTTTCAGTATAAGATTTTAGGACATAAATTCCACACATATATTTTTAATGTATTAGTTAGAATTTTGTCAAATTGGCATATTAGCAAAAAGTTCACCTTTTTGCTGACTTTTGGTGCTAAATTTGGCATATGTGTGAGCCAAGGGTGCATGAATTATCCAAAATTTGAATTAACCAAAACACATAATTTTAAAGGAAACAAAGAAGCAAAACAATATGAATAAATGCAGCTAACATGCAATAATCCCTATCTTTAAAATTATCTCATAAGTTAATCTCATGTAACAAACAGATGCTGCTCTTGATAGAAATTGTAGGCAAGTAACATATCGATTTTAAGAAAAATAAGCTTATTTATATACATAAATAAGCATACTCTAATAACAAATAATATAATATTATAACAATCTTTGTAATAATATAATAATAATTAATATATAAAATAAAAACCAATTGTGTTTGCAAAGTATCTCAAGAGTTATATGCATTGCTAAAATAAACCATTCTCCTGCACTCACATTACGTAATCAGAATCACCAGCCAACTGGGAAGGGGGGAGGTTTATTTTGATCCAACAATATGCAATACAAATTTGAGTATAGCGAGATTTAGGGATCGTAGAACTTATACCGGGAAAAATGAACGAAGTGACGATTCTCTCGAAAAATATTCCGATTGAATCCAAACCTGAAAATTCAATTTAGAAAAGAATATAAGTTAACTATCCCGAAATCTCTCTATATGGTGTAATCTCAAGAGGTAGTAACATTGCGTTGTAAAGAAAAGTAAAATTAATACAAGTTAAAATTAAATGTTGGAATTGTAAAATTTAAATTAAAAGCTTAATTGTAAGATTTAAGATTTATAATCATTCTCTCAGAAGTTGATCCATCTAAATACTGTATCCGGTGAAATGTAAAAAGGAAAAACAAATAACTCACCAAATAGATGCCACACAGTAGTTTATTAAAATTCAAATAGTGCACTCTATGAACTTCAACACAAGATAAATATACTAATAAAATTTCACAAACTTCTCAATCATAATCATTTTCACAAGACAATGATTTTTGATGACATCTCAATATATGAAGAAAAACGTAGGATGTTCAAATTCACCAGCAAATTAAATTATAATAATTTTCATTTAAGTAATAATGTTTTTAGTTCTATCTTTTAATAATATTGTATTGTGAAAGTTTTTGATGGATGAAATTATCTTTAAAATAATGGCAGAATAAGAAATTTAAAAGCGACTGTTCATGATTAAAATTATTCGTAATCTTGGAATCGCAATTGGTGAATGGAGAAGGATCTTTTAAAGATGGAAAGTTAAGTTCGCTGACTGATCCGGCACATAGATACGTCACAACCGGAAAAATTGAAAGATTATGATTTCTCGCAAACGCCACTTGCTTCACACCATGGAGAGCTCATCGCAGAAATGAATAATAAATACCGAAATCTGGTCTAGAAGATAAATTCATCATAGTAACTATTCTGGAACTTGGCTGGTGCTAGAAGTTTAATACTTCGGTGATATTTCTCTAAAAATCAGCAATGACATATCATCTGCGATGCTAAAAAAATGAATTAAGACTGAGAACCTGTAGTTATGTTATTACAAGTACGGCGTCGCATCTAAAAAGGACGAACGGATATTTTCTCTTCGGCAGTCTGCATACTGATGATCGTTGTACAGTTGAGTATGTCTGAGAAGTGATTATCTCCCGAATTCTCAAAGTACGGTTGAACACTCAAGATTTGAAATCTCCGCCAATCAGATAGCAGCATTTCCCAACGGTTCCAAAATTAAATGTCGCGCTTGTGACACTACCTGACGGAGTTTTTGAAGAAGCTCACCCACACGGTCAAAGTTAAATTTTAACTGTATCGCACCCCTGACGACATGTCATTAAAAATGTTCTAGGAGTTTCGATCCATCACCTTGAATCGTCTAAAAACTGACCTTGCTTTACATAAGTCATTGACACAGAAAAATGAGCGGGAAACGTGAAGTAAATAGTAGTTGTTTACACGAATGCATCTGAAAATTTATCAATGGCCGATCATAGCAAAAATCTGCGAGCTTCAAAACAAAATAAAAGAAAGTAATTAAAAATCGATAACTGCCAAACTTATGGATGAAAATAAATGAAATTTTAGCAATTGAAATAAAATAAAAAGTTCTTTCCACCAGATATGTTTTGAAAGTAAAAATATTTAATTTAAGGAATTTTGAAAAAGTTATTGTACTTAGAAATTTTGAAACGATATATGAAAGTTTCGCGGCTCTGAAAGATTTTGCATTGATCAAAATCAGTGAATCTGACTTTCCGAAAAGAATAAAATTAGCGATTAACCATTTTTAATAAATATTATTGAAAAGGAAATACACTATATTTTAGAATAATTATTTATTTTAGACTGTCTGTTATTTAGGAAAAGTGGATATTATTTAAAAGTTAGAAAAAGTAAGTTAGAAATATTTTTATTTTAGATAATTTGAAATGAAGTTTAATTAATATTGTAAAGTGAATAAATTGTAAATTAAATTTGAAATGAATATCCTAAAACATATGTAATGGAAAGATTCAGAAATTAATTTATACTCTCACCAAAAGTAAACTATTTAAAATGAAATAATGAAATTTAGCTTAATTAATTTAAATGAATTCAATGAGTTTAATTAAGTGGATGAATAAATTAAAGTTAAATATTAAAATACTGAATAAATTAAGAGTAAAATTTTAAATCATAACATTGAGGATTTAAAAAAAAAAAGACTTTCTGAAGTGCAATGGATGATTTTTTCTTATTTCCATTTACAGCCGATGATAATCCAAACACATATACAGTACATGCTGCTTAATGTGATTGCAGTTAATGTTATCAAAATCACCATGTCTTGACCCATTGTATTCAGCTTCATGCTAAAAGCATCTTTTTATGTAATCAATACTTCGTTTAATGTTATCGCTTTTTCAGCAGACCAGTTCCTGAAAAGTTTGCAATTGAAAGCAAAGTTCCGTTAAAAAACCTTTTCAAAGCATAAATTCTAAGTAAGAAGGAATACAGCCATTTATTTCTACGTGTCTCTTCTGTTTTGTGCTTACTTTACAGATGCATGGGAATATGTAATCAATCAAGAAACATAAGTGCATAACTGCAACATAACTGAACAACTGAAACATAAGTGCATAACTGCAATAACAAGTTCCAGAAATTTGTAGGGAGGAAACAAATGGAGGGGGGTGGGAGGATGGGAACAAAAATGTGTGCACCTGCTACAGCAGGATCATGTGTCTATTTATTTTATCAACAAATGCGAAAGTTCTAGTCAGACAATCAGTTGTTAGTTATATATCGTTCAAATATATTTGAAGAGCAGTGAAAATTGCTACTACGAATAAAAATGAACAGATTTAAGTGTACAAGAAAAAAATCTGTATTATACATCGCTGTGATAATTTACCTCAAATGAGTAAATGCAACACTGCAGTTCAATTAAAAATTTCTCAGTCTCTTCTGTGCAAAATACTTTAAAATCGTGAAGTCTTAATATAAAAAGAAAAGCAGAATGAAAACACAGAATGTAAGAGAAACCAAATGGAAAAAGATGAAAAAGTAGAAAAGACTCTGAAATTTTGGTTTTCAAATGTTCAAGAAAAAGATGCACTAGTCACTGGTCCACTCATGCGACAAAAAGCAGTTGATTTAGCAGAGAAAATGGGAAAAGTGGATTCATTCCAAATGATGGCTGACTTCAGTGTTGAAGAAAATGTGTTAAGAGAGTCCATGGAGAACAAGATGCTGATTTGCCAGCTGCAGAAAAATGGATGTAAAAAGAGTAGCCGAAACTTGTGTTTTCATATTCAGCAGAAAATATTTATAACGCCGACGAAACGGGTTCTATTTTAGAACATTACCAGAACACACTTATTCATTTAAGAATAAAAGTGCAAAAGGCCATAAAATTTCAAAGGAGTGCATCACTGTTTTATGCTGTGTTAGTGTTAGTATGACTGGACAAAAAGGAAAGATTTTAGATTGAAAAAGTAAAAACCCACATTGCTTCAGAGGGGTTAAAAAGCTTCCAGTCGATTACTATGCCAATAAATCAGCATGGATGACAAGCATCCTATTTAATAAATAGCTTCTGAAGTGGAATAATGAATTGAAGCATGATATTCTTCTCTTGCTTGATAACTGCACTGTGCATGATTTAAATGTGTCATTATAACACATGAATGTTGTGTTTTTGGCCACCCAGTACAACCTCTCTAGTACAGCATTGTGATCAAGGAATAATTTATATATTTAAGGCCTATTACTGGCATGAGAAGTGTGCAAGATTTTTAGAAGAATTAGAGAATAAACAGCATATCAGCAGGAATGAACTAGCCAAAAAAACTTAATCTTCTAGGAAAATTGCAACTTCTGGTAGTGACCTGGAATCAGATATCACCTGCTACAGTTAAAAATTGTTTGGTTAGTACAGGATTCTGTGAAGCTGAGAACGATGACAAACTGAAAACTTTAGAACCCAGTGGCAGAAACATCGCGACACGGCGACGTAGTCGCGGACAAAGAAAATCTCTTGCGGACAATTTTTGTCTGCACTAATGAAATTAATTTTTTAAACTCCGCAATTTGTGAATTTTGGCAATTAGTCGCAGGAAAAACACAGAATTTCATCAAAAGATCGTGGTAAAAACACGCGAATTTCGTCAAAAGATCGCGGTAAAAACATGTGAATTTCGTCAAAAGATTGCGATAAAAACACGTGAATTTCGTCAAAAGATTGCGATAAAAACATGCAATTTTCGTCAAAAGATCGCGGTAAAAACACGTGAATTTCGGCAAATGATTGCGATAAAAACACGCGAATTTCATCAAATGTTCGCGGTAAAAACACGAATTTCGGCAAAGGATCGCGGTGAAAACACGCGAATTTTGGCAAAGGATCGTGGTAGAAACACACGAATTTCGGCAAATGTTCGCGGTAAAAACACGTGAATTAAAGCAAAAGATCGCGGTAAAAACACGTGAATTTCCGTAAAGCATCGCGGTAAAAACACGCGATTTTCGCCAAATGATTGCGGTAAAAAAGAAATTTTAAAAACGGAATTTTTATCAAACGATTTTGGAAAAAAATAACCGTGAGTATCGTCAAAATTTACTGCAATAAAAAGACTTCCAAAATATAGAAACCCAGTTCCTTTTACTAATGTCTAAAAATCGTCACAAAATGAGAGAAATGCTAAAAATTGGCATAAAAAATTCAAAAATAGATGGAGGAATTCCGGATTCCTTTTACTAATGTAGAAAATTCGTTGAAAAAAAAAACATAAGTAATTAAGAATTAGTCCAGAAGTGAGCTTTGAAGTGCATAACTTCAGACAAAACAACACTTCAGACTCTTCCTGCCAAATCTTGCAGCTCTGCACTAAGTAGTCTCTTCAGAAAACATCACACAGAGACAAACATCTATGTTTAATACATAAATTTTTAAATCTGGAACAATATACAGAACCAACTTTTAAAAAATTGGATTAACCCAAATCCAACCTGCAGGAATCTAAACTCAGCTTGAACCGAAAACAGTGTTAAACCGATCTGCAGCTGATGCAGGACTTTAAGACATTTTTTTTCCAGAAGGAATTTCTGTAGCTGCATCAGGATGGCGGAAAATTTCTCTCCCCCCCCCCCCCCCCCCCCCCCCCTAAGCTTATCCTTCCAGTTTTAGAAATCCCACAAGAAGTGAGATGATGAAACAATATGTAACATCAAAAGTTATAAATAAGCAAAATTAATGAGAATGCATCAAGCTTACCCTATTTTAAATAAAATAATGAAAAATTCCTATTTTAGTGTATTATTCATTCATTAAAATTACACTCAAAATTTGCAGACAGATTATGAAATTTTAAAAGTTTGTCGCAGACAGCTACAGAACTTTCTGCCACTGGGCTTTAGAAACTACAGAAAATGTCCCCGATGACATGATGAATGAAGATTGAGGCCTAGATGATGATTGACAGTGAAATTCCAATAGCTGCCAAAGCTCACAGAAATTGACATTTTCAAAAGTGTTTGTGAATAAATACAAAATGATGATGATGATGATTAGGAGGACGACAAAAATCAACTTTTTGAAAGACCACCTACAAATGTGGAAATGAGGAATGCATTGAAAATTTTGAAATGAGGAGTACATATCTTGAACAATTTTAAAAAACAATACAAGTATGAACAATTCATTAATAAACTTGTAAGCGAGAATTGTAAACAAACAAAAATTACTGAATTCTAAAATAAATCTTTTTTATCACTTTAAAAGTGATCATTTCAACAAGGATGAGTAATCATTTTCTTTGTAATAATATTACTAGATGTTACCATTTGGTATTTTCTTAAATCGCTTATTGTTATCAATTGGATCACTCAGCAATAGCCGAGCACATCCATGGACTCGGGCAAGCATGAGATTCTTCCATGGATATGAGATTTTCTGCTTTTTTGTCATTTCTCATTTTTACTTTCTTTTATCTATAATAGAAGAAAGTATTGTAATCGAAATTTTTTTTCGATGGATTTACACGTTTTAGGGGTCAGAGATTCCAAAAAACATGTTTTTACAAAATGTATGTAATTGTCCTCATTGTATCATCAAAAAGTGTATGAAGTTATGTTTCAAATTGAACCAAATTTGTTTTCTATGTTTTTGGCTATGGCCAGCAGGTTCGTCTTGAATTTAGGGATACTTCAACGAAAGGGGCCGCTGTGATCGCGATTTTTGTTCCATTTTCACTATTGTATCATTGAAAAGTGTATGAAGTTATGCAGATAATTGAACCAAATTTTTTGCATATGTTTTTGACTATAGCCTGCAGGTCCCAGTTGAATTTGGGGATATTGTGCCTGGAGGGGGGTGCTGTGATAGCTATTTAAAGATTTCAATTTCAAAAAGATGTAGAAAAAACCTAGAAATCCTTAAAAAAAAAAAAAAAAAAAAAAAAAAAAAATGTTAAATGTTCGGCCTTGATCCTAGGATTCCAGAGCATTTTTAGTTTTGCCTCTATTTTAAAAAATGGCTGAGATATAGCATTTTGAAATTATAGTGTGGCTTACATTTTGAAACAATACAGCAGGATTCCTCCATAAATGGGTTTAATTTAGGAGTTTTAGTGAACATGGTTTCACGAAATTTCTTTCATTGTTGTAACCTTTTTTTCAACACTTACATGCTTAACACTATATATTTTTATATTCGCCAATGTCAAATTCTCACCAAGCTTTGCGAAAATTGGTGAATTATCTCCAAATTTGGCAACAAAAATATGTTGTCATATATGAAGTCAACTTGGCTATGTCTGTCTAATTTGGCGATATTCTCATTCAAATTTAATATTGAAGAGAACTGGGAATCATTCTTCTGTAATCGGGTTCCGCGCATTTTAGCTTTGTGTATTTTCAGTATAATTAGCTAAAATCTCAAAACCAAGCAATAGGGAGGCTATTTTTTCCTGCCAATACTGACCTGAAGGACTTTTTATAGTTTAGTATAATACATCAGCTGATCGCATCCAGGTAACCCGACGATTCACAAGCAGCTGACGTACAACAGAATGATGAAAAATATTGCTTTTTTTTTTGGCAATGTGATAGCGAATTTTGAAGCATTAACATGTATGAGATAGAAGAAAGTTTTAGGATTGGCATATCCGACTAGTTTAATTTTCTGCTTTTTTGTCATTTTCCAACATTTTTTTTTTCTGTATATGACTTTGGTTTTTTATTCGGTTAAATCAAAATAGAATCGTAAAATCAGACTTGGCAAGTCTCTCGATTTTTTTATCTTTCACAAATTTAGCTTTTCTACTATATCTGAAAATTTTGTCATTTTCCAGGGATGCCACTTTTTTGCGGGGACCGTTAAAAAAAAAAAAAAAAAAAAAAAAAAAAGGTGCTGATGTATGCTGCGAATGAAGTAGAGGGCGGTGGCGCAGAAAAATTCTTGTCGAGAAGAGAATTTTGTGTCTCGTTCATAGAGGGAAACACAAGATACGGGTATTTGATTCATCTGTGATTTATTAATTTTGGGCCGAATGCTGCAAAATCAATTCACTCAAAAACCCCAGAATTTCGTCAAACGATCGCAGAAAAAAATCAAACTTTCGCCAAGAGATTTAAAAAAAAAAAAAAATGCAAATTTCATTAATTGGTCACGGAAAAATATCGTAAATTTTATCAATAGGTCACGAAAAAAATCAAGAATTTCATCAAACAATTGCAAAAAAATAATCGAGAATTTTTTCATTTGTTCAAGAAAAAAATCGAGACTTGGTAATCAAATGGACTTGAAACAAAATTGGGAATTTTGCCAAACAATCGCAGAAAAAATTGCAAATTTCATCAAATGATCGCAGAGAAAAATGCGAATTTCTTCAAGAAATCTAGTAAAAAAAATAGAGAATTTTGTCAAACAATTGCCGAAAAAATCGCGATTTTTTCAATTGCTGAAGAAAAAAACCACGACTTTCGTCAAATGGTTGTGGAAGCAAAATCAGGAATTTTGCTGAACAATCGTGGAAAAAAAAAAATTGAATTTTGTCAAATGATCACAGAAAAAAAATGCGAATTTTGTCAAGAAATCTAGTAAACAAAGTCACAAATTTCCATCAGTCAGTCCTGAAAAAAAAAAAAATGTAAATTTCGACAAACAAGGTTTTTTTTATAAAAATCGCAAAATTTTTCAATCACTTGAGAAAAAAATAGCGACTAAAAAAAAATAGCGACAAATGGTCGCGGGAAAAAATCATGAATTTCGTCAATCGGTCATTGGAAAAATCGTATATTTCATCAATTTATCTCAGAAAAAAATTCTCGAATTTCATCAAACAATTACAGAAAAAAAAATTGCGATTTTCGTCAAACAACCGCAAAGTTTGTCGAACAATCACAGAGAAAAAAATCCTGCATTTCATCAAGAGGTTGCGTAAAAAATCGAAAATTTTATCGCTCGGTTGTGGAAAATAATCGAGAACTTCGTCAAGCAACCAAGGAAAAGAATTGCAATTTTTGTGAAACAGTTGTGGAAAAAAAATTATGAATTTCCTGGAACATTTGGGAAAAAATCGTCAAGAGAGGTAACATAAAAAAAATCGTGAAATTCAGCAGTCGGTTATAAATTTCATCAAGAGACCACAAAATGTGCATTTTTTTTCTCCATAGGGATTTTAAAAATTCAATAATGATAGTTTGCCAACAAAACTTATTTTATTGAAATCTAAAAGCTAAAAGGGAATAAAATCCCTCCATATTTTTTTTTTGCATATATATATATATATAGAGTCTATATATATATATATATATATATATATATTTAGACTCTTTTTCATCATCCTAATAAACAGTAAAATTCATCACTGTGCTCATTGAATCGCTAAAGTAGCATTTAGACAAAAATATTATTGATAATTTTGTTGTGCATAAAATAGCTTTTTTAATTGTCTTGTTTGTATGTTATTTTAAATAATTTTTCATTTTTCTGTTTCATGCACTTTTCCTTTTTATTTTTTATCTTTCTGCAACCTTATGTCTGGACTCGGGAGTGGAGACAATGTCAGTACCTGCTCCCGCCAGGGAGTCTGCTTTAGTCTTCTTTCAAAACTGAAAGGGACTGCCATAGCATCCTCGACCGAGCTCCATATGTCCTCCTCCCGTGCATAAGCCACGAATTTTTTCAATTGCTGGAGAAAAGCCACGACTTTTGTCAAATGGTGGTGGAAACAAAAACCGGAATTTCGCCGAACGATCATGAAAAAAAAAATCACGAATTTTGTGAAATGATCGCAGAAAAAAATGTGAATTTGGTCAAGAAAATCTAGTAAACAAAATCATGAATTTCATCAATCGGTCATGGAAAAATATGTAAATTTGAATAAACAATTTTTTTTAAAAAATCTCAATTTTTTAATCGCACAAGAAAAAAAAAACAACTTTCGTCAAATGGTCGTGGGAAAATAACATGAATTTCGTCAGTTGGTCGTTGGAAAAATCGTATATTTTGTCAATTTGACTCGAAAAAAAATTGCGAATTTTGTCAAACAATTGCAGGAAAAAAAATCGTTATTTTCGTTAAATGATCGCAAATATCACCGAACAATCACAGAGAAAAATCTTGAATTTCATCAAGAGGTCGCTTAAAAAATCTAAAATTTCATCACTCAGTCATGGAAAAAAATCGAGAACTTCGTCAATCAACCGAGGAAAAGAATTCCAATTTTTGTGAAACGGTCATGGAAAAATAATTACAAATTTCATGGAATGATCGGACCATTCAGAGGAGCTTCCCTCTCTCGGCCTGTATCTGTTTAGAGCAGTCACATGATTTCTACTATTATAATATAGAATAATTTGGAATGCTACTATTACTTTAGTTGCACTTTTGATTTTTGAGAAATATGTTACATCATATAGTTAAGGTTATTTTATTTATTTTAGGAAAAATATTACAAAATTGCTTCTTGATTCAATTTTTTTTTTTTTTTTTTTTTTTTTTTTTAAACCATAGGAAAGTGGTTGTTGTTTTCGGTTGAGAATGGATCTCTTGGCGTTGTCACTTAATTTTTTTAAGTGTTTTTAACAAAATTCTGCAATTTTAGAAGAATTTTTCTTTGAATAGGCAATAGAAATGCATAAAATCGTTACAAAAAGGATAGATGCAAACTATCAGATATGAAAAAAAGCCAAATTCAAAAATTGACGTCGGATGAGAAATCGTCTTATAAAGCAAAAAACGTGGTCTTCAACTTTAATTTCCTCAAAATACCTTTAGATCATACATCAATCTAAACAAGAGTTAAAGTTATTGTAGGAAGGATCCGACAAAATATTAAGGTATATATTAGGGATAAGGTATAGTAATGGAAAATGCGTTTCAATAACTGCGGCAGTGGTTCAAACGAATATTTTTGCGAGGACAGAGAATGCCAGGATCTCTTCAACTGTAGTAATGGAAAATAGTTTATTTGTAGATGGTACCGATGATTATTTTTTAATAATGAATTTTTTTAATTAATTTTTTTTTTAAACTTTCGGAACATTTTCCCAAAGGTTGTTGTAATTTGTTAAATTATAATTTTTTATTTTTTATTTATTTTTTATTTAGATTTAAATTGAAATATTTTGTAAAGTGTCTCTGAAATAAATACTCTTTTTTCCCTTATATCTCTCATTTTACATTGAAGGTAACAGAAATGGAAAGAGATAAAGCTGAAGATATTTTTGGTGGACTTGGATTTGCTGCTTCATTGCTTCTTCCTAAATACAGATTGTCTTCATTATTAAACAGCCCAAGGTAATTTATATTAGAAAAAAAAAATGTAGGACAACCTGTTAAACAGCTTCATGCATATACAAAAACAAAAAAATTATATTGAGATTTCTAAATGCATTTTGAAATTAACTCTGCTCAAATAATTAAATAAACAAAATATTTAAAAAATTAGCATATAACTGATAATAAATAGAATGTAATGTTTTTGCATGTATTTACACTGATGCACTCTGCTTGAAAATACTGAATTATATTGAAAATGATAAATAATCAATTATAATAATTCTTAGAAGACTACTTATCAGTTTTACAGATTCTTTATATTCAAATGTCTAAATATATAATATTTATTGTTAGTCAATTTGGAGACAAAACTTTTAGATGCATATCTTAAAATTTCTGTAAGATCCAAAATTTGCAGAGAAGTGAGCTCGAAGGCTGCACTTATATTTTTGCAGCCATATGTCTATATCATATATTATAATACAAGCAATCTTGTGTGTGTGTGGTTTTATATATATATATATATATATACGAGCAGAGAAAACAGAGTTATGCTTGCACAAAATTAGCTTTCAGTTCGAATATCATGACCCATGACAAAAAAGACCCACTAATCAAATTTTCTCGAACATGTGACCAAGCCCAATTGTCTTTTTGTACCTGAAACCCGTCTGATATAAAATTTATTCAAAATAGTCTGAGCCGTTTTTAGATAAAGTTAGCTTGACCCACAGTGACCCAAAAATGACCCACTAATCGAATTTTCTCGAACATGTGACCTAGCCCAATGATTTTCTTGTGCCCAAAACTCGTAGGATAGAAAATTTAGTTCAAATCATCTGAGCCGTTTTTAAGATAAAAATAGCTTGACCCATAACGACCCATGACCAAAATGACCCACTACTAAAAATTTCTGAAACATGTAACCTAGCCCAATAGTCTTCTCGTTCCCTAAAACTGTAGGATGCTAAATTTAGTTCAAATTGTCTGAGCCGTTTTTAAGATAAAAAAAATAGCTTGACCCATAATGACCCACTAATCAAATTTTCTCGAACATGGACCTAGCGCAACAGTCTTCTTGTGCCCAAAAACCATAGGATGCAAAATTTAGTCTAAATAGTCTGAGATGTTTCAGATAAAATTAGCTTGACCCACTATTCGGATTTTTTTGAGCATGTGACCTAGCACAATGATTGTCTCGTGCCCCAAAACCGTAGGATACAAAATTTAGTTCAAATCGTCTGAGCCGTTTTTAAGATAAAAATAGCTTGACCTATAATGACCCACTAATCGAAATTTCTCGAATACGTGACCAGGCCCAATAGTCTTCTCATGCCGAAAATGGTAGGATACAAATTTTATTCAAAATCCTTTAAACCATTTTTTAGAGACCATTAGCTTGACCCTAACCCATGATGACCCAAAATGACCCACTAATTGTGAATGATGTAGAGGCTGGCGGCACAAAAAAATTCGTGCCGAGAAGAAAATTTTGTGTCTCGTTCATTAAATTTGTAGCTCGGGGATTATTCAAGAGATGTTCACACACACACAAGATATGGCATTTGATTCATCTGCGATTTATTAATTTTTGGCCGAATAGTTCAAAATCAATTCACAGAAAAAAAACCCAGAATTTCGCAGAAAAAAATCAAATTTTCTACAAGAGATTTAAAAAAAAAAAAAAAATGCAAATTTCATTAATTGGTCACGGAAAAATATCGTAAATTTTATCAATAGGTCGTGAAAAAAATCAAGAATTTCATCAAACAATTGCAAAAAAATAATCGAGAATTTTCGAGAAGGAAGTTGAGTTGAATAGCACTTAACCCAACAGAAGTATGTTAAACTGTGATTGTCTTACAGGTGCAAAATATTTTCTGACACCAGAGAGCATCACAAAATTCATTGTTGGAAAATTTGTTTAGTGAATGATTACTTACATAAATTAATATTTTTTCATCATTCACTGAAGAAAAAAATCTCTGGTTTACTTTGATGGAAAGAGATATCGGGCTGTCAGCCTACACTCCAACTGAAGTTCTCAGAATATATACATATTTAAAACACAAATTTCTTTTAATGATATTTTTTTTAATATAACTTTCATGCTGTTTTAGTTGAAAAACTAATTTTGAGTAAAAATGGCCCACGAGCATATGAAAAGTGCAGCAGTCAGACCAGCCCTTATTTGTTTATGATAGTCACATGACTTGCACTATTATAATAGAGATACAATAAAATTATTAAACATTCCATAAAAATTTTTTTCAAATAACACTAATATTGGAGTAGAATATTGGACGACGATTAGACGTAATAACGATTTAAACAAAATTTTGTATCCTACCGTTTTGGGGCACAAGAAAACCATTGGGCTAGGTCACATGTTCGAGAAAATTCAATTAGTGGGTCATTTTGGGTCACCATGGGTCAGGGTCAAGCTAATTGTATCTAAAAAACGGTTCAAACGATTTTGACTAAATTTTGTATCCTGCCATTTTTAGGCATGAGAAGATTATTGGGCTGGGTCACATGTTCAAGAACTTTCGATTAGTGGGTCATTTTTGGGTCAACACAGGTCAAGTTAATTTTATCTAAAAAACGGCTCTAACAATTTTTATTAAATTTTGCATCCTACGAGTTGTGGGCATGAGAAAACCATTGGGCTAGGTCACATGTCCGAGAAAATCCGATTAGTGGGTCATTTTTGGGCCACTGTGGGTCAAGCTAATTTTATCTAAAAATCGGTTCAGACTATTTAGACTAAATTTTGCATCCTATGGTTATCTTAAAAACGGCTCAGATGATTTGAACTAAAATTTGTATCCTACGGTTTTGGAGCACGAGAAAATCATTGGGCTATGTCACTTGCTTGAGAAAATCCGATTAGTGGGTCACTTTTGAGTCATTGTGGGTCAAGCTAATTTTATCTAAAAAATGGCTCAGAGTATTTTGACTAAATTTTATATCCTACAAGTTTCAGGCACGAAAAGACAATTTGGTTTGGTCACATGTTCAAGAAAATTTAATTAGTGGGTCATTTTGGTCATGATATTTGAACTCAAAGCTAATTTTGACTGAGCATAGCTCAGTCTTCCTTGCTTGTATATTATAATGTAACAGTATGGGCTAGATTTGCAATATTCTACTCCAATATTAGTGTTATTATTTGAAAAAATTTTTTATGGAATGTTTAATAATTTTATTGTATCTCTATTATAATAGTGCAAGTCATGTGACTATCATAAACAAATACGGGCTGGTCTGACTGCTGCACTTTTCATATGCCCGTGGGCCATTTTTACTCAAAATTAGTTTTTCAACTAAAACAGCATGAAAGTTATATTAAAAAAAAATATCATTAAAAGAAATTTGTGTTTTAAATATGTATATATTCTGAGAACTTCAGTTGGAGTGTAGGCTGACAGTCCGATATCTCTTTCCATCAAAGTAAACCAGAGATTTTTTTCTTCAGTGAATGATGAAAAAATATTAATTTATGTAAGTAATTATTCACTAAACAAATTTTCCAACAATGAATTTTGTGATGCTCTCTGGTGTCAGAAAATATTTTGCACCTGTAAGACAATCACAGTTTAACATACTTCTGTTGGGTTAAGTGCTATTCAACTCAACTTCCTTCACGATTTATTCTTGGCATAAGTTAAATGGGCCCGTTGACTACTTTCCATATAAAAAAAATATCGCCAAGTTATTCGCCAAACTGTAATGCCCAGTAAACAAACGAAAAAATGTTGCCATTTGAATCTCAACAAAATACAAATAATTCGGAAAATCCTCACTCTACTATCTGTAACTATAAGCAATAAAATTTATAAAATATCAATAAAAACAGAAAAAAATAATTTTGAATATTTATTTACATTATTTAATTATCCTGGTTGATAAATGTTTGTGATGTCAGTTGTAACTGATCTATTGGGCATAACTATGCATCACAACATTTTTTCGATGCTTTTTCTCTTTTAATATCATGGAATTGCAGTTTAAAGACGTAATTGTTATTTTATTTAGCGGAATAACTAATAAATCAGTAAAACATCATTAAATATACAAATAAACATCAAATTAATAATCATTTGATGACATAACACACAGACTGCCAAAAATGGTTGTCAATTGCCAATTGTGTTTATTATTGCCAACCACCAATTGTTTTCAAAATGGTATTTTAATGTACATTTAATAAATACATAACATCATTAAAGATGATAAATTAGATAAAAGTAAATTAAATAATACAAAACAGTAATTTAGTATACATTTATTAAATACATAAATCAAATTGATGGCTTTTAGCAATAAAGGATATTAATGATGGTAGTTTTAATTCTGGTGGATTGCTATGTCTACCAGAATTATATAATATAAATATTCTTTATATAAATATACAGTATCAATGGATATAATATATATATACTATATTATATAGTTATATAAATACTTCTGCCATTGTCTATAATATGGCAACTACATAATATTATGCAGAAAAAAAAAAAATATATATATATAATAAGGGTTACTGTAATTAATATTTTTGACGCAGTAAGTCTGACCAGGCACTGTTAATACGTAAGTACAAAAAAATAGATAGGGATAGGCATCTAGAATAAAATCGGCAAATTTTAATCAGATTGCACGCTAATGGAAAAAAGGGGTTGATACTGACAATAAATATGGTTTTAAGGGAATGTGATTATCATTAAATGGCTTCCAAAAGTTTTTTCTTTCTCCAAACCATACTCGCTAAAATACACCAGTTAGTATGCAGCTGGATTATAGCACATTATCCAAGAATATTAGATGAGAATAATGGTAGTTTTTCTAAATTTCCATAATCAAGTCTACAGCAAAGGTTAGCGTGAAACATAAAAGTTATTATCAACAATATGGTTTAGTGTGAATGTGAATACCATTAAAGGGTTTTCACAAAAAACACTTGATTGCACTGAATCGTATTAGCTAAAATACACCAATTGGCAGAGAACCCAATTACAGAAGAATTCTTAATAGGTTTAAAAACCTCCACAATGTCGAACATATTGCAACTGATAAGCAAACAAATATTAAGCTTAATTTCCTAACTAAGTGAGTTAAATGATTTTTGCAAACCTTTATAGTAGAAAGATAAAATACATAACAAAAAATATACAAAATGCTACCACGATTGCAGAGTTCTTGATTTCTCTATCAGAATCTTCCAATTTTGCAAAAGCTTAAGCAAATAAATTGAATTATGAATAAAAGTACAGTAGATTCGCCAAAATCCACGTATCATTGCAGATGTAAAAAGTTAAACCTACAGTTATGTTGTAGGAACAAAATTTAAGATGGCACTGAAACAGCAGTGATCCTTTTTTACTAAATTTTTTGTTAATCATGCTGTTTTAGCTATTACAGCTAATTACTAAATAAAATTATGTTACTTTTGATTTTGATGTAAATTAGCATATTAATAGTGAAAATTCACCATATTGTAGGTCCGGCACATTATTCACAAGGGTAAACTGTAAACAAACTGTTTATTTTTCTTATGTCCACTTTCACATGTTTCAATTTTTATTTTTATTAATATTTCTATGCATTTTAATATGTAATTCTGGTTAATATGACCAAACTCGAGCTTTTCCGTGAAGAAAATATGAATTTAGTTCCGAAAAAATTCAAGATGGCACTAATATTAGTGGCGATCGCGATCTTTTTCCAAGAATTTTTTTAATTAATCAAGCTTTTTGTTTATTAAATCTGCATAAATTTGAAATAAAATTTCATTATTTTACAATTCTGATATAAATTATTTTCATATCTAAGATTAAAAAAAGGGGGCACAGCAGTAGCCTTCCCACAACACCTGCAACTTTAGAAGCCGTATTGTTTAAGTTTGTTTTTGCTTTTGATTCTTTGATATTAAATTTTCGGTTTTAATATGTAATTATTATTTTTTTTGTAATTTTGTAAGTAATAGGACGGATTCCAATCTTTCTAATGAAAAAAAAATAGGAAAAAAAAACATGTAAGTTTGACAATAATTCAAAAAGTAGAAATCATAGAAAAAAAGCTATATTTTGGTTAATCTACTTGTTTTTTGGCACAATCATAATGGAATAAGTCCTAGAATGGTGTATGACATTAAGAAATAAAAATAAAACAAAGAAACACAAAACTTAAGCAGATAACAATTTTGTCCATATTCACAAAATGAATGAAGCTTGTAAAGAAATGAATGAAGCTTGTAAAAAAATAAAATAAAATAAATAAATATAAAAAATATACTTTCCTTTACACTGAGTTTTTGTTGTATAAAACAAGAAAAGTTTATATTTCATCATTACTATGCCTATTTAGTACTGCATCCTTAATTATTACACTTGACTTTATTTTTAATATTTTAATCATTTAAAAAAAAAAATTATTAACATCGAAAAGTACTTATGTATATTTTTATCAGTTCAATATTTTTGTAGTTCTTTTTTTTTTTACCTGTCAACCCTGGTTAAACTTATCATCCTTTATTATAATTTGTGTTAATATTTGAGTAATTTATCATAAATATGTAATGCAAAGAAAAGAACTTTTCATTTTATCATACAATTGATGACTAAAATAGAATGAAATGTTGAATTTGTTGGAAATATTAATAGTTAATACCAGTTCAACAGTTTTACTATGGTTAAGTTCTACAACAAACATTTTAGAAATTTTACTGAGTCAAACTCAAAATTAATTTTGTTACAAGATGATGAAAGATATTACCTTGGCATGATATTGTGACACATTTCCACTCCTCATAAAAAAGGTATTCATAAAAGTATGTTTGCAAAACATCTATGGTTTTAATTATAATGCTATTATATGAATAAAAAATCTTAAATAATTACACATAATCTATGGTAGAGGCATCCCTTTGATACCTGTCTAAAAATGACCTAAATTAACACATTCTCTTACAAAAGAAAAAAAAAAAAGACAAAGAAGTCGAAGTTTTGGGCAAACTTTGTCAATCAGTAGTAAAACATTTGATTGAACATTAATGGTAACCATAGAAACCATAGATAAAAACAGTGTCATCTTGAGCACCCCTGGCATGCCAGTTGTAGATTATGATTTATACTTGTCAAAACATGACTTTAACGGTAGAAGGGAATCCATTTAGTTCTTATTTTTTTAACTCTTGCAGAAAATCACTTAGTTGTAGGAAAAAAGATCTAGTAACATAGGAATAAAAAAATATCAGCAAATGTTTTCATATGATTTTGTGATAATCTTTTATAAAGGGTAGGAATGAGATTTTACCTCACTTGCAGATTAAAGAAAAACAAACAATCATTTAATTTAGTTTTATGTTTTTCAGAGTTAAGCAAATGTTCCTGAAAGAGAAAGGATATTCTCCCAATAGTTTACAAAGGCAGCCAGATTGCCAAGTTGCTGCTGAAGTAATGAAAGCTGCATTTACATACAATCCAGATTTTGAGGTAAGTATTATAGAATCAAAACGAATTAAAAATAAATAAAATTTTAGACAGTCAAAATTAATTTTTGTCTGACAGATTAATTGTTTTTAGCTGTTTTAATATAGGATTTTTATGGTGTTTATAGATACAGCCTATTTTATATCTTGTCATAGTAGTACCCCTTCTTGCACTTTATCAATAAATAATAATAATAAAAGCTTCCAGAACACATTGAAAATTAAACTCAGCATGAAATGTTTTAGCTCATGTCTGTCTGTTTTTGATAATTATATTTTCATTTCTATAATTTCTCAAACTATAGTTAGTCATTTTCAAGCACTAGGAAAACTTGTTTATGTAATGCAGATCTTAATTGCATGTAATAGACTCAGATTTATCATATGGTCAATATCCAATTTCTTCACTTTTGTTGTTGCAGGAGCTTTTTATTTACAATTTTCTGTTTCTATTAAAAGCTTAGAAATTTTATGCTAACTAATACTTTTTTTTCCCCATGGTGTGCTAACACTATATTCATGACTGTATTTTATTTATGTTTTGAACATTCTATATATCTTTTGACATTATTTTATATTCAAAAATGGCCCACCATCTCATTAAATGTTTTATTGGGATAAATCAATAATTCTTTTACATGTTGTTATAAATAATCAATATATTTTTTATTGCTTATTTTATACTTAATAAATCTGTTTTCTTATTTTCAATATATTGAAAATAATGTTCTCACAGGTTAGTGTAGTAAACCATCAATGTATCTATAGTAAATCATTGGTATTTCAAAAGCTTATATATTTATCCACCTTTTAAAGTACTTAAAATTACCAATTTAAATTTCTTTTTTGTTTCATACTAGAAGCCCCCCCCCCCCCCCTTACACAACTGTGTGACAAAAAAGACAAATTCAAATGCTTAAAATTGCATTGAGATGCAGCTACATAAAATATATCTGCCTCAAATATAAATTATTTTTGTTTTTCTCTTTTTCTGACAATATCCTTAATAGCTTTTAAAAATATTTATATATATATTATCTATATTTAACAATTTTTTTCTTAAATTCAAAGTTGTGTGAGTAATTTAATGTAGTAAACACAGTTATCTCATTTTAAGTTATTTCTAAACATGAGTGTCCAACCATTATCAAAACTTCATATGACAGACATGTTTCATTTAGTATAGAAAAGTTCTGGTAAAAATCATGTTTCACTTAAAAACTACATCATGAGTTTCTGTCATATTTTGCAGGGGGGGGGGGGGGTGAGGGAGGGACACTAAAACATAATTGAAACAAATCTGTACTCTCTTTAATAAACTGTTGTTAAATTGCGTAAATCAGCAATTATCCAGTCAGTGAATGTCATGTTTAGGAAGAATTTGGTTCTTTTAAAGAACCCTTCACAATTTCATTTTATCTTAAAATAGAATCCTTCAGAAAACTTTTCATCTCAAAACAAAACACTTCGGAATTTTTTTTGTTTTGCTTTGTTTTATAAACAGACCTTTTATAAAATTCTACTTTCTTCAAATCTAACACTTCAAAAATTTAATTATTTAAAAATAAAATACCTGTCATAAAACAGCTGAAGTCCCAAAGCACTATTATCTAATCTAATTATAAATAAATATGTACAAAAGAGCTGGTTTAAAATTTTTAAACAGAGGCCAGAATAACATAATTATTAAATTATTTACAAGTAGAGAAATGGTCTTCACAATTTCACAAAAGAACAGGATTCAGTCAAAAAAGTCTGGACAGACCGAATACACATAAAAAGTTTATCTATTTTTACATTTTTTGTGAGATTTAGCAATATATAAAGGAAATGGAACTTGTGTATAATGGAGTCTTGTTTTTAATGGAAAAAAAAAGTCATTGTCCTGACAAAAAGAATACCATACAATTTTATCTCCGAAAACAGAAACCTGTCTAAAAAAGAGTTTTTGTCCTGTCCCTTCCAATTCCATTTTCACAGGTTTTACTGTATTTAGAGAGAAAAAAAGAAAAAAAAGAAAAAGAAACTTATTGGGAAACTGAAATTGCTTTCTTTCCTTTTCAAAATACTTTCTTACAGCTTTTCCCAATCTTTGCAAAACAATTTTCCTACACTTCATAGACACATATTTGTCTACCAGAATTCTTATGCTACTTATGCTTTTTTATTTACTGCTTGTATAATGTTAGTGTGGTAAAATAAATGAAGATCATTATATTAAAAATGACAAAATAAATAAATAAATAAAACCAATGAAGTTTAGCAATGAAGAAAAAAAAAATCCACTTGTTTGTTACTCATTAAGTTTCACTCCTGAAAAATTTATTGAAATTTACTAGTAAATAAAACCAACATGTTTAGTACAAAAGCCAAGGAAACAAACATTTCAATTTTGTAATCCATCAAGAAACTCCACTTTTGTTTACTGCTATGAAAATGCTTCTGCAAGATTGTATACAAAAAAGATTATTTTTAACACACTAATAAACACTACAGCTTTTTTTTCTTTTTTAAATGCTCAGATTTGAGGAATATCTAACTTATAGACTCCTTACTTTAGATAATTATTGACCAAGGGTGCATCTAAATCCTAATTTTTCTATTTATTTTTGTTCTAGACTTGGAATCTGATAACTGCATGGAAGAAAAATAGAAAATGTTAAAATAAATGCAACATCTATTGGCAAAAATAGAATTATATATCAAAATGGGTAGAATTTTATTATAATTGAAAATAAAATTATGAAATTGTGACTATTCATGTTTTGAATTGTGTTGAAATTATTTTCCAATGTAGCTAACTGAAGTGAGATGAGATTAAAAGTACAAAAATTGACATTTGAAAAATTATGTCTGCATGTTACTGTAAATTGACAGATTATGGTGGTGATTTAAAGCAAACTTTATTTTAAACTAGTTTTAGTTTTTAATTTTATCTGATAGAAAAGATTGTAACTTTTCAATAATTAAAATAAATGGTAGTATCACCTAAATCATTGGTAAATGGTAAAATTTTGGTTAAAAAAAAATCACAATCGAATTAAAATAATAAAAAAAAATATCTCTGTGAAGCATTCTTATCCTTCTTCTGGAGTTTCTTTTTCCAGCTGTGGATCTCTTCATCATAGAACTTCTTTATTTACTATTGCAAAAGCTCACTCTTTTTACTTGTCTTTTATTATCTTCATTTATTGTCTGTCTGGGTAAAATCTTGCAATCTATTTTCGACCCGCTTCTCAAAACTTCTCCTAACTAATTTTCTTCAAATATTGCAGATAAGTTCATTTACAATGACAATGCAATATTTATGTATTTTCAGGAACATTCCTCATCAGCGGTTCTGGGGTAAATTTTTTTCTTATATTTTTATAATCATATAGTTTCCGGGCTGTACCTCATCAGTGCAAACTCCTTGAACAAAAACTTTTTTTATGTTTTTAGTTGAAGTGCATTATCTAACAAATCGCTTTTGTCCACATACTAGTTCATTGTTGATAACAATGCATACTCAAATATTTTCAGGGATGTAACTAACTAGGGTCAAACTTTATGGGCAAAAACCCTCTTTTTTCTTTTTACTTGAAATCTCATGTCTAATCTCTCATAATTTCAAAAATACTTTATTTTTTATTTTTTATTATTTGCTATATTTTCACTACTTAATTAGTTTTGATTTTTTTTTAAAGCTGCCTTCTTAAATTTTTTAAATCATATTAAATTTTAGATTAAAAGTATGTTACTTAATTTTTTTTTTGTTATATTTCTTGTTATTTTTATAAATTTTCAGATAGTTATGCAATAATTACTATATATAGAAAAATAGCCTGTGTTCAAGTATTTAACATACATATCTTCAATTTGCATGTTGCATGAATAACATAATTTTGTTTAGCATGATTGATCAGATGTGCAATGATTTCAGTTAAAAAAGTTAATTTTACATTGTTAGAGAATGACAGATAAAATATTTTAAAAGCAGAAGCTACCATTTTACTACAAATGTTGATCAACAATTAAAAAATAAACTTTTTTCCAAATGTGCAGTATATTTTTCATGAATTAATATATATACATATATTTATTTAAAATAAAATATGTACAATTCTGTTTCTTGGGAGGGGGGAAGAATCCTCAAATTATACTAATTCATATGATTTAATAAAAACAAAAAAGTTTTTTTTCTTTATATTCAAAAATAAAGGTTTGATATATTTAAGTTTATCCATTTTTCAAAATGAATACCATATAAATTGAAGATTTAGTATTATGTGTTTTGTTATTTAAATATAATTCTTACATTTCCTCTCTTTTTTTTTTTTTTTTTTTTTTTTTTTTCAGTATTCACTACCAGGATACAAAACAACTGCAAGTAAAATCCTTGAAAAGAATTTAAATTATGTTGAAGAAGCACTGAAAAAACGTATAGTCTTTCAACGGCTCTGGCCGTCCATGTTTTTAGGGATAGTCAATGATGCTTTAGAAGATTATACTGATCTTAATCGCCATATGAAACTGTCCATGCTAAGCTTGCTGAAAAAATGCAAATCTTTAGAAGAAAATGATAGTAATGACTAAGTTCATATAACTTTTTTATCTTTTTACTAATAAGATTTCCAGAAATGAAATTAACATTAGACTGCATTTGTTAACTTGCTATTTCTAATCAAAATTTCAACTTAAAATATTTTATTTATTGACAATCAATGTTCTATATAGGTCACACAAACTTCTATTTCAGGTATGAATTTAAATATTGTTAAATATGAATTTTGTTTGAATAAAGTTTCTCTATTTATCCCATTTTTTATTAAAAAACTAATTTTTGGAAGAAAATTTATTCTGAAAAGCATATCAAAAATTCTAAGATCTAGTTGTCAAATTTGATATCTTTGACTGCACTCATTCTATTATCACGGCAAAACTTTTATGCTTCACAATATAAAAATTAGAAACTGTTTATGAAGCTGAATTTTGAAATTTATATCTATAAATCAAAACGTTATATCAAAAATGCTTTATTCCAGATTTTGTTTTATTTTAAGGTTATATTATCATAATCTGTTAACAATTGACTTAAAAGAAAAACAAACAAACAAAAAAGAACTTTATTTATCTAGTGTGTGAAAATTTCTAGCCTAAATAAAAAAAAATATATTAATAATTGTATTAATGGTAAATACCAAGAATTTTAAAAATTTCAACAATTTTCTTTTGTAAAATTTTGATTAAAAAACAGTATCTATTAACAACTCTACATTTGTTATTTTATTATTTTGTTAATAAATTGACCTTATTTTTCCTATACACATGTTCTTTATTTTTGTATTTGAATTTTCCAACATTCTTACTTTTTTTTGGCATAACTTAAACAAAATGAATTGGGTTTTACTGTATTACAATTTAAATTTCATTGTTGTTAATTTTATTTCACTGTCAGAGAGAGAGAGAAAAAAGAAGTCATTAAAAAAGAAATTGTTTTAAATACACCATTTTTGAGCTTATTTTAGTAACATTTAAAAGCAAGCCCAATGCTGTTGGATTTTAAATTCTTTATCATCAATTTTCTTGTAAATTGCTTTCTGTGATTTGTTCAGACTATCTCTGTGTTCATAATGAAATTGCATTCTGCTTTTTAATGGTGCATAGCTAGCACATTACACACGATTTAACTTTCAGCTATATCATAAATCATTTTTATTACTTTATTTGATGATATTTATTTAAGGTAATAACATATTTTAATGCATTAAATTCTATGTATTTATCATTTTTTATACTGAATCTGTGATAATCAATTTTTCATTAAAACTAAATATCTGAATTCAAGCAAATCAATTATTTTTCTGCTTTTTAACTATTTACAATTATATTTATACAAAACAAAGTTACATACAATCATAGCTTTACAAAATAGCATAAAGTAGTTATATTTAACATGAATACAGTCGGCTCTCATTAATTCGAACTCATCGGGACCACAAGAAATGTTCGAATTATCCAGAGTTCAAATTATGGAAAGTATGAGAGGAAAACATGTTTAAAGAGGTACTTATTACAAAGAAATTAATATTATAGTAATTTTTTAATTTATTTCGGCTGTTATCATTAGAATATGACTTAATATTAAATTAAAAGATATAAATACATAAACTAATTAATAATATTAAAATAATATAAATAAAACGTAAAAATTAATAATACAGTATAAAACAACTGCATTTAAAATTTTTATTAATTGTACTATAATTTTCTTACCTGAAATTAGATGAACATTTAAGAAATTATTTACACTATTTATCATCACTATCATCACTCATCATATTGCTTAGTCCTATTCATTTTTTACTTTTTAGCACAGTTTTATGTTATGTATGATGTTATTTCGGTGCTTAAAACATGTCCACCATCCTTCACTGCAATTGAAATTTTTAATATCCATGAGTAGTGCAAGTTCTTTCGCTTTAGTTGCCAATATAGGTCCACTCAAAGGTACATTTCTTGCCAATGCATCCTTTGTCCATAACAGTAAAGCTTCCTCTAAATCCTCATGGGCTGCTGTTCTCATACATTTTCGTCCTTTAGCAAATCTTTGCTTTTCCCATGATTTCAGGATGAATTCTTTATTTTTCAAGTAAGTAGAGAGCATATTCTTTTTTATTCCATATTCTGCAGCAATTTCTGATTGGCCACATCCTACCTTTTTTAATAATTTCCACTTTAGCTTCTAGAGTTAAAGATTTATAAATTCCACGTGGAGCCATATTTTAAAGAAACAAAATCTTTTACTTTCTCAAAAAACACTTTAGAAGCAAGTAAAACCACTGACTGAAAAATTCGATCCCTACACTGCAGATAGTGTAGTGATAAAACAGGTTTCCCCTACCTTTAACAGATGTTCACCCTGTGGATTTCTCAGAATGTCACTGGGTCAAATGCTAGAGAGGAGATTAGCAACAAGCACAATGGAAGAAGGGGTGGAGGTGTCATTGATGGACAGACGGGGCACTAAAAAAGCGGATATCAAATGCATGGGATTATATGTATACTAGTTCAGAACGACTCTGGCAAAAATGAAAGAAAGAAAGTTATTTCAAGGATCTGAAGTTTGTGAAAAAGTAAGAAAAAATGAAAAAAATTGAATTTTTATTAGTTCGAATTAAACAAAGTCAAGAGAAAATGAGTTCGAATAAATGAAAATTTTTAATGCTATTCTGCCGTTGAGAATTTCAGGACTTCATATTTAGTTTCGAATTAAGTGAAGATTCGATTTATCTGATTTCGAATTAACGAGAACCGACTGTATATTCAATTCATGAGTCATATTCAATTAATATGAAGATAGTTGCAACTTTTGAATGGAGGTGAAGAATGATTCGATATATGAAAATTTGATCTTATAGCTGGAGAAATCCAATTTTATTTTACAAAACATATACCAGATGAATTAATAGTTCATTAAAATAAATTTTTAAAAAAAGGCAATAAAATAATTGTAGTTTGCATAAATGGAATCAGGGAGAGATTTAACTTTTTTTAATAACAAAAAATTGACTGTAGTGGCAAAATTCACTGATAGAGGATGTTGACATGCAATGTATGAAGTAGATTTATGCAAATCGTCTCGTCAGTAAAACACCTGGATGCATATGAATTCTTAATCTGTTGCTGACTGACAGCACAGCACATTATCACTACCAGATCAAGTATTGCTGAAGAAGCTTTTTTACATGAACAGTGAATCAGCAACCAAAGCACGCAAAAGAACTCAAGACTGAAAAAGAGCCCATTTAAATTCTGGGAATACCGAATTTTGTCAAATACTGTTTTGCTACTTTTTTTCTGTTCAATTTCTTACAAGATTCATTTCATATATCTGCTCCACATTTGGGATAAGCACCCTCTAATGGTGACTTTGGAACTAGAGCTTTTTTAGCAATTAAAAAAAGGATTCTTCGCTGATCTCATTTGTGCAAAGTGCAATTTTTTAATAGTCATTTATTCTTTTAAAATTAATTTTTAAAGTTGTAATGAACATCTGATGCACTTGATATATTTTATTTTTGAGAGAAAACTTAGGTATAGCAGGATTAAAATATTCAAGAACTTTAGAAAGTACTTAAATAATAATAAAATAACTGGTGAGGAAGAAAAACAAAACAAGTAGCAGCAGTTCTTATTTCTCCAGATTATGTGTAAAAACACAATTATGTAATTTCAAGAGCAATAGTAATTAATTATCAGCTCCCTTCTTAATGTGATTAATAGCAGAGAGTATTGACTCCAGCAAGAGTAAAGCAGATTTACTTTACTCTTAGTGGGGCAAAAAACTCTCTGCTATTAATTATCTGATGAAAAGAACTGCTAATTATTTGCTCTCTCACGTGTTTTTACCCATTACCTGGAGGGAAAAAAAAGATCAATTTCTGTATGAAAGTACTTCAAATTTATTTAATATTTTTTTTGCTCTTTATAAAACCTTGTATAAATTACATAAGTAGCTTGTGTATTTTACACACACTTTTAGAAAAAAATATAAGTTAACATCTATGAATCTTACTTTATGTTGAATTTATAAAATTAAACATATACTTTAAATCATTACATTGAAATGAACTATCCCCCCACTTAAAAAAGAATGGTGTTAATTCTCATATGGTTACATTTGTATAAAAAAAAAAGAAGTCAAACATTTCAAGGACCAAATGAGGCAGATAAATAAGCATTATTTTTTTAAATCCCAGGTAGAAAAAGGAAAAAACTTTTTGAACCTAAGATGCTTCGATTCGTATGTTTGAATATAATTTAGGATGTGGGGGAGGTATTATGAGGGGAAAAATGGGTTTATTTTGCAAATTTTGATCGTCTGTGTATTTAGCAAAATTAAATTTATGCTCAAAATTGAGGACACCAGGACTGCCACTGCCTAATACCATCAAAAATAGTTGCTTTAGTACCTACGATGAAAAAAAAATAGTTGTCAAAATAGTTGCATGCCTACTCCAAAAAAGGGGAAATGTATATTTGGCATAAAAATGACCAAAATTGTTTCATGAAAATTCACATCTTATTCTACTATCAACAAAGTTAGCCACTTTGTGCGATTTTATTATAAAAATACAACTTATTTATTAAAAAAAAAAAAAAAGGAACTTTTGATATTATCATCCAAAATAGATGATTAGAAAGCAGTTCAGTTTCTCCAAACTAAATTGCATGCAACTTTTATTTAAAAATGAATGAGCTAAAGTAGGAAATTTGTGTCTGAAAAATAGTTTTATCAGAAAAGGATGCATTTGATTTAACGGACATTGTAACATTTGTGTGTGTAACTGACCTATTCTTCATAAGAAATTTAAGTAAAACAAAATAGGCATAAATAAAGTATGATTTTATAGCCATCAATGGGTTGAATAAAACCATGTAAATAAGTACGAACAATATCTGTTATTAAATCAAAAAAATTGTATTAGAAAACATTTATTTTAATAATCAAGACCTCATTAAAACATAAGCCAATGGAGTAATGGTCTTGGGCTGCCAGATTTTTAGGGACCTCAAATTTAGTGTGCATTTTTTAAAAAGTTCAATCTTTTAATCAGTTTCTGATCTTGTAATGATTATAATCAATATTTTGGACGTTTAGAGCAGGGTATCTTTATAAATATAGCTAAAGATATACAGGGTGTCCCAGGATTATTGGGACAAACTTTAAGGGGAGGTAAGGGACATCACAAGGATTCAGATTTGCATAGCAACCCATGGTCGGAAACGGCTTTGTTCGTCGTTAGGTGGTGTTGTTCAGAAGAGCATTGGAGCACCTCTAACATCTGCATATTATTGCATCTATTTGTAAGAGCTGCTACCAAGCTTACTTGACACTATGCCACAACATGTCAGACACCATATGTGGTTTCAACATGATCTGAAACGTCATGGGAAAGTAGTATGACAGGGATAAGAAACGCACAAGACTGAGATCATCTGAAATAATTTATTGGTCAAAGATATTACATGTGCTGTGGTATATGATATACGAACACACGTTCGTTCACTAACACATCTGCCATAATAGGGAGGTGCACCATGATGTTGAAACCACATATGGCTTCTGAAATGTTGTGGCATTGTGTCAAGTAAGCTTGGTACCACCTCTTACAAAAAGATGCGATAATATGCAGATGTTAGAGGCGCTCCAATGCTATTGTGAACAACACCACCTAATGGCGAACAAAGCCGTTTCCGACCACAGGTTGCTGAGCAAATCTGAATCCTTGTGATGTCCCCTACCGTCCCTTAAAGTTTGTCCCAATAATCCTGGGACACCATGTATATATATATATATATATATATGTTTTTGTATGCTGCTACATGTATTCTAGCCATAAAAAAATGTTTAATTTTTTATGACAATATAGTAAGCAATGAACACTAGATGCTCAGTCCACACAATAGCTGGATCAAGCCCTGTTAATAATGTAACATTTCAAATTTACAGAGGAAAACACAGCAACAAATTCAAAGAATAAAATAGTGAGTTTTATTACCTATTGCACATTGCCATATAAATAAATCTAAAAAAAGTCATTTGCCGCATAAAATTGATATATTCAAAATATTGTATTACACAAATGCCAATCTTTATGTTAAATATTGGCAGCTGAAGAAAGGTTAAGCACAGAAATTCATAAGACTGATTGAAGGGTTCAATGGCCTAGAAATACACTTTAAAAGCATATAGGTTGGAGAAAAGTCAAAAATGGGTAATTTTTGCCACAATCGGGGCAGTTTGCAGATTTGTGCTATATTTTAATGTTTTTGAATGGAAGTTTTTATAGATTTTTAAAACTGAATTGGCACTGAAATGTAAAATCAGTAGGATAAGGCTGTGGGAAAAGGAAAAATTGGCAGGGTGTCTAGCCACCTGGAAAAGTCAGGGAAATTTACCATTTCTGAGGAAAAGTCAAGGAAATTTGAAAATTCTGAGAGAAAATTTCGAACTAGGAAAATGTTTCTTATAAAACTAAGGATTTGAAATTGCAGCACCATTAAAATAAAACTTTTCTCTTCATAAGTACTGTAAAGAGTATTTCAACCTCACCTGCAAATCATTTTGCCTACCCCCTTTCAAACTCAGAGATTTTCAGTTCCAGCTTTACTGAAACTTTCAACTGAATGTTGTAGGATTAATTAGGTGTTTCACCCTGCTTACTTATCTTTGTTTTGGAATTGAACATTTGTTAGCTTAATTCAATGAATATTTACTAATTGTATTAAAATATGTCAAAGCAATCTGTATATTAAATATGACTGATATGATAATGAATTTCATCCTGATTTGACAACATGGATAGAACCTGATGCTAAAAGTGTGTATCTGCAAAATGTTCATCAATTTGTAAATTTTGCAAAAACATTATGTAACAAATTAGCAATTTGTGCCTCAGAATCAGTTGTGAAAGTTCCACCCTCAAGTTCACAACTTTTAACATTTTTTGTGTGTAACATCACAAAATCTCAATACCTGGAATTATTTTTAAATTGGTGTGGAAAACCTGGAAAAGTCAGGGAAATTTGTTGCTGATCTGGAATAATAAAAATTCTATTTTCTACCAAAAAAAAAAAAAAAAAAAAAAAAAATAGTAGCTGAAATTGTAAAAATCTCCTTTTTTTTCTGGTTTTCCCCAAAAATAGTAGCCATAGTTGCCGATGCTGAAAATAGTTGCTTTTAGTAGCAAATGGCAGCCCTGGAACACTGAATAAGTAATACAGTGGCACTTCATTATATCGCATCTACTGGGATAAAAAAAAAAAGCTGTGATATAACTGATGACATTTAAAAAATAAGATAACATACAAGAAAATGCTGCAAAAACAAAATATTTGAAAAATCCTTAGAAACTTTGAAATTTCCACTTGATAAAATTTTATCATAATCTAAGTGTCAAAAAGAATTGTTACAAAATTATAGGACCACCTGTGGGAAAGACAGTTTTCTCAAATTTAGTAAGATGTTGCTCCACCATTTCTCTGAATAACGTCAAACACTCAATTTGTCATAGAGTTAATTAGTTTTTTAAGGAACGATTTGGGAATATTGTCCCATTTCTGCATAATGGCCATTTCTAATCCATATGTGGAATGATATCGTTTGTTATTTTCATACACTTGGCAAGACAAATAACCCCACAGGTTTTCTATGGGGTTTAGGTCAGGGCTGCGACTTGGCCAAGGTAAAACATCAATCTTTAGAAAAAATATGAGAAAGCAGTTTGAAATGCAGACAAAGGGAATGGATACAACATAATATTCAACGACATACCACTTAATCCTCACAATTTTTAAGCCAGTTATGTGCTTTCAATTAATTTTTATTGTGCTACACTGGAGAGAATAAGCAAATGGATACAAGGTTTCCTACATTGAACTGCTCATGCTTGGCAAAATTCACACGTCTTTGATATTTTCTAGATTGTTGATTTATCTCTAAAATCTTATATTTCACATGAACTATTGTTACTGGCAGATAGGGTTACTTTCTGACAGAAAAAATATTACCTATCTTATAAATAAGAAACATGAATATGACTTGGTTAAAAAACAAATTGCTATCAGAAGATGTATTTAGCATTTTCTTTCCACAGATATATGTAATCAATACTTAATACCTAGCAGCATTACTTAACTAAAAGCTAAAGATAAGTTTCTAAAGCTCTAACATGAAATTTAATAATATAATAAATTATAACACCTTGTAATAGTATATTACTTTTAAATGCTAAAGGTGTAAAATTAACAACTATAATATAAATTAAAATAACTTTTATTAGTTGTTTTACATGTTTCGACTCTTTCAGAGTCATTTTCAAAAACAAAATTTGTTTTTGAAAATGACTCTGAAAGAGTCGAAACATGTAAAACAACTAATAAAAGTTATTTTAATTTATATTATAGTTGTTAATTTTACACCTTTTAGCATTTAAAAGTAATATGAAATTTAATAATTCTAACAAGTGGACTGAAAACATAATGTGCACAGATTTTGATGATTTTAAGGTATGTTGTAGGGGTCATACCCCTAACTATTCAGGTCAAAGGTTTCCTTCTAATGGAATTAGTTTTTGAAAAATTTGGGTTTAAAGTTTAGCATGTGTTTCAAATACCCATTAAATTTGACATTTCGAACAAGCTCTCCGAGATGCAGAGCTATCCTAAGACGTTTATTCTGATATTTTAAAAATATGTTTAAGAAATATTGCATTTAAATTAAGAAAATTTTAATTAGAGTTAATAAAAGAGCCAATTAGATCAGTCTTTCAACGCACCTTCATTTGGACACAAACTCATTAGGAGTATGCAGGGCCGTAGCTAAGGGGGTGCCAGCGGGGGCTCAGCACCCCCTGAACATTTTTGAGCCCCCCTGGGAAAGTTGCCAAAGCCACCAAATGAAATTCTGTTCAAAAATTGAATTTAGTTTTGGGGGCTTTTTACAGTGTTGCATAAATACTAAATTGCAGTATTTGTTTAAAAACTGCAAATAAGTGCTTCAATAGACACTCATCTTAACTGCACATACTCAGAATTAGCAACCTTTTGCTGATGCAAACATTGACTTTCGCATTAGTTATATACTGAAATTTTTCATTTTGCAGCGTTTTCCATTATTAGCATAAAACAAAGTTATTCTAATGAGTTATAGCCATTTTAAATACAAGTGGTTTTAGCTTTTGACTAGACACAAAAATAATTTAAAAATGCAAAATACACCCTTGATTTTTCTAATGTTTTTTATCATATAAAAACATAACTTTAGAATCCTTAAGGGCAGGGAATAGTCAGAAAAAAAATTAAAGGTTGCAACTCTTTTGAAACAGGTGAACTGGCAGCTTTTTATTTACTTATTGACATCATCACTTATTATTTCACTATCACTAGTGTATGTATACACTGAAAATTTTCATTCTGCAGCCAGTGATGTAGCCAGTGATGAGTAAAAAAACCAGAGGGCTTTAGGCATAGGGTATACCTAAAAAGTATATTCTATAGTTTTTGAGAAGAGGGTATATGGTATTCCTTCAAATAATTCAGAAGGTATACGGCGTATCCACCGTATATCCTCATTGCCACCTAGATAGCTACTAGGATAGCTACTTAGATCTACTCTAGGTGGCAATGATATCCTCCATTACATCCCTGTCTGCAACCTTTACTTTTCTTAGCATCAAATAAAGTTATTATAAACAGTTTAATAAGAAACATAGTGCCTACAATATGAATATGCATTAATTTACCTTTCTATATAATACTTTGATCATATATATCTGTGTTTGTGCGTGCACGTGTCAGAGAGAGAGAAATAGTATGAGCCCCCCTACAGTTTCTTGAGCACCCCCTATTATTTACTTCTAGCTACAGCCCTGGGAGTATGACTACTATAATAAAGGCTGAATCATCAAGCATTTTGTTGACCACTTAGACCAATCAGCGATTGGTGCCCACGTGGCTGATTGTTCTTCTCCTATGGACAATTAAATGGCAGTGTGAGTCAGCCTGGATTGTAGGAGCCTTAAGAGGCTACTTCACTCATGCAAAAACATCCGCTCGCTAATGTTAATCCTATGGGAGAAATATTTTATGATATCTCGTTCGTACTTCAATATTGTAAATATTTCTTCCATAGGATTAACATTAGCTAGTGGGTGTTTTTGCATGAGTGAAGTAGCCTCTTAATTAGTAGGGATGCAGAAGTAAAGGTTGGAACAAACTATGTTTTTGCTAAGCAGTACCTTTTATGTGGTCAGTTTTCAGAAGCTTGCCTAGAGGCCAGCGGAGGAGATCCCTGACATGTTTATTACCTCGCTTTTCCTTTGTTGATGACCACAGTACCTTTGGAAAAGAAAGACAATGGAAATTATTTACGATTTTTTTTTTTTTTTGTCAGGGATTGTTGAAATCCAGATAAATGCATCTTCACACCAAAAGTCATTTGTCACATGCACTCTTAAATGCAGGAAACTTATCTAGTCAAGCTGCTGGAGAGATTATCCATGGCTTTACAGTCAACTGCGGTTTCACTTTTTGAGAGGGTGGACAGCTCTGTACTAGGTTGTAAACATGTTTAGATTTTGGCATTGTAGATATCAGGGGTAGTACTAGCCCTAGATGATATTTCAGGACATACTTTTTTCGATATTTCAGGACACATTTGCTTGGCATACTAACCGAAAAAACACTTAACTCCCTCTTCAATACATTTTAGTATCATAAATAGTACACTACAGACACAACTTTTTTTTTGTTGTAAAAGTATACATTTAAAAGAAAAGTAATTTTACCAGAACCCTTTGACCAAGCTGCTAAAAAATTGCGATTTTTGCCTTACTGAAGGATGAAAATCTCAGATTTTTTTTTTCTTCACTGATCGACGAAAATAGCAAAAGATTTTCTTTTTTATAACTGATTTGTAAAAATTGAGATTTTTTTTTTTTTTTTTTTTGTGACTGAGAGACGAAAATAGAAAACTTTTTTAAAATGACTAATCAATAAAATTGCGAATTTTGATAACTGATCACCAAAAATTGAGATTTTTTTTGTGCAAATTGATGAAAATCACTATTTTTAACGATAGATTGAAGAAAATTGTGACTTTCGTGATCGTTTTGCATCAGTAAAAAGGTACACCTACCCCCTATTTGATGATTTCAAATGCCGATATAGCACAAAACTTCAGGAATATTAGGACAGACTACCATATCTCAGGACATTTTTATTTTTTTCAGGAATATCAGGACAAGTACTACCCCTGAGATATCAGTGTACATTTTGTTTTCTCACCCCCCAAAGCAGAATATTTTGCAATGTTCTACAACAAACCTTCAGCTGATAAAAAATGTTCTGCAGGAGACAAAATGAAAAACACGGGGAGATGTTCTTGTATATGTAGCAGGAGTGTAATTTCAGCTTTTATAAAAATGCAAAAGTAGTTTTGTAAAGCACTGACACACACAAAAAAAGAACACTTTGCAGAAAGATTTTTAAAACCATGGTATTAAAGAATTTACAGTTCTGTCAATAATTTTAGAAGTGACATATTTTGATATGTCACTTTTATGGAGGAAATGTTTTTTGAAATTTGGTGCATGCATAGTTAGTTATAAGTCCAGCTTTTAGAATAGCCCAGATTTATGTCCATATGGAGGCCTTCTTTCGTTACTGAATACATGTTATCTAACAAGTTATGAGTAACATTTGTCTGTAAGTAATGAATATAGTGTTGACTCTAGAACAAATGAGTCACCAAGCAGGAATTTTTTTTAACAAAAAAAGCACACAGTTTTTGAAAGAAGCGCTCTTGCATCCTGTTCAAAAGTTATATTTTGTTGAACTAGTTTGTTTAGAGTCCCCATTAATCGGCAGAATTTCGTGATATTGTCCTGCAAGACTGAAGAATTTTGCGACTTTATTTCGAGAATGATTAACCAATTTCATAATATTTTTGAGATTTTTCCTTTGATTGATTAACAACTTTCGCAATCTTTTCTTGGGACAGACAGGGTTGGAATAAAACATGTTTTAAAAAACCAAAACAAAAAAAGTTTTTTTTCTCTTTCAACAGCACAATTTTGATTAAAGTGAGCAAAAATTAATAAATTAAACATAAAGAATGAAAATATTTTCAAAAAACAGTAAGGGAGAAAAAAATTATATAATAAATACCAAACATTAATTAACAATTAATTTTTTATTCTAAACATTTAATTATTAAGTTCTTTAAAAATAGTAACAAGTTTGGCAGCCTTATCAACATCTAACCGGTTTCTAGTTTTGCTCTGCACAAAACCAAAAGTAGAAAACACTCTTTCTAAACCAGCAGTAGAGCATGCAGCTGTATGTAATTGTTTTAGGATCTGCATGACATTTTTATCGATGTGTTTTTCAAGGCTTATCCACCAAGATAAAGATGTCATTTTTACAAAATTGTCCACTTTATTTGATTCTTGAGTAGTGAATTTAAGATTGGTAACTGACAGCATTTCATTTTTTTTCTTTTTGCATCGTATTTTTAACAGCATCAAACATATAACTGGAGAATGGAGCTTTATAGTTTATAATTATTGTAATTAGTTCTGGACATAATTCGGCTGCAAGGTTCATGCCTTTTTCTGTCTCATCAATTGTAAGTGATTCTCCTTTAAAGGGATGGGTCAGTAATGTTTGACAAGAAATGTGCAGGTGTCATGACCTTTTCATATCTCTCTTCTACAACTTTTTCAACATATATATACAGTGGAACCTCGATTTTACGATACCCGCTTCGTACGACATTTTTCATTGGTCCGAACAAATAACCTATACTGATATTAAAAAATCCCGGATTCTGCGTCATCCCTTTTGAAGATTTCCTGCATCGTACGTTTTTCCACCGAGAGGAGGAAAATATTTTTTTTCTCGAATTTTGCTTGTTAGAAACAAGCATGCCACATTTGACTCTAGAGCTCAATACAGGATGAATCAACGCCGCCATTTAAAAAACTTTCGAGCAAAAACAAAGTTAAAACCAGTTAGTGTTAAGCCAATGGCAGACAGCGGACAGCGAATGCATTTCATAGATAAAAGATAAAGAGATGATGTCACATCATCTCTTTTAGGGAAAAAAGTTTTTCATATTTCTCTTTTCCCCCCCTGACAAATAGCGGACACGTTTCACAGCTAAAAGATTAAAAGATGACGTTTCACCATGTCATCGCTTTCAGGGAAAAATAGATTTTCACACTTTTTTCCTCTGACAGAAGGCAAGAAAAATTTCAGATCAGTTTTTTGTTGCTTGGGCGCCAGTCTTATTCTGTTACTGTTAATGTAACAATGTCTAAGAGAAAGTGTTTTTCTGTTGCCAAAAAGGATAAACATTTTCACGGTACTAAAGTAGATCTGGCAAAATCGTTGAATATTTCCTATTCCACATTACAAACAATTTTAAAACAAGAAGTTACATTGGAGTTACATTCCAAAAAACTGGGAATGTTTGCTAAGAAAAGAAAAACTCTCAAAGCATATCCATACGAAGAACTTGAAAAAAATTTACTTGAATGGTTCAATGGCATGCGGCAGCTAACATTCCGGTAAATGGATCCATTTTAAAATAAAAAGCACTAGAAATTTCGGCTAGACTTCAACTGAAAGATTTCACAGCATCAAATGGTTGGATAGACCAATGTGAAAAAATGAATAACTTATGTTTAAAATCTATCTGTGGAGAGTCAAATAGCGTAGATCATGCTACCATTCAAGAGTGGATTCAGAAAACATTGCCTTCTCTGGTGGATGGTTATTCAAAAGAGAACATTTTTAACGCTGATGAAACTGGGCTATTTTTTAATTTGTTTCCAGACAAGACATATACGGTTAAAAGGGAAAATTGCCATAGTGGAAAACTGTCAAAAATGCATTTGACCATTTTTCTGTGTGCAAATTCAGATGGAAGCGAAAAGATGACGCCATGTGTCATCGGGAAAGTCAAGAAACCTCGCTGTTTCAAAAATGAATAAAGTTTACCAACTGATTACGACGGCAACACAAAATCATGGATGACCTAATCACTTTTTGAAGATCTTCTTCGAAAATTTTATAAAGAGATGCGCATGCAAAATCGAAAAATTATTTTATTTCTTGATTAATGTACCGCTCATGTTGATCTCAAATTAAAGAATGTGCGTGTGGAATTTTCCCCTCCAAATTGTACAAGAAAACTTCAGCCGTGTGATTTAGGAATAATCCGAGCATTCAAAGTGCATTACAGAAAGCCACTAATAAAAAAGGCACTTCTTGCACTAGACTCTGGTGATCTCCAATATGCCTGGAAGCAAAAGATTAATGTGTAAGAAAGCCTTCATTTGATCTGTTCGGCGTTGGATGAAAAAAGTGCATTTTCAATGCCTTTGTAAAAGCGGGATTTCCGAAGTTAACCGTTGAAGGATCCAGTGAATCACTTCCAGACGAGACAAAAGAGGAAGATTTTATTGTAAATATTGAATTTGATCATCCAGAAATCGATGGTCATGAATACGTTGAATGTGATAAAAATGTTGCCACTTCAGGAATTCAGACCGCATCTGATTTCATTCCTTGTTATGACAGTGGAAATGATGATGACGACGAACCAACAGATAGTGTGCCTTCATCGAAAGAAGTTCTTGAAAGTTTGAAATTTGTGAAAAACATTTTATCTGCTAATGAAAACCAAGAACTGAATTTTTGAAAACTTGCAAGTATTGAAAATGCTGTAAATGACATTGTGTCTAAAAACCAAAAACAAGTTAAAATATTTTTAGTGTAACAAGGTGAGTGTGTTTCATTTATTTTCTTTAGTTTTCCTTAAACCCCGATTTTACGATTTCCCGCTTAGTATTATTTTCTGTCAGTCCGGTGAAAAACGTAAAACCGAGGTTTCACTGTATATATATATATTTTTTTGTAATCATGGTAAGATTACTAGCAGCACATATTTCTGACATTTCTTTTTTACTTACCCATCATATGTAGTATAGGGTAAATCTTGTAATAGTTTTGAAAATCTAAATAAAAAAATGTGACTGATTTACACGTTTCAGACACTGAAAATTCCAAAAAAACATATTTTTAGAAAAAAATTTTGCCGTCTGTCTGTAAACGCTCTATCTCCTGAACAAATTGAGATAGACTTGAAATTTGGTATGTACTTAGTATGTAATAATGGAAAGAAGCTTATTGAATTTCAGTAACCTCGATTATCCAGAACTATTTTTTTTGGACTCTCGAAATATTCGTTCTGATAAAAGGTATATAAAATTTTCGAAATTGTTTATTTTAAGGAATGTATATAAAAGACAATAAAAAAAAAAAAAAAAAAAATTGCGTAAAGAATAAAGTCTATTGGGTGATGAGTTGCCGAGATATTTGGAATCCTATTTTCCACACTCTTCGATTTTTCATGACCCTGTATTTCATTCAAATTTCAATTCAAAGATATATTTTAATTGGAAATGAGACGCTTAATCCGATGCAGTAAACCATTAGTTAATATGATTATCATTTTTGGAGTTATGAGGATGTTTCTTTTACGCAATTCAGTAATACAGCATTTAAAGTTTATGACGTCATCAAGCCATGATTTTATTCGAATTGCAATGCATTTTATAAATAGTTTACACGTTTTATTTTCATATTTTATATTATGCATATCCATGATGGGTAAGTATTACGGTGGCCCCCAACGACTAGTTTAAATCTTTCCAAACTTCAGCTACATCACTAATAGTACAATTATTTCTCTGAGCTTTGTCACATGCAACTGCAATGGGTTGGAAACTTTGGATATAATCTTCAACATTATGTATAAAAAAGTTGTTCACTATTTTTCATTATTGGAGTAGCACAATATGATAAAAAATAAAGTAAAAGAAATGATAAAGTTAAATGAAACCTTCACAAAAAAAAACCTATCCTACTACTAGTTAAACTGAACACTAATTATTCCCAATTTCAGCTCATTTTAAAGAAATTAGCAATAACCAAGATTGCACAATCGAGATATGCAATCGTGGTCTTACATACAGTTGAGCAACACAATTATAAAAAGATGACTGCTGACTTCTTGTTTTTAGACAGAAAAACCATGAAAATTAAAGATAACAGATAGTACAAAAATGAGATAGTAGAGAAACAGAAATGCATGTTTCTAGATAATTCTATCTTTATAAAAATTTTAACAACGCTGAAATACTGTTAGTTTTTGAAAATAAGATTATTAATATATTACAGAACTTTAATTTTGATATTTTATAACAAAAAAAAATTGCTTATTTTCAATTTTTGAGGAAATAAATTTACTTTAAATACAGTGTGGGAACACTTCGAAAACCGATAACCAAAGTTTAATTTATTTCATTTCAAAAATGTTAAAAAAAAATCGCGAAATTCTTCAGTCAGTTGCGGAAATCACGAAATTTGTCCATTTATCGCATGAAAAAATCCCGCAAGTTTCGCCTGTAAATTGTGAGGGAAAATCCGGAAATTCACCAATTGTTCACAAGAAAATATGGCAGTTAATCGGTCAGGGAAAAAATTCGAAATACGGCAGTTAGTCGCAAGAAAAAATTTGAAATACGTCCATCGGTAGAAAGAAAATATCACGAAAATCACCAATCTGTTGCAGACAAAAAAATCCAGATTTTCGACAATAAATTGCAAGAATAACCACAAATTTCGCCAATCGATAGTAGCAAAATATTATGACATTCATGAATCGATTGCAGGAAAAACTAGTTGGATGTTCTAATCCCAAAACTTTCTTCTATCTCACACAGATTTCACATACACTAAAAAGAATCAGCACCAATTTATTTCAAGGTCTAACTGCATCTAAAGTTTTATTAAATTCCGTGTATTAGTTCTTGAGATATGACTATTGCTAAAATCGTGAAAATCTTGCATAATGCAGTATAGCAGTGCCACCTGTTGGGAGATTTAGACCAAAATCTAATGAACAACAAGCAACTTACTTCAACATATAACCAGGGCTTAATTTCTAAAAAAAGAAGTACCGGAACCCTAATATTCTGCAGTACTAATATCTGTAACGTATCCCCCCAGCTCCGCGATCTCTTCATATTTATATTTCATACATTATTTTCAAAATTTAAAGTTTTGTTTTTTTATTTAGCAAAATTAAATTTTAAATACTGTGTATACTTAACTATCAACTATTCCACTCTTTTGTTATTATTACTTCCAAATAAAAACCTTTGCCTAACGTTAATGTTAGTTAATCGCAGAATTCTGCGATTAAATAAGCTCAGGATTATGATTCGAAAATAGTGTTAACACCAAAGATGAGTAGTTCGCAGCTATGTAGAATAGAAAAAGACTATTTCTGTTTACTCTTTATTCTGATCAAAATAGATGATTTGAAACGGAAATAAATAAAATTTTGAATTTAAGACAGATTGAGCTCGAGCCTGCCTAAACCCGAAAACGGATATAAAAATCGAGCCCGTTTCATCTGTCTCTTATGTGAGTGACACATTATGTCACTTATAAGTGATTTGATAAAAAAGTAAGCAAAAGATTGGTAATGGGAGGGAAAGGAAAGGGTAATTTAGGATTAGTTTTTCGAAAGCGTTATTGTACTGGGCTCCGGAGTGCAGTGTTTATGAGCTCCGGTCAATATTTAAATATTTACTAAAAACAGAGAAGTACCGGAGCTGGGCTCCGGCACAAATTAAGCACTGCGTCTAACTGAATCTAAAAGTTTGATGAAAATCCGTGCATTAGTTCTTGAGATATAGTTATCGTGAAAATAATGAAAAAAGTAGCATAGCAGCAGCATCTATTTATGTCAAGATCTAACAGAATCTAAAGTTTGATAAAATTTAGTGCATTAGTTCTTGAGATATAGCTATCGAAAAAAATAGAGAAAAAAGTGGCATAGCAGCGTCACCTGTTGGGATATCTACACCAAAACGTAATCAGGGTCTATTTATGTCAAGGTCTCACTGAACCTGAAGTTTGAAGAAAATAAGTGCATTAGTTCTTGAGATAGAGCTATTGTCGCAATCACGAAAAATGCAGCATAGCAGCGCCACCTGTTGGGTGATTTTCACCCAAAACTAATCAGCACCAATTTATATCAGAGACATAACAGAATATAAAGTTTTATTAAATTTAGTGCATTAGTTCTTGAGATAGAGCATCCACAAAATTTTTGTCATATATAGACAGACAGACATTTTCTAAAAATGGTCAAATCTAGTTCAGGACATTCTAAAACGTGTAAATTTGCTGAAAACCTGAAGTCGAAAATTTTCATGAATCCAATACTTTCTTCTTGTAACGATAGAAGAAAGTAAAAATCTCCAATTTGTCATTTGATTGGTGGGAAAAAATTGTGAAATTCTTCAGTTGGTCCCGGAAAGTTATCGCGAAATTCTTTGATCAGTCGCAGGAAAAATATCCCGAAATTTGTCTGTAAATCGCTAGGGAATTATCAAATATTGCAATTAACATTCATTAATCGGTCGCCAGAAAAATCGCGAAACTCTATTGATAGAAAAGTACTTTAACCAATTGAGCTCTAAATATGTGTTTGGAACACGGTGCAAGATTGGCCTCTTTGTTCTATAGTCAACACAAAGAAACAATATAAATATAATGGTACTGCTTACATTCATTAATATACACCTTCAATATATAAATATAAAAAATTATGGTGCAAAAAATATTACAATAAAAAGCATTAAAAATAGATGAGCAACTGATATTTTTCATTGAACAACTGATTTGTGGAATGCAGCAGTGAAACAACTTCCATGAACAGCAAATCATGTCAATGTACAGGATACAAGAACAATTAGTGCAAGAGACAAGCTAAGTAACCAACTTTAATAGAAATATTCCAAAAATCCTAATCAAAGGATTCTGCGCAGAAGCCCCAAAACTAATTCATAATTGTTAATGTCTAATATTTTTATAATTTAATTGTAATTCAGAATGTTTTTTAGTCTATGTAAATAAGTTATTAAATTAACAAAATTATAAGTATGTATTTACATATATTGTTCATGTTTATCACTAGATGTGAAATTAGTCATTTTGTACATTTCTTATAATAAAGTGTTCTGAATTACAGAAAACCCCCTTATCCAGAATACCCTATGTTCCAAGCATTCCGGATAACAGATCCTATACTGTACTTAATTAAAATTAAATAACCAATTTATAATTTTAATAAAATTTGAATGTCTTTTAGTGTATGAGAATTAGAAATTTTTAATTTGTGAATTGTCACATAGTGACATTATAAACAATAAACATGTTTTAAACATAACAACCCTGGGACCGATAGACGAATTTCACGTTTTTCTCCTGCAACCAATTGAAGAAGAATTTAGCGATTTCTGCCCAGATATATAAACGAATTCCACAACATTTGAGATTTTTCATGCGACAGATTGACGAATTTCAAAATTTTTTTCCTGCGACTTGAGACATTTTTCTTTTACAGATTGGCAAATTTTGCAGCCTTTTCTCACGACCGATTGGCAAAAATCGCAGTTTTTTCTGCAAGTGATCGACAAATTTCACATTTTTTTTCTTCTGAAACTGGCTAATTTCATATTTTCCCACAATCAACTGATGAATTTCGTGATTTTTCCTTGCATCCAATTAATGAATTTCGCAATATTTTGTCGTGAACAATAGACGAATTTCAGAATTGTTTTCCCGTGACTAATTGAAGAATTTTTCCAAGGATTCACTGCTGAATTTAGTGTTTTTTACCTGTGGTGAGTTTTGAGTTTCCCATGACCGATTGATGAATTTCGTAATCTTTTTACATGAACGATTACTGTAAAATCCCGTTAATCGCCAGCCCCCTAAACACGACGGAAAATCATAAAATAAGCAGGAGGGCACTTACACGGTATTAAAACTGTAGTATATGATATTTATGGGGGGGGGGGGAGGGGGGAGACGGTAATGGCTGATCATCGCAAAGCATGCATTATTTTAATAAAGTAACAAAAGAAAAACATTTTGAAAAAAAAATGATAGACAAAATAGAAAAACAGTATAACTTCACGATTAATGGCGATTTCATATTATAGAAAATTCTGGATTTCAGAAGCTTTGAAACTGGAATGCATTTAGATAAATAATAACACTAATATCTGTCATTAATATGGTAACAGAAAAATAAAAGGAACTTAATAATTTAAAACAATTAAAAAACACTGAGAATTTGCAGTTGAAAATGTCCTGAAGTAATTTCGAGAACTAGTAACATTTTATGTGGTGTCACCATCTGTTGTAAGTTAGGAAGATTAAATATCCGTTTTTTTTTAAATCATGATTTCGTATCTATAAATGCTAAATAAATAATACAAATCACAAAAATTGAGAACATATAGAACAAATTGGTAGTGTTGCCAGATTATTAAAACAAAAAACTTTACTACCACAAAGATAGCACAAATTACGCTACAAATTCGACTGTGTATTGACAAATCGATTGATCTGATCAATCAGTCGATATTTTTTTGCGATTGGTTTTCATAATAATGTTAAATACGACTATAAATTCTTTAATAAAATAAATAGATTCTGTTTTAATCAAAATATTTTCTACACAAAATCAAATACACATTTTTTAAACTTATTTCATGAGAAACTTTCACTATCAATATTTGTATTATCTTCATATCGCCATGGAGATAAATTTACAGCAAAACTAATGCTTGGTTATATAGCTTTTTCAAATTGACAATAGTTGAAGTTGTGTTTGTACACGATTGCGATATATCAAAGATTCATCACGTCTTTCTGATCAGTCAGGAAAAAAAAAAAAAAAAAAACCACTCGTAAGATAAAATTTTTGGTGTTGATCTTGATGTGCGCAGCGAAATTTCTTTTCGGGGAAGGCGCTTACTCGGGATTTTTTGAATTTTCCAACTTGTTTACAAAGTGGGAGGGGGGCGCTTAATCGGGAAGGGCGGATTAACGGGATTTTACGGTAAAGAATTCTGCAATGAATTTCATTGAAATTGAGAACTGTCAGTGTTAATGTTCTCATATAAATATGTTACAACTTTGTTTAGCCACTATTGATCATTAAATTTTCAGACAATTTAATAATTGCACTTAAATTCATACTTTTCAAAACGAGACTTTGTTTTCAGTCATAGCATAAAACGACTTTTTATTACATTAAATACTTTTTAAGCACTTTCAATATATGTCACACCTGCAAATCAATCATTTATTGTTTATCACTTAAATATATATTTTTGTATTAAAGTTCTAAATAGAAATTAATAATTTAATATTTATTAATCCCTTATTATTCAACTGAAAAAATAAGTGGTTTCTGGAACAAACTACAGTGAACTCTCAGTTATGCATTGGCCCAAGGGACCAACAGAAAAAAGCGCATAAGTGAGAGACGCATAAATGAAAAAGGGTCTAATCACTTTCTAAAACTGAGCATAAATTGCAATGAGTTCATGAATAAGAATGTTTCTAAAGATTATATGTTGATATTTATAATGCTTTGGTAATTACTGTAACTATACAAAAAATAAAAATAAGCAAACAAAAAAAAAATAATCTACTATATATATAAAACACAAACAGAAATTCCGTTCCGTTAATTTATAACTTGAGTTCCGCTGAATGGATTTTGATGGAACTTGCACTGTTCGATAGATAATTTTCCAGGGAAGGTTTTAGTATATAACACAACGTTCTATGTAGATTAGTTATAGAATTATGGTGGAAAGTTCTGTTATTTTGGACGAAAAGGTTACTATTGGATGTTTTTTGGCGACCATTATCGTTGGTGAAAGAATTGAAACTGCTATATAATTTAGAAAATAAGACAAACACATCGAAAAATAAAAGAAAAAAGTTACTAATTTTATTTAAAATAAAAAAGGGGAAAAAACGAAAAACAGTTTTGATGACAAATAATGTTTTAAAACGAAAATATTTAATTTATACATGAAAAGAATGTTCGTAATGCTTACAAAATTATTCAATGAGAAATATTGCAATGAAAACCATATTTGGCGATTTATCGTTTGCACCAGGTTAAGAGAAATACAGGGGTCACATTCACTCAGGAAGAATTAGAGCAGGTTTTGGAGCAGTCAAAAACGGTTTTTGGAGCAACAAAAAACGACTTGTGGAGCAGGAAAATGTGTTTTTGGAGCAGCAAAAGCTCTTCTTTTGAAAATAAATCCAGTATCCCTATTGTACCCAACACATATGTTGAAATCTCATACAGTACAAAATCTATATGCCGGACCTCAGCAATTCCAAATTTCGGATCATTTACAGTTTCAATTTGCGATCGTTTGATGAAAATCGCAATATTATTTATCGGTCACTTGCCAAAAATGATGATGCCAGATGATTTTACTTCAAGTTCGCTTGCCGAAAATCGAGGTTTATTTTGTGAGAGTCCTATGAAAATCGCTTTTTTCTCAGTTTTTTTCTGTGATCACTTGAGGAAAATCTTGATTTCAGATCGTGGATTTGATTTTTAAAAATTAAAAAAGAGGAAATCTGCCATTCGACAGAAAAATGGCGCAAAGAAATCAGATTTCACCGTAGAAAAGAAAAAACAAAATGCTCATTTTGGAGCAGAAATAGTAAAAAATATGCATTTGTAGCAGATATTTTCATTTGGAGCAGGTCTGTGACCCCCTGGAAATACTTCTAATGATTTGATTTGATAAAATCTGAATAGCAATTTTGTTTTTGATTTGTTGTTCTTTTTAAAATTTTATTTTTAATAAATCACTCCATCATGTGACTTACAGAAGAAACTTGCAGCTGCAATTATAAAAATGACTGTATTTGTAAGCTACATTTTATTTGTTTATTTACGATTTTGATTTTACTTTTGTCGCCAAACAATTTGATTTTAAGCCAAAAAGGCATAATCATGACATCGGTCCGAGCAATGATTAGAAAAAATGGTGTTTTTTCAAGTATACGACAGCCTTTTTAGTGTAATTTTTTATATTCGAATGCATATTATATAAATATCATTTAATAATATAAAACGGAAGTGAAATATTTAAATTTTAGTGTAAATTATAACACATATTTAAAAAGTTGTTTACCATTCTTTGTATAAAGTAGGGATGTAACGAATAGTGATTTAGCCGAATAGCCGAATACAGACTTTAAAAAAGAAAATTATTTTAATTGTTTATTTATTTATTTTTTCAATTTTAAAATAAAAAATTAAATTAAGGACTAATTGAAATAATTTTTTTGTTTGAGTGTTCAAAAATCATAACAGCTGAATGTATTTTTTGTAATATTTGAAATACTTTGATGCCAATAAGATAACATTTGACTTTCAAAAATGTAAATAATAATTTAATTCATATTTTTTTTAATCCATAGATAGTTCTAGTAATTTATATATTTTTTACCTAAAATAGAAACTCATTACCTCTGTAAAAATGAAACTTTTTTTATTTTAGTAAAATCATTTAACCCCCAAAAATAAGAACTTGCATGTGTCCTCTGTCTTTTTATATCCTTTCTCATGCAACTCAAACTTAGTAAATTTACATTCTGTATGTCAAGAATAGGGTTATTTTCTTAAAATATAATTTCATTTTCATTTTGGGATTGCTTTTCAGAAATAAAAAATAAGAAGTCATCACTGCCAAATTTGTCAAATGAAGTTAATAATAATACAGCAGATAAATTAAGAAAGGTAGATAGCTATTTTGATAAACATTTAATAGCTAGGACAGAGTGTCCATTTAACTGGTGGAAAACCAGAGCCGTCCTTATCGACAGCGAGGCCGGGTGCAAGAACTTTTGCAAGGCCCTTCCATTCCTACCAATGTTGCCGTTTTTTTATTCATCTATCAGAAATTTTTAATAGTAATTTTTGTTTTATTTAATGACAGATATTATGTGTGATTAAATAAAGTGAAGGCATCTATTTCGGAAATTCTGGTAGATACTTTGAATAAAAAATTCCTCTAAATTGGCAGTACTACTTCTCACAACCTAATCGTCTTTTCTGCATGACATACACACACACAGTTCGCATCAAAGATTACATTTTTTTAAAGGGGTGTGGGGGAGGGTAGTATGTTTTAGTAGAGGTTTATAGAGACTCTGACCAATTTTCTTTCATAATACTCGGACCGGGTTCGGTCTATTCTTTTTTAGCAGATTTGGAACGGGCGGTGAATTCATTCTGGCCGTCTCATGTTGGAGTGGGTTTTTCTTTCTTTTTGGGGGAAGTGTGGTAAATTAGTAATAATATACAGTTGTTAAAAGAGAGATAGAGAGAACATCTTAATACTTTTTAATTTTGATATTTCCGGAAAGTGATGCAAAAGGTACTGATCTACTGAGAATTGTGTCTCTTTTTCGAATTTAAATACAAATTTTGAGAGGAGTCATCTACATATTAAAAATTGCATCGACTTTGAAATAAAAATCTTTCCGCCAGCCAACTGACAAACCAACCGTGAGATCCCTGGCTCTGTCAATTTTTTATTGAAGCCCCGACATCGACATTTTAGTGTATTATAAATAAAATGTCGTAACAACTTAAACACTTGTGACTCGAGCTGTAGTTATCGTAGTACACTCATATTTTGTGTGGCATTTTTTATTTATTATATTACAGTGATAAAGTCTCCCCGTTATAATGATTACGTTTACCACACAAAATAAGAGTGTTCTACGATAATTACAGCTCGAGTTACAAGTGTTTTAAATTAGCACCACCTTATATTTATGATATACTAAAATATGGGGGCCTTATAAAAAAATCTACAAAGCCCCCCTCCTTTTAAAATGGTTACATTTATCATACAAAATTTGTGTGGACTGTGACAATTTTATCTGAGTTATAAATGTTTGTGGTTATCGGGCCCTTGTATTCAAGCTATACTAAAATTTAGGGGATTCAGTTAAAAACACTGACAAAGTACCCCCCCCTTTATAAAGATTAAGTTTACCATACAAAATATGAATGTTCTACGATAATTACAGCTCGAGATATAAATGTTTTAGGTTGTCAGTACCTTATACGATACAATAAAATATGAGGCTTCGATAAAAAATCGACTGAACCCCCTCCGTCCCTTAAAATGATTACGTTTATCATATAAAATTTGCATGGGCTATGGCAATTTTTATTCGAGTTATAAGTGTTTATGGTTATCGAGCTCTTATATTTGCACTATACTAAAATCTAGGGGGTTTTGTAAAAAAAAAAAAAAAACCCCAACAATGTCCCCTGTAAAAGTATGTCACTTAGTTCACGTACACAAAATTTGAGCACGCTGTGACAGTTTGATCACGAGTTATAAGAGTTTAAATTTGTTGGGCTCTTATATTAATATTCAGCTTTTTATAAAATTTACGGGGTTGAGAAGAAAATGATATTGACCCTCATGATGTTGAATCATACAACGTTTCGTGGGCCTACGACATGGCCCGAGCTGTAAGGAGGTTGGGATGGCATCAACGGGACTGAAATGTCATGTACTCTAAATTTAATTATGAAATAGATAATAAATATTTATCTATTTTGCACTAATTTGTTTTTTGGGCGCGAGGCCCTGTGCGGTTGCACATGTCGCACACCCCCAAGGACAGCTCTGTGGAAAACTTTCCAAGGCTTGCAAATTTAGCGAGAAATCATCTTTCAGCTCCTGCAAGAGCAGTATATAGTGAACGTTTGTTTTTTGAAGCTGGTAATTTATATGAAACTAAACGAAACAGACTTCTTGAAAATGCTGAAAAGTTATTATTTTTGCATCACAATTTCAGGCTTTACAGTGATAAATTATTTTGTTACCCCTGTATGTTATTTTGAAGTAACTCATTAAATGCTTTTTCCGTATAGGTAATAGTTTTTTTCTTTGCAATGTATCAAACTCATTAGTTCGTTTAATCAACATCTAATGTTTAATTAGTAAAGTAACTATATAGTCCTATATTTATTCAAATTTTTTTTATTTAAAAATAAAACTAAAAACTAGAAAAAGGATTTAATTTGTGAAAGATTAAACATTTTTACAAGACAGTAAAATATTTATTTTTAATATTTATGAATTTTATTGTTTAAGAAACTTATTATAAATCAGATTAAAAAAATAGATATAAAGTTAATATTTTTAAATTTACTGAAGAGATTTAAACTTTAAATGCAGTATATATTTTGCATTTTAATGTAAAATAAATTAATGTTGCAATACTTACTTAAATTCACATGATGCCTAAATATGCAGCAAGAAAATATTCTTATTTATGTAATGTCATTATATACAGTTATTTATAAGTTGTCATGAAGCTTTAAAATTGCATAAGTATTAGGATTTCTTTTTCTTATAATAATTAATGTATTTAGATATAATTTTTTTAAATTGTTTGTTGAAAATATTTAAAATCACATTTTGTTTTGATTTTCTGGAACTTATTTAACCAAACATCTTAGAATATTCGGCCAAATATGCAACTGTTCGACAAAATATCAGATTATATTCGGCCGAATACCGAATATTCGTTACATCCCTAGTATAGTTTTTTTTTTGAAGGTTTATAAAATATATTGGAATAATCTTCTGTAATCTGATCACCCGCCAATTAGCGTATATATTATATTGATGGAAATTTCAGAACAACTGTCACAGACGCACCAGGGATGGCACCATATTTGTTTGCCATTTTGGCTCAGAAAAACCAAGACCAAAAAAATAGAAAAACCCAAAACCTGGTTTTTGCATTCGTTAGAGGCCTAGATTCCTAAAGCAGCATGTTAGTTTGATTTTATTATGAAACACACACACACGATTAATTTATTATATAACTCACATTATTTAATTTAATATAAAACCAATAGAATCTGCTCTACAGGATTGCCATATGAAGCAAAATGACTGAATTGCCCAGGCATAAAATCACCATTTTGGCGCCAAACTGATAGCCCGGTGCATCTGCGACATCTGTATCGAAATTTCTTTTATATTTGAAGGGGACTTTGGTCGTTAAATCTGATTGGAGAAGATTACACGAAATTTGTACTCGGCAATTAGTAAATTTATGTATTTTTTATTATGAAGCAAACTGAGAAAAGAAGATTTACTATTGTATGCTTTTTCACTCTCGGTTATTTTACTATCACTAAACAAGCAATACTTGCAATGCACCAAAACATCTTGGACATGCCAATGGTGGCTAAGTAACAATATTTGCTGATTTATCATTTTTGCCTAGATAAGAAAAAAGTACCTGGAATTCATATTAGATACAATTTTGATCATTACAATGCAATTTCTGCTAACGCGCAACTCTAGCCGCTAAACTTAGTGACAAATTATTGATTATGTTCATTATAGGGTTTATTTAGACAACAGACTGTAGAATAATCTAATTTTCAAAATAAAAGAAATTGAAAGACTATATTTATTTCTCCATGCTATGCTCATTAGAAAAATGCCAAAAAAAAAAAAAAAAAAAAAAGCTTCGGTTCAAGTATTTACCAAAATAATTATTACTAAAAATTTTGCATAACTAACTTTATTTATCACTCAACAACAATTTGACATTATTTAATGGAACGTAGTTTGGCACGTAATTAACTTCGTTTTGTGGCTAAATCTGGTACATTTGTAACCATATCACTGCAAAAACTTCTACATTTTGACTTCCAACTTGGCTGTGAACCCGATTACATTTGACTTTATTTGATGCAAACTAGAGGATTATTTTTCTATCAGAATCAGATTTCCAAGTTTTCTCCAGGTTAATTGTTACATGATTGCAAATGGTATATAAAATGAAAAGACAGTAAAAATAACGTAATTTTAATCAAACAATTAGTCTTTAAAAAACCACTTTTTAAGATTCACATTTCTTTTGAATATGAAAGTTAAACACTGTTCTTTATGTACAAGTAATTTATTTCATTTTTCACTATATTTACTCTGCTGGAATCCAAAGATAGAAAACTGCAGTAGATGACGTATATTACGAAATATAATGTAACGTAGAGTGAGATTTTAGTTAAACTATCAGAACCACGTATAGCGCCAAGCTGAGAGGCCCAGAGTTCAAGAAATAACAAATGAAAATGAATAACCAAAACACTATTAAAATTCAATGGTCAATCTTTGCAATGATTGAAATTCATTTGTTTACTGAAACAGGGGTGATTGTGGGTTGATGCAAAAATACCTGAAATTTTAGCAAGAAAGCGTTTCTGTATGAAGAGAGGGGGGAAGAGAACATATAATTTATTACAGGGAGGTCAAATTATGAATTTTAATAATGTCTAGCAATCCTATGAAATTGATATTTTAGTCTTATTTTATGAATTTAACTATCAGAATAACTGGAATTTCAGTACTGTAAAAGAAAAAAAATATCTGAATTCAGGTATATAACCTGAACACAATCACCGCTGCTGAAAGAATATCTTTCTAGAAACAACAAAGGTAGAAAGGGTACATTAAGAATTGAGGAAAATAAACTAGTGTACCTGTATCGGACAACACTTTTTTGCTATTGTAAAAAAAATTTCGGCGCATAAGTGAAATATTTATTTTCACAGCGATGCATAAACGAATGATTATTATTTTTTCCTATATAATGAGCTGGGACCACTGAAAATCGTCATATAAATGAAAAAGACTCATGAGGCAGTGTATAAGTGAGAGTTCACTGTATTGAATAAATACTTTCTTTGGTGAAAATAGTACAGAATAATGTTACTTTTGTAAAGAAATATTTTACTGGTTTACCTCTTTTTTCAATTCCTACTATTAGCCCACACTCTCTATATATTTATATATCTTGTTCAAATTTTCAATCGTTAATAAAATATTTTCTATTCATCCTATCAAGTTCAATTTTTTTTTTAAACTTGTACTGGATGACAATTGATGTTAATACAGTTTTTTCAAATATTAATTCATTAATTAAATTTAATTTTATATTTCATTTCTGTTCAAAAGTATAGACTCACTCCATATTTATAGTCTCACCTTCGCACGTAAAAAGATAATGGGACTGTTCATGGACGAAGATCAGGCGGCTCGTGGGCAAAGAAGAGTATAAATGTGGAGTGAGTATACTTTTGAACAGAAATGAAGTATAAAACTAAAATTAAATAATAAAATTTAATTAATATTTGAAAAGAAAAAAACTATTATCGTTAACTGTAACACCGCTATGGCACTTAATTGTGAAGTTTGGTAATTTTTGAAATTCAATATTTGAAAAACGGCATAATCATTAATTTTAAATTTATATCAAGAAAAATACAATTTTTTAAACTTTCTAACGCAGTTTGTCTAACCATTTTGTGAGAAATACTTTGAGCTATTAATTTTTGGTATTTTAGCTATTTATTTATTTAATTTTTAATACATTTCAAAAATTTCTCTTATGCAGGATATAAATTTAGGAATAAATACCGTCTGTGGCGAAGCGTGTAGATTGCTGGAAAAAAAAAAAACTATTTGACCTAAAATTCTAATTGACTTTAAAAAAAAGTTTTTATATTACTTGTTTCTAATATTGTTCTTGCATTTACTACCTTTTTACATGATTTTAAATAACATGCTTTCTCTGTCTTGAGATTCAAATTTTACTCATACCCTGTTTCCAGATTGATCTGAAGTTTAGTGGAGTGGTATATTTCCAGTCACAATACAATTTTGTATTAAAAATTCATTCATTGTTTGCCCCCTGCCTAAGGGGAAACAAAAAATCAGTTTCCCAATTCCCGTTAAATCTGATATTTGGTGGAGTGGTTTCTAATGGCAATACAATATTCTATCAAAAATTTACTTGTAATTTGCCCCCCCCCCTGGGCTAGAGTTGTTCGATTAATCTCAATTTTTGGGTGAGTGAGGTACTTATGGCAACAATATTGTAGGAAAAATTAATGATTTATCATTCCCAACCCAAGGTTTGCAAAAAGTGTATCGTCTACTTTCTGTGGAGAAGAAAGCACAGTGCGCCTTAAGCACGTTTCCACCAAAATTAACCAGTAATGGAAAAGTGTTTTGATTGTGAGGCCTTTATTTGTTGGGAATTGCGGAAGAAATGACCTTTTTTGCCATGATGTGGTAGTTGGAACAGCCCACTTCGAAACCTAACTTGTTTGCAGGCGGAGCCGGCAGGGATTTTTTTTTTTTTTTTTTTTGCCATAAGGGTTGGTCTAATAAAAATCTTGTCAATATAAAAGTTTTAGATAATATTAAGAAGATTTATAATAAATTTAAGCGGATCTGATATCTTGTGAATTGACGAAGTTATGAATTTTTTTCTTTTAAAACCCCCCTTGGGGCCCATTTTTAATATAAAAAATCTGTTATACATAATTTTTCGACCCTTTTCCCAGAAGTAATCTAATAACTTTATACAGATTCGATATGTATCATAATTAAGAAATTATGGGGGTTTTTTTTTTCTGTTTTCCCAAAAAGCCTCCCCCCTCACACCATGTTTCGATTTTGCCCATTAATGAACTTGATCGAGATTTTATGTATCAGTTTGGGAGACTTGAGCAGAATTATTGCAGTTATCGTGTCCATAAAAAAGTGACACATATATATATTAAGTTTTGAACTGACATTTTCCCAAAAGGTTTCCACAATTTTGGGACCTTATTAAAAATATCTAAATAAGAACCTAAATATAACAATTTCTAATTCACAAAATTTTGATATATTTATGACAATTTTATGATTTTTTTTAAAAACAGACAAAATTTTTTTTTATACAAAATGTTCACAAAAACAGGATCGTGTGGGAAAAAATGTAAGCAGACACATGCAACTTATTTTGTTAAAAATGAAAATTCATGCGCAATATAAAATTTGAAACATGCATTTATTTTTATTGCCATAGCTGCGATTTTTCATGTAATCAGATAATAATCGCCAGAAATATAAGTATTAGAAACAAGTTATTTTTTTTAATAACATGCAATTAAAATTGAGTCTCTTCAAGCTTTTTTTCTCTTTTCTTTAAATATAGATTTTAAGACTTGTCTAACTGTATTTGTTGTTTAATATAAATGCTTACAAATAAACTTTGCAAAGTAAAAAATGTAAATTTTCTGATAAAAATTGTTTTCAACTAAACATTTTGAAGTATTAAAAAATCCACCTGTTTTATAAATTTCATTAAAGAAATATACATATATATATATATAAAGAAATATACATACATATATATATATATATATATTAATTTCATATTTAGAATCTAAAACAAACTAAAACCAAAATATAAGGTTGGTTTAGGTTTAGACTGGAAAGCTATACCAAAACTAAATACACAAGAAATTAACATTCTAATTGTACGAAAAAAATTGTAATATTGTAAATTATTATAAATTTTTAAGCAATAACTAAAATAATTTGTTTCTTTAAAATGGTGTCATTTATATATAAAGCAATACTATGTAAAGGGGATTTAAATTTGCTTTCAAACTGCAGTGATATTGACTTGAAACTCATAAGATTTGTTTTTTTTAATTACCTCTACTGGTAATTGAACAAATGCAACTGAAAAATCATTTCAACAGAGACATGATATATATTAGAAACAATGGTGTTGAATTAAGCAAGAAAAGCCACTGTGAAAATTCTGACACTGAAAGGGTAACTTTAAAAAATGTTTATTTTATATTTAAGAAAATGTAACTTAATTTTAGGAAACATCTGTAAGAAATCAATTTTTCCAGAAAAAAAAAAAAAAAAAAAACTTTTCTCCATTAACATAAAATTTCCGCAAATTTTACATCTCTATGAATGTGTCACACGACTTTAAGCTGGTATTCCTTTAACTATATATTCATTATGCACACGAAAATAAGATTGAAAACATTTGAAACATTTTTGCAATTTGAACTATAACTTTAAAACTAATGGTTTAGGAATTAGCTGTTTGACAAGAATGGACACCCTGTATAACGTAAAAGATATCATTAATCAACAGGTTTAATGAAGGAACACCAGTGTAGAGCCATGTGATAATAGAAGAAAAAGGGCTTGCACATAAACTCTAAATTAAATCTGCTGAAACATACATAATGGAATGCAATTACCCGTGAAATGAAAATATGACACATTCAAACAAAATTAAATTTGACTGTTCAAAATTAAATTATTTCGAGTATTTTCAATCATATAACCACAACTTGTACACAGAAGAATGACAACTGATTGTTTTTTTTTAATGTTTTATTTTACATTACACTCTAGGTCCAGCAGCAAATGGCATTGCAACTTGTAATCCAGGAATCTTTCCAACATCCTAAAAAAATAAAATAAAAATAAGAGTTAAAAAAAAACAAATAGGATTTATACTGAATTCTCAACACATTTCAAGATCTCCCTTCTACAAGAAAAACCTGGTACCCCAAATTCAGTGACACAGCAAAAGCTGACAAAACAAACTTATGCAAAACTGCAACTAAATGTGTACATGAAAAGATAATCACAAGTCTCTCTATGACGTGCAAAGTGTTAAAATTCCATAAAAATAATAAAGCATAATATCTTGAAAGCATACATGTTAAATTCATAGTTTAGTAGATACACTGTATGGTCAATGATGACTGGTCACTTGTGATTTTAGACGTTTTGTTCAATATCTAGAAAAACGCATAAGGAATTATCCTGAAACTTCAGTCATGTAAACAGCATAGTTGACGTCATATATTCCGGCGAAGATTCTTTCCTGAAACCCCATAGGGGACCGTCAGTAAATTGAAGAAAAGTGAATATCTTTTGGATAATCCTGTAAAAACTAATATTGCAAAAGCGTTGAAACGGTAGCACACGCTTAGGAGTCTTCTTTTAATAAACTATGTTAATTTTTATGAGGATAGAACGTATACTCGTGGAGAAATTAAGGTTTTTATAAAAACAATATCAAATTTCACCAAACGTTTTGCTTATAATTTTCAGAGTTCTTAATATAAAAGAATGTTCACTAAATATTGTTTCACTGTGCATGTGTGAATGCAATCAAAATATACTGTGTATAATATATTAGATAAATGTATAGAGCAACTTTTGTGAAAATTAAAACATAGCTTGAAATTCGCTGTTCCCAAAAGGAAGCAAAAAGATGTGGTAGAGATGGTATCCAAATATACAATGAGAGACACTTCATTCTTATTATGTCAACTTTCATAAGCTAGTGTATTTGGATACAATCCCTTATCTTTTTGCTTCCTTTTGGGAACAGCGAATTTTGAGATTATTCATTCAACGGTAGGTTACTATCAGAATTTTCAAGCTATGTTTTTGAGACTTTCACAAAAATTGGTTGATACATTTATAGCTAATAAATTATGTGCAGTATATTTTGATTGCATTCGTGCATGCGCAGTGAAACAATATTTATTCTTTTTTAATCCTGATTGCAGCGTATTGTATATAATGTTGTGTGTCATCGTTCCTGAAAAGAACATTCTTTTATATTAAGAATTCTGAAAATTATACGCAAAACACTTGGTGAAATTTGGGATTGTTTTTATAAAAAACATAATTTATCCACGAGTATACGTGCTACCCTCATAAAAATGAACATAGTTTTTGTTAAAAAAATCCTCCTAAGTATGTGCTACCGTTTCAACGTTTTTGCGATATTAGTTTTTACAGGGTTATCCAAAAAATTTTCGGTTTTCTTCAATTTGTTGACGCCCCTTATGGGATTTCAGGAAAAAATCTTCACGGAAACAGGACGTTTACCATGTTGTTTATACACTGCGAAGTTTCAGGATAATTCCTTATGTATCTTTCCAAATATTTAACAAAATGTCTAAAATCACAAGTGACCGGTCATCATTGGCCATATAATGTATTAGGGTTGGCACGTTTTTGCCAAAGGTGGTAAAAACCATGGAGAAAACCGTCCTGGCAAAAATACATTTTTGCCACTTTTTGCCAAAGTGGCAAAAATAGGTATGTTTTATTTACAGCGATGTAATTATTATATTTTAATTTTTAATAATTTCAACCCTAATAATACGTAATTTAATTTTTTTATTTACCTTAGAATAATCAATGCATCATTAAAACAGTTAGTCTAAGTAGATTGGATTTTTTAGTAAAATACTTTAGTAATCAGTTTTACTTTCAAGTAAATAACTTACTGGCTTTGGTTTAAACTCTCATAATTATTAAACAATCAATCTTTATGCTTCAGTTAATTTTGTAGCAAAGTCTGAGAGAGAAATAACACTTACCAATTTTGCTATGCTATGAGAACAACAGTTATTTGAAATTACAAAGTAAAAAAAAAAAAAAACCTTTTGCAAGATAATTCATTCTCATTTCCTATGATCAAATCAAAATTCAAGTCTGTAGCATGTATAATGACAATGAGGAAAATGGTAAGAAAAATTACCTAAAAGATTAATTTGCCTATATTTGTAACATTAAATAATCAATTAAAATCATTGTACCCTCCCCTCTCTTATACATATTAATTTCATCCAATCCATGTGCATTCTTTTATAACCTCCCCCTCAAAAAAAAAAAAAAAAAAAAAAAAAAAAAAAAAAAAGTTGTAGGAATTTTAAAAGTTTACTTGGTACTACTTGATTATCCCGTCGACCAAAAAACTATCGTCAAACTATAAGATTAAATGCCAATTATGGATCATTGTAAATGTCATTTTCACTTGGCATTTTAAACACATTACATGTGTTTGTTACGTCATCATGTGAATTTTAATTTATATTGAATTTTTATTAAGGTTTTACTAATTTGTTTTTTCTTTCGTTATTTAAAATGAAAATTATGTCAATAAATGATTACCTCATGATATTAAAAGAAAAAATATATAACAGATTAGTTTCAACTGGCGTCACAAATTTTTGTCCACAAAATATTTTTATTTTTCTATATTTACTTCAAGCCTATATCTAATGTTTACATACATTTTATAGTTTTTTTTTCTGCATTTTTTGACGAAATAAAGAGGATTGAATTTTTTACAATCTTCCGTTATCATTGATATTTATTATGTTCCTTAATAAATTTGATTATTACACTTAAAATATTTACAACTAATTGACAAATTCAATATCTTAAAAATATCGGTTTGCTTATAGTTTACGTGTTTAAATGCAGAATTATTAAATTAAACTGTTCTTAGTATTATTTTGACAGAAATAATCTGGTTAAATCAAATTTTATATTTGCTATGTCGTTACGACATGAGTGAACTTTATTATTAAAGTAACCTTATTATTTAGATTTTTTTTTTTTTTTTTAAAGTGAAATTCATTCATTTTCCTAACTTAAAAGTTTAGAATGGCAATATTTTTTCATTTGTATAATTTGGTGAATAGTTTGGCGATTTGTTTAATTTGGCGAAATTGGTCGACGGGATAATCAAGTAGTACTATTTACTTCTATACAGTATTTGTAAAAGTTATACCTAAAGGTGCAAATAAAGATACAATGAAGATTGATTTAGCAAATGTTTATGCAATAATATTGTTTTTTATTATAGATTTTTTAAATGTAGAAACTGTTGATTTAATTTTTTTTTAATATTATATTCATTTTAAAGGCAACATTACTACATTAATTTGAGAAAAGTAAAAAGTTTTTACCTGTCACCATCACATAAATTTATCTACAAAATTGATTATGAATGATTATTGATATTTTTTTATTCATATTACCAATGAAAATTACTTTAATTAATCAAATTAATATTAGGGAAATATGTAATTAATATTCTGATTTAAGTCTCAATTATAATATATACAAAATTACATTATTTTATTACAGGGTTCGTACAGAATTCAGAAGAAAAAATCCAAGGAGTATCTAAGGAGTCCAAAAATTTTAAAGAACTTACCATATATATATATATATATTTAGTATTACTGTACCTTGCACTGTAACATGCATAATTTTTAATTAAGAAAATTAACAGAAAAGACTTTCAAACAGATCTTATACTATTAAAATCTAATGGGTCAGTGTTACAACTGCACAGTATTCACAATGTATTGCTTTCTTTTTAGAATGGTAAGAAAATCACCTGTAATCACTTTAATTTTTCTTTTGTAAACATAAGATTTTATTTTGATTTTATTTTACTTCATGCCCTACCTAAGAAAGATCATTATATATAGGCAATATTAATCCTCATGTCTCTATTTTCTAATCTTGTATACTTCAATTAAGAGCATGAAGTCACTTAATTTTGCTTCACGATAATTCTAAGGAGTTTATAAGGAATATTTTGTATATCTAAGGAGTTCTAAGCACTGCTTAGAAACTTTTTCATTTCTAAGGAGTTTCTAAGTAGTCTAAGGAGTCTGTATGAACCCTGTTATTATATTTATTAAATCCAGCCTTTTTTGCCAGTTTTTGCCACTGTCCTGGCAAAAATACCATTTTGCCGGCAAATTGCCCAACCCTATAATGTATACCATTCATTACAGATTTTCAGCAATCGCCCAGGTCTTTAAAACTCAACTGCAACATTACAATTAACGATTACTGCAAATTACAGGTTTCATGGTCATCAAAGCACAAATATGAGGAATGAATAAAAAGGAAGAAAAGAAATTTCTATGACAGATTCAAATAAAATTCAATTTGACTATTCATTATCATGCACATTTCAAAAATTTCACACTTAATAACACAAATTATTATAGTGAGTAGAAATTTTATTTTCACAGGAGAAATTAAGAACAACTTTTGTAGAAAACTGTTTATTGAAACGAAAATGGCCTGGTAGCAAAATTAAGACTGTAACAGGCATGGAATATTTAATTTCAAATAATTTGATTGCTTATATACTGAATTTGGCGGTAATTAACTCGAAGGTACAATATGCATTTTAAAAACTGACAGCATACTAAAGCAACTGCATACATTTAAAATAGAATTTACCTGATATATCCAAAACAAAATTATGAAAAAAAAAACAAACAAGGGTTTTAAGAATATGAAATTCCAGTATCTACATAGTGTTAGATGGGTTGCAAGTGAAGTACGGTTGCTACATTGATACAAAAATTATCAAACAGCTCTGTGTAGGAGAAAAATCTATATAATGCAAAGAATATCAAGGAATAATTCTTGGAACAAATAGGTTCAGAGCTGCCAACCTTAGCAAGAGAAAAAAACAAGAGATTCTTCGCAGTTAGATTTTTTTAAAAGTGAATTTACGTAAGAATAAAAAGTTATTTTATAATTCATTAATGATTGACTCAATAGCTTAAATATAATCATTAATATGTATATCTATATATATCAATTTCAAAAATAACACTTACTTTCATGTATTATAAATTACACAAAAACCCCCTTAAGATATCAACAAATGAAACAAACTTTTTTCAAATAAAAAATAAAATATTTTTTAGAACTTAATTTGATATTCTAGCATTTAACTTTTGAACAAATTGCAGATTTTGCTGTTTAAAAATTCCACGTCAAATTTTTGGTCATCGCAATGACCTGAGAAATTGCTCTTAACAATTTAACTCTCTAAATTATCATCAGAAATGGATGACTGGAATTCAGATCTACTTTTACAGGATTTTTCAAAATTTTAGGGGCATTTGCGATATTTTTAACATTAGAAGTATATAATAACAGTATTTTTGTGCTAGTCAGGCACATGTGGTACACTGCCAAAGAATATTCCCATCATTCCAATGAATTCAGCCCTTGTTCCATGTGCTTGTGTTGTTTGTTGCAAATGAGGGCATTTAAATTTGCACAATAATCTCTTCATATTACAAACTGTTTTGACAGCTTATACTTACTGTGCAATTGTATTAATTAGAATTTTGAGTTCCTGGATCATTGAGCCTAACCAGAATGAATGCCCCCCTTCTCTCTCTTTTCGATGAACCTAGAGAACAAAAGGCAAGAAGCAGGGGTGATTATGAGAAAAAAACTTCTGAAAGGTTTTTTTCACACTTCTTTGTCGAAATTTGCATTTTTCCCTCGATATTTTGACAAAACATGCATTTTTCGAGATTTTCACGAAATTCGCCTTATTTGCACGATTTAGTGACAAAATTCCATGTTTTTCTGCGATCTTTTTGACGGAATTTGTGTTTTTTCGAGACCTTTGATGAAATTCGCATTTTTCTGCAATCTTTTGACGAAATTTGTATTTTTGTGCGATCATTTGATAAAATTCGCCTTATATGCACGATTGATTGACAAAATTTCGTGATCCTTCAACGGAATTGGTGGTTTTTCACAACTTTTTGATGAAATTCGCGTTTTGTTCGCGATTCTTAGATGAAATTATATTTCTTCCTCGATTTTTGGATGAAATTTGAGGGGTTTTTCATGATTTTTTTTAAATCTAAATTCACGTTTATTCCACAATCTTTTTAAGAAATTCTACTTATTTTCCAGATATGTTTTTAAAAAATTTGCGATCCTTTTTTTCCCAGGATTGTTTGTCGAAATTAGCCTTTTTTCCTTCCACGATATCCTTGGATGAAATTTAAGTTTTTTACCCAATTCATTGTCGAAATTTGCTTTTTTCCTGCGATCTTTTGACGAAATACACGTCTTTTTCGGTGACCATTTGTCAAAATTTGCGATATTTTGCCAATCTGAAATTTTTAGGAAGAAGAAAATTTTAGGGGATAAAATAATAGTTAGGAAATTTAGGGGGAATGCAAGCCCTGCTTTTATTACTAAGCTAACTATGCACCCACACTCAGCATTGCTATGAGGAATAGACAAAATTTGAAGCATTGCATCAGAAATTTTTTATATGGTTGCTCCAGAGGCGATACTGAGTAAAATCAGTTTTTCTGGCGATTCTTTGACGAAATTTGTGTTTTTTTTTCTCAATTTCCCCGAATTTTCTCTGATATTTTTAGGTTAACAAAATTCCCTGACATTTCCATACTTTCCAGTTCTGTGACCATCATTTTAATTATTTTATAAATTATAAACAAAATGTATAAAATATTACCATTTGTTTCAACATTTCATCAGTGTCAGGGTCAACTTCAATTACATCCATATCAATGGCAGACACTTCTGGTACATAGTTATCACGACGTTCCCTTTCTTCTTCTTGCAGTTTAATGGAAATACCACGTACAGGACCTCTCTGAATACGTTTCATTAAATGAGTGACAAACCTAAAAAAAAAAAAAAAAGTTCATTGAATGTCTGCGACTTTTTAAATAATCTACAAGCATATATGTAAAGTGAATGACTCGCCAAACAGCAGTATTGCAACAACAATAATTAGCAAAGTGAAATACAATTTTTGAAGATTTCACAAAACATTAAAATTAAATATTCAATATTTTCATTTTAAAATACCTGCATTTGGATTTTATATAAGTAGCAAAGTTACCACAATTGGCAATTGATTGCCAATAAATTTTTGTTACAGTAACTCGTCTAGCAGATTATAACTTTATCCTCCAAGTTAACTATTACTTCTTTTCCTGCAGTAAACAATAACATAATTTTGTAATTCAATCTATCACAACTTTATGTCTGTGCATATTAGTTAAATAATTAAAAGCATGTTTAAAAAAACAAGATGGCGGACCAAACAGATAAGATAGCTGTTCCAATAAAATATTAAGAATAAAACCAAGTGTAATAATTAAGAATTCAGTACTAAATATTAGGGATGCACCGAATAGTGATTTTGACTAAATACCGAATATTTTTATATTTAAGAGTTTAAAAATATTAAAAGTTAAATTATAAAATAATTTTACATAATATTTAACACAGCTACAACTATATTTTATGAACTAGACATTTTTACAAGAAAAATTTACAGAATTTTTGTTTAAAACTTAACAATGAAGATATTTTAGCAATATTTCCATCATATTAATTTTGATTGTAGAAAGTATGATGATACTATTGGAAGTGGCTGAATTTTGGCCAGTGACACAGTATAAGTAGTACTGTCAGCTGCACTCTGAATAAAAGAATATCTAGCTCAGTGTTGTTTAGATATAAATGGTAGAAATAGTGTTCACTCTAGAAAAAAAAAGGGCACTAGTTTCAGCGAAAAAGGGCATTGTTTCATAAAAAAAGTATACTTATTCAGAACCAATATAAGAAACTCATTATTGTTCATCATATACTCACCAATGTTTGTACACATATTTAGTAACATAAATTATAGAAATACATTTTTATTAAATTGATATTTTAAGGTTCTAGTAAAGTAATTAGGTTAACATATGTGGATATAAAATTATTAGCCACCTCTAAACTATGAATTTTAAAAGGAAGCAAAAATTTTGAACTTAAGATGACTGATTTAGTTACCTTACTAAAGATTTAAAAATAGGACAAAAAAATTTAAATAAAAGAGTTTTAACTTTAAATTTCGTGTGCTTGGAAAGAAGGGGTGGGCATCAATTTTGGGTGAGGGTGTGGAAAATTACTTGATCGATTATTTGCTATAATAAAGTGACAGAAGTAGTAAAAAAAAAAAAAATAAGGCATTTAAGCTTGGTGAGCTGGGAGAGCAAAAGATGAGTTTTTTACCTCAGGGTGTTAAGGGGGGGGGGGGGAAAGAGTTGCGTCCCTTTGACGAAATTTACGTTTTATAGCGATCTTTTGACAAAATTTGCAGTTTTTTCGAGATCTGTTGACAAAATTTACCGTTTTTCGCTATTTTTCTGACGAAATTTGTCGATTTTCGCAATGTGACTAAATTGAGTTTTGACTAAATTTGCCGTTTTCTCGCGATCTTTTGACGAAATTTGTCGTTTTCACAATGTTTTTGACGAAATTTGCCGTTTTTTTGCGATTTTCTAACGAAAGTCACGTTTTTCCGCGATTTGTTGACAAAATTTGCCGTTTTACGCAAGTCTCTGACGAAAGTCACGTTTTCCCCGCGATCTGTTGACAAAATTTGTCGTTTTTTCGCAATCGTTTGACGAAATTTGTCGATTTTTCGCAATTCTCTAACGAAAGTCACGCGTTTCCCGCGATTTGGTGACAAAATTTACCGTTTTTCGAGGGCGCATTTTGCCGATTTTTAAAAGGGCAGGGCGCTGCTCCCTTTAAAAAAAAAAAAAAAAAAAAAAAAAAAAAAAAAAGAGCCTAGCGAGAACACTAGTAGAAATTTCCAGTACTTATGATTCACAGAAATCAAAGTAACTATGTTGAAAACAGTTACAATATCTTCAATATTATTAAAGTAAAAAATGAAAATGAAAATTTGACCTGGAGTGATATGCATGCACTTTACTTTTGATTGAAAAAGTGTGTTGTGATTCTGGTTTCTTGGACAAAAATTGTCTGTCTTGATGTCTATTATCACTTGCAAAGTTTTTTTTTCCATTTTGCTTAGAAACATGATGCTTGCAAAAAAGCAAAAAACATTTACTAGACAATATTCAGGAACTTGCATTTATTTGTACATCATTAATTCCTATGAAGGTCATCATTAATGGTTAATTCAGAGTTCCCCCCAGACAGTTTCAGAAGGGTGCTGTACCATGCATGTCCTTTGGTTTACAAAATAACACCCTTCTTGCCCATCAGTAAAAAAGTGCCCTTTCACCTTTTTTTGCATTAAAAAATTTGCTTTCACAGTAAAAATTGATTCAATGTTGTCTTGAAAATAGTGCCCTGACTTTTAAATATCAAAATACCTTTTAACAATTAAAAAAACAGTGCCCTTAAGAATAAAAAAGTACCTTTTTCTCACGAGCAGCACCCTGCCCTTTTTTAAACCTGGGAGAAACTCTGGTTAATTTTCTTAAGGCTCCTCTTCAGTAAACTTCCCGATTCCCCTCGCTAATGTTATTCCTATGGGCGTAGGATGCATTCGTATTTTTAAAATATCTCCTCGGAAAATTAATATTTTTAACTTCTGTTTTCTTTGTACTATTCTTATAGAATGTCTCTTTTTTTCTTAGTTGTCAATTTTTTTCTAAAATATATACTTAATTTTATATGAAACGTTAAAATCTTATTAAGATTTTAAAACAAAAAAATGTAAATTAAACACATAATTTAGAAATATTTTGATAACTAAGAAAAAAAGAGACATTCTTTAAGAACAATACAAAGAAAACAGAAGTTAAAAATATTAATTTTCCGAGGAGATATTTTAAAAATACGAATGCATCCTACGCCCATAGGAATAACATTAGCGAGGGGAATCGGGAAGTTTACTGAAGAGGAGCCTTAAGTGACACTTTTCAAACAGCAAAGAAATAATGTAAAAGTATTCTTTCATTAACCCTTTCGCGACGGCATCCCTTACAGAAATTTTATTTGGTTCGTACCACTTTTTTTTAAACAGTTCTCTGTACTTGTAAAATACCAACAAATACTCTAATTAAAAATACAAATATTACAATTATTTATTAGTGGTGCCAAAAACATATTCAACATACAACTTTTAACGATGCATGCATGCATCACCCGTCCCAAAAGGGTTAAAATATGATTTTATTTCTAATTTTTTTGAATTGATAGTTAAAAGTAGAAATTGTGGGTTTTAAAAAATATGTTTATTCGATAATATGGTCGAATACCGAATATTCGGTGCATCCCTGCTATGTATGCATAATATAATGGTGAAATATCAATTTTTCTTGTTTTATTCAATGAAAACTCACTAAAAAAGAAAGTATATATTTATTATTATTATTTTTTTTATACAAGTTTTATTCTTTTTTTACATTTTATTTTGCGAACATGGACAAAATATTTTGGTCTGCTGAAGTTTTTTGTTTTGTTATTTAATGCCGTACACCGTTCTAGGGCTTATTCCATCATGATCGTGCCAAAAAAAGGGAGTACATGAATCAGAATTAACCTTTTTTTTTCATGACTACTTTTTGAACTATTGTCAAATGCGTGTTTTCTTTTCCCATTAGAAATGAGGAGATTAGAATGACAGTGGAATAAGTCAATGTTTAGTAATTTGAGAAATGAAGGGTTTTGTGAAACTTGTGGCATTGCTGTTGAATTAAGTGGTCCAACTTGTTTTGCCCTCTAGCAACTCCCTATGAGAACTATGACTTATTTGACTGTCACATTGAATAGAAATTAATATACGTTCAGAGAAAATATAGTCCAGTAGAAATAGCATTTTACCTTACAAAAATTCGGGTAGTTCTGATTTTTGGATATGTTGTAAAGGTAATAAAAAAACCTCTAATAAAAAAACCAAGTTTTCGACCTTCTAGACCTTGTGCATTTTTTACAATATTGAAAAAAACAAAACAAAAAAAAAAACAAAAAAAAAAAAACAATATTTTTCGGCACTTTTTTCGATTTTTCTTAAATAACTTGATTTCAGTGCACTTTACAGAAAAAAACACTTTCACTATTTTGTAGAGCATAAAATCCTCTACAACATGCAGTATTCATGTTTGTAAATTGTCCAAATAGAGGGTAAGATATGGAGCCGGGAAAACAGGGTAAAATTTGTAAAAATCCACAAATGACATTAGTTTTTGCTTAATAACCTACTTTTAGTGTGTTTTACAGACAAAAGTGTCAATATAAAGTTTGTAAAGCATGAAGTAGTCTATAAGTTTCATTTATTAGATCATTAAATATCTATAATATACTCTAAAAATCAGAATACAATTTATGGTTAAAACAAAAAATACCGCCTGACAAGTCATTAATTTAAAAACGAACTTTTATTTTTGATATTGATTAAACAATGCAATTAATTATAGTATGTACAATAATAGGTAACTGTTGAATTGTTGAGGGAGGGGGGTGGGGAGCGAAGTTAACCAAAAAACCTAGTCGGTAGACATAGGTGCAGGGCCAAGAATTCGAAGGTAAAATTAATAGCTGGAAATAATGTAAAAAAATACTTGAAAGATAAAAAAATAAGTTATAATTTAGAAATTTTAAAAAGGAAAAGGAGTATCTAAGGCCGAAACTAAAGGAGGTGGGAGCAAAAGGAACATGTGGCCCGGGTGCTAGAATGAAATCTATTTTTCTTAAATAACTCAATTTCAGTGCATTTTACAGAAAAAGCATTTTCACCATGAAAGAAGATAAAATTCTCTACAACATGCAGTATTCATGTTTGTAAATTGTCCAATGTGAGATACGGAGCTGGGAAAATAGGATTAAATTTGGAAAAAATGCAAAAATTTACAAATGACGTTATTTTTTTTTTTGTTAATAACCCACTTTTAGTGCATTTAGCATCGTGTTGTTGAAAAGAGAATTTTTTTTTTTTTTAAATCATGCTATTGCTGTATTTTCATAAATTTTCTATACAAATTTATATTTGAAAAATAATTAGTTCAAAAATTTTCTTCATTTATGTTACCATTTGAACTTGAAAAAAAAAAAATATTCGGAAGCAAGCGCATCGACCGCAATAAGTCTTGAATACTTCTTATTTTGCAGTGTTCAGAAATAATCAAATTATACATCATGTCATGCCATAAAAGTAAAACTCTAATGCTATACATAAAACTTCATTGTTTCAATTTGTTGTTTACATTTTATTCCGATTGTAAATTCCAGACCAATGTAAACTGTATTTTTATCCTGAGACTGCAGAATCTGATTATGCAATGAGAAAAGTGTTTATTGATACAATGTGTATTATTTAATGATCTTCAGAGTACTTGAGAGGTAGTTTCTATAGTTTATCATGCTAGAATTTATTTCATAAACACTTAAAAAATTTAGTGAGAGAACCAGCAGAAATATTGCAATATATATATACTATATGACTACTTGACATTTGTGAATATAAATAAATTTATTTTTAATAGTCCATTTGAAGTGGTTATGAAAATAATGATAAAAGAAGTAAAAAATAAATAAATTTTTTTGTTTACAGAGCGAATGTATCTACGATAGAGGTCTGCTCAGTCCTGGGCTTAACCTGTATCCGACTCGGCAAACTTACAAGCGGAACAGGCCGGGGCAAAAAAATAATAATAGGGCATGCAGGTCCGATATAAAATATAAAGGGAGCTAATAAAAGCCACTTTCAATGAATGTCACATTCACTAGAACAAGTATAAATGTGCGTCACGAGCCGATGCTAGTTTGACAAGATCAATGCAGAAATGCAACATGCCCAGCGTAGAGATCGGCCAGCATTTGACAGTTACATGGTGTCTGCGCCTGGGCTTATTATTATTATTATGAAATATGCCTTAAAGTGGTTCTGATATTCACTGCTGAACAATGCGAATTTTTTTGACTAATTTTTCTGTAAAGGGATAAAATTGACAGGTTTGACTACTGAAGGGATTTGGAATCGAATAGTTTTCCATTTTTGATCAGTGATGTCACTGGATCCTAAAAATCCTGGGTCCCAGGGACCCAGGATTTTCAAATATCTGGGTCTTTTTTTTTTTTTTTTTATAAAAGCGGGTCCCCATTCATAATAATTCAAATTCATATTTTAAAGGAACAAGTGAACTCATTTATTTGGAAAAGAGAAATGCAATAGTTATTGTTTTGATAATAATTAAATAATGAATAATGAAAACCAGTATTTCCCAATCAAATAAGATTTTTTTTTTAAACTATTAAGAGAAATTTTCTTTGCCTTTTTTTTTAAATGTAAATGCTTAATTATAAAATAATGATTATTTGAGTGTAGAAGATAACAAGTATCACTAATATTTGCATTTCTTTTAATAGAGGGAAGACTGATTTATTGAAAAGGACATTTTTGTCGGATAAAAGAATACTTTTGTCGAGTAAAGGGGCACTTTTTGTTGAATGAATTGATGCTTTGATTAAACTTCTCATTGGATTATTTGTCAGCATAGATCAGTGTTGGAATCAAGCATTTTCTTTGGAAAGGAGTTTCAGGAGCGATTCTGAATTAAAAAAAATATTTTCTGAAATTCACAGCAAATTTTCTGAAAGGCTACCTTACAACAGAAAGGGGGGGGGGGGGGGGGGGGATCCTCTTTCAGCACTATTTTTGTTGTTGTAGGTCAGATTTACTCCGCTTTTGATTCGAGTCGATTTCAGGCTGCGTGAATTTTGCATTTTTCTCTGGCTTTTGGACGATATTTGCGCTTTTACCGCGATCCTTCGACGGAATTTGAGGATTTTTCGAGATCCTTCGATGAAATTTGCTATTTTTTCTGAGATCCTTCGACGAAATTTGCCGTTTTTTCGAGATTCTTCGACGAAATTTGCCGTTTTTTCGAGATTCGACGAAATTTGCCGTTTTTTCGAGATATTATGACGAAATTTGCCGTTTTTCGAGATTCTTCGACGAAATTTACCGTTTTTTCGAGATTCTTCGACGAAATTTACCGTTTTTCGAGATCCTTCGACGAAATTTGCCATTTTTTCGAGATCTTACGACGAAATTTAGTTTTTTCGAGATACTCCGACGAAATGTTTTTTTGGGTGATCATTCGACGAAATTTGCCGTTTTTTCGAGATCTTATGACGAAATTTGCCATTTTTTCGAGATCTTACGACGAAATTTGCAGTTTTTTCGAGATTCTTCGACGAAATTTGCTGTTTTGGGACGATCCTTCGACGAAATTGCCATTTTTCAGAGATCTTACGTCAAAATTTGCTGTTTTTTAGAGATCTTACGATGAAATTTGCTGTTTTTTCGAGATCTTACGACGAAATTTGCCGTTTTTTGGCGATCCTTTGACAAAATTTGCCGTTTTTTTCGAGATCTTGCGACGAAATTTGCGTTTTTTCGCGATTCTTTGACGAAATTTGCGTTTTTCGAGATTCTTTGACGAAATTTGCCTTTTTTGGGCGATCCTTCGACGAAATTTGCCGTTTTTTCGAGATCTTACGACGAAATTTGCAGTTTTTTCGAGATTCTTCGACGAAATTTGCTGTTTTTTCGAGATTCTTCGACGAAATTTGCTGTTTTGGGACGATCCTTCGACGAAATTTGCTGTTTTGGGACGATCCTTCGACGAAATTGCCATTTTTCAGAGATCTTACGACGAAATTTGCGTTTTTTCAAGATTCTTCGACGAAATTTGCCTTTTTTGGGTGATCCTTCGACGAAATTTGCCGTTTTTTCGAGATCTTACGACGAAATTTGCCGTTTTCTGAGATCTTACGACAAAATTTGCTGTTTTTTAGAGATCTTACGATGAAATTTGCTGTTTTTTCGAGATCTTACGACGAAATTTGCCGTTTTTTGGCGATCCTTCGACAAAATTTGCCGTTTTTTCGAGATCTTGCGACGAAATTTGCGTTTTTTCGAGATTCTTTGACGAAATTTGCGTTTTTTCGAGATTCTTTGACGAAATTTGTTTTTTTGAGATACTCCGACGAAATTTGCCTTTTATGGGCGATCCTTCGACGAAACTTGCCGTTTTTCGAGATCTTACGACGAAATGTGCCGTTTTTTCGAGATTCTTCAACAAAATTTACCGTTTTTCGGCGATCCTTCGACCAAATGTTATTTACCGTTTTTTGGCGATCCTTTGATGAAATGCGCCTTTTCCCCCCCGATTCTTCGACGAAATTCGCAGTTTTTCGTGGTCCTTGGACAGATTTCGCGACTCTTCGAATAATTTACGCATCCCATGGTATGCATAAGAACTATTTTTTGCGTCCCAACTCTAATTTTTCGCGTAATTTACGCGCGATAGCGCGTCATCGCTGTTTGATAAATAAATTACTTATAGAGATATAAGAGATTCTTGTCCTGTGACTGCAGGTTTTTCTTCTTTCACATGCTATTGCTTCCGGAAATTCGATTCAAAACACTAACTTTGATAGTATTTTCTCAAATATGTATCGCCTTTATCAAAATTGGATAACGCCACTTGATTACATAGTTTCAAAAAAGAAATTAATTCAGATATGCGTCAGAAAGTAGCTCCTTTAGATTTTAGAAAAGCCTTAATAAATGATAGAGAAATATTTTCAGAAATCTGCTTTTTATTATATAGCTTCATATATGTTTTTTTTCTTTTATTCTAAACTACAATAACTTTTTAATGAATCCTTATTTGAATTTTAAAACGTCTAAGACTAAGTAATCATTAATGCTGCTATAGTGTATTTTCTGTCTTCCAAACACATAGTAATTTTAAAATATTCCGTAAAATTATCCCATAAATATAGAATCATAATTGTATGTTAAGAAACATCTGAATTTTTTTAGATATTGAGTCAGGCGTGGTTTAATTGATTTACCACGGGTCGGGCCTGTTTTCACTGAATTTTGTACGGGCCAGGCCAAGGTAGCTTTCGTTCGGCCCGGCCCGGCCCGTGCAGACCCTAATCTACAGCCTACTTATTTTTTTCCTTCTTTTCAAATTATGGTCTACTGAGAGCCATTTCGCAGTAGAAAAGTGCAAATTTCGAGGGAATGAGTATTGAATGAAGGCTTACGAAAAATAGGCACTCATTGACATCTGGTGCAGCCCATAACAGAATTTGGGGGGGGGGGGGGGGGGGGAATCAGCATTGTTAAACGAAAGGGAGGGGGGGAATGAAGATTCGTACTTAGGCATCTTTTAACAGACTTATTTTTGTCTCCTGGTTATGGGTAGGACAAAGAATATTTTTCGGTATCGGTTAAAACAAGACAAGAAGGGGTTAGGAAATGCAGGACAGAGGGGTTTGCTAGTTTCACTCCGATCAGGCTCTGGGTAAGGGAAACGTTTATCGCTAATTGTAATTTGGCGAATGTTTTGCACTTTTTGCAACATATTTCGTTTCAATTCGTTTTTTCCACTAAACAGGATGATTTTATGACCCCGGAAGAGCCGAAAGAAAAACACGGAGCACAATCACCCTTGCATAGGGCTTAATCCCTCCCCATTTAAATAAAAACAATTAAGTTACAGGAGTTGTTAAAAATCTATTTTCTGTCTTAAATGTTTGCTTACTCATCTCTTACAGAAAAATAAAAAAATGCAATATTAATGAAAGTTATAGTAATCATGAAACAAGTAAATCTGCAGATCAGTGGCCTAAAGAATCAGTTCTACAGTTTTATTTTGTATTTAAAATATCCAACTCACAGTATCATTTTTTTCATATTTGTAATATTAAATATTTCAAGTAATATATGAAGTAGTCTCTGGAAGTTTAATTGTTAAAAATAGTGAGACAAAATTATTACACAACTATCCATCTATAATAATTAAAATATCGATCTTTTGATAATTACAATAATTTATGTGATGCAAACAGTGAATGATTGTCACAAATATTTTATTAATTACTGGTATCCAGAATTGTTAAATTTATATGAAAATAACTATTTTGTTTCATTAGTATGCTTTCATTAAAACCTGGTTAATTAGAGTGATAAAAATAATTATATTTATTACTTTCAATGGGGTGTCCATTACTGGCATTTTAGGTGTTTTGATACATTTCTGTTATTTACAATTAATTTTTTATTTATATTGGGGAATGAGACTATGAGAATAGTTAAATATTGCTGATAGATTAATATAATATTGGAAAAACTGGAATGTAATAAATATAACTATTAATTAAAGAACAATTTTTAAAGAAATTTCTTAAGGGTGTCCATTACTGGCACATCTATCCTATTACATGAACAAAGATATAAATCAAGTCAATTCTTAGCTTGTTCATTACTGAAAAATAGTGGCATTTGAGCATTTTCCACTTCCTAATTGGTTTGCTTAATATTGTCAACAATAACCGAGGTTTATAAAACATGCAAGAAAGAGTTAAAAGCAGAATTTGTATTAGATATTAAACTAAAAACTTCTGAGAGTGTCCATTACTGGCACATCTACCCTAATTGGAAATTGTTATAACAAATTTTATGTGATTACAAAAATAATTCATTACTATATTACAATGCATAAATGCACTGTTTTGATACCAAATACTCAGCCAAATTTTAGGTTGGAAATAAAATAAAAATTGATCTTATATTATTTGTATATAAACATCTTGATATTAATTTGTAAATGTAGATTACATGAAATTCATACTAAAAATCTATTTAAAAAAAAGTAAGCTTTTTAAATTAATCTAAAACCAACTTACCCAGCTATTTTATTTCGCAACTTTTTACTAGGAATGATAGCAATTTCTTCACATATCCTTTTATTAGTGTGAAAATCAAGTGTTAGACGTGTGTAGTATTTCTCAATGATGACTCGAGAAGCTTTTTTCACCGTTTTTGTTCTAACACGACCCTAAAAATGAAAATATAGCAACTTGTTAATAAGATCTAAATTTTTGATTCACTGTTAACGAATTCACACAAAATGAAATACTTGCATACTATTAAGAAAGGAAATTAATTTATATAATTTAAAAGAAAATAATGAACTTGCAATTTTTTTTTTTTTAACATATCGCAGGAGTCAAGTTTACTTACCATCACTGGATTGGTCCTGTCACTAAAATTTCAGTTAACAAATACCCGAAATAAACAGTGGCCAAAATTCCAAAGAAATCGAGCAAATTATAATACAATTCTTTAAAACATGTAAGTGTAATAAACCAATAGATTAATTAAGATTTCAATAAACTTACCATCTTTTAGCCAAAACACACACTTTTTTGGATCAGGATAACATGTATATGTATATGACCGTTGCCACTCAAACGCCAAACCATAGGAAATAAAAATAATATTACAGTCGGGTTATAATTAGTCGGTTGGTTGCAGTGATGGAAAAGTTTTGCATCGTTTGCAAGTTCATTCCTCATCTCCTTCTTCACCTAAATTTTTACTTTTGTATTTAATTTTAAGGTATAATAATAATAATAATGAAAATAAAAATGAATATAATATTATTATTCGCATTTCAGACTATTAAATTGAAGCGATTAAAGTATCGATTATAATCGAAGCTGAATACGAAGTTTGTTTTCTATTTAGTTCGTAACAAAATATTCAAGTAATTTGTAAGTTAAATTTTTTTTTAAATATTTTCAAATTGAAGGCAAAAAAAAATAAAATGTACTGATACCTCAAATCCAATTCACTTTTCATATATCACTTTCAATGAAAATTTTAATTATTTCAGCTTTAGTGAACCTTTCATAAATTTTTTTTATTTTGTTGTTTTTAATAGTTAAGTTTATTTTGTTAAGTAATTTTGGTTCAAATTCCTCCTCATCGAAATTGATTTCTGGCTGTGGTATTGGGTCCAACATTCTTTTTTGACTAGGGTAATAAGCTACTCACTGCAAGCAATTGAGAAGGACAACAGCTCGTAAATTTTTGCAGTCTAACTCAAATCTGTCACCAACCAATGTGATTTAATGCTAGTAATATATAAGCATAGTGTCATGTTTACTGTTGTCAAATGGCTGCATGTCACATGCAGTATACATATTCCTTTTAATTTGGGGATAATCCAGCTTAGTTTTTGTAATAAAGGATGTGAGTTAATTGCTTTTTTTTCTATCTATCTTTCATTTGCATTTTGGAAAAAAAAAGATTGAGACCTACTATCTACAGAGCAGGATATAATGAAATATTTTCAAGATTATGAAAATTTGCCATAAAAAATGTGCATTCATGGCTCGATACGAGATTTTATCTAAAAACAGATAACCACTGATGATGTAATGTGAAAAATTGTAACAAACTAATCTTTTAAAAAAGAACATGGTTCGAAAGCTAGAAAATTGCATTTGATTTATGACTGCACTAAGGTTTATTTACAAATGGTCACAAGAATTAACACAGATTAAATGAGAAAAAGCATGTTTCAGTTACTTGTACTCAGGGTTGGGTTTTTGACGTCAAAAAGTGGTTTTCGACATGACATGTCAAAAACCTGTCGAAAAGTGTCAAAAACCTGTCGAAAAGTGTCAAAAACTGTCGAAAAGTGTCAAAAAGTGTCAAAAACCTTATACACATTTTTTTTTAGCAATCATTAATGATATTTTATATTAAATCAAGCTAAAAACTGCTTAAATAATAATTTATATATTATAGGGGAAGTGGTTGTACCTTGGGTCAGGTTGTACCTTGGGTCAGCATATTATTCTCTTTTTTAATAACAGGTGGCTAATCAAAAATACATCCTAAATTTTCATTTTAACACTAAATGGCACTGTAGGTTTGTTTTGTTCTCATAACTCATGCAGATGCTGAGTAGAGAGACAACAAAGGATTTTACCACCCAAAAGTAAATTTTTATGTGTTCATGCTTTTTGTTATAGTGAAAAGGGTTTTTACAAGATAGCTAAAATGAAATAGCAGGCAAGTAGTACATTTTTTGCTCTTTATTTATCAAACATCTATGTTTTTAAAAGTTAATTTTTAAAAACAGTATCCTTTGTTTAAGCTTTCAATACTTGATGTTGTACCTTGGGTCACTAAATTGTGTTGTAGTTTGGGTCATTCAAATAAACAAATTTTAAAATACAAAAAGTATTTCAACAGTTAATACTCATTAGAAAATCATAATATATACTTACTATCACATTGTTATCATATGTACAGGTGTGCACAGGAGTAAGGGGGATTGGGTTGTGGATGTGGGTCCTATACTTCCTCTATTGAATTTTTTAAAATCAAAACTAAGCATTTTTGCACTTAAAAAAAATATTATATTAATCTTAATTATAAACTTATCCCCTCTCCATAGATATTTTCTGTGTAGGCTTATCACTTATCAAATATGTTGCGTAGGCTACCAGACCACTGTTACCATATATTTTATAATAGGTATATTTTAATAACCTTAAGAATGTATTTTTATTTTGTCTTTAGAACAGTTTTTGAAAAAATTCCTATAGCTCTACAGCTTTCACAAGCTGAAATTATGTTACTTTAAGATTAATAGCTTATATAGGTAGCCTACCTATCATTGCACAAAAACATGTCATTTTTATTTCCTTTATCCAGTAGCAGCAGAAGGTATTTTTCTACGGGGAAGAGGGAGGCAGGCCCTTAATATCACATGGGCAGTTTGGGACTTTGCCCAGAGGCACAACCTAGAAAAAAGGCTTCATGTGGAAGAAAACGTGGAAAAACTAGAATATTAACAGACACACCAGAGAAGAGAGAAATAGAACAGAGCAAAAAGAAGTATCAACCAGTCATAAAAAAAAAAGTTCCAAGAAAAAAAAATCATTGCATCGAGTTCTGATGAAGACGATTTTGATATAGCTTTTGCAGATTCCAGTAATGCTGATGAAACCTTGGATAAAATTACTGAATATAGAAAAAGAGATGAAGACATGGAAGATATATCAGCAGGAAATTTTGTTTTAACTAAATCAGCAGGGAAGACGGAAGAAAAGTGTTTCATATTTTGTGGCACAGGTCATAAAGGATTTGGGAGAAGGTAAATTGTAAGTAAAATATTACAAGCATTGTGGTGATACAAATTTATTCTTGAAAAAGATTATGTTTATATCACTGATATTGATAACAAGGAGAAAACTGCCTGCACCAATTATACTACCGGACAATCTGAATGACAAGCTTATCAAATTTCTTTTCAAGTGGATTTCAGTGCATATAACATTTGTTAAATGAAATATGCTTAACATTTATGACTCAAAACACTTATTTCAGAACCCTTTAATGATCATTTTCATTTAGTAGTATATTTCTTTGTATTCTATATTGTGTGAAATACAGTTGTTTTTACATTTCATCGATTTTTTTACTTTGACCCAAGGTACAACACCTGCTGACCCTAGGTACAACACTATGTTGTACCTAGGGTCACTTTCCAATCCTGTATTTTATTATTTTTTACACCGTTATTTTTGGAATTATCTTTAAATGAAATGTAGTGTTAAATACACAAATGTATAGGTAATAATTAAAAAAAACAAAAAACAAAATCGGAGTTAAATTGAATTTTTAAAAAATTTACAAAAAAAAAAATGACCCAAGGTACAACCACTTCCCCTATAAATATTTTTTATTTAGTCCTACTATAATTAAGTTGTAATAAAATTATATATATATCATAATTCAAATTATTTGTCAATTGCCATGCTAGGAAAAATAGCTAAAAATATTGAAACAACTATTAAATGCATTTTTCAAAGTACTTTTAATATATTTATTACTATTAAGTATTTGGTTTATTCTAAAAATAATAATAATAATAATAGATCTAATTTATGCTTAAAAAAATAAAGGCTTGTGGAAATCTAAACTGGCCACTATTCAATGACTGATCATAAGTTACCTAGGACTTTTAATGATTCTAAATGTTTGTTTTTGTTCATAAACATTAAATATAAACCACAATTGCAACACAAATGTTCTTTGAGTAATTAAATGAACTATAATATGAAATTTATATAATTAAACGTTCTTTAAATCAAAACTTAAAAGAGGATGGTTTTTTATTTTCAATATTTAGACACATATAATATATCGTCATTTTATTATGCTAGTTTCAGTTTAATTATTTCGTACTATTTCTTTATGTTAAATTTAATTTTTATACATTATAAAATAATACCTTTTTTTATTCAAAGGTTGGAGTATCATAACTGAGATTTTTTTTCCAACAGAGCGAAAAATGCCGGGACCAGGACTCGAACCTGGGTACATTGGCTTGCCGTGCCAACACTCTTCCTACTAAGCTATCCTAACGATATCCAGATTGGCATAATTGGCTCTTATTTGTTGGATATGGCTGTGAACCGCAGCGCTAATTTTATTCATCCAAGCTATTACATTTTTACATGATGAATGTGATACAACATGGAGACTCTTGTATACCATGTAATTAGGTCATAATGAACAGACCCAGGTGTGAGTCCTGGTCCGGCATTTTTTGCTTTGCTGGAATAAAACTCAACTATGATACTCCAACCTTTGAATATGATTTACCTAGTTGAAAAAACATTCTTCTGTTCATTAATACCTTTTTTTTTTTGGGGGGGGGGGGAAGGGTAAACATTAAAACAATATAAAAATATATTATTTATATGAAATTTTATACATTAAATTATACACCAGAATTTTCCCCAGGTTTAAAAAAGGGCAGGGTACTGCTGGTGAGAGAAGGGCACTTTTTTTTATTCTTGAAGACTCTTTTCAGATTCTTAAGGGCACTTATTTCTAAAGGCATACTTTTGGTTTTTAGTCACTTTTAATATTTAAAAGTCAGAGCACTCTTTTTAAGACAACATTGAGTAATTTTTTACTATGAAAGTAAATTTCATTTATGTATTTTATTTATATAATACAAAAAGAAGAAAAGACACTTTTTTTACTGAAGGGCAAGAAGGGTGCTATTTTGTAAATCAAAGGGCAGGCAGGGTGCAGCACCCTTCTGAAACTGCCTGGGAGAAACTCTGCAAGTACTATTTAATAGTTTGATTAGTTTATATTTTTAATTATTTTTTTATTATATATTTATAGCTTACAATTATTTTCTAAGTAATTTGTTAAACCAAAATCATGTTTTGAGTTTTCAGGGGACGACACAGATTTTTTTTTCTTGACGCCCATTTTGTGAAAACTAAAAATTATTTTTGTGAAATTTATCATATTTTTGTGAACATTTTGTTATGAAAGATGAAATCCAGCTGCTCAAATGCAAACCAAGCATTTAATGATAACTTCTTTAAGTCCTCCTATTAAAGTTTTCCTTTCTCGTGAACTTGTTTTCTTTGTAAATTATACATTTTAAAACCTAACAAAATAAAAATGGAGAGTATGTTTTTATGGAATGTAATTTTGTGAAGAGCACAATTTTATTAAGAGGAATCTTGTGAAGGGCTCCTGATTTCTTAAATCGATTTTTGTGAAGGGCTTCTAGATAGGCCTGTACTTTTTCCTGGATCGACCCCTGATTTTAAACAGGATATGTGATTTTTAATGTCTAAAACTGTCAAAAAGTTTACCCATGTATCTAACACTAAAAATTATGAAAAATGGTAAATTTAATGTTGTTGTAAAAATAATTTTAAGCAGTTTTTGGACTCAATTTTAGGTTTTTGACAGTTGTTGTCAAAAACTATGTCAAAAAGGGGTTTTTGACATGACGGTTAAAACCATGGTTAAAACCGGATAAAACCGTCACACTGTCAAAAACTTGCCAACCCTGCTTGTACTTGCCCATATTCTACCTAATAAAAAGCAATCTGTTCTTTTAAATTTTCGCCATTTAAATGAAATCAAAATGTTGGGTGAAAGATTTTTTGTTTAATCTATTATATATTGGCCATAAATCAAACTTTTCGGCGACAAATTAATAACTTTTACAGTAGGGGTGCACAACCTGTGGCCTGCGGATCAATTTCGCCGATCGGACGCGAAAAAATCACGAATTTCTCCGATCAGGTGCGCAGAAATCACGAATTTTGCCAAATTTCGCCCATAGCGTGCATAAAAATCGCTAATTTTGCCAATCGAGTGCATATAAATCGCGAATTTTGACGATCGGGTGCATATAAATTGTAAATTTACTGATCGCCTGCGTAAAAATCGTGAATTTTGTCGATCGCCTGCGTAAAAATCGTGAATTTTGCTGATTGGGCCCGTAAAAATCGTGAATTCTGCCGATAGGGTGCATATAAATCGTAAATTTCGTCGATCGTATGAGTAAAAATTGCGAATTTTGCCGATCAGGTGCGTGTAAATTGTATCGCCAATCGTCTGCATAAAAATCACAAACTTTGCCGATTAGGTGCGTAAAAATCTCGAATTCTGCCGATCTGGTGCGTAAAAATCATGAATTTTGCCGATTGGGTGCGTATAAATCGCGAATTTTACCGATTAGGTGCGTAAAAATCATGAATTTCGCCGATCAGCACGTAAAAATCACGAATTTTGCCAATCGGGCACGTAAAAATCGCAAAATTTGCCAATCAAAGTGTGAAAATTTCGCCGATCGGATGCGAAAGAAATTGCAAATTTCGCCGATTGGGCGCGTAAAAATCTCAAATTTTGCCAATCAGGTGCATATAAATCGCAAATTTTGCTGAACGTGTGCATAATAATCGTAAATTTCGTCAATCACTGGGAAAAAACTATGAATATTGTCAATCGCGCATGGAAAAAAAATTTCAAGTTTTTTCCATCCTTTCCAACTGAATTGGGTTATGCTGACTAAGGAGGTGGTTGAGTATAGGGAGCTAACCCTCCTTTTAAAATTAGCATTTTTATGAACTTTTTGGCCAACCTCCCCCCCCCCCCCCCCCCTACTTCCTTGCCCGAAACAAAATTTTGTCTGCCCTATGGATGTTGGCTCTCGACAATCCAGTCATTTTTGTGACTGCCCCTCCTCTTATAAAGGTTGTGCACCCCTTTGATATCCACATTTTATGACTGAATATGTTAAGAAGTACAATTTAGAATAATATGTTTCTCCTCCTCTCCACCTTCATTCATGAAAACAGAATTTTTTTTCGGAAAATGCAATCTTTAAAGCTAAATTTATTCCTTCAAATAAAGTCAAGGAGTATTTTCACTCTTTGAAAATAATCTTAGCTATATCTCTTGTATAAATACAAACATAAACTGTTGATATATCATTGCCAACAGAACTGAATACATTGACTATTGAAGAAAGAACCTAGTGGACTAAATCTATTCTTCCCTATGTTTTTTTAATCTGATCCCCCCGGTCACACCTCGAAAAAAAAAAAATTTCTGATGGTGGCCCTCGACAACCCAGTCATTTTTGTAAGTGGCCCTTCGTTTAAAAAGGTTGTGCACCCCTATTTTACGGGATCACATTTTTATGGTCGATGCGAGAGTAAACAAGTATACCTAAAATTGTAAGTTGCATAGGCTAGGTTAACTTTCCTAGTTCTGAACTTATTGAATCCAAAGTAGTTTTTGTACTTTTTTTGGTACTTACGTATTATCCGTGCCAGGAGATTGATCGCCAAAAATGGTTGCCAAGTGCCAATCTTGTTTATCGTTGCCAATCATGTTTTCAAAAGCAGTAATTTAACATCAGCAAATAACATTGTTAAAATGGTAATTAATATAAAATAAAAAAAATGTAATATATGTTTATTAAATTTATAACATTGTTAAAAATAGTAAATATTATTTTAATTAAATTAATAAATGGTAAATAGCACAGTAAATTAGAAATAATAATATAGATTATTCCCAGGCATGTACCATGTAGCAAGGAAAAAAATATATAAGGGTTACTATAATTAGTAATATTAGCTCTATGCCTGGCGCAGTTGGCTTAAAACTGGCACGGATAATATGTAAGTACCCTTTTTTTAATTGTCTATTATTTACCATTTTCAAGCCAAATAAAAGAAGAAATTGAAAAAAAAAAAATGTTAAATTATTAGCAAATAAAGTGAGTGCACATTTTTTTGAGGCAACATGTAATTTAAAAGTGTGGTTAAAAGTAAAGGGTAAAACTGGAAAATTTCATTAGTAGCCAGTATCCAGTACTAGATACTTAGTCACAGTTTTATAGGTGGCCATTTCTTTTAAAACTAGGGAGTGCTTTTTTTATTTAAAAGTGCTAAACAACAAACTTTTGTTAAAATTTCTATTAGTATTTAGGGATGCACTGAATATTCGGTATTCGGCTTGGCCGAATATCAAACCATTCGGCCTGCCGAATATTCGGTTTGGCTGAATATTTCAATATTCGGCCAAACCAAATGCTTAAAATAATATTTTTAAAAACCCACATTTTCCACTTTTAACTCTCAATTAATAAAGATATTCAAAATAATTAGAAATAGAATCATATTTCAATGAAAGAGAATGCTTTTACATTATTTATTCGCTGTTTGAAAAGTGTCACTTAAGAAAATTAACCATTAATGATGACCTTCATAGGAATTAATGATGTACAAATAAATGCAAGTTCCTGAATATTGTCTAGTAAATAATCTGTTTCTTGCTTTTTCGCAAACATCATGTTTCTTAACAAAATGAAAAAAAAAAATTCATAGGTGATAATAGATATCAAGACAGACAATTTTTGTCCAGTAAACCAGGATCGCAACACACTTATTCAATCAAAAATAAAGTACATCTCACTCCAGGTCAAATTAGAATTTCTGTTTGTTACTTTAATAATATTGAAGATATTGAAACTATATTTTTAACATAGTTATTTTGATTTCTGTGAATCACGAGAAGTACTGGAAATTGCCACCATTCATATCTAAACAACACTGAGCTAGATATTCCTTTATTCAGAGTGCAGTTGACAGTACTACTTATACTTATAACTGTGTCATTGGCCAAAATTCAGCCACTTCCAATAATATTATCATATTTCCTACAATCAAAATTAATACAATGCAAATCTCTCTAAAATATCTTCATTGTTGTTAAAGATGTGACCGAAAATTCAGTTTCATCTTGCAATGACATACCCTGTGTTTTTGATTAAATGTATTGTATTTTTGATTGAATAAGTGGATTGAGATAATGTTTCTTGCTCAAAAAATGTTTGCCTTGACCACATTATCTGCACAGAAAGTTTGTTCTAAGATGTATGAACACCTTGTATATTTACAAGCTCTGAATATGATCACTCATTCCAGACGCTCTCTGGTTCATTTAAAAACTTCCTTGCCAAATCAAAAGGAGCAGGAAAGTTATTCTTGCTGATTTGCCACTATTTTAATATGTTGTATTGTTTTACTTTAGTCCCTTACTCACAAATAAACACCATATCACTGCAAAATGTTTCGTCTAATTCATTCAAAAATTTTCTTTGATTTCAAAGTATTTGTTTCAGAATATAAGAACATTTTATAAATTTATTTTAATTTACAGAAGCTAAGAAGTTTAAAGCTTTATTAAAACGGTTTTAAGACTATCCCCTTTTTAAGTTAGAACTCAAAGCACACATTTTTTTTTTTTTTTTCGTATGTAAAGATTTCTTGTACAAAGTTCTAGTTCATAAAATGGTAGTATCTGTTTTAAATATTATGTAAAATTGATTTATAACTTTGAATACTTTTAAACTCTGAAATATAAAAATATTCAGCCGAATAGTTACTATTCAGTATTCGGCCTCACTGTTACTATTCGGCTAGCCGAATATTCGGTATACGGTTTACTTGTGGGAATATTCGGCATTCGGCCAAAATCACTATTCGGTGCATCCCTATTAGTATTAAACCAGTGGACCCGTGAGAGGATTTCACACTGCAATCTAATATTTTTTAGATGCAAGTTTAAACTTCTAAAGAAAGATTAAGGATTAAAAATATCTGCAAACAATATTAGTCAAGCCAGTATATCATCTTATTTATTCCATCAAAGTTACAGTAAAACTTGATCAAAGATAGCAAAAGGCATGCACAAGAAAAAGAAATTACAATCATATTTTAACTGTATTATAGTATGAGACGTCATCCATTTCAGGAAAAACACAGGACAAAGAGGAATAAATTGAATGCATATAAAATACAATTTAATTTAATCTAACAAAGCATACATTTTAGGCTACACATGAAATACCACTGTTTCGATCGTTCAATGGTGTATTTTTCTTCTAAACATTTGAATTTGACTTTTGCTTTTTAATCATAAATATAAAATAAGCCCATGCAGAGACGTCCCACTTTATCTTTTTGTGCTATTTATTTTTTTATAATCATTGTTGAGCACATTATAATGCAGTATTTTATTTTTTATGGCAACACTGATTTGAGAAAAACCTTTCGTTTCATTTATGAAAAGAATGCCGGTTTAATTTTTAAGTAATGACAATTTTTAATAAAAAAAACATGTTTTAACGAAATGGGAATGTAATTTGTCAGAACCCAGCTCAAAAACCTTTCGAATGATACCTCATTCATTATTGTGCATTTTGTAAATGTATAGAAAAAAGAATGTGGACAACAGAAATAATATATACCAGTGAATCCGTGCAAGAATTTTGCATTGCAGTTGCAGTCTAATATTTTTTAGATGCAGGCAGATAGCAGAAAATTCTCCAAGTGTCTGCGACAGATATTTCAGGGGCAAAAAAATAATCTGCAGGTAAACCATATCACAATTCAGGATTGACAGCTTTTTGACTTGTGTCTGTTTTTGACAATATAAACATAAACCATCATGTGAAAAATCTCAAATACTATATTGATATATAAAATTTTTCATTAAATGTCACACATATTATATGGAACAGTACAACATTACATGTAATGTTTAAAAAGTCAATTACTGTATATCAATAATTAATATCTAGTAAAGTATTATTGTCACATTGCAATTTTTTAATTTGGTAAAATTTTTATTTAAAAATTTGTTGGATAAAATTGTGCTCCGTGCTCATATTTGCATATTTTTACTTTCTTCTATCTTTACAAGAAGAAAGTATTGGATTCATGGAAAATTTTCAACGAATTTATACGTTTTAGAAGGTTATGAACACGATTTGAATGTTTTTAGAAAATGTCTGTCTGTGACAAAAATTTTGTGGGCGCTCTATCTCAAGAATTAATGCACAAAATTTAATAAAACTGTATATTCAGTTAGTCTCTGATTAGAGATTTGAAGGCTCGGAATAAAACCGGAAACTTTGGGAAAAAAAACTGTTTTTTTTCCAAAGGGGTATTTTTCAATTTTTCCAATTTGGAAAAATTGAAAATTATTTAAAGAAATAACATATTCAAAATGTTATTATGGCTGCATTCTGATATTTTTTCTTTGTATTTTTTCATGTTCAGTGTCTCCCATGAAAATGTTAACATAGAAAATATAATCTGTAAGTAGTTTAAGAAGAACTTGAGTCCTTTAAAGGATCCTTTAAAATTTTTTCATCTCTAAAGCATAAGACCCTGCAAAAAAATTGGAATTTTTTTCAATCTCCATTCTGAATCCTCCAGAAATGTGATGATTTTAGAATAACAAAACATTTACATAACAGCTGAAATCGCCAACGAATCTCTTATCTAGCTGTATATACTGTAGTGACCAAAATTGTGGAAACCTTTTGGGAATTTTTTTTAAAAGTTTGATGGCTCATAACACCCAATATCTCTTAGTTATACCATAAAAGCTACATACCACTGGAAAGATAATTTAATCAAAAATATCATGCAATGCAGTTTGTTCAGTTCTAATTAAATTTATCAAACATTATAGCTAAATAATCAGAAAAAGGCCATAAAATCGGGTTAGGTTCCATGATGATGATTTTTCTTTTTCTTGTTTTTGAATGTAGCCAATGCATGGGAATGTGAATGTTTGGAGTGTCAGACAGATTCCATTTTATTAGGTAATGTGTCAATCGAATCTAGGGTAGGATTTCAAAAAATATATATATGCCATAATAAATTTGGTACTTATAGGAAGACTTTTATTGCTATTTTTCACGATTGCTATTAAGTGTCTAAAGTTATTTGCCACCTTTCAATTCTTGAGCTAGTAAAGCATAATAAAATTAACAAAACATCATAAAGAGTTGATTAGTTACCCAGAAATCAATGTGTAACAATATTTTTAAGTGTAGAAAGCTATGGTTATGAAGAAATTTAAAGTAAAATTAGAAGTAAATAAACAAAGATATGTCTAAGTCAGGCAAAATAAGACTGGTAATAACAGGAAAAGGTGCAGGAGAGCAATTGATGGTAGACGAGTAAGGTCCCTGTGTATCCTTGGTCACAGAAAACAATCATCTCGATATGTGCAACATGAAATGATGCACTGTAATGGAGAGCGGTAGCCTTGCCAAAATAAGAGTGAGATAATGCTAGAATGGATGTCATCTGGATAGCTTAATTGGTAGAGCACTTGGTGCGCTATACCAAGGGATCCAGGATCGAACCCATGTCTGGACATTTTTTCACTCTAATGGTTGTACGCTGTTTAGTAAAGTGCTAATTCACATCCTTTGTATTTCATTAATTCACAGCGTAATTTCAGCTCTGCTGAAAAATTAATTAGTATATAAATATTCACCGATACTGGGTATAATTTGTCTCATGCATGTCAACGGTGTTGTGCTCATGATTGACTTTCCATCTTGTGCTGCATGGTTGTAGCCTTGCCATATAAGAGTGAGAGAATGCTAGACTGGATGTCGTCTGGATAGCTTAATTGGTAAAGCACTTGGTGCACTATACCAAGGGATCCGGGATCGAATCCCGGTCTGGACATTTTTTTCACTCTGATGGTTGTATGCTGTTTAGTAAAATGATAATTCACATCCTTTGTATTTCATTAATTCACAGCATAATTTCAGCTCTGCTGAAAAATTAATTAGTGTATAAATATTCACCGATACTGGGTATAATTTGTCTCATGCATGACAACGGTGTTGTGCTCATGATTGACTTTCCATCTTGTGCTGCGTGGTTATAGCCTTGCCATATAAGAGTGAGAGAATGCTAGACTGGATGTCGTCTGGATAGCTTAATTGGTATAGCACTTGGTGCACTATACCAAAGGATCTGGTATTGAACCCTGGTATGGACATTTTTTCACTCTAATGGTTGTACGCTGTTTAGTAAAGTGATAATTCACATCCTTTGTATTTCATTAATTCACAGCGTAATTTCAGCTCTGCTGAAAAATTAGTGTATAAATATAGTACTGTTTATCAGAATCACCTTTCACACCAACTTCTTAACAGTTCATATTCAGTTTATCCAGCTGTCAAAACTTGTTGCACGCCGAATGCTGCCTAGAGACTAAAATAACAACAATGCCTACAGATAAAGTATAGGCTACAAACAATTTTTTTCACCTCTAGAGCACTCAAGTCTAATATTTTATTGATAAAGCATTTTTTATTTTATAAATAAATTTGCTTAAAAATATAATTTTCATCACATAACCAAACAAATACAAAATATTTAGATATTTTGTCTTAAGGCTGTTCTCAAATTTAAACTGGCTACTTTCTGATTTAACTTTTGTTCATAAATGCATGAAAATGGCAGGCACTTTTACAGAAACTAAAAAATCAAATAGTTTTTCCATTTTTCGATAAAAGCAGATGATCTATTAGAAAATTTTGTCAAAGTTGGTGTTTTTGAACCAAATTTCTAGATGCGGCAGTCTGATAAAGCTCATTATGAAACGACAAACACTAAGTATAACTCAAGATGTAATTCATTTTAAAAAAAGATTCAAAATCAATTTAATAGTCAGGCCTGAAAGTGTCATGTTTGACACTTCATCAAAATGAATCTGTAAATGTGCCAGAAAGTTTTGAATGGATCTCTCTCTTTTTTTTTTTTTTTTCATGCATGAGATCTCTTTAGGTGCGAAGCCCTGTGTGTCTGCTCCTGTTTTATACCCCTAAGGCTGTCTCTGCAAGAAAATCTTCTTTTACTTTTAGTGAAACTTGAAAATGAATAAAAAATAAATTTATTAATTCAGTAAGTAGTCGGAATTTAAATAATCTGATGAAGATTTCAGAAAATTTCCCTGAGAAACTGTCATATACACGAATTACAGGGGCTTGTGACATTATGCAAAATAAAAAAGCAATGAATTTTTGTATGACATAAGCTTACAGATTAGTATAATTTAATTATGTTACACTTATTTATACATACATATTCATTGTCCATAAATATTTTTGTGCTTATGTTTTTTTTCTTTGTTTTTTATCCATATTTGCATTGATTAGAATTTGTGTTTTTATTACTTTTGTGCTCTAGGAATATGCAAAAAGCAGTGGTAGCCACAATATAATGGGAGGGCTACTGTATTTCTATATATACAAAGGTACTCATATATATCATTTTAATTGTTATATTTAAATTATTATCATAACGTGGTGATCATACTAATTCTTCAAATCTATATTGTTTTCTATATCTTTTCAGTTTTTAAATGACAGTAATTTGTGAAAATAAATAAGTTAAAAATATATGTTTGAAAATGAATTTATTTAAAAACTGAATTTCATCTTTGTAATGCTTTATGCTTAATTGAAAAACTTTCATATTTCAATATTTATTTATTTTAGGTTACAAATGATTCTTCTTTGGTGAATTAACACATACAATGTTACTAACAAAAAGAAAAAGGGACAATGGAGAAAAACCACAAGAAAAGGAAGAGACTAAAAAGGTAGGAACATCTATTGTCTTGCCTATTAGGCAGACAGCATCTATCTTCAGACAGTCTGTAACAGTTGTAAGGAACCATGAGAAGTCGCAGTTTCATACAGAACCTATAAAAGGCTCTCAAGAAAAACCAAAACAGGTTAGTATAGTTCTTTTCTTTTGTGTAAGATTAGCAAAAAAGTATTTTTTTATTTTTTGATTGCTTTATGTTATGGTTAGCAGGCTCGGACTGGCTCCTTTGGGGGCCCTCGGCTAGAGACTGAAAAGGGGCCCCTTACCGGGAAATTTAAGAGGACATAGAATATTAGAATATTTACTTTTTGAAAATTAGGTTTACATGCCTAAAAACCACATTTAGCTACTTTGTCACTTGGAAAATAGTTGGGTTAAAAAGTAAGCTTTCTCTGATGTAGTTTGTTTACTTTCACAATAAATATTTATATTATTTTTATATACCGTACCTAAACTAGTTCCATGCTAGAAAAAAGTAAGTATACTAATTAATTACCAGTTGTTCATTACTTAAAAATGAGAGTGAGAAATGCTTTTAGTTTTAGGCAACCAAATAACAAAAGTTGAAGATCTAATAATCTAAATCCTTCTGTAATACCTAAGTAAATATTAAAAAGGGAAACAACGGTAATAAAAAAACAAGCATATTGAAAAAAAATGTCCTCTTTAATTTAAATTTTATTGTTACAAATTGTAAAATAGGTTTTATAACAAAAATAAAAATGGCTCTACAATACCTTGGTACAGATACAGCGAACTAAGAAAGTTCATGTGATCGTGAACGGCTGTATACTAACCAAACGCCTTTTTGGCCAGTTCATCTATAATCGCATCTTTATCCAAGTTATAAAAAAATCTTTCTATATTCATGAAAAAAAGATTAGAAATAAGTAGATCTAAGTCAATTCTTAACTATTTTAAGTTTAGAAAACACCCTTTCACAGGTTGTACAAACTTGTAAGCTACATACAGGTCGGTAAACATTCCAGATTCTAAGAGTTAAAAAATAACAGAAAAAGTACATGATAAACGCAGAAAACATTGTTTCTTGTATGAGCAGTAACCATAAAGATTTTTGTGTTTTTCAAATTCAGATTCTACATCGTCATACTCGCAGATTTCTTCAGCTCCATTCAGATTGTCTTGTTTTCTTTTAATGATAGTTTTTTTAGCCATTGTAAAACTTTCAGACTGATCTGCAAACTTTTTTCAGCTCTACCTATAACTGACTTCTTTCAACTTTACAAAGATTAGAAATGCTACAAAGGACTTCCGCATGAAAACTATCAAGCATTACGATTTTATTAAATTTCTTTGGGTCTAATCAGGAACAATCTACTGAAATTTCTATGTTTGGACTAAATCTTTTTTCGATACTTGCCCTGGCACAATCTAAAACACTGAAAAAGACCAATTTATAGTTTTGAGCAGTTGAGATTCCAGGAGCCTCATCTATTGATTTTTCACCAGGCATTACCTTTTACTTTGAAGTTCTTTTTTCCTTGAAATCTAATTCTACTTCAGCATCAATACTGTTATCTTCTAAGTTGCTATTAACTATACTTGTATAATGTTGTGTTTTGTAATACAGAGCGTGAAAGTGTTTATCACCCCTTTTATCCGTTATTTGTTGAAGCAGCTTCTCTACCAAGTTCCAGACTGTAGAAAATAGTCAATGGTTTTACTTTGTAAATATTTTAAAATAAGAGATATAACAAGAAATAAATCTAACAAAACAATAGACATAAATAGGATTACAAATTTATTTTTACTACAAAGTTTCTATTATGTTAAAATATAAAATTTTATTTGCATTGATATAATTAATATATGTAGTACACGGCATTATATATTCTTTATATTCCAATTACGTTTTATAAGAAATATTCATTTTATTTGCAATGTCTTCAGAATTCATAACACGCATAACAAAGTATAATTTCAAAAGAAGATGTCTTAATTTATATTAATTACCGACAGATGGCGCAAAAATAATATTTAGAAACAAAGCGTAATTTGTGTATGGAATCTCAAAACTTCGTTTTCAGTCACGTGATTTGGACTTTTATTATAATGATTTTAGGGGCAAAAACAAAACATATAGTCCTGCATTAAGTGCTCAAAAAGGGCAAATTAAAGAAAGTTTTGATGTTTGGTACATTTATGTTTTTAGGTCGCTGAACACAAATAAGAAATTTTCCAAAAAGAAAAAATAATAATCCGGGAAATACGTTATTTTTACAAAAAGCGTATAAAAATGGACTTGTCTCTGTTTTTTAAGTAACTGCAAAAATGTGCATTTTACTTAAAAAACAAAAGTATATGAAATAAAGAGAATAAAATTTTCTACATTTTATGTATTAAAAGTTTTTTCCCTGATCAATAGTTTATCCGTGAAAGTGCCACAAAAATGGTGGTTAAAAGCAAAAAAGTGTTTATTAAAAGAAAAAAAAAGAGAATTACGGCCTTGTATATCGATGTAACATGAAAACTAACCATTTTACGCAAACTTTGACCATTAATGATACTAAGGACTATGTGATTGACTACATTTTACAATGAAGTTGCCTGATAACAAATACGACGACTCATTATGAATCATTAATTAATTATAAATAATTATGTACATTAGTAAGTACATTTACATAAAATAAAAAAGCAAAAATCTTATTTCCGCATTCTTTTATTTGACGATCCATGCGGTTCACCGACATCTCCAACATAAAAAATAGATGTATGGAATTAGTGAAGTTTTTTTATTAGTACCAATATTATAGAATAAATGTTTTCTTAATGGTAAATATTTCATACTTTGTGGCATGGCTTGTTCCTCTTCCATTGGTTCCACGGATTCAGTGAGTGGGCAATGCAGCTACAGCTCGGTTTCAAGGTAAGCTCGTCTTCCTCGTCTTCACGCACCACTGCAATGCTGTTTGAAGTTACCCTCGCAGTTGAGGCTCATGTTAGTACAACAAAGCCCTGCCTTCTTGCACCAAAAATTTCGGTTGCAGTTCTCTATGCACTTGCAGGATACAAGCAACAACAAAGCAAGGGGAGCAGGGGGTAGTACAGTAAATACAGGCTGAATGCCAGCATTTGTTTTCTTCCGTTCCCACTCATCAGCCTTTTTTTCAATCCCCAGCCATTGCTGGACTTGGTGATATACTCTTAAAGATGGCTGTTGCGCTGCACCTGCAGATGGTGGTAAAACAGCAATATTAGAACTGTATCTAAAGGTTGACTTCTTGTACGAAATATACTTTAGGTAGTTCAGCGAAGGCACATTCGCCCCACTATAGCCGTACAGTGAGACAAGGAAACGTTCCACAGCAGCTGCAACCATCTCCTGAGTAGCGATCAGGTATTTGAACACTTTAACAACGTCTGCAACATATAGATTATTCCCAAGAATTTTGAGGAACTTCATTTTCCCTTGCATAAACGGTGCTGACTTTGTATCGCACCCGCTTATAGCATGTAGGAAGAGGATGTTTTCCGCAACCAGTGAACTCACAACATTTGATGGAGAAACGGTGTCCTTCCCAGGTTTTAAAAAGAAAACGTTTTCAGCTCTGCAGAGACTTATCAAAATGACCAAGAACTTTACATCCTCCCCAGCTATATTCACCATCTCATTTTATGGAGCCAAGGACAAAGCAGTGTTTAAAATAAAGGTGTCTACGTATTCTTTTGCTTGCTTGCATGTAATATCTGGTGATGAAAACCTGTCAATCATCATAGATATTAACCGACCCTTGATTTTTGGGTTAGCAAGAAACTTTTCTTCGGATGTGGTAAGTATCGTTGTGCTGTCAAACAATACGTCAGTCAAAACATGCTTCCTTAACTCCTTAAGCACCATATTCAATTTAGTGATAGTATGCTGAATACCAGCTATGTTAAATTTCGTCAAAAATACAAAAAAAATTCAAAAATACAAAATTCATACCGGAAATTCGAAAAGTCTGTCATTATATAAAATACAAATTACTACTATAACTTTCTGGTATGAATTCAAAATTTTGAATTTAAAAAAAGGTCAAACTGGCAACCTGGACGTACGCACATACGTCCTGAGATTACAGATAGATGTTTTCATGACATACGCAGGTACGTCGTGGTGCTTAAGGGATTAATCGTCTCATACGCCCATCAGTTTTTTTACCACTTTGTACGTCATCAGAGTAGCCATCAAAGACAACTACTGCCTGTGGTTGATATTTTGACTACTGCACGTACTCAACATATTCGTCGGATATTAAAGAAAAAGAAGGATTTTTAGACCAAATTAAAAACAACCATCAATGACGAATTGAACCCTGCCGCTGAACCGCTTGGTTGTTAGGGATTTGAATGAATTGTAGAGAGTAGATTTGGTTCCTTTTCTTAAGTCATTGTTGAATAGGGACACGTAATAAGGTCCTGGATCGTATGTCGAAAACTCCTCAATATTTTCATCCGAGTGCTTTGTAACCGAAATTCGTTGGAACAAAGATGTAGGGTTAATAGAAACCAATTCGTCGTCTACTCGTATCACACTGTTCATTACAACAAGAGGTTTTACTCTGCCACTCCGTTTAAATTTGACAGTTCCAAAGTCACCACCACCAACATTGTTCACGTCTTTAATGCCTGATTCCCTAGACTTATAGAAGTTGATCCGTTTAGGCAAAAAATAAAACTTTTAGGAACTGAAGTCCGTGTCAGCTTTTATTAGCGAAAGTGTGTTTTAGTTATTTTATTTTTGTGTTATTTAAAAGGCAAATTAAAAAGTGCCATATTTTTGTAAAAGCAAATGGAGATTTTGATCCGATCTCAGGTATGCTCATTTTTTTTTACTTTTTAGTTATGAAGAAAACAGTGAACCTCAGATGCATAAAATATAATCAATCATATAATTTTTAGTATCATTAATGGTCAACATTTGCGTTATAACGCCCTTTCAAAGATAATCCGCGAAGTGATGACTTGGTAGCGAAAGGATTAAACTTCGAAAATATTTCTTACATCCGAAAGATCACTTTATTGAATAAACAAAGATTTTCTTGGTAGATGAAAAATAAGAATAAGATTAAAATAAGAATAAATTTTATGAGTTCGTCAATATGACGATCTTTCGTTTTAAATTATCGTTCATTGGATTTCAGTGCCTGTTCAGTCCACTATAATTGACAGTTAGATATGTTTTATATTAAGAGTTTTAGCACTCTTCTCGATTCGTGAAAAGTTCAGAATTCTCTCTCATTCTAGTAGGATTTTTATCCAGATCATATGTTGCATCTCAAAAGGTTTCTCGTTCCCTGTCCGCACAAAGCTTGTTGCGGGCGGGCTTTCTAGCATTCGCCCGGGTACTCGGCGTACCTTGTATTCTCGAACAGAGGTCTAGCACCTCTCCGCGTTCCTCTCGCAGTCACTCGGGTACTTGGCGTAACCTGTATTCTCGAACAGAGGCTTGGCACCTATCAGCGTTTATCTCAATTTGAACTCTTAATTAAAATCCTTTCGCTCATGGTTTTCGCAATGAGAGGGGCGTTTGTCCGAGGAGGGGTTTATCAGGACCACTTGTACCGTGGGACCATGATATCACCTGCAAACCATTGGTGTATTAGTTTCTTTCTAAAAGGGGAAAATAAGTAGTTGCACTTTGTGGTTTCTCATGGAGATCTTTTTCTCAACAAGACAGGCCGCCAGCAAAGTAAGTCCTGTCATCCTTATTGGACAATGCTATCAATTAAAATTCTAAAGTTTTCCTCTGTTCACAAAAGAAGTTCAGGATTGCCACTATTTCAAAGCAACTCCGATGTGAGAAAATATGCTGGAAATGTTCTTTTAGAAGTTTTCACACGAGAACTCTCAGCTGCCAAACACTGTTTCTCACGCAACGTCGCGTAAAAGTAAAAATGGATTCTTTATAGCGTAAAATGGTTAGTTTCTATGTTACATTGATGTACAGTGCCGTATTTCCCGTTGGTACAGTTTTTTGCTTTTAACACCCATTTCTGTGGCATTCTCATGGCTAAACTATTGATCAGAGAAAAAAAATTTCAATTTATAAAATGTATGAAATTTTATCCTCTTTGATTCATATACTGTCGACTTTCACGTAAAATGCATAGTTTTACAGTTATTTTGATAAACCGAGAAAAGTCCGTTTTTTTTTTATATTTCTGTAACAAAAAAAAAAATATTTCCCGGAAAAAAGTTGTTGGAAAACCTCAGATTCATGTTCAGCGACCCAAAAAAACATAAAAGTACCAAATATCAAAACTTTCTTTTTTTTCTACCAAATGACTGGACTAATAGGCAAGAAACACAAACACGGAATTGGCGACTCAAAATACTGCGTATGTGGAAAGTATTTATGAGCTAATAAACTAATTCGATTTACCTTACCTGTATTTAATCTATCACTATTTGAAATCAATTATGATAATATTTGCACTGTACTTGCAGGGGTATAAATGAATTATAAATTATAATTCATTTACACTCCTGCAAGTACAGTGCAAATATTATCATAATTGATTTCAATACTATATCAGTGATGTAATTTGTAAATACTTATCTCTTATTCCTCAACATCATTACTTACTTCATTTTATTAAGTTAAAATACTATTATATTATAATTGTTATTATAGTCTATTTGTACTCTAAAGTATATATTAATACATATTCCTATATTTTACATGCCTTCCTAACTATTGTATATCTCTTTGTGCTCGCCCTGAAAAAATAGGGTAGCCCCTTGTGAGCTAATTGTACTTATATATATTAGATTCAATAAATGGGGTCTTTCTCCTTGTTGAGGATTCTGGGCCCTTCTAGGTGCCTGGGGTTTTCGCGGGGTGGTGGATAAGGGGTTTTTCCCTCGTGGACTATGGGTCCTGTGCCGAGAGGCTGGCTGTCTACGAGTAGGTGATTACTGTCCCTCAAAGGCTGACTTTGCGACTGAGAAGTGGCACTAGTTAACCAAGTATTTTAACTTTTCGAACTTTTTTCAAAGTCTAAAGATTTTCTCTTCTTTTTTTTTCCCTTTTCATAGCGCCACTATGGTACACATATTTCATGTCGACATAACTGTGACACTGCTCTAACTACAACCATCATGGCCCGCTTAAGACTTAGAAGTAGGGGAAGCCCGACATCACACAGGGGGGGCCCCTTTTACTCTGCCAATTATGCTTCAACAATTGGAATTTTTATCATCAAAATTTCGAGTAAACAACACTTTTAATATTAAACTAAAAATAACTGCCAATATATGTATATTGGCAGTTAGTTTTAGTTTAATATTAAAAGTGTTGTAAATTTTTTATTATATACATAACAAATTAATTTTGTAAATGAATTTACAAACATGGAACAGGTGTGAATATTTGAACTTCAAAATATATTTTATGCTTTACAAATTGCAGGATTTGTCAGTGCTAAGAACAGTGCAGGGACAACAAATATTTGACTTAAATTTATGCTTAGCTGCAACACAATTTTGCTTCTATTTTATAAACAGAAATTTGGTATCACCTGTATGCTAATTACTTTCCCCTTTATTTAAATAACCTATTCTTCATATTTTATATCATTTCTCCACTCTTTATGAATATAAACAAAATGTAACTATACAGATTAAATTTTCTGATATTTTTAGCACGTTTGAAATTAAAATGTAAAACATAAGAAAAATGAAAATAAGTTGCATTTAATCACTGATTTTATACCATTTATTATATCAACAGAAAAAAAATAGAGTATAAATGTGTCAGTAATAGTCTGGGGGAAAATTTAGTAGCTGTAATTAAGGGAAAAAAATACATTTTTTTTACCCTGAATCAAATTCCCCCCCCCCCCCCTAAAAATCAGTTTTGAAAAGTAAATTTGGGGGGCCCCTTTGTATTTCAGTGGGTAAGCTCGGGCTTCACGTGCCTATTCGGTAAACAGGCCCTGAAACCATACTACGAGACTGAGCAAATGAGCATCGCAATACGCCTTGAATCGAAGCCTATGAGCACTACACAGAGCTCGATTAGTAGCCAACAGTCTTCTTTCGCTGGCCAGCGACACGACACAGCGCCACTATGTAGGCTACCATAAACAAAAAACAACTGGGCACTACTTAAAATTGATTGGAAAAAAAATTAGTGGGAAAAAAGTGTGATCGTAAAATTAGTCGGAAGTAGTGAAATTTGTCTAATGTAACTAATTATAAAGTTGTACTCATATATCCATTTTTGGGGGCCCCCTTGGGCCGGGGGCCCTCGGCAATCGCCGACCAGACGACCTGGCCAGTCCGGGCCTGATGGTTAGTATCTTATCTTCCATGAAGTAATCAGGCAGGCCTCTATTTAGTATTTAACATCCACATTGTAATCTTATGCAGTAGACTCGTGATTTAACGACCTTCACGGGGCCTTGACAAATCAGACGTTAAATCAAATGGTCTTTAAATCAAAAATTGGTAATATGTGTTGTTTTTAATGAGTTCTAAAAATACCTAAATTCTAACGTAATAAAAACTGTTTTTTTATCTATGATCGTTCATAATGTCATTTTTAATATAATAATTCTTTGCACTACCCATTTTCACAGACATTATTTTATTTTCAAACACATAAACAAGCAGTGTACATGTCTAAAAGTCATAAAAAATACTTTTAAAACTACACAAAACTAGTCAATCTGATAAAAGTTGTAAAACAGTAAAAATATTTTCACCTATCGCTCTCAGGCATCTTGCTGGCATTAACCAGCATTTGAAAATAAATTAATGTCTGTGAAAATGGGTAGTGCAAAGAATTATTATATTAAAAACTATTAATTTATACAATTTAAAAAATACAAGCAGGTTAGTCAAAATTAGCTTTGAGTTCAAATATCATGACCCATGACCAAAATGACCCACTAATAAAATTTTCTCGAACATATTACCTAACCCAACAGTCTTCTTGTGTCTAAAAACCATAGGATGCAAAATTTAGGCTAAATAGTCTGAACCGTTTTTATTTAAAATTAGCTTGACCCACAGTGACTCAAAAATGACCCACTAATCGAATTATCTCAGTCATGAGACCTAGACCAATGATTTTCTTGTGCCCGAAACTTGTAGAATACAAAATTTAATCAAAATCGTTAGAGCTGTTTTTTAGATAAAATTAACTTGACCCACTAATGGAAAGTTTTCGAACAGGTGACCCACTCCAATAGTCTTCTCGCACCGAAAACAAACCGATACAAAATTTAGTCAAAATCATTTGAACTGTTTTTTAGATATAATTAGCTTGACCCTGACTCATGGTGACCTAAAATGACCCACTAAATGAATTTTCTCAAACATGTGACCTAGCCCAATGGTTTTCTGGTGCCCTAAAATTTTGTCAAAATCGTTAGAGCTGTTTTTAAGATAAAATTTGCATATATATATATATATATATATATATCCACACACACGCAAGATTTGCTTGTATTAGAATATATGATATATCTGTTGTAATTTGAATTAATCTTTAGAATTTAAAAATGCATAAAAATTATGGAATAATTTTATATGCAAGAAATAATTTAACCATTTTACAAAATTAAAAAAGTGACTTACACTAGTTAATTAACATTTTTTGAAAATGATGTTATGCTTTTTTGTTTCAATTAGTGGTTGGAAACTTCCAGAATGCTGCTTTCGAGGCCATTGATCATCTGAAAATAGTAGTTCGTAGATTCGTATGATCATGAAAAGAGTACTTTTTGTTACGTTAAACAGTTTAGCAATTTCAGATTTTGCTATATGTTTTACACTTTCAAGATTTTTCACCTTCATATCAATGGATACAGATGATCTTTTATTTACAATAGGAGCCATGGAGAAATAAAAAATTTTTGCATAAAAAAAAATACAGACAACACAAATGATTTAATGTCAACGAAATTATTCTAAAAGATTGTACATTGATTATTTCATCATGTGATGTGCACATTTGCCTGATACAGGTATTTTTGTAATGATCACAAGCCAGATAATTGCAGAGCCCAGTGGGCATGCGCTGCAAAGCTACATGTAAAAGGGGAGAGAAATGTCCAATAAATTTAACAGAACTGTTGTTAGATGCATTGTTATTCCTTGAGTGTACAGAAGAAATAGAAGGGAAGGGAATGGCAGAGCAGACAGACATCTGAAAGTGTCAAACTCAGAAGAAGGAAATGTTAGGTTACTTGCTTTTTTTATACTTCTCGTAAAAGTTGAATACAATGCACTGTTTATTCATGTTTTCAGAAAGGTTGCTAAATCAAGATTTGAATTATTTATGGGTTGTTAAAACGAGTGATGAAAAACATGAGTATTGGGAAACGGTCAGGACATGATCCAGTGGTCGCTAAATCAAGGGTCATAAAATCGATAGTCTACTATACAATAAAATCTGTGAAAACAGAACCTGTCTTTAATAGTATCCAGCCTTAAATAGAAAATTTCATTGTCCCAGTTAAAAGGAATGGTGTAACTACTAAGATGGAAACCTGCTTAAAATGGAAAAAAAAATTCTGCTACCTTTGAATTCCATTTTTACAAGGTTTTACTATAATATCAGGTGATTCCAAAAAAGAAGTTATGGTGATAATCTGTTAAAGCTGTTCTCAAATCGAAACTGGCTACTTTATGACACATTTTTTTAATTCATTTTTGTTCGCAAATGTATCAAATTGGCAGGTGTTCTTAATCAGAAACTTTTCAATCAAAACACATTTTCCTTTTTTTGGTAAAGGCAGAAGATCTTTCAAAAAATACTGTCAAAGTCTGCATTTTGAACCGATTTCCCGATGCTGCAGCACAAGAAAGGGTAAAAACGTGTCATGTGACATGAATCACTTATAACTCGATAAGTAATTTATTTATCAAAAACTAAAAAATTCCTTTTGATTCCAAATAGCTTCTATAGTCAGACCAGCCAATTTTATTTCTTTCCATTTAAAAGTGTGTCAGAAAGTTTCACATTGTTGAGCAGGTTAAGGTATGTCCTACCGAAATAAAGCCACCGTGATTGTGTGCTGTAACTGGATACGAAACAAACCAATGAGAACGAAACAAATATATTAAGAAAGTCTATATACAAATACATATTTACAAGGAGCAACTCACTCTCTGCCCCACCTCAGCAGGAAAAAAAAATGAAAGTGTAAAGAAAGAGGGGAAAAAGTGTCCCGCTGAAATAAACCCACCACCCCTATTAGTGTTTATGAGAACTCCTGACATTCGATCTACTACAGGTCAGCAGTTTTATGACATCCGGAAGTTGTCAAATACCTGTTCCATGCCAATCGAACTTTGTGCAGACTTCAGAAGGTTGTATTTTCTATTTCTCCTGCAGTACTGCAATGGGAAAAAGAACCCAGTTATCAGAGTTCGAGAAAGGCCAAGTAACAGCTTTTAAGGAACAAGGCCTTTCTCATAGACAAATATCTAAGCAAATAAACGATCTAAAACGGTAATAGACAATTTTTTGAATCAGAGCAATGCGTACGTGTATAAAAACAGGAGGTGTACATGCAGAAAAGTGACTTCCAGGGAGGAAAGAGATATTGTTTGTCGTCTTTCACGAGGTGGTATTTCTCCAAGACAATTGACCAAAGAGGATAACATCTCTGTGACAAAATCAACCCTGTCACAGATTGTAAAACGTACAAACAACTTGCGATATAAAAAAAAAGGCAGTAGCAGCCCATGTTGAAAGCTATCCACAAGTAAAGAAGAGTCGATTGGGCCAAATATCATCAAACCTGGAAGTACCAGTGGCATTGTGTTATATTCTCAGATGAGAAAAATTTTAATTTCGATGGCCCAGACGGCGTTACTTTTTATTGGCATGACATGAGGTAAGAAGAGGAAATTTTCTCCAAAAGACAGCAAGGTTGAGGCTCATTAATGGTGTGGGCTGGGGAGGCTTCGGTTATTATGGTAAACTTAACCTGACTTTTCCCTCAGGCCGCATGAAGGCTACCGACTACCAAGAAATACTAGAAATCCATTTACTGCAATTTGCAGAGAGAATTGGTGGACTAAGTTGCATTTTCCAGCAGGACAACGCCCCATTCATGTTGCAAAATCAACCTGGGAATGTTTTTTGGATAATGCGGTGCATGTCATGGAATGGCCTGCCCTTTCTTCTAATCTCAATCTCCAAGAAAATCTGTACCTCAGTAGGGCAGACAGTTTCAGCCTGTGGCAGAATTGAAGGCCGCCATCATTGATGCTTGCGATAATATTGATGCTACTATTCTCCAAGGATTGGTAAATAGTATGCCACATCATATATTCCAAGTCATATATAAGCATGGTGGATATATTGGCTACTAACAGTAGGGGATTTATTTCGGCGGGACACTTTTTCCCCTCCTTCTTTTTTAAACATTCATTTTTTTTTTTTTGCCCCAGTGGTGCAGAGAAGGAGTTACTCTTTGTAAATATGTATCTCATCAAAAACGCCACCTGTAAAAAATGCAGCCAAGTCTCGTGACTCTTTTTCCGTAAAAAGTTATGAGATCGTGTAAAGCCAAGTTTAGCTATCTTATTAACTCTGAAATTTTCATTCACAAATCACTCATAGTCTCTACATCTTTAGTTAAATATTATTTTGTGACTTGGCAATTATGCAGCACAGGGAAGTTATTACACCTTACTATGTTATGTGGGAAGGGATGAGATAATATGATTAAGGCTAATTATATACGCACAGGGAAGTTATTACACCTTAATATGTTATGGGATGGCATGGTATTATTTGATTAAGACTAATTATATACATCACATTCTCGTGCTACGTAATTGCCAAGTCACAAAATAATATTTAACTAAAGATGTAGAGACTAGGAGTGATTTGTGAATGAAAATTTCAGAGTTAATAAGATAGCTAAACTTGGCTTTACACGATCTCATAACTTTTTACGGAAAAAGAGTCACGAGACTTGGCTGCATTTTTTACAGGTGACGTTTTTGATGAGATTTCACTTCTTTTTGTAAGTATCTTAATTTTGGGTTCTTTTTGGAGATCATCCACTGATTTTCGCTAAGCCCACACTCTGTCCCTATTACTTACAGGTATGAAAAAATTTGAAGCTTTAGTTTCGTTTGCAAAGTACTGTAGATAAAAAGATTTCAGGTTCCTAGGCCAGCACTAAGTTATGGGAGGGGGAGTGTCAAAAGTACTCTCAATTGCTTCCAGGATAGGTGCTATCCATCTGAGATATTACTCGCAGTCCTAGATACTTGATATTTAGCATAAAAGAACTTTTTAGTATAAAAAGAAAGCCAAAATTAAAATTTCCGGAAATTTTTAATAAATCAAACTATATTCATTTGTTCGATTTTTTTTTTTTTTTTTTTTTTTTTGGGGGGGGGAGGGGGCTTTTTGTGTACATTTACGGATTTTTTAATTTTTTCTTACTTTGTATACTAAACCCTACCAAATGTCAAGCTTCTAGGACTACAAAATCAGATTATTTTCAAATTTTTGACTTTTTATAAATTTATTGATTTTTCGATTTTACTTCTAAGTTACCTGATTGTCATGCCAATATAGTAATTTTTTTATCCGTCTTCTTAGGATCATTTAGGTTCAATTTAGAGGTAAATCAAGTGAATGTTAGAGTCACCATGATTTTATTTAGAAAGAACTATCAAACCATAACCAGCCAGTAATGTCGGGAGGGTAGGGGGAGCTGTGAAATTTTTTTTGTGGGGCTAACATCATTTAACAATCCATATTTCATATGCGAAGTAAATAGAGAACCTGTGAAAGAAAACAAACCTGTCTATAAAGAAATCGCCTATAACGTAGCCTGTCTATAGTGGAACTTTCCTATAACGAAATTCGTAAACGAAAGAAAAGCAAACCATAATCCGGGGGAAATAACATAAAACAATTAGGGGCGTTGTACTAGCTAATAAGACAATTATCTTAAAACTAATGTTTGTAGCAGTACAAAATCAAATTGTTTTCGAATTTTCGATTTTTTAAAGATATTTCGATTTTATTTTCGAATTTAACGAATTTTTTAATTGTTTCTTTTATTGAATAGTAAATACTACCTTCACACCAAGTTTTAAATTTCTAATAATACAAGATAAAATTATTTTTGATTTTTGATTTTTTCGATTTTATTTTATAATTTTCTGGATTTTTTATTTTTTTCTTATTTTGTATCCTTTATTACAAATTTCAAGTTTCTAGCGCTACAAAATCGAATTATTTTGAAATTTCCTATCTTTTTCGAGTTTTTTTGTTCTATTTTCGAATTTATTGTGTTTTAATTTTTCTTTTTCTGTATCCTAAACAGTAAGTGTTTTCGAATTTTACAGATTTTTTTTCTTTTTTTGTATCCTAAATACTGCCTTTATTCCAAATTTTAAGTTTCTAGCTCCACAAAATCGAATTGTTTTCAAATTTTCGTTTTTTTTCGATTTTTTTATTTTATTTTCGATGTTTGTTGTGTTTTTATTTTTTTTATTTTTCTGAATCCTAAACACTACCTTTACACCAAATTTTCAGTTTCTAAGATTACGAGATCATATTATTTTCAATTTCTCACTTTTTTTTTCTTTTTCTTTCTTTCTTTTTTTTTTACATTTTAAATTTTTGAAAATTTCGATTTTTTTGTTCGAATTATCCATATTTTTTAATGTTCCCTTATTTAGTATCTTAAATATTACTTTTATTCCAAATTACAAGTTTCTAGCGCTATGAAATCGAATTATTTTCAAATTTTCTTTATTTTTCGATTTCTTTATTTTATTTTCGAATTTTATTGCGTTTTTGTTTTAACTTATTCTTAATCCTAAACACTATCTTTACCGCGAATTTTAGGTTTCTAAGGCTAAAAGATCAAGTTATTTTTATTTTTTCATTTTTTTCGAATTTTTGAATTTTTTTTTTCGAATTTTCCATATTTTTTAATTTTTCCTTATTTTGCATCCTAAATACTACCTTTATTCTGAATTCCAAGTTTCTAGCGCAACAAAATCAGATTATTTGAAAATTTTCGTTTTTTTTGTTTTTTCGTTTTTTTTTTTTTGTGTGTTTTTGATGTTTTCTTTTTTTGAATTCTAAACACTATCTTCACACCAAATTTTAAGTTTTTAAGACTACAAGATCGTGTTATTTTCCATTTTCAATTTTGTTCGAATTTGTTGAATTTTCGATTTTTTTTTTTTTTTTTTTTTTTTTTTTTTTTTTTTTAATTTTCCGGATTCTATAATTTTTCCTTTCTTTGTATCCGAAACGCTAGCTTTACTCCAAATTTTAAGTTTCTATGGCTACGGGATCTACCCAATCTTTTTTATGACGCGAGAGTGAGTGAGTGTGTGAGGGACAAAAAATCGAAACTTTGAGTTCATATACCATCTGCACTAATTTATGGGTATTTTTTGAATTATCCATATTTTTTAAATTTTCCTTATTTAGTATCTTAAATATTACCTTTATTCCAAATTTCAAGTTTCTAGCGCTGTAAAATCGAATTATTTTCAAATTTTCCTTATTTTTCAATTTTATTTTCGAATTTTATTGCGTTTTTTATTTTAACATTTTCTGATTCCTAAACACTATCTTTACCGCAAATTTTAAGTTTCTAAGGCTAAAAGATCAAATTATTTTAATTTTTTCATTTTTTTTTCGAATTTTGGAATTTTTTTTTTTCGAATTTTCCAGATTTTTTAATTTTTCCTTATTTTGCATCCTAATTACTACCTTTATTCCGAATTCCAAGTTTCTAGCGCAACAAAATCGGATTATTTGAAAATTTTCGATTTTTGTCGATTTTTTCGATTTTTTCAATTTTGCTTAAGATTTTTTTTGTGTTTTTGATGTTTTCTTTTTCTGGATGCTAAACACTACCTTCACACCAAATCTTAAGTTTCTAAGACTACAAGATCGTCTTATTTTCAATTCTCAATTTTGATGGAATTTGTTGAATTTTCGAATGTTTTTTTTTCGAATTTTCCGGATTTTATAATTTTTCCTCTCTTTGTATCCTAAACACTACCTTTTTTTCCAAATGTCAAGTTTCGAGGGATACGGGATCTACCTAATCTTTTTGATGACGCGGAACGAGTGAGTGAGTGAGTGACAAAAAATCGAATGTTTGAGTTCATATATCGTCTGAACTAGAAAAGACAGAAAGTTGTAATTTTAAATTTTGGTCCTGTGTGCCAAATACTCTAGAAAAACGAAGTTTTGAATTTTTGGGATACTCCAGCGCGGAGATATGGGGGGGGGTCAAAAGTGCCCTGAGTTGCTTCCAGAAAAGTATGCTTACAGCCGTGCTTTCTCGACTTGGCAGAGGCACTGCCGTGCCTCCAGATTTGTATATAGACTTTCTTAATATATTTGTTTCGTTCTTATTGGTTTGTTTCATCTCCAGTTGCAGCACACAATCACGGTGGGACACACCTTATTTGAGAACAGACTTAAAAAGGAGCGTCAGATAGTATGAAAATCACCTTTACTCAATAGATGGCGCTGACTTTCGCATGGTCGAACAACTTCTTTTTCTAGTAGCCCCATTTTCTTGTAAACGTCACTTCCTGTTTGAAGCGGATAAACACAGACACGCTGTGCCAAGTAAATCTAAGTTAGAAGATTAGAGATTAGCTTTTGGTTACACATCTGTATAGACTATAAAAAGATGGGTTAGAGGATGCAGGGCTGCCATTTGCGACTAAAATGCGACTAAAAGCGACTATTTTCAGCATCAGGCGACTATGGCGACTATTATAGGCCAAAAACCATTAAAAAGCGACTATTTCAACTAAAACGCAAAAAAAGGCGACTTTTTTCAGGTTCCAGCGACTATTTTTAGTGAAGAATCGATCTTTTTTTTCTCCCTCAAAGCGCCTGTAAAGTCATCTTCCCAAATGCACTCGGTCACCTGCCTCGCTGTTTCCTCCTTCCGTACGTACGCAAGCGGTTGCTTCTATTTGCAAATTAGGGGAGGCAGGTACTGTGCTGATGGGATCGTTTCTGAATTCCAGGGAATGTTCAAGTTTCGGCAGGAATACGGAAATTCCAAGCAGATTTTGGTCGGAGAAAAACTAGTTTGGCTTAGTAGGTGGAAATCACGTTTGGTGGTAGGTGGTTTTGGAGCCCAGAAAAGCTTGGTGTCTAGTATACATAGATGCCAACAACTCCGGAAATGCGTGGTAAAATACGGTAGTACAGAAATAACGTTGAAAATACAGCAATTGCGTCTTTTACAGCGATGCCGCGGACACGCTATAGCGCGTAAATTACGCGAAAAATTGTAATTGGGACGCAAAAAAATAGTTCTTACGCGTCCCATGCGACGTGCAATTTTTACACGCGTAAATTCTTCGAAGAATCGCGAAATCATTTTGTCGAATAATCCGAAAAAACGGCAAATTTCGCCGTAGGATTGCGAAAAAAACGGCAAACTTCGTCGAAGGATTGCGAAAAACGGCAAACTTCGTCAAAGGATCGTTAAAAAATGGCGAATTCTGTCGAAGGATCACGAAAAACGGCAAACTTCGTCAAAGAATCGTAAAAAAACGGGGAATTTCGTTGAATGATCGTGAAAAAAACTCGAAATTAATTCATTAAAAGATCGCGGAAAATGGCTAATTTCGTTGACAGATTGCGAAAAAAACGCAAATTTAGTCAAAGGACCGTGAAAACACGTGAATTTCGTCAAAAGGCCGTAAAAAACTGCATTTTCGGCGGAAATTCGGCGAATTTTTCCGCGTTTTTCGGCGAAATCACGGAAAAATGCGAATTTCGCTGAAGGACCACGGAGAAAACGCCAACTTCGTCAAAGGATCGTGGAAAAAACTGTAATTTCGTCGAAGGATAACGGAAAAACGTCCAATTTCGTCGAAGAAACGGCAAATTTCGTCATCGGATTGCGAAAAAACGGCTAATTTTGTCGAAGGATCGCGAAAAAACGGCAAATTTCGTCGAAAGATCGCCAAAAACGGCAAATTTTGTCGAAGGATCACAAAAAACGGCAAACTTCGTCAAAGAATCGTAAAAAAACGGGGAATTTTGTTGAATGATCGTGAAAAAAACTCGAAATTAATTCATTAAAAGATCGCGGAAAATGGCTAATTTCGTTGACAGATTGCGAAAAAAACGCAAATTTAGTCAAAGGACCGTGAAAACACGTGAATTTCGTCAAAAGGCCGTAAAAAAACTGCATTTTCGGCGGAAATTCGGCGAATTTTTCCGCGTTTTTCGGCGAAATCACGGAAAAATGCGAATTCCGCTGAAGGGCCACGGAGAAAACGCCAACTTCGTCAAAGGATCGTGGAAAAAACTGTAATTTCGTTTAAGGATAACGGAAAAGCGTCCAATTTCGTCGAAGAAACGGCAAATTTCGTCATCGGATTGCGAAAAAACGGCTAATTTTGTCGAAGGATCGCGAAAAAACGGCAAATTTTGTCGAAAGATCGCCAAAAACGGCAAATTTTGTCGAAGGATCTCGAAAAAACGGTAAATTTTGTCGAAGGATCGCAAAAAAACGGTAAATTTCGCTGAAGGATCTCGAAAAAACGGCAAATTTTGTTTAAAGATCGCCAAAAACGGCAAATTTTGTCGAAGGATCTCGAAAAAACGGTAAATTTTGTCGAAGGATCTCGAAAAAACGGTAAATTTCGTCGAAGGATCTCGAAAAAACGGCAAATTTTGTTTAAAGATCGCCAAAAAACGTCAAATTTCGTCGAAGGATATCGAAAAACGGTAAATTTCGTCGAAGGATATCGAAAAAACGGTAAATTTCGTCAATGGATTTCGAAAAAACGGCAAATTTCGTCCAAGGATCTTGAAAAAACGGCAAATTTGGTCAAAAGATCTTAAAAAAACGGCGAATTTTTTTTCAGAATATTTTTTTTTTCATATATTCAGAAAAAACTTCAAAACCCCGTGGAATCAATTTTCCTTCACAGATTCCTAGTTTATCTTTCAAAGCTGAGGACTCTTATTTTATTCTTTATTTTGTTTACCAAGTTCATTTTCACAAAAATTTTGCAAAATTAGTTTATTTATCATTATTGATCTTCGAAATGACGCCGAACTATTAAAAAAGTATATCTTCAAAACACTCGTATGACTCCTGAAACGACTCCTGAATTGCTTAAATTTTACTCCTGATGGATGTCCAAAACTCCTGAAATGTAACTATTTTACTCCTGATGTAGTTTTTACAATGTTGGCGTCTATATTTATTAAGGAGAGTTCAGAACTGTTTACACAATTCGTAGCATTTTTTCATTCATATCATATTCATTTTTATAGAAATGTGTATTTTTTTTATAATAAAAGTATAAAAAGTGACTTGGGCAGAAACATAAACACTGAAATAAGATGTGGACATTCATAAAGACCCTTCAGTTATTATGGAAACTTTTTAATATTGTCCTTTTTTTAGGTAAGTATGCGACTATTTTGGCTACTATTTTTGTACAAATGCTACTATTTTGGCTACTATTTCTTTCTTTGTAGGCTACTAAAGCTACTATTTTCAGTGGCATTAGGCAGTGGCAGCCCTGAGGATGGGTTTTGGTTTTGGACTTTACTTTCTGGGGGACTCCGGAACGGGCCCGGGCGTGAAAATTTCAGCTCATGCAGACCTCCAGCGAGGTTTAAGCCAGTTTTTTTTTTTTTTTTTTTTTAAATAGTTATTGATTAGTCAATTGTAATCTCATGTTATTGAGAGAAACACATGGTTTAGCTATAGTAATTAGAAAGGAATTTTGTAGTGTTACAGGAGGTAAATAGATGCGCTAAATAACGCTTTTAAATTAAATGATCTAGATTAAGAATTTCCGCAATATTGATATGTTTTAATTATATTTCCTCAAATTTGGAGTTACATTGCTAATGTATTTAGCTATCCAAATTAATGGATCGATATTGGGGGGAAGCATTGTACATCAATATTTCTGCTTATCCATATCAGTAGAAACCCAGTAATCTGAACAGAAATTGAAAAAAAAAAAAAAAATTAAGATTAAGCGAAGCTTCGTAAGATAAATTTAATTAAACAGAAAGAATATTTAGAATATTTAGAAAAATTTATTTATGTAGTTTTTCATATTTGGAGTTTTAGATTTATCATACAATAAGTTATAATTTCTGACTTCCTTGTACTTACATATGCTTTAAAATTTTACATTAGTTAATCATATGTATTGTTTCTGTTGCCAACATCCCTTTTTCTATGCATTTACAAAATGCACAAAAATGAATGAACTATCATTCGAAAGGTTTTTGAACCGGCTTCTGACATAGTATACTCACATTTCTTTAAAACATGTTTTTTGATTAAAAATTAAAATCAGCATTGTCTTTTTCAGTGAAATGAATTTTTTTTCTCTAATCATTGTTGCCACAAAAATAAAATACTACATTATATCGTGCTCAACAATAATTATAAAAAAATAAATAAATAGCACAATAAAAAACAAAGTGGGACGCACGGGTATTAAACCCGTGATCATGATTAAAAAGCAAAATTCAAATTCAAATGTTTGGCGAAAAAGACACCATCGAATCGGTCGATCGCAGCAGTGGTACTTTACATGTAGTCTAAAATGTATGCTATGTTATATTATATTAAATTCTATTTTATATGTGCTCATTTTTTTTTTTTTTTGTCCGTGTTTTTCACGAAGCGGGTGACGTCATCTTCTAATGAAGTTAAAATACGATTGTTATTTTTTTTTTCTCGTGCGTGGCTCTTGCTATCTTTGATCAGTTTTTATTTTAACTTTGATGGAATGAATGACATGATATTCTGGCTTGACTAATGTTGTTTGCAGATATTTTCGTCCTTAATTTTTCTTTAGAAGTTTAAACCTGCATCTAAAAAAAAAATCCCTGACGGCTCGGCCTACAGGCACAAGTATATTTCTAAGACGCAGACCGTGGGGCGCTTGTTTATAGAGAATTCCAGAAGAAACGACCTTTTTGTCATGATGCTACAGTTGGGACCACCCACTTCGAATTCTAAATTTGTTTGTAGGCGGAGCCGGCAGGGATTTTTTTGTTTTTATTTTTTATTTATTTTTTATTTTATTTATTTATTTATTTTGCTATAAGGGTTGATTTTCTAAAAAACTTGTGAATATAAAAGTTTTAGATAATATTAAAGGGATTTATCATAAATTTCAGCGGATTTGATATCTTGTGAATTGACGAAGTTATGAATTTTTTTCTTCTTAAACCCCTAGCTCCACCCCCTCCCCCATCCCGGAGGCTATTTTTAATGATATCAAAAATCTACATAAATGTTCGGCCTTTTTCCTAGAAGTAATAATAACTTTAAATGGATTCGATACGTATCCTAATTAAGAAGTTACGGGTTTTTTTTCACAAAAAGCCCCCCCCCCTCCCCCCTTGTTCGCTTTTGTCCATTCACGAACTGGACCGAGATTTCATGCCCCTTGATTTTATGTATCAGTTTGGAAGAGATTTGTATAGAATTATTAAAGTTATCGTGCCCATAAAAAAGTGATATAGATAGATAGATCTATATAACGTTTTGAACTGGGGTTGTTTTTGGGTTCTGTGAGTCATGATTGGCGTAGATCTGCAAAAATTTTTCAGAAATTCCAACATAGGGGAGAATGTAATAGGTAGTATTTTTTACGAAATCTACCTAAAATATTAGACTGCAGTGCGAAATCATCGCACAGGTGTACTGGTAAATTTATATTTGAAAGTTTGATATTTTTGCAATTAATCCGTATGTATGCGTGAATATTGGTATTTTTTTCGTTTTCAGACCATCGGTGTCCTTTTATGGTATTTTTATGATGATGCTTGTATGTATTTGTATATGTGAATGTGGGTGAACAGAATATAGGCGTTTAAACTTTGCTTTGGATTGAGCTCTCATTTGGCGCATATGATATCAACTGTCGTAAGAACTGTACTCATTTTTATCGGACAACGTGTTTAGTGTTTGATCATTTTTTATTTATTTTGTGAAAAAGACGACGATGTAAGTGTTCTTTTTTGACTCAGTTAAATAGTTTTATTGGTCACGCTCACTTCATGTTAATATTTTTATCTTTGCTATTAGGTTGATTTCGTAAGAGATCTACCTATTACATTCTCCCCTATGTTGGAATTTCTGGAAAATTTTTGCAGATCTACACCTATTGTGAATCCCAGAACCCAAAACCACCCCCAGTTCAAAACTTTGTCTATCTATCTATATAACTTTTTTATGGACACGATAACTCCAATAATTCTGCACAAATCTCTTCCAAACGGATACATAAAATCAAGGGGCATAAAATCTCGGTCAAGTTCGTGAATGGGCAAAAGCGAACCAGTGGGGTGGGGGGCTTTTTGGGAAAAAGAACCCCATAACTTCTTGATTATGATACGTATCGAATCTGTTTAAAGTTATTATTACTTCTAGGAAAAGGGCCGAAAATGTATGTATGACAGATTTTTGATAGCATTAAAAATGGCCTCAAGGGGGAGGGGGGGGGAGTAGGTGTTTCCGAAGAAAAATATTTATAACTTTGTCAATTCACAACATATCAAATCCGCTTAAATTTATTGTAAAGCCTCTTAATATTAGCTACAACTTTTATATTGACAAGCTTTTTATTGAACCAACCCTTACAGGGGAAAAAAAAAATTCTACCGGTTTTGCCTACTTGACACAGGTAGATTTCGAAGTGGGCGGTTTCAACTGCCGCATCATGGCAAAAAGGTCATTTCTTCTGAAATTCCCAATAAACAGACGCTCCACGGTCTGCGTCTTCGAAATCTACCTGTGCCTGTAGGCCGAGCCATCAGGGATTTTTTTTAATACGTATTGCAGCAAGTTGCAACGGCGCAAGACGTCGGTTTATCTTTATAATACCTCCTCAATAATAGCAAACCAATCATCTGTGTGGAAATAAAGGAAGGAACTTTTTAGACAATTCTAACACTTTTCTGTTCTGTGCATGAATTCTGGAGAATGATTATCTGCAATTTCCACCGCCGGCCCAGTTCCTAGTAGAAGTGGGGATGCTGTTATATCTCAATTACCCCCGCGGCGAACTAGCCTTTTCTGTATCTATAGTCCTGAGTCAGTAAATGTAATTCGACAAGGACATTCTTTCCATTGATCACACTACGGAGAATGACACGAGAAAGAAAGAGAGAGAGTTTGGGCATATTGTATATACACATATACCGGAAGAAATCCTTCTGAACAATTTTTTTTACTTCCACTGTTTTGCAAAATGATACAACAGTAGCCGCTTTCCAGTATTTAGAGGTAGATATTTGATGAAAAGAATGAAATTGTTTGGAAACTAATGTCCCCGATATGAGTATTTCAAGAATACATGAATGGAAGAAAGAAACCACGTATATTTTACAGAAGTCAAAACAAAAAAGATTTTAGGAACGAAGCTTATAAATCTTCATTCAGGGTCGTATAGAAGTAAATAAATAAATATATATCTATATATATATATATTACTGAATTTGGGTATTCTAATCATTTGGTACTAAAAAATGGTGATAATACATTTGATAATCATTTGTTTATTTCAGTTGGAATATGAACATTTTTAGATTTTGATGTTATGAATTGTTTTCTTTTTTTCTTTAGTGATGATAAACAAAATTTGAAAAAAAAAAATATTGCGAATTCCAATATATTTTATTTACAAATTCTTACATTTAACACAGTCAAAACATTTACGAAAAATGAATAACATTTAGGAGGCATTTATATTGTTAAAATAGTTGAGTTTGAGTAATATATGAAAAATATAACTGTAATTATATTTAAAAAAAAATTTAACAGCTGTTGGATATTTCATATAGCTACCGTTTATCGAATATGTAGGACATGGGTTTTTTTCTTTTTCACTTTTATATGAATCTCTGTGCAAGATCGATTTTTCAAAGAAATTGAAAGCAGTGACAGTGTGTAAAAAAATATTCAATGGAATAAAAAATACGTATGTTCATTACAGGAATTAAGATCAAGTAGAGCTAATTAAAACAAAAAAACGCTGTAAAACTATGCACAGTGTATATTAGATAAAAAATTAAACTCTATTAACTAGTGATTAAAATCCAAAGAAACTATTGCATTGAAGGATTCAAAAGAGCAACCAATTATAAATAAGTAAGGCATTACAGTTTACACATTTTACGCAATTGAAAAATCTACAAGGAATTTATAACGTAGGTTATACTTTACACTACAGTTTCATTCGAAATAAATCAAAATTTCTTTCAAGAATTTCTTTTCTCAGATCTGTTTTTCAATAGGTTTTGTATGAGACGCGCTATTTTTAATTGATAAATATCAGCAATAATTTTTTTATGAAAAGAAAAATATATCTATAAAAAAAATAATATATTCGTTACACACAGGATAAGTAACATATAAAATTCAAACTATTATCTCTTTTCAATATTCCTAAATTTAATGATTACCCCAAGTGTCAATAAGTAAAAATTTTTATTCGGATAATTAAGGAATAAAATCATACTAAAATAAAAGTTTATTATTATTTATTTTGTTGGAAAAGTGACACATAAGACGATATTAATGACAATATTCATGGAGATATTATAATTGGTGAAGATAGTAATTAATAGATATGACGATAGTCATGAAATGACGATATTCACATAAAATAATGATTTTTTATTTTAAATTTATTTATTTATTTATAAGCAATAATTCAACAAAAGCAAATGATATTAGTTCATAGAAACCAATTATGGTTTTACAAAAACAAAAATCGATTTTTAAATGTTTGTTTTCGAGTATACGAAATTTGTATTAATTTATTTTAATTCATAGAGGGAGCCAAAGTTAAAAGTGTTATATACAAGTATTAAAATTATAATCTTATATAATAATTCAAAACATAGATTTTTTTTCTTCTTTTTTTAGTGTGAAGTTTACTTGTGAGAAAGTAATGTTCATAAAAATAGGAATAAAATTAAAAGTTAGAGGAAAAAGGAAAATTGAGGCAGCATTTGTGTTAAATATAAGGTAAAACTATTTTTAAATTTAACATTTTAATATTTTAACACTGGAACATTGGAATATTCTGCCGACTGAATATTCGGTATTCAGTTTACTTGGGTGCCGAATATTTGGTATTCTACCAAAATCACTATTCAGTGCATTCCTAAAAGAGATAGAATTGAAAATTTCAAGTATGGCACTTTTTAATGCAATTTACATTGTTTAGACATTAAATTCTCTTTCACGCAAAAATTTACATTAAATTCTTTCGATTAAAAATTGTGTACATCTAATGCAATGTCAACTAAAGGTAACAATGAATAAAAACATTTTTTTAAAGGGAAAAGTTATACGACCAATTTATTTGAAAGGAAAAATCAGTCAAAAACAAACAAAAATCGCCTTCTTCACTTTATTTTTAGAAAGTAAAACTTTCGCTAACAGAAAATTATCCATTTTGAAGATATTCCAACATAGGGGAGAATGTAATAGGTAGTATTTTTTACGAAATCTACCTAAAATATTAGACTGCAGTGCAAAATCATCGCACAGGTGTACTGGTAAATTTATATTTGAAAGTTTGATATTTTTACAATTATTCCGTATGTATGCGTGAATATTGGTATTTTTTTCATTTTCAGACCATCGGTGTCCTTTTATGGTATTATTATGATGATGCCTGTATGTATTTGTATATGTGAATGTGAGTGAACAGAATATAGGCGTTTAAACTTTGCTTTGGATTGAGCTCCCATTTGGCGCATATGATATCAACTGTCGTAAGAACTGTACTCATTTTTATCGGACAACGTGTTTAGTGTTTGATCATTTTTTATTTATTTTGTGAAAAAGACGACGATGTAAGTGTTCTTTTTTGACTCAGTTAAATAGTTTTATTGGTCACGCTCACTTCATGTTAATATTTTTATCTTTGCTATTAGGTTGATTTCGTAAGAGATCTACCTATTACATTCTCCCCTATGTTGGAATTTCTGGAAAATTTTTGCAGATCTACACCTATTGTGAATCCCAGAACCCAAAACCACCCCCAGTTCAAAACTTTGTTTATCTATCTATATAACTTTTTTATGGACACGATAACTCCAATAATTCTGCACAAATCTCTTCCAAACGGATACATAAAATCAAGGGGCATAAAATCTCGGTCAAGTTCGTGAATGGGCAAAAGCGAACCAGTGGGGTGGGGGGCTTTTTGGGAAAAAGAACCCCATAACTTCTTGATTATGATACGTATCGAATCCGTTTAAAGTTATTATTACTTCTAGGAAAAGGGCCGAAAATGTATGTATGACAGATTTTTGATAGCATTAAAAATGGCCTCAAGGGGGAAGGGGGGAGTAGGTGTTTCCGAAGAAAAATATTCATAACTTGTTCCCTTTCACAGATTAAATAAACATTTTCTACAAAGCAAAGAAAAATTTCCTTTTACAGAAAGAAAACCAAATGACCACAAGTGTTTACCTTATTCCCCCCCTCCCCGTCTCCTTCCCTTTAAAAGGCAACGGTAGAAAAAAAAAAGTCAAAAGTGATATCGGAGATCTCTTTCCAACGCACCCCTGATTTGACTCCCCGGAACTCTTCAGGGTTACTGCAAATTTGAAAGAATTTTCTTTTTTTCTTTCAAGTATGGCAGATGAGAATAAAATTACTACTGCAAAGACAAAAAAGGCTTGTTGAACGACGTATTTTATGTAGTATCGTATAAAAAATACCCCTTATTAAATTTATAACAAGATAATGATGACAATTAACAAGAAAATATATAAAAACTAGCAGAAAAAGTAGTTTTGTTAGCTATGCGGAAAATCTACAGCACAGGTAGAGCCATCTGGTGAAATCTATTGGAAACAAATTAAAATTTTTTTAATTTAAATTAAAAAAAAGGGTAATTACATCTCACTTGTAAAATTTGTGTCATTTCAAAGAAATAAGTCATATCTATCACCAAATTTTTTTTTAAATAAATCAGTTCAATAGTAAATGCTCAGTATTGATTTTAAAAATATAACATTAGCAGTATACGGAAAATATAAGTGATGATCACCCTTAAACTTCTGATGACATAAACTACTACATGTCTAAAATGTCAGTCTACTAAATGTACCAGATTAAGTATAGTTTTTGAATATTGAATTTGTTTTACAAAAATACTGTTTTTGTATTAAAATATGAAATTAATTTTTTTATTCAGTGCCCTTTTTCAGTAATTTATACTTAGAAAAATGTTCAGAAAATACATCCAAAAGCAAAGTAGAATGCTTTTGAAAATGGTAGAAGTAGAATGCTTTTGGGTGAAAATGAAAACGATATTTTCAAAGAAAAGATTTTTTTAATTTATAAAACTGAATTATTTTTCTATAATTACAGTTGTATAAGTGCATATTTTTAATTATATGTTATTTATTTATTGAATTGTAGACTTTTGACGGGTAATTAATAATTGTACTTTGCAGTCAATCTTCTGTAACAGTGTCTGCTGCCAATTGGTATATTCTTAGTGAGTATACTATTTGGCACAACAGAGATATTTTTATGGTAACTCTCTAATAGTATCTACATTCACTTTAAACCCCATTATTGCCATGTTTGCCACCAACTTTTGACCATGGACCTGTTTATAGAAGATAAACTTACTTTGCCAAGTCAATATTTTCTGTTATGACTTTGGCATAAATCTTTTTTAGGTACTTTTCCAGTATACAGGGGCCTTGGTGTTTTTTTTTTTTTTTTAAAGTTTGGCATCATTCGGGCTTCAGAAAGTGAGATTTATTGTCAAATGATATAACAGTTGTGAAAACAACTGGACTATTAAGGAACTTTTATGCTTGTTTATATATATATTATAGTTTTTTATACAATTTATTTCTGTTTGTGTATAAAAAATACATAAATGGCTTGTTTAAATAAATTGTATAAATATTGAGAAAATTGCTTGTGTATATGAAACAGCAAATAAGTTGTCAAAGAATGTGTTTGTAATATAATTATATCCATGACAACGTCCATTTAACTGTAACCGCTCGTGCCCGTTCTAACTGTCTTCTATTCTTGTTTGTGTGTAACTTGTCCTCATTAAACGTATATATGTTAACAAATGTAAATGCGTATTAATTTCAACATATATCGTCACATGGTGTCAGAAGTTGTGTCAAAAAGTAATATTTACTTTAAATTTCGTTAACGACAACCTAAATTAAATACAAATGGGTGAAAACGGGATACGTCCTCCAAAACCATTACTTATGGCGGATTCCAAAGAAAAATGGGAAGATTGGATTCAAAGTTTTGATTGGTATGCTGCTGCCGTTCAACTTGACAAGAAAGAGAAAAAAGTTCAAGTTGCGACATTTATGGCCGTTATTGGAAGAGAAGCACAACAAATCTATAAAACCTTCAGTTTAAGTACCGATCAACAAGAAGATTTGGAGATTATTAGAGGTAAGTTCACAGAATATTTCACTCCTAAAGTCAATTATACTTTTGAACGTTACAAATTCAACCAGATTAAACAAAAGCAGGATGAAGCTTTTAAAGATTTTTTAACAAGGCTTAAAATACAAGCTTCTAGATGTAAGCTAGGAATTATGGAGGAGGAATTAATTCGCGATAGAATTGTTGTCGGAATTGAAAATAATGACGTTCGGGAAAAGCTTTTAAGCGATGCTGAGTTAAGCTTAGATAAAACTGTGCAGATTTGTCTTGCTTCTGAAAGTGCTGCACAGCAATTGAAAAATATTTCTGATGATAATAAACCCATAATTTCTACAATATCGAAGAAATTTACTCAGTCGCATAAAAATGTTCCTTCGAAAGATAAGCCTAATTCTAATACCAAATTCTCTAAAATGATAAACGATTGTAGAAATTGTGGTAATACACATAAAATTAATGATTGCCCCGCTTTTGGCAAAAAATGTAAAATTTGCCAAAGGCAAAACCATTTCGCAAAAAAATGTAGATCCAGAAACCAGAAAAAATACAGAGTGCAAGATATTGAAAATGTAGATACGATTACGGATGATAGTTTTCTGATAGCAAGTATCGACGCTAATAAATCAGATTGGTGCGAGACTGTCATAATTAACAATAAAGCTATTCCAATGAAACTTGATACCGGTGCCCAGTGCAATGTCATACCATTTCGCTTAGCAGAGGAATTACGTCTAATAATAAAACCTACAAATGTCCGTAAACTCCTCTCATATTCTGGTCATGCTATTGAGGTGGCAGGAGAATCTATTGTTCACTGTCAAATTAAAGATAAGCATATACAGCTTAAATTAATAATTGCACATGGAGGAATTAGTCCAATCCTAGGTCGATTAACCTGCATGGAGGCCGGATTAATTCAAAGAATTGAAGTAGTTAATTTACTGCAAGATGAATTTCAAGACCTGTTTCAAGGAATGGGATGTATAAAAAATTTCGAATATACAGCAGATTTTTCCACAGAGTGTCCCCAAACCGACATTAAGCCCCCCAGAAGAATTCCATTTTCTCTTCGACCGTTAGTAGAGAAGGAACTTGACAAAATGGTCCAGGATAAAATTATAAAGAAAGTAGAGGAACCAACACCCATAGCTAGTCCAATGGTCGTAGCAAAACAAAAAGGAAAAATAAGGATTTGCATCGATCCGTCAGAAGTTAATAAAATTCTGCTGCGAAGGCATTATCCTTTAAAAACGCTTGAAGAAGTCACTGCTAATGTGAAAGGCTCCAAATACTTCACAAAATTAGATCTGAAGAAAGGCTTCTGGCAACTAAGAGTTTCACCAGCCACACAACCTTTTTTCACGTTCACAACACCCTGGGGAAGATATTCTTTTCTGAGAGTCCCGTTTGGCATAAAGACAGCTCCAGAAATATTTCAAAATCATATGACTAAAATTCTACAAGGCATTCCAGGTGTTGAAAATTCAATGGACGATATATTGATTTATGCGCCTGATATTAATACTCTTCGATCAAATACTCGATTAGTCCTACAAGCATTAAGAAATGCTGGAGCAAAACTAAATAAAGACAAATGTGAATTTGAAGTTCAGAAAGTTAAATATTTAGGACATATCCTCTCTGGTGATGGTATCATGATCGATCCTGAGAAAGTTGAAACCATAGATAGAATTAAAGCACCAACTAGCAAAAAAGAGCTACAAAGATTACTTGGCATGATTCAGTACCTACACAAGTTCATCCCTAATCTCTCAGACAAAACACATAATATGAGATTGTTATTGAAGAAAAATGAAGAGTGGAATTGGAATAAGGAATTAGATAAAGAATTAGCTGAAATCAAGAAATTATTGAAGGAAGCTCCGTCACTTAAATACTATAATCCCAACAAAAGTATTACAATTTCAGTGGATGCTAGTTCCTTCGCATTAGGTGCGGTACTGCTCCAAGAAGGAAGACCGATAGCATTCTCATCCACAGCGATGAATGACGCCCAAAGATCTTATCCCCAGATAGAAAAGGAAGCCCTGGCAATGAAATTCGGATGCCAAAAATTTCATCAATATATATATGGAAATGAAGTAACCATTGAGACGGATCACAAACCTTTAGAATCTATTTTTAAGAAACAAATAGATCGAATTCCACCACGACTCCGTAAAATCTTCTTAGAGGTTCAGCAGTATGCTCCAAGAGTTTGTTATAAGAGAGGTAAGGAAATGTATGTAGCTGACTTGCTGAGCAGAGACTGTCATAATGAAGATTTGTTACAGGAGAGTAACTACCAAATTCTCTTTTCAATTCCAACCACAGACGTAGGGTTTAAAATTTTACAAGATCTCACAAATACGGATCCAGATCTAATACAACTGAAACATTTCATTTTTACTGGTTGGCCCAAAAACAAAGATGTAGTTCCAGATTCGTGTAAGAAGTACTTACCATTCTTGGATGAACTATCGATTCAAAAAGATGTAATTTTAAAGGGATTAACGATAATTATACCCGAAGGATACAGACGACGTGCATTGGAGAATCTTCATAAAGGTCACTTAGGCATTACAAGTTGTCTTAGAAGAGCTCGTGAGTGTATGTTTTGGCCAGGAATGTCTGGAGATATAATTTCGATGATCGAAAATTGTGTAGTTTGCCAGAAAACTCAGAAGAATCCTCCGAGAGAACCATTAATTTCTAAGGAGATCCCTAAACTACCATGGGAAATTCTTGCATCTGATGTATTTACCTATCAGGATGTTGACTATCTACTTATTACAGATAGTTACTCTGGTTTCATTGATTTCAAACCATTAAAAGATTTATCTAGTAAGTCTACAATACAAATCCTCAAAGACTGGTTTAGTGTCCATGGAATTCCTAGAATTTTAGAAACTGACAATGCTAAAAATTATGATTCTTCTGAATTTAAGGAATTTGCTGAAGAATGGATGTTTACCCGTCAAACTTCAAGTCCCCTCTATCCAAAAGGCAATGGTCTAGCAGAGAGAGCTGTCCAAACAGCGAAGAATTTGCTAAGAAAATGTAAGATATCAGGTCAAGATATACAATTAGCATTACTAAATTTGAGAAATACGCCAAGAGAAAATTTAGGATCACCAGCTCAACGTCTCTTCAGTAGACGCATGCGCACTACAGTTCCAGTTGCTGAAGAATTGCTAAAGCCTAAAGTTATGACCCAAACTACAGAACATCTAGCGGATGCTAGATTAAAGCAAAAATACTACCATGATCTTCATACTAAACCATCATTCAGCACTCCATTACAACCAAACCAAAATGTGATGCTGAAACAAGCACCAAGGAATTGGATACCAGCAACAATAACATCTCAAGCTGCTCCTAGATCATACAATGTGCTGACTCCTAAAGGTGAATATAGAAGGAACACTATCCAAATCAAGCCAACTAAGTTGAAGTTCCAAATTGAAAGGAAAAGGAAGTTACCGTTAGAAATTGACCATCAACCTTCTAGTGCTGATAACAATTCCAACGTATCTCCGGCGAAAAATCTAAAAGTGTCTGCCCCCAGCGTTACTGACAAGAAACCCATCGTTACCAGGTCTGGAAGAGTCGTAAAGCCAATAAAGAGACTTGATCTTTAACATAATTCAAATAGAACTTAAATAACATTTTGAAAGGGGAGATGTAATATAATTATATCCATGACAACGTCCATTTAACTGTAACCGCTCGTGCCCGTTCTAACTGTCTTCTATTCTTGTTTGTGTGTAACTTGTCCTCATTAAACGTATATATGTTAACAAATGTAAATGCGTATTAATTTCAACATATATCGTCACAGTGTTACCAAATTTCCTTATCTCATTAATGCTATTTTCTCTATTTCACCAAGACTCTTATACTTGAGAAGTTTCCTTTTTTAAATGCAGAATAACATTTGATTTCCCCTCCTTCTCCATCCTAAATGAAAAGATCTCATGCCATCCAATTGCAACACATCAGGTTACTACTCAGCTAGTCTATATATTTAAAACGAAAAGCACATTCTGTCAAATTACCACACAAATATCGCCTATTTGCGCATTTGTCAATGTTTTTTTGAAGGTTTCTCCCCTTAGAAACGGGAACCTGATTGATTAGCCTGTTTAGCGTAGGGGGATTGAAAAGGGTTGATTGAAAACGGATGGACGTGTACCATTGCATTGAAAACATAGACCTTCTAATATATTTTTGCTTTGAGATTGAAAGCTAAAGCTTTTTTTTAAAAGAACTCATGTTTTCACAACGAAATATGCATATTTTTTCGCAAAATTTTAAAGAGAGCTTAGATACAGTTATATTTATAACCGATTGAAATGTCAGAGTGTTCGGAAGATGAGAACTATTTTTTTATTGCTATGTTAAAGAAGCCAACGCAAAAACAAACAAACAAAAAAGTGAGATGAAAGCATTTCTTTTACAACTGGGTAACAATATTTTTTCACAAAATTTTTACACGGGCTGTAAAACTGTTTTATTTATCACCAATAAAGATTTCAAAGAGTTCGGACAAAAAGAACTTTTTATTTTAAAACTATGAAAGGACCCTACGTAAAAAAAACAAGAAAATGTGTGCTTTTATCACTTAATATCAATATTTTTTTGCGAATTTTTCATTTTAAAATATTATTTTATACAAAATTTTAAAGAGAGCTTGGATACAGTTATATTTATAACCGATTGAAATGTCAGACAGTTCAGAAGGTGAGAACTATTTTTTTTATTGCTCTGTTAAAGGAGCCAACGCAAAAACAAACAAACAAAAAAGCGAGATGAAAGCATTTCTTTTACAACTGGGTAACAATATTTTTTCACAAAATTTTTACACGGGCTGTAAAACTGTTTTATTTATCACCAATAAAGATTTTAAAGAGTTCGGACAAGAAGGACTTTTTATTTTAAAACTATGAAACAACCCTAAGTTAAAAAACAAGAAAATGAGCGATTTTATCACTAAATATCAATATTTTTTTGCGAATTTTTCATTTTAAAATATATTTTCATACAAAATTGCGTTAAAGGTATAAAATAATAAAAACATGATTTTTTTTTCTTTTTTTTTTTTTTAAATTTATTATCACAGGCAGGGCAGGGGTCAGCTAGTTCTGTATTACAAATAAAAATGTTAGCTGATTGTTCATTTTTGCTAATTATCAATTGTTTAAGTGCTGGAAAATAGGACTGTGTACCTTAACATCACATTGAAATTTCCTGGCCTGAATTGATGAAAAGTTAAAATTTGGATAAATGAATAAATAGACAAACATCCAATTTTTTACTTTGAGTTACTATAAATTTTAAGTGGGACCACCACAAAACATAGTCTTTTTCCATCAGAGAAAGAACCATCAAAATCTGACAACCTGTTCAAAAGTTTATATGTAAACATGTTTAGACATATGTTTATATTATTGAATTGAAATTTCTTTAGATTTTGGCTTCAATGTCAAAAGGTATTGGTGTCAAAGACAGCAAAGCAGATATTACAGGTGTGCAAGAATTCCTGTCCTCTTAAAAAGTAAAAACCCACCTTTTTGAAGGCAATTTGAGTATAATACTCTGAATCGTTGCAAAAAATGCAAAGAAAATATAAGGAGGGGGGGGGGGGCTGTCTCACAGAAATTTAATCTTCAGACTTTTTGTCTAGTCAAATCATTTGAGTTTGTTTCTGTACATTTTTTTTTACACATTGCAAAAGAGCTATCAGATCAAGGGTCAGCTTATGTTATGAGCTTCTGAAAATCATGCGAATGAAGTTGGTTAAGGTATTTTTTAAGATGACAAATTTAATTTTAGACTTAGAGAGTTTGTATTTTTTTTTCAGAATATTTTGGCCTTTTTGTATATAAATACTTTTGAGAAGTTATCAGTATTATGAAAATGTATTGTTAAGACAAAGATCACATTCATGTGAGAGTATTTAGCATGAAGAAAAATATACCTTTTCTTGAATTGAAAAAAAAAAATCTAAATATAAACAGCTGAGCTACCCAGCATTAAATTTGATATGGAAAATGGATCATTCTACCTACTTCAAATAAAATCATCAGATACATGTCTGGTTTTAACCTTTAGCAAACTGTCTTTTATTGTCTTTTGATTCAATGATCCTGCCATTTATTGTTAGTTTAAATTTGTTTTTATTCTTTTGTAAATTATGAAAAAACGAATTAATAATTCATACATTATATTTCATATATCTTTAAAAAGATGATAAAATTATAAGAATTCATTATCATTGTAAATCAGAAAATTTTATTCCTTTTTTTGCGGGTGTGTGTGTGTGTGGGGGGGGGGGGGTGCACTTATACCTAATACTATGTTACTCATATTGTTACTATGGAAATCAACATCATTCTTCAATATAAAAATGCAACAACAATGCATCTTTAAAAGTTTTGTACATCATAATTGGTGTGAGTAGGATATGAATGCACAATTTGAAAATAGTCTGTCTGAGGGTTAGTCATAATTGAACATTGAGAGAAATGGATAATTCATAAGAAATTTTTAAAAACATTTTCTATAAGTATCTCGCTTCTGGATTACAGATAAATCTTTCAGATAATTATAATAAAATTTGGCCTGCCAAGTGTTTAGCCAACTATGACAAGGCTGACCAAGCTTACATGAAAAACTGTAATCTTGGAATTTATAAGGGACCAGAAAAACTTTCTTTTTTGACAGTTTTCCATTTTAGAAAATAAAATTAATTTTAATTTTTTTGTTTAAGGCAGGACTTTGCACTGATTCTGTTGTCATAGGTTTTAAAGTATTATAATACTATTAGTTGAAAACAATATTTTCCATATTTTTTTTTTAATTCTGTTTTCACATATGCAGGATAACTGAGTAAAAAAGACATCTGGAGTGTTATAAATTTTTATTTTAGACCACACTTTGCCTTCAACAGAAATTACCATATTCTGTTATTTTATTTAAAATATATTACTTTATATATTTTCTGATAACATAAAGTTTCATATAAATGCCATTTAGACTGCCAAGAAATTACTCAATTTGGAGTGTAATTATTTAAAATTAAATGACAAAACAATTTTAACAAATTACATGCATGCAATCTAATTCATTTCATATTAATTAAAGTTTAGCTCAATAACTAATTGTCAAATTTTACCAGAATTTTTTTTCTGTTTAAAGAACTAATCATGTTTATAAAAATTGCATTTTTCAATTTTAAAGGTCTTTTGGGAGAAGAGATTGGAAGGATTAAGCGCCTGTGACAAAAATGGAAAAGTTATTGAAACATCTGAATTGCCATCTAAAATTAAAGGTAGAGCATGCTTCAAAAATTAGCTTTTCTCTTAAGTTATATTTATGATGTATTATTAATACATACTATTATTTATTGTTTTCTACCTATCATATTTTAATCCTTTTGCTGTGACATTTGGATATATTAAAATTAAGATATCATTCCACTGTCTTGTGTTATTGGAATTTACTGATGAGCTTAATAAACGTTTCATTTCACTCTTTTCTGTATCACTGCTTAAATTTGACCCAGGATAATCATGTTTTAAACCAGAAAGTTTTTTAAGAGGACTAGGTACACTTTGAACTATTTTTAGGGTTTCGTTCATCTCACGAAACCCTATTACTCCTGCTCCGTTGTCTGTCCGTCACAGAGCCATTCTCAGAAACTAGGTAACTTACAGAGTTGAAACTTTGTGTATATTTAGCTGAATACCAGCTATGAAGCTCAAAATATTAAAATTTGAAAAAATCCTATTATTTTAATAAATAGAGATAAAAAACCAAAATTCTAACAGCCTTTTCCCATTAAATTTAAACATGTTTCATTATAGCAGTTGCCAAAAATTAAAAATCCACAATGAAATTCTTTCTACAATAATTAATTTTCTATTGAACGATTTCCACATGCAAAATGAAAATGAAATAAAAAGTTTCACCCATTGAAAAAAAGATAAATATGAAATAAAATTGATTGACGCCATAGTAGTAATAAAACGGATAATTTCTAATATTTCTCAATGATACAAGGAGTATGAGTATGTGTATGTACACAAAGCAGATTAATATCACGTCATTAGAGAATTAAAAAGAAAATCTGATGTCCTATTGGAAGTTTAACGAATTTTTCAAATGTTTGAGAATAATACAAAGTGAGTATCAATAGGAGTAATAGAGAATAGTAAATATATTGAATCGTGATAAAAATCCGATTATGGAAATACTCACATATTTTAACATTTTGAAGGTGTACAACATGTTTAATTTTGAAATTATTTTTTTAAATATCACATTTAGTCTGTATGACAGATATTATTATGACAGAATATAATAGCAGGTTTCGCCCGCTATCGGGTTGGTTTAGATATTCGAAAAAACGAAAAAATAGACCAGTAAATTTTTACTTTATAAAAAACATAACTTTTTTTTTGTTGTTGCTAAATGAAAATTATTTGGATTTATTAAAGAAAGGATAAAGTGTTTTGAAAGGAATATTAAACGAAACCCTTTGAGCGATCTTCGATCACACTTACCCACTTGTTTTTATTTGAGTACTTTATACTATCTTATTGACGTATTATTCTATGGTTTTATGAAGGAAAATGTTTTAATCAAGCTAAAATGTAATTTTTGTAGCAAAGTCTAAAATAATTAATTAAAAAATAATAATAACCTTTTTGCATATATGTGATACACAGAGTGCTCAAAATCCTTGATTATTCCTATCGTAATTTTTAACTGAAAAATTTGTCTTATTTAATCAAAGCATTTTCGTGATTCAACTAGGCAAAAATTGTTATTTTTAAAAATCAGTGATTAAAGATAAAAAATTCTGTAAAGCACACTTGTCACAAAAAGGTTAAAACTACATTTCTACAATTTTGAGCATTTTAAAATAACTTTTGTTGCATATTTTTCTTAGAAGTGTGTTCTATAATGGTAAGGATCAGATTTACAAAAAGTTAATTAGTTTAAGAAAAAAATATAATATGCACCTTAAGAGTCATCCGAAAAATAGCAAGTGAATTGAAATATTTGTAAAAGTTTTGTCACTTAAAACATACTGATAATATATATAAAAAATAAAAAAACACGAACTGAGAAAAATGAATTTAAAGATTGCAACTCTGAATCATTTAAAGGGAAATGAATGCCAAAAAATGCCTTTTCGCCATATTTTTAATTATTGGATCTTTACAGAACTCTGTGAGAATGTACTACTGTTGTCTAAATTCATTTTAAGCAAAAAGTTAGAAGATCGATATTTTCATCATTTTTTTGCAAAATGAAAGGTATCAAGTCCCCTTAATAAATGAAATTAAATATGAACCATAATGGAATAATATAGTAACTCACACTGACACATTGTAAAAGAACTTCAAACTTCTCTTAATTAAATTATATTAAAGAAAAGGGCTATATACAGAAGAACAAAGTGACATCTTAAATTATTAGCTAAATAATTATCTGTATCCACCAAGTTACTAGGCTTTTCAAAACAACCTCTCATTCCATTGTTTCTCCATCTTCTCATTTTAATTTATGAGTTTAATCAATGATCTTAAAAAAAAATCATTTGATTTAAATCATGATTTAATCACTGATTTAAATCATTTGATTAAAATCATTGACACCCTATCTCCACAGTTTTGGCCTTTCCTGATAGTTCGGCTATCCTCAGATGACTGCCTGCACTGGATCAGTAACCTGAAAAAAAAAAAAAAAAACAACAACCAGCAATAAAACAATATTTGATAGTGTGAAGTGTTTAAATGTTTAAAAGAAAACACAAAATTTGTCGAAGAGTCAGGTTTGTCTTTAAAAAGCACATTTGTCATATCGGCTTTGTAGCGATCTCATCTCACGTGAACAGTTTAAAGCGAGTTACTAGCTGAAAGTAACTGGCTTGGCCTTTTGCTTGATGCTAACGCTCTTGCCTATTGTTCATGAGATCCTTGGTTCAACCCCTGCCGCCAGCAGCAGTCTCCTTAGCTTCACTGTCATTTAGCATTAGCAGATCCCCCCTCCCCCCTTTTTTTTCTTTCTCCTCTCTTTTTTTTTTAAATTTCATCACATTTCACAAATTTGTTATCCACCTATTTACTCGTTTCATAGGAATTAAAGAATTTGTCAGGATATTTTTTTTTCAAAATTGCAGTCCGGTAATTGTGCCATAATCAGGATATTGTATATATCAGGAAAATTCTTTGTTGCTTTAAGCAACTTAGGGCTTGATCAGGCATCGGCTTCATGTACTTGTTACAAGTACTCGTTGGGCCTTAACTCAATTTTTTGTACATAGTAGGTGTCAGTATCTTTTACTTATGACTTTGTAAGGGCCTAAATGTTTTGGTTTTAGGTTCGAACCTGGATATTGTTGTATGCATTTGATGACAACTATATCATTAAGTTTATACTTGTTAGGCATTTTTTGTCTCAAATTAAGTTCTCCCTTTGAACCTTTAAAATTTGCTTTTTGGCTTCTTTTCTTAGGTCATCACGATTATTGATAAAGTTAGATTGTGTTTCTGCATTCAGGAGGTTGGTGATTTTAACATCATTCTTTAATATCATTTTAGTCCTGAATTTTAATTCGAAATGGGTTGTGTTATGTTCACACTTCTTTGGAAGGTGGAATTTATTACTTGCTGAACACTGCTCACTATATATATATATATATATATATCACTTCGCTGGGTTATCTACAAGCAATTTGGATAAAACAGAGATTATAACGAAGTTTAGATGTTCGACCTGACATTAGCCCTTGGCAGGTCTGTGGTGATTTGAAAAAAACTTTAAAGTTTTTGATCCATTTTTTAATATTTTGAAATGGACTATCTTCAAATGCAGCAATCATGTTCTGAACATTATAAAAATTAATAGAGGGTTTAAGCAAAGTGTCATGTAATAGAAGTTGCGTCATTTCATTTTTCATACTGTCAGAATCACTTATAATATTTTTAGAAACATTTTTAGTTTTTTTATTGCTTATGGCATCAATTTTATTATTTGAAGTAGTATTAGCACTACTACTCTCATTTGAAATTTCATTTTTGGTATCATATCAGTATTATCTTCATACACAGTATTAAGTTTAAGAACATTCAAACACATAAACAAGAAACAATTCTGGTCAATGCATAAAATATTACAAATGGTTATTAGTTCATTAACTGAAAAATCCTTTTTAATTTGACGAATTTTTTTCTTCATATTTGTCAGGTTCACTTTTGAATGGAAATCTCGCGAATTCCTGAATTCTTTGGTGATCGTTTCTGTTGCCATCATTTTTGAAAATAAAATTATGTAGTTTCTTAACATTTGACAAATTTTCAGTTTTTAAAGCTACTTATAATTTGTAGAAATCTACCAGTTTAGATATATCAAATAAAAACAAAATAAAAACTCACTTCAAAAAGGGGTATCCAACTTGATAGGAACGTATAAGAATTATCACTTTATTATTAATTGCATAAGTAAGAACTCTTTAAATTTTCCAACACATAATCACTTTGCAGTACTACTTATTTATTGGTGATATAATCGACATCTCACTTGTAATTTTTCACAATGTTAATTAATTATAACAAAATCATCTTCGAGCATCTTATTTCTTAATTATGACAGCTCATTTGATAACACTTTTTATGAGTGCAGAATATCATATCACACTTACTTTCACACTGACACATTGTAAAAGACCTTCAAGCTTTTCTTAATTAACAAATTATATTAAATGAATAAAAGCTACATACAGTTGAGGACAGGACTTGTCAAACGAGGTTGCCACTGACGACCAAGTTAATTCATCTGGCGGAGGTTTTTTCTTTTTTCAAAAGTTGACCTAATAAATGAACACAAAGATTTTTTCTCTTCCCAAATGTTAAGAAATAAACTCAGTAACTATATTTAAACAAAAAATATTTTTAACTTATATTTTTAACTTGGCAAAAATAAGTTCATCAACTGCAAGTTTTAAAATATGAAAATCAGAATAATTTGACTAACTTCAGTAGAAAAATAAAAAAACTGTTTTCCTTCTTCACTATTTCGTCAATGCCTCTCCATCAAATATAGATTTTGTAGAACTCAACTATCCAGACATTTTAAGCATCCAGCAATCAGCCTTTTCCAAACATGTTGGTTAATTCAGCTTTTACACTATTTCTTTCTTTCTTTCTTTTTCAGAGATATGTAATTTTGATAAGTTTCATTAGAAAACTTAGATATCTTTCTAAATAATGCATATTCTAAAGTATGTAACTAGTGATTCTAAACTACACTTGTTATTATTTTTCTTCAATTAATTCATAAAAACATTTTTGTGTTTTAAAAATCAATGAAAGGGAAGGTTAAGGGGGTAATTTATTTTTTTAAGCGACTAGAATTTTTTGCTGGTTACCAGATTTTATCAATTTTGTTAAGCCCTGGTTGAGGATATTTACAGAAGAACAAAGTGACCTCTTAAATCATTAGCTAAAGAATTGTCTGTAGCAACCAAAGCTACTAGGCTTCTCAAAAGAACATCTCATTCCATCGTTTCTCCATCATCTTCTGCGCTCTTAGAATGCTGCTACATCCAATATGCATACTCTGGTGTTGACACCACTTGGCAAGCACTGCTGGATTCTGTACTGCTGCCATCTGGAATAAAGGAAAGAACTGAATGGAGATAGAATAGATCTCCACATAATTCTTCTGGTTCAAAACATGTTTATTTGACTTTGTCAAATTTGAATGATTGCTATGGAAAATATCGACATGTTGGCAGCTACGCATTTAGAACAAAAACTTGTTTATGACTGCAGTAGAAGAGTTACAAATTATTAAAATTTTAATTATTTTCTCTTTGGATATCTTTGACAACAACTTATTAAACATCAATGGTTTATTGCCTATTTATATTGTTTCATAATGCAAAGGTTTGTTTTTGATTTTGTCATAAATTGTATCAACTAATTTTTTTTTAATTTGCAAATGCTTTTCTTTTTAAACAAAATGAATATATGATTTTTTTTGTCTAACCAAGTCAAAATACACAGTGAAAAATGAATTTTTGCTGAAAACTTCCATGATAATAGCTTACATTCAATCACATGTAATACATGTAAATTTTGGAGTGCAATATCCTGGCAATTTTAAGAAAACATGTTCCAAAAGTTTAGATAATAGTTTATGCAGGCCTTTTTCTTCTGATTGGGGGGGGGGGGGGAGGGGGAGGGTAATACGAGACAATAAAAAAAAAAATAAATATGAGACAATAAAAAAAAAATACATGAGTGTGTCGCAGACACGAGAGATAGAAGTGAATTGAAACTTAAAGAAAGAGGGATAGGAAATTTGTAGGGTTCATAAATATTTGAAAGACATGTAATTAAGCTTTTGAAAACAGATTTTTATTACTTTGCACAAGATTCAGCTAAAACTTTGCGAAAAGAAATTCCATTCGCAGTCAATCAAATCTGAAAGCATCCTGCATTTTAAAATAGGTGTTTAGCTACTATTTGTTTTAAAGAACTGCTTGAATAAACGCATTGACTTTATATTGACCCAGCGTTTTAATGCTTGTAAGTATAACATAAAATCGATGTTGATAAGCACTTTTATTGCATTAAGCTCGAAGCCGCAGCAGTCGTTCGATGATCTCACAGCCTCAAGCACAACCCTTCCTGCTTTTCGAGCATTAAATTTAAGGAATTTACCCTTTAAAATTTTCTGGTATTGAATTCAACTTTTAAAGAGTCCGGTCAAGTTGTTGGGGTGAAGGGCATGGGGACGCTGGAAGAACTCACGGCCGCCTTCTCCACGAAATTTGGCAAATTCCGTTTAAGAAATGGTAATATTAAGAACGTTCAAAATAACTCATCAAATGGTAGAAAATACAGTGATTTACATGATTAACTAGTTTCCAAAGCAATGTTTGTCGACATATAGTTGCTAATCTTATTTGAAAATACACATTTATAACATCAGATGAAATGTTCAAAAATGGTAACATGGGTTTTACTTGGCTTGGCTGACACCAACTCCAAAAAATCAAATTAATGTACATAAATATAATAATATGCATGATAAATACAATGCTCTTAATTTAATTTCTTATTAACTATTATGTAAAAAAAATTATTTTTTACTTTGTAGTAGTTTCTGAAGTCAGATCTATTTTTGGTTAAAAAAGTTTATTTGTTCGAGGCATTCCTTTTATTTCTTGACCATTAGTGATCCACATCTCATCCAGTTTTGCTTTTTCTACTTGTATTTTCTCGTCTGACTCATACAGGATTTTTATTCCTGTGCAGATTTTCAAATTCAAGAGATGTTCTGGGATCTGCCTCTCTGGCTCAACTAACTTCTCAAACAGGGCACTTTATTGACTCAACTACACCATCAATACAGCCTTTACTATTTGATATTGCTGAGAAATGCCATATTGAGGATAGCTTGCTCATTGTCATTGCAAACATTGTATATTTTTGTTTAAAGTGTTCTGAAGTTCATCTGATTGGAATTTTATCTGTTGCACTTTAAACTCTGGGTGTTTTTCTGAAAAAATTTATAGTACCAATTTATTAAACCCTGTGACTGCATACTTAGGGTGATTATAATCAGAGATCATGACATAAGGCTCAGAACTGACATCAGTAGCAATGACAGTATCACGATAATAGACCATAGTGGTATATAGTGTAAAAGATGTATTTCTGGCAATGTGCAGACTGAATTTCATCCTAATAAGTGTGAGAGTAATTTTTGCTAAATTCAGCTTGAATTAAAAGTTTTCCATAAGTCGGATTGTTTCAAATTTGTACAGAATCTAGATTGTGTGCACTTTACATAAACAGTCCCACATGAAATATGTAAGCTGTTTCTCTAATAAATCTAACAATGCAGCATGATTTTTGGTTTGTACAACAGTTCCATCTGCTGATTTTGTCCACTGTATGATATGAAACTTGAGATTCAAGCTCCACTTTCTTCAAGTCCTTCTACAAACTTGTTGTAGAGCTTGAGGTCCTTATAATCATTGCATGTTTGAAGCCTTAAAATACCATATGGCATGAAATCAGGGGCGCGCCGACCCAGTGTGCAAAGTGTGTGGGGCACACAGGCGCCGAAGTATAGTAAAGGCGCCAAAGATTTCAACTGAGGAGAAAATATTTGAAAAAAGGAAAAATCCTTAATTTAATTATACTGAAATATATTAGAATTTTCTTGACATCTTAATAATGTTTTGTAGATTTACCTGAGTCAAAATTACTTATAATCATTTAATTCTTTTTTTTTTAAACCCAATTTGTTGTTCTTCTACTTCTAAGTCTTCTACACTATATTGCCAAAGGTGATTGGTCACTTACGATTTTAGACGTTTTGTTAACTATCTAGAAAAATACATGAGGAATTAACCTGAAACTGCAGGTGTGTAAACAGTATAGTATAGGTTATATATTTCCGCGAGGATTTTTTCCCGAAACCCCATAGGGGACTGTCAACAAATTGAAAATTAACGAATATATTTTGGATAACCCTGTAAAAACTAATGTAGCAAAAGCATTCAAACTCGAGATTATGAATAAGTGGCTTATTGTAACATACTGTGTTTATTTTTATGAGGATAGTATGTATACTCGTAGAGAAATTAAGGTTTTTATAAAAACAGTCCCAAATTTTGTCAAGTTTTTTACTTATAATTTGCAGAGTTCTTAATATAAAAAAATTTCCTTTTCAGAAAATATGACACACAACATTGTACATAATACTCTGCAATCAGAATTAAAAAATAATAAAAATTGGATGAAAAATGAGCAGGTTTACTAAAAAATGTTTCACTGCGCATGCGCGAATGCAATCAAAATATAATATGCATAATGTATTAGCTAAGTATATAGAGCAACTTTTGTGAAAGCCTCAAAATCATAGCTTGAAAATTCTGAAAATTATCGTCGATAGAAGAAGCTCGAAATCCGTTGTTCCCAAAAAGAAGCAAAAAGATAACGGGTTGTATCCAAATAGAGTAGTACGTGGAATATTGTGTACGCTATCTTGGCACTAATCAACAGATATTTGATACAATCCCTCATCTTTTTGCTTCTTTTTGGGAACAACGGATTTCGAGCTTATTCTATCGACGATAATTTTCAAGCTATGATTTTGAGATTTTCACAAAAGTTGCTCTATATACTTAGCTAATACATTATGCATATTATATTTTGATTGCATTCGCGCATGCACAGTGAAACATTTTTTAGTAAACCTGCTCATTTTTCATCCAATTTTTATTATTTTTTAATTCTGATTGCAGAGTATCAGGTACAATGTTGTTTGCCATATTTTCTAAAAAGAACTTTTTTTTATATTAAGAACTCTGCGAATTATAAGCAAAAAACTTGGCGAAATTTGGGACTTTTTTTTATAAAAACCTTAATTTCTCTACGAGTATACATGCTATCCTCAAAAATATGAACACAGTATATTACAATAAGCCACTTATTAATAATCTCGAGTTTGAACGCCTTTGCTACATTAGTTTTTACAGGGTTATCCAAAAGATATTCGTTCTTTTTCAATTTGTTGACAGTCCCCTAATGGGGTTTTGTGAAAAAATCTTTGTGGAAATATATAAGCTATACTATACTGTTTACACACCTGCAGTTTCAGGTTAATTCCTCATGTATTTTTCTAGATAGTTAACAAAACGTCTAAAATCGCAAGTGACCAATCACCTTTGGCAATATAGTGTATTAAGTAATTTAAAGAAACAATGTAAAACTAGAACTTGTATGAGTGTGTTGTTCAGTGTAGGGGTTTTAGCTTAAAGGTACTGGTGTCGATTATGGGACAACTTTTAAGGGGTAAAAATGAGCATCGCGAATGTTTTTGAATTCCATGCCGTAGGTTTAACGATGTTATTTTCTCACTCGTTGAATAAAGTCTGTTTTAGGCGACAGAAGCAAGATTTTTTTCAGCGCCCCTAAAAATTATCACTTCTGTAGAAACTATTATGCATTGAAAAAAACGTGTGTTAATTAGTGTTTAGGAGTGTCTTCGAGCAAAACAAATATTTTTTTTATCTATTCTATCTTGTACCCTGGACCTATCATCATGGCATTTGCAGGATTTTTGCTAAGGGAGGGGAGGGGGAGGATTGCGAAAACAGGCTAAATTTGGTCAAATATGTCTAAAAAATCTTTATTTAAAAAAAAAATTAGAGTTGCGACCATCCTCTGCAGCCTCTGCTTACGCCTATGTCTATCGCATACACGCACTTGGATATATAAGTGTGATGATTGTAAGATTTGTTCATTTCAATTAAAAGTATTGAAATACATGAGCACTTATTAGCATTATACATAACCTTAGACAGTTCGGAGACTGGATTGACAGAAAAGTTTAATTTAGACATAAATAACTTAGGAGCTACTATGATGGTTGTAATACGCACGTAAAAATATAAATTTATATTTAAACAAGTTGGAAATTGCACATCAAACGTAACAAACGAGCTGCGTTCGTACTATAGTAGTTATATAAATAACCAGATCTTGATAATTTTTAATTCTGTGAAATGAATTATATCGTCTGCAGATTAATTTCTGCAATAAAATAAGCTTCTCGGTCGCTTGACGATTCAACCTCGGAAGCTCCTATAACAAGAAAGCACCGATTAAAAAAAAAAAAAAAATTCAAATTTCTTGATAAATGTTTTTATTAATATTTTCTAAAGTTTTGATTCGATTTTCATAAAATTTGAAATGTCTCGACAAAATTCTGCAGAGATAATATATCTTAAATTTCAAAAAAATTGGTTGGGTAGTTTTTGCATTGTTATATGCGGACAGACGGACGGACCAGACGACAACAATAGGTGCTACGTATTTATATAATTAAGAATGCACCTAAAAAGTTTTAAATTCCTGTGCATTTTATGTCCTACTAGCTGACCCTTGCCCGTGATAATAAACTTAAATATATCTAAAATCCAATGTTGAATGATTTTATATTTTTAAACGAAAATCTTTCCAAACGAATTTAATGTTGGGGATTTTTTTTGTATATATCTAAAAAAAAAAAAAAAAAAAAAAAAAAAAAAAAATTGTTAGAAAAAAAAAAAATACTGCGAATAAGAGGTTTTTTGTACGTTTGTCGTTGAAGTGAATGCGACAGTTTGAAATTTCAAAAAACGGAAAACTTGAATACTAACGCGAATAGAGGTCTATTAAAAGTGTCTTTTGGAATAGTAACTTTTTTTTTTCTAACGATTTATATCTGTTGTTTTATTGCACATTCTTTTTGTAGTTTATAATTTTTGTTAAAAAAAAAAAAAAAAGTTAAAACTAATCTACAGTAAAATCTGCTAAAACGGAAGTACAAGGGATTACAGACAACCCAACAGATTTTCATGCTTTATTCAAATATATTCTATTGTAATTCTATTTCCTCTGGAACAAAGACATTTTTCCGTTTAATGCAGGATTCTGATATAGACAGGTTCCATTGTCACAAATTTTACTGTATTTCGGATTTTATTTAGAAATCTGCCAACTTCCTTATTTTTCAAGTCAAATAAACATATTTTGAACCAGAAATTTTATTTAATATATGTTCCAATGCAGAAGTTGACAAGTGCCGACGAAGTTCGTACTGAGTTAATGTATGAAATTGAATAAGAACCCTATAGAAACAAAACACATTTTATTAAATAAATTTCCTGCTTCAAAATACGTTTTTTTGACCTGGAAAAAGAAAACCCGGAAGGTTGGCAGCTATGCATTTATACTCATTGAAAAAAATTAATTACAGTTTTTTTTCGAGGGGTGGGGAGGTAGAAATATGGGCACCAACTGAAGTTCTGCACACAGGCACCGGATACTGCTGGTGCGCCCCTGTATGAAATAAAAATCATTTTTGAGTTGAGTTAAGGTATTTGCTAACGTTGTAAAAAAAGGTGTTGCCACCAATAATGAGAAAAATAGATAAAATGAAAATGAATTTAAAAAACGGACTGTGACAGATATGACAAATGTGATAGACATGACAATATTTAAACACTTATGTTTCAGTTAATTTTCTGATTTTATTTTCATTTTCATCATTAACTGTTTGTTTTGATACACACAGAAAGAAAATAAACTATAAGTATTTTATGCAAGTATATATTTTGTTTAAACTAAAAAAAAACAAAAAAAAAAACGTTTTTTGTGACAGATATGGCACGGCACTAACATAAAAATGTCAGACTTCTAACAAAAAAGTATAAAGATTTATAATGGTAATTTTTATGTTATTTTAGAAAGTAAAGAGCCAGTTTTCAAAATAAAATTATAATAATAAGATTTATTCAATGTTTGAATGCTTCAATCAATATCAAAGTTTGGATAATCAGAGCTGATATTTTGTGTCAAAGTAAGAAGTAAAAAGAAAATAACGGTAAAAACTTACTTTTTCATATATAATGTTTTTCTTGTTGTTTTCAATAGATTTGATACGTTTTCTCTAAATTAAAATGAAAAAAAAAAAAATTTTTGAAATTTAAAAATTGGTCTCCATGTTTCTCTGCGTGAAATTAATCAAAAAAGAAATTGTGAAATTATAGTTTTTAACTTTTTGCAAAAAATGCAACATGACAGTACATGCTAAGTGCTTTTACATATTTCAGAAATAATTAAAATTTGAATTTCCATGGTTATTTTATTTTTATTTATGCATATTTTTATTTATATTTTAGAAAGAATTCATGTAAGTCGAAGGTTTCGAATGTTTTTTTGGCTGTGCCCCACCTAAGCATCTCTAAAATCTTGATTGCCTCCACTCCTCTGTAACATATCATTCTTATTATTTAAATCACACTGAAAAACTTTAAAACACGCTTTAAACAGTGAACTCTTATTCACATAGAGGAAGTCTAAAAGAGACAAGTCCCTTAACATTCTTTTAGCTTACCAAACAGCTAAAATTTTGTTTTCACAAAACTGTTTTTAACATAAATGTAATGAAGCAATACATCTTCACCTCTATGACTTGAAGATACAAACGTGTTACATGGTCCATATTTTTATCTTTAGCAAATTTCTTGAAGATACTCTTAATGTAGCATTAAATTTGATAGCATTCATACACTTTATAATTGATTGTAGTACCTCATTAAGAATAAACTGGACACTAAGGTTTCTCTATGAATATTACAATTTAGTAGAGCCCTGATTCATTGCATCTTTCATTTGCATTCATCATTTTAATTCAACAGCCCTAGAACAATTGCAACAAATTCTACGTTGATCCACAATCATTGTTTTTCATCATTTCTGTCTAATGTTCCTGGGAGAAATGATGGATCGAGATTCTACTGTTCTACAAAAAGTATTTCTGTGTTCTCATCTTAGTTAATTTAAGTAGCCATTTTTTCCCCCCATCATGATACACATCTCTGTTAGTGGGCTCTCCCTTCCCAATTATTACAAGTTCACCACTGTATGTAATTTGGTTTTAAATTTTAAAATGTATATGTTATAATGTATGTTTATAGGATGTCTATATCAGAGCCATAAGAAATTGACTCTCGTAGCTGCTAATCTTCTAGAATTTTCCAAGTCAAATAAACATATTTAAAACAAAAATTTTATTTCATAATTGATTGGGTGATTTAAAAAACTACTACAAAAGTTTACTTTTTTTAAGTACTGTAATGACGTTTCTCATTACATATCCTCTTATTCTTTAAAATTAATCCTCCCCCTTTGTTGTTTCAAAATTATTTAATTTATTTAACTTTGGCGACAGATAACAAAAACCGCACGCCAAAATAAAAAGTGCAAATTATGTTTGAAACAATTTGTATCACTCCTATCTCGACTGTTTCAGTATTAACTTAATTGGTACGCCTCCTCTTCAGTGATTATTGCCTGTAACACGAACCTGGATACCAAATCAACTGCAAAATAAAATTGTGCTTTGGACAATTTTGTAATGAAACTATTCTCTCCCACATCTAACTTTTATTCCAGCTTAGCAGTATTTCCACATATATATATTTTATTCCTGTGACGCCGCAGCTATGCATCCGTTTACCCAAAGTCTGGATTCAACAGTACAAGTACATTTTATTTTTATTTTTGCAAACATATCCTTGAAGGTAGGTCCACATGTATAGGCAAAAATTACATAGATTTATTTATCCATTGTCACTTATTGCAAAAGCAACATTAGTGAATGACAATATCACACTATATTCCAACAGCCAACAGAAAAACATGATCGAACATGACAGTAAATATGACTGTGTCTTAATGAATAGGTGCCAAGATTTACAGATACATCATTATTTTTGAATAGTAATCTTCACATTATTTAATCGCAGAATTCTGGGATTTAATAAGTTGAATATTACTATTCAGAAATAATGGTATTCAAAATCTACAATATTAGAAGACAGAAGTAAAAATGAGGCCAAAATTTTGAAATTTGATCTGTGGTCTAAGTAATTAAAGGTTGAATTTTTAATGCAAACCCTATGGACGATGCTGTGTCTCTGGCATATGCCATAAGTATTCATCAATCACAGTGTCTACACATAAGCATTTGTGGACATTGATAGAAATGAATTCTCACTTGAACTGACATATATCGGCTGCTCGAGTGTAAGAAAACTGACTGATCTGTGATTTGACTTCAGTATTGATTGTTTGCTGAAAATTAACTGGCTAAAGTTTCGTAATAATGTTTTCAACCAAGGTTGAAGTCAAACAATGCAATGTTGATAATAATGTGGTTTCAAGTGTATGAGAGCAGTTGTATAAAGATTGATGCAAATGTTTATATTCAAATGTAAATTGTGTAAACATGTTTTGCATTTGTTGGGCAGTTTAACCCAACTATGTAACGTACTAAACTAAAATTTTTATTTTCTGGTGTAGAGTGATGTGATGGTGAGCTGTAACTAACATTTTATTTATTTCTTCATTTAATTATTTGCAGGTCTGCAAATAATTGCACTGTTATTTCTAAAGTGATATAAATTAAAACCAGAAGTTTTTCAAAAAAATTAGTAATTGTTTTTTATCATAAAATTAAATTAGGTATATGAAATGGGAAAATCTATGTTAGCTATTCCTAAGTCAAAGATTATGAATGATTTTTTCCTTATTATTCCATGTTTCCATTGACTTTCATAAACATTAGTGCTTTGTCATAAAGTACCTTTAGTGGACCAATCTGTAATGTTGTTTGATCTAGTATTTTTTTCTTTGATAAACTTGAATGGAAAAAAAAAATGTTATGTATTTTTTAAATTTTATTTTTACAACTAGTGTGCACAATGCTTTGATGAATAGTTTAATGAAATGTTTAATATTTATGTATTAGTATATAGTTTTATTAAATTAGCTGACTTATTTTTATTTATTTTTTCAGCTGTTGGTTTGCAACTTGGTGATGACACAATTCTGAGAAGCATTGCAACTGCTCTTTATCTGAATGGTCGTCCTATTACTGGTCAAAACAAACCAAAAGCGCTATTAGATAAAAGTCCTGGAGTTTATATTAATCCAACTCAGCCCCTAGTTCTTGTATGTATTACTCTATTACTACTTATGAAAAAAGTCAAATATATTTTATTTATAAAGAGTTTATCATGTTATGATTTATATGTTAGTTACTTATAGCTTGTATTTTATCAATTCAATTTTGTTGTTAAATTAAGGGGCTCTTCGCCTTTCGTGCTCCAACCACCAGACATTCAACATTTGCGCATTGTAAATTTGTTCATAATTCATCCATTGGTGGGAACACATTGTAATCTACCATAATAACCAATTCAAATTTCTTGGAATTACAAACATTTTAAGAAATTTAAATTGTTTATAGATGGGCAGGCCGGCAGACACATTAATTGCACATACCTTGTGTTTGTGTGTTTTATGTAATAACTTAGTTGGTAGCTTAGTATCAGTAATGCATAGCTAATTTGTAATTATTTCCGTATTCATAATAAAATATTTTGTTTGCATTAGGAAATGAGTCTAAATTCAAAGTAATCACTGTAAATGTCTTCATATAGCAAACATAAAAAAACAACTTTATTTAACTGTAGATAGTCTATTTCTTGCCAGTGGTCGTTACGAATAAAAATAATTTGTTGAATCAGTACTAGATATTTTTATCTTGAGTACAGTCATCATACAGTGAAACATAAAAAAAAAATTTATTTAAATTTGGTTAGTATATTTCTCACTAGGAGTGGGTGTTATCGGTGTTAAAGAAAGTTGAGTTTCCCAATCTAATTTTAACTTGGAGTATAGTTACCACATGAGAAAACATAAAAAAATCCATTTTAAAATTTTAGCTATGCAATTTCTCACCAGGTGTGCTACCAGTATAAAAAGCCTATATAAATTGTTTTATTAAAACAAACAATTAACATGGCAGAAGATTATTATGAAGATTTATTAAAAGAAATATTTAAATTTGGTTTTCCTATTTCCCGTCAGGGCATGATATGAATGCAGAAGAAAATTGTGTTAAATCTGTACTGCTTATTTGTAACATCAATATAGCTTTGTTCAGTAAAACAAAAAAAAAATCAGTTTTACTTAAATTTGGTTGCTCTATTTCTTCCCAAGGGGTGCAATAAACACAATTTTTTTTTTTGTTGTTGAACTGTATTACCTAATTTTAACTTGGAGTATGGTTCCCATAGGAGAAAACATAAAAAAATCTATTTTAAGGTTTTAGTTATGCAATTTCTCATCAGGGGCCCTACAAGCATAAAAAAAACCTTATCATGTGGCAATTTTAATCACTTGACTGAGGCATAAGCTTATTCTGGAGATTTATTTTTAAAAACATAAAAAAATCAATTTTATTTAAATTTAGTTACCCTATTTCCTCCAAGGGGGCACTATAAATGCAAAAGAAAAATTTGTTGAATTTGTATTCCATAATTTTAACCTGGAGTAAGGTTGACTTATGAGAAAACATAAGAAAATCTCATTTTTAACTTTTAGTTATACAGTTTCCCATCTTGAGTGCTACCAGTGTAAAAAAAAACCTAATGAAAATTCTTGTCAAACATAAATTTGACCATGTGAAAAGCTTATTCTGAAAATTTATTAAAAAAAACAACAACATACAATGTAAATTTATTTAAATTTAGTTACCCTGTTTCCTGCCAGGGGATGATATAAACACAAAAGAAAATTGTGTTAAATCTGTACTACTTATTTTTAACATCAGTATAGCTGTCATATAGTAAAACATGAAAAAAAAATCAGTTTTACTTCAATTTGGTTATTTTATTTCCTGCCAGGAGGCACTATAAACACAAAGAAAATTTTGTCAAGTCTGTATAACCTAATTTTAACTTGGAGTATGGTTCTCATATGAGTAAACATGAAAATTTTTAAAGTTTTAGTTATGCAATTTCCCACCAGGAGTGCTACCAGCATAAAAAAAAAGTGTGAAGATTTTTATCAGAACATAAATTTCACCATGGCAGAAGTTTATTCTAATAATTTATATTAAAAAAAAAACATAAATCAATTTTATTTAAATTTATTACCCTATTTCCCACCAGGGGATGCTATAAACACAAAAGAAAGTTGTGTTGAATCTGTGTCATCTATTTTTAACTTCAGTATAGCTACCATCCAGTGAAACATAAAAAAATCAATTTTATTTATTTTTTGTTACCCTATTTCATCCGTGGGAACACTATAAATGCAAAAGTAAATTGTGTTCATACTACCTATTTTATATCTTGATTATGCCCATCATACAGTGAAACGTTAAAAAATAAAATCCCTTTTATTCAAATTGGTTAATAAATTCCACACTAGGAGGTGTTTTTGGTGTAAAAGAAAGTTGAGTTTAAATTATCTAATTTTAATTTGTATGGTTGTTACATGAGAAGACATAAAAAAAATTCTATTTTAAAATTTTAGTTATGCAATTTTCCACCAGAGGTGCTTCTAGCATAAAAAAAACTAATGAGAAATTTTTAATGAGCAATTTAGTGATCAGGTCCCAACCATTTTCCAGTACTCACAATGTTTTTCCTTGCTCACTTTAACGACTCGACTCATAAATAATCTGAATCTTCATTTAGTGACCTTTCCATAAACATGAACAAACTGCACATTGTATTCAACTTTTCTGTGAAGTCTAAAGAAAAAGAATTAACCGAACATTTGTGTCTTCTGATTCTGACCCTTTCAGATGTTGGCGAGCTTTGCCACCCCTCTCCCTCCTCCTCCATGCACTAGGAATGACAATGCACCTAACAACAGCTCTGTTAAATTTCTGGGAAATTTCTCTCCCATTTTGCCTGTAGCTTTGCAGTACTTGTCCGCTGGCTTGTGATCGTCCCAAAAATGTCAGTATCCCGCATGTCACATGATGGGATAATCTCTTGATGTGCAATCTTTTTGGAGTCATTTTGTTGATGCTAAATCATTTGTGTTGTCAGTATTTGTTTTATACTAAACATTTTTTATTTTTCCATGACTCCTATTGTACATAAAAGATTATCTATATCCATTGATATGAAGGTGAAAATTCTTAAAAGTGTAACTAACATCATATAACAAAATGTGAAATTGTTAAAATATTTAACATCCCAAACCCTTTTCAAGATCATAAAAAATTGGGATGCCATAATGAAAGTAAAAGAACCTATACTGCCAAACTGATTGCATATTAAAGAAGCTAAATATTCTGTATTGGAGAGGGCTTTTATTAATGGAAGAAGAATATGAGATCAAAGAATATGCCAATTGATGGAAATGTGTTAAAGAATAAAGCTCAAACATTTGCTGAAAAGTTGAATGTCAATGAAAATTTCAAAGCCTTAGATGGATGGCTGCAAAATTTTAAAACATGGAATGAATTACTCTTCAAAAAGCTCTGCGAAGAAAGCTCTTCTGTAAATCACGAAACAGGGAGTCAATGGAGAGTTACAACACTGAAAATTTTTTAAATAAATACAATGAAGATGACATATTTAATGCTGATGAAACTGTTCCTTTTTACAAGTTGCTACTGGAGAAATCTTTAGTTTTTAAAGATAAAACTTGCTTTGGAGCAAAGCAGCAAAGAAAAGATTAACTGTTCTACTAGCAGTTAACATGTCTGTAATCGAAAAACTTCCTCTGCTGTCGTAGGAAATTCTGAAAAAGCACATTGTTTCAAGGGAATCAAAACATTGCCTTTAGTTTAGAAAGTGATTAAGAAAGCATGGATGATGTTGAAAATTTTTCAAGAGTGGGTCAAGTAGCTAGACAAAAAAATTAAAAATAAACAAAGGAAAAGATCCTATTAATCATTGATAACTGTGCGGCACATCCTCCAGAAAAAAAAAAAAAAATCTTGAAGAAGTAAAGATTATTTTTCTTCCCCCAAGTGTTACATTTGTTTTACAGCCTATGGATCAAGGTGTTACACAGTGTTTTAAAAAATGTACCCAAAGAAACTAGTCAATGACATTCTCATTAACTTAGAAGACAAACAAAACTCATACAATGAATTTGTTATAATAGGCTATTCATATTGCAAATACTGCTTGGCAAGCACTTTCCAATTGTTTCCATCATGTCATATTTTTAAAGAAACAAGCTTCAGAAACTGAACCTGCTGCCAAGGGGTCCAAAAAACAGAACACTGAAGCTGAAGATTTCAATCAACTAATGCAAGAAATAAAGAAACATGTTTTACTGCAAAATGTAACATTCAAGGGTTATGTTGCCTTTGATGATAAGTTAGAAACTGAGGGGAATTTTCAGAAGATGACTTAATCTGCAGTCTTCTCAATCCTGAACAGGACATTCCAAATAATTCTTCAGATGAGTAAATTGACGATGTTCCAGAAACACCTACTACATCAAAAGAAGCAAAGGATGCCATCAAGAGTCTATGAAACTTCTTTGGTTGACCTCAAGAGCAGCATTCTGGAAGTTTCTAGCCGCCGTTTGAAGCAAAAAAGTATAACATAATTTTTCAAAAAATGTTTTAATTAACTAGTGTAAGTTATTTTTCAATTTTGTAAAATGTCTAAATTAATAATTATAAAAGTATTCCATAATTTGTATGTTTTTTTTAATTCTAAATATTAAGACAAATTACTACAAATATTTTAAAAATTTCTATAAATCAATAGTTTTACGTTTGAATTTTGAATGTTTGTATTTTTGAACTGCATTAAAACATGCATTTTGAACTGCATGAAAAACAACCAACAGTAGCAACTTTTGATATAACGACCATTCGATTTAATGTCCTATTTGCCGAGGTCCCGTAAAGGTCGTTAAATCACGAGTCTACTGTATATATATATTTGGCAATGGCAGAAGCTTTTCTAAAGATTTGAGTAAAATTTGTTTGTGGAAAGTGAGCTTAAAATGCATTAAGAAAGTTAATTGAAGACACAGTTATACACATAGATACATGAAGCATCATAAGTTAAATAAAATTCATAGAAAATATCTCTTCCAACAGTCATTGGCATTAAAGTGTAATTCATCTGAATTATTTTATTTTTTATGTTGTCCTGTAAAAGAACTAACTATAAATGTTACATCCCATATTTTCAATTCAGAACTTGTTTTAGTAAGCCTTAGTAACATATACAAATTCATAGTGTTTCAAATAACATAATGGCACTGAAATGCATTTTGAGTACTTACCACCCTTAGATGGTAGTGTAATCTTAATTCTTTTGTGCAGTCCTGTACATTAACTATAAATAGTATATATACCTTCTTCAAGAAAATACATGCTGTATGTGACTGTAACAACATACTAAAATAACATTACCATCCACATTCTACAAACACATGTAACATATATTCGTTTCGTAAAATTGTTGCATATATTCATGTACAATAACTATAAATGCTATAATAGACCCTCTTCAAGAAAAAGCAACAACATACTAAAATTACATTACCACCAGCATTGGGGGGGGGGGGGGGGTTGTTGCCCTCTTAGCACTGTTCAAATTTCAAATTTGAACTATATGTATATTTTGGGATGATTAGGTTTTGTAAAAAAAAAAAATGTTTGCTGAATGGTTTTATACAAGGTGATTCCTTAATTCAATTTCGACTCTAACAGCTGGTAAACTGAGTTAGCTATAGCCAGAAACGTGGTGTCTAGTTATAGTAAAACTGGTATGTGTGTTACATAAAGAGGTACTTGCTAGTGGCATTGTTGGAAATTGGCAGAGGTAATGTTACTATCTCAAAAATGGCACAAGATATGGTAAAAATGTCAATTACAAAGTTCTAGAGCATCCTTGATTTAGTATGAAATGATGTCTTACACGTAAAAATAACTTTATTAGAAACCCTGAAATGTAATTTTTTTATATTCAGTCTCCAGTTTAAATATGCCACTAATTCTTTGCTGAAGTGCACAGTCATATAGTGGATGCAGATTTACTAATTACTCACTTATACATGTAAGCAAGATACAATTTATTTTTATAAGAAAATTAAGTATGTTCATTGTGTTAATGCATCATGTAGATGTAACCTGTGTGTGTCCTGATGATTGACCCTGGGCGCAACATTAACTTGATTTTCTTATTAAAATAAATCATACCTTGCTTACATATGTTAGTTTCGAGGATGTTCTTCAATTTTGTAAATGATTTTTTTCCTGAAACTTGTACCACTTTCAAGATAGGAATGTTAACTCCACAATTTGCCACCAGGGGGCACTGCCAGGTACCTCAGTATGCAATGCATACCTTTTTTATTTTACCTAGACACTATGTTCATAACATTTAGTTCAATACATTTCGAATAGTTCCATAGGAAAATTTGACAGATTTTACACCTCTGATGGTATTACAATATATTGTGAATCCACTTTTTTTTTAGGCTGAAGGTTCTGATATTTTCGTACGAAAAATGAATATTTTGTTGAAACTCGGAATTTTGACTAAAACTTTGGTTAAGGTTCCTCTCCCCTCACACAAAAAGACCCGCTTGCTAATGTTAGTCCTATGCAGCATTATTTTTCTAATATCTCATTTGCCTTTCAATATGCTTAAACTTTGTTTTGTTTTTTCTCTTCATTGGATAGCTGAGATCAATCTTTATTTCTGCCATTGATTACTATTTTGATTTTCTTTGCTGATCTTTTTTTACAAAGATACTTTCATTTCAGAACTGGTTCCAAAAGTAAAAGTATCTTAAAAAAAATAAAAAAATCTGCAAAGAAAATCAAAAAAGTAATCAACGGCAGAAATAGAGATTGATCTCAGCTATCTAATTCCAAAAAAAAAAAAAAAAAAAGTGCTTAACATATTAAAATGCAAACGAGATATTAGAAAAATAATGCTCCATAGGACTAACATTAGCAAGCGGGTCTTTTCGCATGCAAGGAAAGGACCCTTAACCAAAATTGAGCAATTGGACTTCAGTTTTTGTTAAAATTCAGTATTTTATTAACCACTTAACAGTCTCATTTTAGGACTGCTGTAGTGACTAAAATGTCAATTTTTGATTAGAAATTAAAATTTTATGATTCTTTTTGAACTTGGAAGTGTAATTTGTACTTGTATAACACTATTTTGCACAGTTAGAAGATATAATTTTTTTTACTAAAAGCTTGCACATGCATAAAATCATGAGTGAAGCCGATTTTGCAAATAAACATTGAATCGCAAGCCTGGCGACAGCGACTGATAAGTCATTGACTAATCAAATAATAGTTATATGGCAATATAAAAGAATAAATTGCTGTTTGCACAATTTAAAATAGTTTATGTATTTTTAAAAATACTAGTAAGTATTTGTGGTTTGTTTATTTGAATTTCAAATAATAAAAATCATTTTTAACTTTTTCAGGGACTTCATGTTACTGATGAGGATATTGCTTTGCAAGAAAAAAGAGTCTTAGAAGCTAGAGAGAAACTCAAAGAAGCATTGAATGAATAAAGACTGCTTCCATAAAACTTCGAATAGATTTTTGTGATAATGTAAGTATATTAAATGATTAAATTAAATAATTCATAATCATCATATAATCATATTATAAAATAAATTTATCTATCTATATATTTATCTTTTTAAAATTGCAACACTTACTAACTACCTGCACACTGTAACAACCTGGCAATACATTTAAATTCTGATAATTTATTGGTAGAAAATATTTTATTTATAAATTTGTTATGGCAAATCTTTGTCATAAAAGTTAGACATGCTCTTCATTGTATGTGTGATTTTGTATTGTACCTCTGTTTAAATTTTGTGCTAACTTTTTATCTAGTTTGATAGTTATGTGCTCCTGCATGTGATTTTTATAGGTATAAAATGCAATTTTTATAATTCAGAATGAATTTAAATATACATTAAGTTTTTGCAGCATGCTTAGAGGAATCTCCCTTGTTAATTTAATAGCCCACTAATAAATACTTGCAGTGATGTATGTATTATGAAAAACTATGTTTTTAACTTAACTGTCTTGGAAGTCATTTTTAAAAATAAGTTGAACAGAATATTTAATTCTTGAAGTAAGGAGGTGGGTGGAAGAGTGTATTAGTGTGTAAGATGTTAAATAAATGAATGTATTTTAAGGCTTGTTTTAATGATAATCACTTTATGTAAATATACAATATTTTAATTAATCTGAAACTTCAAATTTGTAGAATGTTATTTATCTATAAATTTCTATAGTTGAATATTATAATATTCAATTTAGACTTCAATCTTTTTAAACATAATTGGGAAATATTTTACTTCAAGTAATTATTCTAATTTTGTTCATGCTTTTGATAAAATATTTATTTATATCTTTACCAAATTTTGAATATGTTATTTAGGTTGAGCCTAGTAGGAAAATTCTTACAAATAGTTTTTTAAAAATTTTTTTTTTATTATTATTATTGCTAAGCAACGGCAGCTTCAGGTTGGAAGTTGGAAATAAGCAGGCGGAGAATCAGCAGTGTAAAATCCCAAATCTTCCAGGAAAGAGAGCATTTTGATGCTCTGAGGGAGATTTTTCTTCTGCCTATCCCTGAATTCATCACTGATAGTAAGAATAACAATATAAAAATGTGTTGTAAATGTTTTAGTGGAAGCCTATGTTGTACCAAGAAAAAAAAAAGTAACTACTACAATAGAATCTCTGAATAGCTGACAACCCGACCTGAACCCACAAATTTCATTTGAAGTCAACCCGCAACCCGACCTGAACCCAACAAAAAAAATTCCTCGACCCACAACCCGACCCAAACCCGCAAAAATAATTTTCGGCGACCCGCAACCCGACCTGAACCTGACATATTTCAATCTGCACCCGATCCAAAATGAAAGGACAATAAATCATGTTTTAATGCTATTATGAAATGTAATGTGCAATTATATCTCTAATACCAATTTTATATTTTATGTAGAAAAATGTACAAATCTATATTATTTAATATTCAAATGTAGTGAAACCTCTGAATAGCGGACACCTTGAGATCGTTGAATAGATTCCTGCATTGGGTCGGGTTGTTTCAACATTTTTGGGGGGTCAGGATGACTTTAATTTTCTTTCTGAGTGTCCGGTCCATAGAAAAATTATTTCGTGTCATATATAGATTTTTTGCAAGTTGGATTGTTGGGATTTTTACAAAAGGTTTGAAGAGAACTGTGTTTCAGATGGAAAGAAATACGTATTTGAATATGAGTGAGTATATATTCAATTCACTGCATGAGAAAAAATAAAATGTATATAAGAAATGTAATTATAGACTTCTTTACGGTGCAAGAACCATTTTTTTCTTTTCTCAGAATATGAAAAAATATTTCATTTATGATATACACAAAAATGCATGTATCGTATTTGTGATAGTTTATGCACACATACACCATACACCTGCTACGCCTGCATAGATTTAGAGGTGCCCACTATTCCAAGGTATAAGCGTAAAAATATATAAGTGTCAGGAATTAAAAAAGTGTTCTCTAAATAGAGGTGTCCATTTTATGGGAGTGTCCATTATGTAGGTCTTATTGTATATATGAAAGGATAAAAATTAAACCTTTTTAAAAGTAAAAGTTTAAAAAGTTAATATCCCCAAAATTTATCTCTAATTGCCCCTGTTATTGGTTTTCTAGCCTCACATTTATCATTCTCGTGCTTCAAAATCCTAAGTTCTTTAAAAGGGAAATTGCTGATTAAGGACTTCTTGCAGTCGTTTGTGGCTTTGATGCAAACAGGTTTGCAGAACTTGATGTCATCAAAGAACAAAGGCATCATGCGAGAGCTAAATAACCAATAAGATGGTTTTTACTCTTCCATGTCTCAGTGGCACAATATATATTTAATCTGAAAAACTAATGGACATTCTTTTGAAAAAGTGGGTGAACCTGAACCCGACCCACAAGAGTAAAAACCCAAACTGAAACTGACCCGAACCCAAAAAAAATTAATGTCAACCCAACCCGCAGCAAAAAAGTATAAATCAAACCGACCTGAACCTAAACTGCAACGAAAAAATAGTGCCAACCCGACCCGAACCATGGGTCAGGTGCGGGTAACCCAACCAATGCAGGACTCTAGCTGACACCTGCAGAATGTTTGTTATTTGGAGGTGTCTGCTATTCTGAGGTAAAATCATACAAATATGTAGGTGTTGGGGATTGAATAAAGTGTCTACTACTCAGGGGTGTCTGTTATAGAAGTTTTACTGTATTTATTAAGAGCTTATACTACATGATTATACCTTTTCCAATAGAAAATGTGGAACAATCCATTAATGTAATCAGAAATGCAGTGGGTTAATTGATATTTCATAATTTTTGATTTTCCAGTAAATACATTTTTATTCTTGTCATATTGATATTATGTTTTTAGAGGACTCCTTGATATCAACAATGTAATCAATTCCTTAAAATTGCCTCACTTTATGACATTGATACTTTCACCATGCCCACAGAATGCAAGTTCTTGTTTACTCAAATATAAAACAGTATGAGTAACAGTTGGCAAGAAAAGTCTGTATTATCATTGAGCTAAATTTTGAATAATCTTGAATTTTCTCTTGGGGCATCAGAATATTTTTTTTTTTTTTTTTTTTTTGAAAATGTCCCAAACTTCATTCTTATTTTAAATGTTTTCCAGACCTTTTATATATTGATCTAGTTATATTTGACAAGTCTGGAAATCCTCTTTATTCCATGCAGAATGTTTATTGCTGAAAAGTGAGCAGAGCCACCAATATAATTTTCTTAATGTAGTTGAACTACATGACTATTTATATTCATCAAACCAAATGTTTTTAAAATTAATATTGTTACATTTCTACTCTATTTTATCTCTTTCTCGACTACAATTGCTCACAATTCTGTTGGTGTCCCATGATGTAGCTCTACTTTATCTTCATCTTTCCATCAATTAAATGATTTTTGTAATAAATTAAAATCAATATCATTAGCAGGATATGCACTAGATACTTTTGTTGGTAAAGTATATAAAATATATATTAACAACAATTTAAAGAAAGTAGCTGAAAACAATAAAAAAGAAGAAAAAAACACATCATATTTAACTAATAAAACAAACTCTGATATTCTTCCAAAGCAGGACTGCTTTATGGTTGAAACTCATTTTTGGTTGCAATAAAGACATTGTTATAAGAAAACTTCATTTTGTTATTTTAACAAGAGAAAGTGGGAGATAGTGTAGGGGATCAGGGGACACTCTACTTTTACCTTTATTAACTGAAGTTCAGCCAGCAAAATCACATCAAACAATTTATGAAAAGAAGCACACATACTACCAGCAATGGATTTCAATCTTTAGTAAAGTATTTTACATATCATTCTAAGTACTCCCCATTTTCTCTCTTGTAATACTCATTCAAGTAAAGTAGGCTGCCGTCATAGTTATCATAGCAACCCCTTGTATAGATAAAGATCTTGGTACATCTTCCCTTGATCACTGCTCCATAGGCCAGAGATATATTGCTTGATGCTCTGCACTGTCTCAGATTGAAAAAATATGATTGTTTAAATGCACTTTATTGCATTGTGTTTTATTACTTATTGAAAATTTGAAAATTTGGAACAATTTTTCCACTTGAAGTTTTTACCCTGTCTTATTGACAATATTACCTACTGTAGCTTTAGATGTAGAACCCATGCCTTTCACAGCATTTGTTCATAACTGAATATGGATAATTCTCTTTGGAAAGTGCAGAAATATAGCCTTTCATCCATGAGTTCTGTAAAAGTACCATTTTGCATGTAAACAAAAATTTCAGTTGCCAGACAATTTATACTTTAAAAAACATATTAACTGTGAAAAATAATTTCTGTATGCAGACGCTTTTTTTAAACCAAAACAAACTCGTCTAAAAAATGTGCGAACAACCTCTGTAAATGAAAATAATTAAAAGTAATTTATTTATGAAATGGATAAATTAAATGGTGAATGAATGAAAGTGACGGTGATGTGATAAAGATGGCAAGGCATTGAGAACCAGACACAGTGTGTTGTTCCTAACGAATTCTTTGAAGTTCCTTTCTGAAGATAAAAACACTCTTACTTCAGTGATGTGAATTGTAAAAAACCCAGCTTGGACGGGTAGGTGGGTGGCTACCCGGACAGCTACCCACTACAACTCTTATGGTTGTAAAAAACCCAGCCTGGGCAGGTAGCTGGGTGGGTACCTGGGCAGCTACCCTCTACAACCCTGATTGGATGTCTGATTGGAACCCTGATTGGAACCCTGAATCTATACAGAATGATCCTAAAATAGTTTAAAGGAATTATTAAAAAAAATTAAAGGGTTAACCAGGCATAAAAAAAATAGACAAAAGTCACGTAGGAAGATAGGGTTGCAATTCACATATTCAGTCAAAAATACTGAGTGTCCTATTCAAAGCTGAATCTTAATTTTCATTCAGAAATTTAATGATACTGTCCGATATTTTCAGCAGAATTTCTTTGCTTTGTGTGAAATGTGAAGACATTTCATGAGAAGTGCTGGCAGTGTACAGTAATTCAAGCAGTGATGCTTTACATTCTGAAATATGGAGCATTTGGTTCAGTGTTGCTTGTGTATGGATATAGTTACTTCCAGCACTGATAGTGTTCTTATTATATTTTTCAGAAAACAAAGTAAGTCTGTTGAAAAAGTCATTAAAATATCTTGATTAATGTTAAAGTTATGAATGAATATTCATGGGCAGCTTACTTAAAGTGAGAGCATTTGTATTTTTAACTAAATAAATGAATTTGATCCTGTATTTTTATGTGATTTTTGTTTGTTTTTGTATGCTTGATTTTCCCCTACGTGCCAGGTATGGAATTATCTTGTATAATACACAGTTGTTTTTTGACATTTTTAAATTAATTTTTAAATAGTAGTATTATTTATTTTAATGCATTTCAATATCATACTGAACTAGAAATGAGTTGAAACTGTGTTGCATCTCCATATTAAATTCATTATATAGTTTCATCTATGTATAATAAAGTAACTTTTTACCTTAATTTGAAATTCTGCTTGAAACACAATTTTGTATTAGTATTTGTTTTATTACTAAAATCACATTTTTCTTATACATGCTATTTTTTCTTTGCAGGAAACAAAAATGTGCTATTGTAGAAGCCCATTTTCAATAATGAAGTTCAACCCAATTTTCTTCATAAATCTCAGCATATCATTCTATCATGACTTCAATGACATATTGGAAATAAAAATTCTTGTAAATATTTACATTTGTGACTGTGACTGAGAAAAACTTAAAATAAGTACAAAAGTAATTTTTCATTCAAGTTTGTCTTCTGTCACTCATAACACTGTGTGCGAGCCATGTTTTTTGTATTTGTATGTGTATTTTTGTTTTGTTATTGTAACATAATTTTCTTGTATTAAAATCAAGTTTTTAAAATCTTTTGAAAATTAATTTGGTTGTGTAATTTTTCTTACTGTAGCTTTGTGTTAATTGGCATATAAAGTTTTTGAGCAAACCTAGTATCTTAAATATAGTCAAAATGTTACATGATTACTTTTTTTTATTATTATTGATATGCAGTTTTAGGTTTTAGGGATGAAAATCATCTGCAGATCTGCAATTCTCAACTTTAACAAAAAATAATAAAATCCTTCTTTTTAACTCTTTTTGCTGTTTTTTACCTAGAATTTTTCTAACACTTTACCATTGAAATGGAATAGCAGAAGCAGATGCCAATCATATAGAGATGGGCATTATTTAATGCATTAGGATAAGTAACAATGTTATTGCTTTATAGTTAATTATTTTATAACAGATTACCAGAAGTGCCTGTTAAATTTGGAATGTATTACCTGCAGAATATATATATATAAAAAAAAAAAAAAAAAAAAAAAAAAGCTGAAAAACAGTAATTTAGAAATACATATTCAATTCAAATTATAATAATATTAAAATTTCTGAAATTTGTTTTCTATCTTAATAAAGAGAAGCTTTAAAAATGTACTTTCAAATAAAAAAGTCCTACTTTGAACGCTTCAAGTATCAAAGCGGAAATGAAAACAAAATCTTGAACAACCAACCGAAAACAGAGTCAAAAATCTATCCTTCCAAGTCATAAATGGCTGTCAGGAGATAACTAGACCTTAGAAGCTGAGAAGCCCAGCTCACAAGTAACCAATCAAAGTCTGGTAGCGGTAAAACATATTGCAGGGCTGCCATTTGCAACTAAAATGCTACTAAAAGCGAATATTTTCAGCATCAGGCAACTGTGGCTACTATTTTAGCCCAAAAACCTTCAAAAGCGACTATTTTAGAAGAAAACCAGAAAAAAGGAGACTATTTTCCAGTCCCAGCTACTATTTTTGTAAAAAAAAAACTCAGCACTGCAAATTTTTTAATCCAATACCCCAATCTAATATTTCCGTATAAATTTTTTAAGTTTTTAATGCAATTTTTAAAATATGTAAAAACGTCCATTTGAAAAAAAAAAAAAATATACTCTTTCAATATAAATGTAGTGCAAAGATACCAACATCCAAATTTCAGTGGAAAACTAATTATTGATTTTTGGTTTGGCTACCACCCATAACCCTTATGCTTTACAGTATATTCATGAACCAGTCCAATTTTTGATTGTTTTTAAAGGCATTTAACCCTTTAACTGTCGTATGAACCACAAACGATTAACTGTAGATTTGTTCACTATGCTGCGTGAATTGTATTTGTTTCTAACCTCGTATAAATGCTTCATTCAAAAAATTTTAATTAATAAACGAGCTGAAATAAATGCTACTTAGAAATAAGAAAATCTTGTTTTCTATCGCAGTTTTTCAATTTAATAACAGATTTAAAATGTTGAGAAAAACATTTAGAATATTGCCTTTTTTACTTATTTAGATAGCTTTATTTGGCCCATTGGTGTCTATAAAATCATACTTTATTTTTTTCGGACGATTTTGCTATTTTATTTTACAAAAATTTCTTCTAAAGAATAGGTTAGTATGTACACGTATTTTCTTTATCAAATGCATCCTTTTTTGATAAAACCACTTTCAATTGGTTCAGTTAATTTTTGTTTACAAAATGGAATTAAAATTGCAGCTAATAACATGCAATAAAAATTGTATTGTTTTTTGTTGCCTCACAGTAATGCTCAAGCACAAGATAAGAATATATTCAATTTAGTTTGGAAAAACCAAACTGCATTCTGATCGTATATCTCAGATGATAATTTAAAAAATTTCTTCTTTCTTTCTTTCCGTTTGTGTGTGTGATTTTATAATTAAAATACAAAAAGTAGAAAATTTGGATGGTAGTAAGTAGGGAAAATGTGGATTTTCATGATGTTATTTTTATGGGAAATAAGGATTCTTGCCCCTCTTTTCTTAAGTAAGCATGCAGCTATTTTAGCTACTATTTTTGTGCAAATGCTACTATTTTGGCTACTATTTTTTTCATTGTAGGCTACTAAAGCAACTATTTTGTATGCCATTTGGCAGTGGCAGCCCTGATATTGTGAAATTGTTTAAAACATCTGCTTACCGCTTACTTTATATCTCTCAGAAGTCTGCAAGTGTTGCAGTTTCAAAGAACAATAAATAACGTGACAGTTATTTTATTACAAGTAATCATCATTGTTGATTTTAAATGCATAACTGCTTTTGTACAGTACGAATAAAACAGTCATTTTAACACTTAAGTGAAATAACTTTTAAAAAAATTGCAATTGGTTGTGCAGAGGCTTACAGTTGTTTATAATCACTTGGCTTAGTAGGGTTTTTTTGGAATGAAAAGGAAAAGATATTCTATAGTAAAGCATTTGCGAGGATAGGTTGAGAAGGTGATTTTTAATGATCTCGTTGCATTTTTGATAGAGTTTAGTGAGGCAGACATCTTTGGTCAGCGTAATTGGCAGGTGGAGGTGGCGGTTTTATTTAATTTGAATGTTTAAAAAGAATATTGCTATATACTCATGGAGTTTTAAGTTTTTTCTTTTTATTAAGATGCTAAATTATTCTTTTTTGGACCTTGTGCTTTTATTTTATTTTATTTTATTTTGCTGCATTTGTAGGAAATGAGAGTTGAAAGATATTTTAATTTCTGTGATTTTATTTTACTGAAAAAAAAGCAGAAAGAAAGAACAGAAATTAGCATCGTATTATTAGTGTGGGCACTTAATTTTAATATAATTGTAATTAATTTGAAAAACCTGTGAAAAATTTGTTTGGGTGTATTGCATTTGATTAAAAATGTATACTTGTAAATAATATTTCCATTTTCTTCTGTGATTCGCTTTGGATATGCGTTGATAGATAGGGTCGCAATAAAGTCGGGGATTAAATTTCATTTTTCTACAAATCATGTTGTTAAAAATATGTTTATTTTTATACAGGGTGTCTATTTTTATCATTTATTAATAGCTAATTTCTAAACCACTAGTTTTAGAGGTATAGTTCTAATTTTAAAAATGCCTCAAATTTTGTTTTGTATCGTATAAAAATCGATTTACGGTAAAATTACTTTTTAAATAGTTAAGAAATTAGAATTTGTGTACAATACCTGTGTCCTATAAATTTTATTTAGAAATAGTTTTTCTATGTAATAACAAGTAAAATAGTAAAAGTTTATTCTTCTTCCAAACTTACCGAGTTACAATACTTAGAATTTATTGAATTTTCAGTGTTTTAATCACCAAAAATAGAAAATCGTGTTTTTAGAGCCAAAAAACACTGAAAATGTATGAAATTCAAAATATCATAACTAGATAAATTTTTGTAGCGCAAAAATTGAGTTTTAATCTTGTCAACTGATTTTAATGATGTGAATTCATCCTCGTCTATACTTATGTCCAAAATTATTTCAAACATTCTTTTTAAAGGCTAGACAATTCTATTTAAAGGTTATTACTTAAACGTCTGTTGCCACCATACATATCAATTATTTATACGTTACAAAAATAACAGGTTGTTGGAACCTGTTACCTATGCAACATTGGAACATTGCAACCTGTTAACCAAAAGTAACTCTTATTTCCCATCCCTACCACCATACCAATTTTGAAAAGAAGTTTCTGATTTTAGACCTAATTCCTGCCTACATGTTTTACAACATATTTATCCCATTTTTTAAAATTATTATTCTTAAAGAAATGTAATCTTCCTCTATGATCTGTTGCTGACAGCAGTATCATGACTTTTTATGTTCAATCCTTTTCTGTCTGCTGCATTGATGTTAGTGTTTTTTTCTGTAGTTAGTTCAGTAAAATCATGACCAAAAATACATAAAACAATACAACATTTTGGATACAATATTTTTATTTTATAATTTTTATTGTGATTTTTAATTTTTGTTACAATATGATGGGGAGAACAAATTTGCATTGAGAGTTGTTTATTTCCACTTTAGAAAAATTATATTTTTCACTTTTTTTTAAAATATATATTTTTTAAAACCTTTGTGTATTTTCCCTTTTCTTTAAATTCTTGCTGTTTTTTATTCCTGAGCTTGATTCTTTTTATACTGGATGTCCAAAAAAGGATACCTCAGTTTAAATTCAATAATTCATTACATATAATAGATATAGAGATGAAATAAGTTATTTGTTTATATGATAGCTTATAAATTTTACAGTAATTTACATTTTTTTTTTTTTTTTTTTTTTTTTTTTTTTTATCAATGGATAACTGCATTGCCATGACTGATGAATGTTTGAAATTCAAAATTTCAAATTGAAAACCTTTTTTCACATTTCAACAAGTAAACAGATGAAAAGTAAAAACTGTGTGACTCGTGATTTAGATTTAAACATCAGTTTGATTAATATAATAAGTTGAGTCAGTGCAATGCCATATAAAGATGAAATTTTGTACTATTTTTTAAATTACTACTTATACACAAAATTTATGAATTACAGTTCTACTCTGGAAAGATGATCTTTAAAGCAGTTTAGAGGCGGGAATGTCAAGCATTCTATTCATGATAAAAATGAAGGAAAGCAGGTGAGATAAGTGTAATGCTCACTGATTTTTTCCTGACAACACTCAAAACAGGTCTTCAACCTACTACCTCAAAAAGTGAAATGCACTTGATCAATGTTAGAGCAATGTTCATCTCTCCAGAGGAGAGTACCTTATAAATGTGTCGCTTATTTCATCTTTAAATTTATTTATTTTAGTGAGTGAATTATTGGATTTTAAAGTTGAAGCTCTCTCTCTCTCTTTTTTTTTTCACATAATTGCAATTTCAAAACTGTATCTGCAAAAAGCTAAAAGATCAGTCCTATTCCTTTAAGTACAAATATACTCATGCCTATAGTATGATTAAACCAAATGAAATATATGAAATTTTTAGTTGCAATGAATAATAATGAATTTATGATTTTCTTCCTTTTATGACTTCATATGTTTAGCTTAGAAATTTTTGTAATTAAAAAAGAAGATGAAAGATTTCCCTCATGTTCTTTTATTAATATACTGGCAAGCTACGCCCGCTACGCTGGTCAATTTCTTTTAACGAACCTTTAATCAAACAAAATATTGACATTTCATAAATAACTTTTATATTTTAACAGAATAATAAGGCTACTATAATTTGTGACTCGTGCTATAGCCAATATACACGTCAGGACACGTCGCCCTTATCATTATCTTTTTACGCATGAAGGTTTCGCTATGGTACTCCATTGGAAAATTTGGTAATTTTTGAAATTCAATATTTGAAAAACGGCATAATCATAAATAAGATTTGAAATTTATATCAAGAAAAATACAATTTTTGGCCTTTCAAACGCAGTTTGTCTAACAATTTTCTTACAAATACTTTTTGAGCTATCATTTTTTTCAGTAACTTCAAATGTTTCATTTTCTGAGATTAATCTGTTGCAACAATTAGCGAAAAACCCAGTCGTCAGCAACGCATAGTTTTTTATTAAAGAGGCTGTTGGAGCAGGGATTGTCACCACCAATTTGCCACCGTCACTTTTGAAATCGGTTCCGTGGTTCCAGAGATTCCATAGAAATTGTAATTTAGAATGACTTCAGAACGATTTTCGCTCATTTCACCCATTTAAATTTCGATTTTTTTAAAAATTTATTCTTAGAGAGCATTTACATCTTATAAGTAACTACAATGCTAAATTTCAAATTTCTTGCCCCTTCAGTATAAAAAAGTCGCAATTTTCGAACATTTTTTGATCCTGCACCCCATTGATGTTAGTGGCACCGACATAAAATATAGCCTATGTTGGAGTAGGGATTGTCCCCATCAATTTGCCACCATTACTTTTGAAATCAGTTCTGTAGTTCCAGAGATTTCATAGAAATTGTAATTTAGACTGTTTTTAGAACGCTTTTCGCTCATTTCACCCTTTTAAATTTCAATTTCTTTTTTATTTTGTTCTTAGAGAGCATTTACATCTTATAAGTAACTACAATGACAAATTTCAAATTTCTAGCTCCTTCAGTATAAAAAATAAAAATAAAACTGCCCAGTTAAACTGAGGGCATTGAGTTCACAGGCTATTCACACTAATTGTATATTATACTCTTATTTCAAAGAATTTGAAGTAAGCCCATCGAAAAATAAAGAAATAAACAATATATTAAGGGGGGGGGGGGTCATCCCCCCATTACCCCCTCATAGTTAACTAATGAACCCCTTAAACTAATCAGGTAAATCTCTAATTACAATGAATATATATACAAAATTTGAAAAAAATCGGATAATTCTGCATGAAAAACCCATTTATATAAATTAAGGCGGGATTAGCCACCTCCATTCCCCCCCCCCCTTTATACTTAACCAATCAATCCCGAAAACTAATCAGGGAAGTGCCTTAACACAGTGAACCTATAAACAAAATTTGAAGGAAAACGGAATAATTCTGCATGAAAAACCCATTTATATAAAATAAGGGGGGATTAGCCCTCCGTTCCCCCCTTTATACTTAACCAATCAATCCCAAAAACTAATCAGGTATGCGCCTTAACACAGTGAACCTATAAATAAAATTTGAAGGAAATGGGATAATTCTGCATAAAAAACCCATTTATATAAATTAAGGGGGGTATTAGTCCCCCCCCCCTTTTACTTAATCAATCTCGAAAACTAATCAGGGAAGCGTCTTAACCCAATGAACCTAAGGAGCACCTGATCTAGCGATTGCTGATTTAATTTGTGACATTAGATATATTAAATGTTCAATTCTGCTTAATAGTTTTTGAGGAAACCTAAATAATGTAAAATGTCCCTCCTCCCCTCCCTCATTTAAGAAATGAAAGAATACCTCCTATTCCCCATCAGGAAATTTGTAAAACACAATTTTTGTCTTCAAATATGAAAGGAATTCTGGGAAAGCATTGAGGAAAAAAAAAAAAAAAAATCTGCCAAATTCGTGAAAGGACTTCCAGAATTTTTTTTTTTTCAATTTTTGGAAATAGTAAATATTAATATTATGTCATGGATCATTGAAGCCAGTAAAGTTTTATTCAGATAAATAGATTCTGCTTCATGCTCAGTTTCTAAATTTCAGCTATGATAATGTTTATTACATGTTATCTGAATCCAAAGGGGATGACTGTTTAAAAATCAAAGATAATGTGTTGCATATGAGAGTAAAGCATTACAAGTAAACGATTTTTACTTTAAGAGCACTATGGACTATTAAGTTCACTATGTAAACTTAAAGTTTATTATTAGCAGAGATTGATCGTAGTATTCTGTGTTAATAATCACTATTAATAAGCAATTTCTCTTTAAGTAATGAACATGTAAGTGGTATAAAGTGAAATGCTATATTAAGAAATTTAATAATCAGGGTAGGCAAGTTTTTACCATAGGTGGAAAAAACCTGGCAAAAATAGGTTTTTGCCAAAGGGATGGCAAAAATGAGCTATTTAAATAAACATTTAAATTCTAATAAACATTTCTATTCTAAATTCAAATTTTTAATATAAATTTATAATTAAAGCAGAACACTAAAATAACTACAGGCTATTTCCTGAAAGTAAAGAATGTAACTTTTTATACCTTACTTGGTGTGTAAGATGGTGAAAAAAAATCTAGTTTCCTAAAAAGACATAACAGAAAGGTATTTTCAATATATAATTTTCAATTTAATTTAATTATTTTTATATTTGTAACAAACTAGTTTCATTAGATAAATAATTATAAATCAGTACCAAAGACTTAAATATCTACATATTTTTAGAACTCATTACGTAAAACAAAAGTAGCAAAGTTATAGAAAACCTTTTCATAATTAAAAAAATATTAACGGCTGACAAAATACTTTATTTAAGAAAAAAAATTATCAAATTTTTAATTTGGTTCTTAAATTCCTGAGTATTATACTGAATTCCACCTATTTTATAAACTTTTAAAATATATAAAACTATTTTCATTATATTTATTAATTAGCAAATTAAGTTTAAAATATTAAATGATATATGTTATTAAATCTAATTGGTAATATCATTATGATCCTTAATTTACAGATCTTATTACACATTAAAGGCCAATAAGAATTTGCCATTTTTCCCATTTATGTCCTGTTTTTTTTTTCCAGTTTTTGCGTCTGTTCTGGCAAAAACACCAACCCTGTTAATAACCATACTGGAAATATTATAATGAATGGATACCTTCTAAGGCCAGTAAAAGATGTAAGAGCTAATTATAGAAATTGTTTACATGCAATTTAAAAAGCTCTGAAACAAAATTAAAAGAACAGAAACAGAAGAGGAAATATGATGATGAGATGAGCAAAAATATTGCATCATCAGAAAATATGTTAAATTAAGCTGAAAGTATGATTGTTGATGCACTGAGGGAAAAATGTCAAAAAGCAATATTCAAATCTTTTTAGGAGGGGCCAGAGACAATCTTGTAAAATATTTAAAAGAAGGAAAATAGGAAACTCCAGTTTCAATTAATGTTCAGAGTTCTCAGGAAACTAACTTAAAATGTTTTAAAAGTATGAATAATATTAAATGAATATCTCAAGATAAGAATGAATGAATATACAAATATCATTATTTTAATTACTGTTTATATAAACTTTTGGAGACATTTCTAAAAACAGCTTGGTATATTTTTAAGCCTTGTAAATATATAACTAAATACTTTGTAAAGCAAATTAATTTAAAAAATATTTAATTTTCAAATTTATGTTAAACATGCATGTTGCAGTATTACATATCCATACAAATAGAGATTTCACATTTAAAAAAAAACAAAAAAACAATTCAATCTTTTAATAACAAATTGTTATAAAATGTGAAGGTTTGCTACAACAATGAACTTTTGACCTGCACCTACTGGGTGGAAAAACTGCCCATGTGGCAAATTTGGCTATTTTATATGAAGTTATTATATATTTAGATTTATTTTATACAATTTCTCTGGTACTAATTGAATGACCCTGCTTTCTATGTAAGATCTTAATAAATCCCTAATACATTTTCTTCTGTAACTCTGTGAAGATTTAAGAATGTGCATAAACTATAATTTTCAAATTTATGATAAACATACTGTTGTATTTTTCTGGTGTGATTCGATCCAAGGATTTGAAAGTGATAAAAGTGTGTGTTACAATTTAAAGAAAGAAATTTGGTACAATTTTTAATAGGTAGACTCCTCCAAATCAACAAAATTAATAGTAGGTGTTATTATCAGTGTGTTGGTACCAGTATAATTTTTATATGATGATTATCGGAAGTACAGTAGAGTTCCCATTATCCAAATTAATATGAACCAAGCTCACCTTGGATAAGCAAAATATTTGGATATACCAAATTTACATAAATTGACACTAAGCAAGGAGATGATATACACATTTACACACAATTTGTTAATTTTCATGGTACTAATTACAATCCTTATGATGTAAATTTCCAACATCTTTATAAAAATGGGGAATGAAATTGTTTATTTGAAGAAGTCTTTGATAAATGTTTGTTTATTGGATGATAAATCTTTTTTTGTTGCAATATTACACCATTGTATTAGTATTAACAGAATTGCAGGTGTAGCCTCTTCTTGCTGCTCAATGTATTCATTAGTTTTTGCAATCAAACTTAGACATTCAGAATGCATAATTTTCTTCTGATGGACATTGTTTACATCATCACTGCTCTCTTATTCTGATTTTCCATGATGTCTGCAATATGTCATCTGTAATTTCTTGCAGTTCATCTGCGTTCATCTAATCAGCAATATAATCTTCAGTAAAAATTTCAGAAATACGAAGTCTTTGTACTAGGCTCAACGAAGATAAATCAGTCATTAGCGTTTTTACAACTCGTTCACCATACGAACCATCGTTAGCCATAATGTTTGTGTCTTTGCCAGAGTAAACTAAAAAATTCCAGACATATCTGGAATTTGATTCACATAGTTTGTATATTTTTATCCCATAATGGGACCTTTTAGATGGGACATACTGGCAATCCAAGGCGTCTTTTCCAGGCAGAAAGAGACTCATTGATACATATGTTATTTTCCGGTATATAACTTATTTTAAATTTATTTTAGAAGATTTCGATCAGAGATCCTAATTTGGCTAATTTCTTTGCATCACTGTCAGAAGTGAAATGCAGTTAGGAAAACATCTTGAGACATCACTCTATTGAAAAATGGTATCGTTAGCATTTCATTCATTGAGATGTACATTTTCAGATTGGGCTTTTTTATTATTCCTTTTTGAATAATTAAACCTAAGAATCCCTTCATTTTCGCCACATCTATAGGCATAAACTTTGCTGATTTTGAAGAAGATGGCTTTTCTCTCTGGGAATTTTCATAGTAATTATTAGTTTCTTCAAATATTCAGAAAGTCATCATGAAAAAATAAAGTTCGGTCATAATTTCCATTTAAATGTATCCCTGTAATTCCTGTAAATTCGTACAGCTTCAATATTCATTAATAGATCGAGTCCAAGATGAAGTATTCACTGTTGGGTGGGATTGTGAACTGCAATCCCTGTGACAGCAAAGAAACCTCTAATTCAGTCTCTGATAAAATGTCAGTATCTGAATTGCTGCTCTCAATTAAATCTAGGGAGTCTTCACTATCACAAGAGTCATTCATAGACTATTTACTATTCGAGTATACCATTGGCGCACCCACGGGGGGGGGGCTAAGGGGGCTGAAGCCTCCTCCCCCCAGACCCTGAAACTTAATAATGAAGTAACTATATAAAATTTCTATAAAATTATAAAAAGTTTTTTTTTTTAAGGTCTTTAGAAAATGTTTAAAACCTTTGTATCTCATTTCATCTTTATTCTCAAATCGTTTTCGACATACGTTAAGCGTAAAGACTTATAGCGGTACTCTGATTCTCTTAATTCTAAGTACACATCCATCATCCATATTTTTAGCACGGTTAAGCGGATTCAAGTCCAAACAAGGGTGGTATTTCGTCTACGTTGTACATCTGTGTAATGGACAATACGACCCATTCAAGGTCGATAAACGATTGGCACTATCCATTTTGCAAAACATTGAAGTGAGGTGCTGGAGAAATGGCAGCCCCACACTAAAAACCTTTTATTACTCTAGTACAAATGAGGTACAAACGAAAAGATTGTTGGTACAAACGAGGTATAAACGATTGGCCTTATCCATTTTGTAAAACATTGAAGTGGGGGAGGGGGGCTGGAGAAATGGCAGCCCCACACTAAAATCTTTTTATTACTCTAGTACAAATGAGGTGCAAACGAAGAGATTGTTTTTACAAACGTATAAATGATTGGCACTATCCATTTTCTAAAACATTGAAGTGGGAGGGCTGGAGAAGCGGCAGCCTTACACTAAAAATCTTTTATTACTCTAGTACAACTGAGGTACGAACGAAAAGATTGTTGGTACAAACGAGGTATAAACGATTGGCACTATCCATTTCGTAAAACATTGAGTTGGGGAACTGCCTTTTCTCCAGCCCCCCCCCCCTACTTAAAACCTTTTATTACCCTAGTACAAATGAGGTACAAACGAGGTATAAACGTTTGGCACTATCCGTTTTGTAAAACATTGAGGTGGGGGGACTGGCCGTTTCTCACCCCCCCTCCACACACACACTAAAAACCTTTTATTACTCTAGTACAAATGAGATATAAACGGGTACAAACGATTGGTAATATTTTAAAAAAAATGTGAGTGGTGTGTGTGTGGGGGGGGGGGGGGGGGCTGGTGAAATGCACCTCTATTTTATTAGTACTTCTGGTTATACACTTTTTTTTTTAGCATCATTCGTGTTAAAACATTTAACTCAACGTATAAAAAAATAGTTTTAAATTTTATATTTGGAGAATTTATATCATTAAAGCTCGAGAAAATCAACTAAGATTAGAATAATTCACCAGCACTTCATCACTAGAATGGTAAGCATACATAATTTCTTTCTAAGGATAATTACACTAGCATATTCGTAAGCATAAAGTTTCAAATTTATAGCCAAGAGAGGGCATATCCCGCGGTCTGCCCCTCCCTCTTGTGCCGAACAAGGTACTAATTTACTGAATCATGGACACAAACAAAAATAAAAAATGCTAAGACAAAATTGCAATGAATCGGTGAAGAATTCCGTTTTATACAGGTTTTTGCTTTAGCAGGTAAACTTTCAAGGTGTTTCTTTTGCTGAGACCATGGAATGTTTGCGATCAAGACAATATTACGTTATAGACAAGTTTCATTTACACAAGTTAAACAGTATGGGGTTATTTACACAAGTTTTACGTATACAGTTTAACCAGTGTAAATGAAACCTGTCTATAACGGAATATTATCTTAATCGCAAACATTCCATGGTCTCACCGAAAGAAACACCTTTACAGTTTACCAGCTAAGACGAAAACCTGTCTAAAGCGGAATTTCTCACCGATTTATTGCAATTCCGTCTTAGCATTTTTTACTGTTTTTTGTATCCATTGTATCCAAGCCAAAGAAGACTCTATATTATAAAATTGACTTGTTTTCCTATTAGATGTAAATTGTCATGTTAACGGTTTTTAGCTCTCAGGCTTTGCCGGTTCTGTATATACGTAACGCGATAACTCTTGGTAGAACTAACCGCTTTGCTTTAAATTTTGTTTATAGGTTCATTGTGATAAGGCGCTTCCCTGATTAGTTTTGGTGGTTCATTAGTTTATAAGGGGGTACGGGGGATGATCCCCCTGTTAATATATTGTCAATTTCTTTATTTTTCGAGGGTTTATTTCAAATTCTTTGAAATAAGAGTATAATATACAATTAGTGTGAATAGCCTGTGAGCTCAATGCCTTCAGTTTAACTGGGCGGTTTTCTCTTTATTTATTAGCTCACAAGCGAAAGCCTGAGAGCTAATGTGCCCACAGGTTCTGTATGTACGTAACGCGATAACTCTTGCTAGAAATATCCGATTTGCTTCAAATTTTGAATATAGGTTCATTCTGATAAGGCGCTTTCCTGATTAGTTTTGGGAGTTAATTGGTTAAGTATAAAGGGGGAGGGAACAGGGACTAATCCCTCCCCCTTAATTTATATAATTGGATTTTTCATGGAGAATTATCCGATTTGCTGCAATTTTGGTATACCTGTGTATTCTGATATTAGATTTGGAAGTTCATTGGTTAAGTATAAAGGGTGGGAATTGGGGCGATAATCAACCCCCTCCCTTAATTTAGCTAAATGGGAATATCATGCAGAATTATTCTTTGAAATAAGAGTATAATATTACGCAATCAGTGTGAATAGCCCCATGAGGTCAATGCCATCAGTTTAACAGGGCACTTTTCTTTTCTTTTTTTTTTAATTAAAAATGTTTTTAAAATGAATTGAATGTTCATAATATTAATTAATTAATAGAAGAATAGTTTTCCCCCTGTAAATACACAGCGGCAAAAACCGTTGATACTGAAAAATAAATAAGTAGATAACATTTTCTGTCATTCATATCAAAGTTCTATTTACAGTAACAGGCTAACTATTTTATTATAAAATTATATTCCTCTGTTTTCTTCACAAAATGTTTCATTCTGTTCATTTATGATAAATAATATACATTTTAGCATATGTTCAAATTCAAGCGACATCGAATTACTGATGATAAAGCAGAGACGCACAAGAGCGGTGATCGTAATTTCATTACGTTGCTGCACTACAACGAATACCGTACTATTACATTACATAAAATATTATATTACAGAATATGTCAGCTTTATATCGTAACATTTTTCAGTAATCGTAAAGGAAAAAATCTGCACATATCCATAAATAATTAACAAATTTTGTATCACTGATGGATATCAAAAGTGATTATAGTAAATTTCATCTACTGTTGCAGTGCGCAAATGCAGATGGTCACTTGATCACCGACTCGTGAGCGTCATGCAAATGCATTAGAGGTCTGCACAGGCCATAATTTTGAGGTCAGGCCCGAACGAAATCTGTCTTGCCCGTTGCAAAAGTTAAAAGTTTGGCCCGGCAAGTACAAAAATCAAAGAAAACAGTCCCGACCCGGCCCCCCATGATAAGTTAAATCATGGCCTATCCAGTCTGCTCAATTTGTATTTAAAAAAAAATCTGATTTTACTTAACATAAAATTAAGATTCTTTTAAAGAATATTGCATACATATTTTTGGAGAAATTTTACAATATATTTTAACTTATATGTTTACAAGACAGAAAAAAAAAACAGAATAGCAACATTAATGATTACTCGGAATTTTCAGCCTTCAAACCTAATATTCAATCTAAGAATTAATGTAGTTTAGAATAAAAGAGAAAAAAAGGGTAATCTCATAAATCATAACTTTTAAGCTGTATAAAAAGTAGATTTTTGAAAATATTTCTTCGTAATTTATTAAGGCTCTTCTCAAATCGAATGGCGCTACTTTCTGACACATTTATGAAATCAATTTTTTTCAGGAATGCATAAAATTGGCAAGTGTTCAGAAACTATGTAATCGAATAACGTTTACCTTTTTCTGATAAATGCAGATTTTTTTTCAGAAAATACTATCAGAATTGGCGTTTTGAATTAAATTTCCGGACGCGATAGCATGGTAAAGAAGAAAAACCTATCGTCACAAGAAAGGAATACTTATATCTCAATAGGTTATTTATTTATCAAAAAATGGAAAACAGTACTCGATTCCAAATCGCTTCAAAAGTCAGGCCTGTCAATTTTATGCCTTTACAGTTAAAAATAAAAGTCAAAAAATGTTTCGGAGAGTTTCATGTTGTTAAACTGGGAATTTGAGAATCACTTAAGGCATATTTTGACTGAATCCGTTAACAGCAACTTATTATTTCTATTACTATTTTGACAAAACAAACTGTTTAGGCGCAAAAGAATTTAAGCCTGATCTCGACTCGGCTCGAGTCTGCTAAAACAATAAAACTTGGACTCAGATACGATGTAAACATCCGATGTCGATATCTACGCTTGACATGTTATATTACTCTATTGATGATGTTGCTAAACTAGCGTCACTTCATGAAGCAGATTTATACTTATTCTCGCGAACGTTATTATCACATTTTACTGGCTTCGTTTAAATTTTTATATCGGGCCGGTTAAACGTAAAATTAATTTTTAAGTTGGTAGTGATAGTGACAGTGATGAACTGATTTTTATTCAAAGACAAAAAAAGAGTGTTAAACGTATATCTTTCAAATATTCTTATTCTGACGATGCATGAAAACAACTGAAGTTTCAACAAGTAAAAATCTACAAGTCATCACGGGTCCGAGGCCCCACCTGGCCCCATTAAATTTTTTTGTTAGCCCGTTTATTTTGACAGTCGGCCCAGCACGGCTTATCAAAAATCTTCTAATTATGGCGGCCCGGCCTGTTTTAAAGTTTACCTTCATTTTGCCGGATACGGGCCAAGCCCTGCCTGCACAGACCTCTAAAATGCATTAGCCCCCAAAATCCTGGGTGCGCCACTGGAGTATACTCTTCTTCTGTTAATTTTTTTTTCTCTTAGCCATCACAATCTTAGCTAAATTCTCTTAACCAACACAAAAACTTCCATCTACTGGCTAAGGAAGCTGTAAACTAAATAAAAACTGGAATTCCTAAAATTATAGCAGCACCCTTATCTGCTTCAGAGAGAAAAAAAAAAAAAATCACACTTCGAAGCATCTGAAACCATCCAATGTTTATATCACGTGCGGCCACAGCTGAGTTTTGTTTACTTTCTCTCCTGCTGTGTCATTGGAATAAAATACAAAAATTTGAAAGCATTATACAAACACAATGTCAAAAACCTAAAGATTTGATTAAATTAACTGCAATGGATATGAAGCTCCATCTAGTGGTTTAAAAAAAAATACTAATTTAATATGTATATCTAAAAATGCTAATATGATACACCCGTCTAGTAGATCAATACAAACAGCAATTCAGTCGTGCATCACCTGGATACTAGTGGCATTTGAGACTGATGTATGTAAGATACACTCGTCATGAAAATGTACTTTGTTGAGCAGCATTCCATCACGAAAAGTTAGTATTTAAATATTAATTTTAACAAATGAGTTGTTGATTTTTAAAGTGGAGCAAGTCCATTTTATGTTGTTACTAGATATTTAATGGCTTGCATTTGAATGGGTTTAAAAATATTCCTAAGCAGTAACAGACTTATTTTAAATTTTTTGTAGTTTTATTTTATGTAAATTTAATATGTAATAATGTAAAAATAGCAAATAAAAATAGCAAAGCAAGATATTAGCTGTGCAAGAATATTAAAAGGCAGAAAAACAACGTTAAAAATGCACAAATAATACAAAAAAAATAAAAAAAGCAGCAAACAGCTGTTTTGAATCCACAAGCAAGATTCTTCTTCAGTGCAACAAAGAGCAAAGCAAGACTGGCCAGCCTTGCTTTTTCTAGCACGCTGTGCTTTGCTCTTTGTCGCACAGCTGTTTTCGAAACAGCTGTTTGCTGCTTTTTTTTGTGTATTATTTGTGCATTTTTAATGTTAGTTTTCTGCATTTTAATATGCAATAATGGTTTTATCCATATTAGAAGTTAAAAAAAATCATTGTTTTGATATGTGCCCATAGACCTGCTTCACTTTAAAAAGCAATGGTTTGTTGAAAATGTTAATTTTCATTGAATAGAATAAAATTATAATTAAAAAAAGAAAAAGAAAAACATATTTCATTCTTTTTTAGAAAAGTTACAATAAAACAAAAAAATAAATTTAATTTTATAGGAAAAACTGGGTAAAAAAATCAGTAAAAGTTATATGCATATATTTCTTAATTTAGATAGTGAAGATTTCTTAAGTATTTATGATGAAATTCTGATTTTGCTTGTTGATATTATGCAACATAAAAAATTATTCTATTCAAAGTGGACTTGCCTCTCTTTAAAAAACCAACGCATTTGAAATATTGTTGACTAAATAAATTACTAGTAACAAATTTATACTGATATTAAAAGATATTTATTATGAATTGATTAAAAACATACATTTTATGTTAATTTGTAATAAGATTTAGCTTTAACTATTATTTTTTCTTCACAAAAATGGACTTGTCCCACTTTCAAAATGAATGGCTCAAATGTTAACAATTTAATATTAATTGCCAGATTGGTAAGGTTCATTGAGATATAGGGATGTTCCTGAAGGTGAAATGAAATTCTATAGACCAGCTTGCAATATTCTACTATAGTATTGAGGTTATTCTTATTATTTTGGGGAAAAAATATGTAGAAGCCTTTTGTTTATTTTTATTGTATCAGATTAAAAAAGAAAAATTGCAAAGTCTTTAAAAAATGCATTTTACAAAAAATATTATATCTGTATTATATTTGTATATTTTTAAAATTATGTGACCAACTTGCAGATGCAGAACTGCGACAAATGAACTAGAAGGCTACCTGCAGTCTGCATAGTGAGTGCCACTACTGTAAATGAACTGTGTAATGTAACTATGATGTAAGTGCTACACACACTTCAACAACACTACAACAATAACGTATTCAATTTCTTGGCGTCTACTAAAGTCCTGTCCACCCTCCTATTTAGTCAGAACTTCAGAACAGTGAATGGTAGTTATAGTCATGAACATTGTGTCCAGGTATAATAATGTGGTTATGCACTGCATGATGATATCACTTACAGCGCCACCTAATTGAAAACTGCGGATTTAGCATTGCTATTTCAAAAACTGCGTGCAAGATATGAGAAGAGAGTCAATTACAAAGTTGTAGAGCATCCTCGATGTTGTATGAAATGATGTCTAACATGTAAAAATAACATTATTAGAAACTCTGAAACTTAAATTTTTTATATACTATCATCAGATTAAACACACCACTACTTGCATTGCAGAAATGTAGCATTATAAGACAGACACACATTTACTAATAAAACTGACTATTTTTTAAAAAATAAACTACAGTCATTAAAAAAAAGTTACACCCGCCTGTTAAAACTGCCTCAAATCTTAATATAAAAATGTGACTGTTACCAACCGATTAGTAGTAACGTTTACTAATTAATGCTACACTTAAATTTTGCTTAGGGGGTTGTCTTCATATTGCATCAAACTGAAAATTTCAATATGCGCACCTAATTTCAATAATATTTTTAGATTCTCTACAAATTTTGCCTTAAGATACTAAGCGGGGAGTCACTTGATCAAGTAGTTTAGGAAATATAAAGGTTTAAAGCATGTTAAAATCATTTTTAATCATTGTAAAACCGATTTTAATGCGGGTAGTTTTTTGAGCATAACTCAAAAACTATTTGGTGGAATGAGGTGTAATTTTGGATTAGCAGTGTAATAAATTAATGAAAAACAGTATAATTTTGAATTTTCATTAGTTTTTAAATGCTTCCCGAATAATGAAATGTACCGACATGGGCGCAGGCAAACAGGTGTACATGTTCTTGTTTACTTCTGGATTTTAACTAAATTTTCTTCATTTTTGATAATTAAAATAAAATTTATCTTTCTAAGGCACTAAAAATAATTAAACCCTAACAAAAAAACAAAATTAATGAATATTTACTATAATAAGACACCAACTTCTCTCGAAACTCACCACCACCCCCCAACACCAAAAAAAGATCCCCCACCCCTCTTGATTTCATTCTGCCGGCGCTGATGCTAAATAAAGAAAAAAATACGATTGGTAGTAAAAGTAATTTATTTATTATAATAAGGCATCGCTTTATGTAAAACTCCCCCCCCCCCTCAAAAAAAAAAGAAAAAAAATCAATGGCAATTTAGAATGTTTCATTGACACTAATACATTTTTACACTTTATTTAACTCAACTTTGGTTTTGTACGTAAAGATGAAATTTTGTAATCGATTTTTCACTCACTTCCTGATACGCTAGAATTATAAAAATTATATTCACAGATGTGTTTCCGATGAAAATACAACATTTTAATAGTTTTAGAACTTAAAATTATAAATTAATAACTTAATTTTGAGGCATTTTTCTTTTAGTCCGCCACAGGTGAGAAATCGCCAAATATTCTTTTAGGTAGCTTTCATTACAAAAAGCTACCTATTGCAGTCGTTCGGGGGAAAGCAATTCCAAAAAATTTTGGTATATTTTCACCGATCATGACCCCCAGACCCCAAAACCACCCTCCTTTCAAATGTTATATATATATATATATATATATGACATTTGTCATGCTATAACTCTCTTATTTAGGAATCGATTTGGATGTGAGTATATGGACTGAGTGTATGTATAGGACATATCAAGGTCTAGACCGAGTTTGTTGGCCAACTTCATCCGCCATCTTGTTTCAAAATGGCGGCTAGTTAAAATTTTTAAAAATTCAAAAATATATACAAAAAAATTATAAATTGAAAAAATTGTTTACGTTAAGTGTTAGATCGTGATACAAGGATTCCGGAACATTTTTTGTTTTGGCTTTTTCTTTAAAAAATGGATGAGATATAGCAGTTCGAAATTCTACGGTGGCTGACATTTTGAAACAATCTGATTTTTGTTATGCTGTAACTCTCATGCTGAAATTCGCATTCAAATCCAGTAGTAACGGAAACCGGGATTGAATCTTCTATAATCGGGTTCCAAGCATTTTAGCTTCGGGTGTTTGAGTAAAATGAGTTGAATTAAAAAAAAAAACATGGACTATAAAAGCTACCCTTTCCTCCCGGTGCAGGCCGGAAGGACTTTTTTACAATTGCATACGAGATACAACAACAATGGATTTATTTATGCGCCACGGCATGCTCACCAAAAAGACCAACTGACTGTGAAGCTGCAACAACAAAACATTTCAAACACTATAAAGTTGGAAATATAATTAAAAAATAAACGCTTTAATCAATTATTTTCATATTAATTAAATTATGATTATACTTTGAGAAATCAATTTAGAAATCCTAAAAATATAATTTAAATAATATATATTTTTTTCTTTTCTGTTGCCGTATCTTAAAAAAGAGACGCAGCAAAAATTTTAATTTTTTAAAATAAATTTAAAGCTCGTGCTTTCTATCAACCATAAAAAAAAAAAAAAAAATGCTCTGAATTTTCATAATCGATTTGGTTTCGACGCCAAATTAATGTATTGTACTGGAATTTTTTTGGAAAAATCCGGTGATTGGAGTCATGGAATAAGGCGTGATTTTCAAGATAAATATTGAATGCTTAGCAAAGAGTATTTAAAAAAACTATTTTTACTTTTATACTTATTCTATGCTGTAGTTTCTGTGCAACTATTTTTAGTGCCCCTAAAAATTTCGCTCCCTGAGCAATATTTCTCCTATGCCTATGCCGCTGACTATTCAATATCCAACATTGATACGTTGTTTGACGGTAGACGCGAACAGGGCCCGCTTAAGACACAGAAGTAGGGGTAGCCCGACGTTACTCAGGGGCCCCCTTATTACACTACGAATTGCTTTGTTATTTATGAAATCCATTTTTCGTATGCTGAAACAATTTGAAATTTTACCATCAAAATTTTCGAGTAAGCAACACTTTAGAAAGAGCGAACGTCATAATTTAGATAAAAGTTTCTTAAGTAAAAAATGCATTTTTTACCCTGATTGAAAAAATTTTCCTAAAAATTTATTTTGAAAAGTAGATTGGGGAGGGGGGGGGGGGGCGTTTGTATTTCTTCGGGTAAGCCCGCGCTTCCTGGGCCTATTCGGTAACCAGGCCCTGGACGCATGTTTTTGGACATGTGTAATTCCGCCCATGGGCATTTTATGATACATTATTTCTCATAAAGCATATCATTATTATATTTATATACACTCATTAGTAATATAAACACGAATAGAAAAAATCTTTTTGTTAAATAACATGCAAGTATAACACCCATAGGCGGCGGACGTTCCCGCCATCGTCTCTGATATTCTGCACTGTCCGCCCGCATACACAGTGTTCCCATACAGAACTCACGTGATATCTATAAGCCAATCAACGGTTTTTTTCTTTTGATTCTCTCTCTTTTTGTGGTGCTGCCATCTGATGGCATTTAGAGATAATGATACTTCATGGAAAATACATTTTGTACAATATGTTGGTGAATATTACCTCTAGAGTCTAGACCGATGCTGTAGTGGTAAAAAAAAAAAAAAAAAAAAAAAAAAAAAAAAAATCCCACAGGGTATGCGCAATAGAAAGAGAGTATACGCTAGATAGCATACAGTATATCTTTAATTGAGAAGTGGAGGGTATACCGAGCTACTTAAAAAAATCCAGAGGCCCATACAGCACAATAACGTCCTGAGGACATACGATGAACGTCATAGGTAGAATAACGCCTCGTCCGTTGGACGTCCTACAATATCTCATCCATGTCTTGAGGACGTCCAGTGGGGAGCAAAAAGAGACTCCTATGCTCGTCCTGTGGACGTCATTTTCAGCCATGTATAGGATGACAATAGGACGCTCACAGGACGAGATAAATAACACAATTGCGCATCCTCTGCTTGTCCGGCAGGCGTCATTTTTAGACGTTTATAGGATGCTCAGAGGATCAGTAGTGGACGCTTTATATAAAAAGGAAAATTATTTTTAAAAATCGGGTGTGTGGGGGGGAATTGCCCCACCCTGCTTTACCAAATGATGCCTTGAATTTCTATTAATTTTATCTTAACTTGTGCAGAGGTGCGCAGTAAAACATTTTTATTAAAAAATAGTGGTAACCTGTACCACTATTTTTAATTTAAATGTTTTAGTATGCACCACTGCACAAGTTAAGATAAAATTAATAGAAATTCGAGACATCATTTGAGGAGGGCAGGATAGGGCAATCCCCCCCCCGATTAAAAAAAATAATTTTCTTTTTTTAAGTTGGCCCACCCTGCCCTTCCCAAATGATGTCTCGAATTTCTATTAATTTTATTTTAACTTGTGCAGAAGTGCACAGTAAAACATTTATAAAAAAAATAGTGGTAACCTGTCCAAGCTACCACTGGTTTTAATTGAAATGTTTTAGTATGCACCACTGCACAAGTTAAGATAAAATTAATAAAAATCAAAAGCATTATTTAGGAAGGACAGCCGGGGGTAATTGCAACCCCCCCTTCTGATTTTTAAATATGATCTGTTGTTTTTCCTTTTATTAGTTTAATGTTTTTGCAAATACTGAGCTGGGCTAGTTGAGCTAAAGCCGAAAGGTAGGCCTCCTTGCACGGTTTGACTTTGACTTTGCAAATATAGTAATAATTCTTTATTAACAAATTATAATAAAAATATTCATTTGTAAATACACATAAAAATTATGTAGAAAAATACTAGTTCGAGTGAAAAATCTGGATTTAACATTATATTTTTCTATCAGGTGAATTTTACCCTTTCCAAGCAAATCTGTATCAAATTTGTGATGATAACGATTTAGAAAATAACTTAATTAAATACTGTAGGTAATTTGTATATGAAATAAATTCAATTTATTTTCTTTCATATTCCTCATGAATTTTTATTTAATACTGTTTTCAAATCTAAACTGGCTACTTTTGATATATTTTTAAAGTCATTTTCACCTATAAATACATAAAATTTGCAGTTTTTAATTTAATTTTGATAAAAATAATGTCAGATAGCACTTTCTATTTTTCTATGAAAAAAGCTAGGATACTTTTTTTTTTTCTACACTGTTAAAATTTAAATTTTAATCTTACTTTTGGGATACAACAGCTTGAAAAGGCAGTCATCAAAAATACTAGTTACAATTCAGTAATGGTCTCATTTAATAGATAAAAGAAAAATGCTACAAATTTGTAGGTATTCAAGTAATAACATCAGCAAATTTTTTACGAGCATTTAAACGACCATAATTTAATACATGTCTCATTTGAGGAAAAAGAAAAATGTAGTATAATTCTTAGGCATTTATATTGTTGTGCCTGAAAATTTTAGGTATTTAGGTTCAAAAATGAGTTTGTGAATGTGCAAGGTTTCATTTAAAATTAAATATTGGAGTATGCCCTAAATGTAATATCAACAAAATAAGTCCTCTCATAACAAAGTTTTTATTAGGTTATTTTACAGTTGTTATCAATACCAATTTGCTCAGTTTTTTTAAAGATAATATTCTATAAAAACAAAAAGTGATAAAGAATATTACCTATACCCACTAAGTGGCAAAGAAATAAGCATAACTCAGAAAGAAAATACTTCTTTCTCAAATAATTTTTGTATTTCTTATAAATGTCTTTGTTTCTGAACTAATTACATTTCAGTGAAGGGGGGAAAAATCACAAAAAATACTTTTTTTAAGTATGTAAACATTTAGCTCAATATTTACTTTAATAATTATCATTACTATTGATAATACATTAATAACTTCTATTAATAATCAATTATATACATATTACATTCAATTTAAATAAACCATAATTTTTAATTTTATTCGTTTCAGATTCTTTGGGAAAAAAACTTGGTCGAAAATCCTCATGCTGATTAATTACCATGATACATGAATTTTAGCATATAATTTTTACCATAAATCAAAGGAAAATAATGGTAACATGTTATGACGCCACATGTGAAATATGAAAGCAATTAGGTAGACATTATTTTCAAGTACTATAATATAGTTCATTAAAAAAACTTGTTTTTTAATCAGGTAGAGTTGGGTATATTTTCTCTTCTCTTTAAATTTTGATAGCTTGAAGTAAAAACACACAAGATCATAAGAATTTAACAATATTTATACCAATAACTTATAGATCATATATAAATTTTTGCATAAAATTAGCTCCAAATTACTAGTTTCAGAAAATGTGACGTCACGACAGGAGAAGGGAAAAAAAACACAAAATTTGTTTTGCGTATTTAGTGGATGATGCTTTACATGAATGATAGAAAAAAATATATTAAGACTTGGACTATATGTTAAAGAAAAAAGTTACATATCAGATTTATAAAGTACCCAAATTCCATCGTATTCAACATCTCTTACCTGATAACTTGTTCTGTTCTTGATGATGGTATTTTGAATCACTAAAAGTTATTGTTTCAATGAAATAATAAATATATACCTTCAAATCTAGTTATTCTATTTATGAAATTCTACTGATTTCTTTAATAATTTTTTATAGTAAATGTATAAAAATAGTATTAAAATAATTTTGCAACATAAATTATTTTTCATAAAATACTTAATGAATGTCTTAAATTGAATCTATTTACTTCTATTCAAATATGGATGTAATATTTTTAAATAACTACACAATGATATTATTCACTACTTTAGAATGCAATAATTTTAAGTTTTAAACAATAAAATTCAGCTTCTGCAGTGTATATGTTTTGAAAAATTGTTAGAAAAATAAAACATACATTACTGTAAAATAACAACACCAACAAATATATTTAATATTTAATGCACTTTAATTTACATTTTTAAACTTTATTACAAAACATTTAGTTTTGCATGACTTTAATTGTCTTTAAAACTTCTTCAATGTGTGCACTTGATATATTATTTTCTTTCTCAACAGCATCTGGAACAAATAATTTGTAAAAACTGATTAAAATTCAGAGTAAAATATCATTATGAATACAGAAGTAAGAAAATAAGAAAAAATTTTAAAAATCTTTTCACATAAATTAAAATATTTCTCACTAACATTTTAATATTTTTAAATGATTTTTTTTTTTCATCGGATAGCTGAAATCGACTCTAACTTGGCTATTTTTTTTTTTACTTTTTTATTTTGGAAGTTACTTACACTTTCAAAACCGGTTCATAAAAAACAAACTGCAATCAAAATTGAAAAAGTAAAAAATACCCTCGTTAGAAATCTATCTCAGCTATCCTATGGAAAAAATAAATAAAAATAAAATAAGAATGTTAAAATGCAAGAGAGAAATTTGAAAAAAATGCTCCCATAGGTTTAACATTAGCGTGTCAGTTTCTCAGTGTCTCCAGTGTAGACTCTTAATGTGCCTCTCCTACATTTAATTATACACATCATTTTTATTTTCTGAATAAATTTCCCCTTGTAACAAAACTGAAGATCAACTGAAAATAGAAACAATTTCATGGAAATTTAAATAATTTGCTTTTTATGTATAAAAAAAAACAACTACAGAAAATTTTATGTTTTATACAACAAAATATTAATTTATTTTTGTTTTTGTTGAAAATTTTTAACATAAATGTACGCTGTCTGCTATGTCATTCCCCAACCTATTATGCAGTTTAAAACTGAAAAAAAGAAAAAAAACAAAAAAAAAAAAAAAAACAGAAAAGATTCATTCTAATCAAGCTATAAATAATTTATCTAAATTAGACAGTTTATCTTTCAATGGCTGTTCTAAATAAATTTTATCCCAAGTAATTATTGGTTCTATATTTTAAAACTTAGTTTCAAATGCAAAGCTTAGAACAGCCAAAGCAAAAGTTGTTTATCAACAGAATGACAAAATCACACATTTGAAAAATTCATTTATATTTGTTCTGGCTGAAAATATTATAAATATCATAAATAACAATATTTTGAAAGTAAGTATCAGATATGTGAAAATATCAAACTTCATGATATTTTGAAAATAAACCAGATTATAGGACTATATCTACGTGAACTTGAAAAAGTTATTTTAAACTGTTTGATAAATGGCTTGATATAAAAATTTAAAAGCATAAAACCAAACTGATAAAATATAAACAATTTTCAATAGACATGAATGACTGTGGTGATAATAAATATAAATGTGTTGCACGAATCAATATCAAGGTTTGTAAATATGATATTTTGATATCTACAGTAGACTCCCTCAGATCCGCCACCCTAAAATCTGCAATTTTTTTAAATCTGCACATTGTTTTCGATGTAAACAATTAAACTTACAGTTAAGATGTAGGTGTAAAATTTAAGTTTTTTTTTTTTTTTTTTTTTTTTTAATTTTTACATCATTCTGTACACATTTTAATATGTAATTCTTTTTTATATGATTCAACTCATGTTTTCTCATGAAGGAGTAATAAATTTATTTCTGAAAAACTTCTTTAGATAGTGCTGATATCAGTGGCTATCACAATATTTTTACAAATTATTTTATGCATTAATCAAGCTTTTTTGGTTATTAAGTATGGCTAAACATGAATGAAAACTTTGTTATTTTAAGATTTTGAAGTGAATTATCAATGTATATTTATAAGATTCACTGAATAAGAGTCAGAGTTTCACTGAATAATTCAAGAAAAAAATATCTCATCATTATACATATTTAGTTAATGCATTATTAATTATTTACTTAACCTTAACTTTTAATTTTTTTTTCTTAATTTTTTTTTATTTTACTTAGCTATTTTACTTTATTGTAAGCATTCATTATAATTTTGAATACATTTTTAAATTCAAATTATTGTTTAAAAAATGTAAACAAAACAATGACCAGAAATCCACAAAATTCTAAAATCTGCATAACCTCTGGTTTTAAGCTATGCGGATTTAAGGAAGTATATCCAATACTTTCAAAATAATCAGCTTACTGCTAATTAAAAATGTTTTCAGACTTAATATAAATTAAAAACTACAATATATTGCACTTAACATGAAATTAAACAATATTCTAAATGTGTTTTGATTTTTTTTTTCCCTGCATTTATAACAAAACTGAAGATCAACTAATTGGAAGTAGAAACAATTTACTTTTAACACTCAATCGAAAAACAAAATATAGGATTGAGTATCAAATATCGTGAAAATTTTATGTTTTATTCAATGAAATTATAAAGACAAAATATTTTTTTTAAATTCTAAATTTGAATAAATGCAACATTGTGTAATTTTCAATTCCCTAACCTGCTGTGCAGTTATGAAAGCCCAAAAAATTCTTTCTAATATAGCTGTAAATAAATAATTACTTAAATTAGACAGTGTATTTTTTTTATGGCTGTTACACGTTGATATTATCTTGCATAATTATTGGTTCTACATATAAAAATTCAACTTTAAACGTAAAGCTTAGAATATATATATATATATATATATATATATATATATATATATATTGGGGTGGGGGGAGGGGAAGTATCTAAAAAAAGGCCAGGAAAAAGTTTATCTACAAAACAGCATAGTCAATAAAAGTTGAAAAATTCATTTACGCTTATTTTGACTGAAAATATCATACAGAAAGCAAATATCAAATATATGAAAACATCAAATATGATATTTTGAAAAGAAATATCACATATAAATAACCCTGATCAACACAGAAATATAACATGTTCAATGTAGAGATCAGCAGCGGACAATTACACTGTGCCTGAGTCGTACCATGCCTGGAAATTTCGGTTATTTTCTTAATCGGGACAATCACTATAATGAGCATCCAATATCAAATATTTTCATAAAGTATAATTTTACTGCAGAAAAGTATATTAAAAAATATATAACAAGGACATACAATATATGTATGATTTTTATATAAACTGATATTTTCTTATGCCTTATTAAGAAATAGTTAAAGAAAACTTACCAATTTTATAATTTAATTTCTTGATTTTGGTGCAGGATTTTATGTAGAACTCGACCCTCCTCCATGTTGTTTGCTGTATCTTTTTAATTTTCATTTATCCATGCTGGGACTTTTTGAATCCTACAATTTGTGCATACAAAAAAGAAAAGAAAATTAATATGCAAAAAACAAATTTCTCATAAAAGTTACATTTTATCTTATGTATTTATCTGTTATCTTATTTATCTACTAGTTTTTATTTAAAAATAAAATTTAATATGGACAATCACATGTAGCATTAGGAAGCTTATGTTATCATTACATTTGATCTAAGCAAATTAGTACGAGTTTGATCATCCAATTCCCATTGCAATAGAAATTAATAATCACTATAAAAAGTACAAAATAAAACTGATATGCCTGAAATATCGCATTGTTTTATTTATTTTTGGTCTTAAGATCAAGGGCACTTGCTGGACAAAATAAAGAGTAGGGAGCAAGAATTAAAAAAAACTTTGCAACTAAGACTATTTACAAAGACCTGTAGAAACAAAAAGGATAGGGAAAAGAGGAATTTTATTTCAAGAGAAATTATATTAATAAGTTTAGTAGCTATTAGAAAAATAATGTAATTTTTATGTATGATAAATAAAGAAACAATTTTTAATTATTTAATGAATTAAAAAAATACAATAGAATTACAGCAGGATTGAATAACCTATTTTTCGTAAAGAAATAAGAAAGTTGTATAATTATTGCAAAATCTTCAGCACACAGACTTTGAAATATTCCAATTTGGATAAACGTTTTATAAAAGATCTTTGCACAGAAATAGGAGTACATTTCACTACGTTAAAAAGAGGCTGGGTACATTTTACTGATTTTAAAAAGAGGCAGGATACATTTTACTGATTTTAAAAAGGGCAGAATACTGCGCATTTAAATAATGACCTAGAGGGAACACTAGCCAAAGCTATGTTATTTAAAATGGAGAATATTAATATGAAATAAACTAGACTAAAAATCTTGGCAGAATCCAAGAACAAGCGAGCTACCCGATTTGACGATTTTTTTGATGCGCACCAACCAATAAATGTAAGACACAAACTGATAGCAAGAAAATCTTATTTATCACCTTGCCAAATCCAACACCGCCAACTTCCTCGCTTGTTCTTGGATTCAACCAAAATTTTGTCAGAACAGCTCATGCAAGACAGATTTTAAACACATTAAATATAAAAAATAACATTGAAATGTAACATAAAAATCAAAAAGTGAGTTTCTACTGACTTTTTTTTTCAACATTAAGAAATGAAACAGTGTGTTATCTTTTTTGTCAGGAGTACTCTGACACCTGAACCCACTGCCCCCTAAAAAAAAGGCTAAAAACCAGGTAGTATTTTTTTAAATAAAAATTAGTACAAATTGCAGGTACAAGAGTATTATACAGGTAGTCCCCATCTGGATCTTTAACCTTGGGCTGCACATATAGGGTTCGGATTTGAAAATCCTAATTTTACAAAATTATTTTTATATAAATATGTTGTTGTTGTTGTTGATGTGGCCCGAGGGCCCGGTGAGCAGCTTTTTATTACTATATAGCTGTCTTACTCCGCAAATATAAATATGTTATTCTTGAAGTAAAAAGATACTTCATTATAATTTTTATGAACTTTTGTTAAGCTAAATAATTTTATTGCTTAAATTATTTTATTAGTTGAATTTAAAGCTTTATGAATATTTTTACTTGTTCTTCAACAATAAAATTGTTAATGTATTTTTATATCTAACACAACGGTTCCCAAACTATGGGTCGCAAGCGATGTTTTGGCAAGACACATAACGATCTTTCTTTATAAATCTACAGTTAACTTCGGTGAAAATAAAATAAACAAAGGTTTGTTTTATGATTATACCACATTATGCTTACAATTTACAATTACTTACATTAAAAATGCCTGTAACAGTTTCCGTGTGGTGTATACATGCTTGTTTGAATGTTTGCTTTTTTCATGATATAAATTAATAAAATACCCTTACAATTCAGAACAAAACTCAAAAGTTAACTTTAAAAACTTAAAATTTGAAAGTTTACTTACCTTAGAAACTAAAATGCTTTCAATCAAAACAACAATATAAAACACAGAAGATGAAGAGTTGAAAGTTGAAGTTGTTTCTTTTCCGATTTTCCGAAACGAGACAACTTGAGATTTGGGGCATGCGCACTGATAATTCCGCTGCTACGGATGTCCCCCGGACGATCATGGATAGTTCGTCCTGATTCTGACGTTCTCTGAACGTCTGAATTATGGCGTGTACAGGATCTGACGGTTGTAGGACCACTGGGATCTGTATGGGACGTCCAGAGGATGCTTTTGGTTGTATGGGGGGTAACACCGTATACCCTCCTTTGCAATTCTCTCCTAAACTCACGGGTCTAGATATTATTCTCGAGAGCGTGGGAGTTATTGATTTTTAAATGGAAAAAAAAATCAAAGTACAAAAATGTTTTTGCAAAAAATATTTTTTAAATATTTATTTTTAACTTTTCAACATAGTTGAAAACAGTTTAACCCCTTGGGGACGAGCGACACGTATACGTGACGCATAAGATGCTCAGAATCCTGGATTATTCCCACCAGTTAATTTTTATTGTAAGCTTTACCTTATTTAATGATAGCATTTCTGCGATTCATTTAGGCTAAAATTTCTGTTTTGAAAAACCGGTGGTAAAAGATTAAAAATTCTGTAAAGGACTCTCGTCGCGAAGGGGTTAAGACTTCGGTTTGTCTGAAACCCGTGCTCCATCCTACCCACCTCCGTGCTCTAACTCTCATAAGGGTCATTCCATGCAAAATGAGCAAAAATTAAAAAAAAGTCGTGGCCACATAGTAACCGATTTTAATAAAATTTGGTACACAGATTCAATTCATATTTAAATAGAGCTATTCAAAATATCTTGACAAAAAATAAAATATTTTGGAAGTTCTGGACATTTAAAAAACTTGTGACATAGAATGGCTTGTATGGAATCGTTCAAAGTTGCAAGTTTAAAGTTCCGTATCTTGAAAATTATTTAACATAAATCAAATTTTTTCATAATATTGTAACCCATGGACAGTTATTATCATATTTATTTAGTAATAATAATTTCGTAACACCATGGTTAACCTTAAATCGGTTGTAAAAATTGAAAAATTGAAAATTTTGAGAAAATTAGAAACGTTAAAAAAATCGAAGAAATTTAAAAACATATATGAAATTAATGTACGATGTAATTTTACATATGAAAACCAAATTTCTCAAATTTGGAAGTTGCCATTTATTTTCTTCATCTTCAAAATAGCTTAGAAACTTTAAAAAAAATTACAAAATCACAATTTTTCCTCTTAAGTATACTTAAAAAATCAAATGAAGGAAAAACGTGACATTAACAATATTGCAAAAGCCTAAAGTTCAAAAAGCCCATGATATGCTGAAAAAAATTCAAGATTGCCTTTTGATTCCTTACATAAGAGAAATAAGTTCAAAAAGTTAATATTTGTTATGTCTTTTGGGCTATTTCACTTAAATACCTGCGCCTTTACATGCGTTTCTGCTATCTTGCAAAAAAAAAAAAAAAAAATGTAGTGCTGCCATCTATCCGGAGCCTTGATTACTATTAATTGTTTGCCCCTTTAAATCAATAATTTATTCTACTCTAATTTAAAATATTGTTGAGGAAAAATAAACTGAAGGCAAGAATGGAAGTTTCTATATTTAAAATATACACTTTTATCTATAACGTCAAATAATAAAAAAATTTTAGGATGTTTCCTTCGTATTCAAACAAGTAATAGAAATGTTGAATTTTTTCCCTCAAAATTTTTCATTATTTATTTTTTTCTCATTAAAGAATAAAAAGGAAAGAATCAAAGTTTCTATATTTAAAATATATACTTTTATCTATAACGCCAAACAATTTTAAAATTGTAAGACCTTTCCTTCTTGTTTAAACAAATAATAGAAATATTGCATTTTCCTCTCAAAATTTTTCATTATTTTTTTTTTCTCATTATGGAATAAAAGGACAGTTACTAAATCACTCCAATCTGTTACTTATTATTCATTCTTAATTATAAATAATTTTTGATATAGTCTTTCCACTCCTACGGCTAATAATGAAAATTGAAATTTCAAGCATGTAGACACAACCTCGATCTTATATCAACTTTTAATGTAAGTTTTAATACTTAAATAAACAATCCTGAAATCTATTATTTTACATTTACTCATAAATAAATATGATCTACTTATATGCTGATTTTCATTAAAATCTATGACATGTCAGCCACAGCTGATTTGCTCATTTTGCATGGAATGACCCATAAATATACTTGGATTGCCCTGTAATTTTTATATGTTATTGACGTTTACTATAGCACAATCGCTATTGAAAAGGAAGTGTGTAGCCTATATAGTTCGTTTCCAGGGACAGTCAAAATTATTCCGTTGTTGCATTATGATCCATGGGAAAAATAGTTTCAAGTGCAGTTTAATAATGATAGACCATTTCGAAAATAATGAAATTGATATGCATTTATGAAATGCACTGAAACAGGCATTCAGTAAAATATACCTTGCAAAGCATTTATTAATTTACAGAGCGACACAAAAGAATTCCGTTACATAATGATTTACGGGGAAAACTTGTTTCTAGAATATTTTAATTATGTTACAAGTTACACTATTTCAAAAATAATGAAATTGATATACCTTACTGAGGCTCACTACAAGATATTTGCTGTAGAATATGTTGTGCATAGCATTTATTGTTCATTTACAGTATTGTTGCACAACCTTTTTGTATGAAAATCGTTTGCCACCACTATCTTCGAAAGGTAAGCTTGGATATATTTAATAGCAAGATTTCCGTCATTAACCTAAGGTAAATTTTTCTGTGTAAAAATAGTGGTACTGTTGGTGGCTCGCGGGCCACAGGTTGTGCATCCCTAATTTACAGGGACACACAAAATATATTGGATACAGTACTGTGTGCGAACTACTGTCTATCAACGATAATTGCTGGAATTGCGTTTCAGTTATGACGCATGCGCGTCAGTGTATTACGGCTTATTTTACTCTTAATTTTACGGTATAATACTGGCTGCTGGGATGCCAGTATTATACTGTAAAATCAACATTTTTTTTTTTTTTTTTTTTTTTTTCAGTGTATAATTTGGTTTTCCATTTGTAAAAAAAAAAAAAAAAAAAAAAAAATCCAATGAAAGAAACTTCGTTTAAATTACGACATTATAAAAATGAATGGCGCCGTATTTAATAATCTGAAGAGGAGAGAGAGAGAAAAAAAAAAGAAATATAAATTTGATATTCAAGAGAGATGATGAGAGAAAGTAATTTTCATAAATATTTTTAAATTTGCGGCAATAACTGTCACTGCTGTTCAGGAATTTTTACTAGGCACGTTATTCCTCATCTTAATTTTTTTTAGAAAAAAAGTGACATATATTGTGAAGTGGAAGATTTATCGCTTACTTGGCTTTGCTCTTGAAAACCAGCCAAGTTCAAAGACATGTTACAAAATAGAATGTATTCCCCTCTTGTATTTTTATTTTTATCCAAAATATTTCTGATGCTACCTTGAAAAGAATTTGAAAGATAAAGAAAAAAATATTGTTAAGAATGCGTGAGGCCATTATAAAGGCATGTGTGTGCGATATCGTGAAAGAAATTTTCTCGATGATTAAATACATACAATATGAAAAAATTAATTAAAAAAAAGTATGTTGTGGTCGTCACAGAATTTCCTTCTATATTAAACTTAAGCAGCCCATTTATACCCTAATAATTATTAATATGAAATATAGTGCATTTCTTTGAATTTAACATGGAATTGCAGTGAGTGATTAAAGCAACAGAGCCCCCTGTAATGAATTTAAAGGCAAAATTGGATCGGCATATATAATTTCGGTCTTCGTTTTCCGGGTTGACACAGCGGGACTCGGCGTATCCCTTATCATTTTTTAAAACAGAAGAATGAAAAAAAAATAATATTTAGATAAATTTTAATACATTTAATGTTTAAATAATTTTTTTAATGAATTTTGATATTTTAAAAATAAGTTATTTAAAGACAAACTGCCAAAATGGCGATTTTCTTAAGTCAAACTAAGCATATCCCTCCACATAAAAAAATACCCCTGCTTATATTAATAATCTCAAATATAAAATTTGGTGCATTTCTATTCAATATAAACTGATATACAGCTCTAATGATCTTCGGAAAAAACTGCACAACAGCGCACCCTGTTGAGTGAAAAATCAATTTTTTTTTTTTATAACAAGCATCTTATATAGAGTAAAATATGGGTAAACGGAACCTGTCTATAACGGTATTCTCTTAAACGAAAACTCATAGTTCCGATGGAAAGAATATCATACAATTATAGCTACTAAGATGAAAATTTTCCGCCTCCTAGCGATTCCGTTTTCACAGGTTTTACAGTATTAAATTTGGTGCAATTCCATCTTAGCATCGTGGGATACGAGGTGTAATTCCTGTGACTTCTTCGAAGCTCTCTGATTGAGTTTTTAAGTTCTTTGTGCTGTAAATTCTGTCCTGTGCTATCTTTGTAGTTCGACGACGGTTCATAAATAAATTTACGGCATTAAGTACACGAGACATAATATGCAGGGTGCCCTCTAAAGTCATGTACCCTCTCCCCATTAACTTCATAATAGTGACAGCTATAGTCATAAACATGGTGTCTGGTGTAGTAAAGTGGCTATGCACTGTACGATGAGACCGCTTATGGTGCCCCTAGTGGTAACTTACAGAGTTAGCGTTCCTATCTACACAGTACTAGAACAGTACGAGATACGGGGAAAAAGTCAAAGTACAAAGTTGTAGAGAGAGCGTCTTCGATTGAGTATGAATTGATGTTTTACATGTAAAAATAACTTCATTAAAAGTCCTGAAATGTAATTTTTTTATATCCTATATCCAGATTAAATACGCAACAAATTCCATGTAGAAGTCTTGTATTATAGAGCCGATGCACATTTACTAATAAATCTAACACATCCAAGCAATGTAACAGTTTATTTTAATAAGGAAATTAAGTTAAGTATGCCCTATGTGTCCATCACCGGAACACATGTAGAATGCATGATGCATTGCTGCCGATGGTGAACACATTTTGAGCACACTTAAGTTGATCTCCTTTTAAAAACTATTCTGTCTTGAATATTTAATTATACTTCACAAAACACAATACGTAACATCACGGCACACACATTACATAACTACACAACAACATTCCGTGGCTACTGCAGTACAATCAAAAACATATGAAAGATAGGGGGCGTTAGAGAACAGACCTTACAATTTGTAGTGTTGCCATCTGCAGTTTTTTTTATCTGAAATACAAACACTACAAAAATAAACTGTACCTTACTTAGATGCGTTAGTTTTACTGGTATATGTGCGCCTGATTTACAATGCCACATTCTTGCATGTAATTTGTGGCATATTAAAGCTGGTGATAGGATATGAAAAATTTTACATTTGAAGGCTTTTAATACAGTTATTTTTACATGTAAGACATCATTTCATACGCTCCGCTATTAAATTTTTTTTTGTTAGTGCAAGATTATGTGAAGTTGAAAAAGATGAACTATAAACTTAGATACTCTTGAATGAGCAAAGCCTGACGGTCAGGCTCTGCTCATGGGCATACGGGTCAGGGGCATACGGGACAGCTGCCCGGGGCCACCCAGTTGAGGGGGTCCCTCATGGGAATAAGTGGTATTTTAATTAAAAGGGAACCAAATGTTAAAAATTGGCCAAAAAATGATCAAAATTCTTACTTTTGTAAAGATTTATGTGGGGGGGGGGAGGGGGCCCTCCTATCCAGCTTCTGTGCCCTATGCCCCCTCCTCCAAGAAATAACTAATTACATCATCAGGAACCTGATAATTAAAATTTTAATGTAACAACTAAGTAATCCATTGTTTTCAAGAGAAATTCATTATTACCATTATCTTCGTAACAAGGCAAATTTAAACTTTTAATGATAACCAATTAAGGACATTTTTTCGTTTAGACATCTTGTGACATACATATGATATTATGACAAATAGCCAAGAATGATAGAAATACCTATATTTACATTGCAACGGTTCGCGTAAACTCTTATATTCCTATACAAAAAAAAAAAAAAAAAAAGTGTATTCAATTATATTTTATCATTTTTCTTATGATACCTTGTATACAAATATGAATAGTACCTTAGTACTAAATTTATGTATGCAGTTTAGTCACTTCAGCGTATTTCAAGAAAATTTCCTATGGATAGATAGAAAGGGGGCCCCCGGAATAATGTTTGCCCCTGGGCCCTAGGTACTTTAAGTCGGGGTCTGTGAATGAGTCCCTTATTCGCACGAAATAAGATTATGAAGCTTAGATGGCGATCGACAACAACATTCCTGTAGTATGCGCATTTTTAGTCTTATTTAACAGCCATTTTTAATCAAAAATCATGTTTTAACGAAATGTGAGCGTACTATGTCAGAAGCCTGTTCAAAATCCTTTCATATGATATCTCATTTATCGTTCTGTGTTTTGTATTTGCTTAGAAAAAAGGATGTTCACAACAGAAATAATATATATGATGCATTTATGCGAAAATTTTACAGAGTATTTCAGACTATATGTCTGCAAGCCATACAACACAGAATAGCAACAATAATGATAATTAAATAAGCATTAAGAAATCATGTAGTTTTGAATTAAAGAAAAAAAGAATGATTAATAAAATTGACAATTTAGAAACTGTGTAATAAAAAATCAGATTTTTAAAAATATTTCTCTGTATTCTCTCGTCTAAAAAAAAAAAAAAAAAAAAAAAAAAAAAAAAAAAAAAAAAAAAAACACTGTTGCCGTTGTCGTAATTGAATTTATTGTGACCTTTTGACTTTCTTGCCTCATTATAATAATAATAATAAAAACCTCTTGCATATAAATAAAAACATGAAAACTGATAGTTTTATAAAGAAATGTTTGATAAATACGCTGGGTAGACAATTTTAAATCGAAGAATTATTTTATGAGCTATTTAATGTTACAGTCAGATGAAATAGTTCAGTTTAAAATGTTTTATAGGATCAAAAACTATGCCTAAGCAATTTAACCATCTTTCGCATCATACATGACTACTTTGTGGTTGCAATGTTCAATCATTTTTTTAATTTATCTAATTTTTTAAGTTTTTCCAATGTTTTAACAATTTTTTATTCAAAATTTCATTATTTCAATGCAGGTTTAGTTCATAGTTTTGAATAGCCTATTTTTATCTGTTACTTCCCGATTTTAAAAAGTCCAAATATTAATATTTACAAACTTTTCAATTTAAAAAATATGTTTACACATGTATTTTATAAAAAAAGAAAACTTTAAAATATTTAAGCTATTAAGTGAGAAAAACAATGGTGAAAATTGCATCATATTTAAAACGTTATGTTTTTAAAACGATATATTTAAAGCATCATATTTAAAAGGTCATATTTAAAACCATTTCCTTATAGCGTTTCTAAACACTGCATTTTTAATTGAAATGTATTTGAAAAGGAAAGAAAACTTTAAAATAATTAAATTGTTACATGCAAAAAGCATTTAATGGGAGAAAATTACGTCACATTTTAAAAGATACATTTAAAAAGATTTTCTTATGGACATATTCATATGACGTCACAGTGGGAATCACGTGGCGTAAAACTTGAGGCTACCCGCGACCTACACCTACGTAATACCCGTATTACGTAGGTCGCGTTACATATTTCATCACTTGATGCAGCATAAATACAGCTAAATGCATGCGTAAAATACTTTAGATTTATTTTGTACGAATTACTATTCGATAAATACATATTAGAAAATTCCTGTATACCTATTCATTGAAATGAAATAAACATTTTTAGTTTTATAAATAACATGAAAAATATACATGAAGCTGCAAAGCTGCATTAAAATAAAGAAAAGGATTCATGTATAACCTATACCTGTTCCTGAAAATATCTAAAACTCAATATAAAGATAAAATATAAGCATAGATTTTCTAAACACAGTGCTTTTCAATGGCGTGGTACTGAATGTTATTCCCAAGCAGACGAATTTTTGTAGCCTCGAACCCAAAGTAAGAATATTGTCCATAGCGTCTCTATAATAGTCCGTGAGCTAGCGACATTTTTTACTTAACCATTTTATACAAGATTATTTTCAAATGCGTAATTTAATTGATTTTTTCCAATCAGTCACGAAACCAATCGTCAGCTGTTGCGACAACGGTGGATGCGTCCTTGGGCACCGACAAATCCTTCAGTTGGAAAAAGGGAAGGGAAATGAATGGCATTCTGCTTACAGAAGATCGTCACTGATCGTAATAATATCATTGTTAATCATCGTGATGATATCATTAATCTTCTGTAATCGGGTAATCTTTTTGAACCAGATCAATTTAGCATGTTTTTAGAGCTTGCGGGGTCTGGACGAGGATTGGTGAGCTTAGCTCGTAAGGGAGCAGAGTTCCCTAGTTTATTAAACCAGAGGGAATTTTTAAAGATTAAGTTAACAAATGCAAAATAAAGGTATAACAGGGTGGCTAGTGGTCAGGGAAAAATACAGTAAAAAAAGTGATAAACACCAGTATATTCTTATAGAAAACTTCATGTTGATTATTTGATCGAATAATCACATGAATTTTTCTATAAGAATATACTGGTGTTTATCACTTTTTTTTTTTTTTTACTGTATTTTTCCCTGACCACTACCCACCCTGTATAATAAGTAAATACAACATCACTATTATTTTTACAAAAATATATAAAAACATTCTGAAGATGTCGAGCGCGACAAACAATTAAAAACCATAGGTTGCATTTATTTATGAAGATCACCATATCTTTCGAACATTTTCTCCATATTTATATCGTCATTTATTTCTGTGTTTCCAATTTCTTTTCTTTTGTCGTTCTGATGATTTAAGACGCTCGACATATTTTTCCAAGTCTTCCCCGTTACAGCTGAGTAATTACATTCTCATTTGCTTGGCTTAACTTATACTTTGTTGGATGGCACTAGATTTGAAAAATAATAAAAACGTTGCCATAGCAATTATTTTAATCAGAATGAACAGCTGCACTTTACATGAAAAGTAAATAAAAATTGCACGGAAGGATTGTTTAAGATTACGAGTTAAAATCTCTGTCTTATTCCTTCTTTGTGTATGCTTATCGTTGAATATTCCTTAAAAATTTTAAAACAAAGATTTGCAAAAGGCTTAAGTTTAAAAATAAGTAGTAATCCAGATAATTACGTAAAGATTAAAATTAATAATAAATAAACAAAAGAAAAAAAATCACCATTCGATTAATGGAGAAAAATGATCTTATCAACAAGGAACAAGTTGAAAGTAAAGCAAACATTTTTCTTTCAAATGTGGTTATTCGGAATATACAGGGTGAACAGAATTAAAACATCCCTACTCCGACCCCTCCATATATTGAACTACTGAGTGTATTAAGCTTCAAATTTTGTACACATACTATTCAAGTCATGGGGAAATGGATTATTCAACAAAAAATAGTTCTAGAAACACCGATAGATGGCACTGTACAACAGAGAATATGAAATAAAGACAATAATAATAATAATAATAATAATAATAATAATAATAAAAACAAACTATGAATGTGTGGTTTGTACGCATGAAGGTTCTTGGACCTTTCTTTTTCGAAGAAGCGACTCGCAAGACATGCACTGTGGCGGCCAACAGGTACAAAAGGATGCTCGAAACTTTTGTTGTACTCCATTTGCAACAGAGGGAATGTTTTGACTCATTTACCTTTATGCAAGAAGAAGCACCTCCACACATTGGATTCTGTGTACAACAGTTTCATCGGCAACGTTTCACTAATGACAGAGTAGGGAAAAGTGTTGTAACTTGAGCATATATGTACCTTGCATCTACACAGTTTTTATCTCAGTGTATTGGATTTGCATAATACTAATCAATGTAGTTGTGAGATAAACCACTAAATGTCACTTAGCAGTTGGTTTCTTCAATATAGTCAGCACATGTTGCAGAAAATTGTAAAAAAAAGATTTGCTCATCAAAAAGTAAACTTTTTAAAGCTGCAACTGTTCATTATATCTCGTTATCAACAGTTATTTGTTTTAAATTCGAAGTTATGCATGAAATAGTATTTATTGTACATTATTAACATGAGTTTCAAATCATGTTAATCCTGAATAGAAAATGGTGAGAAGTCATTATTTTTTAAGTCACCAAGTGTTGTACCTTGAACGTAGCAATAGTATTGTACCTTGAACAGGTCCAAAGTATGACACAATGTACATATTATTCTTTTAAAAAGCCAACAAATGAAAATGTTATGCCAGGAAAGTTTGTCTTCGTATCATTAATGGAAGAAATTCCAAAGTTAACTCGATATATATGTACACCACTTCTGTACAGAAAATATGCATAAAATATGACAATTTTGAAGAATAGATTGTTGTGTCAGTGAACCGTTTTAATAACATTGAAATAGAATTCGTAGTCGAGGAAAATTATGTGTTTTTCAGTCACCCACGAACAAATCATTAGCATTTTGTCAGAACCTATTTTTATTGAAAGAGACGAAAGAATTCGTTATGTATTTCCTGGTATAGTAACAGTTTTTGAAAAGAAAATCTTAACTTTTTTATGCAACTGTTTTTTTGTGATTTTGCATCGTGATAAAACAAACATGTATAAAAAATATAAAAAACATACAACAAAACAGTTAAAATGCATTTGATGTCTATTGTGGTTGGAAGTATCCCCCTCCCCCTCCTCTAATTACACCTTCTGTTTTGTATATTACTTTAAAGCAACTTTAAATAGTCATAAGGCATCTATGACAAATCTGTTATTAAATATACTTTAAAAATTTATTTCAAATACATTATAAAAAAGTTTTTTTTTCACAGTAAAATGATGCATGCTCCATGGTATAACATGCCTAGGGCCAATGTACAACATGGGTGTTGTACCTTTGTTCTAAGATCACTATTTTTTTAATTAAAAGAAAAACTATGACAGCCTTAATATTAGAGCTCAAGAAAATTATGAGGGAAGCAGATTGTCATAAATACTTAGCAGATAGCTTTATATGTCATTATTTACATAAGATTATGAGGGAAGCAGATTATCATAAATACTTAGCAGATAGCTTTATATGTCATTATTTACATACTTTAATTAAATGATAAATAAAAATATCAAAATAGGACTGAGTACGTGGCCCTTCCTTAATCTGTCATGCATTTTCGACAACCCGGCCATCTCGTTCTCAGGATCTTAATCCGTGTGATTTTTGGCGGTAGGGACATTTAAAAAATCCTGTTTATCGAGGACATCTGGTAACCTTTGCAGATGTGAAAGAAGGTGTCACTTTGAATGTGAGAAAAATCTCAGTCGATCAGTTACGATCTGCAATCGAACAAGCTGTCCACTGACACCAGATTTTACATCTTCAAGAAAGGAACCATATTGAGCAGCATTCCCTGCGTTGATAAGGTCCTTGTCACAGGAATGTTTAGTACGATCCAATAAAACATGTTTGTAATTTTTTTTTGTGTGTGTGTTTTTACAGGATATGTACAGTTGCACAGCGCCATCTATCGGTGATTTCTGAAAATATTTTTCTTCGCGTAATCCAGTTTCCCATGTCTTGAATAGTATGTGTACAAAATTTAAAGCTTATGCACTCAGTAGTTCAATATACAGTGCGTCTCAAAAGTATATGGACAGGCGATTTTTTTTTAAATAACAGTTCAAAAATTGATGCAGTAATCAAGAAAAAAATAATTAGCATATGAAATTATAACATAAGTTTATTTAAATACAGAAATACCATGTTTATATCACAGATTGCTTGTAAAAAAATAAAATTCAAAATAAGTTGTCTCAAAAATATATGGACAATGAAAAGAATCGCTGTAACTACCACCGTATAAAAAAAAAATGCATATTCTGCGGTCTGTGCATTTGAGGTAACCACTTTGAAATATAAAATCACTGCTCGTTCTTCAATTTTCGAATAGTTGGACAATACTTTCCAACGTTTAATTCTCTGCAGCTGATGTAGCTGAATGTTGGCATTTAAAGGCTCAAAATGTTAATGTTTCTGATATTGCTAAACAAATGAAGCGTAGAAGATCTGTAATTTACGAAAATGTATAAAAGGGTGACAATGCGATTGCAAAAAAGCGTTCAGTTCGACCAAGAAAAACATCTCAGAGACAAGATAAAGACAGATTTTGCTAGCAGATTCAACCAAAAACAAGTCTGTTTGTGAAAATGCAAGGTTTTTAGCATTTCCTATTTCCAGATCTACTGTTCATCGTCGCATACAGGCAAGCAAATTTCATAAATATCGCAGAATGTGTTGGAAACCTATGCTGAAATTGCACCATAGAAATGCACTCGTTCTTTGGGCTAAAAAAAGCATGCATTGGACGGACGAATGGTTAAATGTTTTCTTCCGTGACTAAATAAATTCAATTTGGATGGCTCAGTATACTGTTGGCAAGATCTACGACGAGAATCTCGCGAGTTCTTTAGTCGGCAACAAGGAGGGTGTTCTGTCATGATGTGGGGTACGTTCTGTTTCAACGGAACAACGCATATTGCATTTCTCAATGGTTAATAGTGCTCTGAGGATTATCAAAATGTTCTCAAAAGCAATCTACTTCCAATTGCGATAACATCTTAGGTGGGGAAAACTGGAAATTCCAACAGGACAATGCGTCGATTCACGCCTCCCACTTAACAATAGCTTGGTTTGCACATAAACAAGTGACTGTTATGGACTAGCCAGTCATCAGCCCAGGCTTGAATTCAATTGAAAACCTTTGGGAAGTACTTGTACGAGAGATGTATGCCCATGGTTCTGAGTTTCGGACTATTCAGGAATTAAAGCAACAAGTAGAGCAGAGTTGGTTCTTTTTACAGTCACACGTCATTCTCCAAACACTAGTTCACAGCATGCCTGATAAGATTTTCAAGATAATTCAAAGGAATGGATAAAAAATTTAAATACAAAATACTCGAAAAGTCCATATTTTTAGTACAGCCTATATTGATTTTGATTTGTTTACTAAAATTCTGTAAAACTTATATTTTATTTCTTTGTTGTGATAGACTTATGTTATGATTCCATATGCTTATTATTTGTTTCATGATTATTGCTTCATTTGTTGGACTGTTATTTCAAAAAATTGCCTGTCCGTATACGTTTGAGACGCATTGTATAGAGAGGTCGGAGTAGGGGTGTTTTTATTCTGGCCTCCCGATACTATCTAGTATTCGAAAACTTCTAACAGTTCGTTGCATTTATAATAATTACTTTAAATGTGTATGTTATTTTGATATGGATATATTACTTAAATTTTTAATTTTTTAGAGTGTTTAAGATTTCCTTGATTTTACTTTTATGTATTGCATCTTACTCAGGGCCCGATTAAGACATGTGCTGGTCCTAGACACAGCATTTTTCGGGGCCGCCCAGCTAATTTGAAGCTGAATATTTCTTCGCTCCTCCACCCTTTGTCTACTATTAGTACCAATGGTAAAATTTATCATACAAAACCATGCGCAACCTTTTCTTCGCTCCCCCACCCTTTGTCTACTATTAGTACCAATGGTAAAATTTATCATACAAACACATGCGCAACCTTGAAGCTTTTTCTGATATTTGAATCTAAGTCCAAATTTAAAAACATAATACAGTAGAACCTCCATAAGTTGACCACACAAGGGACTGTAACTAAGTGGTCAACATATGAAGGTGGTCAACTTAGGGAATTTTTAGAAAATATTTAGTACAATATTGGAAAAAATTTAGTACAATATTAGAAAAAAATTAGTAAACTTTTTAGTATTTTTTAAGGAAAAATTAAAAAAAAAAATATCACTTACTCATTTTTAGTTTTACTGAATGTACAGCACATTTTTACAATTTTTGAAAGAATAATTTAATTTTTGTTTGAGTCCTCGTTTTGTATATTAGGTAACTGCAAAAAGCACTTTCACAGTTTACAAGTCCATTAAGCATGCTTGGGCATTTTTCTGCAGCGAAATCTTTAAGTTGCTCCATCATGCGCTTTACATCTTCTTCCTTCAGAGTTGGGCACTTTTCAGTTTCGTCGTCACTTGGATCATCATCCTCTTCGCCGTCCATTTCTTGTACCTTAGAGTCCTCGCTGTGCTTAGTTCCAGAGAATATCTCATTGAAGATTGCCTCTGGCTCTGGTTCAACACATGTTACTAACTCATCGTCCATGGTAACATAATCTTCAAAATCAACTCCATCAAAAACTGACAAGGGAGATCGAGTAAGAACTCTTGCATCGATGTTGTAGCTGTAACAAATTCATCTTTCTTGAAGCAGTTCTTAATCGTAGTTTGCGTAACTTTATTCCAAGCAGAATTAATCCAATGTACACATTCGAAGCATTTACTGACGCAGCTGTTGACGATGCCAATGCAGAAGGACCACAGATTTGTGCTTTCATGATCACCCATTCCAGAAGTTGAGCTCTGTAGTGCACTTTGAAGGACTGAATAATGCCTTGATCTAAAGGTTGGGTTTTCGAAGTTGTGTTTGGAGGCAAACATTTTAGCTTCACATTTGTGAGATTATTCACTTTCGGGTGGCTGGGACAGTTGTCCACGGTAAGTAGAATAGACCGCTTCGTTTTGCTCATTTCTGTGTCAATTCCTCTAACCTATTCTTCGAACAAAGCACTGGTCATCCAAGCGGATCTATTCGTTCTCCAAAAAACAGGAAGGTCTTCAGGTTTTACATTTTTAAATGCACGAGGTTTTGCGGATTTGCCGATTACCGTAGGCTTCAATTTTTCCCCAGACATACTAGCACATAGAACAGTAAAACGCTGTTTTGAAAGTTTTCCTCTTTTGCAAGTTCACCCTCCATTACTAGACTTCTAACAGGCATTGCTTTAAAGAAGAGGCCACACTCATCAACATTAAAGATGTCCTCATCTTTAAAACCTTTAGCAAACTCTGGGAATTTTTCAATAAACTCCTCCACCACTTCAGCTGAAACCTCATTCGATTCCCCACACAAAACTTTTTAAAGAAATCTCGTATCATAGTATGAATTTTCAAGCCAACCTGTTGATGCTTTGAAGTCCTCTATTTCGAATTATTTTGCAATTTTTTTTGCTGCTTCCTGAAGCATAGGTCCCGATATTCTTGCTTTGATTGATCTCATCTCTTTAAACCAATGAAACGTGGCTTCGTTCACAGCGTCGAGGCACGTTTTAGCTTCGCACAGTTTAGCAAGCACGTTTTAGCTTGGAGTCCCCCGTTTACGGGAGAATATCTTTCCAGATATTCTTCCTTGCGTTTTAAAATGTTGCTCACAGTTGTCTTGCTCACACCAAATTTTTCCTCTGTCTTTCTTTGGCTGCTGCTTTCCAGAAAATTAAGAAGATCCACTTTCTCCTTTAATTTAAGTTATTTTAGATCTTTTCTTTGCGCCATTTTTAATGAAAATTCGCAAATAAACGACTAGTCCCGTCACGACATCGAGGAAAAAAGAACGGAATGTATTTCACATGTGAGCGATACATGTTGTTTTCCAATTCTGCGTATATATCTACACCGATACGTACATCCCCCACTCTCCTGACATTTTTCAACAGATTCCAGGAATTCTGGCATTTCCCTCCCATTGTATCATACATGAAGTGAACAATGAATGGAGCACCACAAGGAGGGGCGAGCGTTGCTCAGATAAGCCGAATGACTGATACAGAAATTCCTGGAAACCAGATGAAGAACAAATAGAGGAAAAAGCAAATTCAAGAAAACATCAGTGGTCAAGTTATAGAGAGTAAAACCTACTAAAAAGTGGTCAACATGCAACTTACGGAGGTGGTCAACATAGAGAGGTAAATCTTCATTCAAAAATTGTTGTGACCATTCAAACTAATAAATTTCGGTCAACATAGAGAGGTGGTCAACTTTGGAAGTTTTACTGTAGATATAATTCAAACTTCAGTTCTAAGAGTTATAAAGACGCATATATTAAAAAAAAAATCTGTATTCTTGAAAATCAATGATAGGAATGAGCTGAACCCCATCTTTTTGGCGACCCATGTTTTTGGTAACCCATGTTTTTGGCGACACTGATTTTGTTTCATATAAAAATTAATGTAGTGCATAATTCCTCTTTTTGAATATGATTTTATAAATAACTAATTAAAAAAGATGCTGCAAAAATAAATATATTCATAAAATAATATTTTTTGCTTTAGATCAAAATTTCATTTGAAGATATGGTGATTTAATCGTCCGTAATTGGGCCCACACCCAAATGGTGTATTTTGGCAAGTGTGGTTGAGCACAAGAGTTTGTGTGGTATCTCTTTAATGGTATTTGAATTTACTTTAAATTTTTTGTGCCCGCATCGATCATGTTTGACAACAACTCTTAGTAGTAGAGGATCCATAGTTATGGAAAACTAGCCATTAACTGAAATATTCAGAATAAAAGTGATCTAACGTCTCAAAATTCATATTATTAATTAAACAAATTATAATATTAATTTTAATTTCTCTGGGTGCAGAATTTTATCATTAAATCAAGCACTTGCGATATTTTTTCTCGTCAGATAAAGTGGCCAAGAAAATGTGAGCCAAAATAATCGGTACTAGTAAAAAAACACTATTAGCGTAATACGCGCTTCTAGCATTGAGCTTATTCTGAAGATTTGTGCGAAATTCGTTTATAGGAAGCGAGTTTAATTTGTCTAGTTATGAAATTTCCCACCAGGGACGCTACTGGCATGAAAACATCCTATCAGGAAATATATTTTTATGAAAATATAAATTTTGCCATCGTACCTTGATTACTTTTCCTACCAGTAAATTTGATCATTAAATTTTGCATTATTTAATCATAGTATATTTCTGCGATTGAATTTGGCAAAAATTTCTATTTCGAAATACCGGTGAGAAAAGATTAACACTTTTGTACAGTACGCTCTTTATGAAGAGATGTATCTCTATATTAGTGCTCGCTCATCTATAAATGAACAACTTTCAGTAAAAACATTATTTTTAAAATTTGTTCAGTAGAAAACTTAGGGCAAATGACAAAAAAAAAAAAAAAAAAAAAAACTGGCTTATATTTTAATTATGAAGATTTTTACAATTAAGAATATATTTTAGAATAAAAAATTGCCTAGATTATGTTTGAGTCAATTTGTTGTATTTTATTAAAAAGAAACATTTCAATCAGATGATTTTTTGGGGAAGATTTAAATGAAAGTTTGTCACATGGACGTATCATTAGCATCATGAAATTTTGACATCTTTTCATTCTATGAAGATTTGAGAAAAAATGTGTAATTTTTAGAGCTGATCTGATCCAAGGAATTCGAACATAGTGTTAAAAGTGGGTGCAGATCGGTACAACTTTTAATATATTTACAACCTCCATACTCTAACCCATGGATAACATTTAATAGCAGACGTTATTTCCAATCTGTTGGGTGGTAGTATAATTTTTTAAATATTTATTTTGATTTGCGACAGAATGGGTGTGGGAGGCTATCCTTTTTCCACGACTGTATATACATTTTTACATACTTACATCCGTCTTACATACTTACACATATCTATATGTGCATCCTATAACATACATACATACATGCTTACATACTACTATTTTCAATACATACAATAAATATAGCAACCTTTTTTTCAACAGGTGAAAAAAATTATGACTGATGAAAAATACTCAGATCAAAACAATTGTTACAAAAATGGTTTTTACCACGATGAGGGTGCTTTTATGATAAACTAACAGGCTATTCCCGCTTCACTGGAATGATTGAAATATCTTTTAGTTTCACCTTATACCGCCAGGGAGCTCATTCTGTTCTAAACAAACCTCTTTCCGAACGAATCTCCGTAACGGGTTTCCGCTGCCTACAGCACCGTATAGAAGGCGTACTGCGCTCGCGCTGCAAAAGTAAATTAGTTCCACTTTCCACCACCAGGGACGACAGATCTATATACCTTTAACATTAACACGATATTTAAATTACGACCGAACTCCTCCATCCATCAAAATTTAACCAACGACCTTTAACATTAACAAATATCAATAACTTTTGAAACAGAAACAAAATAGAGCGTGTTTTGGTTTGACTTAGCCCTTTATTTTCTTTCCCTTTCAGAAAGTAGCTAGAGCAGGGGTTCCCAAAATTTTAGACCAACGTACCACTAAATCGAAGTTCATACTTCTTCGTACCACCAGGTAACAAACATAAAGCTAATATAGAAAAACCTGTAAAAAGGAACCTGTCTCAAACGAAATATATCTCCGGTATTTTGCCTTTCCATGCAGGTTTTTTGAATTTAAAAAGGAATGATTACATTAGTAAATTGGTAAGATTGACTGCTTTATAATAACATTCAAGTAAAAAGTAGTATCGCGTCATTAAATTTTAATAATGCATACAATATCAAAATACTACAGTGTTTTGATATAGCAAAAAAGCCACAATACTTAATGACATATTGGCGCACACTGATTCATATTTCCGTCAATTCAATCATATTTCTATGATTCATATTTCCGATTCATATTTTGAATAATTTCAGTCTCCACCGCCGATCGACGATTGGGATTTTTACGCTTTCTGATTATTTGTAAAATCAAACGCTTTTTAAGTCATTTCCGGTATTTTGGAGGATTATGAAGATATAAGAAGATATGATATAAGAAATTAATATATATTATTAGATTATATAGAAATATTAGATTATATAGAGGAGATTATATAGAAATTAATTAGATTATAATACTATAATATTTATTATATTACAGTTATAAATTAATTAGATTATATAGAAATTAATAGATATTATATATGAAATCAAGTTCAACCAGTAATGACTTAAGAAGCGTTCGGTTTAACAACTAATCAGAAAGCATGATAATCGCAATCGTCTATCCGCGGTGGACAGGGAAATTATGCCAGTTTTGCCCACCCATTAGATAATTTTGCCCACCTTTTAAGAAGCTGTAAATTAAAAAATGTGGTTTTGACCACGTTTTCAGCTGGCACCCCCAATTCGAATATAGCCATAAAAGTTACATAGAAGTTTTGGCCAAGTTTTGCCCAGTTTTGCCCACTCATTATTTAATTTTGCCCACCTTTTAAAAAGCTGTAAATCAAAAAATGTGGTTTTGACCACGTGTTCAGATGGTACCCCCCAATCCGAATATAGCCTTAAAAATTACATAGAAGTTTTGCCCAGTTTTGCCCACCCTTTATAGCGCTGCAAATCACATTTCATTTTTTGACCCATTTTTCATACTGGCACCCCCCCAATCTGAAATTTCAAAAAACAATTGTGCCATTATTTTGCCCAAGTTTTGCCCACCCATTAGATAATTTTGCCCACCTTTTATAACGCTGTAAATCAAAGATATCTTTGTTGAGCACGTGTGAAGTTGGCGCCCCCCCCCCCAATTCGAAATTTAACAAAACAATTGTTGCATTATTTTGCCCAAGTTTTGCCCACCCATTATTTAATTTTGCCCAGTTTTGCCCACCCATTATTTAATTTTGCCCACCTTTTAAAAAGCTGTAATTTAAAAAATGTGGTTTTGATTACGTGTTCAGCTGGTACCCACCAATCCGAATATAGCAATAAAAATTACATAGAAGTTTTGCCCAGTTTTGCCCACCCATTATTTAATTTTGCCCACCCTTTATAACGCTGCAAATCACATTTCATTTTTTGACCAATTTTTCACACTGGCACCCTCCAATTCGAAATTTCAAAAACCAATTGTGCCATTATTTTGCCCAAGTTTTGCCCAGTTTTGCCCACCCATTAGATAATTTTGTCCACCTTTTATAACGCTGTAAATCAAAGATAACTTTGTTGACCACGTGTGAAGTTGGCACCCCCCAATTCGAAATTTAACAAAACAGTTGCTGCATTATTTTGCCCACCTATTAGATAATTTTGCCCACCTTTTATAACGCTGTAAATCAAAGATATCTTTGTTGACCACGTGTGAAGTTGGCACCCCCCAATTCGAAATTTAACAAAACAGTTGCTGCATTATTTTTCCCAAGTTTTGCCCACCCATTAGATAATTTTGCCCACCTTTTAAAAAGCTGTAAATTAACAAATATGGTTTTGACCACGTTTTCAGCTGCCCCCCCCCCCCCCAAATTCGAATATAGCCATAAAAGTTACATAGAAGTTTTGCCCAAGTTTTGCCCAGTTTTGCCCACTCATTATTTAATTTTGCCCACCTTTTAAAAAGCTGTAAATTAAAAAATGTGGTTTTGACCACGCGTTCAGCTGGCACCCCCCAATCCGAATATAGCCTTAAAAATAACATAGAAGTTTTGCTCAAGTTTTGCCCAGTTTTGCTCACCATTATTTAATTTTGCCCCCCCTTTATAACGCTGCAAATCACATTTCATTTTTTGACCCACTTTTCACACTGGCACCCCCCAATTCGAAATTTCAAAAAACAATTGTGCCATTATTTTGCCCAAGTTTTGCCCTCCCATTAGATAATTTTGCCCACTTTTTATAACGCTGTAAATCAAAGATATCTTTGTTGACCACGTGTGAAGTTGGCGCTCCCCCAATTCGAAATTTAACGAAACAATTGTTGCATTATTTTGCCCAAGTTTTGCCCAGTTTAGCCTAGAGCTCCTATAATACAGGCTGAATCCTATCGCCATTTAATAACACAGCGGACCAAAAACCAAGCTAAAACCGGTTAGCTTACCGTGGACGACGAATGACAGTAACGGGGACGGCGAACACCTGCTCAGGCGGTTTCCTAATGCTGAGCTAGGTCACAATATGGCGGTTATTTTGGGCCACAGAATGGATATGCGTCAGCTCTCCTTATAGGAGCCTTAGTTTAGCCCACCCATTAAATAATTTTGCCCACCTTTTAAAAAGCTGTATATTAAAAAATATGGTTTTGACCACGTGTTCAGCTGACACCCCCCAATTCGAATATAGCCATAAAAATTACATAGAAGTTTTGCCCAAGTTTTGTCCACCAATTATTTAATTTTGCCCACCCTTTATAACGCTGTAAATCACATTTCATTTTTGACCCATTTTTCATACTGGCACCCCGCAATTCGAAATTTCTAAAAATAATTGTGCCATTATTTTGCCCAAGTTTTGCCCAGTTTTGCCCACCCTTTAGGTAATTTTGCCCAACTTTTATAACGCTGTTAATCAAAGATATCTTCGTTGACCACGTGTGAAGTTGGCACCCCCCAATTCGAAATGTAACAAAACAGTTGCTGCATCATTTTGCCGAAGTTTTGCCCACCCATTAGATAATTTGGCCCACCTTTTAAAAAGCTGTAAATTAAAAAATGTGGTTTTGACCACGTGTTCAGCTGGCACCCCCCCCCCCAATTCGAATATAGCTATAAAAATTACATAGAAGTTTTGCCCAAGTTTTGACCACCCATTATTTAATTTTGCCCACCTTTTAAAAAGCTGTAAATTAAAAAATGTGGTTTTCAGCACGTGTTCAGCTGGAACCCCCCAATTCGAATATAGCAATAAAAATTACTCCCATTATTTAATTTTGCCCACCCTTTTTAATTTTGCCCACGTTTTATTTCTTGACCCATTTTTCATACTGGCACCCCCCAATTCGAAATTTCAAAAAACAATTGTGCCATTATTTTGCCCAAGTTTTGCTCAGTTTAGCCCGTTAGAGAACCCGTTAGAGAATTTTGCCCACCATTTAAAATCAAAAATATCTTTTTTGGCCATGTGTGAAGTTTTCACATCCCCTTTTTCCAATTCGAAGTAAGTTATACAAATTAAGCAGAAAAGTTTTGCCAAAGTTTTATAACACTATAATCATTTATGTGTCCGTTGACCATGTTTCTAGAATTTTTCTTAGCGTTTCTAAAGATTTGTCCAAAGTTTTCATAGCATTACTTGATTTTCTCAGTGTTCCTGGAAATTTGCCCATCGTTTCTACAAAGTCTATTTTTGCTATGTCCTTGCCGTTTTTTAGATAATTCGTAGTGTTTTCCCAAAGTCCAATAATTATGTTCAGCGTCTCGTTAACGGTATGTTTCGAAGGAGAGGGTGATTCCAGATTAACAGTTTGAGAGCTTGACAGGTTGAGAATTGGCAGATTTTGTCCAGTGTTCCTGGAATTTTGTCCCGTTTTTTCGAACTTCCCTAGAGTTTTGTTCAGCGTAACTAAAGTTTTGCCCGTGATACTATATCATTGCCAGGTGTTACCCATTGTTCGTAGTGTTTTTCCCAACTGTCTTATGTTTGTTAGATTTTCTAAAGAGTTTGTTGTTGGCTTTGCCTAACATTCTTACTGCATGTTTTCCATTTTTTCTAAATTTTTGCTTAGTGTTCTTAAAGTTTTGTAAACTTTGCTCGTTTTCATGTAACATTATCCGTTTTTTCCAAATTTTGCTGTAGTTTTGCCCAGTGATCGAAGATCTCTGCCCAGATTTGCACAGCGTATTTAGAGTTTAAAACAGTCTTTCTAGAATTTAAACTAGCATTTGAAATGTTTTTCCCGACCCGTTTTCCTTTAGCATTGCCCTGTTTTGCACAGCATTCTTAAAGTTTTGCGCGGATTTTACGTGTTCCGATAACATTCCCAGGTTTTGTCTAATGTTCCTATGGTATTGTCCCGCAGTGGCGCGGACGGTAAAGCTCGGCTCTCGTAAGATCGCCGAAAGCCAAGCAGCATCGACCACAGTCACTGCTTGGGAGGGTGCATCGTCTATCCTCTCTCGTCTGCCTCTGCTGTGGGACCGTGTACGTTAATGGGAGTTGGTGCACGTTAAATCTGTTCGTGGCTCCAAAGTCCTCCAAGTTCTGTATAAGCGCTACCTCTGGGGATGCCAATCCAGATGCAGGTCTCTCATCTGGAATTGGTTCAAAATTAGGAGACCTGGGGGATAGTACAATCAGGGCTACACTAAATACCGGGCTTGCTCATACATTATGAAGACGTCACAAAAGGTGGCTGACTAGGAGGAAAGACATACAGCGATTGGCACAAAACGATGGGCGCGTTGCTTTGGACCAATCGCTGGTCGCGGTCAGCCACCATTTGTGACGTTTTGAGAGTGAATGAGCAAGCCCGGTATCTAGTGTTGCCTTGGTACAATAGACCTCTGGTCGCGGTGCTTTGGCTTTCGAGCCTCCCCCCCCCAGTCCTATGGTATTGTCAGGTTTTGTTCAGTGTTTCTAGAATTAGCCTAGTTTTGGCCAATGTTCCAAATTTCTTGCCTAGCATTCCCAATTTTTTTGTCTGGCTTTGTCTGTTTTTCAATAGCATTGCAAAGTTTTGTTCAGTATTCCTAAAAATTCCCCCAACGTCCCTAGAGTTGTGTCCAGCAGTTTTACCCATAATTCTATAGCATTGCCCTGTTTTTCTGATTGTTTCTAGAGTTTTGACCAACAATCCTGTAGTTTTGTCCAGAGTCCCTAAAGCCGGCTGTGCCCATTTTTTTTATAACATTGCCAAATTTTCCCTGTTTTCTTGGAGTTTCGTCTAGTTTTGTCTAATGTCCCTATAATTTTGAAAAGCATTATTAATGTTTCACCCACTCCTGCCTAGCCTTCCTAAAGTTTTGCTCAGTTTCGCCTAACGTTACTAAAGTTTTGTCCAGCGTTCCAAAAGTTTTCCTCAGTTTTGCCTAACGTAGCTAAAGTTTTGTCCAGCGTCCTAAAGATTTGTTCGTTTTTGCCCGTTCGGGTGGTTTTGTCTGTATTTTCTCAAGATCTTACGGTTTTTTCTAGTTTTGCCTATCGTTCCTACCGTTTTGCCTACCGTTCGTAAAATTTTTACGGGCTTTGCTCGTGACCCTATACACTTGTGAAAACACTGAACAAAAGAGGGCAATTTTATAGGGTCACGATCAATGTCGGACAAAACTGTAGCAATGATAGGCAAAACAGTACGGACGGTGGGCAAAACGGGAAAAAAATCTAGGATATAGAGAAAAATCGCTCAAAGCCACACAAATGTTGGACAAAGACGAACAAATTTTCGGAACGCTGGACAAAACTTTTGTAACGTTAGGCAAAACTGAGCAAAACTTTAGGAAGGCTGGAAGAGGCTGGATAAAACATTAATAATACTGCACAAAACTACAGTGACATTGGACAAAACTAGACGAAACTCTAAAGAAAACAGGGCAATTCTGTAAAAAAGCTGGACACAGCCGGAGAAACATGTAAGGACGCTGTTCAAAACTAGGGCTGTTGGGTAAAACTCTAGAAACAAAGGGAAAAAGTCAGCAATGCTATAGAATTACGAGTAAAATTCACGGATATATTCCAGTCGGGGGGGGGGGTTGCCAGATTTAAATGCGGTCAAAAACCTTTTTTTATTTACAGCGCTATAAAAAGAGGGCGCAATTGTATAATGGGGGAGCAAAACTGTGCAAAACTTCTATGTAATTTGTAAAGCTTAATTCGTAATGTGAGATGCTAACTTCATGCGTCGTCAACACAGGTATTTTCGATTTGCAGCGTTAAAATGGTGGGCAAAATTGGGCAAAATTGGGCAAAATAATGGCACAATTTTTTTAAATTTTCGAATTGGGGGGTGCCAGTATGAAAAATGGGTCAAAAAATAAAGTCTGATTTACAGCGTTATAAAGGGTGGGCAAAATTAAATAATGGGTGGGCAAAACTTCTATGTAATTTTTATAGCTATATTCGAATTGCCGGGTGCCAGCTGAACACGTCGTCAAAACCATATTTTTTAATTTACAGCTTTTTAAAAGGTGGGCAAAATTATCTAATGGGTGGGCAAAACTGGGCAAAACTTGTGCAAAATAATGAAACAATTGTTTTGTTAAATTTCGAATTGGGGGCGACAACTTCACACATGGTCAACAAAGATATCTTTGATTTACAGCGTTATAAAAGGTGGGCATAACTAAGGCAAAATAATGGCACAATTGTTTTTTTAAATTTCGAATTGGGGGATGCCAGTATGAAAAATGGGTCAAAAAATGAAATGTGATTTACAGCGTTATAAAGGTTGGGAAAAATTAAATAATGGGTGGGCAAAACTGGGGCAAAACTTCTATGTAATTTTTATGGCTATATTCGAATTGGGAGGGTGCAAGCTGAACACGTGGTAAAAACCATATTTTTTAATTTACAGCTTTTTACTAGGTGGGCAAAATTATCTAATGGGTGAGAAAAACTGGGCAAAACTTGGGCAAAATAATGGCACAATTGTTTTTTTAAATTTCTAATTGGGGGATGCCAGTATGAAAAATGGGTCAAAAAATGAAATATGATTTACAGCGTTATAAAGGGTGGGCAAAATTAAATAATGGGTGGGCAAAACTTCTATGTAATTTTTATGGCTATATTCGAATTGGGAGGGTGCAAGCTGAACACGTGGTCAAAACCATATTTTTTAATTTACAGCTTTTTAAAAGGTGGGCAAAATTATCTAATGGGGGAGAAAAACTGGGCAAAACTTGGGAAAAATAATGGCACAATTGTTTTTTTAAATTTTCGAATTGGTGGGGGGGGGGTGCCAGTATGAAAAATCGGTAAAAAAAAAGTGATTTACAGCGTTATAAAGGTTGGGCAAAACTACTATGTAATTTTTATGGCTATATTCGAATTAGAGGGTGCCAGCTGAACACGTGGTCAAAACCATATTTTTTAATTCTCAGCTTTTTAAAAGGTGGGCAAAATTATCTAATGGGTGGGCAAAACTGGGCAAAACAATGGCACAATTGTTTTTTGAAATTTAGAATTTGGGGCGTGCCAGTATGATAAATGGTCAAAAAATACAATGTGATTTACAGCGTTATAAAGGGTGGACAAAATTAAATAATGGGTGGGCAAAACTGGGCAAAACTTCTATGTAATTTTTATGGCTATATTCGAATTGGGGGGTGCCAGCTGAACACGTGGTCAAAACCATATTTTTTAATTTACAGCTTTTTAAAAGGTGGGGAAAATTATCTAATCGGTGGGAAAAACTGGGCTAAACTTGGGCAAAGTAATGCAACACTTGTTTTGTTAAATTTCGAATTGGGGGGTGCAACTTCACACGTGGTCAACAAAGATATCTTTGATTTACAGCGTTATAAAAGGTGGGCATAACTTGGGCAAAATAATGGCACAATTGTTTTTTGAAATTTCGAATTGGGGGGTGCCAGTATGAAAAATGGGTCAAAAAATGAAATGTGATTTACAGCGTTATAAAGGGTGGGCAAAATTGGGCAAAACTTTGGAAAAACTTCTATGTAATTTTTATGACTATATTCGAATTGGGGGGTGCCAACTGAACACGTGGTCAAAACCACATTTTTTAATTTACAGCTTTTTAAAAGGTGGGCAAAATTATCTAATGGTTGGGCAAAACTTGGGCAAAATAATGCAACAATTGTTTTGTTAAATTTTGAATTGGGGGGTGCCAACTTCACACGTGGTCAACAAAGATATCTTTGATTTACAGCGTTATAAAAGGTGAGCAAAATTATCTAATGGGTGGGCAAAACTGGGCAAATCTTGGCCAAAATAATGGCACAATTGTTTTTTGAAATTTCGAAATGGGGGGTGCCAGTATGAAAAATGGGTCAAAAAATAAAATGTGACTTACAGCGTTATAAAGGGTGGGCAAAACTGGGCAAAACTTCTACGTAATTCATATATTTTAATTCGAAATGTGGGGTGCCCTCTTTACACAGGTGAATAATTTACGTGAACGATGCTGTATTATTATAAGGTTATGATTAGCTGACAACCTTCCAGTTTATCAAAGTAAAAAAAAACACACATGTTTACATAAAATTTATTTAATAAAAATATTTTTTAATATGACGTGTCTCTCTAGGGTGCTTATTTGATTTCATTTTTTAAGAAGGATTTCTGGTTCAAAGTCCATTTATTTGACTTAAAAAAAATCTAGCAGGTTGGGTTGGCACCTATGGATTATGTCATTTCAGGCAATAGAAAAAAGTTTATTTTATTTTTTACCCATTTCTATCCATAGTAAAACAAATTTATATGTACGCGATGATATTCAGAAAACAATTAAAATCTGCCACAATTTTTTTTATATTCAAAATTTGTCGCTAGTGGAAAAGATCGGGAAACACTCATCTAGATTACAAGAAGGATTGTAAACAGTAAAATTAGCAATCAGTTACCAAATGATCCACGCTTTCAAGGATAAATAATCCCTTGTTTTATTTTGAGTTGTCTTTTCAAATAGTCAAGAAGTTATGAAAGGTTACTTCTAAGATTATTTTTATTGGCTGTTAAAGAAGGAAAAATATTTATGTTTTAGCACTTGAATGTATCTTTTATTTCGTATCTAAAAAATTAATGCTTATCAGCAAATATCGCTTACATAATAAAAAATATGGTTAATATAGTTTTTTTTCATAGTTAATATATACATTTTTTCTATCGACTTAAGAGGATTATGTATTGCATATTAAATTATATTATTCGAAGTAAAAATAATTTAATTAGATAATACTAAATGCATTTGGTTTTTCATATGCATAGGTGATTTTTTATGGGATGACTTTAATCTCATTTGTAATAATACATATTATACATCATTTTAATTAGTTTTGTTATTCCAATAACTCACTTAAGATCATTGATGCAAAAAATGCGCTGGCATTCTGGAAAATTTCCGCCGTTCTGATGTTCCTTTTTTTTATGTTCCCTTTTTTTATATGTTCCTTTTTTTTTTTTTAAATTATTATTATTATTATTATTATTACGTCTGTATTTTTTTTCTTTTTAAGAAATATAATGGCTGTTAACATTATAAACCTTCACTATTTTAATTATTTTCAAAATTCTGGAAACTTAAATTTCCGACATAGCTCTATGTGGATTTTTGTAGACGTTTTGAAAATGCTATATTATAGCTGTAAAACAAATTTTTCCCAATTTGTTATTTAATAATCTTATTATAAAACGTTTTGTTACTTTTTCACCTCTGGAAATAACGTCAATTTTAAAAGATATTCGACTGTAAACGTGCATTTTCATTATGTTTCACTATAATTGTGTCTAAATGAGGAAATTTACATTGGTTGTTCATTTCTTCTGTATTGAAATTAGGGACAAAATACTCTTAATTATCACCCTCCCCCGCCTCCTCTATATTACAAAGGGACCCAGGAGCTTACTTTTTTAATCTTACATTTTTTAACCAAAAAAAAAAAAAAAAAAAAAAACTAACATTAACACAAACTTTTGTTTTATTTGGGAGACATAACATTACTTGCGTTATGCAAATTTTACAGAGGGTGGCCATAATTTAAGTATTGGTGTTTAGTGTTCTATTATAAAGAATGTACTGATGCAAACGCAACACCATTTCGTACTATTTAGACCATGAGAATTCGTTTTACGAAGAAAAAAAATATATATGTAATTCCCATTTTCGGCACCAGAAGCAAAAGTGACACTGAAGGCTGATTTTTGGCGGTAAAATACGGAATAAAAACTAAAATGTTACTTCATTAAATGTTAGTCAACCACGTAAAAATGTTCCTTTTATTTAGTTTTTATGCCTTTTTTACTGCCAAAAATCAGCTTTTAGCGTCATTTTTACTTCTGATACCGAAAATGTGAACTATACTTTCTTCTTTATAAATCATTTCACCATCCTCTAAATAGAATTTATACGAAATGATGTTGCGTTTGCACCAGTGCATTCCTTATAATTGGTATATAAACACCTATACCTCAATTATGGCCAACCTGTATTTAATTCGTGGAAGAATTTATGCAAGACTGCAATTTTATTCGTACACAGGCCATGAATGTTCCAAAATAGGTGACATTTAACCCCTTGCCTGTGACACCCGACGCAAATGCGCCAATTTTGGAATACCCGACAAGAGTTCGGGCAAAATCGGTGTTTCAATTTCACGAAGCCCGAAATCAGTTCGTCCAATGCTTAAAAACAATGCAAAGAAACTTTTAACTTGCGAAAAATTTATATACCTACCTGATAAATTTTTCGCAAGTTAAAAATTTCTTTACATTGTTTTTAAGCATTGGACGAACTGATTTCAGGCTTCGCGAAATTGAAACACCGATTTTTTTTCTTGCCCGAACTCAGATTGGGTATTCCAAAATTGGTTCGTGCGTCACAGGCAAGAGGTTAGAGAAAAAAAAAATCCATTTTTGGCACTTTTTTCTCAAATATATTCCACATGCAAGGGCTTAATGACCCACTAAAAATATTCTGTACTTAAATTAAACATGGTATGTCTACAAATAAAAAAGTTAGAGTTTAGTACTCTAAATTATTTATTGATCCCTTCCATTACTATGCACGTAGCGTAGGTTTAACCCTCTCACAATCTTTTAAAAAGCAGATGCTGCGAGTGCGATGCATATAAATTTTTAATTCAGTTTGCATATTTTTTTTTCTCATTTATAAACTCTGTGAATTCTCTGTAAGGGTCTATCATTAATCCTACAGTGTTTGCAAGTCTTGATTAATTATGCTTTGAATAAATTGAGAAATGTTGTACACTATATCACACAAGGCTATTTTCATTATGAATAATTTTTACATGGATGGTGAGTTTTCCGATAAGCACATTATTAGACAAATATCCTTAATTCAAATGTTAGTTTTAAAAAATAGCAGGCAGTTAATTAATAATTCACAGTTAAATATACATATGAAAAATGAGAATCAGAACTTTTTTACTTAAATCATTATATATATATATATATATTTCAAAAACAGTCTTAGATTATGCAAAAACGTTTGAAACATTTTATATCCATTTCTTTAAATTTATTATTTAATCAAAGTCTAAACGATGCTTCAAACGAAAAATAAAATAATGTGGAAAGGAAAAAATGAAAAGATTCAAATTAAAAAAAGTAAAATAAATAAATAAAAAGAGACAGAAAAATAGTAGTTAATAAATAAATTATATAAAATTAATACAAAGTAATTTTTTTATTTAATAAATTAAATTTACATAGTGGTTATATTTAAAATGTAAATGCTCGCTAAGAACGAAAAATACGAAATTTTAAGAATGAAATGAGCGGAAAACGTTCTAAATTACGATTTAGTTGGATTTATTGGAGTTAGAAACTTGAAATTTTATATAATGGTTACTTTTAAGATACAGATGAATAGTATTAGCAGTTGATTAAAAATTCAAAATTTAAAGGTGTAAAATCAGCATGAAAACTATCTTAATTACGGTTCATTCATAATTGTTAGGGATAGAAACTTGAAATTTGATATTTCTGTTATGTTTAAGATTATAAATGCTCGCAAAGAACAGTTTTTATAAAATTCGAAATTTAAAAGTGTGCAAAAGCCAAAAACATTTAAAAATTAAGATTTTTGAGATGCTGTTGAGCTAGACACTTGAAAATTAGCATGGTGCTTATTTTTTAAATGTACGTGGAGGCTAAAAATAATTTCTAAAAAATTCGAAATTAAAAAGGTAAAATGAGCAGGAAGCATTCGAAAAACCTTCTAAACTATGATTCATCTGAAATTGTTAGGGATAGAAACTTGAAATTTTACATGGCACTTTTTTCAGAGACATACATTTATCCACAGGACAGTTTTTAAAAAGTTTGAATTTTTAAAATGTGCATTAACAAAATACCTTCTAAAATTGCGATTTCTGTTATATAGTTGTTATAGAGGCTTGGATAGCTAGAAGCTTGAGATTTGGAATGGCGATTACATTTAAGATGTAAATTCTCGCTAAGAACTGTTTCTCAAAATTATTAAATTTCAAATGAAAAATGAAATGAGCGGAAAACCTGCAAAATATATCCTAAATTACCGTTTATTTGGAATTAATTTTACCTCTTCTCATCCATTTAAGTCTCATGTTCGCCTTATGCAGTATAAGAAAGAAGTTTATTCAAAATTTGGCTTAATTAGTAATTTTTGAATTATCTACGGTAGTAAAATTTCCTCTAATGAAAATAGGCACACAATTACCACTTGGCATATTTCAACAATTACTCAAGCAAAACCGCGGGTTTTGCTCGTGAAAAATAAAATAATGTGGCAAGAATAAAATAAACAATTCAAATAATAAAAAGGTAAAATAAATAAATAAATAAAAAGACAGAAAAATATTATGTAATAAATTTAATAAATAAATTATATAAAATAAATACAAAGTAATTTTTTTATTTAATAAATTAACGAAAAAATAATATTTGTTATTTAAGCTCAGTAAACATTGACTTTAGACTACCAATATTCTATAGAAATATCAATTATTTTTCAAAATAAAGAAATTAAAATATATAGAATTTTACACAATTTTTAAAAAGCTAAAATTGTTCGTAAAAAACTGTTAAACTTATTTAATTCCAAAGACAGACAAGATGTTCAGACAATACCCAGTAGCTTTTTAATACTGTAAAATCATAATAATTCTTTGCACTACCATTTTCACATACATTATTTTATTTTCAAACACATAGACAAGCAGTGTACATGTCTAAATGTCTTAAAAACTACACAAAACTATTCAATCTGTTAAAAATTGTAAAACTATTTTCACCTGTCGCTCAGGTATCTTCAGTCACTGATGTTATTTTTTCTGCTTCGTCAGTCAATGTGTTGAAAACCCTAGGGATTTTATTAAGTTTAATTCCTGCAGTGTCCATTCCCTTGCTTTTTATACTGTCTCATCCTTTGTTTTTCACATGTGTTTTCATTTTTAAATAAATATATATATATATACTCATTCACATTAAAAATATATTTTTTCATATGAAAGATATTCTGGACTTTTCTTTGAAAAATCATGTTAACCCTAACTCGACTCGGTCAAACTCCCACAAAGTGACCCACAACGAAAAAATTTAGCACCAATCGGTAAAACTGGTTTACCGGGCTCGACGCAGGACTTCACTGGCAATCTGATTGCCAGTACAATTTCTGTATTTTTTAATATTTAAGTCTCATGTTCGTCTAATGCAGTATTAATGCAGTAATAATGCAATGTATTATTCAAAATTTGGCTTAATTAGTAATTTTTGAATTATCTGTGGCAGTAAAATGTTCTCTAATGAAAATAAGCACACAAATACCACTTGGCACATTTCAAAAATTACGCGAGCAAAGTCGAGAGTTTTGCTAGTGAAAAATAAAATAATGTGGAAAGGATAAAATAAACAATTGAAATAAAAAAAAGGTAAAATAAATAAATAAAAAAAAAGACAGAAAAATATTATTTAATAAATTTAATAAATAAATTATATAAAATAAGTACAAAGTAATTTTTTATTTAATAAATTAAAGAAAAAATAATATTTGTTATTTAAGCTCAGTAAAACATTGACTTTAGACTACCAATATTCTATATAAATCTCAATTATTTTTCAAAATAAAGAAATTAAAATATATAAAATTTTACACAATTTTAAAAAAGCTAAAATTGTACGTGAAAAACTGTTAAACTTATTTAATTCCAAAGACTGACAAGATGTTCAGACAATACGTTGCATGTCTCATATGCAAGTAATTATTTTTTTAATTTGAGTTAAGCCATATTTACATAGAAATAAGTATTTTTTTTTAAACAGAAATATGTATTTCTTTGGTTGATAACTTATACAATTTCGAAAAGCGTGAAACCGCAAACAGACCAAAATGAACACTGGACTTTTTTGCGTTAGAAAGTTAAATAAAGAAGTAAATAATAACAAAAAAAGTATGTGCTTTTCCCAAAAATAAGATATTTTACAGTTTTTCTTCATGTCTTTATATCCTGAATGTATTTACTTCTCCAAAGTTTGTTGCCTGAGGATCGTGTTATGGTAACTGAACGTGAAGAAAATGGAATAGCGTAAGAAATTGGAATTCAGTGGCATTTTGCTTTGAATTTCTATTTGATGTATTTTAGTTGTTGTTTTTGATTAAAAACGTGAGTTTAAAATTGAAGTTGAATAGTTTCTCAATTTTTGTATAATATTTAATGCAATACTTGAATAGTTACTGAATATTTGTAGATAATTGTTCTAATTTATAAATTAGTACAATAACCTATATTTTAAGAAATTATTACATTCATATACTGGACAGGCACGAGAACATATGGTGTAGAGATCTGCATCGGGCCGGAACTGGACTGCCCGGAAACCTAAGTTCGAACGGCCTGAGGATTGGACACCGGTTTATATTTTTTCTGCATATTCATGCCAAGCAGGAGCTGGACTTAATTCTTCTAGGGCCATGTCAGGCCGGTATTTATTTTTTATTGTAAAGGTAATACTGATATTGCACATTTTTTAACGAAATCTTTAGAAATTTACTTTGATTTAATAAATTGCAGAAGAATATTTAACCCCCAATCCCAAGAAATTAAAATCGTGCTTCTTTTTTAAAATTTAAATTTAAATTTTTTTATATAGATCTTCAACTTATAATTTTTTAAAACATATTTTTCTATTATTCTAAACTAGATTAATTTCTTTTAATGATTCTTATTGTTTGAAATATGCTGTAAAATTTTAGCATAAATATACATGTAGTATTACCTAAAAGAAACTAAATTGTAGATTAAGAAATATCGGCATTTTCTGTACAAAATGAGTCGGGCCTTATTTAATTGATTTTTACACAGGTCAGGCCAAGATAGCTTTCATGCGGCTGCTATGGGCTCTTCATTTCAATGTATTTTTTAAAAAACATTCCTTCAGGGACGCCATTTGAGGGAGGTTAAGTGGAGTGCAGTTGCCCTTCCTGAAGGAAGCTTATATTTAAAAATGTATCAGTCATCACAGATCAATCTAAAAAATAAAAAAAAAATCAGAAATAGCAAAATAGCTAAAAAAACCTAGCAGATTTGTCTAAAATATAAACTTTACCATTAAATAAATACTTTAAGCACATAAATTAATAAAGGAAACAAACTTCTTAATAACACTATACTACATTTATTTAAAAAATGCGTCAGGCCTTTCGAAAGAACTTTGTCTTTCTTCATCAAGCGCAAAAGACGAGCTAGCACTTGGAAGGCGAGAGCAAAACTGAAGAAAATGCGACGGAAAAGGGGCAAGTTAGAGGAAACAGCCAATAGGAATGCAAGAGGCATCAGCCAATTCTCAAGAGAGCATTACCCAAACAGGAGAACACAGAATATAGGGAGAATTATGAAGCAAATTGAATAAACAGCAGAGTCAGAAAAGATAAAGGAAAGTACATGTAAATATGAAATATGTATACAGGGTGTCCCTGAATTCATGGGCCAAACTGTAAGGGTTGATAGAACATGCCTAGACAAGCTCAAAACCAATTCAATTTTATATAGTACTACCTTCACTAACACTGCCCATAACTGGTAAACAAACCTCACGTAAGATTGTAGGTTAATTTACAATAGTCAAATAATTGTAAAACATTTTCTGTTTCTGAGAATCTACCAAATAGTATACTGGAAATATCAGATGGAGACGTGTAACATTTTTAAAAGGTCGCAAAAAATGACCAATCATTATTACGATGCTCATATATTGTTAGGATAATTTATTGAGATATTAACATGTGATTAAATTAGATGTATTTTGTGCTAAAATATTTTCTAAATTAATTTTTCGTTTGTTCCCGATTAAATCCTTTATTAAAAATCTATTTCTTTTATCTCTTAAATCTAATTTTTATCCCCATTAAAGCTTTATTTAATATATGTGTTACAATATTCCTTTATGAAGTTGTAATCTGCTCTTTGGGCTTTTCTTACATCTGGAAATAGATTCTACGGATGTTCTTTATGTCTTGTTCATATATACGCTTTTGATATTGTCAATATGATATATACACTGTTCATATTGTCACTATAACAAAAAGGCACATCTATCTAAAAATTCATCTGATTTTTTCTGACTTAAAAATTTATACATATATATACAATAAGAGGATATGGAAACAGCATGTAAGCATCGCTGGTAGCTGCACCCATGCTCGATTGCATATTGCTGTAAGACTACATTTTCTAGTCACTAATTTTATTAAATGGCCAATTCTGGAAATTGTTGGCGCGTCTGGTTTTCAAAATTTAACGGAGCTCAAAGCCTAGCTATATTTTTCTGCGGCGCGTTTGGCTCGAACCGCTTTTCGGAATGGCGTTTTTACTCAAATAAAAATGTGATCAGTTCATGTCTGTCTCTCCATCTGAAATATCTAAATTTTAATTGAAATACGGAACCCACCTCTCGATTATCTTTGTCCCATTTTAAATAAACTCCATGGAGCGACTTGTCTTTTCTGATTTTTCTCTTAGCGTTTTAGGACGATAATGCTGTGGTTTTGGACTCAGTATTTACGTTTCACAGACCAAACTGTAATCTCTATTCGAACATTTCTGGTATAACATAATACTTCCAGAAACAAGATAATTCTTCCCCATTGAACTTACCTTCTCCACAAACATCGAAAATTATATTTTCCATTTTTTCAAACAATGTTTTCCTCTGCAATGAAAATTTTCCAAGTAAGATTTTAAAACAATAACAATAACTTTAGCAACTGGTTAATGCATTTCATTTTCAGGGCATTTTTGGAGAAGCTTACAGAGCTTGAGTAAAGCAAGGGCCAATAAGGCTCCTAATTTTAGTATGCAATTTTCGTATGACTGATATTTCAAATATATTTTGACCTTGTATTGATTATAATCAATATTTTGCACTTTTAGAGTAGGATAAAAATAAAAGAAATATTTGAAACTAATATGTATTTATATATTCATTTCGGTATTCTAAAGAATATACGATGTGTATTTATTTATTGTTTTCTGTAAAAGTGAGAATTGGCGGAGGGGGGGGGGGGGGTTGAATACCATGCCCTGAGTCTGGCATTCATTCGCCTGATTAACTGGGCTGAAAGACTGGTAAATAAATTGAAAACATGAATACATATTAGCTATTTTAAGTAATGTAAAACAACAACAACAAAACAAATTGTCACGAAACTATATTGTTAACTATATGTTACTGATAAAAAAAAAAAAAAAAAAAAAAACTAGACATATCGTTTAATGATTAATATGAGATGATATTGAAAAATATTATTAAACTAATGAAGTCTTTTTTTTTTTTACTTTTTGGATTATTTCAATTACAGCTGTTTTGCTGAAGAATCATTGATTGTAAATTCAAACTGTATCTACGTGCAGCTGTTACATATTCTAGTTTCCGATAATAATGTAAGATATAAAATTTAAATCTAGTTAAATTAAGAAATACTTACAAGGAAAAAAAAAGAGCGTGCATATAAATGCAGCAAATAACGAAATTAAAGTGGATGAATGATAAAAATAAAATATTTGAAAGAAACAATATGACTAACCGTAAAGCAATAAGAGATATTTAATTAAACAATATCGACTTTCAATTCTTTCAAGTAATCGACCGAATTCTTATTCTGTCCATTGCATCTTTTAAAACTGTAACCGCTTTTGAACTCGGGGAATATTTAATAATTCATAAGACTGATTTTATTAAAACTTTCAATGTCTTAGAGAAAGTAATTATCAAATTCATGCTGCATTAAAATTTTTCTTAAGAATGAGATCTTGAATTCAATTTAAATAAATTTTCCTGCTTGCAGTCATAGTTACAGTTTGGTTGCCATGACAGACGATTATTCAGACATTATTTAAGATTTTAATATTGAAAATTTCAATGAATAAAATTAATCTAACTCTAGAGAATTATTTCGAAATATTTTCGATGCGAACTAGGTATTCTAATCAGTGAGCTTTATTCAATATAACAATATCTAAAGTCCTTATTTGAAAGGAATGTTAATCATATGAATATTCCATTAAGTGATTGTAAGTTGTAATGATTATCATAAAATTTATTATTATTCCACTCAACAATAGAACCTATTAAATTGATTACTGAGGAAATACCACAAGTCGCAAGATACAATTCGTTATTAATAACGAAATGAAAATGTTAGAATTCTAAAATACGAGTATTAAAATCATGTTTGGAATTTTAAAAATATACTGGATAACAGATATAAAGTTATTGCCATCGTCTAAATGTACGTTTGTATGATATGTTATAGGAGAATATTTGAGATATCCAATGTATTAATTTCAAATGAATGTATAAAATTATAAATTAGTTTAAAATCTAATCAAATATTCAAAAATACTACAACATATTCGAAGCATGTTCATGTCGTGCAATTAAGGTATGTTTTGTACATGGGAAAAAATATATTCTACATTTAATTTCACAATAAATATTGCACAGATTCTCATTGTTAAAGAAAAAAAAAAAGATAATCGACAGATATGAGGCTTAAATGGTTTTGCATTTTCTATGAGTTAAAAAAAAAGTTTTCAGATTTTGTTTTCAAAAAAAAAAAAAAAAAAGAAAAATTGATTTTAAAATTTAAGAATTTTAAAACTTGTCATAACGTCATAAATTATTTGCATAATTAAAAAAAATAAATAATAATAATAATAAATAATAATAATAATAATAATAATAATAATAGAAAAAGAGCTAAAATATTTCAGTGCAATCTGTAACCTAAATGAACTAGAATTTTTACAAGCAAAATTGTGAAATCTTAATGATTAATGTACATACTATTTTGTTACATATTAAATATTCATTCATTATTATATTAATTTTTTAAATAAAATTATTTTAAAAATTTGATTAAAAAAAAAAGAAAATAAGATTTTATTAAACAATTTTCGACATTTACCAACATAGTTGAAAAGTTTTTATGAATTCGGCTCGTTTGGCTGCCTGTCTGCGCTCTAACTTTCGTAACTCGGATTGACATGTAATTTATCTATGTTATTAATGTTAAGTATAGCATGTTCACCATTTAAAATGAAGTGTGTAGCATTTGTAGTTCATTTACATGGGTACTCGAAATAATTCCGCTATATTATGATCTACGGGAAAAACCATTTGAAGTGCATATACCTCATTTTATATTTCATCAGAGATCGCTCAGGGAATCTCGTTAAAACTGTTTATTTTCAACATTATTACTTCAGAGACAGCACGCATGAATATGTACAGTGATTATGTACAAAAATGATGTACAAAATTATTTACATGTCGTTTATGGCTCGAATATTCGAAGAAATCTACATTGCGTTTGAAATAAAAGAATTTGCCGCTTTTTTGCAGTCGTATCTTTTCTACCAACCCATCTCATTTCTCAACGTAGAAGAATTCGTAAAGGATATCGGAAAAAAGTTAATCCACGCACATACACAGGAATAATCAGTTTTTAACCCGTGTAGTGCTGCCATCTACTGAGGTAAGGTTTAAATATCTGTTACATCATCCTCCTCTAGTTCCTTAGACGTCTCTGCAAGGGACAAGCAATATTTTTCTTTGGCCTGCCTTGTTTCCGGATCGGTGCAACTGGTTGCTCGGTAACATTGTCACAGATCTTAGGACAGAGGTATGATAAGTTACCAAGAGAATTCCAGGAGCTTGTAAACTGGCTACTTCATAGGAATTAGGGGAGCACTGGGTAAACACTCAATAGGGTCCGTCACGTCATGGACTGAACTTGGTGGTTCTTTTCTGACTAGAATTGCTAACAGGATGGAATTCTACCCATACATGATCACCAGGAGAATATTGGGGCCAATCTCTCCGGCTTTTGTGAGCGTACCGCTTTCTTCTATCTTGGCGTTGTTCTACCAAGTCTTTCGCTTGTTTAATGAAATTAGCAAAGTTTTTGAGATAAGAAGTTATATCTTACACAAAGTTATCATTGTTTATGATAGGTCTGATGTCATCAATGGTGCGGGGTTCACGACCAAACTGTAAAAAAATCAGCAGTTTGTCCCGAGGTGTCACATTTGGCAGTATTCATGGCGAACTTGATTGTAGGCAATTTTTCTGCCCTGAGAACTTTCTTTTTCGCTTCTTTATGCAAGGTGGAACTGACACAGACGAGTGGTTTCTGGTGTTTATGTGATATTCAACAAACGGGGTGGCTTCTCACCCTCGCTGAAAGATAGTTTCACACTTTTTCAGCACTTGGCACTATGACTTCTGGGTGGGAGTCACATCTTTCCTTCATTTTCACTCAAGGTGAATGAGTTTAAAACTATATCCTCACCAGAATATTCAAGAGGCTTTGGAACAGGGTCTACAAAGCTATATTTCACATTAGGCATGTCGCCGAAATAACAACGTCTGGCTTAACTTTTTATGAAAATTGTACTTTGCCTCTGTCTATATCTTATGAATTACTGAACTTTTAATTTACTGTTACTTTTGAAACACCCGGTATATTTCACACTGAACTCGTCGAAGGAAATTTGAATTAATATTCTGTGAAGAACAATGGGGACTTTTATTTAAGAAAAGAAAATCTGAGAAACATAAAGTTTCATTTACACGCACACATATATGAAGAGCTTAATGGAAGAACATGTTATTTTACATTTTTCAAAAAATGTTTCATTTTATGGATGAAGATATTATGAGGTTATTCTATTGTATGGGAAAACTGAAATACTAAGATTCGAATCAATCTTGAAGATATGAGGAATTATTTAACAATATTTAATATTTCTAAGTTTAATAATTTAAATAATGTAGTATAGATAATATAAACTGAAGTGCCATTGAATTAAGGATAGCAAGTTAGTAACGAGTTAGGGCTCCACTGGCCTTGATAACGGCTGCCACACGACGAGGCATATATTTAACAAGTTTGCAAAAGTGCTCCAGAGGCATGGGTTGCTAAACACCTGCTGGAGCTGGTCATAATCCAGTAAGGGTCGCTGCTGTTGTGTGACGTGCTTTCACACCTACCTCCAAAGCATCCCAAAGGTGCTGAATAGGATTTATGTTTGGGCTTCTAGGTGGCCAATTCATGACAGAAGTCAGAGGAATGCTCATCCAACAAGGTAATAGCCAACCGGGACCTGTGAGAGGAGCAGTTGTCTTTCTGAAATACTCCATTTCCACGTGAATGACAAGAAGGCATAAATGGATGGAGCTGACCGCCCAGCAACTCTACATACCGAGTTGCATTGAGGGAAGTTGGTACAAGTACCAAAGATACCAAAAATTGCCAAGAAAAAGCACCCCCAGACCATGACTGAACTGCCATAACCTTGTATAGTTGCAACTTGGCATGGAGGGTACATGGCTTCATGAGCCTAGTGCCATATTCTCAGCCTCCCATTGTCGTGAAGTAGTAGGAATCGATATTCTCAGCCTCCCATTGGCGTGAAGTAGTAGGAATCGATATTCTCCAGCCTTCCATTGGCGTGAAGTAGTAGGAATCGAGACTCATCACTACATGCTACTCCTTTCCATTCCTCTAGAGTCCATTCTCTGTATTCTCTTGCCCAGGTAAGACATGCCGCCTGATGGCGTGCATTAAGCAAGAGTCAGCTGGATGGGGAGGCCTACCAAATGGCTTAAGCACTCACAAGCCCCGTTCAGAAGAGTTGGTCTCTTAATTTTGAACCGATTCGGCGTGCATTCAGCAATGGTACTCTCGTGTGTCTGCGGTCCCCGAAGCCTATGTAGTGAAGCAAGTGTTGCACGGTCCGTTTACTGACTGTACAACTGGTGCCCTGATTCAGCTGGGTGGTAATTTGAGCTAATGTTTGATTTTGCTGGATACGCACAATACGTCTCTTACCACGCTCGTTCAAGGCTAATATTGTCCTTTGCAGTTTTCCCTACTGCCAGTTTTTTTCTCCACCATCCGTGTATTCTTGGTATACTCTTGACACTGTCGAGCGGGAAAATCCTAGTTCTCTCATGATTTAGGAAACTGAATGGCCAATGCGTCGAGTGCCTATTATTTGTCCGCAATCGAACGTGTCTAAATCACGAGCTTTACCCATACTGGCAGTTGAAACGACAGATTCACAACAACCACAGTACTAACTATATATGCAGTTACCACAGTGAACTCACATGGGCAGAAATGAAGCCCAGCTCTACAAAATTTGTATAGCGTTGCCTATCCTTAATTCAATGGTACTTCAGTGTATATAATTTTAAAATTAAATGTTAATAAGTTTTGGTATGACGTGTAATATATTAATCATATGCTACCAAAAAGAAAATAAACCAATAAAATCGACACCAAAAAACTTTTATTTCAATTTTCCCGAACATTAATTTTTTTGCATAACATTTTCTTCCACTAATTTTTTTCCTATATACATGTATGCTTTTAAATATGTAAAATACATTTTCTCTCATTTTACATAAAGAAAAACTTTTCATGTTTACGTGTAGAATTATCAAAGTATGTTGATAAAACATGTTGAAAACTTTCCATCTAAATTTATTCCGCTCTGAATTCAGATGATCAGCATTTTCAAAATTCAGAACCCACAGAAATCTCTCCTTTTCTGAAGAGGTTCGTTGGCATCACCTAATCCATTTTAACTTAGACTGTCATTTTCAGCAGAGAGAGCGAACTTCATAATATTTTCTATTCTGAAGCAGCTGAAGGAAATCGAAGTTTCCCTCTTCTGGAGTACGATGATGATTTTTATTCTAGAAAAGATGTGTATGAAAAGAATAAAAATACCTTAAATTAAAAAAAAAATCGAAAATTAAAAGTAAATTTCAAGATCACGAACTGAATTAAATTTCACTTAAAACTTATTTTTAACAACTGAATCATAATTGGTGCGCATGATTTGTAAAAAGAAATTTTTAGCATAAAATGATTTTGAGGAGTGTTATAATTTGTGATGCAAAATAAATCGATTTTATGTATATTAAAGTTAATATTCTTAAAAATATTTGGAACAAATTTAAGAAAGAATGTATACATTTTACTAAGTTGCATCACGTCAAATGATTTTATTTTACGTAGAATCATGAACCTTGTTAATCCGAACTAATTAAGACTTGGTCGGATTAGTAAAATTTCGAATTATTCAGAATTCTGATATAAATAGAATAACAAGAAAGAAAAATTTTGAAACAAGCATAGCTTATGAAATACTTTCCAACACTTTCCGAATAAGGTAACAAAACAAAACTTCACCGTTTAAAAACGTCGAAGTTAAAATCGGAAAACACATAACACATTTGAAAACACAATTTCAGCAATTCCCATCTACAGTCGGAAAATTATCCGAAATCTTTTGTACAGCCCTGTATATGATATACAGATGTGTATATACGTTACATAGTATGCAAACATTTAGTTCAGTTAGGAAGCACATAACACAGTTGAAAATTCATCTTCAACAATTTCCGGCAATAAGTAGAAATGTACACGAATTATTTTGTGCAGCCCTGTATATGATAAATAGAACTTACACACATCGAGTGATACGCAAACAATTAGTTAATTTTAAAAACTATTACCAAAATTGAAAACGCACTTCCAGCAATTATTTCTCAAAGACAGTACTGTAACCGAATTCTTTTGTGTGACCCTGTAAACAAAGGATAAATACTATGAAAACCATAGTAAGTATCTTGTAGTGAACCTCATTGATGCATATTAATTTAAATATATTCAAAATAGTGTAACATCATAGAAATACATTTCAATCGTTTTTTCCCCCATTGACCATAATGTAACGGAATTCTTTTGAGTGCCCTGTAAACGAGCTATTAATGCTACACACTTCATTTTCAATACCAAACAAATGTCATGGTAAACCTCTATAACATATTTAAATTGCATGGCAATCCGAGTATAAATATGTGATTTAAAGATACCATCCTTCACCGTATTAAACAGTTTAGTTTTATTAAAGTATTATGGACGTGTTGGAAAGTGTTTCATAACCTATGCTTGATGCACGATTTTTCATTCTTATTTTACTTGAATTAGGAGACCAGACAGTAGATGATTTGGATATTGAATTCATTATTTCTGCATTAATATTTAATCAGATTTCTAAATTATATACTTGGTTTTAGATTAATTCTTTAATTCCGTTTTCGCGTTAGACAATTTTCGTTTACACAAAAAAATTAACAATATATTGCCTCCTGTGGGACATGAAATTGGTTCAAATTGGGCAGGTTTCCGCCTTATCCGCATTCCATAGACAAATTTTGCTGTGTAAAAATTCAACATGAACATATGCAGCCATTTCAATCCCGAAATCCAAATTTGAGGCATAATCATAATCCTCAACATAAGACATATTAAAAATAGAAAAGTAACCTTCTAATGGCTTTTTTTTTTTTTTTTTTTTTTTTTTAATGAAGATTTGAAAAAGTTTAATATCGTTTCTTTCGTTTTATATAACATAGCTGCAATTTTCCGGGTTTTTTCAAAGTACCAAGTTAAATAAACATACGTGGCACCGTAAAACTTGTTCAATAAATTTATTTAAAACTTTTACTTGTTTCGATGTGGTACTTATTTGATTTCATTTCTTAAGAAAAAAAATCTGGTTCAAAGTGTATTTATTTGCCTTAAAAAACGCGGAAAGTTGGTAGCTATATTTTTTATAAAACACTTCGTTTTAGTACAACTCGCAGTTTAATATAACCTTCAAACACGTGAACAAAAGAAGAACGGAACGAGCATACGTCTTCGTCCCCCTGATGAAAATTATTTTGTTCCATTTTCTTTTAGCGTTTAATTTTTTTGAGTCACTTGAGGAGAGAATATTTTTTTTTTCAAAAATTACGAGAGAAAAATAAAATTTACTCAACAAAATTTTAAAATTCATGGAGGGGCAATTGCCCTCCTTTCCCCCTTTTCGGGGCCCTATGAGTTCGAGTAGTTTTAGCTACTGTCATTTCAACATCCTGGTTCACTCGATTCCCTTGCAATCAAGATTGATAAACTTCCTGTGAAGAGAACAGTGAAGATGACAGACCGCAGAGTGAAATTAAGCCGGTTTATTTATAACTATAAAGATTCTGCACGAACATAACATATGCAGTCATTTCGACCCCGAAATACAAATCTGCTGCATTATCAAAATTCATTCAATGGGGAAGCATATTATAGTTCCTTTCCAAATAGAAAGGGTTCTTCACCAGCCCTCTTAATTGTTACCGATTTTCGATGGTCATTTTATGTAGGATGATTTAGTTCCATAATCCATTACACGCAGGGGCTATTAGCTGATGATAAGTATCCAGAAATACTGTCCTGGACGTCAGATAAAGGTTTATATTTGAAGAGATATATAGAGTAAGAGTAATTCTTGGAAGGGATAAACGCATGTGTTTGTGACATGTAGATATTTTTTAAGTAGGAGTAACATTATTATAAGGAAACTACTCACAGTAAAAATAAGTACTAACATGGTATCATATTTGAATCAATACTAGCTGCATAGCAATCCAATGTGTTGCATTTGCATTGTATAAGACCTTTCTATTTTGGGAAAGAACCAATTTAATCTAGATAAAAAAAAAATGTTATAATATTAATTTCATTAAATTTCCTATTATAAATAATAAATCACATTTATAATGTGAGAGTAGTGAGATACAGACAACAAAATTTGTTTGATTCAGATGAATTTGGGCGAAAACTTGGTATCAGAGGCCATTCATCTACACCAGCGCTTCCCAACCTTATTTCTTTCACGTACCCCTTGTTTAGGATTTTCATTTTGGAGTATCCCCTTTCCTCATAAACACGCCCATTCCTCTCACCTCATCCGTATAACACAATCATGCTTGCTTTTTTAATTAGTAATCATTTTAGCATAGCTAGATAATAAATCGACACAAATTACATTGACATTTCAAACCTTTTATTTTTTGTCTTTCATTTCAAAGTTAATATAACTCTTTATAATGTAAACTGAATATCAAAAGAAATCAATAAAGCATTAAAAGTATTTTTAACTAACTCACGATGCAAGTTTATAACAGTTTTGCATCATGATATACAAGTAGTCAAACATGACTTTTAATACTCTCAACGGGATCCTTGAGCTTGTTTCATGGACATGGGTTTCTTAAAATCAGGTTCAAACGGAGATAGATATAATCTCAAGTCAGGAGCAGCGTCAAGCTTATTGTGATATTTGCTCTTAATACTATGTCGGCTAACGAAAAAGAAAGGCTACCGCGGTGCTTTACAAATATCTTTTTTTACAGACCGCCGGAGTCACGTGATGCTCGAATGCACCAATGAAGGTGTACGAAAAGAGCATCACGTCACTCTAGCGGTCTGTAAAAAATTATAAGTGGAATGAACCGCGGTAGCCTGTCTTTTTCGTTAGCCTCGTACTATGTGCATAAGACGAAAATGCTCTTTCGAAAAGCTCTCTATTTGGGAAAGGCAACAAGTATTATTTAGCTTAGTCAATAAGTTTTTGGTATTCTTCTTTTACTGCTATCCGAAAGCCAGTGCTATTTCTTTTTTAAAAATCAGATTGTAAAGAAAAATCGTACCCCAGGTTGAGAACCGTTGATCTACATTTATTTCGAATATGGAAAATGGTACGTCATACAGATCAATAATACTGGAATCTTTCAGCTTTTTGGTAACAATTTAGTAAATATGGGTGATGGTGGAGATAATTCACATGGATTCATTTTACAATACATCTTTTAAAGAGAAGGTAAAGTAAAAATCTTTAAATCGATTTATACTAACGAAACAAAATCCTAATAATATTATAAATCTGATTGTGTGCAAATGTTAGGCTGAAGCCAGCGTCAAAATGGAGCATTTAATGATCCTGTTTCTTTGCATATATGTTGATTATAACCCTCATATGAACATAGACTGGTTTTTGTTTGTTTTATTCAAATATTTTCTTTAATAATTAAAAATTTCATTATTTTAATAGAGAATAAATGGACATTTTTTCATACAATTTAACCATTTAAATTTATCGTTGCTAGGGCTTTGATCGTTGCCAATAAATAAAAATACGGAAAAATACGTTTTCCCCAACAATTAATTTTCAATTGAACGATTTTCACGTGAAAACTGAAAATTAAAAAGAATTCAAAAGACGATGAATTTCCATGATATTTGAATCAAAAATATGGAGTATTTGTTATTATACATGAAGTATGAATATCGGTTACATTAAAAAGATCTTTTTCTGTCAAAAACTGCGTATAATTAGAAGGAAAATGAACAATAATTATATTATTAAAAATAGATTTCGCTTGGACCATGGAACTACGAAAAGGATCGTCCTCGGCTTGGACAAATATGACGTCATAAATAAAACATGTATTTTCAAATATTCGTAATAATACAAGGAGCATAAATATCAATGTATAATGAAAGTAGATAGATAATGGACGAAATATTTAAGATGAAAAACTAAAATATTTTTTATCGATACTGATTAATAATTAGCTTGAATACCAGTTACATACAAATGTGAGTTTTCTGCTAAAATTTACGTCCTGATTGCCAGAAAAAAAAATAGCAAGAATTATGCCATTAAAAAGAGATTTATCTGAGGAAAAAGTGACGTCATATTTGAAATAAAACGGGAATTTTCAAATGTGTTTACAAGGAGCGGGAATAAATTCCTTACATTAATAATACAAGGATCGGTAAGTTTAGAAAGTAGATGAGTTTCACGCCCTAATTAAAACGCAAAATTAATTTTTTTTTTATCTATACCGATTATTAAGCATGAATATCAGTTACATACAGATGAAAGTTTTTTGCCAAAAACCACACCATGATTATTGGAAAAATATAAATAAATACGAATCTATTATATTAAAATCTGGCCGCCTCTTTGTATTTCGCAACTACTCCTTTCAGATTGTCAAACGCAATGCGATTTACTTAACACCGGTTATCATTGATCCGAGGATGTTATAAACTCTCAGAATTAAAAAGAATGATTTAAATTCCGAGTATATATATATATATATTTTTTTTTTGTAAATTTTAACGAAGTTTCTCTAAAAATGGCAACTAAATTATTCCAATTTTGAGCGCGTTCAGAGACCGAAACGCGGGTTACTCGTATAGTTGGGGAATGACGTCATTTGATTTTCTCAGGGTAAAGTTGGGTTAAAACGGCTTTGAACGCTTTTGGGTAAAGTTATGGGTATATTTACAATCAAACACTTCCGTCAACCAATCTACCATTACATTTTGATTGTACGAACATTTCAGGAACCATCCTAGCCGATGTTGGGCAGTTATATCATTGTCCTGTTAAAGGTAGACCAATCAAATGTTCAGGACTCAAGTGTACAGTAGGAGTCATAAAGAACAACAGTTAACAGTTGCAGTTACCTATAAAGCAAACAAACAAATCAGATTTCCCAACCACGTGATCACTTTACCCAACAAAATTCTCCAGGTAATGTGGGTTACCCGAAGTCTGAGTAATTTCCAGCTCTGAACGCTACGGGTAACTCCCAAAAAGTCATGCGATATCGCTCTCTGAACGCTTCGGGTTACCCATGTGTTACCCTATGTAACTCGGGGTTCGGTCTGTGAACGCGTCCTTTGTGAATAAAAAAGAAGAAATAAAACGGATTAATATATTTTTTCTCATTAAAACTGAAAAAAAGAATTTATTTTCAATTTGAATAGATGGTGAAAGAAAAAAAAAATCTTGATTACAGTAAAATTTTTGAAAAATAAAAACGTATTTTCACACATTCAAACTTCATGAATCAATTTATTCTAAAGAACAAAAATCGTCTGTCAACATATTTTCATTTAGAAATAAAGATTTTTTTTCAATTATAGATTAAATCAAGGAGGCAAATTTAAGCTTCTTGCATTTAGGTCTAGAATAATTGGTCCCTATTCACAAGAACTGAATTTAATGAAAAAGAATATACTATTTCCATTATCTTTGAAGGATGGCTATTAAAACGTTTCACAAGGCGTTAAAAGTAAAATGGTTTACCAGGTAAACTTGACATATGTTTTTACACAATTCGCCAATTTCCACAATTTTATTTGGCCCGCCTTTTTTCATTGGTTGCAGTTTCCGATTGGTTGCGTGATTATTTGTCACAAAATTTCACTTTTTTAAAACTTAGTTATGTCAAGGTCTTTATAACATAGAAATACTGTATTGTCTCCTATGGAATGTGATAAAGAGTTAGTTAATTATTTACGTTTCTAATTATCGGGAATGAAATATTTTGCTTAATTAATGCATTTATTCTTCTTTTAATGATACGTGAACGAAGTCACGGGTAACAGCTAGTAAGAGATATAACTTCACCACTTCGGATAGGGACGATAACCGTGACATACCATCTATTTAAATTTAAAACATTTTATTCCTTCCAATTTTAATAAAAAATTGCTATTATGTATATTAAATAGAAAATTATGTATATTAAATAGAAAACATAGACATTTTTTTTCTGTGTTTTTGACTATAACCTGCAGGTCTCAGTTGAATTTGGGGATATTTCGACGAAAGGGGACGCTGCATATTTGTCATAATTTTGAGTTTTTCAGTGATGGGATCAATATTATTGAAAAGGCCAGGAAAATTCATTTTTGCGAACCCATTAACGTTGTTTGAGGAGGTAGCATTATCGCTTGACTTAGTGTTAATTTTGGATGCGAGGGCAAGGAAAATTCAATGCATCAAGAATTAAAGGGTTAGCATCCTTTGGACCAATTGTCCAATTTTGAGGAACTTTAGTGCCATCTTTGACAGTCCGGATTTTTTGCTTTTTGGGGCGCTTAGGACACCCTGTATAATTTGCAGTGTGATTTGCGCACAATTAGCGCAGCACATCTGATCACGGTCCGTCATGGGACAATCGGAGGATCTGTGAGGTCCGCTACATTTTAGGCAGACGGGGTTAAACTTGCAAGTGAATGATGAGTGATTAAATTGCTGGCAATTGTAGCACTGTTTCGTGCCGTGGAACCGGTAGGGTTCAATACGGACACGAAATCCGAGGAAATTTTCAATCTCGAAGATGGATTTTGAAGCTTCAGTGCGGAATACATTAACCAGGAAGATGGGCAGGGGTTCTTTCAGTTTGAAGCTTTTAAGCTGTGCCACAGTGTTCACGTTAACACCGAGGTTTTTTCCTCCTTCATCTCGACTGTTTTGAATCATTCAACATTTTATCATTTTAACTTTAATCCTTGTTTTTATGTAATTACTATCTTTTTTTATTTTTTATTTTATTTTTATTTTTATAATTTAAATTATATGTCTCATTTTTAATCCTATCCTAAACGCTTTGCTACCTTTTTATCTTTTTATGATTATACTCAGTCTTCAGTAGTTTACACTACAGTTAGACTTCTCTTTTATAGGACCCTAAATTTTGGAAATACAGCTGCTCCTAGACAGTGCGCAAAGTTAACGTCAAATAGGAAGCCAATAAAATGCCTAAACTGTTCAAATTGTCCAGAAACATTTCTTACAGCAATAGAAAAAGATCACGTATTTCAACATTGATTGAAGATACTACCTGATTTTCTTTCTTTTATTTTTTGTTGTTGTTATTGTTGTATTGTCGAAAATCTTTATTTGATTTCGCGTAAAACTTTTATTTTAAACTAGCAGAGCTTCGCTCGCTATGCTGGTTATTTTTTTCCAAACGGACCACGAATTAAACGAACTTAAGATTGTGCATCCCACTGTCTTCAGATCCGGTCAACTCGGATTTAAATAAAAAACAAAAAAAAAAAAAAAGAAAATTTCACTTAGAATCCTACAGAAACTGCATCAACGTATTTTTAAAAACTGTGATTGTTGATTTATTTTTTGTCCGACGCGTGAAGCGTTTCTCTTCATTAAAAATTGACCCAGGGTCCAGGCAACAAAATGGCTACTTGTAAAATTCATCTCAAGAAAAAGCTGTCATTTCAAAGAAAGAGAAAGTTATTCTTCCCATTGGAAGAGGGGAGAATGATGAATTGGTTTCTCATTGTGTGGGTTCGTCCCCTGTCACCTCACCCCTGTTCCCTTTTGTTCAGACCCAGCCACTCTCAAACTATAGAAGAGGCGAATCCCCTGGTATTTCCCCTTCTATGACTGCTTTGAAAAACAGTTGGAGCAATTGAGGTCAATTTTATGTAAAATTTGAAAAAATGCTCTTTTAGCTTTAAATATATAGATTTATTCAAAATGACATAGCTGGCCACTTAAATAATGCCGGCGGGCCGCCCGGTTGCCTTGGTACCCATTACGTTTGAATAGCCAATTTCAGGCAGATATCACAATATTTTTTGTTGTTTTATTTGAAAGATTATGCAATTAGCTATCCAAAACGCTTTTTGGAACATTGGCATTCGATGTATAGTTATAGCTGTTTTTGTTTCAGCTCTCAAACTGGAAGTGTTTATATAAGTAACGGAAGTTGCTATTTAAGAACTTTAAGAAAGAAAACAATTTCTATTATTGCGATTAAGGAAGAAACAAATCTAGAAATTTTTAAGAACTGGAGGAGAATATTTCCAATAGATTTTCATAAATAAAAACTTTAAATGAATTTTTTGAAAAAAAAAAAAAAAAAGTATATTTTAAGGATTTTTGTCGTGAGGGCATAAATATCAAATATTGTATTATTTTTCGTTAAAATTCTAAAAAATAGAAGATAAATTTTATCAAAGTACTAAATTATTTAACAAATAAAATTGTCTTTTTATAAACTAATTTATTCAAAACAATCAGTAATACTCATTTTTGCTTTTTTTAAAATTTATTTTTTATCTATTTATTTATTTTTATTTTAAATGGGTGTAAAATGCAATCGGATACTTTAATAACGGGAAAATATAAACAGAATTGAAATGGCATTGCTGCAAATCTTAAAAGAAAGACAATTCAATCAAATTAAGCCATAATAAATATACTAGCTGAATTTTGAAACACTATAAAATACTAACTAAACTAAGCCATAATAAATATACTAGCTGCATAGCAACCCTATATGTTGTATTTACATTACACATCATTCGATTTCTTGAGGGAAAAATAAATTCAATATTATTGTACATTTAGAAAAAAATATATATAACATTATTTTTATTAAATACAAAATTTTAAGTAAAAAATAATATTTATAATGTAGGTAAAATATGAATTGCGAAAATTACATTTTGGAGATTGCGTCATTTTTGATGTAAAACATTATTTATTAAAAGGATATAGTTCCTTTAAAATTTGGTTTTTAATTTCGGAGCTGGTGGAATGAAAAAGACGTAGCATCGTTTTGACGAACTTACATAAAAAAAAAAAAACTTTAGCTTTTTGAATTAAAAGAAGTTAAAAAAAAGCTTTAAAATTAAAAACGAATTGCCATTTTTATTCGATAAATCGTTTTACTTTAATGCCTTTGTGAAATATTTTTACCGCACTCTTTCAATAATAATTAATCAAAAATAGTATATGTTTTTTCCTTTAAATTCAATTCTTGTGAATAGGGGTCAATAATTGTCCACTTAAATGTAAGGAGCTTAAATATTGCTCCTTGATCCTTGGTTGAATGTAAAGCGGAAAAAAAAATCTACGATGCTTAGGTGTCAATGTCAATATGCCGACAGACGATTTTTTGTTTCTATAGAATAAATTGATTCATAAAGTTGTCGAATTTTTTCTTGTAAAAATTAATTTATTCAAGATTGTTTTTCACTATCTATTTAAATATAAAAAAATTTCGATTTTTGATTTTAATGAGAAAATGACATCAATACGATCTAATAATCCGTTTTATTTCCCCTTTTCACTCTTTTCTCCAGAAAAATGGAGTAACTTAGCTGCCATCTTTACAGATATGTCATTAAAACGCACACAAATAAAATGAATATCTCTAAAACTAATTAAAATTTAACAAGAACGAAAAATCATGCGTCAAGCATAGATTATGTAACACTTTTCTACGCTTCCAAAATAATTTTACAAATCATTACCGTTTAATAAGCAGAAATATAACATCTAAGTAAACAATTTGGAAAACACATAACATATTTAAAAACGTAATTTCAGGAATTTCCAACATATACAATATTCGGGAAAATATCCGAATACTTTTATTCAGCCCTGTATATGATCTATAGATTTGTATATATACTACATAGGATGCTAAATTTTAGTTTAGTTAGGAAACGCGTAGCACAGTTTAAAATTCTCCTTCTGGAGTTTCTGTCAATAAACGGAAATGTGTTCGCGAACTTCTGGGCTGCCCTGTTTATGAAATACAGAATTTATACACACCAAGTAATAGACAAAATGTGAGTCAAATTTAAAATCGCGTTCAGCAACTTAAAAGGTACTTCCAGGAATTATTGTTAACAGACAGTAGAGAATTCTTTTGTGTGTCCCTGTAAATGAACGATGACTGCTATACACACAATATTCTGTAGTAAACCTCTTGTAATGCACCTTTGTGATATATATAAATTTCAATGCGTTTAAAATAGTGAAACATTATTTAATTAAACCGCAAACGATTTTTCTCCATAGACGTAAAACGGAATTCTTTTGACTGTCCCTGTAAAGTAACTATAAGTGCTATGCACACCATATTCCATATTAAGATTCTTGTAATTCACCTTAGTGATATATATCAATTACAATGTATTTGAAATTAATTGTGTAACATCATTAAAATAAACCGCAAATGATTTTTCCCCATATAGACCGTAATGTAATGGAATTCTTTTGAGTGTCCCTGTAAAAAAACTATAAGTGCTACACACTTCAGTTGAAATAGGGAACATGCTATAGATAACGACAATAACATATAAAAATTGCAGAGCAATCCGAGCATATTTACGGGAGTTAGAGCACGGACAGACGGCAGACGGCCAGACAAACCGAAGTCATAAACACTTTTCAACTAGGTTGGAAAGTGTTAAAAATTCTGAGAGTTTATATATGACATCCTGAGATCCTTTTAATAAATGGTGTTAATTTTATCATCCTTACGTTCCATATTCTAATGAGGAGTTGTGAAAAACAAACAGATAGTCAGATTTTAATATAATAGATACGCTACGCTTATAGTTAATGTTTAGATATTAATTTTTTTCAAAAGAAAAGCAATATAAAAATAAAGCCTAATAAAATTTTATTCCAGAAATTGTTGTAAATAAATATTTTATTCAAACCTTCGTACGTAAGGAAGTACGTATAGTGTTCCCTCTCTGTAGATACGCTTTGTTTGAAACGAAACAAATATCCCTTCCTTTATAATCTCCTTGAAATTAACAGAGATCTAACATGCGAATTCGTAATTAATGTTAGATAAATGTTAATTAATATAATTGCCAACCTTTAATTAAACTTAATAAACACTATATTTATTTCTTAGGCAAAATTCTATCGTCCCTGTTAGAAACTGTTAACGTTTTATTCATAATCCAGATAACAACGTATAAAAACACAACTTTATTTCTTTCATAATGTTTTCCGTTATTGTAAGTGTTCGTGTTCCGAGTTTTGTTCATCGATCGTCTGCCTTGATGTTTCCATTATGGCGTGGGGGTAATAAAAATTAATAGAATTTTCGAGTAAATGTGATAATTACAGTTACAGTGAATGGAGATTTAAATTATACGTCATGATATATTTTTTTAACAGTGTAATGTATTTTTTTAAAGATGCTACCCATAAAACTAACGGTAAAATATCGGGAATGGGAAGATTACTTTTCCGAATGAAGAAATTTAAGTATTTTTTTTTTCTCGTTTGCATTATTTCGAATATTTTTTTAAGTTATTAGTTAATATGGATTTTTTTAGATGAAAAAGGTTCTGTATTTTTTTTTTGTTTCTTTTTCTTTTTAGCACTGCAGGAATTAATTTATTAATTTTCCCCTTGGATTCGTTTTGAAGTTGTAAAAAAAAAAAAAAAAAAAAAAAAGTTTTATGGAAGAAAATGCGCTTTTCGTGTAATGAAATCAAATTTTTATGTTGTTTTTTTCTCATTGCTGATAATTTTTTATTTCAGAAATTATTGAAGAACAGATAAAGAAATAAAAAAGAAAATATATACACTTAAAAATTGCGCTTCCGAACTTGTAAAAAAAATATTTTTTAGATTTTGGTTTTAAATAAAACGATTCCTAAATGCCGATAATTTATGTTTATCTGATATTTGAGTTACATGCACTAACTTTTAATTAATGCTGGAAAGCAAAAAAAAACTGATACAGTGAGCATAAAAAGTATATGCACACACGCAATTTTTTGTATAAATATTACCCTAGAAAGCAAATTGTTTTAACTATTACTTTATTTAAATAACAAACAGACACAAATAACCAACTTTTTATCTTAAAAAATAATAGTACTCAAAGTAAAAATGATTTAGAGAACATGACGATAAAAAATAAGGAAGAATATGAGAAATGAAGACTCTACATGAACGTTAGTAAGACCAAATACCTATGTATAGGAGGAAATGAGACAGAACTAAATTTAAATAATAACAAAAATAGGAAGTTGTGAGTATTATATAGATACCTTGCGGTAGACATTAATAGAGAAGGCACAGACTCACAGGAAATTAAATGCAGAATCTGCCAAGGAAGAAAAGCTGTAAAACTTTGAAACACTATTTGGTGGAGTGAGGAGATCTACAGAAAAAGAAAATATAACATATACAATTCTATAGTAAAGAGCATTTTGTTATATGGAGCAGAGAGATGGAGAATTATGGAGACAGAAAGAAAGAAATTAGCAAGTGGAAATGGATGCCCTAAGAAGATCATGCAGGATATCAAGAATAGAAAGAAATAAAAAATGAAAGAATAAAAGAAATGATGAAAATAAAGGAAACCATATTAGACGATCTCCAAAAGAAACAATTAATCTGGTATGGGCATGTTAAAAGAATGAGTGACGAGAGACTACCCAAAATCACATCTAATTACAGAACAAACCAAAAGAGGAAACGAGGAAGACCACGAAAGACCTGGATGTGGATGATATAAAAAGAGCCATGAGGGATAGGGGTCTGGAGGAAGAATGGACCCTTGACCGGAAGAAATGGCGTGGTCTCTTGTAGATTTTTCAGATGGCGGCACCTGACGCCACAAACCGAGTTTATATATATATATATATATATAATGAACAGTATTTTCTGATGCTAAAAAAAGTATTTGCACACGAAACATTGACAGTTTAAAAGCATTTAAACGTGAACCTTATGCAAATTTTTATCCCATCAGTGTTGCACTGTACTAGTCACACTTTGAAGTCACATAATATAATAACTGGAACTGGTATTCAAACAATTTTTGTTGCCATGGCATCGAAAACGTGTGAGCTTTCTATCGCTGTCAGTGGGAAGATTATAACTCTTCACGATTTTGGACTAAGTTACCGAAAAATAGGTAAACAGTTAAATCTAAACTTTTTTAGCGTTCGTTATGTAATAAAGAACTGGTGCGACAACAAATAACCTACGAACTGGGCGTCCAAGACAGCTACATGCAAGGCAAAAGAGGGCCATCATAAAGAAATCTACTAAAAAAAAAAGAAAACCTTCTTTAAGTGTTTGTGAATTGGCTGTTGATGTCGTTCGACTACAGGGACAATAATTACACCACAAACTATTAGAAATATCCTAAATATTCAATCCCTCGAGAAAAAAAACAAACATTTATCAGTGAAACAAATAGGTTGGACTTGCATTTTGTCAAAGTTTATGCCACTGGATTTTGGAAAAATATTATTCCGATGAAAGTAAGTTCAATATTTTCGGCTCAGATGGAAAGAAAACTGTGTGGCAAATGCCAAATATGTCCCTTCAAATAAAAAAAAAACTTGAAACCAACAGTAAAACATGGCAGTGGTCATCAGTGGCGTAGCCAGGGAAGGGTCCAAATGCTTTGGATACCAGTAATATTCTAACGTTTTCTTCGCCTTGATTATCACAGAAATTTCTCCGATTGGGTAAGGCAAAGAAAACTTAAAAAAATTCGTGGTATCCAGAGCATTTGGACCCTTAACCTGGCTATGCCACTGGTGGTCATATAATGATTTGGTGATGTATGTATTTTAATGGAGTCGGTGAAATGACCTTTATTGAAGGCAATATGAATCCCAAACAATATATTAGTATATTGCGAGATAATTTATTTAATAGTACTCTGAAATTCGGAATTGCTGATTCATATTATTTTCAACAAGATAATGATCACGGCGAACATTACGAGGTTATGGTTGCTGTATAATGTAAAAAATCGATTGTAAACGCCACCACAATCATCATACCTCAATCGTATTGAAACTTTGTTGCATATTTTGGATATGCAAGCATGGAAAAAGAAAATTTCTAACAAAACTGATCTTAAGCAAGCTCTTAAGGAAAAATGGCTAAAAATCAGCAGTGTCCAGGGCCGTAACCAGAAGGGGCAGGTGGGCTTAGCCCCTCCTAGAAACTTCTTGAGGCCCCCCCCCCTTTACTTAAAAATCTTTCAATACGAATAACATCATTTATTACATTTAAGAATTTTAAAACTTTAGAATCAAAAGTTTTATGACAGTGGGGACTTGTTTTCTACTTCTGTCTATATTTATAAGTAGTTAAAATAGAGGGGAAAAGACAAGTAGTGAATTAGCCCCATCAAAAAATTTCGAAGCCCCCCTCTGACTTTGCCGACTGGTTACGGCCCTGGCAGTGTCACAAATTGATCGAATCAATGCCCAGACTACTGCTACACTCTGTAATTGAACCAAAGGACCATGCATACTAAGTACTAGTACCGTTTTTACTTTTAAATATTTATTATACTTTTATTCTCACTGCTAGCGTGTCAATACTTTTTTGACATCACAAATGTTACTTTTTTATATTTTCATATTTTTTAACATAAATATCAAGTCAAATATTAAATATGTTTTATTTTGTAAATATTTTTTATTATTTTCATTCGTAGTTCATTTTGTGTTTGTTTATGTGTGATACAACAAATTCCCCTGGTGTGCAAATACTTTTTTAGCTTTCTTGCTCACTGTAAGTTTTTGAAGTTAAATAATTTATTAGGTGTACAATATTTCGAAAACAAAACTATATTATAAGAATTGTCCAATTTCAGATATACCTTATTTACTCTTGCGTATTTTGTGCCTATGTTTTGCCACTTTTTCAGTGTCAAAAGTGGGGGTGCGAAAAATATGTGAGTAAATACGGTAATACCATAGAAAAGATGACTACTTTGATGATTGCTTTGATTCTGTTAGGCATAAACTTAAGATGGTTTTCGTACTTATTTGGATTGATGGCTGCCGATGCCTTTCGTATGGAGTATTTTAGTTCTTGTGTTGATTTTAAATGTAGCTTAAGTACCACGTCTTTCCAAAATATGCCTTATGTTTTCGATAGGATAGACTACATGCTTACCACACCACTCCATTTGAGGAACATAATTTCAGAAAAAAAATTCACTATCCGGGACCTATGGCGCGAAGCATTATCATCTATAATTATGATATCACTGTCTCCAAATTGGTCTTCTAAAATAGAAATCAGTAAATCGTCTATAATTGAATTCACATTCTCCATCTCATACTTTCTCACACTCTCATTCTCATTTCTCAATTTCTTTGATTTCACATTTTTTTTCACAACATACAGTCTTCTAGCCCTACTTAGACGACAGACATTCAAAAATTATGATTAAATCAGGGAACTTAAGACGAAAATTGAAACAGTTTTCATTCGGCAACCTCCAAATGAATATTCCTTTATCACCACGTGCACCAATAATCGCTAAACATAACTTTACTCCAGCCATCAACAGACCAGTTCCGGTGTTTTTTGGCCCGTCATAATGTGGTTTGTTTGTACCATACTTCAGCTTGGGTTTTTGCCATGACTTTGCGACAACGATATCCAGTTACATTTTATATGTTGCGCAACATTCTGTTTTCCTTGGATGCTTTTTTTCCATTCAATATTCATGCCATTAGATGGCTTTCATCTCATATTTTTGAATCTTTTCATAAAGTACGATCCTGACATGCTGATGTAGCTCGTAGTCTATCAAAATTGAGATAATTTTTCATACATTTAACCTCTGTGAATTTTCTTGAAATTTTCGAATTGAGTGCCTCTCTGGTTTTCAAATCCAGTTGTCTTCCAGGTGTCATTTTATCCACTTATTTGAAAGGAGTAAAACGAAAAAAAAGCATAATGTATTTATATTCCACCTCAAGTGCAATTGTATAAGACCATTCCGTAACACTAAGCTGGTCACCTGGTATAAGAATTTCCATACGCAAACTTTTTTCCCGAATGGACATGATTCCAAACTTTTTTCCCGAATGGGCATGTTACAAAACTTTTTTCCTGCACAAGTTTTAGAAAACAGATTATAACTAATTACTGAGTGTTTATTTTGTAGTTTTCATTATGTCTATGTTTCATGAGCTTTCATTAAAAAAAAATAATTTTTCAAGCTTTTCAACTATAATAGAAGTTATATATTTAATTGTGAGCTGTCGAATAGAGAATGCCGATTCTATACTTTTTACCAGAACATAATACAGAACATACCAGAGTTTACCAGAACATACATAACAGAAAAGTTTTGAAAGAATCTTTATAATAAAAAGATTTATTTTCCTTTTTAAATGAATTTTTCAAGTTAGGGCTCTGAAATGGTCGTATAATGAAGAAAAAGGACGCTTTTGTTTTGTCTTTGTAAAATTAGGATGTTTAAAGTAAAAAAATCTTTCTTCACCACTCAATGGCATAGACATTAATGTACTACACGGTTCTTAACCATCTGTATGGATGGTTAAGAACTCCGTGTATTTTCGATCATAAGAGCTAAAGTGTCGTGACCAGTTATTAGTTTCTTCTTATCACTGTCAAAATCTTTTTGACCAACCAAATTTTATGTCTCTATTGTGATAAAGAAAGGTTTTCTAACTTAGAGCACCTATTAATAACACAGTATGAAAGTAAGCATCATGGGTAACAATCAACGAACAACCCCCTAATTATAAACCTAGTAAATGCGATTTCACTGTGATGTCACAATCGTCACAAATAGACATAGTCACAACAGAGACCAAAAGTTAATAGTTCTCCAAATTGTGACTCTCAGGTGAGGTGACCGCCACTCCGTGACACATCTGGGTAGTGACTGGGACCGATTTTTTAGTCAATTATCACAAGGTTTACAAAACAGCTCCACTTGCAACTCGTCGCAAAACGAGGTATATCAACATCACAGTGAGGTTTACACGACGTGTTGTACAGTGCAAGTTGAATTTGGGTGCCATCTTTAGGTCACATTCCTGCCACGGTTCTATTAGGGAAGGTGCTATTGATGATTTTCACGAAGTCTTTTCATACAAGGCTCAATTTTTACATCTCAATTTTACTTTTTGAGTCAGAAAAAAATTAAAATTTTCGCCATAGCTTTTCCATTAATTAATTTAATTTAATTTTTTAATCTGATCATCTTCCAAAGACATATTTACTCTAAAAACATACCGTGATATCATTGAAAAGTTTTTAAAAATCTGTTAAAAATGAAAAGATTTCTTTTTCCTTTTGGATAATTTTTTTGGAATTTTTTTTTGTATTAGCTGTCTTGAACGATCTTATTAATAAGGAAAACAACGATTTTCTCTTTGCAAGGTTAGAATGTTTGAACACACAAAATATTCTTCACTGCTCATATACAGATAATTAACACTCTACCTGTACTTCTGATCATAAATGAAAAAATGTGATGGCCAATTATTAGCTCTATCTTATCTCTACTAAACACCTCTTGATCAATCAAAATTAACTGCCCGCATGTGGCTGCTCTGATAAATAAAGACACTCTAACTTAGAGCACCTATTGATAACACATATGAAATAACACATCTTGGGCAACAATTAGCAAAGAAGACGCTGCCGATTATGTTTTACGAATCTTTTTCATGCATAATTTAAATCTCACCTCACAATGTTTTTGAATTAGAGAAAATCATAATATTTCGGCATATCTTTTCCAGAGTTCTGTTAAATTTTTTAATCTATTTCTTTTCTTCCAAACACATACGCACCTTTAAAACATACCGTGTCTTCGCTGAAGAAGTTTTGTTATATCTTTTAAAAATTAAAAACATTTATTTTCCCTTTTATATAAATTATTTGTATTACCTCCCTTAAATGGCTTTATTATAAAGGAAAACAACGATTTTTCTCTTCGTAAGCTTAGAATGTTTTAAAACAAAAAAATCATTCTCCACCACTCAATGTCATATACGGATGATTGAGAACTCTCTGCACTTCCGATCATGACCGAGAAAAAGTGGTGGCCAATTATTAGCTCCTCCTTATCTCTGACATTGACATACTTCTGAAGCACCTTTTCACGATTTGTTGATGAGAAAACGGGAAGTTTTGCTAAAAAAGAGAATGATGAAGACCCACATGGCAAGGGCAGGAAGTGTTTTTCATCTCTTATATTCCTTCCTCCTTGCCTCTTCTCTCTGATAGAGATTTAACTCTGATTTCTCAAATAAATATTATCTGAAAGCATTTATAAAAATTAGCTTTTCAAGATTTCGGGTGAATGTATATGACTTGTTTACCTTCGGCATTATATTTTCAGAACTGTTGCTTAATGATCTTGAAGCAGTTTATTTTGTGAATCACTTGTATTTAAAAAGGAAATGATCACAGATTTGTTTTATCTTTTTAATGTTTATTCAAAGTTTAAGTGATCGATTAACAGTGATATAATAATGGATGTTATAATTTAACGATATTTAATCTTTCTTATCATATATATTATTTCTCCTGTCAACATCCCTTTTTCTCAGAAAATACGAAACGCAGAACGACAAATGAGATGGCATATGAAAGGATTTTGAACTGGCTTCTGACATAGCACACTTAACATTTCGTTAAAACGTGTTTTTGATTAAAATTTGCTGAAAATTAAAAATTAAATCGGCATTGTTTTTATAAAAGAAATGAAAGGTTTTCCTCAAATTATTGTTGCCACAAAAATAAAATACCACATTATATGATGCTCAGCAATTATTATAAAAAACACCGCACGGGTTTATTTTATATTTATTATTGCGAAATTGAAATTGAAATGTTTAGATTTATATTCCTATGTCCCATGTTTTTCCGAAGCGAATGACGTCATCCTCTAATGCAGTTAAAATACGATTGTTATTTTTTTTTCTTCTCGCACGTGCATTTTGCAATCTTGGATCAGTTTTTACTATAACTTTGATGGAATAAATTAGATGATATTCTGGCTTGACTGAAAACTAAATGTTGTTTGCAGATATTTTTATCCTTACTTTTTTAGTTTAAACCTGCATCTAAGAAATATTACATATTGATAAAAAATGATACTTCTCTATTATCCCGTCGACCACTTTTCATAACAAAAAAACTATCGCCAAATAAACGGGAGAACGTTGCCATTGGAATATCAAAATAAATAAAATATAAGAATTTAAGGACCCAATTGTTATTTTAATTAATGAAATAATTAATAAATCAGTAAAACTTAATGAAAAATACATGCAAATGTCTTGTTAAAAACCACTTGATGACGTAACAAACACGTATAATGCTTCTGACATCAAGTAAGTGGGACTGCATTTTTGGCGTTTAATCTTACAGTTTGGCGATAGTTTTTTGTTATGAAAAGTGGTCGACGGGATAATAGAGCAGTACCTAAAAAATATTAGATTTCAGTGCGAAATCCTCGCACGGGCCCTCTGGTAGTAATTTAAATATGTCGAAAATTATTAAGGGGTTATACCTACCAGCAAGATAGAAAAAACGTGTAGTTTAGGGGAATTTTTTTTGAAGAAAATGAAACAAGATATCTGAATTTTTTTTTCTATTTTGTTTATTGCACTTAAAAAAAAGAAATTGTTTTTTGTAATGACGGAATAAAGTGGGGTGTCCCCAGCAGACCTGCTCCCCGGGGATGGTGTTGTTCTAGTAGCCGCCCACAGTGATCACCATAACTCTGTCAAATTAAATTTAAAATTACCGTAATTTCCGGCGCATAATCCGCAGATCAAACAATCATGTTTCAACCCAGAAATTTTATTTTATGAAATGTAACTTATCAGATCACTGTAAATATTTAACTTTAATTATTGAATAAAATTTCTGGGTTGAAACAGAATTGTTTGATCCGCGGATTATACGTCGGAAATTACGGTACATAAAACATAATGTCGTTACTCTGAACACTTGAAACTAGAGAGTAATCGTTTGGATTTTAGACAAAAATCTAATGAACAAAATGGTGGCCGTTCAAAGTAAAAAAAAACGATTTTTACAAAAAAAAAAAAAAAAAAAAAGAACTTTGATTGTTCATAAAAATAGAAAAAATCAACAGATTATCAAAAGGAGTGATTACTCTCTAGATAATATTGCTGTTAAAGATTGATCAAAGTTTGAAGAAGATTGGTTGAGATTTGTTCGATTATCGTAATCACTGACTTTAACAGCAATTTTTAACAACAATATTATCTAGAGAAGTATTGTTACTTTTGGCGATCTGATGATTTTTCTATTTTTTATAAACAAAGTTCAAAATGTTTTGTAAAAATGGATACCTTAATTTTGAACGGCCGCCATTTTGCTCAAAATCATTTTTTCCGAAACCCGAACGATTACTCTGTTTTTTTAAGTGTCCGGAGTAAAGACATTATGTTTTTTATAATTTCAGATAACATTTGACAGAGTTATGGTGATCATCGTAGACGTCTACTGGAACGACACCATCTCCCGAGAGCGAGTCTGCTGGGCACACCCAACTTTATTTCGTCATTACAAAAACCAGTTTATTTTCTTTAAAATGTAATAAATAAAATACAAATAAAGTTTTTCAAATATCTTGTTTCCTTTTCCTGAAAATAATTCTTAAAAATACACATTTTTTTCGACCTTGCTGGTAGCTATAACCCCTTAAGAATTATTTTCGTATTTAAACTCTCTGTAACTTGCTATCGCATTTTAAGATGAATTATCTGAAGTCTTTCCCAACTGCCCCAGAAAATGTCAAATTGTTATCAGGAAAATCCCTTCATTTCATTTTAAATTATTCTCTGATTTATGATAGCAAACTACAGACAGAATCTTGGCTTCCTTGAATCATTCCCGTCACGTATTTGCCGGCAGTTTTCCCCTTCATCCATGTTCCATCTCAGCCGACGAGGAATAAAACAGAATTTGAGCATTTTATCCTCCATTTTGCGTGAAATACATTGAGATTTGGTCTGCTTTGTGCAGGAAAAAAGAAGGGTAGGTTTTTCAGGGATGCTCCTTTAGAGACACAAGTTAGTTTGTTAGAAAACATGGAATTTCTTGGAGTATATATATCTTTCCTTGTTTAGTATATTATATAATACCTTGATAAATATAGACTTGAATTCGACCTACATGACTATATCTAAGTGTAAAGTTCCGTAACTCAGTCAAAAAATCAATTCAAACAAATATTTATTAACAGAAAAATGTTATTTAAATAAACGTGTTAATTAAAAAAAAAAATTCTGTTAAAAAAAATTAATTCTTATTGATTTTTTTTCTGAAAAATTTTGGCACAGTTTAATAATTGATCATTACAGTTACGCTTTTTATTAGCAAATTGAAAGAACGTAAAAAAAAAAAAAAAAAAAAAAAAAAAACATAATAGTTTTACAGGGGGACCGAAAATGGTATATTTAAATGGGCGTAATTAAAATTCAATAACAAGAAATTGTGACAGCTGACAGCTATGAAAGTTATTCGTGCAGGAAAACAATGTGACAGGTGGGGAAATTTCTTTCTTTTTTTTCTTGTTTTAATTCTAAATATCACCGATAGATGGCACTAGACTGTCTGAAACAGTAATACTGCTCAAAGCAACCGTGCAATTTTGAAATGCAATTTTTTTGCTGTTGTTTTTTGTATGTGTTTCAACAACTAAATAGAATGAAGGTTAAAAGCTGAGGGAACCTTAATTCAATATGTTAGTTTTTTGTTAGTTTATATGTTAGTTTATATGTTAGTTTGAGCGTTCTAACTTCTAACATTTTGAGACAACACAACGCTATCTACCGGTGATATTTGGAACTAAAACAAGAAATTTAGTAAAGAAATTCCCTATTTCACACATTAAGGTCCTCTCCCCATACGCGAAAAGACCCGCTTGCCAATGTTAATCCTATGGGACATTATTTTTTTAATATCTCGTTTGCATTTCAATATTTTTAAACGATTTTTTTCCATTGGATAGCTGAGATAAATTTCTATTTCCGCCGTTGATTACTTTTTCGATTTTCTTTGCGGATTTTTTTTTTTTTTTTACAAAGATACTTTTACTTTCGGAACAGATTTAAAAAACAAAATCCGCAAAGAAAATCGAAAAAGTAATCAACGGTGGAAATAGAGATTTATCTCAGCTATCCAATGTAGAAAAAAAATCGCTTAAAAATATTGAAATGCAAACGAGATATTAGAAAAATAATGCCCCATAGGATTAACATTAGCGAGCGGGTCTTTTCGCGTGAGGGGAGAGGACCCTTGATCTCCTGTATGAAGGCTTTCAATAGTTGTCATCGTTTATTTATTATTGAATTTTTAAAACGTTCAGTTCGTTTTAGGTTACTTTGTACAATAACTGCTTTTATTCCTATTTTTTGTTGTTGTAATTTTTATAATTTTGTTAGTCTTAATTTTTAATTTAGGAAACATTTTTTACAGCTCTTATGATGATTTATTGTCATAATCATAATTAATGTTTTCACAATTGTTAGAAATCTCTATTTTGTCTTGCTTGTTGTTTTTACTAAATCTTTTCATCGTGTGTCATTTACAAAAATTATCACTATTTTTGCCTTGAAGCTTTTGCAAGAATTTTGTATTTTCAGAACACATATTTTCATCCATGAAGATATCCATGTAGACTGAATTATCGGATTTTTTTTTTCCGTCTATCTTTTATTATCATTATTTATTATTTCTAAAATAAGTAACTATTTAAGAAATACGTCAGGGATCAAATATAGGAATCACATGCTTATTTTGTAACGCACTTCTTATCTGAGATTCGAACTCAGAACTTAGCTCTGACTATTATGGCATAATCCTTTACAATTATATCATAATAAAAATCAGATACTCTTATCATTGATATATCCTCAATTTTAAGGCAGTGTATAAAGCATGTATATGTTACGGTAATTATGATTAATCCGGTCATTATTAATAATAACCGGATTAATCATATTGACCGTAACATATTTATTTCCCCTGCTTAACAATGCTAAACTTTCTGACATATTCTCTGACTCATTTTTAAATATAAAAGCATGATAAGTGAAATGATTTGTAATCGAACAGATTTCTTCATTTTCCGATAAATAATTACATCTATAGTTATAAACGATTATCGTCTCAGGATGGCAGTTTTTTTCTAAATCTGCGCTGTCGCGTGCAGAAATTCGGTTCAAAATGCTCTAACTTTAACTGCAATTTTTGAAAAATTTTCTGTCTTTAACGGAAAACGGATAAAACTCCACAGTTTCTAAATAAAAATACCTATCAATCTAATACGTTTGCGAATAAAAATGAATTAAAAATTGTGTCAGAAAAGTAGCCAGGTTGGATTTGAGAACAGCCCTCAGAACATAAGGGATGTTTAAAATTGGTGGATTGAACTTTGTGCCGTATATTAAAATAAATGATCAACGTAAAAGTAGCACAGATAAAAAATATATAAAATGGCAAACAGCTGTTTCGGAAGCCCGCGCTGACTCGGCTCACCAATTATTTGAGACGAAACGGGAATCACCTTGTATATCTATTTTATGTTAAGTTTAAATTTTACAATATTTTTTATTTCTTTCGTCTAGTTCACTTAGAATGTTCTACTTAAGTAAAAAATTGTAATTTTAACTAAATAAGTAATCGAATAACTTATATTATTTCTAATGTTAACATTCTTTGTACTATGCGCATACAAAACGAACAACGATGGATGAGGCATCACACGAAAGGTTTTTGAACAGTCTTTTGACATAGTAGGCACTCACATTGAGCAGAGAGTTTGATTAAGAACTGCAGTTATTTAAAAATGAATGAAAAAATTAGTGATGGGCATAACGATTATTTTGATTATTCGAATGAATCATTCGGGCATGCGCAGAAGCATATCTGTCAAACTTCAAACATTTTTTATTCAATTACTACCAGAAATTTTGAAAAAAAAAAAATCAGATTTTTTTTAAGTTTGACAGAAAGCTTCTGTGCATGCCCGAATGATTCATTCGAATAATCAAAATAATCGTTATGCCCATCACTAATTTTTTCATTCATTTTTAAATAACTGCAGTTCTTAATCAAGAACTAGAAAAGACGTATCAACAAATAATATTTATTACAGTGCGAAAGCCTCGTCTCTGTCTACTGGTATTTAAAATATCACTTTAGTTGAATATTGTTTTGTAAAATTTATACTTTAACAGGCGGTTTATTAGAACTTTTCTTATTCAAAACAAAGCAGACTTTCAACTTTATTTGACAATATGACATATTAGTAGAGTGTCTGGTTCTCCAGTATCCTCCTTTATATAGATTATTTACGCTGGAAATCGCTTCATCATAAAGAGATTGATTTCAGATAACGAGCTGGCTCATTTATGCTGAAACTGCTATATTTAATTGAGGAACGTGATTTAAGCCCTACGGAAACCATTAATGTGGATCAATCACGAGTGACTAAAGAATGTAATCTGCTAAGAATTCCGAAGAGGCACGAAGAAAGTACAATAAGCCGCCAGGAAGCTTAATTTTGGCGATTTCTCACTCTTTCATAACTCTGTGGTTTATAAGCATTGGTGAACATACATTGCTTTTGATGTGCGTTCTTGACAAAGGTGCATCGACAATTTTCCTAAATCGACCAACTTCTCTGAATGAGTTAAATAGTTATTTGTCAATAATTGATTGTCTAAAACTAAAAATTAATTTCAAGTAAAGTCAGAAGCTATAAGAGGAGTGTGATTGTTGTATCTTCTATACATATATGAAATGCATATAACTTTATATTGTAATTAGAGGAAATTTTTAACGATGGATTTAAATGGAAAAGTCGTTTAGGGGTTCATAGGTAATTACGTCACATTTCTAGAGGAGGGGGGGGGGGAGGACATATTGTGTCATGACACTGAGAGGGAAAAATATTTTTTGAGAACCATCTTAAATAATTTTTCCATTTATATTTCTTTCTTAAATAGTCATTTGGGAGTAATTTATTGTATTAAAGTAAAATTTAATTTCAAATAAGATTCTTTGAGAAATTTGGAATCCAGGAAAAAGTTGCTTTTGCATCATCTTTCAAAACACAATAAAATACAATGTTCAAGAATGATTAATAGCACATTTCTCAAGGTGCCTCGTGAAATTTAGAATCTAGAAAAATGTTATATTGTTTATACTCTATAGAATTTAAACAATAACATTGTAAACAAAAGACAAATATTTCTTAATCTACGAAAGTATAATATAACCACGAAAAAAATATACAATTACCTCTTCTGAGTTACCCATGATTACGAAAAGCATTCATTATCTGTAGAGACCTCAGAAACCAATATATTTTTGAGATTTAAAGAAGCATTTATATAAACTATGTTTCTTTTGCTGCCACTGATTTTCGGAAATATTTCCGAGTAGTTTTTATAGTGTAGTAATCTGTTTCTGAAACCGGAATATCGGTTTTTAGAATGCTACCAATTCTCCATTAAACATTTTCAGCTGCATAATTGAAAAACCCATATTCCGAGTTGAAAAAACTTAAAAACATTATAAGAACTACTCGAAAACTTTTACGAAAATCAATTCCAGCAAAAGAAACTTTGTTTTTATAAATATTTCTTGAAATATCGAAAATATATTGGTTTTTGAGGTTTTGAAAGATAAAGAACACCTTTCGGATTCCTGGATACACTGTAAAAAAAAAAAAAAAAAAAAAATGTTGATTTTACAGTATAATACTAGCATCTCAGCTGCCAGTATTATACAGTAAAATTAACAGTAATAAACAGTAAAATAAGCAGTAATACCCTGCCGCGCATCAGTATCTTTGTCTCATTTAATCTGAGAAAAATAAAACGTAAAAACTTAAAAAAAATATTGGTGTTCGAATTTAAAAAATCTGCCAACGACAGATGCCATTTTTTTTTTTGTCAGAGCTCAGGCCTTTTATTCAGTGGGTGGTGGCTAAATATGTAATTCATTGATAACACCATCTGGTGACGAAATTTTAAACTAATTTTTTTCCGCTTCAACAAATTCCAATTCCTTTATTATGTCCTTCACAAAATATCACAACTTTCTGACCAATAGTTTCGTCTGTAGACAACTTAAAAATAGGGTCGTTTAATTATAGACACCCTGTATAGATATATATATTTATATAGTAGAAGTAGATGTATATTTTTATGCAGAGTAGCTCACATTTTCACTAATAAATATCCAAATATCCGAAAGATTTTGGAATCCCATGCAAATAAATTTCGTTTTGTGAAATCCGAAGAAGTTAGGCAAGTTGTGGAGTAAAAGAATGGTGATGTATCATTTTGAGAAACCGAAGGACAGAAAAATGAGGGGGAAGGGGTTTCACCGTCATCCATCCACCCAACCCACCCTTACCGTATCACGAAAACCTAAGATGGGAAGCATCAATCTAAATTTTGTGTTTTGAGGCAACATCCTCATCGTGAAGTATCATATTCGACGATGTCAGGGCTCTTTAACTGAAGGAAAGTTTGATCCGATCAATCATTTAAGTTTGCGTTATTTATTACGATGCTTGTAACACTACCCTCTAGAAATAGCCAGTCTAGAAAGATATGTTACGTTCATACAACTTAAATAAGATATGAATTTCATCGTTGCTCCCTCTGGTGATTTATTATCATTTCTTGCAGTTTTGTTTTGTTTGAGGATTACATATTCCCTCCTTTTTTTGTTATTTGTATATTTTCATGATTTATTAGCCAGAATTGTCTGAATCATTATTTATCGATAAAAGATGGTTGCAGAAAGCTTATGAAGAATAGGTGGAAAAAGTACATGTCTGGGAAGAATTTTTGAAGGAGCTATGTTTACGTACAGTTGTCAATCATTTTCGGGAGTTCTAGAGATTTATTTTAGCTGAACCTATAGTGGATGTTTGGCTTTGTCTAATTCGAATTTGGCTGTAGTAATTTTTTTTTTTTTTTGGGGGGGGGGGGGAGGGAAGGGAGGGCAGTGAAAGAAAGTTCCATAGTAAAAAAACCCTTAAAAACCGCTTGTTTGTGAGACGTCAAATATAATTCTATAAATTAAGGCTGTTAAAGAAAAATTTTCTTCCATGCTTTGGTAAATGAGATCTCAGATCTTCCTCGTTAATATTACACCTATGGATGGGGAATGCAATCTTATTTTTAAAATAGCTCATCAGGAAATTAATATTTTTAAGTTCTTTTTTCTGTGTTTTCTTCTTAAAGGATGTTTCTCTTTTTCTTAGATGTAAAAATATTTCTAAAATATATGAGTAAGAATATTTTATGAGTTAAAAGATGATGAGATCTGAGTAAGATCTCAACACGTCGAATAAAATTAAATATATTGTTTCGAAATATTTTGATGACAAAATAAATAAGTAAATAAATAAATAAAAAGAGAGGGAGATTCCTTTAAAAGAGAACACAGAAAAAGTAAGTTAAAAATATTAACTTTCCAATGAGGTAGTTTAAAAATAAAAATGCATTCCATGCTCATAGGTTTAACATTAGAGAAGGGAATCTGAGATCTTACTGAGTAACAAACAGCCTTAACTAAGCAAGACTTTCTGACATATTCAAAAACTCATTTTTAAAGCATGCATTTGGCATAAATATTGAGGTGACATTTGATGACTATTAAGTAAATCTTAAGATTAAATGACTATTGAGGGGATTTCAAATGTTTTTTATTTCATGTTTCGATAAATGTATTACATCTTGAGTTAAAAGCGATTGCTATCTCATGACGAAATGTTTGGTCGTCTCGTTCAGAAAAATTCAAACTGCCAACTTTAACAGCTTTTTCTGGAAGATTGTTTGCTTAAAAAAGAAAAAAAAAAAAGAAAAAAAAAAGCACAACACTATTAAGATTCCGTAATTTCTGAGTAAGAGAACATTCCAATTTCATGTGTCTAAGAATAAAAATGATTTAGTTAATGTGTCAGAAAGTATCCAATTTTGATAACAGTCATATAATCTATTGAATACCGATAGAACATACGTTTGCAATATGGCTGCAAAGGCGGCTATTTTTCATTATTTTGTCTACTATTCTTTCCAAATAATAACCTTTGTGGTATAGACCCCTGTTAGAAATATTTCATGAAAATTATAGTTCAGAAACAGTTGTAGCCAAAATACTATAGTCACCTGAGGTAAGCCTGTACCAACAAGTGGAAAAAAAATAGTATTCTAAGAATTAAGACACTGGTCTTTAATTTACTTGTAAAATGTTTTGATTATCAGCTTTACATGTGTAGATTGCACTGAATATCATCAAAGATTATTTCGAAAATTTTAGATCATGCACGATTAGTGTAGATAAGTCGACTGTCGCAAGTAGCATGGAAGAGAGATATAAAATCGGGACTGCGACTTCTAAATAAAGAGTTAAAATAATAGACAGTTTTCTGTCATCGTATTAAATTTATGATAGTTAAACAATTGCTAAGGTTCACAGCGTAAAATTAATTCGGGTTAAGTAATAATTAATATTTTTTGTAGAACAATCAGAGTTCATAATAAAACAAGCCATATCACATTTACATCAAACATAATAAGCGCCTATTTATGTCAAGTACTAACAGAATTTGATTTGATGAAATTCTGTGGATTAATTCTTGATCTATAGCTACCGTGAAAATCGTGAAAAATACAGTATAGCAGCGCCACCTGTTGGGCGATATACACCAAAAACTAATCAGCACCAAATGTGCATCAAGGTCTAACTGAATCTACAGTTTTATTAAATTCCGTGCATTAGTTCTTGAGCTAGAGCGCCCACAAAATCTATGTCACATACAGACACACACACAAACATAGCCAGACACACACACATACAGACAGACAGACAGACTTACAGACAGATGTTTTCTAAAAAGTCAAATCGTGTTCGGGACCTTCTGAAACATATAAATCCGTCGAAAACCAGAAGACGAAAATTTTCAGGAATCCAATACTTTCTTCTCGTAAAGATAGAAGAAAGTAAAAACGTAATAATGGGTAATATAATAATGGCTTTCTCATTTTAACTTAACGTCATTTCCATTATAAATGTCTCATTAACTGTCTATTATTATAAGTATTATGCCATTATGTGATAACAATAAGGTTAGAAGCTAAATTACAGTATAAACGTTCTTAGGATGGTACTAATTTGAATACTAGAAAGCGCCACAAAATTTATCTGACTTTCTATTAGTACTTTTAATTTTTCCAAAACTCTTAAACCAACCTAAACTTATAGAACTCATACAATTTTTCTTAAATATATTTCATTGAAGAATTAAAAATCGCAAAGCAATTGCACTGAAGAAGAGATTCTGAATAAACTATCGCAAAATTTCACTCACTATCATTCTAAGAACACTATTAATCTCTCCCAAAGTTAAAGTCATAATGAACTTAGTGAACTCACACAATCTCTCTTATATATCCCTCTTTGAACAGTTAAAGTATCTTAAAACTAATTTGTTTGTAAAGTGATTCTAAATAAATATAATTGCAGGTGACGTAAGTTTTATTTTCCTGAAATCTCTAACACATTTTAATTCATTTTACTTATGATGAATTAAAATTATGCTTGCACTGCTTCTTAAATTTTTAAGATTGAGAAAAATGGTAGATTTCATATATTGTTTATAGAGCCATGGCCAAAAGTATTCATAACCCACATATTTTTAATATATCTTTAAAAATAATAATACGATACAAATGTTTTAACTGCGTGCAATGAGCTTCTTTTTTTAGTTATTGCAGTTTTTTTTTAAAATGACAGTAAACAAAAAGCTGAATTATTTTAATTAAACCATTTTCTTTATAAAAAGAGTTTAAAAAAAATATTACATTACTTTCTTTTTCTGGAAGCTTTATTGCTGTGTTATGCAAGTCAAAAGATAATCATGGAAATTAGAATAATTAAGAAGAAAAATTATCAACTTATAATCTTCGGCAACGAAAATAATAATTTTTTTTAAATTGGTAATCGTAGTTAAGTACTAAAAGTCATTGGTTTAAATTATTAATCTTAAAATTATAAGCCAATCTTGAACTTAGTAATTCACACAGTTTTTCTTACTTTTCTCCTTTCACAGAAAGTAATGCTATGCAGAGTGCCCCCCAAAAATTGAAACGCGCTTTAATTTTTTACCTGTTGGAGATACTTAGGAAATGTAACTTGCAAAAATGTTCAAAATAAAGTAAGGAATCAAGATTATATTGCTGAAACAATCCTATCATTAATTTTAAAGAAGTTTCACTTTAGAACAGGAATAAAATGTAAGGTCATGTTTAAATCTAGTTTTTCACTGTCGGAAATAAGGTAACAAGTAGTGTTATGAAAATTTATCTTTCATATTATGAAATAAATACAAATAAATACAAATCAAAATAAAACTTTAATTTAAATCCATAAGTTAATTACTACAAGGATTTAAAAATATATATAAATTGATATTTGCTTTGATTTTGCAACGTCTATAATGAGACATTTTATAAGAATTACGATGGGAGAGAAAAATGTCGTTTGTGCTCATATCTTAGGTCAATTTTGTATAAAAATTTGCCATATTAAATAACTTGGTCGCAAGATGAAAAAGTTGGTCGCCAGTCGCGACTTGTCGACCCTATTTGTCAAGCCCTGTTTAAATCAATATATGATGAAGTTATTTACCATGAACTCGTGAAATTTCTATCATTAATACTATAATTCATCATTATACCGTGTATACCGAGAGATAAGAAGAAAGCGATACATTCGAATGAACAATGCAACGAGGTGCGATATAATGAAAGGGTGCCATATGTATTGTTTCCGGTTCTCAATTTGGTAAGTACATACATAGCTACCAAACCTTCCGACATTTGAATATCAATATTTTCAAATAGTAATCTTCGTCTTATTTAATTGCAAATTTCTGTCATTAAAGAAAGCAAATATTTCTATTTGGAAATAATGGTGCTAAATTAAATGTCTACAAATGCATAGATTATAGTTCTGCAAGGGCCATATGTTCTTTATGTAATTTACCCAATTCGTTAGGGATAAATTTAGAAACATTCCTATTATTTAAAAATGGATTTTGTTAATTTTATGATTTATAAACAATATAACAATTCTGCAAAACTTCATGGTTAGGAGAGGCTGCAGAAAGTATTTCACATAGAAAACAACCTTTTCTAAACTCCGAAAAATGCATAGCTCTGCTAGGTGTCACGACCAAAGAATATCTCTACATTTCCATCAAAGGGCGGCAGGGGCTGTCAGTTGCTGGAACTTGCTTGAGGGTGATTTTCACCCCCTGTACTTTTGCTTTTCTGGCAAATGCAGATAAGAAAATGCTTTGTCAGAAAAGTAGAAGTTTTTATGTTTTACTTGAATCGGCTTTATATCGCGGGAAATCAGAACAAACTTGAAATTGCATTTGCTAAGAAACGCCAGAACAAAACGACAGAAGTAACGCGAAAGGAATAGAAAGACGAAATACCTCCTGGGGGAATGGTACTACGTGAGATTTGTGAATTTTTGCGAAAATTTTCACTATTATTCTTGTTACTGTTATCATTTCAGCTGGAAGAACTATCTTTAGGGATTTTAAAAATGCTTTGTTATTTTTGTTCTTTTTGGGGAAAGAAACATCCAATTTTACTTATCTGAAATTACTGTTATTCAATGGAGAAAAAGGACTATTGAAAGTCAAGAAAAAAAATGGTTAATAAAACAACGATACACATCAGTAAATTAATTTGCAGTAAATTGAGAGGATAAAACAATATTAGTATTAATTTTCAATTATATATATATACATACATACACACATATATATATATATATATATATATATATATATATATATATATAAATGAAAACACATGTGAAAAACAAAGGATGAGATATTATAAAAAGCAATGGAAAAGATACTGCAAGAATTTATATTTATATCTCTATTGCTATGTCTATCCCCCTCTCTCTTTATCTCTATTTCTCTCCCCCTCTCTCTCTCTCTCTCTCTCATTGTCTCTAGTATATCTATCTATCTATCTATCTATCTATCTATGAAAATTATGCTACAAACCGCGAATTTAACTGCTTCAAAATTCGATTCATATTCGTTTTATATATTCGAATTCACATATTAGTCTTTTCATAAAATAGTTACGCAAATTGGTTTCATAAAATCATTTCATTAGGATTTTATATGCATAGGGTAAATTTTTACTTTCCGAACACATAGTGTAAGGAAAGTATTATAATCGTGACTTGTATATGTGTGTGTGAGAGAGAATGAACACGATAACTCCTAAACGGTACTTTCGATGGAGATCTCATTTGGAGAATATGTTATAACCCACTGTCGGAACATCTGTATAGATTGTCATACAAGTCTGCCAACAGATCCGACGACATTCCTTTTTGTACTGATTGTTTTAATTAATTGGTATAATAGGCATTTAATTCATTTTCAAACCATTTTGCGATCGATTCTATAGGGAAAATGATCAAGAAAATGTGACAGAGTATAAGTGATACATATTGCAGGGATGTAATCAAGCATTAGTAGCGGAGTGGTAACGTCTCTAGTTTTGAAAACGGGAGATGAAGCTTTCAAATCCAGCCAATTCCATCGTGTCAAAAGTTTATAACAATCACCTCCCTCTCTTTCTTTTTTACTTTCTGGACACTTACATAAGTATTCGGAAAAACTATAGGAAGTCGGAAAATCGAGTGGAGTCAATCCAATTTTTTCATATAGATCAATCACATGTTATGTCAATCATATTGAAAACTTTTTTTTTTAAACTGTGTTAAAGAATAGAGGTTATTAAAATCAACTGTATGTTTATTACTTTTTCTATGCATCCACCTATACCTATAGCTCCAAAGCATGCGCCGGTTAAAATATTTTCTTGTAAGAATTCATTTTTCATTCTGTTGCGAAAATTTTATTAAAATTAAAAAAAATATTCGATTTATCAATTTGTCTATTTACTTAATCTCCTTGTGTTTTTTGTTTCTCAAGAAATATTCTGAGTGACATAAAATCTGAGTATATTCTTAAAGTAGTAGACAGCAATGTAATTTCCTTTTTGAAAATCCTGGATTTCGTTTTGGCGATGTTCATGGCTGATTCTCTCTTTCTACTAGAGTTACAGCAATATTATGACAGTGAAATTTCTAAGAAATCATGCCTCACAGCACCAGTTTCAAAAATGAGTGTAATAAAAAACCTAATGAATAAAATTTATATAATGCAATTGACATTTTTTGCAACATTGGCATCTTCCGAAATCGATTCTCTATCGTCTTGCCGTGAAGTTAGAAAAACTTCCTTCCGGATATTTATTTATTGTACCTATTTCTCTTTATTTTGCCATTCCTTTTTGTGCAGATTGCTTTAATTAATTGTCATGCCATTTTTAAATTCTTTGGTGATTTTATTTTGACTCGATAGCTTTGTGTAAGAATAAGTCCAATAAAATCTTAAATTTATTTTCAAGTTTATCAGAAGAATATTGAGTTATGCATTTCTCTAACGAATAATCGTTGCAAAACACTAACATTTGTTTATTGAGTTTAGAAAAAAAATTACCGTATCTATAATATATATATATATATATATATATATATATATATATATATATATATATATATATTTCATTTTGTATGATTTGAATAATTTTAGTGTACGTCAGGAATTTATTTTATTTATTTTATTTTTTTTTTTTACTTTATTGCATTTTGATATCATTGGAAAAATCAAACCAAAAAATTTTGAAATTCAGTGAAAATTCCGGTCGCATTGGAAAATTAAGGCCGCTTAAAATATGCACTCTTTTTCACATTCACTAATAATATTCTACCACCAATTTGAGAAGATTATTGTCTCATTATTATAACAATGGAGTCTTTCTCAGCGATGAAATATTTACAATACGCTAAAACCATCATTAGCTGGATGAAATTAGTTCCGTGATTGTACAACTCGCACATCCTAAATGACCAAACATTATTAAAATACCAAGTCCATCATACATCATACATGATGTTCATTTTGTCTCCCTACCTTTTGTATGCTTCGCACAGATTTTCGTGCACAATCTCATCTATTAGTTCCCCTCCTCTGATTTCGTGCATCCTCCAGGGATCGCAGTAAATGACGAACGTAGTAGCATCCACAGAATAAGCAAGAGAGGAGAATAAAAAAGTCGTTTGCAGATGCAGAACAAAGAAAAATAAATACTACAACTTTGATCCCACTTCCTCATTAAAATTTATCATGAAAGAACCCCCAGCCATTTGTGATCTTAGGTTTAGTCTGCACATTAATCCTGCAAAATGCATTTTAAGCACTTCTGGAATTGCAAATTTTGGGTATTTATATTTTTATTTTCTTGCTGGCAGGATTCACAGTAGCGTTTTTGGGAAAGATTTTCTTTTTCAAATTAGCCTATAAATGGGGGCTGCTCTTTTTATTATTTTTTTGGTTTTTGATAGTTCTGGATACTCTGATATGATGATCTCTCATCACAAAAAGAAGGGATATAATACAGAGTGGCGATTCTTAATCTCTTCTCTAATCTACCAAAAACCCTTTTTAGTATTTCTTTTGTGTTTATGGACCGCCAGGATTAAGGACTGAAATTACTGATATTCTTTAGACTACCTAATACAAAATATATAAACTAATAGAGATAGATATAAATTAATTATATTGTAATTTTTAACAGTATTCTTAGCAGTTTTTCTGTTATTTTACTTACAACATTTCTAAAATTTTACATCGAACGCAAGACCTATCGCGAACCTCACGAAGACGTGCAGCGGAGCACCTGTGATCCGCAGACCACAGTTGAACAATCGGTCAATGGATTAGGAACTTAATCCATTTTCAAACCATTTTGCGATCAATTCTATAGGGGAAATCATCAAGGAAATGTGACACACTATAAGTGATAAATATTGCGGCGATGTATAATCAAGCATTAGTAGCGGAGAGGTAAAGTCTCCAGTTTTAAAAATGGGCGATGCAGCGTTCAAATCCAGCCAATTCCTTCGTAACAAAATTGTATAACAATCCTCCTCTTTTACTTTCTGGACACTTATATCAGTATTTGGAGTAACTATAGAAAGTCGAAATATCGAGTGGAGTCAATCCAAAATGTTTATGTAGATTAGTCGACCATATTAATGATTTTTTTCCTTCTCTTTTTAACTGTGTTAAAGAATAGAGTTTATTCAAATCAAGAATATGTTTATTACTTTTTCTATGCATTCACATCCAGAAAAAAGTTTTGTTGAATCAACAAAAATTTGGTTGACCCAACAAAATTTTCCGTTTAAATATGGGTCAATGGAAATTTTGTTTGAATTAACAAAAAAATATTGTTGATGTTTTTTGCAATCCCAACAAAAATTTTTGTATCGTCAGCAAAAAAAGTTTTGTTAAGTCAAGTAAAATGGTTCAATTTTACTTTAATTAAAAGAATTCTTTTTGTTACATAGATATATGCTATGTGTTATTTTAACAATCTATTTTCTTTTTTTAACAAAATATATTTTGTTTGTTTTAATAATAAAATATGTTATGTTACGAACTTGTTTTGTTTATACTACAAAAACTTTTATTAAATGAACCAATCTAATATGCAATTTTAACTATTTTTTAATTCATTTTCAGCAGTAAATTACGCCTGTAATCCTTGGAAAATAATAGGTGAATTTTTATCCTGCTTTTTTTCAAGCGTAAACCGACAGAGCGAAAAGTGCCCAAAGTCAGGAATCGAGCCCGACTCCTCAGAACAGCGCTCTGAGGCTCTACCACAGAGCTACAAGGAACGATATCCCAACTCGGCATTTCTCACTCTTATATTGGTTATTATTCATATATTACAGGCGTAATTAACTGCTAAAAATAAGATCTACAAAAAAAAAAAAAAAAAAAATGTTGTAACTAAAAAATGGTGTGATATCAAATTTCCAAGCTTTTATTATATTACTTATTTAACTTTTTTCCATTAAATAAGTTATCATATATGTAAGTCGAGTGCCTACGTATATGTTAATAAAAATCTTTTTCTACTGTACTAAATACATCCTAACGTGTTTCTGAAAATTCAATTTTTTTCAAATTATATATGATGGACTTGGCGGCCATCTTTCCATATGATACACAAAATTCAAAGCACCCAAATCCATAGTTAAAATCCGAAGTTCAAAACTGTAATTTAAGGAAATATCTTAAGCGTTTCGTTTAAGGATTTGTATGCTCTGAATATTGTGTCTTAAGATAATGATGACTTATTTTAAGGATTCATCTTATGATTTATTTTTTAGAGTAATTAATCATTTCAAACTAGTCAAAATCAATTTCTCAAAATATCAGTCTTCCCCAATTTATTTTTTTGTAGTTAAAATCTGAAGTTCGAAATTGTTATAAACATATTACATTGCAAACATATTACGCTTTTACTTTAGAAATTTGGGTGCTTAGAAATATGGAAAGATGGCCGCCAAGCCCATCATGGATAATTTGATAAAAATTGAATTTTCAGAAACACGTTAGGATGTGTATTTAGTGCAGGAGAAAACGATTTCTATTAACATACTAGCTGTTACCCGTGACTTCGTTCACGTGACATTAAAAGAAGAATAAATGCATTAATTAAGCAAAATATTTCACCCCCGATAATTAAAAACGTAAATAATTAACTAACTCTTTATCATATTTCATAGGAGAAAATACAGTATTTCTATGTTATAGAGGCCTTGACATAACTCAGTTTTAAAAAATGTACAATTTGTCAAAAAACAAATGTCAGTTTTACTTGATAAGCCATTTTACTTTTAACGACTTTGAAAAACGTTTCAACAGCCATCATTTAAAAATAATTCATTTGAAATAGTACATGCTTTGTCTTTAAATTCAATTCTTGTGAATATGGAGGAATAATTCTACAACTAAATGCAAGGAGCTTCAATTGCAAAGCTTTTTGCAACCCAAAATTATATGTAAACATTACTTTTGCATGTAATTTTCAGTGCAAATTAACATTTATTAGGGTTAAAATTAAAATTAATTTGGGTGCAAATTCCTTGTAAATGTTACGTCTGCATGTAATTTGGGGTTGCAAAAAGCTTTGCAATTGCAAGTGTTACGTTTGCATGTAACAGCAAATTTGCCTCCTTGGTTTAATCTACAGCTGAAACAACTCTTGATTTCTTGACAATATGCTGACAGACGATTTTTTTTCTGCAGAATAAATTAATTCATAACGTTTGAATACGTGGAAATATGTTTTTAATTTTCGGAAATTCTACTGTAATCAAGATTTTTTTTTTTTTCACCAACTATTCAAATTGAAAATAAATTCTTTTTTCAGTTTTAATGAGAAAATGGCGTAAAAATGTATTAATCCGTTTTATTTCTTCTTTTTTGTATCCACAAAAATGGAGTAATTTAATTACCGTTTTTAGAGAAATTTCGTTAAAATGTACAAAATAAACATTAATATCTCGGAATTTAATTCAAAATTTTAAATTCTCAGAGTTTACATGACATCCTTAGATCAATGATGGTGTTAAGTAAATCGCATTGCATTAAGAGTAGTAGTTGCGAGTAGATGATAAACACCGGTTCTACATCAGTGGCACGGTGGCACCGGAAGTTCTGTGCTCTGTGAAGGTCACCGGAAGTCGCAGCGGGGGATAACAAGCATGTTTAGACAGGAAGTGAACCGGAAGTGTTGGAAGATAAGAGAGGAAGTGAAGTAGGGGAGGGCTTAATTTTTTTTAACTGATAAGGGAGAGAGGGGAGGGCTTATTTTTAGGGGGCTTAATTTTTTTTTGTGTGAAAAATAAAGGGTTTTAATCAGATTCTTTCTTGACAGGGATTTTTTTTTTTTAATTGTGGGCCCACCATAACCACCCGCTATGAAAAACAATTCATAACGCCACATTTTTTTTTTTTTAAATCTGCCAATCCTGCTTCATCAGTCATCTGCGAGAGACCTGTAACGAAATAAAAGGGTTTAATTATTATTATTATGTTTAAGCGAGAGTTGTGTCATACAGGAAATCAGATGTGTGACGTCTGCTAAAGATGTAGAGTGTCTATGAGGAAATTCAGCTTCACGGAACCTAGAAAAAAAAAAAAAAACAAGTCTTGCTTGATATATGTGATAGCTAAAGGCCCCCCCAACCTATACAAAATTTTAAATAATTTTATATAGGTTGTATTATCTGACTAAGCAGGGGTCGCATGGCCGCCACACCACTCATTGTTGCCATCGATAATAATATTAACAGAATGCTAGTGGAGTTGAGGGGTAGAAAGCCTGCTTTAAAAATAATAATATTAACAGAATGTACAATTTTTGTTTTGTCCCTTTAAACATTAACTTAAATGTGAATGAGATTAAAATAGATGTTAGGGCTAAATTTTTAGTAACAGAATGTCATCAGTGCTAGTGGAGTTGAGTGGTAGGAACCCTGCTATAAAAATAATACCTGTAAAAGAAATATATATGTGCTACCTTTTTCGCTCATCGACCTAACTGTTTAGAGTTTAACATGAAATTTACTTATAATTCACCTGTAAAAGAATTTTTTTTTCCCTTCTTTAAACATTAACTTAAATGTGAATGAGATTAAAATAGATGTGAAGGCTATATTTTTAGAGAGTTAAAATGAAAATCCACTGAGGGTTGTGTTAAATAAAAGGAGATGATCGACTTTGACAGCATTTTTCTAAAAGTTTATTTATCGAAAAAGGAATCACACGTTTCGTGTTCGTCGACCTAACTGTTCGGAATTTTCTTCGAACCCATTATTTTTGCTTTATAAAAGTTTCATGTAAAAAATTATTCTTTAAGTTTTAACTGAAATGAGATTGAAATAGATGTAATGGCTAAATTTTTAAGGATTTAAAATGAAAATTGTGATAGCCATGTAAATGAAAGTAATGCGATTACTTTGCTTTATAAAAATCTAACACGAAAATAACAGGTAGATATTTAGATATCTAGCCCTCGTCGACCTAATCGTTCGGAATTTTGTTTAAACTTACGAGTTAGGATCCCTTAGAAAGACCTACATGAAGACACTTATCCCTAACATAGATAATAAACCCTATATTTAACTAACCAGTTACAACACACTAGTATACCTGTAAAAGAAAAATAATACTTACAAAAGGAAAAAAATAATATCTGTAAAAGAAAAATAATACCTACAAAAGGAAAAAATAATATCTGTGAAAGAAAAATAATACCTGTAAAAGAAATATATTTTTTTTTAAGTTTGAAAAAACAGAGATACAAATTTTTTTAAATTCGAACCTTGTGTCAATACGAGTTAGGATCCCTTAGAAAGACCTACATAGAGACACTTATCCCTAACGTAGATAATAAACCCTATATTTAACTAACCAGTTACAACATACAAGACATAATCGTTACATTCAGTTAATAAGTGATTTGACATGTAAAATATTAGATATAAAAACATGCAATATGATATATACAACACACAAAACAAATTTAAAGATTTTTTTCCCTACAATTTTTAATAAAAATTTAGCAATAATTTAACTTGAGAGCAGGTATTTTGTTTAGAGTTATACAATTATAATAAATTTTAACCCTATTTTACTTAATACAACCAACATTTAAAAAAAAAGAGAACGACATCTAGTTTTTTTAACGTCACATATTTGAATTATTAACCTATTTTAGTTAAAAGTATGATACTTAAGTGATTTTATTTGAAAAATCAATACAACATTTTAAAAGCAGTCGAAAGATTTTTGCTTTTGAAAAATAACTAACAGAATTTTAATTTTTTAAGCATTGGTTAGATGACACTAACTTTAAATTAATTTTTAATAGGTCACTTTAAATAAAATACATATTTTTTATTATTATTAAAAAATATAAACTACTCACACATTATTATTATGCTACATTTTAACATAACAACATTCACAGTAATAGACATGCGATTAAGACCATTGGAATTCTACAACTTTTCTGTTGTCATGTGTTCACAGAGGAAATCTTTTCATATAGAAGGCAAAATAAGATAATGATAACATGATTCGTTATGCATATGTTTAATCAGGAAATTATTTAAGACCATTTTACATGGTATTACAGAATAAATCTTTTCATAGGATGCAAGATAAGATAATATCACATAATGATTTAATAAACACGATTCGTTATGCATATGTTTAAACAGGAAATACATCCGTCAGATAACATTACTTTGTTTATATGAAGTGACCAAATACAAATTTTGCTGATAGGATTAATTTAATTTCGAATTTGAAAATAGTATTGACAGAACATTCAAATTTTACTTTTGCACAATATTTAAATAAGGGAAATTGTATACAATATTTAAAAAAAATTAATTAGGAATGTTAGAAAAGGAGAGTGCTTTAAGGAAAATACGTTACGATTTTAAAACTTTTTTTAATACATTTCTAAGTTTTATAAACTTTATCGAAAAAAAGAAAAGAAACTTTTTGCATGTGACTTTTTTTAACCAATAAAATGCTAGTATTTTGAAACAAGCACCCCCTACATGAGAATGTTATTTTACGAACAAAGTGTTTAATGCTATACAATACTTTGTGATTGATGTAAAAGGTTGTGATTTTCGTCTAAGTATTAAAGTTGATATGGAACGAGTGATGCAATATTGTATAGCGGATAAAGCCATGTCACCTAAAGCAATTAAAAAGGTACCCTATTTCTGCAAGTCGTGTAACAAAACATTTTCTCGAAAAGTTCACTTAGTGTTTTTTATCAAAAATCATCTAAAGGAAAAGTGTTTTCGCTGTGAGGTGTGTGGTGAAGTTTTTTCGCAAAAGATTCACAAATCGCCCAAACAATTCAAGTGTAGTGATTGCAACGAATTGTTTTCAAGAAAGACAGACTTATTGAAAGATAAGAAAACTCACAACTTAGCAAAACAACATTCATGTACAAAGTGTTGTGAAATATTTAATTGTGAATCTGATTTTTTACAACATTGTGATACATTTCATAAAGCTTTACCTAACATTGCGAAATCACCCTGTTTGAAAGATTTGTTATTTGAACTGATAGTGAAGCTTATAGATTAGTTCGAACTTATAGTGAATTAAAAGACAAAATGATATGCGAAATATGTGAAGTGGAATTAACAGATCAAAACGTGCATGTATAGAATGCCTTTTTCAAGTTGTTTAACTGATTTTAAGATTTCACTGAACGAGTGACTTATTGGACATTACAAAAATTTTGAAATTAGAATTGTATACATCTTAATATGACAGAATTATTTGATGTGTGTTATTTTAAATGATGAATAAAATAGTTTGATTGCGAAAAAAGTGTTTTCTTTAACCCACACTGTTAAAACTGATGTTGTGTATTTTGAATGACTTAGACAAAATGTTAATTTAAAAAGAAGATTTTAACATGAGATAAGAGTTTTATAATAAAAATTGACTCACCTAAAATTTTTTCAAGATAGTCTATCTACGTTTCCAATCTAAACTTGTTATCAGCTTGCTATATGCATGTTTGAGTGACTCATTTTTCCCTGTGTCGAACTGTCTGTTGGGAAAATGATTGCCATTTTTAACACGTGTAGACCATTTTTACCCGGAAGCTGTTTGAACTATTAAATTTCAGATATCACCCATTTTTCTACAACATTTAAATATTTTAATGTATTTTCACTTGTATATTGGAAACTTGGGATTATCACCTTTATATCGGAACATGGAAGATAGAAAAAATAATAACTTTACACTGAGACAATATTTTAATCTAACAAAAATAGACTTAACACATTGTTAGAGATTTTGGAAAAATATATAGTTGGTTAAACATTTTTGAAAATTTAACATAAAGTAACAAATTTTAAAAAATAAACATTTCGATAAATGAAAAAAATTAAATTTTGGTAAACTTTACACTTAGACAATACTTCAAACTAGGAAAAAATAATAACTTTACACTGAGACAATATTTTAAACTAAGGAAAAATTAGACATAACACATTGTTAGAGTTTTTTTAAACTATCTAGTTAGTTATAAATTTTAGAAAATTAGCAACAAATAAATATTTCATTAGATTGACAAAAGAAAATAATTAAATTTAAGTAAATTTTACACTTAGACAATACTTCAAACTAAGAAAAATAATAACTTTACACTTATACAATATTTTCAACTAAGGAAAATTAATAACTTATCACATTGTTAAAGTTTTTTTGAAAACAACACAACATTTTCAAAGCAGTGGAAATTGCATACCTGTAAAAAATTCAACTTAGTGGAATTTAATAGTGAAATTTTTAATCTCACTCAATTAAAAAATAAAACTTTATAAAATTTTCACCTTTTTTAAAATAAACAACTGTTAAACATTTTGAATGTCTTCGACAAAGTAGGAATAAATTTGTTAAAATTTTATAAAACATGAAAAATTTCATAACTTTTAAAGGAAATTTTATTTATGGTGAAATAAACTCGAGGTATTTATTATATGTTACTTAAACTACAAGAGAATTGATTGAAAATGTGTTACTTTTAATCACTCACAAGATAAGACATGATGTTAGGAATTATATATGGAGTTTTCCCCCACACATGACGTCACTGGTAACATATTTACTGATCAAGTCATAAAATTATAGTTTAAAGTAGGTTTTTGAGCACGAAGTTTAGATTTAAGATATTTGAGAAATATAAACTACAACTTTGACTACTTTTTGAAATTTCCCCCTACATAAGAAAAAGGACATGGGAAAATAAATTGAAAAGTCGTATTTGAATGGAATCGAATTATTATCCTTTCACTTAACAGCTGAATGCGTTGGCAATTACACCACAAAGGTACTGATTGAATATATTGTGTTTCTTTTTTAAGGCTAAATTGATTTAATATTCAAGTTATTTCTTAATGTTACACTTAAAAACAATAAATTTAATTAGCATTCAAAAAGCAAACGATCACATTATTGTATAAATCAAATGTTTTAAAAGTCACGAGTTAAAATTTGAAATGACTTAGAGTTTAATTAGAATTTAGATGTGAACCTTTTAAAATGAAATAATAGTTTTTTTTGTATCGCCCTCTATCGGTGGGTAATAGAATTAAGAGATAATTAAAAGTTTTAACTTGAATTCGAACCCACAACCAAAATTAATTTTCGGTTTTATAATTTAGGGTAGGTTTAACTGAGCAAGCCATGATATAACAGTATTTATAGACGATTTAAGATATTCGATAAAGGAAATCATCTAAATTTCTAATTTAATTGAAGGGTTTACTGCTTAAAGTACTACAAAATGAGTACAACACGATGCATAGTTTTTTAATTAATTATATTTTTCGAAAGGTGAAATTTAATTATTGATAAACTTAGGATTTATGTTTAAAGTGAATAAATTTGATATGTTAGGTTCACTTAATAACAGAGGGTTGAATAAGTTATTTTTAATAAAAATAAAGTTTACTAAAAGTTTTTAAAGTTAAAAAAAATGTAAGTTACGTTAAAAAAGTTAACAAAAATATAGTTTTAAGAAATTTAAAGTTTACAAAAAGTTTGAAAATCTCTATGTTAATCAAAATTAACTTTTTAATTTTAACTATTGAGAAACTATAATCTGTTTATCCTTGTAACCAACTGGTGCATATCAACTATCTGCACATGTGCAGTAAAAACATACACTTTTAAACTAACTTGAGTTCGATTTTAAATTATTTGCTAATTTTTATACAGCTCGATCACCTTTCAGAAACAAAACAGAATGAAATACTTACCAAAAAACACGTCAACGTCTTATACTTGCTTTCACTTAACTAATCTTTCTACATTAGCTTTGCTAGGGGGCGCTGCAATCGCCGCTAGAGGCGCTACTAGTTTCCGGTTTGTGACGTAGTTTCCGGTTTGCGATAAGAACAAGGTTAAAATAAAACCCACGTGCATTCAGTTGGTGTTGTTTACCTGTACCTTGTTATAAGCCGTTTGCCTTCTCTTGCTCACTTATCACTCGCTTGTCCAGACTTGTTTCTGTGCTGCACGCCTGTTTTGCTGACTCATCTCTTGCTTTAACTGTTTGGACTTGCCTGATGTGAACTATCTCAGGTCTTTTGTCATAGCTTGAATGTACTTTATGTCGATCACTTTAATATAAAAGTTATGTCCCAACTTACTTAAACTTTAATAAAAATATTATTTATTTATAAATTACATGAAATTCTTATTTTTCTAACACATTTACTAAGTCACTTTCGTTCAAAAATATGGTAAAACCCGATTTTAAATCGAAGTTTAGGATAAATTCCCCAAATTTTGTAACATTTTAGCACTAATAAGAAATATTGTAAACACCCTGTACATACAAGTTTTATAAAAATAATATTAAATTCCCCAAATTTTGTAACATTTTAGCACTAATAATAAATATTGTAAACGTCCTGTACATACAAGTTTTGTAAAAATAATATTACTTATAGCTAACTCGTTTAGTCCCATGATAAGAACCTTCAATATCGCTAAAATCAGTGTTAAACAAAAATGCAACCATAGGTTTAACCGTCTAATTACATGTCTTTACATATTATTTTAAAATGTAAAGCATTATAGCTGAACGAATGATATAAGAAAAAGTTAGAATAGATCACATATTTTTGTTATTAAAAAAAATATATATATGCAAACAAACTTTTTAAACTTAGTAAAATATTTTTAATTTATAAATTTAAATTAAAAATAAAATATTTTTAAATAAGAATATTTAAGAATTTTTAAAGTATTTTAAATTAAATTTATAAATTAAAAATATTTTACTAAGTTTAAAAAGTTTGTTTGCAGTGTTGTTTTCAAAAAAACTTTAACAATGTGATAAGTTATTAATTTTCCTTAGTTGAAAATATTGTATAAGTGTAAAGTTATTATTTTTCTTAGTTTGAAGTATTGTCTAAGTGTAAAATTTACTTAAATTTAATTATTTTCTTTTCTCAATCTAATGAAATATTTATTTGTTGCTAATTTTCTAAAATTTATAACTAACTAGATGGTTTTAAAAAACTCTAACAATGTGTTATGTCTAATTTTTCCTTAGTTTAAAATATTGTCTCAGTGTAAAGTTATTATTTTTTCCTAGTTTGAAGTATTGTCTAAGTGTAAAGTTTACCAAAATTTAATTTTTTTCATTTATCGAAATATTTATTTTTTAAAATTTGTTACTTTATGTTAAATTTTCAAAAATTTTTAACCAACTATATATTTTTCCAAAATCTCTAACAATGTGTTAAGTCTATTTTTGTTAGATTAAAATATTGTCTCAGTGTAAAGTTATTATTTTTTCTATCTTCCATGTTCCGATATAAAGGTGATAATCCCAAGTTTCCAATATACAAGTGAAAATACATTAAAATATTTAAATGTTGTAGAAAAATGGGTGATATCTGAAATTTAATAGTTCAAACAGCTTCCGGGTAAAAATCGTCTACACGTGTTAAAAATGGCAATCATTTTCCCAACAGACAGTTCGACACAGGTAAAAATGAGTCACTCAAACATGCATATAGCAAGCTGATAACAAGTTTAGATTGGAAACGTAGATAGACTATCTTGAAAAAATTTTAGGTGAGTCAATTTTTATTATAAAACTCTTATCTCATGTTAAAATCTTTTTTTAAAATAACATTTTGTCTAAGTCATTCAAAATACACAACATCAGTTTTAACAGTGTGGGTTAAAGAAAACACTTTTTTCGCAATCAAACTATTTTATTCATCATTTAAAATAACACACATCAAATAATTCTGTCATATTAAGATGTATACAATTCTAATTTCAAAATTTTTGTAATGGCCAATAAGTCACTCGTTCAGTGAAATCTTAAAATCAGTTAAACAACTTGAAAAAGGCATTCTATACATGCACGTTTTGATCTGTTAATTCCACTTCACATATTTCGCATATCATTTTGTCTTTTAGTTCACTATAAGTTCGAACTAATCTATAAGCTTCACTATCAGTTCAAATAACAAATCTTTCAAACAGGGTGATTTCGCAATGTTAGGTAAAGCTTTATGAAATGTATCACAATGTTGTAAAAAATCAGATTCACAATTAAATATTTCGCAACACTTTGTACATGAATGTTGTTTTGCTAAGTTGTGAGTTTTCTTATCTTTCAATAAGTCTGTCTTTCTTGAAAACAATTCGTTGCAATCACTACACTTGAATTGTTTGGGCGATTTGTGAATCTTTTGCGAAAAAACTTCACCACACACCTCACAGCGAAAACACTTTTCCTTTAGATGATTTTTGATAAAAAACACTAAGTGAACTTTTCGAGAAAATGTTTTGTTACACGACTTGCAGAAATAGGGTACCTTTTTAATTGCTTTAGGTGACATGGCTTTATCCGCTATACAAGATTGCATCACGCGTTCCATATCAACTTTAATACTTAGACGAAAATCACAACCTTTTACATCAATCACAAAGTATTGTATAGCATTAAACACTTTGTTCGTAAAATAACATTCTCATGTAGGGGGTGCTTGTTTCAAAATACTAGCATTTTATTGGTTAAAAAAAGTCACATGCAAAAAGTTTCTTTTCTTTTTTTCGATAAAGTTTATAAAACTTAGAAATGTATTAAAAAAAAGTTTTAAAATCGTAACGTATTTTCCTTAAAGCACTCTCCTTTTCTAACATTCCTAATTAATTTTTTTTTAAATATTGTATACAATTTCCCTTATTTAAATATTGTGCAAAAGTAAAATTTGAATGTTCTGTCAATACTATTTTCAAATTCGAAATTAAATTAATCCTATCAGCAAAATTTGTATTTGGTCACTTCATATAAACAAAGTAATGTTATCTGACGGATGTATTTCCTGTTTAAACATATGCATAACGAATCGTGTTTATTAAATCATTATGTGATATTATCTTATCTTGCATCCTATGAAAAGATTTATTCTGTAATACCATGTAAAATGGTCTTAAATAATTTCCTGATTAAACATATGCATAACGAATCATGTTATCATTATCTTATTTTGCCTTCTATATGAAAAGATTTCCTCTGTGAACACATGACAACAGAAAAGTTGTAGAATTCCAATGGTCTTAATCGCATGTCTATTACTGTGAATGTTGTTATGTTAAAATGTAGCATAATAATAATGTGTGAGTAGTTTATATTTCTTTAATAATAATAAAAAATATGTATTTTACTTAAAGTGACCTATTAAAAATTAATTTAAAGTTAGTGTCATCTAACCAATGCTTAAAAAATTAAAATTCTGTTAGTTATTTTTCAAAAGCAAAAATCTTTCGACTGCTTTTAAAATGTTGTATTGATTTTTCAAATAAAATCACTTAAGTATCATACTTTTAACTAAAATAGGTTAATAATTCAAATATGTGACGTTAAAAAAACTAGATGTCGTTCTCTTTTCTTTAAATGTTGGTTGTATTAAGTAAAATAGGGTTAAAATTTATTATAATTGTATAACTCTAAACAAAATACCTGCTCTCAAGTTAAATTATTGCTAAATTCTTGTTAAAAATTGTAGGGAAAAAAATCTTTAAATTTGTTTTGTGTGTTGTATATATCATATTGCATGTTTTTATATCTAATATTTTACATGTCAAATCACTTATTAACTGAATGTAACGATTATGTCTTGTATGTTGTAACTGGTTAGTTAAATATAGGGTTTATTATCTACGTTAGGGATAAGTGTCTCTATGTAGGTCTTTCTAAGGGATCCTAACTCGTATTGACACAAGGTTCGAATTTAAAAAAAATTTGTATCTCTGTTTTTTCAAACTTAAAAAAAAAAAATATTTCTTTTACAGGTATTATTTTTCTTTCACAGATATTATTTTTTCCTTTTGTAGGTATTATTTTTCTTTTACAGATATTATTTTTTTCCTTTTGTAAGTATTATTTTTCTTTTACAAGTATACTAGTGTGTTGTAACTGGTTAGTTAAATATAGGGTTTATTATCTATGTTAGGGATAAGTGTCTTCATGTAGGTCTTTCTAAGGGATCCTAACTCGTAAGTTTAAACAAAATTCCGAACGATTAGGTCGACGAGGGCTAGATATCTGCATATCTACCTGTTATTTTCGTGTTAGATTTTTATAAAGCAAAGTAATCGCATTACTTTCATTTACATGGCTATCGCAATTTTCATTTTAAATCCTTAAAAATTTAGCCATTACATCTATTTCAATCTCATTTCAGTTAAAACTTAAAGAATAATTTTTTACATGAAACTTTTATAAAGCAAAAATAATGGGTTCGAAGAAAATTCCGAACAGTTAGGTCGACGAACACGAAACGTGTGATTCCTTTTTCGATAAATAAACTTTTAGAAAAATGCTGTCAAAGTCGATCATCTCCTTTTATTTAACACAACCCTCAGTGGATTTTCATTTTAACTCTCTAAAAATATAGCCTTCACATCTATTTTAATCTCATTCACATTTAAGTTAATGTTTAAAGAAGGGAAAAAAAAATTCTTTTACAGGTGAATTATAAGTAAATTTCATGTTAAACTCTAAAAAGTTAGGTCGATGAGCGAAAAAGGTAGCACATATATATTTCTTTTACAGGTATTATTTTTATAGCAGGGTTCCTACCACTCAACTCCACTAGCACTGATGACATTCTGTTACTAAAAATTTAGCCCTAACATCTATTTTAATCTCATTCACATTTAAGTTAATGTTTAAAGGGACAAAACAAAAATTGTACATTCTGTTAATATTATTATTTTTAAAGCAGGCTTTCTACCCCTCAACTCCACTAGCATTCTGTTAAAATTATTATCGAAGGCAACAATGAGTGGTGTGGCGGCCATGCGACCCCTGCTTAGTCAGATAATACAACCTATATAAAATTATTTAAAATTTTGTATAGGTTGGGGGGGGCCTTTAGCTATCACATATATCAAGTAAGACTTGTTTTTTTTTTTATTTCTAGGTTCCGTGAAGCTGAATTTCCTCATAGACACTCTACATCTTTAGCAGACGTCACACATCTGATTTCCTGTATGACACAACTCTCGCTTAAACATAATAATAATAATTAAACCCTTTTATTTCGTTACAGGTCTCTCGCAGATGACTGATGAAGCAGGATTGGCAGATTAAAAAAAAAAAAAATTGTGGCGTTATGAATTGTTTTTCATAGCGGGTGGTTATGGTGGGCCCACAATTAAAAAAAAAAATCCCTGTCAAGAAAGAATCTGATTAAAACCCTTTATTTTTCACAAAAAAAAAATTAAGCCCCCTAAAAATAAGCCCTCCCCTCTCTCCCTTATCGGTTAAAAAAAATTAAGCCCTCCCCTACTTCACTTCCTCTCTTATCTTCCAACACTTCCGGTTCACTTCCTGTCTAAACATGCTTGTTATCCCCAGCTGCGACTTCCGGTGACCTTCACAGAGCACAGAACTTCCGGTGCCACCGTGCCACTGATGTAGAACCGGTGTTTATCATCTACTGTTGCGAAATACAAACAGACAGTCAGATTTTAAAATCATAGACTTGTGTTCAATTTTCTTTTCCTAATAATCTTACTGATGCTTGTATTATTAATCACAGAGTTCAGAGAATAAATAGATATGAAATGTTTATGTTTAGCGTGATGCTGAAAATGCAACACTACAGTTGGCCCAAACAACTGACGGCTTGCTTTGAAAACCTCTCTCCGTCCAATGAAGTCAGCCTTTGGGCCTAATGATTTGAGCGATAACCGGCTTCATATTGCAAGCCGATTTGACGGTTCACTATTTTTTCACCAATTTGACAGCCTACTTTCACTGTAATCTGTAATTATTAATGTAGGAAATTGATTCACGCTCCATTTGAAACATATTTGAAAAATCTCGTTTTATTTGAAATATGACGTCACTTTGATCCCAGATAAATCTCTTTTCAATGATATAATTCTTGTTAATTTTCTTTTCCTGGCAATCATAACGGGAATTTTATCAGAAAACTCACATCTGTATGTAACTGATATTCAAGCTTATTATTAATCAGTATATATATAAAAAATATTTCAGTTATTCATCTTACGTCTAACGTCCATTATGTATATACTTTTATTATACACTGATATTCATGCTCCTTGTAATATTACGAATATTTGAAAATACATGTTTTATTTATGACGTCATATTTGTTCAAGCCAAGGAGGATCCTTTTCATAGTTCTATGGTCCAAGCGAAATATTTTCTTAATAATATAATTATTGTGCATTTTTTCTTCTAATTATAATACAGTTTTTAACAGAAAATATCTTCTCAACGTAACCAATATTCATACTTCATGTATAATAACAAATACTCCATATTTTTGTTTAAAATATCACTGAAATTTATCTTCTTTTGAATTCTTTTTAATTTTCCTTTTTCACGTGAAAATATTTCAATTGAAAATTAATTGTTGAGAAAAAAAATATTTTTCCGCGTTTTTTATTTATTGGCAACGATTAAAGCCCTAGCAACGATAAAGTAAAATGGTTAAAGTTTATGAAAAAAATGTCCATTTATTCTCTATGGCAATAACGAAATTTTGAATTATTAAGAAAAATATTTGAATAAAATAAACAAAACCCAGCCTATGTTCATTTGAGGGTTATAATCAGCCTATATGCAAAGATACAGGATCATTAAATGTTCCATTTTGACGCTGGCTTCAGCCTAACATTTGCACACAATCAGATTTATAATATTACTAGCTGTTACCCGTGACTTCGTTCACGCAACATTAAAAGAAGAATAAATACATTAATTAAGCAAAATATTTCACTCCCGATAATTAAAAACGTTAAAACAACTATTACTAAACTAACTACTTATTACTAAACTAACTATTTATCACATTTCATAGGAGACAATACGGTATTTTTTGTTATAGGGACCTTGACATAATTCAGTCTTAAAAAAGTGAAATTTTGTGCCAAATAATCGCGAAAATGAAATTGCAACCAATGCAAAAAGGAGGGCCAAATAAAATCGTGGAAATAGACGAATTGGGTAAAAACAAATGTCAATTTTACCTGATAGACAATTTTACTTTTAATGCCTTTGTGAAACGTTTTAATAGCCATCTTTCAAAAAAACATTAATTGGAAATAGTATATGCTTTTTCTTTAAATTCAAATCTGCCTCCTTGGTTTAATGTATAGCTAAAACAAATCTTGTTATCTAAATGACAGTATGTTGACAGGTAATTTTTGTTCTCCAGAATAAATTGATTTATGAAGTTTGAATATGTGAAAATGTGTTTTTATTTTTCGGATAATTTACTGAAGTCAAGATTTTGTTTTCACCACCTATTCAAAGTGAAAATAAATTCTGTTTTTCAGTTTTAATGAGAAAGCGGTGTAAAAAATATACTGATTGGTTTTATTTCTCCTTTTTCATACACAAATATGGAGTAGTTTACTTTCCGTTTTTAGAGAAATTTCGTTAAAATTTACAAAAAAAAAAAAAAAAAGAAAAAAAAAAAAAAATGGCATCTAATTTAATTTTTTTAATTCTGAGAGTTTGTGTGACATCCTCGGATCAATGATAACCGGTATTAAGTAAATCGTGCTGCGTTCGATAGTCTAGGAGTAGTTGCGAAATACAAACACACGGTAAGATTTTAATATAATAGATTCGTGTTCATTTTCTTAAAATTATGATGTGATTTTAAGCAGACAACTCTCAACTGTATATAACGGATACTCCTGCTTAATAATCAGTATAGATAAAAGAAAATTTAATTTTTTCGTTATAAATATGGCGTGAAATTCATCTACTTTTTATACTTACTGATCCTTGTATTATTAATGTAAGGAATTGATTCACACTCATTTTAAAACATATTGGAAAATTCCCGTTTTATTTCAAATATGACGCCTATTTTTCCCTAGAGAAATCCCTTTTTAATGACATAATTCTTGTTAATTTTCTTTTTCAGGCAATTAATTTCAATACTGGCATAGGGGAAATTATGTTACTTTAATGAAATAATATTAAATCTTTAGGTTTTATCAACAAAAATTGAACTATTAACATTCGTCATTTTTTTTTTAGGTAATCGAGTTATTTCTTTTAGTTTTAAGAATGAAAATAGCTATTTCTCGCTATCCATGATACTTCATCATTTTCGACATAGATAATTTTGCGGAGTATAGTATTGACATTTGCTAACCATTTTCTTTTTAATCTTCATTTTACTTTTTTAAAATTTAAATTAAAAAAATACGGTATAGTTATATTAGCCGTGCGTAGACGGTAAAACGCCAAGTATTGTTATCATACAAAAGAGAAAAAAAGAAAAAAAGTGAAGAAAAAAACCCAAGATCATTTTATTTTACCAATCAAAGCCTATCCGCTTTATTTGCGATGTATGACGTCATATTCGCATTTTTTCTATGGTTACGCATATTGAAACCTTGTATTATTATCAAAAACTAAAAAACGTACGTTTTATTTCTAATACTATTATTTAATCTTCTTCCTAATTCTTTAATTTTTTAATTTAATTTTCATTTTAACCGTGAAAATTTTTCAATTGAAACTAAATTGTTGAGTAAAAATTATTATTCCGGGTTTTGAATTAGTTTTGGCAACGATAAAGTATTAGGAACGGTAAAGTAAATTTAGCCATTTTAAAATGTTATACGAAAAAATGTCCATTTATTCTCTATGAAAATAACGAAATTTTGAATTATTAAGAAAAATATTTGAATAAAATAAACAAAAACCAGCCTATGTCCATTTGAGGGTTATAATCAATCTATATGCAAAAATACAGGATCATTAAAGGCTCCATTTTGACGCTGGCTTCAGCCTAACATTTGCACAGAATCAGATTTATAATATTACTAGCAAGCTACGCCCGCTACGCTGGTCAATTTCTTTTAACGAACCTTTAATCAAACAAAATATTGACATTTCATAAATAACTTTTATATTTTAACAGAATAATAAGGCTACTATAATTTGTGACTCGTGCTATAGTCAATATACACGTCAGGACACGTCGCCCTTATCATTATCTTTTTACGCATGAAGGTTTCGCTATGGTACTCCATTGGAAAATTTGGTAATTTTTGAAATTAAATATTTGAAAAACGGCATAATCATTAGATTTGAAATTTATATCAAGAAAAACACAATTTTTTACCTTTAAAACGCAGTTTGTCTAACAATTGTTTGACAAATACTTTTTGAGCTATCATTTTTTTCAGTAACTTCAAATGTTTCATTTTCCGAGATTAATCTGGTGCAACAATTAGCGAAAAACCCAGTCGTCAGCAACGCATAGTTTTTTATTAAAGAGGCTGTTGGAGCAGAGATTGTCACCACCAATTTGCCACCATCACTTTTGAAATCGGTTCCGTGGTTCCAGAGATTCCATAGAAATTGTAATTTAGAATGACTTCAGAACGCTTTTCGCTCATTTCACCCATTTAAATTTCGATTTTTTTTAAAATTTATTCTTAGAGAGCATTTACATCTTATAAGTAACTACAATGCTAAATTTCAAATTTCTTGCCCCTTCAGTATAAAAAAGTCGCAATTTTCGAACATTTTTCGATCCTGCACCCCATTGATGTTAGTGGCACCGACATAAAATATAGCCTATGTTGGAGTAGGGATTGTCCCCATCAATTTGCCACCATTACTTTTGAAATCGGTTCTGTAGTTCCAGAGATTTCATAGAAATTGTAATTTAGACTGTTTTTAGAACGTTTTTCGCTCATTTCACCCTTTTAAATTTAAATTTCTTTTTTATTTTGTTCTTAGAGAGCATTTACATCTTATAAGTAACTACAATGACAAATTTCAAATTTCCAGCTCCTTCAGTATAAAAAATAAAAATAAAACTGCCCGGTTAAACTGAGGGCATTGAGTTCACAGGCTATTCACACTAATTGTATATTATACTCTTATTTCAAAGAATTTGAAATAAGCCCATCGAAAAATAAAGAAATAAACAATATATTAAGGGGGGGGTCATCCCCCCGTTACCCCCCCCCATAGTTAATTAATGAACCCCTTAAACTAATCAGGTAAATCTCTAATTACAATGAATATATATACAAAATTTGAAGAAAATCGGATAATTCTGCATGAAAAACCCATTTATATAAATTAAGGCGAGATTAGCCCCCTCCGTTCCCCCCCTTTATACTTAACCAATCAATCCCGAAAACTAATCAGGGAAGCGTGTTAACCCAATGAACCTATAAACAAATTTTGAAGCAAATAGAATAATTCTGCATGAAAAACCCATTTATATAAATTAAGGGGGGATTATCCCCTCATTCCCCCCTTTATACTTAACCAATCAATCACGAAAACTAATCAGGGATGCGCCTTAACACAGTGAACCTATAAATAAAATTTGAAGGAAATGGGATAATTCTGCATGAAAAACCCATTTATATAAATTAAGGGGTATGAGGCCACCGTTCCCCCCCTTTATACTTAATCAATCAATCCCGAAAACTAATCAGGGAAGCGTGTTAACCCAATGAACCTATAAACAAATTTTGAAGCAAATAGAATAATTCTGCATGAAAAACCCATTTATATAAATTAAGGGGGGGATTATCCCCCCGTTCCCCCCCTTTATACTTAACCAATCAATCCCGAAAACTAATCAGGAAAGCGCCTTAACACAGTGAACCTATAAACAAAATTTGAAGGAAAACGGAATAATTCTGCATGAAAAACCCATTTATATAAAATAAGGGGGGGGGGGGGGGTATAAAACAAATCATTATAACAAAGTATTATAAACAAATTTTGAAGCAAATAGAATAATTCTGCATGAAAAACCCATTTATATAAATTAAGGGGGGGATTATCCCCCCGTTCCCTCCTTTATACTTAACCAATCAATCCCGAAAACTAATCAGGGAAACGCCTTAACACAGTGAACCTATAAACAAAGTTTGAAGATTTATATAAATTAAGGGGGGATTATCCCCCCGTTCCCCCCCTTTATACATAACCAATCAATCCCGAAAACTAATCAGGGAAGCGCCTTAACACAGTGAACCTATAAACAAAATTTGAAGGAAAACGGAATAATTCTGCATGAAAAACCCATTTATATAAAATAAGGGGGGATATGCCCCCCGTTCCCTTCTTTATACTTAACCAATCAATCCCGAAAACTAATCAGGGAAACGCCTTAACACAGTGAACCTATAAACAAAATTTGAAGGAAATGGGATAATTCTGCATGAAAAACCCATTTATATAAATTAAGGGGGGGGATTATACCCCCGTTCACCCCTTTATACTTAACCAATCAATCCCGAAAACTAATCAGGGAAGCGCCTTAACACAGTGAACCTATAAACAAAATTTGAAGGAAAACGGAATAATTCTGCATGAAAAACACATTTATATAAAATAAGGGGGGATTATCCCCCCGTTCCCCCCTTTATACTTAACCAATCAATCCCGAAAACTAATTAGGGAAGCGTCTTAACACAGTGAACCTTTAACCAAAATTTGAAGGAAATGGGATAATTCTGCATGAAAAACCCATTTATATAAATTAAGGGGGATTACCCCCCCGTTCCCCCCTTTATACTTAACCAATCAATCCCGAAAAACTAATCAGGGAAGCGCCTTAACACAGTGAACCTATAAACAAAATTTGAAGGAAAACGGAATAATTCTGCTTGAAAAACCCATTTATATAAATTAAGGAGGGATTAGCCCCCCTTTCCCCCCCTTATACTTAACCAATCAATCCCGAAAAGTAATCAGGGAAGCGTCTTAACCCAATGAACCTATAAACAAAATTTGAAGGAAAACGGAATAATTCTGAATGAAAAACCCATTTATATAAATTAAGGGGGGGGGATTAGCCCCCCGATACCCCCCCTTTATACTTAACTAATCAATCCCGAAAACTAATCAGGGAAGCGCCTTAACTCAGTGAACCTATAAACAAAATTTGAAGGAAAACGGAATAATTCTGCATGAAAAACCCATTTATATAAATTAAGGGGGGGGGATTAACCCCCCGTTCCCCCCTTTATATTTAACCAATCAATTCCGAAAACTAATCAGGGAAGCGCCTTAACACAGTGAACCTATAAACAAAATTTGAAGGAAAACGGATATTTCTATGAAGAGTTATCGCATTACGTACGTACATACATACATGCAGAACCGGCTGACAAGCTCTCAGGGCTTGATAGCCAGTTTGATAGCTAAAAAATCGCAATTTTAGAACGTTTTTTGCTCCTGCACCCCCTGGGGTTAGTGGCACCGACATAAAATATAGCCTATGTTGGAGCAGGGGTTGTCACCATCAATTTGCCACCATCACTTTTGAAATCGGTTCGGTAGTTCCAGAGATTACCCCCTACAAACAAACAAACAAACAATCTTTACTCCTTTATAATATTAGTATAGATAGATTAGGATTAGGATACGTAGGCACTCGACTTATATATATGATAACTTATTTAATGGAAAATGAGTTAAATAAGTAATGTAATAAAAGCTTGGAAATTTGATATCACACCATTTTTTAGCCTCAATTTTTTTTTGAAAAGTTTTTTTTTTTGTAGATAACATTTCTTTTTTTTAAAAATAGATTATACATAATTTAAATAATCTACTCTATGAAATTAACATGAGAATGTTATTTAAAATTACATTTTACTTTCAGTTATTGTTTAACCCTTTCAGGGGCAGTGGTATGTTTATGAAACCACTTAAGTTTAATTCCCAAACGCCACAATGCACCAGAATTTTGCTACAATCTTTCCCATTTAATATGTACGTGAAACATAGCCTTTTTCTTATTTCCAAATAAATGTTTTCAAAAATTACCGTGCAAGCCATTTATTTCAACATTTTAGTACTGAAAGTACTTTGCCCCTGAAAGGGTTAAAGGGTTAACTAGAAATACCAGTATATTACAGACGTAATTCACTGCTGAAAATGAGATAGAGCTATTGCAGAAATCGCGACAAATGCAACATAGCAGCGCCACCTGTTGCGCGATTTACATCAAAACCTAATCAGCAACAATGTATATCAGGAAGTAACTGAATATAAAGTTTTATTAAATTCCGTGCATTAGTTCTTGAGATAGAGCGCCCACAAAATTTTTGTCACATACAGACAGACAGAGTCCAGACAGTCATTTTCTAAAAACAGTCAAACCGTGTTCAGGACCTTCTAAAATCCGTCAGAAACTGGAAGTCGAAAATTTTCATGAATCCAATACTTTCTTCTTGTAAAGATAGAAGAAAGTAATAAATGGGACAAGGGGATTTTTAAAACTACCTTGGTCCGTCCCAATGAAAAAAAGTTTTAATTATCCAAAAATTATGTTAACCCTTTAATTATATAGCTATATAAGTCAAATAAATCAAGTTACGTGAGAGAGTTATGGCTACTACACAACAATTTAAATTTTGCAAAAACACCAAAATTTTGCTGGAATTACAAATTTAAATTACAAAATTAATGTAAAATTAAAAACACAGATTTTGTTAATTCAAGTAAAATTGATGAAATTTTGTTAAAATTTTGTAAGAGTGTTAACAATATTTTTTTGTCCAAGCAACAAAACCAATTTTTTACTTCAACTAAAAATTTTGCTTAAAACAACCAAAATATACTCAACAAAACATGTTTTGTAGTTTTAATCAATTCCTTTTTCTGGGTGTACCTACAGCTTCAAAAGGGATGCACCGGTTAAAATATTTTCTTGTAAGAATTCAGTTTAAATACTTTCCAACCTAGTTGAAAAGTGCTTATGACTTCGGTTTGTCTAGCCGTCCATCCGTGATCTAACTCGCGTAAATATACTCGAATTCCTATGAAATTTTTCCATGTTATAAGTCGGTTACTTCGCACGTTCCCTATTGAAAATGAAGTGTGTAGCACTTATGGTTTTTTACAGGGACATTCAAAAGTAGTCCGTTATATTACAGTCAATAGGAAATAATCATTCCAAGTGCATTTTGATGATGCTATGCCATTTGAAATACAATGAAATTGATATATAATTATGAATGAAATATGTTTTTTGTAGAATATGGGGTGCAAAGCATTTATTATTCATTTACAGTGTCGAACAAAAGAATTCTGTTACACATTGTTCTACGGGGAAAAATCGTTTGCAGTGTAATTTATTGATGTTTTACTATTTCAAACATAATGAAAATTATATGCATTACTGAGGTGCACTTTTAATTGCTCCCTTAAAAGTAGGGTGTGCATTATGTGTTCATCGTTCATTTACAGAGACACACAAAAGATATCGGTTACAGTACATGTGCGATAATTACAGTCTATGTGGGATATGTGCGTTTTCAACTTTGGTTTGCGTTTTTAAGTTTAACTAAATTTTTTCATAGTACGTTGTGTGTATAAATTTAGTTGATCATATACAGGGCTACACAAGGGAATTCGTATTGATTATATATGATCCGTATATTGATCGAGTGGATTGATTAAGGATAAGTTTTTTATTGTGTTACGCATTTTTCTACTGGACTATATTTAGTAGACTAATAGAAGTTTGTGGAATATAAATAAATTCATATACCGGGCTACGCAAAGAACGGGATACATTTTCAGTTAAGGTTGGTAATTGCTGGAAGTGAGTTTTAAGTTGATTATGCGTTCTTTACCTTTTCGCTTAATATGTAGCGTGTACAAAAGTCTTTAGATAATATACTGGACTGAACAAAAGATTTTGAGTGTATTTCCATCGATTGGGGAAAATTACTAAATGTGAATTTTCTAACTGAACTAAATTTTATCATGCTATGTAATATATATCCAAATCTATAGATCATATTCAGGTCTGCATAAGACATTTCGACTACTTTTTTTGACAATGGAAGGGATTGTATTTTTCAATGTGTTATATGTTTTCTAAACTGTTTACTTACATATTTCATTCACATTATTTAACGGTGAAGTTTCTTTACAGTTTTTTGGATGTGTTGGAAAGTGTTTTGTATAATCTATGCTTGACGCATGATTTTTCGTTCTTGTTTATTCTGTTGCAAAATATTAGAATTAAAAAAAAATGTTCGATTTATCAGTTTGTCTATTTACTTAATCTGTTTGTGTTTTCGTTTCTTAAATCATATTCTAAGTGACATGAAATTTGAATATATTCTTAAGGTAGACAGTTGTATAATTTCCTTTCTGGAAATCCTGTATTTTGTTTTGGCGTTGCCCGTGGTTGATCCTCTCTTTTTACTATATCTATAAAAATATTATGTTGATAATTTGCAAGTCATCGTTGATACTTAGCAAGTCAAACATTTGTCGTCGAACTTAAGTTCGAAATCCATTCATTCCATTATATATTCAGTCAAAAATATAAACAACTAATTACAAACCGAATATGTATATTCGTTCAAAACATCCACACTCATGAGCACAGTTTAACTAAATATAAGTCAATACTCGTCCAAAACACATTCTATGTCGGATCTACGAAAATTATCCGTATTATTGCTATGTAATGTATACTTTGTATATGAGCAAATCTATGGCTGGTTGGTCGCTTAACAGTTGATGGATTTTCCTTTCCTAAGGTTGGTATCTACACCATACTTGACGGTTGACTTCTCACGAGTGGGTGAAATCAACTCAAGTCTAAAAGAAACTGAGCTTGGTGATCCATGTCTGGGTATGTAACTGACTAAATTTTACTATCTGAATTACTGGGTATTTCTAATCCTTCTGCAATGTCATCACATTTCTTACAACGTAAAATAAGCCCATTGAAAATATCGTTAAAATACATTAAAAATGTTATGAATGAAAATCAGAAGCTGGAGAAGGCTAGAAAAATTCAGCCAACCTACAGGGTGGTTAAAATTAAACTGACGGTACTCAGAGGCTCATAACTCTGGTTCTACTGAACAGATCTAAATGAAACTTCAGATATATGTTATGTATATATATATATATATATATATATATATATATATATATATATATATTATATAAAAAATTTATTTCCTTCGCATTTATTTTGCTTTAGTCCTTTAAATTAATCTAACTTCTGACATAGTCAGTATTTCCTTAATTCTTAATAATATTTATTCCTATTTAATGTCCTTTTAAAAGTAAATACCCGTATATTAATAATTATCTTATTCCAAATCTTAATCTAAAATTTTAAGTTCATTCGTAACTTTTATCAGCTCCCCAATCTATAAAATTCCGAGAGACGCTTTTCTCATTTCGAATGTTTTTAAAAAAGCCATTTTTTTTATTCCATGCTCGGTTTCGCGCGCTAGGTATTTTTCACTTCAAAATTAATGCGTGGCTCGAGAGGAATTCTTTCGTGTTAGAGATTCTCCCTCGCGCCTCATTCGCTGGGCTGGAGCTCGCCTCTCGCTCATTGGTTTGTGCGCTCGTGACGACGTATTCTGTATGTCTACGCTTCGTGAACAAAACTCGCTTGCATGCTTTGGAGAGCAGATTTCTGACGTGTTTGGAAGTGTAACCAAATGAGTATCTGGTGTTGTAGTCACGTGGAATTTTCATTCAGCTCTTTAAGATCTTTTAAAACGATGTAGTGAGCCATCGTGAATCTTGAGGGCTATAAGTTTATACCTGTGGGAACTGTTACTGCATCGCTTTTATTCATAAATAAACGGTTTGTCTGGAAATTGGCTGGTCTTTATTGACGAAACTCTTCTGGTGTCTCCTCATTGCCTCACCTCTTCGCCATGATTATTTATATCGACTGCAACCTTCTATATCTTTAACAAACTGCCATTTTCTCGTGGAATATTACATCTCGTGGTATCTCATCTTCGTAAAAACTCCACATATATATATATATATATAGTTTCAAATTTCGTTATTAGATGGCGCTGTACTCTATAAAACATATGCAAATTAGTAGTTAGTGCAATTTCGCTATAAAAGCGGAACGTATTGTTCAAAGAAATCATTCGTCCGCAGTGAACATGCTGCTGAACAAGAAGGAACGCGCCTTGATCGTAAAACTTTTTTATCAGAATGAGAGCAATGCTTCGGCAGCCCTCCGTGCGTATCAATGGATGAAAAAACTTAAGGAGAGGACCCATGTCTGTAAATGCAGTTAAATGCATGATTCGTAAGTTTGAAAAAACTGGTTCTCTGGATGTTGCACCAAGAAGAGGACGAAACAGAAACCTCCCACTCGTGGACAGCCAACCTCTCGGCATAGGACCTATGAGTCCACGAGGGGAAAACCTATATCTACCAGGAACCCCAGTGTCCAAAGATCCGGAATCCCCAGCAAGTTAAAAAAAATCACACGAGTTACCCAATATTGCTTATTGCTGGGTGAGCCCAAAGTTATTACATGTATATAAGTTCTATATGAATATACTGATAAGATTACATAATAATATTAAAGATAAATATTTACAGATATTTATAATAATAATATTGTACTTAAAATTTTCAATTGTATTATGCACTAGTCTATTAAGTCTTTTAAAACATAGTTTTTAAAATCTATAGATCTAGAATTTTATATAGGTTATAATAATTCTTTGATATATGAAAAGTTTTTATTTAGGACATTATAGTTTTTATCTAACTTTTCGTAATTGGAAGCGTCTAATAGCACACGTTGTAGGTTTCTCTTTAATGTTTTATTTTTATTAAAGTTAAAATGGTATTCCATAAGAGGGCAGTTACCGAAGATGTAGTGTATAGGAGTTCCAGAGTTTTTGCCACAAGGACATCTATCCGTGGTTCTTTTACCAATTTTATATAAAAAGCTTGGGAAGCTTCCATGGCCGCTAAGATAATATGCTGCTGATTTCTGAACACATAAAAATTTAACATCTACCTTATTAAGAATTTTATACGTTTCTCTTCCTTTCGTTGAGTTGGTCCAATCATTTTGCTAATTTGTGATGATTTTCTTCTTAAAATAACTCTTTAGAATGGATTCTGGAAATGGTAAGACAGAGATGTCATCATAATGGTCTTCTGTAATTGCATTTTTTGCGAGAAGGTCTGCTCGCTCATTGAGCCGGCGATTGTGGAGGAAGTTGCGATTGCAACAGCTGAGGCATCTGCAAATTCGTCAAATGCTACTGTAAGTGGCCGCTCAATAGCACGAGCATTGGACATTCCATGGGCAACCGTGCGCATGATTTTACGCAAAATTCTGAAGCTCTAACCTTACAAGATGCATATCGTGCCACAGTTGAAACCGCAAGATCACTCTGTGCGTCTTGATTTTGCGTTGCGTTTTCTGTTGAGGATGCAAGTGGATGAGTACTGGCCATCGCATATCTTATGGACAGACGAGGCTGATTTTCACTTAGATGGTGCTGTGAACACCCAGAAATGCCGCATATGGGGTTCCACCAATCCTCATGCCGTGCAACAACAGCCAATACATTCACCATACGTCACGGCTTGGTATGGATTCACGGCGAATTTTATTTTGGGCCCGTAATTTTTCGAGGAAGTCACAATGAACGGCTTTGTTAGGCGTACCAATACATCAGACTTCTGGAGAATCATGTTGTCCCGGCGTTAAGTCAAAGAGGCTGTTTGACTACCACAATATTCATGTAAGATGGAGCAACTGCTCATACGGCGAGATGTGTAAAGAATGTAATTCAAGCCAACTTCTCTGATGAACGTGTCATCTCACGTACTTTTCCGATTTCCTGGCCAGCAAGGTCACTATTTCTGAACCCATGTGACTTCTGGCTGTGGGGTTTTCTTAAAGATCATGTTTATCAAGGACGTGTAACTAATTTAGCGGACTTGAAAGCTAGCATCGCACGCCATGTCTCCCTCATTCCTACTGATATGTTGCGTGCTGCCATTGATAACGCGGTAGTACGCTTTCAGCATATTGTTGACCGCCAAGGCATGTACTTAGAGCCCACAGGTGTGTAAATAAATAAAATATTCCGTTATTCTTTGATTTTTGAATCATTATCTTTCATTTTATATTGTTAAAACGCCACCTGTTGGCAAAATTTGAAACTTTTTTTTACAAAAACCCCGGTTGCGTGATCTACATAACATTAATCTGAAGTTTCATTCGGATCCGTTCAGTAGAACCGGAGTTATAAGCCTCTGAGTACCGTCAGTTTAATTTTAACCACCCTGTATATTTTTGAATAAAAAAGTGGATTGTAACTCTAAGTTCAATGTCAAACATTGTTCTTCTTGATTTGTACTATCCTTATCCATGGCCGCCATCAAGTGGGTGGGACGGACGGAGAGGGTCATTGCCTCTCTCCTTGAAGTTTAAAGTTTAATTATTTTTTCTCTGACAATATTGATAAAATTGACAAAATTTATTCTGCTCAAATGACTTTAAATAATTAAGCATTAAGGGAAAATGAAACTAAGCATTTTTTGCTAGGGAGGCACTACCATACCCTGAATACCTCGTGGAAGACAATTTTAGTTCTGTTTTTCTTTTCATGTTCGCGTGTTCAGAAACATCTAAAAAAAGGTCTTCAGGTGGTGGAACACCTTTGACGAAAAAATAATAAACTGTTCGATTCTTCATTTTGAAAAAGGCCGGTAAATGCTTACTTTTGGATTAATATTTCTTGTTTATTATAATTCTGAATTGCTTTTTATGTTAGTAAGTTTAAATCTTATAGTCTTGCATGGGGTGTTCTGAGAAAGATTCTTAGTTTAGCTTATTTGATGGTTAGGTTCTCTATTGTAAAAACGCGGTCTTGGTAGCGTACTACATTCACATTTATTCCAAATTCTATGCATCATCTATTCCATTCACATCATGCTGTCGTCTCTCCCTGAATATCGTTCTATTGGCGCACATGTTCTGATCTCTTTTTTGTTGAAAGAAATTGCGAACAACCTGTATTATGATTTAAGGATATGCATTTCTAGTTGAAATACTCAATGATATTCTGAAAAAAAAAATCATTTAACAATTAACTTAAAAAATCTCTTTTTTAATTTTATCAACTTAAACAACAACAATTATATTTTGATATTGCGATTGAACTTAAAAAAAAAATTATTAATAAATAATACTCAGTTGTAGCCTAAGATAAATCATTCAGAAACTCAGTTAGAAAATGCATATTTTAAATTTACAAGTAAAAATATTAGATTTTGGTTTTAATATTTGAAGCTTCTAATTAAAGCATCCAGTGTAATTTAACCTTCCAGCAGAAGCGCTGTGGCAAATTTTACGACAAACGTGATATTTTAGAAACTTTGTTTTCCCAAATGGCACCGAAAATAAAATTCAATTTTTACCATTGATATGTACCGGGTGTCCTAAAATAGACTGACTGGTTCTAAAATTCAATAACTTGTAAACGGTGGCAGATATTAAAAAAATATCTTGAAGGAGGGTTATGTAAGATATCAGGAGATTTTCTACTGTGATTCCTGATTTTAATTCGAACTATCAGCAATAGATGGCGCTGCGAGCAATAGACGTCTGAATCGAGGCAGAAGCAGAAATCACCAAGCATTGATGCGATGGAAGAGGGTTAAATATATTGAGTGGGTTCCATTCACCAATTCAATATTGTTCTTAGAGCCCGATTCTGAACTCAGTCGGTATGATTTCGATATCGTAGGAGTCAGAGCAACAATAGAGAAAAGTTTTGTTTCCATGGAACAAATTCACACAAGAAATTCACACATTGATTCACACAAGAAATTCACAGATTGATTCACACAAGAAATTCACACAAGAAATTCACACATTGATTCACACAAGAAATTCACAGATTGATTCACACAAGAAATTTACACATTGATTCACACAACAAATGAACACATTGATTCACACATTACACATTGGATTTCTTTGAAATCGATTTGTGTAACGGCAATGTTCAAAATGGCGTCTTTTTTAAAACTTGTTACATTCCAAGATTGTATTGGCGAATGAGACCCAGACCATATATTTAACCCCCTTCCTTCGCAACAATGCTGGGTGATTTCTGCTTCTGCCTCGATTTAGACGTCTATTGCTCGCAGCGCCATCTATCGCTGCTATTTGAAACTAAAATCCAGAATCACAGTAAAAAAACTCCTGACATCTTACATAACCCTCCTGCAAGAATGTTTTCATATATCTGTCACCGTTTACAAGTTATTGAATTTTAAAATCAGTCAGTCCATTTTAGGATGCCCGATATATATGCTTTTATAAGATGTATCATGTCACTGTTATGAAAAACCTTGCAATTTTTAAAAGCGTGACTATTTACCGCCAAATATACGTCACATGCCCGATAGAGCAAAAAAAATTAAGTGCACCTGCTGGTAGGTTAAAACAAATTACACAGGTATGCAAAACAATACTTTATATATTTTTTTGTTCTATTGTAGGTGAGACATGGCTGTCATATTAGGTCGTTTGCGCGAAGTAGACTCCTCTGTAGAAGATTTTCAGAAAATATAATTTTCTATAGCTATATTGATAGATACAATTCTTGCTCGTTTTATGCAAAAGTTTTCTGATATTTTTATGTTAAACAAGTGTTTATTTCTTTTCTTTTCTTTTATATAAACTAGTTTACGATAGAAAAATTATTTACGCATTTAAACATTTGAAATAGCTTTAAATTGATCATTATTTGTTTGTATCGGAGAAATAAAGAAGAATTTGAATCAGTTACTTAAGCTTTTATTTTTCTTATCACGAAGTGCAAATGATGTTTTCAAGAGATAATGTATTTTAAATATACACCTTGGAGCTGTTTATGAAGAAAGAATAAATATACTTTACGAAGCTTTAGAATACTTTTACGAGTGGCTTAATGATACGTGCTTAAATTCATTGTTAGCAAGCAATCACGTGTGCAGTTTAAAGTGTTATTTACAAATTCGAACAAAATCTCAAGAGCTTTAAATGCAAATTCAGAAGTTCTTATCATCTGCTGGGTTATTTTAGTATTCAGAAAAGTACTTAAATGTATTTTTACGATATAGTTAAGTATTTTATTGCGGCAAATTTTGTAACAAATATTGATAAAATTTTATGTTCAAGGTAAAATATTCTATCTTTATGTGTTAAAGACTTACATGGATTCGTAAAATGGCTTTGGCAGAAACATTGGAGAATAAATTTTCTATTTGATTTGATTTGATTTATTTATTTTTTGATTGGATATAAAAATGTATCTAATCATTAGCAGGAAAAAATAGTTCTTAGCACTTTTCCACTTTAATGTTTGAAAATATGATTAAAAAAAATGTTTAGTACAAACACCATCAACAAAATGTAAATGACGTATGTTCATTTGCCCCATTTTAAAAACTATTAATTTCTTCAATAAGATGAATTAATTGAAAAAAGTGATTGCATTTATATACATAATCATTTTGTTTGCTTTCTTATACATATATTATTATAAGAATTCTGCTACTTTAAATTTTCATTTAATTAATATTGGGAATCCATGTACTATACACTGAATATGTGATAAAGGAGCATATCTTTAATTTGCGATTTATTTTAATTCACACATTCATACTATGGTGATTAATTGCAATTTCATATTTGTTTATATCATATGGTTTATATATTTGGACTATTAATTACTATGATTATGCATTTAAGCGTAAATTTTCATATGTTTATTTCATATTTTCATCTATATATCATCATCAACAACAGCAATCGTTTATTAATCCACTGCTGGATATAAGTCTCCCCCAGATTTTTTTCATTGTTTTCTGTCTAATGCTTTGGTTTTAACTCCAGCCACTTTTTTGATTTCGTTGTACCACCTATACCTGATTTCGTCTTCTTGGTCGTTTTACCTGTTATGGCTATGTTCTATGGCCACGTTCATTATGGTCTGTTATTACCCTTGTTATGGCCATGTTCCTGATATGGCCATCCCTCTATTATACATTAGAAAACTAAACAATTCGCTGAACGGCATCAGCATAACGTGAAGGAGCCTCCTAGTGTATCATGTGATCACTTCCCATTCAGTTAGGTAGTGAACTTTGACGCCAATTTTTCCTATTTTATGTTTTTGGTGTGATCTTTTCTTGTTTTTATCTGGTGAGTCTCCTTTTTTATGCACGACGTTTTTAAAAGAACTTTTTTTATGAATACCATCATACTCTGCTCAGTTTTTAATGCTCTATCAATTTGTGCTGTCGTTGATGGTGTATATTTAACGAGTTGTTCAAAATCAAACAATTTTCGTGAAAGCTGACCAACTCCTTATATGACCAACCAAGTTGCCAAATAAAGTGCACCATGCAGGCCTAGGATAAAGACATTTTTATTTGTTCCAATTGCGAAGAGTAATTTGTTTTAACAAATTTGTTAAACTCTAAAGGGATTTTACTTTTTTTTCTAAATAAAAACTTAAATTGTAATGTCAATTTTGTTAACAACTTCATTTTTGGTGAAAAATCCTATTTCAAATACAGGCAAATTAGGCAAAACGCTTAAAATAGGAATATATATCCGGTAGCCATATTATAAGAATTTAAACACCTCTGCTCTGACCTCTCTGTATATCGAACAATTCTGTGTAAAGGTTTAGAATTTTGTACGCATACTACTCAAGACATGCGGAAACGGATTACACAAAAAAAAAATTAGTTCCAGAAACATCGATAGATGGCGCTGTACAACAGAAAATAGGGAAAAAATAATAAACAAGCACATGCGAAATGAATTTTTTCATTTTTAATTTCTATTACCCTTATGCAAAGAAATAAAATTAAAAAAGAAGAATATTAAACTGCCAGTGAAATTGAAATATCGCACTGTAACATGCTGCTAGAACGCGCTTTGCTTGTGAAGCTTTTCTATGGTAACAAAGGAAATGCTGCAGCTGCACTTCGAGAGTTTCACCGTCTTAAGAATTTGTGCAAAGGACCATTTCTTCCACAAGCTATCAGAGGAGAATGATGGCTTGAAAATTGAAAGAAGAAAAACTGAACATCTTGAAGTTCAGACGGGTCGAAGACGCAAACCGGTTCGTTCAGTTGTCGTTGAAGATGTTGCCACCGCTATTGTTGAACAGTCATTGGCTAATGTGTTGGGCTGTAGTAGGGCACTTGCAGTGTCACGACACTTGGGTGTTCACTAAAGCACAGTGTAGAACGTACTGAGAAAAATGGTGCACTGTTACCCGTACATATTCAGACATAATCAACAATTGCTGGCTATTGATAGGGAGAAGCGATTGACCTTTACATTGACATTTCTTGCTAGAGTTGAAGTTGATGCATCATGGACATGGCAGGTTCTGTGGAGCGATGACGCCCATTTCCACCTCAATGGAACAGTGAACTCCCCTAACTGTAGCATTTGGGAAACGGAAAACCCCGGTACCTTCCAAGAGATACCACTTCACTCACCAAAAGTTGCAATCTGGTTTGGATTTACAGCCACATTCATTCTTGGACACTCTATTTTTCGAAGAGGGTACTCAAAATGGCCCTGTGACACGTATCGTGACGGCCAATTGGTAAAAAAGAGTGCTTGAAACTTTTGTTGTATCCCATTTGCAACAGCGGTAATGTCTTGACTCAATTATCTTTATGCAAGAGAGACTGCTTCCACACATTGGACTCTGTGTACAGCAGTTTCTTTAGCAACGTTTCACTAATGACAGAGTAATAAAATAAGTCGTGCGTTTCCGTCAACCTGGCCATCTCGTTCTCCGGATCTTAATCCGTGTGCTTTTTGGCTTTGGTGACACTTAAAACAAATCTTGGTTATCGAGGACATCTGTTAACCTTGGCAGACTTGAAAGAAGGTATCACTCTGCATGTGGGAAGCATCTCAGTCGACCAGTTATGATCCGCAGTTGAACAAAGCTGTGTGCAGATTCTACATCTTCAAGAAGGGAACTATATTGACTAGCATTCCCTGCGTCGAAAATGCCTTATCACATGAATGTTTGGTACTTTCAAATAAAATATGTTGAAAATGTGTTTTTCTTTCAGCATGAGTCCAGTTGTACAGCGCCAGCTATTGGGACCAGATTTTCTGGAACTAATATTTTTTCGTGTTATCCATTTAAACATGTCTTGCGGAGTAGAGGTGTTTTAATTCTGGTCCCCCTGTATATATATATTCATAAAATCATGCTCGTCAACAGTAATGTTATTAGAATGCTGATATATTTAAAATGAAATCACATGTGTGAAAAACAAAGGAAGAGAAATTATAAAAATCAATGAAAAGGATACTGCAAGAATTAAACTTAATAAAAAGAAAAACTAAGAATGGAATACTATGAATATCTTATGGATTCTTCAGAGGAGCATCATAAGAATAATGTTTAGTAAATATATGTTATTTCCTCAAATATTGTCATTTTTAGGCTTAATGCTGACAATATTTGAGGAAATAACACATATTTACTATGAATTATGATGCTCCTCTGAAGAATCCATAAGATATTCATAGTATCCCATCCTTGATTTTTCTTTTTATTGAGTTTAATTCTTGCAGTATCCTATCCATTGATTTTTATAATATTTTTTCTTTTGTTTTTCACACATGTGATTTCATTATATATGTATATGCAAATGTATATGTATATATGTGTGTGTGTGTGTGCATATATATATAGGGGAGAGAAGTATACAGTCAGAAAGATTTTTATTAGGAGCATAAATAGAAAGAGGGGGAAAATCACTTTGAAGTATCATTGGAATTCGTCTCATTGTCACCACACCTAGTACACGGTGAGACGGTGCTGATGTCATGTTTATGGGATGTTTATATGTTGTTTCACCGACATTTTCAGTAATCTAGTATATGACATGGTTGTGCCTGGGTTTCTGTGCATACTTATATTAATAGCAGCTTTGTAAAACGTTTTAATGAGTACAAAGATTGATAGATCGAGGAATTTATAGCTGCTATGTGGCGGTAAAGGTGAGAAAAAAAAAGCTTCCTATTTATAGGAGCCCATGTTTAAAGGATATTATTCATTACCGAATAAATAGAAATGTAATGCTACATGTGGTATTAATCTTGAGAAGATGGTTGAAATATATTATTTTATGATCGTAATTAATTAGTACAATTGCAGTTAGGTTATTTGCAATAACCCTTTCTTTTAGATATTTAAAAGAATTCTTTAAGGTCACTGAGAAAATGTATAACTAAAAAGGATCTCACCCAAAACAGTCGTATGTTGAAAAGATGGAGACATGAAGAAGACTTGAATCATAAATAAAGTTTTTTATTAATTTCTTTCAAAGAAGAAGAAATATATTCCTTCCACTTGGCCACCATGAGAACGGTAAAACCCATCCTGGTTTTTATTTTATTTTACACGAAGACAAGTTTTATTTTATTTTACACTCCCATCAGACAAACTGCTTCAAAAAATAACGGAAAAATTATATATATGATGCATGCGGGAAAATCCAAAGTGAAATCACGGGCCTTTCAATTTAATTGATTAAAATTTAAAGTCAACGGTAATAAACAAACGAATCGCCGCTCTCAAAACGAAAACCAAAAGTAAAATGATCCCCTATACTCCAACGCAGCAACGCGTCAGAGCTTTTGAAAATCCTACGTACGGCGAGATTTAAAAAGAGCCGCTCCAACGGTGAATCAAGGTCAGAGCCATGCATACTGCGCATGCGCGACTGCCGCCGATGGAGGAGAGAGCGATAACGGCTGCGGAAAAAAACTAACAATGCGCGTGCGCCGCGAACGAGGTTCCGATGCAATGTAAACAAACCGCCGATGGGGACAAAGTATCGCTAAAAAGAGTGAATGAAGCAGTATTTAAAAAAAAAGCACGATGGCTAAAATAAAGATAAATAGCGAAGCACTGTAATACGCACGTACAAAAATGCCGATAAACAAAACATTAAAAGAACGGCAAATTAAATAATGTGAGAATTCATCTCACAATACCCCCGAACGACGAAAACAAAATTTTGATGCTCCAGACAGATGTAAAAGGCAGAACCTTTTACAGCAGGATGGGAAAGCAAAATTTTGTAAGCCAAATAACAGACCATTAAAAATTCCAAAAAAATTAAAATGCAGTGGCCAACTAAGAAAGAGAGAGAAAAAGGAATACATAATTTTTACATCAACTCCATATATATATACAAGATATAGAGTTATAAATATTTAACATATATATCTTCGTATTTCATTACTTTAAAAATGGCTAGCCAAACACAAAAAAAAAAAAAATGTGCACATCTATATACATATTATTAACAAATATAACATACCATAAAAGATCTCGAATCAAAGAACCATTACAATAAAAGTTCTTGCTTTTGAATTAAGCAAATGGTTAATAGAAGTAGATAATAAATAGCGGTTCTGCATCAGCGGTGGGTGCGGTGGTGACCTTCTGTGCTCTGTGAAGGTCACGGGAAGGGACAGGTGTGGAAACCGGAAGTGGCAGGTGGTGATAACAGGCATGTTGAGACAGGAAGTGAACAGGAAGTGTAGATAGGAAGTTTAACCAGAAACGCGGCAGGAAGTGAGTGCGATAAGGGAGAGAGGGGGAGGGCTTATTTTTGTGGGGGGCTTATGCTAACCTGAAATAAAAATGGAATTATTTCTTACTTTGTAAAAATTTAACATAAAATGTATCTTTTTTTTTTTTCACCTGAAATAAAAATTTTATTTGCTAACTAACACCTAATATAAAAATGGAAATCTTTCTGACTTTGTTTTACTTTCTAAAAGTTTTACATGAAATTTATTTTAAGACTGGAAACGCGACAGGAAGTAAGACCTGAAACCGGATTAGACATGCTTTTTCCAAAAAGGGTTTTCAAGAAGCAGGATGTTTGGGAGCGTGTTGCAACAGGAAAGGTAGTTTAAAAGACCGGAAGTGATTAAGCGATAAGAAAAGTACAGGAATATACACGTAGATTTTGTTCTTCGTAGAGGGTGAAATTTTATTTTATTTTTTATTTAAAGAGTTTTCTTTTTTTTTTCTTTTTTTATTTAATGCGTTTCAAATTATTTTTTATATTATTATTTTTTTTTTGTAGTGGTTTACGTATTATTTTAATTTTTAGTGACGTTAGAACCTGCAATGTTCTGTACCACACATGTCTTATCTTAGGTGTGTTGTTATCTCTTTAAATGCGAGAGATGGGGCTTCAGACCTGCGTTGAGATATCTTTATCATAGTTTTAATGAACTGCAGGAAATTGTCTTTCCCTATTGAGTAATTCGCGAGTTTTGGTTTAATATGAATGCTATTACATCTGTTTGTTTAATTTACAAGCACATTTCTCTTACAACATTCTGTCAACAGATCATTTCTATATTCGGAATAATAATTTAGAAGGAAAATTTTTATATGAAAATACTATGAAATGTCATTTATAGAGATTGACAAAAATAGCATGCTTGATTCTTTCTTGTATTAACCTTATAATCATTTATTTTAGAAATATAGGTTTATAGTTTTGTTACGAAAAATAACGTGTTTAGATTTTTTAAAAACGAAAGCAAAGTAATTTTTACCAACGTAACTATAAGCTATAAAACCACGCATTTATGTTATTGAATTAAATTACAATGCTTAATATTGTATTCACCGTACTATTTTCCTGCAAAAGCCGTTTCACAAACTTGTGTACTGAAATTAATGTATCATTTTTAGGGAAAAAATTAATTCAAGTCTTTGAGACTAATCTTTTATAGGAAAAAAAGATTTGTCATACTTTCTCTTACATTATATCTTCCGTTTTTTAAGTTTACAAATTTGTGGAGTAACTTAAATAATCGTTTTTATGCTAATTAAACAATATATTTTTTTAATTATATGTTTTTTTTTTAATTGATTTGTAATATAGCTTTTTTTTCTTTTTTTTTTTTCTTAAAAGGGTACTGTAGAATAACTTATGTCAAAATTACTACATCCTTCTTTAGTTAAATATGTTTCACTTAAGACATGACAAAGTGTCTTAGAAACATTTCATTTTGGAGTTAAGTGATTAAACAAGAAAAATATTATTTATAAAAACACAACACATAAGACCAGTGACTGAGAGGTTCTGGTTTTAAAGCTACTAGACGTTTGGGTTTAAACTTCTCTCGCGCTCGTCGACCTAACCGTTCGGAGTTTTCTTCGAACCTTGTCAATACGAGTTAGGAGCCCTTAGAAAGACCCCTAGAGTGACCTATATCCCAAACGTAGATAATCGGTTTTAACAAATAACCAAACATCCACAACACATAAGACATTTTAGATCATTTTAGATCATTCCATTTAGTTAATAAGTGATTTAACGAGCAAAATATTATTCATAAATCATACAATAAGAGAATTTTAAAGAATTTTTTCTTTCAAATGAACAATTTTTAGTGACTGTTTAACTTATTAAAGAGAGCGGGTATTTTGTTTAGAGTTATACGATTAAAATAAATTTTCAATAGATTTGACTTTATACAACCAACATTTTTAAAAAAGAGAATGGAATCTAGTTTTTATAAATTAACGTATTTCAATTTTACAAATACTTCACACCCCTCTCTTTTTCCCCTATTTTGGTAGATTTTATACACATAAGACATAAAAGGCGTTTTAGAATACATCATTTAGAAATTAAGCGACTTGATAAGTAAAATATTATTTATAAAAGCAATAGACACGAAAGTAATAAGGATTTTTACTTACAAATGTACGAACTTCTGATAGGTAAGACTGTCTAAATCATTGTGCAAGAATTAAGTGATTATTGAACTCATAAGATTGTATGATAAAATAATCATGTGTCATTTTAAACAAATAAAATGTTAGTATTTTTAAACCAATAAAATGTCAGTATTTTTAAACCAATAAAATGGTAGTATTTTTTACAGGAGCGCCCTCTATCATTATATATATTTCACTGAAACGAGTTCATAACATTATACTGTACCCTGAAATCGTTGTAATCTTCGACCACGAACAGAAGGCGGGTGAGACGTCAAAGTCACGTGGTGCCAGACGGGTCTATTTGACTGATTTAGCGAAAGAAGGAAGATTGAGAGGAGGAACTTCAGGACCTAGTTATTTGATCTCGGATTACCATATCTGGCTAGTTAGCGCCTTTTGATGTAGAATGAAAATAAGATTACATTTATATGGGTTATACAAGAATACAAATTCGAAATTCTTTACAACGTGATATGGCAAAAAATGCTTGGAAAATAGGAAGTAGTGAATTTTTATTGGGTGAATTCATTGTTGAGAAAAATTTTTGTTAGGGTATTTTAGGTAAGGAGAGTTTTTACACAGTGAGAGACCTTGTGAATTAAATATACAAGCTAATCCATAAGCAATAAATAAAAATTTTCAGTAAAATGTGCTTTTTTATCCAAGATACTTTTCGCATAATGTTATATTATATATATATTTTTTTTTTCAAATAAAAGTTTAAAAACTTTTTCACACACCGAAACTTTAAAAGTATTTGAATATAATGTATTATTAAATATTAAGTTGCGATGAAGATATGTTCCGGTGTTATATGAAATATTCATGATATTTTGGTCAGCGTAAGATCTCTCGGCTAAATCATATTCTAAAAAAATCCCTGACGGTTCGACCTACAGGCAGAGGTAGATTTCGAAGACGCAGACCGTGGGGCGCCTGTTTGTTGGGAATTGTGGAAGAAATGACCTTTCTGCAATGATGCAGCATTTGGAAACGCCCACTTCGAAACCTAACTTGTTTGCAGGTGGAGGCGGCAAGGATTTTTTTTTTTTTTTTGCTATAAGGGTTGGTCCTATAAAAAAACTTGTCACTATAAAAGTTTTAGATAATATTAAGAGGATTTATAATAAATTTAAGCGGATTTGCTATCTTCTGAATTGATGAAGTTATGAATTTTTTTCTTCTAACCCCCCCCCCCACTCTTTCCCCTCCCCCTTGGAGCCATTTTTAATGGTATCAAAAATCTGTCATACAAAAATTTTCGGCCGTTTTTCTAGAAGTAATAATAACTTTAAACGGATTCGATACGTATCATAATTAAGACGTTATGGGTTTTATTCTGTTTTCGCCCAACGCCCCCCCCCCTCCTTCCCCCCCCCCTTGGTTCGATTTTGCCCATTAACGAACTTGACCGAGATTTCATGCCCCTTGACTTTATGTATCAGTTTGGAAGAGATTTGTGCAGAATTATGGGAGTTATCGTGTCCATAAAAAAGTGACATAGATAGATAGATAGATAGATAAAGTTTTAAACTGGGGTGGTTTTGGGTTCTGGGAGTCATAATCGGCGTAGATCTACAAAAATATTTCGAAAATTCCAACTTAGGTGAAAATGTAATAGGTAGTATTTCTTACGAAATCTACCTAAAAGATTGTTTTCATAAATTATTTTCTCAGAATATTTTAACTAGATTTTATATCTACCCTATATATATAAAATCCTAATGAAACGAATTTGTGAAACGATTTTATGAAACGAATTTTTGAAACGATTTTATGAAACGACTGATTAAACGTCTGATTATGTTTCAGGGCTATTTTTAATAAAATATTAAACGCTTGATAGTGAAATTAATACCAAATGTCCATAAAAATCCGCGGATGTCAAAACTGGTAATAGAATTTTGAAATTGTAATTAGTTTTCGAGATATTAATTTTTTTCTAATTTTAATGACATTTCTGTAATGATGGCAACTAATTACGTAGTTTTTTTGTGACAAAAAAGGGAAAAAAATTGAAAAGGATCCCTATAGGGATTATTGATTTCTTTTTAATCGTCATTTTCAAATTGAAATTGAATTTATCTTTTATTTCAATCGATAATGAAGACAAGATTGTGATTAAATTATGTTTTTCTGGAAAATTTGAAAAAAAAAAATCACATTTCTGTCGTCAGGATTCAATCGTCTGTCAGCATTTAATTTAATTTATAAACTGAAAATATTTTGAATAAATTCGTCCAAATGACGCCATTTATGTTAACGCAAAAGAAAGGAGCAAAAAAATATTTATACAATTTGTTTAGCGTAAAATGTCATTTATATCCTATTTTATATATAATCAGAAGTAATTTGTATAGAAAAAAACAATAATAATATACGTATAATTAAAATACGCATATAAACAAAAAAAATCGTCGAATTTGTTTCCATGGCTGTTTATGTCATTTGGCACCAAATCTCACTTTCTGATGACCGAATTGAGCCAAGCTTTTTAAAAAAGCGTCAAGACTCCTATAATAGAAAAGCACCAAAAGCTCATTGGGTTTGTTTTCATAACTTTTGGCAACAAATCTATGTATATTAACGAATCTATCCAATTTCGTAGCTCGAATTACGCCAAACCTAAAAGCAAAGGATCCTATACTGGAAAAGTACCCGATTTTCTTATGGACAATATTCAAGTGACATAACAAGGTGTAAAATTATCGCGGATAGCAAATTTGTTTAAATATGTCATCAATTGATGCCGAATAAATGCAGGCATGCATGCACAAAATATTTAATTAATTTTGTATGATAAATAATTATTAGACAATTCGTATATACATATTAATTAAAATAAATAATTGACATATTTAAAATAACATGAAAATATGCATGATGGTGCACTAAAATAGGGAGAAAATTAAAACCTGTTACTGAAAATGTCTATAACAGTACTTTTCAATACCGTGGTTTTTAATGTTATTCACAAGCAGATGGTTTTTTTCTCATCCTTAAACGCAAAGGAAGAATAGAATACAGATTGTTGTTATAAAAGTCCGAGAGGTAGCCACAATTTAAACCTAACCATTTTATACAAGCTGGTTTTCAAGTTGTAATTGATTTTACTTATCAATCCCGAAAACAGTCGTCAGTTGTCGCAACAGCTGTATATGAGGCCATGGTAATCAAAAAATGCCCCATTAGAACGTTAAAAGCATGGCAACCCAATTACAGATTTACCATTATTTTTAAAACAAAGCATGCTGTCATGTTTTTAGAGGCTTCGAAGTCTTAGCGGGGGTTGGCGAGCATAGCTCGCAGGGGGTAGGCCCCCTAGTACACTTATATTAAAATACAAAAATGCGATACCTGAAAACATTGCCCCACCAGTGGCTGAGAGGTTCTGCTCTCAAAGTTGGTAGACAGGAGGTGCTGCATTCAAACCCCTGTCACGATCGTCGGTCTAACCGTTTGGAGTTTTCCGTAGTATTCTTCGAACCTTGCGTAAATACGGGTTAGGATCCCTTAGAAAGACCTCCATGGAGGGCTTGCTCCTCCCCGGCCTACATCCCTAGCGCAGATAATCGGCCGTAACAAATAACCAACCAATCAACCTAGAAACATTGTCAAAACGAGTATTTCAATATAATTTAAATTGATTTTGCATAAACCATATAGGTTCAGGGATCGATGCAGTTTTTTTTATAGGGGGGGGGGAGGGGGGTTATTTTGTGAAAGGTAAGTTATTTTTGTGATATATTTTGTGAAATTTGTTATATCTTTGTGGAAAATAACATTTTGTTACGAAACATGCAATCCAGCTACTCAAATTCAAACCAAGCATTTTTTAATAATAACTTCTTTAAATCCTTCTGCCAGTGTTGACGCTCCTGTGCTTTCTGAATCGGAATGGAAAGAGACAAAGATTTTGCTTCATTTTAAAAAAAATTAAGCACATTATCAACAATGTTACGTTCATCCGAACGCAAAGTTTTCCCTTTACGAGACATTTTGTGTTGTTCTGAAAAGAACAGTTTAAATAGAGAATAATGATAATAATAATCAAGAGCGCTGAGAATATAACAACAACAACCGTCTAGGACAAAAGAAATTATATCAGTGAAGGAGAAGACAGACGAGAAACAGAGAGGGAAATGTATATCGCCAAAAGCAGGAACGCTCGAATATGTTACAACCCTAAATACTTGCTCTTTCACTGTCCTAACCTTTGAGAAAATGAACTCTTCTTCCAAGCGGCGATCTCACCCGCCTTCTGGTTGCGGTCGCATATAGTAGCTTGTGTTTTTTTTTTTAAGTTAGTTTTCGTTTAAGTTATTATGGAACGAATTTTAGATTCTTGTGTTGGTGATGTGACCTTGGAGTGTCAACACTCATCACCAAAGTTAAATAATCAAGAGATGGATTCTACACTTTTATCCAAAGAAGGACTCGTTTCGAAGTATGAAGTGAAACCCACCTCATCAGGACTAAAGAAACAGAAGTTACCCCATATGTGTAAGATGTGTAACAAAGCATTTCCTCGAAAAGTTAACTTAGTGTTTCATATGAAAACTCATCTAATTGAAAAATCTTTTCGTTGTGAGGTGTGTGCTGAAGTTTTTTCACAAAAGAGTGATTTACGTAATCATCAAAAGATTCACAAATCGCCCAAACAATACAAGTGTAGGGATTGCAACGAGATATTTTCCAGAATGGCTGACTTATTGAAACATAAGAAGACTCACAAGTCACGAAAACAACATTCATGTGTAAAGTGTTGTGAAATTTTTAATTGTGAATCGGATTTAGTACAACATTGTGATACTTTACATAAAGTTGTGAAATCGCCTGATTTATTATTTGAAAAAGTGAAGCATTTTAAAAGACAACATGATGTGCGAAATATTTTTACTAAAACTATTATCATGTCTAATGAGAGGAATCAAAAAGACTTTCGTTTGTTTTTTAACAGTATTCGAACGGATGTTTTAAACGAATTAAATTACCAATTGCAAATGAAAAAGTCAATAAAATGGTATGCAGCTGTTAAAGTGGATGTCTATCGTGAAACACAAGATGCAGACTTGGAGAATGCGACGCCCTTTTTTATTTCCAAAAGTGAATTGGAATTAACAGACCAAAACATACCTGTACATGTTGAGAATGCCTTTTTAAAGTTGTACAACGGCTTTGAAGATTTTACAGAACGTGTGTTTAATTGGACATTACAAAAAATTTTGAAATTAGAATTGATTACAGCTCAATATGACAGGCTTATTTGATTTGTATTACTTTAAATGATTAATAAAAAGTTTTAATATGAAAAAGTATAGTGGTTTTTTGTTTTTTTTTTAGTTGATGTAAATTACTTTGAACAATTTGACAATGCAACATAAACTACTGTTTAACATTTTGAATGTCTTAGACAAAATGGGAATGAATTTGTTGAAATTATGTAAAACATGATGAAATAAATGTGAGGTATTTATTATGTTACTTAAACTACAAGAGAAATGATTGGAAATGTGTTATTTTAAATCTATGATACTTTTAATCACTAACAAAGTAAGACGTGACGTTATGAATCATCGATGGATCTTCCTTAATCTTACTTATTGATAAGAAAGTTGAATTTTTCTCTTCGTTTAAACAATGACACTTCATGTTTTGATAATTTTCTCTCAACAGTCAACATTAATGTTTTTAACCTAGTTAAGAAAATTTTTAACTTAAACCGTCACTGAGTTTATCCTAGATAAGTAAATTTTTATATTTAACCTACATATAAATTAAATGATTAACTATAACCATGACTGTTTTTAAAATCTAGATAAGTAGACGTTTTTATGAAACACATCCAGTGTTCTGCTGACTTTTATCGAGATTACATCAGTTAGTGAAGCAAATTAAATTGTATAAAAATATTTTATGAAATGAATATGCGATCCCACGAAGAAGTGTTTCAACCTTCAAAGCGTCCACGCTTAGAAAAAGCTATGGAAAAATCAAATACTTGTGAGAAGGAGTTAAAAGACCCAAGATTAAAACTTTCTAAAATGGACAATGACTGTGTAACTATATCACGTGATATCTCCTCTACTAAGAACTTACCAGATGTGAAACCTGAGATCGCTATGAATTTTTCAAACTTTACCGGTGGTTACGATACAACATCTTTCGAGAATCCACATCAAGAGTCAGTTTTTGCCCAGGACTATTTAAATACATTTTTCAAAGACATGAATTTTGAAAATTTAGATTGTTCTACCCCCATAACCTCGCTAAAGGATGAACCCTTTCAAGAACCTACGAATAATATCTTACAGACTACTGTTAAACATGAGATGAACGAGCTACAAGCAAACAGCCTTTCGCAAGCAAGTGGTGAAATACAAAGCATCACTACACCTACATTTGCAACTAAAAGTGACAAATTATACAATTCCAATGTGTTTCACAAAGAACTAAGTGACTGTTTCTACTTAACTTTGAAGTTAAAAAATAAACAATATTCTATACATATACGAGAATTTAAACGCAATGTATCTACTAATGAAGAAATCCCAACCAAAAACGGAGTTAATATGAATATTCATAGCTGGTATGAGTTTCAATATAAAATCCTTGCATTTAATTTAAGATACAAAAGTGCATCCTTTGTTTCTAATAACACGATTTTAGTGTTAAATCAAGATTCTATGATGCGAATTAAAAATTTGAAGAATTTTTCTCATGTTGACTTAAACGAACAACAAATGGAAAAATTAAAAGAAAGTACCTCACACTTAAATACTGTACTTTTACAACATATGTACACAAAACTATTACCCTTTCTCATTAAACAGAAATGTGTGGTGAGTAACAGATCCACAGAAAAAGAACCTGTGTTATGGTCTAAACTTAATACGTGTATCGAGAATAATATGGTAACAATACTTAACCAGTTGTATGAATGTACAGGATGTATTTTTCGACATGCAAGTCAAAGCCTTCACTCATGCTTCGCATTTAATAATAAGGAAAAATTTAATCAACTAGGTGAAGCTTTGTTAATGCTCATCGATTTCGATTATGTAATTTCAACGTTTTTGAATGGAGTTTATAGTGTTAGTGAACACTTTTTACATAAGCTTCATGAACAAACTGTTTATAATGAATTGTTTAAGACAAAATAAATGATTTGTTTTGTTAAAGATCTGTGTGTGTTTATTTCTACAAAGTGTCTCTGTGTGAATTTATTAGTTTTTTATCTAATCGAACTTTTAAGTGAAGAGATGTAATTTAATTTTTTTGTATATTCCAATTCAAAAATTTCAACAATTGCAAAAAAGTTTAAACTATTGAAAAAAAAAATATTCACGTTAGAAAAAAATTTTGAAAAAATTATTAGTTAACAAAAATAAAATAAAATAAAATAAAATAAAATAAAGTTAACAAAACAGCTTAAAAACATTAAAGTTAACAAAAAGTTTATAAATGTTAAAAGTTAACAAAAAAAAATAAGTTATGTTGAAAATTTAAGAAAACAATGAAAAGTAAACAAAAATATAGTTTTTAAATTAAAATTTTTTAAAGTCTTCAAGTTAATCAAAATTAACTTTTTACTTTTAACTATTGAGAGACTATGATCTAACTGTTTATCCTCGCAACCAACTGGTGCATATCAACTATATACTCTATATCTGCATATGCGTAGAAAAACATAGACATTTACACTAACGACTTTAAATTCGACTTTAAATTCGTTAAATTTGTTCGACTTTAAATTCTTTGCCAACTTTTAAGTTTAATTACTATACACAACTCGATTACCTTTCCCACAAAACACCTTTCAGAAACAAAACAGAAATTAACACTTACCGAAAAACACGTCCATTTTGGGTGTTAGTCTTCACTCAACTAACGTTTCTCCCTTATCTTTGCTAGGGTGCGCTGCAATCGCCGCTAGAGGCGTTAGTAGTCTTCAGGTGTGTGATAAGAATAAACATTAAATCCAACTTACACTCGCTCAGTCATTCTTGCTTCTCTCTACCTTGCTAACAACCGTTTGCTGCTGGCTCATTGTTTGGTTGTTTAAACTTGTTGAATGACGTCATCATGTGTTTGTCTAAACTTGTCCAGTCTTGTTTTTATGCAGTACGTCTATTTAGATGAGTCATCACTCGCTTATCTTGGTTGACTTGTCCAAACTTGTTTTTGTGTGGCACGTCTATTTGGGTGAGTCACCGTTCGCTTATCTTGCTTTACTTGTTTGAACTTGTCTAGTATCCACCACCTCATGTCTTTTGTCATAGCTTGAATATACTTTACACCAATCACTTAAATATAAAAGTCTTGTCACAACTTACTTAAACTTTGATAAAAATATTAATTATTTATAAATTTCATCAAATTCTTATTTTTCTGATACATTTACTATGTAATTTTCGTTCAAAAATATGGTAAAGCCCGATTTTAAATCGAAGACTAAGATAAATTCCCCAAATTTGTAACATTTTAACACTAATAATAAATATTGTAAGCACCCAGTACATACAAGTTTTGTAAAAATAATATTACTTATAGCTAACTCGTTATGTCCCATGATACAAAACTTCAATATAACTAAAATCAGTGTTAAGCGAAAATCTAATCACGTGTCTTTATATATTATTTTGAAATGCAAAGCATTATATCTAAACGAATGATATAAGGAGTAGTTAGAATAGTTCTTATATTTTTGTTAGTAAAAAATTTATACACATTATCTTACAAGGTTGCAATATTCAACACACGGTTCACCATATTTAAAAACGATTCACCATGATTTAAAAACTTAGTAACATATTTTAAATTTATAAATTTAAATTAAAACATATTTTTATAAATAAACAATTATAAATACTTAAGTATTTTTAATTTAAATTTATAAATTTAAAATATGTTATGCCAGCTACCCTGCCCTTCCCTGTTCCTCAATCAATACAAGATGAGGCGAAGCAACAATTGGATATGTTGGTTGAGGCTGGAATTATTGAGCGAAGTATTTCTGAATGGGCATGTCCGATGCTAATGGTTAAGAAGAAAGCATCATCTCCAAATGAAAAACCTAAATTTCGAATGGCACTTGATTTACGATTAATTCTATGATTCGAAGCTCTTCATATCCATTACCTAGAATTGATACTATAATTAACAATATTTTTAAATATAAATATTTCACAACATTAGATTTTCCTTCTGCATATCATCAAATAAATCTCCCTAAAGAATTCCGTAAGAGACTTTCATTTACTACTGAATGGGGTACTTACAGTTTTTCTCGTTTAATGTTTGGACTCAGATCCGCAGCATCATCTTTTCAAATGCTAATTGATGCCATAATAGAAGAAAGTAAATTACAAGGTGTATATGCTTATCAAGATGACATCATTGTTGCCAGTAATTCCTTTCAAGAAATGATTGAAAAACTACAGATTTTATTTTCAATTCTGCAAAAACATAATCTTACCTTATCTCCTGCTAAATGTCAATTTCATCAAACTGCCATAGACTATCTTGGATTTCACTTACAGGATCATACTATTCAGCCAATATCTTCTAACATAACTAAAATTACTTCATTTCCAGCTCCTAGGACTAAAAAACACTTAAAAAGATTTATTGGTCTGTGTGGTTTTTATCGTACTATCGAGTTATCGAGTTATTCCTAAATACTCAAAACTAATGGATCCGTTAATTAAACTTACTTCACCTAAAGTTCCTTTCAAATGGTCCGAAGATCATGATAAAATCTTCAAAGAAATTCAAAATATATTTTTCACAAAGCCTTTTCTCTCCTTACCTGATTGGTCTAAATCATTTTATCTAAACACTGACGCAAGTGGTACTGCTATCTCTGGTGTGCTCTTACAAGAAAGAAATGGTCAACTACTTCCTGTCAGCTATTTTAGCAAAACCTTATCTCCCTCTGAAAAGCAATATCCTGCTCTAAAATTAGAACTCATGGCAATAGTAAAAGCAATTAATGCATTTAAATATTTTCTATACAATAGACATTTCACTATCCTTAGTGACAGTAAACCAATTGAACATTACAAGCGTACTAGTTCACCAGTTGATCTTACTACCAGATGGTTGGTTGATCTCTATAATTATGATTTTACATTTGAATATCTTAAAGGTGAGAGTAATGTGTTAGCAGATTATTTCTCTCGTGAAGATTTTACAAACCACTCTCAAGACCTTAATACTAACCCTGAATTAATAAATGATGAAAATATTCTTCCAATAACCACAAAGTCACCAACAATCGAATTGCATCATATTGATAATAATAGTCAACAAAACCAACAGTCTCATGACCAGAGTATGGAAATTTCGGAATCTACTTTTCTTTGTGAACAGCGAAATGATCCAAAAATTATGAAAATAATCGATTCCATTACATCTGATAAACCTGATCCTAAATTCAAAAATTATTTCATTCACCCGGATGCAGGTCTACTTATGATTAAACGTAAATTTTTGCAACCAGAAAATTCACGCCATATTAAAATTATTGTGCCTCATATCTTAAAACCTAAAATTTTACGCATTTGCCATATGCCTCATTTTGGAATTTGTAATACTTACAAAAGATTACTTAAGAAGTTCTATTGGTCAGGAATTTATAAGGATACGAAAAATTTTGTTCTATCCTGTGATTTATGCATTATATATAAGCATAAAAGAATACCACCAGCACCATTACAAGAAATGTTTATACCATCAAAACCTACTGGGCTTGTTTCAATGGATTTTCTTGGTCCATTTTCTAATAAATATCATGTGCTGACATTTCTTGATCATTTTTCTAAACATTTAGAGCTGTATCCCATTAAAAATGCTACTGCACAGGCTGTCGTCAAGTCTTTGACCAATTACATCACTACCTTCGGTCGTCCAGCATCTTTAATGTCTAATCTTGGACCTCAGTTTTATGCTCAGATATTTGATAACTTTACAGAGAGCCTCAAAATTACCATTGTTCATTCATCTTCTGGACACCCTCAGACACAAGGATCATCTGAGAGGATCAATACCAGTATTAAAGCCTCTATTGCAACACTAGCTCAAGAAGGCTACAATTTCGAACAGGCTTTAATGATTCACAAAAGCCTATACAACAATACAGTCCATTCGTCTACGGGATATTCTCCAGCATATCTTCATTTTGGTGGATCCTTATCCAACATCTTTGATTTGTTTGAGTATCCTGATCTCGAAGCATTGTCATATCCTTATGACTACTACCAATATATGTCCTCAATGAAAGATGTCTACCAGAAAGTTTACAAAAATATGAAAGGTGCTCAACATTTACGTAATCAGCGTCAACATCAGAGTGCTAAACTACGAAAATTCCAGTGTGGTGACATTGTTTACATTAGAACTAATGATACCTTTAAACCTAGGAACATTGGTCCTTATGAAGTCGTTAAAGTTATATCTGATGTGCTACTCTCAGTTAAAGTGTTAGAAGACGAACTTGATCAGTCCTTCACCATAAATGTAAACAGAGTATTACCTGCACAGAAACGTCACCAACACTTAATGTTGCAGCAACCTCCCGGTCCACAAATTCCTCCATCACATAGATATAACTTAAGATGCAGAATATAAACACAATGTGTAAATTTTTTTATAACAAAACTAATAATTATTTTTCTATTTTACAGGTATGTAGCCAATAACCTGTGGCCAGGGTTATGCTGCTGTACCTGCCTTAAAAGTCTGCATTAAGTTAAATTATTTAGTAATGTTCTTTACTCATGTAAATTAAGTTCACAATATTTAAAAAAAAAAAAAAAAAAGTTATTTAATGTATTTCTGGTACAGTTTTTCATTTTTATGTTCCACGACTTAGTCAATTCCCTTTTTTTTTTGGAGATCTCCAATCCCATTCATTTTTCCCCTTATTATTTTTTTTCTCTCCCTTATTTTCATGAAATTTATTATTGATGTTTGACATTTTTATGACAAATTTATTGAAGTTAGTGACATTAGAAAGTTTATTTATGTTGAAAGAAAAGTTACATTGATGATATCTCTGTACAATTTTATGACATATTTATTGAAGTTGATATAGTTGAAAGTTTTTATTTACTTATGTTTACATTTTTAAAGAAAAGTTGGTGATGTTGATTTTTGTTTTTCAGAGTTTGATATGCTGTCTATTAGTATTAATATTATTTATTTATTGATATTGGATAACAGCATTGTAATAAAGATTACATGAATTATTGATACATCTGAATTTGTATGATTTAAAGATTATGATTATTACTAAGATAGTTGCAACTATTAGTATATTTTTGGAATAAAGAAAATTTATTTTGTTTTCATGATCTCTATTAGTAGATAATAAATAGCGGTTCTGCATCAGCGGTGGGTGCGGTGGTGACCTTCTGTGCTCTGTGAAGGTCACGGGAAGGGACAGGTGTGGAAACCGGAAGTGGCAGGTGGTGATAACAGGCATGTTGAGACAGGAAGTGAACAGGAAGTGTAGATAGGAAGTTTAACCAGAAACGCGGCAGGAAGTGAGTGCGATAAGGGAGAGAGGGGGAGGGCTTATTTTTGTGGGGGGCTTATGCTAACCTGAAATAAAAATGGAATTATTTCTTACTTTGTAAAAATTTAACATAAAATGTATCTTTTTTTTTTTTTTTCACCTGAAATAAAAATTTTATTTGCTAACTAACACCTAATATAAAAATGGAAATCTTTCTGACTTTGTTTTACTTTCTAAAAGTTTTACATGAAATTTATTTTAAGACTGGAAACGCGACAGGAAGTAAGACCTGAAACCGGATTAGACATGCTTTTTCCAAAAAGGGTTTTCAAGAAGCAGGATGTTTGGGAGCGTGTTGCAACAGGAAAGGTAGTTTAAAAGACCGGAAGTGATTAAGCGATAAGAAAAGTACAGGAATATACACGTAGATTTTGTTCTTCGTAGAGGGTGAAATTTTATTTTATTTTTTATTTAAAGAGTTTTCTTTTTTTTTTCTTTTTTTATTTAATGCGTTTCAAATTATTTTTTATATTATTATTTTTTTTTTTGTAGTGGTTTACGTATTATTTTAATTTTTAGTGACGTTAGAACCTGCAATGTTCTGTACCACACATGTCTTATCTTAGGTGTGTTGTTATCTCTTTAAATGCGAGAGATGGGGCTTCAGACCTGCGTTGAGATATCTTTATCATAGTTTTAATGAACTGCAGGAAATTGTCTTTCCCTATTGAGTAATTCGCGAGTTTTGGTTTAATATGAATGCTATTACATCTGTTTGTTTAATTTACAAGCACATTTCTCTTACAACATTCTGCCAACAGATCATTTCTATATTCGGAATAATAATTTAGAAGGAAAATTTTTATATGAAAATACTATGAAATGTCATTTATAGAGATTGACAAAAATAGCATGCTTGATTCTTTCTTGTATTAACCTTATAATCATTTATTTTAGAAATATAGGTTTATAGTTTTGTTACGAAAAATAACGTGTTTAGATTTTTTAAAAACGAAAGCAACGAAACTGGAACATCTGAGATAAATTGAATATGAGGTATGACTCTATCAGTATGGCCCAAGGATTTCATAGAAGAAGAAAAGACTGTATCATATTTTAACAGTAAATTTTGTAGATCTGCTTTTTGATATGGGGTTAAATGATTTAGGCTGAAGTTACTAAGTTTAAATTCTGATTTTCTTAATTTTAAAACATCAGCTGAAGCCTGAATTACATTAATTTCTTGAGGAGAAATAATTGTTTCAGGATCAATATCTTCTTGAATATCATCTATTTCATAAATTGTACCCAAAAGAGAATTTTTATTGATGTGAAAAACTTCTTCAGTATTATTAGTGATAGGTACAGAAAAATAAGTGCTTGGATTGTTATCACCTTTTGTTTTTGAATGAATTTCAGCAGAAATTATGGATTGATATGCACATGTAGGGAAGTCATGGTTGTTAGGTTCAAACAAATATTCTTGGTTACAAGAAGAAAAGGAAGACACCACAGGTACGTATACAGTACTGTTAGGTGGAATGACCACTTTCTTTCGAGAATAACAAGAACTATTTGAAGACTGGGAATGACATACTTGAGTATTGGAATTTACAAATGCTGAGTTGATTTGCTTGGAAGAATTAAATGAAGGAGTATGTTGAGGTAAGCTGTGAATTTCTAAATTCTGTGTTTCATTAACTTCTTGTGCAGAGACAGAGTCCAAGATATCTAGTACATTGTTATTTATTTTTATTTGACTATTGTGTAGGTCAATAATAACTCTATTAGATTTCAAGAAATCAAATCCGAGAATACCAATGAATTTGGAGTTTTCAGGAATATCAATAAGAAAGAAGGAATGCTTATAAAAATGTTTTCCTCTTTTGAATGATAAATTTATGCAGCCTGAACAAATAACAGCAGAATTTACAGTAGTAATTTTAACATTAGAGGCGATTCTGTTATAATGAACAAATTGTTTTATCTTATCGAAGTAATATTTTGATAATAATGAAATACTTGCTCCAGAATCGAGAAGAAAATTGGCAGGATTTTTATTGATAGATAATTGTATGATTGGAAGAGTGGGTTGATCAACTTCAGCATGAAGAAGAAATTCTATTGATTTAACAAAGACTGTGTTATTGTCACAAGTAGTAGTTTGCATAGAGGAATTTGAAACAGGAATTTCTTTAGTTGTTTGGATAGCAACTGATTTTACAAGTCTCTGTGATGAAATTGGATATTGGGACTTAGTTAATGGGGATCTTGGTACAATAACTTCATTATTAACTTCAAAAGGAGCAAAATTATTAGTAGAAGATGAAATATTTATATCAGTAGGTAGATGCTCATTAACTATATCAGAATTGAAAAAAGTTCTTGTATTATATACTATTGGAGGAGTAGAAGAGTTCATATTGGCATATTGGTTTATGTTATGGAAAGAAGTGGTTGCAGAATCTGACTGTGGAGAAAAATGACACCGGGGTGAAGCAGCTCCACACCTACTCCGCCCCAAAATGTGTCAACCCTTTTTGGGATTTTTATGCGAGTTGGTCTGATGGGAGGCCGAATTAGAAAAATGTCTAGGAGCAAATGAACGTGTATTGCCATTAGATGGATGTTGTCGCCATCTTCCAAAAGTGTTCCAATTATTATTTGAAGCTCGATTTGATCGGAGTTTGAAACATTTGTTTGCTGAATGTCCAGGACGAGAGCACCATTGGCAAATTACTCTTTTATAAGATGATTTGAAATTGTGAACAGACTGTCTTTTTGAAAAAGGAGTGTGCCTGGTGTGTATATCACGAGAAGAGCCATCGTTAGAAGCAGACGAGGGTCTGTTACATTCCTCTGAAGACGTTGCAGAATGATGAACTTGAGATCTGATCTCAGGAATGTTATCATGTAAGGTATTTAATACATTATAGGATGTGGGAACAATACTGGAATTTATAGGAACCTGCACTGAATCTATAATTTCTTGATATACAGAAGCAGCTTCAACCATTTTGTCAAAAGTATCCAGATGTTGTGTAAGAATATGGAGTTTTATATGGTTGGGTAATAAATCTGTAAATTTAGACATGAGAATAGGTTCAATGGAGGAATCAGGTAAGGTTGGGAACTGCTTGCGTACAATGTTGTCTAGTCTGGTTGCAAATGCATGAATAGATTCTGAGGGTTGAAGTTTAATGCTATTGTATTTAATAGCTGTTGTGTTAGTTGACTCTGTTTTGAAATGTTTTTTGAAGATATTAAATAATTCTTCAGGAGTGGAAGAGTTTTTGCAAGCAGTAGAAGAAATATAGAATTTTAATGCCTGGTCTACAAGTTTAGACTTTAGAAATATAAGGGCTTGATCATTATCCCAGTTGGAATAAGAAATTACAGCATTACTTTGCTCTATGAAAAAATCTAAAAGTTCAGGGTGTCGGCGGCGCAGTTTATTTAATATGTAAAATAGTTTATTTAATTGTATAAAACCAATTCTTCATAAATAGAGTTAAGTAAGCATGCATTCGCTTACCTGATTATAAGGTGAAACCTTCGTAAAGAAATGTATATCCGAATCGAGCGCTACGTCTCCGTTAATTCACACACAATTGTATTCCTTTGTGTAGTCGCACATTATCGTAATCCATCGATCTGAAACTTTATTACTTTGCTGAAATTAAAATGTTTATTAACATGTGTTTTAATTAAATTAAGCATCCTTCACTTTTATATTTATATTATATTTAAACATTTAACGGTATCTTGATTACAAGTTAACAGAGCATTTACATCGCTCTGACATTTTCACACGCTACATTTTAAAAGAAATTCACACAACAACTGACTAAAGTCTAAAGAGTTTTTTCATGTCCTTGGTAGCCTTGGATGACGTCACTGGGAAAAAGCACATGATAGCACGTGATAATCATTCTTTCACGTGGGCGTTTATTCCATGTACTTAGCTGAGTTGAAAACAGTTTATGAATGGTATATCCGACGAGATAATTAAAGTTGTTTACTGCAAATTTAAAGTACTTTATTATTATCTGACGATTGAAGAGTAGTTGATTCCGAATAGAAGATTACCCTTTAATTGGAATTTCCGTCACTCCCCCTTAATCTTCTATGTAGGATAAGGAAGTAAGTTCAGATTGTTTCGGTGTTTAATGAATTCAGGTTTGGGGTTGGGCTTGGTGAGTGAATCTGCGGTCATAAATTCTGTGGGACAATACTTTAAATCTATTATTCCATCTTCCTTGAGTTGTCTTATCGCGTGGAATCTGATATCTATATGTTTACTTTTCCGAGTATGTTTTTCACTTTCAACCATTTTTATACATGGCTGATTGTCCTCGTATATTGTTATGGGTTTCTGTTGTGGTAAATTTAAATCTTCCAGGAATTTTATCATCCATAGTATTTCCTGTGCTGCGTTACTTACAGAAATGTATTCAGCTTCTGCTGATGACAGAGCAACGCATGTTTGTCTTTTCGTTGTCCAATGTATGGGACATTTTCCTAACATAAATATATTTCCGCTGGTGGATCGTCTAGTTTCTGGATCACCTCCCCAATCTGCATCTGCGTAAACTTCGAGAATAGGCTTATTTTTCGAACTTAGCGTCAGGTTGAGGTGTTTTGTGTTGTTTAAGTATGTTACGATTCTTTTGACTGCTTTCCAGTCTTTTTCTCGAGGGGTTTCATTTCTACGGCTGAGTATGTTGACCGCTGCTGAAATATCTGGCCTGGTTAATGTTGAGATGTAGAGTAATGTTCCCGTTGCTTGTCTGAATTTGATATTGTTAGGTAATAGATTTTCATCATCGTTGAGTCGATTGTAACCTGCTTCCATAGGTGTGCTGTAAGGTTTTGCGTTTTGAAGATTGAGTTTATCTACCAATTCTTCAATTTTTGAATTTTGGTTTAAGTAGAAATTTTTATCGTCTCTTTTTATATTTATTCCGAGATAGTTATTGACTTCTCCCAAATCTTTCAATTCATATTCCCTTTTGAGATTGTTTATTAATTCAATTATATCTTCGTTTTTTTCCGGCGATTAACAAATCATCCACATATACTATAATGTATGTCGAGTTTTCACCATTTTCGCGTATAAAAAGACATGAGTCAGATGTACTTTGTATAAAATTTAATGCTTTAAGACTTTCAGAGATTTTCGTGTGCCATGCTCTGGCGGCTTGTTTGAGCCCGTATATTGCTTTTTGTAATTTACATACTTTGTTTTGTTGATTTGGAGCTATATAGCCTTCCGGCTGTTTCATGTATACCTCTTCTTGTAGGTTTCCGTGTAAAAACGCTGTATTCACGTCGATATGATTAACTTTAAGGTTATGATTTAATGCTGCTATGAGAAATGCACGGATTGTGGTATGAGAGACAACTGGAGCAAAGGTCTCGTCATAATCTACTCCGAATTTCTGACTGTATCCCTGTGCCACGAGTCGTGCTTTATAGGTTTGCACTTGGTTTAGGTTGTCGCGTTTTAATTTAAAAGTCCATTTTGAACCTATCACTTTCTTGCCTGGTGGCGGATCGACTAATGTCCAAGTTTTATTTTTAGCTAGGCACTTGATTTCATTTTCGGTGGCTTTGAGCCAATTTTCCCTATCGTGTGGATTTTTCATTTCCATGATATCGTTCCAATTCTTTGGTTCATTTGATTGTGTGTCTTTAACTAAACAGACAAATCTATCTGGTGGTACTCCTCTGTTAGATCTATTTGATCTTCTTGGTTCTATTTGTGTTTGTTTGGACTCGCATGGTTGTTTTTCTTTATCATTAATGTCAATTTCAATGTAATTTTTATTCTTCTCTTCTTGATTTCTATCATCAGTGGAGATTTCTTCGAGATTTGAATCTTCCTCAATGTTGTTTGAGTGTTTTATTTCATGTTCTATGAATTTTACAGTCCTGGCAATTATTATTTGTTTGTCTTTTGTGTGTATGCGATATCCTTTGGAACGTGTGTCGTAACCTAGAAAAATACCTTCTTGCGCTCTATTATCTAGTTTTCCTCGATGTATTTTATTAATGTAAACAAATGCTTTACATCCAAAGGTTCTTAAGTGTTTGAGATCAGGTTTGATACCTTTCCATAGTTCGTATGGAGTTTTGTCGTTCGCTCTTGTTGGCAATCTGTTTTGTAAATATGTCGCTGTGTGTATTGCCTCTCCCAAAATTGTTTATTTAAATTTGCTTCTAAAAGCATGCTACGTGTCATATCGAGTAGGCTTTTATTCTTCCTTTCTGCCACGCCGTTCTGGCTCGGGTTGTGTGGAATTGTGAATTGGTGTAATATCCCGTTTTCCTTTAGATAATTCTCTATTTCGTTGCTATTATATTCTCCTCCATTATCGGATCTTATTTCTTTTGGTTTTCTACCGAATTGATTATTTACCATTGCAATGTATTCTTTTAATTTATCAATTACTTCGCTTTTCTTAGATAGTAAGTATATAGTTGTATATCTCGAGTAATCGTCGATGAATGTGAGAAAGTATTGTTTTTCTCCTAGTGTTGGTGTACTTATAGGTCCACAGACGTCGCTGTGTATTAAATCGAGAACTTTGTTTGCTCTATTTGTAGCCGATTTTGGATATGGCGCGTCGTTTAATTTAGATTTGATGCAGGTTTCGCATAATTTATTATTGTGTCTGCAGTTTTTAATTTTTATTCCGGTAGCTAGCTGTTTGTTAACAATTGTTTTGATTGCTTCATAATCACGGTGTCCTAGTCTTCGATGCCATACTTCTAAACATTCTTTATTATTATTACAGCTTAGTGTGACGTTTGCATAGTTTTCTGCATTTTCTGAGTGGTTTGTTTGTTCGATTATGTATAAATTATTTTTGTTCTTCGCTCTTATATAAATTTCACCGTCGAACGTTAAGTCGCACTTGTCATTTTCAAAGATTAATTTGCATCCATTTTTAGTTGCTTTGCTTACGGATATTAAATTGGATTCTAGTTCTGGGACGTATAGGACTTCCTGTAGTCTTGTGAGTTTTATTTCTCCATTTGGGGATTTCGTTTTTATTAAAACGTCGCCTGAACCAAATGCTTCGAGTTTGTTGCCGTTTGCGATGGTGACTGATGATTTTTCAAAATTGTTAAATTTATCAAATAACCTCTTATCATTTGCAATGTGTGAGGTACTGCCACTGTCGAGTATCCAGTTTTGTTTTCCTAATTTTTCTGTTATTAGTACGCGATCTTCTGATTGATTAGTTTTTGAGCTTATTTTCTGATCATTCGCGTTATCGTGACAGTCAGTATTCTCTTTATAATTCTCTGTGTTTTCATAGCATAGTGATGATGTAAAAGGTTTAGCTTTGTTTTTATTATTAAAGTTATTCACATTTTGATATGTGTGTTTGTTTTTGTTGTGCTGTGTGTATCTGCTCTTGAGGTGATAGCACTCGCTATTATTATGATTCGTCATCTTACAGTGACTGCAATATTTTGAATTTCTTTTGTAGTCGTTATAAGTGTGTTTTCTTTGTGTTTTAAATGCCTTTTCAGAGCTGTTGTTTTGTTCAGACATTTCTTGTCTGCGATTATACTCATCTATGAGTTTACTTCTGATAAAATCTGGGGATAATTCGGCTTCGGGCCTTGCCTCTAATGCTGTGATAAGCGTGTTGTAGCTGGGCGGTAATGAGCATAGAAATAGTGCGGATATGTGTGAATCATTTATATTCTCGCCTATGGCGGATAATTTATCTACTATTTGTAGAATATTTGTTATATGATTTATCATATTACCGTTTTCGGGCAGTTTAGTACTGTACAGTTTTCTCAATAAATACAGTTTGCTACTCAGATTTGCTCTTTCATGCGTACGTTTGAGAACTTCCTAGGTTTGCCTGGCTGTGGCAGAATTTTTTACATGCACAATTTGTGCGTCATCTATGCTTAGATTAATTAAAGCTCTTGCTTTTCTATCTTTTTTGTTCCAATCCTCATTTAAAGGAGTTGGTGGTTGATCACTTATTACTTCAAATAAGTCTTCTTTAATGAGAAGCATTTCGAGCTTAAATTTCCAGTTGGAATAATTGCTCGAATTTAGTTTCTCGATGAATTGGCTTTCTTTAAATGTAGCCATTTTTATTTTCTATCTTTAATTATTTTTAAAGATATTTAATTTAATTTTATACGAATCGCTTTTCTTTGCGTTCGTTTTTATTTGCTATAAAGCGAGTTTTTTCAGCATATAGCTAATGTGCTTAAAATTTTTATTTAATACATACTATCAGTCTTTCATAATCTGTCGGCGGCGCAGTTTATTTAATATGTAAAATAGTTTATTTAATTGTATAAAACCAATTCTTCATAAATAGAGTTAAGTAAGCATGCATTCGCTTACCTGATTATAAGGTGAAACCTTCGTAAAGAAATGTATATCCGAATCGAGCGCTACGTCTCCGTTAATTCACACACAATTGTATTCCTTTGTGTAGTCGCACATTATCGTAATCCATCGATCTGAAACTTTATTACTTTGCTGAAATTAAAATGTTTATTAACATGTGTTTTAATTAAATTAAGCATCCTTCACTTTTATATTTATATTATATTTAAACATTTAACGGTATCTTGATTACAAGTTAACAGAGCATTTACATCGCTCTGTTATTTTCACACGCTACATTTTAAAAGAAATTCACACAACAACTGACTAAAGTCTAAAGAGTTTTTTCATGTCCTTGGTAGCCTTGGATGACGTCACTGGGAAAAAGCACATGATAGCACGTGATAATCATTCTTTCACGTGGGCGTTTATTCCATGTACTTAGCTGAGTTGAAAACAGTTTATGAATGGTATATCCGACGAGATAATTAAAGTTGTTTACTGCAAATTTAAAGTACTTTATTATTATCTGACGATTGAAGAGTAGTTGATTCCGAATAGAAGATTACCCTTTAATTGGAATTTCCGTCACAGGGTCTCCTGAAAAAGGTGTTACAACTACTCTCAGGGGCTTCTTTTTTTGAGACATGATATCAGCAAAAAATATACCTCAAGCAACAATTCAAATTAAATAAATAAATAAATATATCTGCTTCAAATAAATAATAGTATATAACATTCAAATAAATTTATAAAATGTGCCTCATTTGCCATATGCCATAAATATACTTGTTATAAATCATAAAATTGAAAAAAAATGTATGTTCTTCAAATATAAAGAGATAATAACAATGTATTCCAAGAACAACAAAAAAAATCTCATACTTTATGAAATATATTATAAATAATCTTTCTTCAAACAATTTCTAAAATTTTCTATAACATAACTTTGAAATAAATTAACAAAATAATAATTCTTCTAATAAATTAAGATGAAACAATCTTCATGTCTTAAAAAAATAATTTTCTAGGATTCTCATTACTTTTTTTTTTTTTAAAGTGCAAGAATAATTATTTCCATAAATTTTCTCTTAAAGCACCAAATTGTGGTATTATTCTTGAGAAGATGGTTGAAATATATTATTTTATGATCGTAATTAATTAGTACAATTGCAGTTAGGTTATTTGCAATAACCCTTTCCTTTAGATATTTAAAAGAATTCTTTAAGGTCACTGAGAAAATATATAACTAAAAAGGATCTCACCCAAAACAGTCGTATGTTGAAAAGATGGAGACATGAAGAAGACTTGAATCATAAATAAAGTTTTTTATTAATTTCTTTCAAAGAAGAAGAAATATATTCCTTCCACTTGGCCACCATGAGAACGGTAAAACCCATCCTGGTTTTTATTTTATTTTACACGAAGACTTCGTCGTTCTGCAGGGCATCATCCATTAAGATTTTTAACTTGAAAAAATAAAATAGCACAAAATAAAAAAATAAGTAACACGTCCAATTCCGGCGACTCCCATCAGACAAACTGCATCAAAAAATAACGGAAAAATTATATATATGATGCATGCGGGAAAATCCAAAGTGAAATCACGGGCCTTTCAATTTAATTGATTAAAATTTAAAGTCAACGGTAATAAACAAACGAATCGCCGCTCTCAAAACGAAACCAAAAGTAAAATGATCCCCTATACGCCAACGCAGCAACGCGTCAGAGCTTTTGAAAATCCTACGTACGGCGAGATTTAAAAAGAGCCGCTCCAACGGTGAATCAAGGTCAGAGCCATGCATACTGCGCATGCGCGACTGCCGCCGATGGAGGAGAGAGCGATAACGGCTGCGGAAAAAAACTAACAATGCGCGTGCGCAGCGAACGAGGTTCCGATGCAATGTAAACAAACCGCCGATGGGGACAAAGTATCGCTAAAAAGAATGAATGAAGCAGTATTTAAAAAAAAAGCACGAGGGCTAAAATAAAGATAAATAGCGAAGCACCGTAATACGCACGTACAAAAATGCCGATAAACAAAACATTAAAAGAACGGCAAATTAAATAATGTGAGAATTCATCTCACACTACACAGTTTACACAGCATCTATATAATATTCAAACTCAAATGCTACATACAATTATACTGAAGAAATGTGATCTGTAACAGAGTTTAATGAGTAAATTACAGGTCCAGTAATTTACTTTCCTTTTGTACCTTCTAAATGACAAATATACACGATTGAAATGTGGTTAGCGAAAGCTTCAAACAATCCATCACAGCTGAATAGTCAGAAAACACAAACGTCATTATAAAATATTGCGTCTTTCACTATGTATGACTCTCCCCTATATATATCAAATCAAGTAATATGCATTTTTTTAAGTTTGTTAAAAATTAATTGCATAGAAACTGATATATTGCACTAGTTTAAAAATTCGTATAAAAAATTCCATAAACAATTCCGAATAAGCTTTCATTTTCAGCTTTCGTTTTGTGAAAAGGTAATTTTTTCCCAGATTTCGTATTACGTGTACTAATTTCACACCTTGTCTCTTATTAAGATATTGGAATACAGTTTTACTGTTTCATGTTAATCAGTCGCATTCAACGATCGATATTCCAAATAATTCACCTTTCAGGTACCTTATTTGTTATCATTCATATATCACTCTAATTAAAACGTCACCCCCTCCCTCTCCTTCAATTTGTCGACTAATTTCTGTTCATTTTCTTCGAAACTTTGTTAGCATACTTCCCTCCCAACTATATGTCTGTGTGCGGTTAATTTATCACCAGTTCTGTTCACTGAATACGCTAAAAATGGTTCAGAAGCTTTCATAATCAACTTAATGCAGAACATTAACAAAGTTATCGATACAGATTGTGCTTGGTGCGCATTGTTAAGGCACTTCCTATTTCTTTCTGGGGGTTGCTGGAAGCTTTATCACGAAAAGACATTTTTAATGAATCACTTCACCTTGCTTTAGGATACTTTTGAAAATTAAATTTGCATGATTAATTTGTTTAATTTGCTCCTAAATAGGTGACGAATTGGTTTAATCTAATAAATGTGCTGCATATTTCGTGGCTTAACTGCTTTGAAATTTCCGTACATTGATGAGGTTAACGTTAATTACTAACAGTTTGAAATATTGACAAATTATTTCCAAAGGACTCGCATATTTTTGTAATGTTGATTATAAGTCGATGAAATATATATTAATTTCTGTTAAAAGGGTGATGCCATTAGTTTCAATCTACAATCAATATCCGTATTTATTTGTAAAATATTGCGAAAATTTACAGTAAATATCTGTATATTGGTGATCTAAAGACGTATGTAAATTTAGTCACAAAAATAAGTATGCAGAACAGTTCTGATGACATCTCTTCAAAAAAAAAAAAAGATATACCCCCATTTTAGTGCATTCAAAATAAATATTTATTTCAATGACAACGAGTTTTGACTGTATTATAAAACGAGAAACATCATAAAAATACAAATATTTGATGAAAATAACTTAAAATTACATGTAAATGATACCACAAAAGTAAGTATGCACGCGACGATAAAATGCAATATATGTATATATATATATATATATTAATTACAAATTTGTTTTGCACAAGCAAAAGATTTTGGGATTTCTATTATAGCTATTTAATTTTATGACTACATTAATCTTTGAGTTTATTAAATTTTGAGGAGCAGAAAGTGGTATTTTTTACTGCCTTAATATCTCTCTTGTCATATTATTCTTATATTTAATGTTCTATTTCTTATTTTGTTGGTCTATGTTGTCTACCAGTTATTCAATGGTATTAATATTGGGTAACTGGGTAGTGTTTTAGAACAATTTGACTACTGAAGAGATGCTTTTGTTGTACAACTCAACTAGTCAGTTTTGGATCGTTATCTTGTTGAAAGATGTAAGGTCTTCCAAGTTTCTTTGACGTAGATCATTTTTCAAAACACTCAAAAGTCTCTGTTAATTTATTATTCCGCCAGTCATTGCTAAACTGTCTACTTCAGATGCTCATGCACACACTCCAAAATTAAAACAAAAATACTTCGTCTTTTACAGTTCCTAACTTATTCTTTCGTTTCAACTCTTTATTTGGATTCACGTAACCTTTTTTGGTGTCGCATTCTATCTGTAGATGTTGAATTTACTCTCAAACTAAAAAACGCAGAAAATTAGTGCATCCTCATTTTCATTTTCTTGTGCAAAACTCAAGTCTCGTCTTATTAGCTTTGTTTGAAAACAATTTTCTTCGTATATTCCAATCATTATATCCTATACCATCTACCTCACATAACACAAAGGAAATTTTCCATGGATTCCACAGCTTCCAAACAGTTTTTTCACAATAGTTTTTAATTTTAGTGCATTAATTCTTAGATTTTCCTCCACTTTTCTCACAATTATCCAACTTTTTTTTATCTGAATTTTTGCAGCCTCCCAGTGCTTTCTTTGTTTTGAAGTGTTGCTCTCAGCGTGGAGCTTTTTGATGATTTTCTACTTTATTGCGAGAATTTTACTGAGGTTTTAATGGTTTGCCACTGAATCTTGCCCTTCTTACAGAATTGTTTTATTAAATTCCTCAAGTCTTTTGAAACTCCTTTCTACATGGAAACATTAGGAAATTATAAAATTATTAAGATCTCTCTAACATGTGCAAATTGTAGCGAAACTTTCAAAACTATCATTTAAGCTACACATAGCCTTATTAACAGCTCATAGCCTTTGAACTTTCAGAGTGCATACTTACTTTAGAGATGTAAATTTTCTGTTAGACATGGAAATGAAATTAAACTAATAAATCTACAGATAAGGACGAGCCTCAAACTCAGCTCTGCAAGTCATTGTTTTTTAATCTCACTTTGCATAATATTTAATAACCTACAATCAAAAATTTAAATACTTTAAATTACATGAATATTTATAAGCATTAAAAATTCTTCTGGTAATTAGAAGCGTTAAATTAAACACGATGTTATCTAATGATATTCTGAAATTCTGATGAATTGCTTATTCTTGTAATTTCTTAGATAAAAAAGTACATTACACATCACCTTATAATATCAAACTAATCGGATGCTCTATGCGACAGTCATCGCGGAACAGACAGGCCGATTAACAGACAGACTAACAGACGGAAAATAAAAACTTTTCGTGTCTCCACAGTAAGCTTCGGCGAAAATGTAAAAGGAAGTAGAACTCCGTTATTTTTTTTATTCATTTTAAAGCTTAACTCCAAAATATATAAATCATTCAATGAAACATATCATTCACGGGTAAAAACAAACTCTGCAGACAAAGTAAAAATAATAATTCACTTTGTATTTTTTAAAATGATATATCGCTCACCCACAAGCAAAGTAACACAACTCAAAAACACTACAATTCACAAAAAGGAGAGGCAAAAGAAGATTCGCAGATTTTTACTGTAACATAAAACAATAGCATCTATATCTTCATGCAGTTATACATAAAAGCGTAAAACCCTTAAGAATCAGGGCGTAGAAGAGATAGAGAAAAATGAGTAAATATATTCTTTCACGCAATTTGCCCCTCTTCTGTTGTAGCATAGTGACATATATCGTAATCTATTGCGGTTTTCCGGATAACTACGCTTATGACACTTTTCTTGTATAAGCGAGATCAATAAATGCAATAATACGCAAAATGATTTTTTTAGAATTACGTATATCGCTTTTCGGAGGGGGGGGGGGATGAACGGTATGATTTGTTTTTAATTGAAACTTTTGGATTTTATTATTTGAGATGAGATATGGGGTTGCATGCTTACTTTTGTGGCTAAGTCTATATTGCAATTGGAAAACAAGTTGCAAATAGAAAAGAAAATGTTAGAACAGAAATTTTCGTAAATGCTACCACCATATGATTGCCGAAATTGTCTTTAGTTGCCCACATTTAACCTCTTAACTTTTCCGGCACAGACAAAGCCTGTTCGTAAAATGAGAAATTACTGACTGACAGCGGAATTTACAAACGACTATTTTAGAAAATAAGAACTCCTTATTTTAAGCTTTCGTTGTAAAAAAAAAATGTTATTAAATATTTTTGGTTTCGAATGCAAGTTTGGAATTAAAATTAGGTGTGCCCGGAGTGAGACCACTGTGCCGGAAAGGGTTAAGGTCGCGCTCAATAAGTGTAGGCTTTTTTAAAATTCATATTGTTTGATTGTCCCAACTTTGTAAAAAGTATCCTACACAGCCCGTGAATATCACAGGCACGATCGTTAAGGGGTTAAACGAAGGTGATTTTGTTGAGCTCTGGCAAGAAGTTGACTTTGGAAAATTTCATTGAAGGAAAATTTCATGAAAGATATTCGTAATAAATCACTTCTTGCTTTAGTATACTTTTAAAAATTAAATTTGTATGGTTAATTTGTTTAATTTTCTCTTAATTAGGTGAATATACCACAATGGATAAGAAAATATTACAAGAAAATTCTTCATAAAAGTTACCAGTATGCGATCACAGAAATTCTTTTGTTGTCCACATTTGAATGAAGGTAATTTTGTCGAGCTCCGATAAGAAGGCATGTGATTTCGGAAATTTTCATGAAAGATATTTGTAATGAATCCCTTCACCTTGCTTTAGGATACTTTTGAAAATTAAATTTGCATGGTTAATTTGTTTAATTTGCTCTTAATAAGGTAACAAATTCGTTTAATCTAGTAAAGGCACTGCATATTTTAGGCGTAATTACCTTGAATTTTCCGTGTACTGATGTTGTGAGAACTAAATGCTAAAGGTTTGAAATGTTGATAAATTATTTTAAAGATCTCATATATTTTTATAATATTGATTAAGTCGATGAAACACATATTAATTTTTGTTTAAATGATAATTAAAATATTTCTGTAAATGTGCCAGATCTACGATAAAAATCTCTGTAAACGGTTCTTAAACTTAATTGCACCTCAATACATCTTAAAGATTAAAATTTTTTTTCGGCATCCACCTAATATATAGGAATATATAGCCTTTTGTACGAGTGTTTCCTAGGGAAATGATAGAAAAGTTTGGAACAAAGCATGCACACAGCAATAGTAATACGCAATACTCATGTGAATGTGGAGTTATCAAAACCTTTTACTGTATAAAAAGGAAAACATTTATTAATGAATATATTAGAAAAAAAGTAGTTTAAAAGTCAATGCGATTTATAGCATTATTTGCTCCAACAAAAGTCTGTATCGAGATTATTATTATTATTATTATTATTATTTAATTTTAGCTTCGAACCGCTGTTTACACAAACCTTAATAAAACACTGTAGCATATTGTTTTAATGATATGTTTTACGTAGAAAATTATTAGAGTTTGTTCCTTTCTAGGAAGATATAGAAAAATAGCGGTATATCTGAATGAGCGCTATAACGAGAGGTTACAATGAAACATTCATTTTTTGTTAAAAATACTTTATGAAAAATACAACTTACAATCGTTTAACACTTTGTAAGTGGCAGGGTGGTGCAAAATTTTAATTAGATTAACTATTGAAAACTAGCGATTAAAAGTTTAATCATGACTAAAGATTGACTATAAAGTTCAATTGTCAATCTTTAGTCATGATTAAACTTTTAATCGTTAGTTTTCAATAGTTAAACTAATTAAAATTTTGAACAACCCCGGGTAAGTGGGCGGTATCTTCAATGATTTTGATCGCGTAAACGATAAAATCCAGTTATTCCCACCAGAAAGTTTGAACAGTTCTTTCTGTTTTATATAATTATAGAGATTTCGTGAATAAAATTATTTTAAAAAAATTTCTGGTATGAATTTGGAATTTTTTAATGAAAACTCTGCCACATTTGAGGACTGTCATCAGTCTCCCGCCTGCAAAGTGTTATAATAGGCCGTTCATCGAATTAATTAAATTATAAGAAAAAAGTACTTAGAAATATAAATTTTGATTAGTATAAGGTAGTTATGTCATGTTAACAATTTAAAATATCTTGACAAATCTATAATTGTGATCCTATTCTGAATATTTGATAGATATTTTCATAATCAAGCTATAATTCTGTGAAGATATATGATATGCTATCTATTATTTTAAAGATGAAGATAAGTGAAATTTAGCGTTTTATTAGGTATACTTCACATAAAAAATTTCAAGCAAGTACTTAAGTTTTTGAAATCGACTAAAATATTTTTCAGATTTCGTATCTGGATTATAACTTTGATTTAAAGTCTGGGTTGGACATTTTTAAAAGTAAATATTTTTATTGCTACAAAAATATTCTTCGAGTAGAATTTTTCTCCGCATTAAACTAGAATTACATTTTTAAACAAGCATTCAAATCGACTAAAATATTTTTCAAAGATTTCTGATCCGGATTTAAAACTAGGGTTGGATATTTTTCAAAATACGGATTTGTTGCTACAAAAATATGTTTGGAGTGGGATTTTTCTCTGCGTTAAACTAGAATTACAGTTTCAAATAAGCATCGACTCAATGAATATTTCATTAAACTAAAGCATATGTAAGAATAAATATTGACATCAATCCGGAATCACATTATATACCATATATATTATATATATATATATCAATATTATAACAATTGTTGTGACAATCCTTGAGAAAAGAAATAATTAACAATCCTTTGAATTGAAAGTTTCTTTTTATAAAGAGAAGCAATGAAATTAAATGAATACAGGGCGATTCTAAAGCACCGAGAAAACTGAGAGGGCAAATTATGGTCATGATGGAAACAAACAAAAAACGCAATTCATTTATTTTGACAGAAATGCAGTTTGCCTCATTCCATGAACCGAAACCGAATGTTCATTCATAATTTTAACATTAATGAAGATATTTTAACGATTTTTTCCTATCGATTTTTCTTTTTCATTAGGCTTACCTTGCTTGACTTTGTGAAATTCGTTGCTCTAGCTTAAAAAAATCCCTGATGGCTCGGCCTACAGGCACAGGTAGATTTCGAAGACGCAGACCGTGGGGCGCCTGTTTGTCGCGAATTGTGGAAGAAATCACCTTTTTGCGATGATGCGGCAGTTGGAACCACCTACTTCGAAACCTAAGTTGTTTGCAGGCGGAGTCAGCAGGGATTTTTATTTAATTTTTTTTAATTATTATTTTTTTTTTTTTTTTTGCTATAAGAGTTGGTCCTATAAAAAACTTGTCAGTATAAAAGTTTTAGATAAAATTAAGAGGATTTATAATAAATTTAAGCGGATTTGAAATCTTGGGAATTGACGAAATTATGAATTTTTTTCCTTCTAAAACTACCCTTCCCCCCCCCCCCCCACCTTAAGGCAATTTTTAATTATATCAAAAATCTGTCATACATAAATTTTCGGTCTTTCTCCTAGAAGTAATAATAACTTCAAACGGATTCGATACGTATCATAAGTAAGAAATTATGGTTTTTTTTCGGTTTTCACAAAAAGCCTCCCCATCCCCCCCCCCCCCCGGATCGATTTTGCCCATTAACGAACTTGAACGAGATTTTATGCCTCTTGATTTTATGTATCAGTTTCGAAAAGATGCGGGAGTTGGAACCGCCTACTTCGAAAAATAACTTGTTTGCAGGCGGAGCCGGCAGGGATTTTTTTGTTTTTAATTTTATTTTGCTATAACGCTTGGTCCTATAAAAAACTTGTCAATATAAAAGTTTTAGATAATATTAAGAGGATTAATAATAAATTTACGCGGATTTGATATCTTGTGAATTGATGGTGCTATGATTTTTTTCTTCTACCCCCCCCCCCCCCTTTGGGGCCATTTTTAATTATATCAAAAATCTGTCATACATAAATTTTTGGCCCTTTTCCTCGAAGTAATAATAACTTTAAACGGATTCGATATGTATAATAATTAAGAAATTATGGGGTTTTTCTGTTTTCAAAAAAAGCCCCCCCATTTCCCCCCCCCCTTGCTTCGATTTTGCCCATTTACGAACTTGACCGAGATTTTATGCCCCTTGATTTTATGTATCAGTTTGGAAGAGATTTATGCAGAACTTTTCCAGTTATCGTGTTCATAAAAAAGTGACACACACACACACACACACACACACACACACACACATATATATATATATATATATATATATATATATATATATATATATATATATATATATATATATATATATATATATATATATATAAACTTTTGAACGGGGGGTGGTTTTGGGTTCTGGGAGTCATGATCGGCGTAGATCTGCAAAAATTTTTCAAAATTTCCATCTTAGGGGGAGAATGTAATAGGTAGTATTTCTTACGAAATCTACCTAAAATGTTCTCTGGGAACATTATTTCCCCTTGCATCCGAACATCTAGTTTTCCAATGTATCTCTGCGTGTATGAATGAGATATGCTGTCCTGTGGAATATCTAACTTTCTGATGGTATGAGTTAACCGGCAGAATTGGGGTTTTCTTGGTATTTTACGTAGTATGATAGTGCAATTCAGCACGTGGTTGTTTGGATATTATAAAATGCTAAATTTCTGCCGAGATAGTTTGCTTGTTTGCAACGAGCCTCAGTCTGTTAGATCACCCAAGGTGTGTCTCTAACATGGTAAGGTGTAGATGACGTATTTTCCCCCTAGGAATTAATGAAAATGTTGAATTTGTGTTCTAGCCATCTGTAGTCTTGAGTAGTGATTTAAGAGTTGATATAAGACTGGAATATTTGAAGTTTTAAGCATCTTGGAACATTTCATTTTAAAGTCAAGGTTTAAAGGCTAATAAATTTAAAGATTCCCTGGCACTTTTATCCGTCATCTTTTTATTGCACTCAATAAACATTTGTTATTATTGAAACCTTTTAACTTTCTGTGGGATAATAGTTCCTAACCACAGGTTAATATTTCCACAATGACAATCTAAATGATTAACGAGTCTTTTAGAGTTCTTTATACACGCGTATGTACCTTAGCATACTATTCACTCTTCCATTTTGCTGGGAACCGTTATATTCTAGTTATTCCATCTGTTGCTGGAGCATGGATGGCTAACGCTATTTTTTCTGTCCCAGAAGTAGATCATTGCTGCAATTGATGTGTGAGTACTACTTATAGTACGTCCTACGGCTGCGAGAGCAGAAGGAAAAATTCCTTCTGCTCTCATAGTGGTAGGACGTCTTTTTTACGTTTGATGAAAGAGATTATTTCTTTCGAAACTTGTAACGTTAGCTTTCTTCTTTATGATGTATTTAAGAAATGTCTTTATTGGTATTATGAGACAAAACTTCAGAAATTCTTTTTTCTGGGCGTTCTGAAGATATTCTAAAAATTTCCCTCAAGTTCAAATTTTGAAACACCGCGAGAGTGTTAAAGAGTTAAACTAAATCTGAGTTTTTATTTTTGACTTACATTCATGAACGGGATAGAAAAGGATGTTACAATTTTACGTTGAGAAATGTGATGATATATATATATATATATATATATATATATATAAATGCTATAAATTACCATAATTCATGTTCAAGTAACACTGAGCCCCACGTTCTGTATTTCGGAATTAGCAGACAATATGTACGGTGTTACTGACTGAATTACTATGTACTTTCAGCTGTACTTTTTAACACTTTCCAACATAGTTGAAAAGTGTTTATGAATTTGGTTTGTCTTTCTGTCCGTCTGCCCGTGCTCTAACATGCATAAATATACTCTTATTGCCATGTAATTGTTGATTTATATTGTTGAGGTTTGCTATGGCATCTTCGGTCTTGAAAATGAAGTAACATTTATAGTTCGATTACAGGTACACTTAAAAGAATTTAGTTACATTACGGTCTACGGAGAAAATTCGTTTGCGGTGTAATTTAATGATATTGTACTATATCAAAAATATTGAAATTGATATGCCTCACTGAGGTACACTATAAGATGCTTACTATATAATAGGGTGTGCATATCATTCATCGTTTATTTACAGGGACACACAAACGAATTCGGGTAAAGTACTGTTTTTGAACAGTAATTGCTGGAAGTGCGTTTTCAGTTGTGGTGCGCATTTTTAAATTTAGCTAATTTTTTGTATTTTACTTGGTATGAATAAACTCTAAAAATAATATACAGGGCTGAACAAAAGATCTCGAGTACATTTCCGCTTATTGACGGAAATTGCTGAAGGGTAATTTTTAACTGTGTTATGCATTTACTAACTAAACTAAATTTTTGCATACTATGTAGTGTATATATAATTTTATAGATAATATACAAGATTTGAAGTGCGTAAAATGTCTGAATCTATTGTCGGAAAGTATTAAAAAAAATTGGATAATTTTTCGATTATAGATGGTAATTGCTGGCATTGGGTTTTCAATTGTGTTATGCGTTTTCCAAATTGTTTACTTGGACTTCATCTTTAGAGCGCTTTTCCATGTACCAATACGACAGCAATAAATCGTACATGATTGTTGTTATCCGACATCGATTGCACGCAAAATGCATTCATATACACATTGACGGAATTGGTAGGCGGAAAAGCGCCTAGTCTATCTATCTACATTATAAAGGACAAATGTGTCCGTGCGTAACGCTGACGTCATTTTGCAAATGGCAACACTTGGCGATGAAATTTCGGTTTCGCGATTTTCGCTACCGCATTTTTTTAACTTTCTAAACATCGCACATGTTTAATTTTTACACCGTTATACAGAAGGAAAAAAATCTTCTTTCAAATGCAATTTGTTTGAAAACTGTATCGCAATTTACACATTTATTATAGCATTTAAATAAAATTTCAAGCATTTTTTTTAAAAAATCTATTTCTATCGCTTGCAGACGATTACAAAATATTTAGCCGTTTGCATTTTAAACAATATAAAAAGTTCAGCATTTGTTTCCAGCTAATATTCCAGAACGAAATTAAAATTTCATTAGGCAATAAATAAAATAGTATAAATAAAACACTAATTTACCAGACATGTAATCGAAATACGTGCCTAAAATCGCTGAAATTATCAGAATAAAATAAAATAAAACTGCTGCAGATAACGAAGTTTTAGCGATTTTTTAGGCTATTAACTTCTGACACGAGGCCAATACAAAATTACCGCTTTTAATAAATTTCAAAATTTTATTTAAATATATAATTGACATATTTCATATAAAAATGCACTGTGGTGTTGTTAGGAGGCAATCGAAAAAAAAAAACTATTAACTGTAAAAAATCTATTACAGTTTTCAATAAAAAATAAATAAATGGTTTTCACCTATATTCTCTATCCGGGAAGCCCTGGTTGGATACCCTAGCGTATATAAATGCATTTTGCGTGCACCGATATCGGATAACGACAGTCATGTTCGATTTATTGGTGTTGTGTCGGTAAATGGAAAAGCATTCCTACCATAGTTAAACGGTGAAGTTTTGTTACAGTATCCTGAATGTGTTGGAAAGTGTTTCGTAAGTTAGGCTTGTTGCATGATTTTTTTGTTATTGCTTCTTGATGCCACCACGTTTCACGAAAAGGTAAGAAAAACTATTGAAATTTTCTAAAATGTATTTATTATCGTTAAAATTCTGGACGAAATTCAGTTTCAATTTTGAATGCGATACCATATATTTTTGACTAAATATGTGAATTGCAATCCTATATTTCTGATTTTTTTGCTTACGTTTTTTCATTTTTTCAAAATATCACCTTTTAGTATATGCTATTTCTAGTCGAATGATACTTTTGAAATTCCTTTATGGTAAATAGTAATCGAATAACAATGGTTGCAACTTTTTTCCTCCGTAACAGTGCTTTAATATGAAGAATATAATGGGTTTTCTGGTACAGATTTTTCTTTTTCTGTAAAAAAGAATGAAACGTGATATCCTGTGGCGTTCTCATATAGTTCAGTCGAAAGAAATGGAGAACTTTTGTAGAACTTGTATTGAATAGAATTGGAGAAAAAGATCTTAAACATGGAACTCGACTTACACACTCAAAGTTCTTTTTCATGAAACATGTTCAAAAATGTTTTATCTAAAAAAATGTATAAAAAATGTGAACAGAAATACATAGATTTTATTCAGCTTTTAACTTTTTTCGCATCATTTTAATAAATTTAAATACCATACGTTAAATATTTACCTATTATACAACATTCGCAATTTATTGAATATAATTTTAACCTTTTACTAAAGGATTTTTTTTTTTAAATTATTGTTATGAAAAAAAAAATACTTGGCATCCTTTGAGTGTGTAAAAAAAGAAAAATAATATTAAAAATTTGCATCAAATTTTATGTCGAAATTTCAAATTTGATTGTGTGTGATATAAATGGCACAGAATTCAGTTTCTTTATTCAAAGCAGTTTGATTGATATGACCAACGTCCATACAAAATAATAAGGTTCACTTATTAACCAAATATACTTTCGATTATTTATAAATATAAATTAAAACAAGTTGGAAATTGTACGTCAAATGTGACAAAAGTGAGGTGCGTTCGTACTATAACTAGTTTTATAAATATTCGGAGTTGCACTTTTATGCAAAAATGCATGAATACAAAATTTATTTTATGTGCAGATTTTCATATTATAAATATTAATTTTATTTTATGAAATTAAGTTTCAATACATTTTTACAAACAATTAATTACAATTCTGTTACATTAAAATTATACTATGTGCGCAAATATCCAATAGAAGACAATGTAAAAAAATCATCGTTATTATTTCAGTGAAATGAATTATATCGTCTGTTACTATGATATGATTAATTTCCTTAATAAAATAAGTACATTTTAATTTGGCAACCTTTTATCTTTTGACATTTACTGAAAATTCCAACGGGAAACATAAATCTAGCTTTGAAAATTTCAGAAATTCTTGAAATCCATATTTAGACTCTTTTTCCATTTAATATCTATTTCTCCGGAAACATCTATCCAAAAAATTGTCGGTAGATTATAGGATTGTTATAATTAAACAATTTTAGTATACAAATTCGGTTTTTAAATTCAGTAATACGGAAATAATATGACTCCATCCTAAATGTGACGTAATCAACATGGTAACTTAGAATCATTACCTATCATGGGATATCATTGAATTAAATACGTTTGATAGGATTTAATAAAATTAAGAAAACTGTTATTAATATCTTTTTAAGTTTTGATTCGATTTTCATAAGGTTTGAAATGACTCGACAAAATTCTGCAACGATTATATATATTAAACTTCAAACCGTTCGGTTGGGTAGTTTTTGCGCTGTTATATGCGGACAGACGGACGGACCAGACGACGACTATAGGTGCCACGTAATTATATAAATACGAAAGCTTCTAAAAATACCATTAATTCCAATAATTATGGTATGAAACAGAATGTGTTAATTATTATAGCAATGCAGGCGAGAAGATGTAATTGTTGTCATTATATAGGGTGATCCCTTAAATCTGTTTTATTTCAACTAATTAGTGGTTCGAGCAGCCATAAATGCGATGTTTAGGTATAGTAAAACGGCTATATGCCACAAGATGAGTTACCTTGAAACGACAGTAGTGGGAAAAGGAGAGTTCGATTGTGGCGGCGGTGGAGGCGGTGGAAGGGGAATCATACTATAGTATGATGTGAAAATAACACTTTGAAACGTAGAAGGGGTCGTAAGGGTGTACTATAGGAGGAGGGTATAAATGTGAGGGGGCTAACTTTTTTAAGGAGGCTTAATTTTTAAGGGGGGCTTAATTTTTTTTAGGATAAAATTTAAATGTTAGACTGAAGTCTGCTATAGGAAGGGGGTATAAAATGGAGGGGCTTATTTTTGAACAGGCGGCTAACTTTTTTAAGGGGGGGGGGGCTTATTTTTGAAAGGGGCTTTTTTTTTTAATTTTAGAATGGACTTTCAGTTTGAAGGCGAAACGAAGATCAATTTTTTGGTGGCGCCCTCTATCGGGAGGGAATGTAATAACGGATATTTAAAATAGGTTTTCTTGAAAAGATTTCACTGGGGTTGGAACCTTCAAAATAGCTTCTTGACTTGATAATTTGTGGTAGGTTTAACTGATCAAGCCAAGAAGCTATATATGAATGTCGAGATTTTAAGTGTTTAAAGTGAGGTATCGTGAGAGTGACGTATCATCTGTTAAAATGACTTGAGAAAGAAAGTGATTAGCGTCGTGTGTCTGTATATAACGGTCTGCATTGTGTTTTCGCTCATTTATGTGCTTACCGGAAGTGAAAAGTTTAAGGTTTATTTTATACTGAATTTAAATGAAACCGGAAATTTATCTGTTATGATATGATGGGATTGAATATTAACATATTTATTTTAAAATGTATAGTGGAAGCAATGGTAAAAAAGATGTTTAGGAGTAAGTACTGTTTTTATTGTGTTTGGTGTAGAAAACATAGGAAAGAGGTGTAGTTTAAAAAAAACAAATTCAATTTTATTAATAATTTTCCCAATGCAATACATGTGAACCCACTTTTCGTTTTTTAGCGGGTTTTGACAAATCTAATGCAGAATCTTGTTTAATGTTTGTTGACAAATATTTATTTTTAATAAAATTTCGCGGGTCATTCATTTCTTTTAATGTTTCTAATAATTATTTCTGTGCCTTGATCGGTTTTCTTTTATTCACAGAAAACAAAAGATTAAATAAATCTGCCAAGTTCTATTCGGGGATAGGTTTTCCTTCGAAACTTACAGTCAAATTTTTATCTTTTCGAAATTTTCTTGGACGTGCCGTGACAAACTGAACTAATGCTTTGATAATTTAGGATAGCTTTATCTGGATGATTGATAATGATTGAAAATGATTGTTAGATTACGGATACTTGTGTTTGGAATAACGTGATTTTTAATTTTGCCTGTTCAGTTTCAATTATATTGTGAAATGAGGGTTTATTTTTGAAAGATAATGTTAACTTTTTGTGATTATCTTGTAACAGACTGCTTTCATTAAAAGTGTATTTTTGAATTGTAAACTACAATTTTGAAATTTTCGTCTGTTTGGAAAAAAAGCACAGAAAAAAAATAAAAGTATTAAAAAAATAATAAGAACAACTGTTCAAAAATATAATAACAACTAAACAAATGATCAAAAATAATAAAAACTGTTCAAATAATAATAACAACTGTTTAAAAATAATAAAAACTGTTTAAAAAATAATAACAAATGATAAACGACTGACTTTATACAACCAACATTTAAAAAAAGATAATCGAATCTAGTTTTTTCTAACATGACTTATTTGAAATATTCACTTTTTCTAGTTTGATTTATAACACATAAGTGATTTATAACACATAAGTTACACATAAGTAAAATATTATTTATAGAAGCACTAAATACGAGTTTAATAAGAATCTTTAACTTACAAACATATGAACTCCTGATACACAAGTGATTCGACCAGTAAAACATTATTTATAAAAACGTTAAATACGAGAATTTTTTACTTACAATTGTACGAACTTCAGATACGTAACCCTTTCTGAATCAATGTGTAAGAATTAACTGACTATTGAACTTATAACAGAGTATGAGAAAATAATCACGTGACTTTTTAAACCAATAAAATGTTAATATTTTTAAACAAGCACCCTCTATCATTTTATGAACTTCCAAGAAACGAGTTAATATGATTATATTGTTTCCTGTTCCCGCTGTGAAAGGTTGTGTTTTTCGTTTTAAGTTAGTTTACATTTAAGTGATTATGGAGCGAGTCATGGATTCTGCTTTGTTAAGTGTTAATGATATGTCTAACGTGAAGAGTGAACCCTCATCACCAGGATTAAATGACCATGACATGGAATTTTTAATACAGCCTAAAGAAGAACCCGTTTCGAATTGTGAAGTGAAACCCACCTCATCAGGATTAAAGAAACAGAAGTTACCCTTTGTGTGTTCTACTTGCAACAAAGCTTTTCCCCGAAAGGTTAACTTAACGTTTCACATGAAATGTCATCTGGAGAAAATGCCTCTTGTATGTGTAATCTGTGAAAAAACATTCGCTAGAAAGTATCATTTATTAAATCATATGAAGATTCATTCAAAGACCCCTGTGATTCATAATTGTAATGTATGTGGCGAAGTATTTTCACAAAAGAGTGATTTATTAAAGCATGGGAAGATTCATAACACTTCCAAGCCAAAACAAAAGAAAAGTAGACAGTCACCCAGTCACTGTAAATGTGACGATTGTTTTGAAACATTTAATAATAGATCTGACTTAGTGAAACATAGAAAAATTCATCTTTCACCTAAAGAACTTAACCCATCTGATCAACTTTCCTTGGGAAACGGTTCGAAATATGAAATTTCAGACATCACTCAGTTTAGTAAAATATTTAAGTTTTTCGATGTTTTTACTCCTGCTCATTGGAATTTAGGTGAGGAAATGATTGTTGAAGTACAAATGAATAAGAACTATGAGCTTTATGTTCACATACAGAAATATGAAGAATTTGAAAAGAACGGTCGTGAACTTACCCCCACAAGTGAAGGCATTACATTATCTTGTACAACATTCGACAAATTTGAATCGATATTGGAAAAATTTAATTTTGTTTCTGAAAATAATACATTCGTATGTAATAATGACTTACTAATTGCTTATGTAAATAAGGAATCATGCATACTGCAAAAATTATTCAAATCGAAAAAGTTTGGGTTTTGCTTAAAGTCTGACTTTTTACTGCTTACAAAAGATCAATATTTGAAACTAGTGAAAAATCGCTTTAAAATTACTGAATGTCTCATTGAGACGCTTTTAACTAAACTGATTCCTGTTTCGGTTTTAGAAAACTTAAACAAATGTAAATGTACCCACCTCACAATCGAAGAGACTCTGAACTATTTCTTAACATGTTTCGATGACGAGTTAAAGTCATCCGTTTCTCGCGTGTTTGATTGCTATCAATGCTCAATCGGAGAACCAATTAATATGAAACACGAGTGTGATAGTTATAATTTCCGTAGAAAGTATAATTGGTGTAATGACAGTGCAATGCTAAATTTTAACGTGACTGAATTTGTAAAAAACCTGTCCAAACAATGTTCATGTAATTATACTCTTTTATTTTTTGAAACTATGAATATGGACTTTTATAATAACCATTTAAACAATGTATTTATAAATTAACATTGAAATGTATTTATTTAATAAATATTTGTTTTTATATCACATATCTGTTTTTATTTCACATGTCTATTTATTTTTATTCATGAAATCAATCTTTGAAGTTTTATTTTCTAGAAAAAAAGTGAACATATATTTATGAGTAGGCAGTTTTTTTTAATGTAGTTTTTAAAGTTAACCCTTTTTACTTAAATGAAATCTCTCTTTAAGAAAAATTGATTATTTTTATTTGAATACGTATTAAACTTATTTCTTGATAAGAAAGTTTAATTCTTCTCTCCGTTTAAACAATAACATTGCATGTTTTGATAATTTCCACCCACAGTTAACATTACAGTATTTAACCTTGTTAAGAAAATGTTTAACTTAAACCGTCACTGTATTTATTATAGATAAGTAAACATTTTATCTTTAACCTATATGTAATTTAAATGATTAACTATAACTGTGACTGCTTTTAACCTAGATAAGTAAATGTTTTCATGAAACACAATCAGTTTACTGTTGAGTTTTATCGAGATTACACCAGTTAGTGGAATGCTGATTAAAAATATTTTATGACATTAATATGCAGAAAAGATCTCACGAAGAAGTACTTTCACCTTCAAAACGTCTACGTTTAGAAAAACCTATGGAAAATTCAAATACCTATGAGAAGGAGTTAAAAGACCCATGATTAAAACTTTCTAAAATGGGTAATAACTCTGTAACTACTGAGGACTTACAAGATTTGAAACCCAAGATCGCTATGAATTTTTCAAACTTTGCCTATGGGAATGATACAACATCTTTCGAGAATCCCGGTCGAATGCCAAATTTTGCCACGGACTATTTGAATACATTTTTCGAAGACATAAATTTTGAAAATTTAGATTGTTCTACTACCTTAACGTTTCAAGAACCTACAAATAATATTTTACAGACTACTGTTAAACGCGAGGTCATCGAGCTACAAGCAAGCAACCTTTCGCAAACAAGTGGTGAATTACAAACAACCATCTCACCTGCAAATGACATCAAAAGTGATAAATTATACAATTCATATGTGTTTCAAAAAGAACTAAGTGACTGTTTCTCTTTAACTCTGAAGTTAAGAACTAAACAATATTATATACTTATACGAGAATTTAAACGCAATGTATCTACTAATGAAGAAATCCCGACAAACCGCGTGGTTAATATAGATATTCCTAGCTGGTTTGAGTTTCAATATAAACTTATTGCATTTAATTTAAGATACAAAAGTACGCCCTTTGTTTCTAATAACATGATTTTAGTGTTAAATCAAAATTCTACAATGCGAATTAAAAATTTAAAGAATTATTCTTATATTGACTTAAACGAACATCAACTGGAAAAATTAAAAGAAAGTACTTCTCATTTAAATAGTGCACTTTTACAACATATGTATACAAAACTTTTACCATCTCTTATTAAAAAGAAATGTATGGTGAGTAATATATCTACAGAAAATGATGAGGTGTTAAAGTATAAACTTAACACGTGTATCGAGAATAATATGTTATCAATACTTAACCGATTGTATGAATGTCATGCGGTGCACTACGACATTCGAGCAAAAGCCTTCACTCCTGTTTCGCATTTAATAATAGGGAAAAATTTAATCAATTAGGGGAAGCTTTGTTAATGCTCGTAGATTTTGATTATGTAACTTCAACGTTTCTAAACGGAGTTTATAATGTTAGTGAGCACTTTTTATGTAAGATTAATGAACAAACTATTTGTAATGAATTGTTTAAGACCTGAAAATAAAAAGTTTTTGATTAAGTTCTGTGTGTTTATTTTTGCATAGTGTCTATGACTGAATTTATTAGTTTATAATTTAGTAGAACTTTTAAGTGAAGTGATATAATTTAATAAAAAAAAATCATCGATTACAAAAAATTAATTGAAATGAAATATTCACGTTTGAAAAAAAAAACGGGTTAATGAAATTAAAACTTATCAAAATTAAAAGTTAATGAAATTAAAAGATAACAAAACAAAAATAAATAAATAAATAAATAAATAAATAAAGATTAACAAAAATATAGTTTTAAAATAAAAGTAAACAAAAAAAAGTTATAAAGTAAAAGTTAACAAAAAGTTAAAAGTTAATAAAATATTTAAAAAAGCGAAAGAAGGTATGTGTTATAAACGGAGGGGTTTCCGTGTGGAAGTAACTTACAAAACTTACAAAATGTATGTGTGTGTGTATTGATTAGTTTATCATTTAGTAGAACTTTTAAGTGAACAGTTAGAATTTATGTTTTTGTATAACTTAATACAAAATAAAAAATTTAACTATTGCAAAAAGATTCAACTATTGAATGGAAATATGCATATTAGTAAAAAAATCACAAGTTAATAAAATGAAAGATTTTAAATTTCATACAATTTAACAAATATATATACGAAACACATTACAGATTTAAATATTATAAGAAATGTTTGATGGAAATTTTTAAGACAGATTTAATTCTTGGTCCTGCCATATATAGTTCGAACTTATTTTAGAAGATAGTTTTTAATAGTCTTGTGGTTCGAACTTGACAAAATGCAATCAAGACACAATGATTTGTATGTTATTTTAATCATTATGTCATGACTTCATACCTCTGAAAGTGTATTTAAAGGTTTGTCTAGGTTTATTCAGTGTTATTAAGCGTTTGTGAATCCGAAAATTAATGAAAAAACAGATCGCCTTCTACCAATTACGCTACGAATGTTTCATTCAATTATTCGCTACGAATGTTTCATTTAATTATTATAAATAATAAAACCTTTTAGAATATTACTTAATTTAAATTTAAAATAATAAAAATTTAAAGTTAACAAAATAAATAAATAATTCCTCTGTTCATTATAAATAAATAAAAGTTTACAAAATAAAAGTTTCAAAATTATAAGTTTGTGAAAATTATAAGTTAACAAAAAAAAAAAAAATAAATAAATAAATAAAAAAAAATAAAATAAATAAAATAAAATTATCAAAAGTAGTTTATAAAAATTAAAAGTTTTTAAAAAGTTTTAAGTTATGTTTAAAAATCTTCAAATGAATCAAAACTGACTTTTAGTTTTATGTTAATGTAAGTTTCAATGTTTTAAATATCGAGCTAACTGTTTACCCTCATAATAATTTGTTTACCCATATTCCAACCAACCAACTGGTTGCCTAGCCAACCGTATACTTTGTATCTACACATGCGCATAAAAAAACCCCACTAACTTGAGTTTTACTTTAAACCTTTGCTAGATTAGCTATATTATACAAGTCGAATATCTTCCATACTTAGAAAATTTATAATTTTTAACTATTCATTCCTATTTATCTTAAAACATTAACAAATAAATGTAATTTATATACTTACAAAAACAGGATAACTTAAAAAGGGATCCATACATTTAAGCTTGCTAACATCAAATGTCTGGTCTATAACAGAATGAGGTTAAACTATCAGTTTGCTTCCTTATCACGCACGTGATCAAGACTTTATCAGTTACATGTTCAGGCCGATAAGAGCTATAAACAACGTGTTGGTCATTTTAACTTCTGCCTTCGCATACTGTGGTTCGGTAAGTTTTATTGTCTACCATTTCTTTCTTTTTAGAAAATAAACTAATCGGAAAATTTTCTTTTCATACCCACTTACTTTTAAATCACAATGTTAAAAGACTAAATTTTATTATGGTAAATGTCGAACAATAGATCTTGCAATATATTTGCAAATAAGTTCTTATAAAACGGATTTATTTAGTTAAAGGATGAACATTGTTATTTTAACTATCTATTATTTTGAAAGCGAAAAAGATTAATTCACATGAAAATTAAACTTACCTTTTTTTTAAGCTGGGTAAGCATGGTCTGGCTTTTGCGACGACTTGTAGAGATTTGAAAGATAGTACAAGTGTATATCAGTTAATCTCATGTGATATGATGACGTTACAAATTAACGTCATCCACCACAGGTTAATCACGTGACTACGCGACCATAACCGTCACAGAAAATTCCGTCAAACAACCGTCCAAGAAAATTTCGAAAAGATAAAAATTTGACTGTAAGTTTCGAAGGAAAACCTATCCCCGAATCGAACTTGGCAGATTTATTTAATCTTTTGTTTTCTGTGAATAAAAGAAAACCGATCAAGGCACAGAAAGAATTATTAGAAACATTAAACGAAATGAATGTCCCGCGAAATTTTATTAAAAATAAATATTTGTCAACAAACATTAACCCCTTAATCGTCGAGCCCGAGACATTCACGGGCAGCGTATGTTACGCCTGTTTTATTCAGCTTGTTTGATTCCCACCAGTTTTTTTAAAATAGTGTTATTGGCTTTACTCTTGCATTATTTTATCCGTCTATTAAATAAGGCGAACATTTCTACTTAAAAAAACTGGTGGTAATCAAGCAATCTGAATTTTTAAAAAGTAGCCTACACTTAAAGGGCGCGACGATTAAGGGGTTAAACAAGATTCTGCATTAGATTTGTCAAAACCCGTTAAAAAACGAAAAGTGGGTTCACATGTATTGCATTGGGAAAATTATTAATAAAATTGAATTTGTTTTTTTAAACTACACCTCTTTCCTATGTTTTCTACACCAAACACAATAAAAACAGTACTTACTCCTAAACATGTCTTCTTTCTTGTTTCTTACCATTGCTTCCACTATACATTTTAAAATAAATATGTTAATATTCAATCCCATCATATCATAAAAGATAAATTTCTGGTTTCATTTAAATTCAGTATAAAATAAACCTGAAACTTTTCACTTCCGGTAAGCACATAAATGAGCGAAAACACAATGCAGACCGTTATATACAGACACACGACGCTAATCACTTCCTTTCTCAAGTCATTTTAACAGATGATACGTCACTCTCACGATACCTCTCTTTAAACACTTAAAATCTCGACATTCATATATAGCTTCTTGGCTTGATCAGTTAAACCTACCACAAATTATCAAGTAAAGAAGCTATTTTGAAGGTTCAAACCCCAGTGAAATCTTTTCAAGAAAACCTATTTTAAATATCCGTTATTACATTCCCTCCCAATAGAGGGCGCCACCCAAAAAATTGATCTTCGTTTCGCCTTCAAACTGAAAGTCCATTCTAAAATTCAAAAAAAAAAAAAGCCCCTTTCAAAAATAAGCCCCCCCCCCCTTAAAAAAGTTAGCCGCCATTTCAAAAATAAGCCCCTCCATTATACCCCCTTCCTATAGCAGACTTCAATCTAACATTTAAATTTGATCGTAAAAAAAATTAAGCCCCCCTTAAAAATTAAGCCCCCTTAAAAAAGTTAGCCCCCTCACATTTATACCCTCCTCCTATAGTACACCCTTACGACCCCTTCTACGTTTCAAAGTGTTATTTTCACATCATACTATAGTATGATTCCCCTTCCACCGCCTCCACCGCCGCCACAATCGAACTCTCCTTTTCCCAATACTAACGACAGCGTCCGCTAGTGGTAAATTCCGAAATTAGAAATCGTATCTAAAAAATATAGGTGATCTGACCAAAAATTAAATGACAAAGTTGTATATCGTAATCGATTTAGTATAAAAATACATATCTTACATCCGGGTATGATAAATAATTGCCTGTACAAAAATAGCCAGAAACCACTGCGAGTTACTTTATTTGAAAAATATAAATAATGACAGACGATAAATGTATTTTACAATTTAAAAACTCGCGGTTGCAGATAAAAATATCTGAGCTTTAAAAATAAATTTTTATTTTTTTAAAAACTAACGTAACAGATGGTTCCGTCTTTTTCTTGTTTGTATAGTACGTTACAGCATTTGCTTGATATTTGCCTACGGTCGTATTCTAATTTGATAAAATGGCATTCACATACGTTTGAAAATATTCTCATTTCTCTTTCGGAGAAAATTCACTTTTTTCAGAAGTAAAACATCTCACATCAGTGTGAAGACATTTTGGTCTCGTACAGGCATCTGTTTGTCGTATTCGTATGCACTTGCACAATACTAATATAAATAACACGGAAACATTTTTGTGTCTCTTTGAAAGAGAAGAAATGGTGTTTTAGTGATATTTGTGACAACACTCTTATATTTCTTTGAAATACTTGCCTGTTTTGGTTTTTCATAAATACCCTTATGTATAATAAAGCTGATGTGACCAAAACATTCCTTCACTGGCATCGGAATTTTATCATAAATTCATACGTTTGTGAAATAAATTCCAAATTTATGAATAGAGAACAACCATTTATAATAGAAAATTCTTCATCAAGTGTTCAAAGAATGAATATTTTGACACGATGTTCTAAAGATAGATGAATTAGAGATGGCTGTAAAAATGCAGTTTAATATCCTTCTTGTTTCCCTCTCTGTATTTCTATTGTATGGTTCACAAAATTTAAGCATCATCAGCTGTATCCAGGGATGAGAGCGCTCCGATTTTTACCATTAAATTTAAATAATATTCTCCACCGTATTGAATTTCAGAAATTCTGTTCTTAAATTAGGTGACAAATACTATTAAAATCTAGTGGTGACAATCGGGCATTTGGGTCGAGCGCCCTCATCCCTGTGTATCATAAGTGAAATCTGTATACCTGTCAAAGAAAGATGGAAGGTGAAAAGTAATCAACAGCCTGATAGTTATATACTGTTTTCAGACCTAAAAATTTCCTGTAAACCTATTGGCACAGAATACATTCACATTTTTCAAATTTGTCCTCAGAGTATACAATTGTGTAACTTCTTTTCTTAAATGAAGTTTCTGGAAAGTCAATTGACAAAATATTTGTAAAATGTATACTTATTTCTATGTATGAAGTATTAACATTTTCGCAAAACTGGATAGCGGAGAGTAAGATTTGAAGGGTGTATTCCAAACTGCTTATTTTGAGACACATTTGTAAATTCATTTTTGCTCTAAAATGCATCCAATTGGCAAGTTCTCTTATTCAGAAACTTTATAATGTCCGTATTGTCTCGATTTTTTGATAGAAGTCAGAATATATTTCAAAAAATGCTGTCAAAGTGGACATTTTGAACCGAATTTCCCAAAACGATAGCGCTGGAAACAACAACAAAAAAAAATGATCGTACTGTGAAAATAATTGTCTGTAAATCAATTTCTAATTAATTGAACGAAAAATAAAAACACGGGGCCCTTATAAATGTCTTTATAAATCACGCCGCCAAGTTTCCTGTTGTTACTTTTAAAAATGAGTCTGAGAATGTGTCTCAAAATTTTGAGTTGTTGAGCGTGGAAAAATATTTTTTTTTTAATACCGCCTTAATACTTAAAAATGAAATTAAATGTATATTTTGTCAATTAGGCCTTTCAGAAACATCATATTAGAAGAAGAGGAAAATATGATATGACCAAAAGGTTTCTACACTGGCATTTAAGTTTTACCTCATAAATTTATAAACTTGAGAAATAAATTCTCACAAATTTATGAATATAGCACAATCTTTTATAATGGAAAACTTCTCCATTTATTGTGCAAAGAAGGAATACTTTGACATGATGTTCTAAAGGTAGATGATTTACAGATGGCTGTGAAAATGCAGTTTAATATCCTTTTTGTTTCCCCTCTCTTTATTTCTGCTGTATCCTTCATAAATTTTACGCATCATCAGCTGTATCATAAGCGAAATCTGTATACCTGTCAAAAGAAGGAAGGAAGGTGAAAAGGAACCAACAGCCTGTGTTCCCTTCTCCTCCTTCCTAAGTGACTTTGTATGGGAGGGTAGAAAAGATGCTGCAAATGAAAAATATGCGATTAGAGATGAAGCAGTGAAGACTTATTGGCCGACGGTGATAGAATACCATCTGGTCTTCTTCTAGAAACTGTCAATCTTTTTCCAATATCTTCACAGTGAAGAAGATTGCGGATATATTGGAGTGAATGGATAGCTGCATGAAAAGGGTGGGGAAGTTTGAGATTTGCAAAAGTCGATTGTGGAGAATATATCGGGCATTGAGGAGGGATATAATATTGCATCTTGACACGAATATGATGTTTATTGGAAATTTTTGAATTCTTGGCTGAGAATGGACTAGAAATACATTTGGAAATATATTTGAAAATAGTTTATATATCATTTTTATAAAAAAAAATGTAAACATAATTTATAATGATATTGTATCTTCATGTGTCAGTAAATATTTAATTTTTATGAATTGGATTTATGAATTAGTTTTTACAAATTATAAGCCTTTTTACGAATCCGAGAAGAATTTTTATTTTACTGATTATTATTATTATTATTATTATTATTATTATTATTATTATTTTAGGGACTTAGTTCCCACATATGTTTATTGAAAAAAAACAATTGTTAAAAAATTATAAAACTTTCCGATTATAGAATTTTTCCCAACTCGAAAAATCCCTCGGAGGTGCTACCATTACTTTCATCTTTTGAAAAACGTTGTTGTATGCAGTGTAAATATGTTGTATGCATTGAAAGTTGCCGTATGTAAGAATGTATTTGAATATGTATGTATGTTATAAGTATGTGTGATGTATGTTTATAACTAGGGATGCAGGTAAATATGGACGTAATGTACCCGTAAGGCATGGTGACGTCACGGCGACGTCACTGTGAAGTCACACTGTGACTTTGTGACAGTCGTCGTGACGTCAAGTGACGTCGATGTGAAGTCACTGTGACCTAAATGTGAAGTCGTTATGCCCGTTTTCAAGGCTTTCTGTGACTTCACAATGTGACTACTTTGTGAAGTCACCGTGCGACTTCAATGTGTCAAATGTGACGAATCTGCATCGGATAGGGTGACCAGATTTTACCCGAATCCTATCCGGATTGTTCGGTTCAACATTTTTTTATGCTACAAGTTTGTGACGTTTGTGACGACACTGCACCGGGTCGGGTGACCAGATTTTACCCGAATCCAATCCAGAAAGTTCGGATCGATCTTTTTGGATTTGTTTGGCTACAGAATGGATTTGGTTTAGTGGTCGAGTGACCTGATTTTCGTGAACTCGATCTGACCCGAGTCGGGTATAATGTTATTACTGTAAGTCTTGTTCGGAATAGAATCTTGCATACGACCGAGTAACCAGATTTTATCAGAAATTGTAATACGACACAATTTCATATGTCGGATGGGATCTAGAGTCATGCACGAATCCGGTTATATACTTCTTGAAAATGACTGAACATGAATGATGGCTGACTGAAATTATATTTCGATTCAACCCGTATTATTACCCTAACCCAACAACAACAACAACAAAAAATCTGTTGGCCCTCAACCCGACTGAACCTGATAAATGATTTCGCATAGATTCGGATAACAAAATTTTACCAAATCACGATAAAATCGACGATAAGGATTGGATCGGCAATAATTTTTTTTGTGCAACTCGTATTCAAATTAAAACTTTGCATCTGATTGGGAAACCGGCTAATGTAGTCGTTAAGCAAGAAAATTATATATGTAAAAAACGCATACTAATATAAAAATAATATGTGAATATTTCAATAATATGAACTTCTATTGCGCAAATAAAAACTTTTAAAATTAACTTCTACTTCCATTTGTTTTATGTAACCACCAAAAATATTGACAATAATTAAAACTATGCTATTTTGCTATTTTGCTGTTAAGTATTGAAGTTTTTAATTGTGTATACTTTGCCATATTTACCCTCGCTCAGTATCACGAAACTTTCTGACACATTTATGAACAAATATTTAAACGCAGGTCACTTGCATGCCTGATTATTAAAGCGATTTGGAATGAATAGCGTTTTCCATTTTTAGATAAATGAAATACTTAAGATAAATTTCGGCACGTTTTTTTTTCCGTTTCTGACGCTGCGCGTCGGAAATTCGGTTCAAATCACCGACTTTCCTAGTGTTTTCTGAAACATCTTCTGCCGTTACCAAAAAATGGAAAACGTCATTCTATTAAATATATATTCTGATTAAGAACACCTGCCAATTTCATGTGTTTCCGAATAAAAATGAATTCAGAAATATGTCAGAAATTAGTTATTTTGGATTTGAGAACAATGAAATATTTTGATAACAAGGGAAAAAAAAAGAAACATCCTTTAAGAAGAGTACACGGAAAACAGAAGTTAAAAATATTAATTTCCTGAGGAGATATTTTAAATATACGAATGCGTCCTTCGCCCATAGGTTTAACATTAGCGAGGGCAGTAGGAAAGTTCTCTGAAGAACAGCCTTAAGAATTGTCAGAGGAAACACAATTCCATGTATTCTGATACTCCGAAAAATGTTCTCATTATATATATATATATATATATATATATATATATATATATATATGTGTGTGTTAGGGTCAATATGATTAATCCGGTCATTATTAATAATAATGGCCGGACATAATGGCCGATTATTATTAATAATACCGGTTATTATTATTAATGACCAGATTAATCATATTGACCGTAACATATATATATTAAACTCCATACAAAATCATTGTCTCAGTAATCTTAATAAATGTACTTCTCTAAAATTCAGTATTTTAAATATGCTATCGAAATACATAAAGTATTCATCTTGTGATAATAACAACAATTAGCTTGAACAATTAATTTTTAACATAAATATTTGATTAATTATTGATATCCTAATTGGTAAATGTATTTTAAAACGAATATTGTGTTTATTTAGTATAATTTCATTAAGTTCCGATTCGAAACGCAATTATAAAACAATTACCTATTACTTTTTTATATGAAGTCCATTACTGGCACAGTGGATGTACAGTACTGGAATGGTGGATGCTCGTTGCTGGAATTTTAAGTATTTTCCTTTATTTCTATTAGTACAATTAAATTTACATTTACAAGTGGAAATGTGACAATGAGATTGGTTACATATTGTAGATACATTCATACATTGAATTTAAAAAGTGGAATATAATAACGATAACTATTAATTAAAAATATATTTTTTAAAGACGTTACTTAAAAGTACCCGTTACTGGAAAGAGTGCCCTATTACTATAATATAATTATAATTATTTTACATTAATCCCTCAGACGTAAATTTCTCTATTAAATATTTAACATTTCCAAGTACTTCCTTACGTAATAGCCATCGTGTTATTATCGTAATGCTGCAAAGTTCTATATTAGATATTAATTCCTAATGTTTAATAATAAAACTCATATTTTATGCAAGACCTTTCATATATTATTAATAATAATTTTGATCAAGTCTCTTTAAAATGAAATACATTACGAATAAGAAATAATACCTGTAAACAAATCTATGGAAATTCACAAAATCTTATATTTATGTTTAAAAATCTATTAAGTCCTAAAACATAATAAAATAAGAATATATCGTTTTACATTATGAATTAAAAATATTACAAATAATTAATTTAAAACAATGTAAATTTATAACTCTTAAGTATAGACAAATTGAAATTAATTTTAGCATATTTTGTACTTACCAAATCTTAATGCATATCCATTTAAAAAATCTTCGCGTGTTCCTTTATCCATTTTTAGCAAATTGTTATATTGTTAATGATGTCATATTAGAGGGAATCTTTTCCAGCAAGAAATTTCGGATAACTGACACTTATATGTAACACAGCTACCACGAAATTCCCCAGCTAGAATTCTTCAAAATTTGAAAATAAATTAAACAAAACTTGAATTCATCTTATGCTTACAACACTTTGAATAAATAATCCTTCCGATTTCCGAATGAAACAACCACTTTTCAAATTTATCTTGACCGCAGACGATAGACGAGTCCATATTATAAATAATGAGCAGCTGCCCAATTTCTTACCAAAGAATAAATGTTTTCTTCTTCCCTTCCCCCTCCGCCGTTCAATATGTATATGTTGTTTTTCAGGCTTCAAAGTAACGCTTTGCAGATGATACAATGAAAGACTTCCGTTTATTTTATTTTATTTTATTTTATGTCAAGTTTGCTAAATGCAATTTTTAAATTAAAAAATGTCGAGATTTTTTTTTCTTCCAAATATGGGCTAGAATAGCTATAACAATTACAGTGTCTCACAAAAGTGATGGGACACTTGTGCTTTATAAAAAGAAACTGCAATAAAATAAATAAACAAACATGTGCAAAAATTTTTTGGGTGTGTTTCATATTTAAAGTTAGTAACAATTATTACATAACATACATTTTGTCAAAATATTAAAATATTAATTTAGTAAAAATACAATTGTTCAGAACGGAGCAAAAAATGGCTCACATAAGTGATGGGACACTTACTTTTCCATCAAATATTTATCCACAAATTTTACTTTTTAAAAGGTTTTAATATTTTGTTGGATTTCTTTTTACTTTTAAAACATGATTTAATCTTTTTGGGATGGATTCGACTATTTTTTTTGTGATTTCTGGAGTGATTTTACCCCATTCTTCTTGAAGCACCGATTTTAGTTGTTGTTTTGAAGAAATGGTGTGTTTGCGAATTCTTGATTCCAATTCTTGCCAAATATTCTCTATGGGATTTAAGTCTGGAGATTGTGGTGGTGTTTTTATTATTTCAGGACAGTTATATAGCAGCCAGAGTCTAACGTTCAGAGCAGTGTGCTTGGGGTCATTGTCCTGGTAGAATTTAAAATCGTTATGAAGGTTCAATTTTCGTGCTGAAGATTTCAAATTTTGCTTTAAAATATCAATATACTTGTACTGATCCATTATACTGTCAATAAAAACAAAATTACCAACTCCAGCGGACGACATACACCCCCATACCATAACTCCTCCTCCACCATGTTTTACTGTTGGTACCAAGTTCTGTTTGCGAAGTTCTTCCCTGGGTTTTCTCCACACCAAGATTCTACCGTCAGAACCAAATATATTAAATTTACTCTCATCAGCAAATATAACTTTATTCCAGTAATCAGAATTCTTATTTATGTTGGATTTTGCGAAAGCTAGTCTGAGTTTTCTATTCTTTTCACTTACGAAGAATTTTTTCCTGGCTACTCTACCGTGATATCCAGCAGATCGAATTACCCTTCTAATAGTTTCAGGATTAACAATTATTCCATATAATGCTTGTAAATCAGCAGCAACTTTTGAAGCACTAATTCTTGGATTTTTTTTAATATTTCGAACGATAAATCGCTTTATTCCATTGGATAGCTTTGATGGTCAGCCAGGTCTTCTTTTATCCTGAATCATATGATTCTTTTTATATCGTTTAATGATATTGAAAACTGTTGAACGACTCAAGTTAACTGTTTCAGCAGTTTTTCTAATAGATTTTCCACGTTCAATATGCAAATTAATAACTAATTTTCGAATTTCAGGCGAAGTTTCTTTTCGTTTAGCATTCATGACTACACAGAGCTAAAAAACACAAAAATTCCAAAACAAACTGGAGAGAAATACTGCAGACGATTTTATAAATTATTGCCAATTGCTTTTAAGTAAAAATAAAACCCCAAAAAATATTTTTATTGCTTATTTCAGGCGATTTTTGTTGCATATATAATGGTGTCCCATCACTTATGTGAGCTATTTTTTGCTCCGTTCTAAACATTTGTATTTTTATTAAATTAATATTTTAATATTTTGACAAAATGTATGTTATGTAATAATCTTTACTAAATTTAAGTATGAAACACACCCACAAAAAAAATGTGTACATGTTTTTTTAATTTATTTGATTAGTTTCCTTTTGTAAAGCACAAGTGTCCCATCACTTATGTGAGACACTGTATATTGAAAATTCTGGAGATAAAATAAAATGAAATAGTATTTTCCTTCTAACAGAAGCAAATTACTTATTTTATATGTTTATGATATTCATAACCTACTTCATCCATAAAGAAACGAAAACAATTTAAATAAAGCCCTAGCATACAAAAAAGAAACTTTGCTTTTCTGAAAATATCGGATTATCTCTATTCACATTTTGTCTACATTTTAATAGCACTTCACAGTGAACAACACTTCCCTCCATTATATTATTTTTCTGCCAGTTCCGATGATTACAAGTAATTTATAATTGACAAAATTCTTTGAAGTTATTTTAACACAATTATTAATTTTTCCTAAAAAATAAAACTTTTATATTTTTTTAATTAAAAAATAAGTTTAAAAATAAATTTAAAAAATCACATTTTCTAGTTTTCATAAATAAGTATGTTTCTATGATAATTTACAATTGCATAATTAAAAAGATTTTTATATATATATATTATGCTGATAATTTTATTTTAGTTAGATATATGAATAACTGAATATAAATTACTTTCCAAGAGGCATAATAAATTACTAAGGCTCTCAAATGCGTAAAGATGACACTATGTATGTTTCTTCTCATTTTCAAAGATTTTTTAAATTCACATTTTTGTCACAGTGTGAATTCCCAACATGTTAGTACTTTGGTCGCAGCTGTGACGTGACATGCGTGATTTACAAAGACGTCAAAGTAACGTCACAAAAATTAAAAAATTGCCTAGAAAAGTATTTTTACGATCTACTTTTACTTACATGTTTGAAATAGCTTTGTATGTTTTTTTTTTTATAATTTTCAAAGAAGTCCACATTTTAGTCACAATGTGACTTCACTCAATGGTGGCATTTTGGTCACAGAAGTATCGTGACAACTGTGACTCGCATTGACGTCACAGTGACGTCACTGCGACCATGCATGCTATGAGGGTAATAATTTATAGGAAAAAACTTCTTAATTAAACGATAAAATATGAAATGTAGAACGCGTTTAGAAAGAACTTTATCTTTTTTTTTATCATCCGCAAAGGAGACGTGCTACCACTTTGAAAGCAGATGCAAGATTTTAGCACGTTTTCTTTGCGACTGATGTAGAAAGACAAAGTTCTGTTGAAACATGTTCTCTAGTTCTTATTTTTGTTCTGTTATTAAGAAGTTTATACCTTTATTTGTATATGACACCAGTTTTTTATTTTTTTGTAATGTATTAAGCATGGTGATGAAAAGTTTTAAAGTATACGTGTAATTATTGAATTGTAAAGTATTTATTAATCTTTTTAGTTCTCTCTGGTCACTCTTTAATATTATATGCATTAATTGAGTCCGCATAGTATGCATTATAAAAATCATGAAATAGGCATGAAAATGGACATTAAAAGTCTTTAAAATGTGCTCTATGACTGCGAGTTTATACATTTTCACTTACGTCGCAATTGGACTTTCATGTGTTTTTACTAATTATTCATGTGTAAATTAAAGGCGACGATAAAGCATAACGATGTTGCTTCCTTGGCAAGTCCACTTTTGATTCCTGTTAGCCCAGTTAATAGAATTATTTAACTGCTTCAGTTTGAAAAATTCTAAATTTCTATTTGACGTTTTTGGATGTTTTTTTGACCGTCTCAAACTACAACGAATCTAATGTAGAAAGTAATCTGAGGATTATTCAAAAGCTGAAAGAACAGAAAAATAGGGAAAAAAAGAATAGAAATTTCACATTTAACGTGTTTTAAGTCATGATTAAAACCTTACGAAATTTTTAGCTTGTTTATTTTTATGAGCATATGAGAACAATTGCCAATCTCTTTTCTTCAATGGGAAAATTTCAGACATTATGAAGACTCGGTAACCTTTGACCTGTTTTCTATTTCAGTGTTTTATAATATTAATAAGTCCAGTAGCTTAGAGGACATAGCGTCGTGCTACCACGCTACACGTTCAGGGTTCGACTCCGGGTTCGGCAAGGTTCACTCAACAATGCCATCCTTTCGGGGTTGGTTGTCTACCAAGATTTCTTGGAAGCTAAACAACGTTAGGTTGTATGTATTAAGTTTTATTGTAATGATCAAAGAAAATGGTAATGGTCAAGAAAACAAGAGTTGGGAACTGTAGGCCCAGATCCCTAGGGATTGTAGCACCACAGACTTTTATTTGTTTTATAATACTCTTTTGACATATTATTAAATAATTTTGTGAAAAAAAAAAAGAATTCTTGTGGCAAAATTTGAAAAAAAAAAATGGAATTTTTTATAATTTTACTTTTTTTTTAAACTTTTGAATTTTTTTAAACATTTTTTTGCATGCTTTACTTAACAGGTGTGTTCTTTAATGGTAGCCATCATATGTTCAGAAAAAGGTAAATTAATTTAAGAAAAAATAAATAAAATGTCATAATTTTTGTAAAAATACAGTAAAATGACTATTTAACAGTTTTATTAAAAAAAGAATAATAATAAAAACTATTTATATAACTCCAAATCCTATTTCTTCTTTTATGAACTACACTTTTAATAATCGTCCAAAACAAACGGCAAGTCAACTGAAAAGAATGTGAATTATGATTTTGATCATAATAATAGATTGAAAAAAAAAACACAGACTAAGAAAAATGAATTTAAAGATTGCAAATCTGAATCATTCAAAGGAAAATGGGTGCAGTAAAAAGCCCTTTTTGCGTATTCATAATCATCCGATCTTTACCAAATTTGGCCAGAATATATAAGGGATGTCTAAAAACATAAAAAAAAAAAAAAGAAATTGGAAATTGATATTTTTGTTATTTTTCATAAAGGGAAGGATATCCAGTCTTCTTAAAGTAAATACAAATTTCTGGAGCACATTTTGCAACTTATGCAGCAATACCTCAATAATCAAACCGGATTATTTGATAAAGAAATTTTACATCTTACAGATGTACAAAAAGTTACATTTGAGGTTTCTGAGAGTTCGGAAAGCGCAGTTGATCTTTTAAAAAGAAAAAAAAATTACGCGTCAAGCACTGATTATAAAACTCTTTCCGACACATTCAGAATACTCTAACAAATCGTCACCTTTTTTTAAAGGGAAAAATTATATCTAAGTAAATAATTTGGAAAACGCATAGCACATTTGAAAGTCCAATTTCAGCAATAATACACACAGCCGGAAAAGTATTCGAATTATTTTGTGCAGCCCTCTATATGATCTATAAATTTGTATATATACTAGATAGTATATTAAAAATTAGTTCAGTTTGAAAATGCATAACACAATTTAAAATTCTCCTTGAGCAATTTAAGTCAATAAATGGAAATGTACTCGAATTTTGTTGTGCAGTCCTGAAAATAATCTATAGAATTTATACATACATCAGGTAATAAGCAAAAAAATAGTTAAATTTAAACCGTATACCACAACTGAAAAGGTACTTCCGGCAATAAACGCTCATAGACAGTAATTTAACCTAATTATTTGGTGTGTCTATGTAAATAAAGTCTATGCACACAGTATTTTAGAATAGGTATTTTGAAGTACACCTCAGTGAATTAAATATTTTTTAATATGTTTGAATTAGTGCAACATGATTAAAATACATTGCAAACGACTTTTACCCATAGATCATAATGCAACGGAATTCTTATGAGTGACTTGCAAATAGGCTGCCGCGCATGCGTGGCAGCGTACTACTGCTTATTTTACTATTTATTACTGTTAATTTTACGGTATAATACTAGCAGCTGGGATGCCAGTATTATACTGCATAATCAACAATTTTTTTTTTTTTTTTTTTTGCAGTGTACATGGCAATCCGAGTATATCTGAGTGAGTTAGACACCAGAGACAGACAGACAGAGAGAGAGAGAGACGGCCAGATGGCTAGAGGACCAGAATAATCGACTTCATAAATACTTTTCAAGTACGTTGGAAAGTGTTGAAAGAGAGTTGTTATGTCTTTGTGTGTAATGAATTCCGATTATAGTAAAAGAACATAACTTATAATTTAACGTCTACTGAAATAATTTCAAAGGTACTGTTAGATAATTTTAGAAGGAAGGCTTTTATATGTTGAACATTTTTGTATAGTGTTTGCTTACAGAGTTGAGGCAATATTTGTGAGGTAAGTCATAGAAAATCATACGACTGAACATGACAGGCATATTAACACGGAACGCTACACTGCAAAAAAAAATTGTTGATTTTACAGTATAATACTAGCACCCCAGCTGCCAGTATTATACCGTAAAATCAACAGTAATAAACAGTGAAATAAGCAGTAATACGCTACCGCGCATGCGCGCAAAGTAGAATAACAGTAGCGTATTACTGCATATTTTACTGTTTATTACTGTTAATTTTACGGTATAATACTGGCAGCTGGGGTGCTAGTATTATACTGTAAAATCTCACATCAAAACACTTTTTTACAATGTAACCATATGTTCAAAAATTATGAAATTTGGAGGATAGAAAATTTTAAGAGTAATTAAGAGTAATTTCAAAATTAAAAGGTATTTATTTATTTTTAACCACTTTAGCGAGTAAATTAATTCTGCCCATAAAGCAATATTTTTTAATTCTTGTTTATTTCTAAATAAAATCACAGTTAATTTTATCACAGGCCAGAAAACTAATTTCTTTACGCTGCATTGAAAGACAAAACTTACTGACCCACCCATCATATGTTCTTTGTCAACCGCCTCTCTTTTTATAAATCATTTTTGCAGAAAATAGCTATGCGTCACCACTCAAGAACCCCAAATTGATCAGACAGCGACACTTTGTCCCTCCTTCTAACTATCCCTTAACAAAAAGAAAAAAAACCCATAAATAAGATATGAAATACTTTAGCTCGTGGGTGTCCAGAAGACTTTTTGACCGCTGTGCCATAAAAAAATTGTTTCATTTTTGATTTACATGCAATTAATTTTCAGCACCAGTAGCATTCAAAGCAATATTAAGCGATGCGTGATATTATAAATGTAATTGCAGTTTTATTGAAGGCTTGTTTTTGATAGTTCTTTTATGAAGAAAAGGTGAGTTAATTTTATTGTAAAACTTGAAAATTTATGACAAAAAAAACTGACCAAATATCTTGTGAAGTGTCAAAAACAGTCTGTCTCTCTGATTAAGTATACTTTATAGTTAGTTAATACAAATTTTTATCGCTGTGTCAAAAGAAAAACCAGAACGAAAAATCATGCGCCATAGTTTATCCAACACCTTCTAACACTTCCGAAATACTTTTACAAATCTTAATCGTTTAATAAGGTCTTGGAAAAAGCATAACACATTTAAAAACCCAATTTTAGGAATTACCAACAATATTCAGGAAAATATCCGAATTCTTTTGTGCAGCCCTATGTAGGATGTATGTTTTTCAAATTTAGGTACTTATATGTTAGCTGGGCGCCAGTGATAACTCGCCAAATCTTGTTTCAATTGGCATCATTTGAATTGCAAACAACTAACGATCCATTGAGCAACAATTTCAACAACTAATGATACATTTTTACAAATTCTAAATGGTCTTAAAAGATATTGGGAACTTATATAATGTACACTCTAAAAATGAGATATTTTGAAACTGAGCAAAAAATAGTCAAATCTGAGTATGTCGCATGGACAAAATGGCTCCGAAACAAAATTACTCACGTTTGAAACATGTAATATACTCGTTTCTGAAAACATGCACACACTCAATAATAAAACATCCTATTTGAGTGTGTCCATGTTTCAAAAATGAGTATGAACTGACTTCTATGTGCTAATTTTTGAATATTTCCAAGTTTCAAAAATGAGTTTGAACTGATTCTAATCATTTTTGAGTATGTCCAGTTTCAAAAATGAGTATGAATTTGACCTCTATGAGCTCAGTTTTGAGTATGTCCATTTTTCAATATTCTGAGTATTTCTGGTATTTCAGAATTGAAATCATTGGGTCGTCCTATTTGAAACAAAAAGTTTCATAACAAAATGAAAACATCGATTTACTCAGATTTGAAAGTGTCATTTTTCTCAAAGTAAGTTTCTATTTTTTGCATATAAAATTAGACACATGCTTTCATTATGAAATAAAATGTTTCTAGTTTATGTTGTATTTTATTTTAACATTTTTGTAATGGACTAAGCCTAATCATTAATAGACCCGCTTACGAGAGATTTTGGTATTTGCATTGATATGCTCGATTTTAGGGTTTCGTTCATCTCACGAAACCCTATTACTCTCGCTTCGTTGTCTGACTATCACAGAGCCATTCTCAGAAACTATGTAACTTACAGAGTTGAAACTTTGTGTATATCTAGCTGAATACCAGCTATGAAGCTCAAAATATTAAAATCTGAAAAAATCGTATTATTTTAATAAATAGAGATACAAAAACAAAAATTCTAACAGCATTTTCCTATTAAATTTAAACATTTTTCGTTAAAGCAGTTGCCAAAAATTAAGAATCCACAATGAAATTCTTTCCACAATAATAGGTAGTGATGACAAAGTAAAAAAGAAACAAATTCTACAATAATTAATTTTCTATTGGACGATTTCCACGTGAAAAATGAAAATGAAACAAAAAGTTTCACCAATTGAAAAAAAAATATTAATATGAAATAAAAATGATTGACGTCATAGTGGTAATAAAACGAAATTTTCAAAGATTTTTCAATAATACAAGGAGTATGAATATATGTATGTACACAAAGCAGATTAATATCACGTCATTAGAGAATTAAAAAGAAAATCTGACGTCATATTGGAAGTTTAACGGATTTCTCAAATGATTGAGAATAATACAAAACGAGTATCAATATGAGTAATAGAGAATAGTAAATATATGAGTTTGAGAAACATATTGAATCATGATAAAAATCCGATTATGGAAATATTCTCATATTTTAACATTTTGAAGGTGCACAACATGTTTAATTTTGAAATTATTTTTTTTTAAATATCGCATTTAGTCCGCATGACAGATATTATTATGACAGAATATAATAGCGGGCTTCACCCGCTATCGGGCTGGTTTAGATATTCGAAAAAAAAAAAATAAAAAATCCCTGACGGCTCGGCCTACAGGCACAGGTAGATTTCGAAGACGCAGACCGTGGGGCGCCTGTTTGTCGGGAATTGCGGAAGAAATGACCTTTTTGCGATGATGCTGCAGTTGGAACCGCCTACTTCGAAACCAAACTTGGTTGCAGGCGGAGCCAGCAAGGATTTTTTTTTTTTTTTTTTTTTTTTTTTGCTATAAGAGTGGTCCTATAAAAAACATGTCAATATAAAAGTTTTAGATAATATTAAGAGGATTTATAATAAATTTAAGCGGACTTGAAATCTTGGGAATTGACGAAATTATGAATTTTTTTCTTCTAAAACCCCCCTTCCCCCCCTTAAGGCAATTTTTAATTATATCAAAAATCTGTCATACATAAGTTTTTGGCCCTGTTCCTAGAAGTAATAATAACTTTAAACGGATTCGATACGTATCATAATTAAGAAATTATGGTTTTTTTCTGTTTTCACAAAAAGCCCCCCCCATCCCCCCCCCCCCCCTTGGTTCGATTTTGCCCATTAACGAACTTGACCGAGATTTTATGCCCCTTGATTTTATGTAACAGTTTCGAAAAGATGCGGGAGTTGGAACCGCCTACTTCGAAAAATAAGCATGCGGAGCCGATAGGGATTGTTTTTGTTTTTAATTTTTTTTGCTATAACGGTTGGTCCTATAAAAAACATGTCAATATAAAAGTTTTAGATAATACTAAGAGGATTAATAATAAATTTACGCGGATTTGATATCTTGTGAATTGACGAAGCTATGATTTTTTTTCTTCTAAACCCCCCCCCCCCATTTTTAATTATATCAAAAATCTGTCATACATAAATTTTCGGCCCTCTTCCTAGAAGTAATAATAACTTTAAACGGATTCGATACGTATAATAATAAAGAAATTATGAGGGTTTTTCTGTTTTCACAAAAAGCCCCCCCCCCATTTCCCCCCCCCCCTTGGTTCGATTTTGCCCATTAACGAACTTGACCGAGATTTTATGCCCCTTGATTTTATGTATCAGTTTGGAAGAGATTTCTGCAGAATTTTTCCAGTTATCGTGGTCAGAAAAAAGTGACATAGATAGATAGATAGATAGATAGATAGATAGATAGATAAACTTTTGAACTGGGGGTGGTTTTGGGTTCTGGGTGTCATGATCGGCGTAAATCTGCAAAAAATTTTCAAAATTTCCAACTTAGGTGAGAATGTAATAGGTAGTATTTCTTACGAAATCTACCTAAAAATAGACCGGTAATTTTTTACTTTATAAAAAAACATGACTTTTTTTTTTGTTGTTGTTGCTAAATGAAATTTATTTGGATTTATTAAAGAAGGGATAAAGTGTTTTGAAAGGAATATTAAACGAAACCCTTTGAGCGATCTTCGATCACACTTACCCACTTGTTATGTGTTTAACATGATATTATGATTTAGCTATTTTAAGTTTTGATGATTAAGTAAGTTTTTCAAGATATTATATTACAATCTTAAAATATTGGCTATTTGTTATATTAGCTAATGTTAAAAGATTGGGCGAAAAAAAAGGGTTGGCAAGATAAAAAAAAATAATAATGGTGATCACTGGCGCCCGACTAACATAAAAGTACCCAATTGGGTTATGCGTTTTCCAAATTGTTTACTTAGACATAATCTTTCACGTTATTAAACTGTGAAGTTTTGTTAGAGTATTCTGAATTTGTTGGAAAGTGTTTCATAATCTATGCTTAACGCATCATCTTTCGTTGTTGTTAAAAAATTCTTATGGAACTGTTTTAGCATCAGTAAACTTTTCTTAATTCAGAATTTGATCGTATCAGTTGAAAAGTGTTTTTTAACTTCATATATCTAGTTACTAAAAATGATAGTGATCATCATAAGCATAATAAAAGATGAATCACGTAGTTTCATGTGTTATTCATGAAATCAAAGCTGTCAAATTTGTCAAACTACTTGAGATTATTTTTTAACGAAAGCATGAAAAATATAGTTATAAGAAGACTAAACTAATGACTATTTAATGACATAAAACCACAATAAGGATCTGTTTGTGACACTTTAATAATGACAAATTGTATTAATATTTTGAAAGCAGAATAAAAATTTGTAAACAAGATTAAATTTCATGAAGTATAAATATGCTAATGAGATGAGTGAGTGGCATGTCTGCAACACTTATAATTAATGTACAGAAATTTCCTAAATATTATTCTACAGTGCTTAAGAATTGAAAAGCTTATTGTTGAAGTATACCATAAAAAAACACTCTTTTATCATTTAATAGTTTATTATTAATTCAATTATGATTTTGCGTTGAGAAAACAATTTACAAATCCTGAAGATATAGTTTAAATAATGCTTTTTTTTTTCTGTTGTCATAGCTTATAAAGAAACGGGGCAAAAATTCTATATTTTAAAATAAATTGTAATTCGAACTTTCTATTAAGCAGGGAATTTTCCATAATCGGGATCCACGCCAAATTAAAGTGTTGTAAAGACATTTCATGGAACTAAATGATTTGAAGTCATGAAATTAGGCGTGTTTTTTCACAAACATTGAGTGTTTATAAAAGAACTAGCAGACTACGCCTGCTGCGCTGGTCGGTTTCTCCAAAAGAACCTTTATTTTTTTTACCCGTGAAGTTTTCGCTGTGGTACTCCATTGTGAAATTTGGTCATTTTTGAAATTCAATCTTTGAAAAATGGCATAATCAGTGGATTTGAAATTTATATCAAGAAAAATACAATTTTTTTACCTTTCTAACGCAATTTGTCTAACAATTTTCTGACAAATACTTTTCGAGGAATTAATTTTTTCAGTAATTTCAAATGTTTCATTTTCCGAGATTAATCTATGGCAACGATTAGCGAAATTCCCAGTCGTCAGCAACACGTACCTTTTTATTAAAGAGGATGCCTTTAAAAATAAACTATTTGTTCTTTTATTATTTGTAAACTAACTGTTAAAATTTAGTCATGGGACCTTTAAAGTTTGACAAATAATTTACAAAGAAACATAACACTTTTCTTCTTAGCTTATAATATGAAATAGTAATTGAAATCAGTTACTTACCACCGAGACAATTTTATTTATAATACTTTATATAAAATCTAAAATATAATAACATGACAATCAATAAATAATAAATAATATAATAACATAACATAATTAAAACACACCATTGTTATTCTTTATTATTTTTAAATACACTGAAAAAAAATTGTTGATATTAGGGTATAATACTAGCATCTTCAACATTTTTTTTTTTTTTTTTTTTTTTTTTTTTTTTTGCAGTGTACCTTTTGGTTTAGATTTTATAATTTTTCAGTTTGTCATGTTAGCACCATTTTATAAATAAATCTAGCCTGGAAATTGAACAACCTTCTTTCTGGACCTTTAATGCTTATGGTCTTTATATTTTCACATTGTGTATAGATGACATGTTTCTAATATAATTCTTTATTCGATTTAAGCAGCTAGAGCTTCTTTCACAATCAACAGTGTGGATTGGAATGGATATACAATATTCTATTGAAGGCGACCAAACATATTAGTTGCATGAAAAAAATCAAGCAATTTCTTAGTCATATTTATATATTTTTACTGAAAATTACGCTTGAACTATGCCCACCTCTTCGTACAATTCTGTGAAGCATGATTTTATCAATGTTTTAGGAAAATTATTTGGGGAAAAAAGCGAAAATTTCGTTTTATTTTCACACTAGCTGACCCGTTCGACGTTGCCAGGTCACGTGATAATAAATTTAAAGAAACTTCAAGTTTGTATGATTTTATATCTTTAACCCGATTTTGCATGACATTATATTTTTATAAGAAAAATTCATGAAAAAATATTGAATGATAAAAGCGTTCGTAAGAAGATATTCTCTCTTTCTCTTTTTTTTTTTTTTTTTTTTTTTTTTTTTTTCCACTTAGGATTATTTTATAATTATTTTTAAAAAAGTTCTTGTTGTCTGAACTCTTTGAAATCTTTATCAGTTATAAATAAAACTGTTTTAAAGCTCGTGTAAAAATTTCATGAACAAATATTGTTATCTAGTTGTAAAAGAAATGTGTTTTCTTCTCGCTTTTTTTTTTCATGTTTGTTTGTTTTCGCGTTGGCTCCTTTAACAGAACAATATAAAAAAAAAAAAAAGTTCTCATCTTCTGAACTCTCTGAAATTTCAATCAGCTATAAATGTAACTATATCCAAGCTCTCTTTAAAATTTTTTGAAAAAAAAAAATCTGAATATTTCGTTGTGAAAACATGAGTCGAAGCAGAGCGAAACACCATTTTTTTTTCGCGCTTTTTTTTCGAAAATGTCTGAGGTTTTATTTTTATTAAATACTTATGTACGTACGAATGTTTCGAAAATTTTATAGGGGTTGTAAATCTTCTCTACCGAGATGTTCTAAAAAGATTGTGTCGAAATACGGATGGTTAGATACTTTTAGCGTAGAAAAAAGTTCGTCTACGTGAGGCACGAAATGACCTGCGTTCGCTGGTATTTGTGAAATAGTTAAAAATAGTATTTTTAAAATCCAAATTCACATTTGATTAGAAGAAAGTTTTAGCTTTTAGAGCTTATTTTTGGTTTGTCGATACCTTTAAAATTGCGTCCTGAAAAGACGTTAACATAGGGAAAAAAACGTCCTTAAAAAAACGACCCTTTTTGAAAAAAAAAAAAAAATCAAAGGTTAACAACGATATTTTTTCGAATTAATTGCAACATTTCAGACGTAAGAATACGATCTTTTTGAATATGTCGTCCACTTTAAACTGTACCGAATGGTTTTGCCGATTTAGGCCGATTTAAAACTACAAAATAACACACAAATGCACGCACACACACACACAAAAAAAAAAAAAAAAAAAAAAAAAAAAAAAAAAAAAACGCGTGTTTGCTTTTTCAATCTCTCCCGATGCGTAAATCGGGTTCTGGGCATGCGCGAATGCTTTTGCCAAATTGCTAAGAAAGAGATGAATTTTTGGTGAGTTTCTAATTAAATATCTCGGCTAATTATCAAAATATTAAAAATGTGAGCCTCAAGTACACCAGGACATACCTTGGACTACCTAAACCTACATTTTCAAACCTGTGCGAGCTGTAGATTTTACTAGCAACAAACACACACACAAACAAAAATTTCCTATTATTAATATAGATTCTGGGAGTCTTTTTTTTTCATTTTGCGAGAAATGATTGAATGAATATGACGTGAACAACAATTATCGTTCATTTACAGGGGTGCGTTAAAGATTTCGGTTAAATACAGTACTGTCTTATGAGCAATACATGCTGGAAATGCGTTTTCAATTTCGGCATGCGGCCTTATGTTTAAATAACTTTTTGCATACTACGTGGTGTGTATAAATTCCATGGATCAGATACAGTGCTAAACAAAATAATTCGTAATCGTTAATGAGTGTGAGCTGGAATTGTTTAAGGTTGTGTTTAAAAAAAAAAAAAAAAAAAAAAAAAAAAAAAACGTTTGCATTTTCCAGCTGTGTACCATATTTAGTATATTAAGTGATGTTTGTAAAATATAAATAAATTCAGATACAAGTCTTCGGAAGGAACTGGATACATTGTCATCTATGGATGGTAATTTCTGAAAGTACGTTTTCAGTTGTGTTATGCTTTTTTTTCTGAATTACCGTATATACTCGTGTATAAGTCGACTCGTGTATGTCGACCTCCCCAATTCTTACGCTAAATTTTGGAAAAAATTGCATTTTCGTGTATAAGTCGAACCACATTTCTGGTAGTATGTTGAAAAGTGCTTTGTAATCGAAGATGAAAAAATAAATAAATTTTCATTAAATTAGTAAACTTTTTACGTTTCTAATCAGACTTTTTTTTCTTTTTTTTTTTTTTTTTTTAATTCAACATTTTAACACTGTATAATTATGTAAAACTGAAGAAGCTTAAACTATTTTGAAAGCTATTCACATCAATTTAATGATTACTAACTTTTTTTTTTTACTTTTTTTTTTTGAAAAATCTATTCAAGCTTTATTTACAAGGGTAAACAACTTCTTAAACTGCTAAAATATAGTACTTCTTTGTATTGTAGGACTTTTAGGAGAGAAATCTAGAAGCAATCTCAAGTTGAACTCTTTTTAAAAAAGGGAATTAAAATGTTGAAAGGGATGCCCCTGTATTAAAGGGAATTCTATCCCAAGAGATAATTAGTGCAGAACAATTACAGAGACATTATTGTTGAGATTTTTTTTATCAATCACCACTGTCCGCTTTTATCTGTCTCTCCAACCTAGACCCATATGTGATTAATTAAAAGAATTGCACATTCACCAATTATCTGCGAAAAAAATATGACTGCGATATTTCACTCCGCTATATACAGTGGTGGCCAAAAGTGTGGACATTTTTTGAAAGTTTCATGTTTTTCAACTTTGTGTGCTTGTAGAATATATTAATTTTCACTTAAATACAAACGTTTATATATCAAATTGAAGGTAATTTAATGTAAAATTTAATAATAAAAACAGTATTACAATATCTGTATTACAAAAAAAATTATGCAACTAATAGTAAGATCTATCTTAGATTTGCATTTTTTAAAACTGATACTTACACAATCAATACTTAGTAGGATAACCCTTATTTTTTAAGACAGCTTCACAGCGTCTTTTCATCGAGTGAACGAGTGTTTGAAGTTCATCTTTCGTAATCACATGGTGCCAAGAATCAATTATAGCTTCAATAAGTTGTCTTTTATTGGATGGACGTTTTTTTCGTACAAGAATTTTCAAACGTTGCCACAGATTTTCAATTGGATTGAGATCAGGGCTGTTTCCTGGCCATGGTAATATATCTATGCCTTTATTTTGAAACCATGCTTTGCATACTTTTGCTGTGTGGCATGGAGCTGAATCCTGCTGAAAAATAAATGGGGCGTTGTTGGGGAAGAGATCCCTGATGGAAGGTATCAATTTTGGTTCCAGGACAGTTTCGATGTATTTTTTGGCATTCAGGATGCCATCAATCACTTGAATTCGGCCCACACCATCTGCAGACATACATGCCGAAATCATGACATTTGTTGGGTTTTTTGTAGTTGCTTCAATGCAATCAGGATGAAGTGCTTCTCCTACTCTACGTCTCACGTATTTTCTACCATCCCTACCAAAGAGCGATATTTTACTCTCATCGCTCCAGATTACTTGCTTCGATTGATTTTCTGACCATTTAATGTGTTCTTTTGCCCACTTAACTCGTTTTTCGCGTTGCTTTTGATTTAAATATGGTTTTTTCCTTGGAATTCTAGCTTGTAGTCCAACTCCTGATAACCTTCTTCTTATTGTTCTTGAACTTACTGCAATACCCGCTGCATTCATTTCACATCTAATGGCATCTGATGAAATTTTTCTATCTTGAAGGCATAGCCGTTTAATTTTTCTATCGGCAGTAGCACTTGTGCATTTTTTTCGGCCTGATTTGGCCTTATTTTCCACTGATTTCGTTTTTTCATAACGTAACCAGAACTTTCGTACACCAGAACAAGTCACTGAACCACCAACTTGTCTTGCGATTTCAGCATAAGAGAGGCCATTTTCTCTCAATATGACAATTCGGCTTCTTTTTGTAGATGTCCAATTAGTTCTTCTTGTTGATGACATTGTTTAAAATTAGTTTAATTAAAATAAAAGGACTTTAAATATTCAAAAACAGTAATACTCTATTTAATTGTACTAGTATGCATCATTCCGCAAAATATTTCCGCAACAATAACTCTTTTACCATCCAAATAACCTAAACTATAGTTACAGACATTTGATTGGTCCTCAGAACAGTGTTTGTGATTGGCTAGTATGCTTTTATTACAAAACACGTCCTTATTCAAAACGATGTGTGTTTGTTTGTTCTACTAAAATGAGCATAACTTTTTTTGTAATACAGATATTGTAATACTGTTTTTATTATTAAATTCTACATTAAATTACCTTAAATTGGATATATAAACGCTTGTATTTTAGTGAAAATTAATATATTCTACAAGCACACAAAGTTGAAAAACATGAATCTTTCAAAAAATGTCCAAACTTTTGGCCACCACTGTATATATTTTTTTACTTACTCGTGTATAAGTCGACCCCCCATTTTCAGCTCCCAATTTTTGTCTAAAATTCTTCGACTTATACACGAGTATATACGGTAATTCGTTTTAAAAATAAATCGTTGCATTTTTTTCCTATTGTATTACGGTTTATTTTTTCTCGATACATTGATTTATTTTATTTTCTGTGTAATGTTAAGTAACGAAATTTTAATCTGAAAACTCTCATATTCAATTGAAATGAGTTTTTGAATTAGCATTTGTGAGAATCGATTCTCGAACATCCATATTAGAATATCAGAATCGATGCTTATTGCGATAGATGGTGTTTTATACAATGCCGATGTTTAAGGATAATCGATTTTTGCAGAATCGCTCATCACTGAAATAGGTTTTGAATATTTATATTATTATTTTTAGCGATACAGCGCTAAAGTTACTAGATTAGGTTCTACTGATTTATCTCTCTGCTGATGCTTGTTTTAAATTTAATACAATATCTGTTTAAAATTACTGGCACGACTTATTTGTTACCAAGTTTTTAGGAACTAATTGTTATTTAATTATAAACAAGCATTTTTCGTAATATATTTTGAGGAATAATCAATTTGAAATTAGAAATATAGTGCTTAAAGTTAATTCAATCTAAAAAAACTAATTATATCTAGAGTTAATTCGAACAATTTTAATTATCATAATCGTTCTCATATTCGACTGAAAAGACTTTTTGAATTACCATTTTTCAAAAGAAAGAGGTTGAAAGAATTAAAAATTTTATAACAACTTTCAGCGTAATATAGATTTTTATGGATTTGATTTTGTGATTACGTAATTACTTCAGATAGCATTTCCAGTCTTTATGTCTTCTTTTTTATATATACATCGATGATTGCATGCAGATTGAATGACATTTAACTAATCAAATTCAGAAATTCTAAAAATTTGAATATTTCGCTTTGATTCTCGATTTGAAATACATATTTATCCCTATACAAAATTCCCAAATGCTACATACTGCTATTATTTATCTGAGTTTAGCGTAAAAACAAAAAATATGTGAGCACTGAACAAGAAAATAATATGAATATGTAAAGCATTCTTTAAATTAAAAAATTTTCAAAACTTCTAAAAGACAAATTTAAATATAAATTTAAGTCTTTATGTGTAGTTCCTTGAAGTGTTTCTACACTAAATGGATATTTCAAGGACGCGAAATAATGATGTACACGGCATTGTTTTAGTGGGGTTTTATACCAGTTAGAATCGTTTATATATACTTTTAAAAAAACTGCTTTGACTCAATTTTTAATATTTTGTCAGTTATGGGGTTTCTGAAATAAATAACTCAATGAAAGTACAACACGTTGTATTACTTAAAAATCATTCACTATATTTGGCGCAACTAATATAATCCATTCCCCCAATGACACCCAAGCTTCTGTCCGAATGAGAATGATATACAAAGATTGCAGGCAGCCATGTCCTACGATCAAAGAAACCACGCCCACTAAAGTATGAAAGTACAACTCGTTACTACTTTAAACTATATTTGGTGAAACTAACATATTACATTCCCTCAATGACTCCCAAGCTGCTGTCCGACTGAAAGTAATATTCAAAGATTTGAGGCAGCCATGTTTTAGGATCAAAGATACCACACCCACTAACGTACGAAACATTCTTTTTCCTCACATAGATTCTGACATTAATATAAATTCGTAAGGAATATTCAGTTTCCCACATTTTAAAAACAGGTTTAATATAAGAAAATAAAAATCATCATACGGTTTATGGAAAGAAGTTTCCGTGTTTATTTTATTGTTATTTTTTTTTTTTTTTGTCTCACCAAAAAAATTTCATCATTCACGAACTATGTTATCGTACTGTTATCATACATGAGTCTGTGTATGACATTTGAGGTGGCGCAGGATCTGATTATTTTGCGTTTTGCTGTCGTAGAAAACCCACACAGAAAATCCAACCCCATCAATCTGAAACCAGATAGAACGCAAATAACATTTACATTAATAATACAATGAGAAAAGCCGCATAGGCTTTTGCTCATTATTTTAAGCTCAACTACAAATAGCTAGAGGATAATATCAAAAGCAAGGGTATTAAATTTAATTGTAAATAATCTCCAAACTTTACTGATGTGAGTTTAATATACTTCCAGTGTTATAAGAGTCACTAAATAAGCTTAACTGAGTTGACTTTTCCAATTTCAAAATTACGAAAAACAGGTCTTGTAGCTCTTTTGAGAGTGCAAAACCATTATTTAATTAGTTAGAAATCGATAACGAAAAACAAATGGTAGTTTTCAAGCCATTGAACATACAAAATAAAATCTAAACGCCTTTTTTTTTTTTTTTTTTTTTTTTTTTTTTTTTGTAACATCGTTTTCAAAATCGGTGCACACTATAGCTTTCACAATTTTCAATAGAACAATTAATTCGTTTTAAAAATAAATCGTTGCATTTTTATCCTATTGTATTACGGTTTATTTTTTCGATACATTGATTTATTTCATTTTCTGTGTAATGTTAAGTAACGAAATTTTAATCTGAAAACTCTCATATTCAATTGAAATGAGTTTTTGAATTACCATTTGTGAGAATCGATTCTAGAACATACATACTAGAATATCAGAATCGATTCTCATTGCGATAGATGCTGTTTTATACAATGCCGATGTTTAAGGATAATCGATTTTTCCGGAAAAGCTCATCACATATTTATCCCTATAAAAAAAATTCCCAAATGCTACATACTGCTATTATTTATCTGAGTTTAGCGTAAAAACAAAAAATATGTGAGTTCTGAACAAGAAAATAATATGAACATGTAAAGCATTCTTTAAATTAAAAATTTTCAAAACTTCTAAAAGACACATTTAAATATAAATTTAAGTCTTTATACGTAGTTCCTTGAAGTGTTTCTACACTAAATGGAGATTTCAAGGACGCGAAATAATGATGTATACGACATTATTTTAGTGGGGTTTTATACCAGTTAGAATTGTTTATATATACTCGTAAAAAAACTGCTTTGACTCAATTTTTAATATTTTGTCAGTTATGGGGTTTCTGAAATAAAAAACTCAATGAAAGTACAACACGTTGTATTACTTAAAAATCGTTTACTATATTTGGCGCAACTAATATAATCCATTCCCCCAATGACACCCAAGCTTCTGTCTGACTGAGAATGATATACAAAGATTGCAGGCAGCCATGTCCTACGATCAAAGAAACCACGCCCACTAAAGTACAACTCGTTACTACTTTAAGCTATATTTGGCGAAACTAACATATTACATTCCCTGAATGACTCCCAAGCTTCTGTCCGACTGAAAGTAATATTCAAAGATTTGAAGCAGCCATGTTTTAGGATCAAAGATACCACGCCCACTAACGTACTAAACATTCTTTTTCCTCACATAGATTCTGATATTGATATAAATTCGTAAGGAATATTCAGTTTCCCACATTTTAAAAACAGGTTTAATATAAGAAAATAAAAATTACCAAAAATAAAAATCATCATACGGTTTATGGAAAGAAGTTTCCGTGTTTATTTTATTGTTATTTTTTTTTTTTTTTTGTCTCACCAAAAAAATTTCATCATTCACGAACTATGTTATCGTACTGTTATCATAGATGAGTCTGTGTATGACATTTGAGGTGGCGCAGGATCTGATTATTTTGCGTTTTGCTGTCGTAGAAAACCCACACAGAAAATCCAACCCCATCAATCTGAAACCAGATAGAACGCAAATAACATTTACATTAATAATACAATGAGAAAAGCCGCATAGGCTTTTGCTCATTATTTTAAGCTCAACTACAAATAGCTAGAGGATAATATCAAAAGCAAGGGTATTAAATTTAATTGTAAATAATCTCCAAACTTTACTGATGTGAGTTTAATATACTTCCAGTGTTATAAGAGTCGCTAAATAAGCTTAACTGAGTTGACTTTTCCAATTTCAAAATTACGAAAAACAGGTCTTGTAGCTCTTGTTAGAGTGCAAAACCATTATTTATTTAGTTAGAAATCGATAACGAAAAACAAATGGCAGTTTTCAAGCCATTGAACATACAAAATAAAATCTAAACGCCTTTTTTTTTTTTTTTTTTTTTTTTTTTTTGTAACATCGTTTTCAAAATCGGTGCACACTATAGCTTTCACAATTTTCAATAGAACAATTAATTCGTTTTAAAAATAAATCGTTGCATTTTTATCCTATTGTATTACGGTTTATTTTTTCGATACATTGATTTATTTCATTTTCTGTGTAATGTTAAGTAACGAAATTTTAATCTGAAAACTCTCATATTCAATTGAAATGAGTTTTTGAATTACCATTTGTGAGAATCGATTCTAGAACATACATACTAGAATATCAGAATCGATTCTCATTGCGATAGATGCTGTTTTATACAATGCCGATGTTTAAGGATAATCGATTTTTCCGGAATCGCTCATCACATATTTATCCCTATAAAAAAATTCCCAAATGCTACATACTGCTATTATTTATCTGAGTTTAGCGTAAAAACAAAAAATATGTGAGTTCTGAACAAGAAAATAATATGAACATGTAAAGCATTCTTTAAATTAAAAATTTTCAAAACTTCTAAAAGACACATTTAAATATAAATTTAAGTCTTTATACGTAGTTCCTTGAAGTGTTTCTACACTAAATGGAGATTTCAAGGACGCGAAATAATGATGTATACGACATTATTTTAGTGGGGTTTTATACCAGTTAGAATCGTTTATATATACTCGTAAAAAAACTGCTTTGACTCAATTTTTAATATTTTGTCAGTTATGGGGTTTCTGAAATAAAAAACTCAATGAAAGTACAACACGTTGTATTACTTAAAAATCGTTTACTATATTTGGCGCAACTAATATAATCCATTCCCCAATGACACCCAAGCTTCTGTCTGACTGAGAATGATATACAAAGATTGCAGGCAGCCATGTCCTACGATCAAAGAAACCACGCCCACTAAAGTACAACTCGTTACTACTTTAAGCTATATTTGGCGAAACTAACATATTACATTCCCTGAATGACTCCCAAGCTTCTGCCCGACTGAAAGTAATATTCAAAGATTTGAAGCAGCCATGTTTTAGGATCAAAGATACCACGCCCACTAACGTACTAAACATTCTTTTTCCTCACATAGATTCTGATATTGATATAAATTCGTATGGAATATTCAGTTTCCCACATTTTAAAAACAGGTTTAATATAAGAAAATAAAAATTACCAAAAATAAAAATCATCATACGGTTTATGGAAAGAAGTTCCCATGTTTATTGTATTGTTATTTGTTTTTTTTTTTTTTCCAAAAAAATTTCATCATTCACGAACTATGTTATCGTACTGTTATCATAGATGAGTCTGTGTATGGCATTTGAGGTGGCGCAGGATCTGATTATTATGCGTTTTGCTGTAGTAGAAAATCCAACACCATCAATCTGTACCAGATAGAACGCAGATAACATTTACATTAACAATACAATGAGAAATGCCGTATAGGTTTTTGCTCATTATTTTAAGTTCAACTACAAATAGCAAGAGGATAATATTAAAAGCAAGGGTATTAAATTTAATTGTAAATAATCTCCGAACTTTACTGATGTGAGTTTAATATACTTCTAGTGTTATAAGAGTGACTAAATAAGCTTAACTGAGTTGACTTTTCCAACTTCAAAATTACGAAAAACAGGTCTTGTAGCTCTTTATGAGTGCAAAACCATTATTTAATTAGTTAGAAATCGATAACGAAAAACAAATGGCAGTTTTCAAAGCCATTTAACATACAAAATAAAATCTAAACGCCTTTTTTTTTTTTTTTTGTAACATCGTTTTCAAAATCGGTGCATACTATAGCTTTCACAATTTTCAATAGAACAATTAATTCGTTTTAAAAATAAATCGTTGCATTTTTATCCTATTGTATTACGGTTTATTTTTTCGATACATTGATTTATTTCATTTTCTGTGTAATGTTAAGTAACGAAATTTTAATCTGAAAACTCTCATATTCAATTGAAATGAGTTTTTGAATTAGCATTTGTGAGAATCGATTCTCGAACATCCATATTAGAATATCAGAATCGATGCTTATTGCGATAGATGGTGTTTTATACAATGCCGATGTTTAAGGATAATCGATTTTTGCAGAATCGCTCATCACTGAAATAGGTTTTGAATATTTATATTATTATTTTTAGCGATACAGCGCTAAAGTTACTAGATTAGGTTCTACTGATTTATCTCTCTGCTGATGCTTGTTTTAAATTTAATACAATATCTGTTTAAAATTACTGGCACGACTTATTTGTTACCAAGTTTTTAGGAACTAATTGTTATTTAATTATAAACAAGCATTTTTCGTAATATATTTTGAGGAATAATCAATTTGAAATTAGAAATATAGTGCTTAAAGTTAATTCAATCTAAAAAAACTAATTATATCTAGAGTTAATTCGAACAATTTTAATTATCATAATCGTTCTCATATTCGACTGAAAAGACTTTTTGAATTACCATTTTTCAAAAGAAAGAGGTTGAAAGAATTAAAAATTTTATAACAACTTTCAGCGTAATATAGATTTTTATGGATTTGATTTTGTGATTACGTAATTACTTCAGATAGCATTTCCAGTCTTTATGTCTTCTTTTTTATATATACATCGATGATTGCATGCAGATTGAATGACATTTAACTAATCAAATTCAGAAATTCTAAAAATTTGAATATTTCGCTTTGATTCTCGATTTGAAATACATATTTATCCCTATACAAAATTCCCAAATGCTACATACTGCTATTATTTATCTGAGTTTAGCGTAAAAACAAAAAATATGTGAGCACTGAACAAGAAAATAATATGAATATGTAAAGCATTCTTTAAATTAAAAAATTTTCAAAACTTCTAAAAGACAAATTTAAATATAAATTTAAGTCTTTATGTGTAGTTCCTTGAAGTGTTTCTACACTAAATGGATATTTCAAGGACGCGAAATAATGATGTACACGGCATTGTTTTAGTGGGGTTTTATACCAGTTAGAATCGTTTATATATACTTTTAAAAAAACTGCTTTGACTCAATTTTTAATATTTTGTCAGTTATGGGGTTTCTGAAATAAATAACTCAATGAAAGTACAACACGTTGTATTACTTAAAAATCATTCACTATATTTGGCGCAACTAATATAATCCATTCCCCCAATGACACCCAAGCTTCTGTCCGAATGAGAATGATATACAAAGATTGCAGGCAGCCATGTCCTACGATCAAAGAAACCACGCCCACTAAAGTATGAAAGTACAACTCGTTACTACTTTAAACTATATTTGGTGAAACTAACATATTACATTCCCTCAATGACTCCCAAGCTGCTGTCCGACTGAAAGTAATATTCAAAGATTTGAGGCAGCCATGTTTTAGGATCAAAGATACCACACCCACTAACGTACGAAACATTCTTTTTCCTCACATAGATTCTGACATTAATATAAATTCGTAAGGAATATTCAGTTTCCCACATTTTAAAAACAGGTTTAATATAAGAAAATAAAAATCATCATACGGTTTATGGAAAGAAGTTTCCGTGTTTATTTTATTGTTATTTTTTTTTTTTTTTGTCTCACCAAAAAAATTTCATCATTCACGAACTATGTTATCGTACTGTTATCATACATGAGTCTGTGTATGACATTTGAGGTGGCGCAGGATCTGATTATTTTGCGTTTTGCTGTCGTAGAAAACCCACACAGAAAATCCAACCCCATCAATCTGAAACCAGATAGAACGCAAATAACATTTACATTAATAATACAATGAGAAAAGCCGCATAGGCTTTTGCTCATTATTTTAAGCTCAACTACAAATAGCTAGAGGATAATATCAAAAGCAAGGGTATTAAATTTAATTGTAAATAATCTCCAAACTTTACTGATGTGAGTTTAATATACTTCCAGTGTTATAAGAGTCACTAAATAAGCTTAACTGAGTTGACTTTTCCAATTTCAAAATTACGAAAAACAGGTCTTGTAGCTCTTTTGAGAGTGCAAAACCATTATTTAATTAGTTAGAAATCGATAACGAAAAACAAATGGTAGTTTTCAAGCCATTGAACATACAAAATAAAATCTAAACGCCTTTTTTTTTTTTTTTTTTTTTTTTTTTTTTTTTGTAACATCGTTTTCAAAATCGGTGCACACTATAGCTTTCACAATTTTCAATAGAACAATTAATTCGTTTTAAAAATAAATCGTTGCATTTTTATCCTATTGTATTACGGTTTATTTTTTCGATACATTGATTTATTTCATTTTCTGTGTAATGTTAAGTAACGAAATTTTAATCTGAAAACTCTCATATTCAATTGAAATGAGTTTTTGAATTACCATTTGTGAGAATCGATTCTAGAACATACATACTAGAATATCAGAATCGATTCTCATTGCGATAGATGCTGTTTTATACAATGCCGATGTTTAAGGATAATCGATTTTTCCGGAAAAGCTCATCACATATTTATCCCTATAAAAAAATTCCCAAATGCTACATACTGCTATTATTTATCTGAGTTTAGCGTAAAAACAAAAAATATGTGAGTTCTGAACAAGAAAATAATATGAACATGTAAAGCATTCTTTAAATTAAAAATTTTCAAAACTTCTAAAAGACACATTTAAATATAAATTTAAGTCTTTATACGTAGTTCCTTGAAGTGTTTCTACACTAAATGGAGATTTCAAGGACGCGAAATAATGATGTATACGACATTATTTTAGTGGGGTTTTATACCAGTTAGAATTGTTTATATATACTCGTAAAAAAACTGCTTTGACTCAATTTTTAATATTTTGTCAGTTATGGGGTTTCTGAAATAAAAAACTCAATGAAAGTACAACACGTTGTATTACTTAAAAATCGTTTACTATATTTGGCGCAACTAATATAATCCATTCCCCCAATGACACCCAAGCTTCTGTCTGACTGAGAATGATATACAAAGATTGCAGGCAGCCATGTCCTACGATCAAAGAAACCACGCCCACTAAAGTACAACTCGTTACTACTTTAAGCTATATTTGGCGAAACTAACATATTACATTCCCTGAATGACTCCCAAGCTTCTGTCCGACTGAAAGTAATATTCAAAGATTTGAAGCAGCCATGTTTTAGGATCAAAGATACCACGCCCACTAACGTACTAAACATTCTTTTTCCTCACATAGATTCTGATATTGATATAAATTCGTAAGGAATATTCAGTTTCCCACATTTTAAAAACAGGTTTAATATAAGAAAATAAAAATTACCAAAAATAAAAATCATCATACGGTTTATGGAAAGAAGTTTCCGTGTTTATTTTATTGTTATTTTTTTTTTTTTTTTGTCTCACCAAAAAAATTTCATCATTCACGAACTATGTTATCGTACTGTTATCATAGATGAGTCTGTGTATGACATTTGAGGTGGCGCAGGATCTGATTATTTTGCGTTTTGCTGTCGTAGAAAACCCACACAGAAAATCCAACCCCATCAATCTGAAACCAGATAGAACGCAAATAACATTTACATTAATAATACAATGAGAAAAGCCGCATAGGCTTTTGCTCATTATTTTAAGCTCAACTACAAATAGCTAGAGGATAATATCAAAAGCAAGGGTATTAAATTTAATTGTAAATAATCTCCAAACTTTACTGATGTGAGTTTAATATACTTCCAGTGTTATAAGAGTCGCTAAATAAGCTTAACTGAGTTGACTTTTCCAATTTCAAAATTACGAAAAACAGGTCTTGTAGCTCTTGTTAGAGTGCAAAACCATTATTTATTTAGTTAGAAATCGATAACGAAAAACAAATGGCAGTTTTCAAGCCATTGAACATACAAAATAAAATCTAAACGCCTTTTTTTTTTTTTTTTTTTTTTTTTTTTTGTAACATCGTTTTCAAAATCGGTGCACACTATAGCTTTCACAATTTTCAATAGAACAATTAATTCGTTTTAAAAATAAATCGTTGCATTTTTATCCTATTGTATTACGGTTTATTTTTTCGATACATTGATTTATTTCATTTTCTGTGTAATGTTAAGTAACGAAATTTTAATCTGAAAACTCTCATATTCAATTGAAATGAGTTTTTGAATTACCATTTGTGAGAATCGATTCTAGAACATACATACTAGAATATCAGAATCGATTCTCATTGCGATAGATGCTGTTTTATACAATGCCGATGTTTAAGGATAATCGATTTTTCCGGAATCGCTCATCACATATTTATCCCTATAAAAAAATTCCCAAATGCTACATACTGCTATTATTTATCTGAGTTTAGCGTAAAAACAAAAAATATGTGAGTTCTGAACAAGAAAATAATATGAACATGTAAAGCATTCTTTAAATTAAAAATTTTCAAAACTTCTAAAAGACACATTTAAATATAAATTTAAGTCTTTATACGTAGTTCCTTGAAGTGTTTCTACACTAAATGGAGATTTCAAGGACGCGAAATAATGATGTATACGACATTATTTTAGTGGGGTTTTATACCAGTTAGAATCGTTTATATATACTCGTAAAAAAACTGCTTTGACTCAATTTTTAATATTTTGTCAGTTATGGGGTTTCTGAAATAAAAAACTCAATGAAAGTACAACACGTTGTATTACTTAAAAATCGTTTACTATATTTGGCGCAACTAATATAATCCATTCCCCAATGACACCCAAGCTTCTGTCTGACTGAGAATGATATACAAAGATTGCAGGCAGCCATGTCCTACGATCAAAGAAACCACGCCCACTAAAGTACAACTCGTTACTACTTTAAGCTATATTTGGCGAAACTAACATATTACATTCCCTGAATGACTCCCAAGCTTCTGCCCGACTGAAAGTAATATTCAAAGATTTGAAGCAGCCATGTTTTAGGATCAAAGATACCACGCCCACTAACGTACTAAACATTCTTTTTCCTCACATAGATTCTGATATTGATATAAATTCGTATGGAATATTCAGTTTCCCACATTTTAAAAACAGGTTTAATATAAGAAAATAAAAATTACCAAAAATAAAAATCATCATACGGTTTATGGAAAGAAGTTCCCATGTTTATTGTATTGTTATTTGTTTTTTTTTTTTTTCCAAAAAAATTTCATCATTCACGAACTATGTTATCGTACTGTTATCATAGATGAGTCTGTGTATGGCATTTGAGGTGGCGCAGGATCTGATTATTATGCGTTTTGCTGTAGTAGAAAATCCAACACCATCAATCTGTACCAGATAGAACGCAGATAACATTTACATTAACAATACAATGAGAAATGCCGTATAGGTTTTTGCTCATTATTTTAAGTTCAACTACAAATAGCAAGAGGATAATATTAAAAGCAAGGGTATTAAATTTAATTGTAAATAATCTCCGAACTTTACTGATGTGAGTTTAATATACTTCTAGTGTTATAAGAGTGACTAAATAAGCTTAACTGAGTTGACTTTTCCAACTTCAAAATTACGAAAAACAGGTCTTGTAGCTCTTTATGAGTGCAAAACCATTATTTAATTAGTTAGAAATCGATAACGAAAAACAAATGGCAGTTTTCAAAGCCATTTAACATACAAAATAAAATCTAAACGCCTTTTTTTTTTTTTTTTGTAACATCGTTTTCAAAATCGGTGCATACTATAGCTTTCACAATTTTCAATAGAACAATTAATTCGTTTTAAAAATAAATCGTTGCATTTTTATCCTATTGTATTACGGTTTATTTTTTCGATACATTGATTTATTTCATTTTCTGTGTAATGTTAAGTAACGAAATTTTAATCTGAAAACTCTCATATTCAATTGAAATGAGTTTTTGAATTAGCATTTGTGAGAATCGATTCTCGAACATCCATATTAGAATATCAGAATCGATGCTTATTGCGATAGATGGTGTTTTATACAATGCCGATGTTTAAGGATAATCGATTTTTGCAGAATCGCTCATCACTGAAATAGGTTTTGAATATTTATATTATTATTTTTAGCGATACAGCGCTAAAGTTACTAGATTAGGTTCTACTGATTTATCTCTCTGCTGATGCTTGTTTTAAATTTAATACAATATCTGTTTAAAATTACTGGCACGACTTATTTGTTACCAAGTTTTTAGGAACTAATTGTTATTTAATTATAAACAAGCATTTTTCGTAATATATTTTGAGGAATAATCAATTTGAAATTAGAAATATAGTGCTTAAAGTTAATTCAATCTAAAAAAACTAATTATATCTAGAGTTAATTCGAACAATTTTAATTATCATAATCGTTCTCATATTCGACTGAAAAGACTTTTTGAATTACCATTTTTCAAAAGAAAGAGGTTGAAAGAATTAAAAATTTTATAACAACTTTCAGCGTAATATAGATTTTTATGGATTTGATTTTGTGATTACGTAATTACTTCAGATAGCATTTCCAGTCTTTATGTCTTCTTTTTTATATATACATCGATGATTGCATGCAGATTGAATGACATTTAACTAATCAAATTCAGAAATTCTAAAAATTTGAATATTTCGCTTTGATTCTCGATTTGAAATACATATTTATCCCTATACAAAATTCCCAAATGCTACATACTGCTATTATTTATCTGAGTTTAGCGTAAAAACAAAAAATATGTGAGCACTGAACAAGAAAATAATATGAATATGTAAAGCATTCTTTAAATTAAAAAATTTTCAAAACTTCTAAAAGACAAATTTAAATATAAATTTAAGTCTTTATGTGTAGTTCCTTGAAGTGTTTCTACACTAAATGGATATTTCAAGGACGCGAAATAATGATGTACACGGCATTGTTTTAGTGGGGTTTTATACCAGTTAGAATCGTTTATATATACTTTTAAAAAAACTGCTTTGACTCAATTTTTAATATTTTGTCAGTTATGGGGTTTCTGAAATAAATAACTCAATGAAAGTACAACACGTTGTATTACTTAAAAATCATTCACTATATTTGGCGCAACTAATATAATCCATTCCCCCAATGACACCCAAGCTTCTGTCCGAATGAGAATGATATACAAAGATTGCAGGCAGCCATGTCCTACGATCAAAGAAACCACGCCCACTAAAGTATGAAAGTACAACTCGTTACTACTTTAAACTATATTTGGTGAAACTAACATATTACATTCCCTCAATGACTCCCAAGCTGCTGTCCGACTGAAAGTAATATTCAAAGATTTGAGGCAGCCATGTTTTAGGATCAAAGATACCACACCCACTAACGTACGAAACATTCTTTTTCCTCACATAGATTCTGACATTAATATAAATTCGTAAGGAATATTCAGTTTCCCACATTTTAAAAACAGGTTTAATATAAGAAAATAAAAATCATCATACGGTTTATGGAAAGAAGTTTCCGTGTTTATTTTATTGTTATTTTTTTTTTTTTTTGTCTCACCAAAAAAATTTCATCATTCACGAACTATGTTATCGTACTGTTATCATACATGAGTCTGTGTATGACATTTGAGGTGGCGCAGGATCTGATTATTTTGCGTTTTGCTGTCGTAGAAAACCCACACAGAAAATCCAACCCCATCAATCTGAAACCAGATAGAACGCAAATAACATTTACATTAATAATACAATGAGAAAAGCCGCATAGGCTTTTGCTCATTATTTTAAGCTCAACTACAAATAGCTAGAGGATAATATCAAAAGCAAGGGTATTAAATTTAATTGTAAATAATCTCCAAACTTTACTGATGTGAGTTTAATATACTTCCAGTGTTATAAGAGTCGCTAAATAAGCTTAACTGAGTTGACTTTTCCAATTTCAAAATTACGAAAAACAGGTCTTGTAGCTCTTTTTAGAGTGCAAAACCATTATTTATTTAGTTAGAAATCGATAACGAAAAACAAATGGCAGTTTTCAAGCCATTGAACATACAAAATAAAATCTAAACGCCTTTTTTTTTTTTTTTTTTTTTTTTTTTTTGTAACATCGTTTTCAAAATCGGTGCACACTATAGCTTTCACAATTTTCAATAGAACAATTAATTCGTTTTAAAAATAAATCGTTGCATTTTTATCCTATTGTATTACGGTTTATTTTTTCGATACATTGATTTATTTCATTTTCTGTGTAATGTTAAGTAACGAAATTTTAATCTGAAAACTCTCATATTCAATTGAAATGAGTTTTTGAATTACCATTTGTGAGAATCGATTCTAGAACATACATACTAGAATATCAGAATCGATTCTCATTGCGATAGATGCTGTTTTATACAATGCCGATGTTTAAGGATAATCGATTTTTCCGGAATCGCTCATCACATATTTATCCCTATAAAAAAATTCCCAAATGCTACATACTGCTATTATTTATCTGAGTTTAGCGTAAAAACAAAAAATATGTGAGTTCTGAACAAGAAAATAATATGAACATGTAAAGCATTCTTTAAATTAAAAATTTTCAAAACTTCTAAAAGACACATTTAAATATAAATTTAAGTCTTTATACGTAGTTCCTTGAAGTGTTTCTACACTAAATGGAGATTTCAAGGACGCGAAATAATGATGTATACGACATTATTTTAGTGGGGTTTTATACCAGTTAGAATCGTTTATATATACTCGTAAAAAAACTGCTTTGACTCAATTTTTAATATTTTGTCAGTTATGGGGTTTCTGAAATAAAAAACTCAATGAAAGTACAACACGTTGTATTACTTAAAAATCGTTTACTATATTTGGCGCAACTAATATAATCCATTCCCCCAATGACACCCAAGCTTCTGTCTGACTGAGAATGATATACAAAGATTGCAGGCAGCCATGTCCTACGATCAAAGAAACCACGCCCACTAAAGTACAACTCGTTACTACTTTAAGCTATATTTGGCGAAACTAACATATTACATTCCCTGAATGACTCCCAAGCTTCTGCCCGACTGAAAGTAATATTCAAAGATTTGAAGCAGCCATGTTTTAGGATCAAAGATACCACGCCCACTAACGTACGAAACATTCTTTTTCCTCACATAGATTCTGATATTGATATAAATTCGTATGGAATATTCAGTTTCCCACATTTTAAAAACAGGTTTAATATAAGAAAATAAAAATTACCAAAAATAAAAATCATCATACGGTTTATGGAAAGAAGTTCCCATGTTTATTGTATTGTTATTTGTTTTTTTTTTTTTTCCAAAAAAATTTCATCATTCACGAACTATGTTATCGTACTGTTATCATAGATGAGTCTGTGTATGGCATTTGAGGTGGCGCAGGATCTGATTATTATGCGTTTTGCTGTAGTAGAAAATCCAACACCATCAATCTGTACCAGATAGAACGCAGATAACATTTACATTAACAATACAATGAGAAATGCCGTATAGGTTTTTGCTCATTATTTTAAGTTCAACTACAAATAGCAAGAGGATAATATTAAAAGCAAGGGTATTAAATTTAATTGTAAATAATCTCCGAACTTTACTGATGTGAGTTTAATATACTTCTAGTGTTATAAGAGTGACTAAATAAGCTTAACTGAGTTGACTTTTCCAACTTCAAAATTACGAAAAACAGGTCTTGTAGCTCTTTATGAGTGCAAAACCATTATTTAATTAGTTAGAAATCGATAACGAAAAACAAATGGCAGTTTTCAAAGCCATTTAACATACAAAATAAAATCTAAACGCCTTTTTTTTTTTTTTTTGTAACATCGTTTTCAAAATCGGTGCATACTATAGCTTTCACAATTTTCAATAGAACAATTAATTCGTTTTAAAAATAAATCGTTGCATTTTTATCCTATTGTATTACGGTTTATTTTTTCGATACATTGATTTATTTCATTTTCTGTGTAATGTTAAGTAACGAAATTTTAATCTGAAAACTCTCATATTCAATTGAAATGAGTTTTTGAATTAGCATTTGTGAGAATCGATTCTCGAACATCCATATTAGAATATCAGAATCGATGCTTATTGCGATAGATGGTGTTTTATACAATGCCGATGTTTAAGGATAATCGATTTTTGCAGAATCGCTCATCACTGAAATAGGTTTTGAATATTTATATTATTATTTTTAGCGATACAGCGCTAAAGTTACTAGATTAGGTTCTACTGATTTATCTCTCTGCTGATGCTTGTTTTAAATTTAATACAATATCTGTTTAAAATTACTGGCACGACTTATTTGTTACCAAGTTTTTAGGAACTAATTGTTATTTAATTATAAACAAGCATTTTTCGTAATATATTTTGAGGAATAATCAATTTGAAATTAGAAATATAGTGCTTAAAGTTAATTCAATCTAAAAAAACTAATTATATCTAGAGTTAATTCGAACAATTTTAATTATCATAATCGTTCTCATATTCGACTGAAAAGACTTTTTGAATTACCATTTTTCAAAAGAAAGAGGTTGAAAGAATTAAAAATTTTATAACAACTTTCAGCGTAATATAGATTTTTATGGATTTGATTTTGTGATTACGTAATTACTTCAGATAGCATTTCCAGTCTTTATGTCTTCTTTTTTATATATACATCGATGATTGCATGCAGATTGAATGACATTTAACTAATCAAATTCAGAAATTCTAAAAATTTGAATATTTCGCTTTGATTCTCGATTTGAAATACATATTTATCCCTATACAAAATTCCCAAATGCTACATACTGCTATTATTTATCTGAGTTTAGCGTAAAAACAAAAAATATGTGAGCACTGAACAAGAAAATAATATGAATATGTAAAGCATTCTTTAAATTAAAAAATTTTCAAAACTTCTAAAAGACAAATTTAAATATAAATTTAAGTCTTTATGTGTAGTTCCTTGAAGTGTTTCTACACTAAATGGATATTTCAAGGACGCGAAATAATGATGTACACGGCATTGTTTTAGTGGGGTTTTATACCAGTTAGAATCGTTTATATATACTTTTAAAAAAACTGCTTTGACTCAATTTTTAATATTTTGTCAGTTATGGGGTTTCTGAAATAAATAACTCAATGAAAGTACAACACGTTGTATTACTTAAAAATCATTCACTATATTTGGCGCAACTAATATAATCCATTCCCCCAATGACACCCAAGCTTCTGTCCGAATGAGAATGATATACAAAGATTGCAGGCAGCCATGTCCTACGATCAAAGAAACCACGCCCACTAAAGTATGAAAGTACAACTCGTTACTACTTTAAACTATATTTGGTGAAACTAACATATTACATTCCCTCAATGACTCCCAAGCTGCTGTCCGACTGAAAGTAATATTCAAAGATTTGAGGCAGCCATGTTTTAGGATCAAAGATACCACACCCACTAACGTACGAAACATTCTTTTTCCTCACATAGATTCTGACATTAATATAAATTCGTAAGGAATATTCAGTTTCCCACATTTTAAAAACAGGTTTAATATAAGAAAATAAAAATCATCATACGGTTTATGGAAAGAAGTTTCCGTGTTTATTTTATTGTTATTTTTTTTTTTTTTTTGTCTCACCAAAAAAATTTCATCATTCACGAACTATGTTATCGTACTGTTATCATACATGAGTCTGTGTATGACATTTGAGGTGGCGCAGGATCTGATTATTTTGCGTTTTGCTGTCGTAGAAAACCCACACAGAAAATCCAACCCCATCAATCTGAAACCAGATAGAACGCAAATAACATTTACATTAATAATACAATGAGAAAAGCCGCATAGGCTTTTGCTCATTATTTTAAGCTCAACTACAAATAGCTAGAGGATAATATCAAAAGCAAGGGTATTAAATTTAATTGTAAATAATCTCCAAACTTTACTGATGTGAGTTTAATATACTTCCAGTGTTATAAGAGTCGCTAAATAAGCTTAACTGAGTTGACTTTTCCAATTTCAAAATTACGAAAAACAGGTCTTGTAGCTCTTTTTAGAGTGCAAAACCATTATTTATTTAGTTAGAAATCGATAACGAAAAACAAATGGCAGTTTTCAAGCCATTGAACATACAAAATAAAATCTAAACGCCTTTTTTTTTTTTTTTTTTTTTTTTTTTGTAACATCGTTTTCAAAATCGGTGCACACTATAGCTTTCACAATTTTCAATAGAACAATTAATTCGTTTTAAAAATAAATCGTTGCATTTTTATCCTATTGTATTACGGTTTATTTTTTCGATACATTGATTTATTTCATTTTCTGTGTAATGTTAAGTAACGAAATTTTAATCTGAAAACTCTCATATTCAATTGAAATGAGTTTTTGAATTACCATTTGTGAGAATCGATTCTAGAACATACATACTAGAATATCAGAATCGATTCTCATTGCGATAGATGCTGTTTTATACAATGCCGATGTTTAAGGATAATCGATTTTTCCGGAATCGCTCATCACATATTTATCCCTATAAAAAAATTCCCAAATGCTACATACTGCTATTATTTATCTGAGTTTAGCGTAAAAACAAAAAATATGTGAGTTCTGAACAAGAAAATAATATGAACATGTAAAGCATTCTTTAAATTAAAAATTTTCAAAACTTCTAAAAGACACATTTAAATATAAATTTAAGTCTTTATACGTAGTTCCTTGAAGTGTTTCTACACTAAATGGAGATTTCAAGGACGCGAAATAATGATGTATACGACATTATTTTAGTGGGGTTTTATACCAGTTAGAATCGTTTATATATACTCGTAAAAAAACTGCTTTGACTCAATTTTTAATATTTTGTCAGTTATGGGGTTTCTGAAATAAAAAACTCAATGAAAGTACAACACGTTGTATTACTTAAAAATCGTTTACTATATTTGGCGCAACTAATATAATCCATTCCCCCAATGACACCCAAGCTTCTGTCTGACTGAGAATGATATACAAAGATTGCAGGCAGCCATGTCCTACGATCAAAGAAACCACGCCCACTAAAGTACAACTCGTTACTACTTTAAGCTATATTTGGCGAAACTAACATATTACATTCCCTGTATGACTCCCAAGCTTCTGCCCGACTGAAAGTAATATTCAAAGATTTGAAGCAGCCATGTTTTAGGATCAAAGATACCACGCCCACTAACGTACTAAACATTCTTTTTCCTCACATAGATTCTGATATTGATATAAATTCGTATGGAATATTCAGTTTCCCACATTTTAAAAACAGGTTTAATATAAGAAAATAAAAATTACCAAAAATAAAAATCATCATACGGTTTATGGAAAGAAGTTCCCATGTTTATTGTATTGTTATTTGTTTTTTTTTTTTTTCCAAAAAAATTTCATCATTCACGAACTATGTTATCGTACTGTTATCATAGATGAGTCTGTGTATGGCATTTGAGGTGGCGCAGGATCTGATTATTATGCGTTTTGCTGTAGTAGAAAATCCAACACCATCAATCTGTACCAGATAGAACGCAGATAACATTTACATTAACAATACAATGAGAAATGCCGTATAGGTTTTTGCTCATTATTTTAAGTTCAACTACAAATAGCAAGAGGATAATATTAAAAGCAAGGGTATTAAATTTAATTGTAAATAATCTCCGAACTTTACTGATGTGAGTTTAATATACTTCTAGTGTTATAAGAGTGACTAAATAAGCTTAACTGAGTTGACTTTTCCAACTTCAAAATTACGAAAAACAGGTCTTGTAGCTCTTTATGAGTGCAAAACCATTATTTAATTAGTTAGAAATCGATAACGAAAAACAAATGGCAGTTTTCAAAGCCATTTAACATACAAAATAAAATCTAAACGCCTTTTTTTTTTTTTTTTTGTAACATCGTTTTCAAAATCGGTGCATACTATAGCTTTCACAATTTTCAATAGAACAATTAATTCGTTTTAAAAATAAATCGTTGCATTTTTATCCTATTGTATTACGGTTTATTTTTTCGATACATTGATTTATTTCATTTTCTGTGTAATGTTAAGTAACGAAATTTTAATCTGAAAACTCTCATATTCAATTGAAATGAGTTTTTGAATTAGCATTTGTGAGAATCGATTCTCGAACATCCATATTAGAATATCAGAATCGATGCTTATTGCGATAGATGGTGTTTTATACAATGCCGATGTTTAAGGATAATCGATTTTTGCAGAATCGCTCATCACTGAAATAGGTTTTGAATATTTATATTATTATTTTTAGCGATACAGCGCTAAAGTTACTAGATTAGGTTCTACTGATTTATCTCTCTGCTGATGCTTGTTTTAAATTTAATACAATATCTGTTTAAAATTACTGGCACGACTTATTTGTTACCAAGTTTTTAGGAACTAATTGTTATTTAATTATAAACAAGCATTTTTCGTAATATATTTTGAGGAATAATCAATTTGAAATTAGAAATATAGTGCTTAAAGTTAATTCAATCTAAAAAAACTAATTATATCTAGAGTTAATTCGAACAATTTTAATTATCATAATCGTTCTCATATTCGACTGAAAAGACTTTTTGAATTACCATTTTTCAAAAGAAAGAGGTTGAAAGAATTAAAAATTTTATAACAACTTTCAGCGTAATATAGATTTTTATGGATTTGATTTTGTGATTACGTAATTACTTCAGATAGCATTTCCAGTCTTTATGTCTTCTTTTTTATATATACATCGATGATTGCATGCAGATTGAATGACATTTAACTAATCAAATTCAGAAATTCTAAAAATTTGAATATTTCGCTTTGATTCTCGATTTGAAATACATATTTATCCCTATACAAAATTCCCAAATGCTACATACTGCTATTATTTATCTGAGTTTAGCGTAAAAACAAAAAATATGTGAGCACTGAACAAGAAAATAATATGAATATGTAAAGCATTCTTTAAATTAAAAAATTTTCAAAACTTCTAAAAGACAAATTTAAATATAAATTTAAGTCTTTATGTGTAGTTCCTTGAAGTGTTTCTACACTAAATGGATATTTCAAGGACGCGAAATAATGATGTACACGGCATTGTTTTAGTGGGGTTTTATACCAGTTAGAATCGTTTATATATACTTTTAAAAAAACTGCTTTGACTCAATTTTTAATATTTTGTCAGTTATGGGGTTTCTGAAATAAATAACTCAATGAAAGTACAACACGTTGTATTACTTAAAAATCATTCACTATATTTGGCGCAACTAATATAATCCATTCCCCCAATGACACCCAAGCTTCTGTCCGAATGAGAATGATATACAAAGATTGCAGGCAGCCATGTCCTACGATCAAAGAAACCACGCCCACTAAAGTATGAAAGTACAACTCGTTACTACTTTAAACTATATTTGGTGAAACTAACATATTACATTCCCTCAATGACTCCCAAGCTGCTGTCCGACTGAAAGTAATATTCAAAGATTTGAGGCAGCCATGTTTTAGGATCAAAGATACCACACCCACTAACGTACGAAACATTCTTTTTCCTCACATAGATTCTGACATTAATATAAATTCGTAAGGAATATTCAGTTTCCCACATTTTAAAAACAGGTTTAATATAAGAAAATAAAAATCATCATACGGTTTATGGAAAGAAGTTTCCGTGTTTATTTTATTGTTATTTTTTTTTTTTTTTGTCTCACCAAAAAAATTTCATCATTCACGAACTATGTTATCGTACTGTTATCATACATGAGTCTGTGTATGACATTTGAGGTGGCGCAGGATCTGATTATTTTGCGTTTTGCTGTCGTAGAAAACCCACACAGAAAATCCAACCCCATCAATCTGAAACCAGATAGAACGCAAATAACATTTACATTAATAATACAATGAGAAAAGCCGCATAGGCTTTTGCTCATTATTTTAAGCTCAACTACAAATAGCTAGAGGATAATATCAAAAGCAAGGGTATTAAATTTAATTGTAAATAATCTCCAAACTTTACTGATGTGAGTTTAATATACTTCCAGTGTTATAAGAGTCGCTAAATAAGCTTAACTGAGTTGACTTTTCCAATTTCAAAATTACGAAAAACAGGTCTTGTAGCTCTTTTTAGAGTGCAAAACCATTATTTATTTAGTTAGAAATCGATAACGAAAAACAAATGGCAGTTTTCAAGCCATTGAACATACAAAATAAAATCTAAACGCCTTTTTTTTTTTTTTTTTTTTTTTTTTTGTAACATCGTTTTCAAAATCGGTGCACACTATAGCTTTCACAATTTTCAATAGAACAATTAATTCGTTTTAAAAATAAATCGTTGCATTTTTATCCTATTGTATTACGGTTTATTTTTTCGATACATTGATTTATTTCATTTTCTGTGTAATGTTAAGTAACGAAATTTTAATCTGAAAACTCTCATATTCAATTGAAATGAGTTTTTGAATTACCATTTGTGAGAATCGATTCTAGAACATACATACTAGAATATCAGAATCGATTCTCATTGCGATAGATGCTGTTTTATACAATGCCGATGTTTAAGGATAATCGATTTTTCCGGAATCGCTCATCACATATTTATCCCTATAAAAAAATTCCCAAATGCTACATACTGCTATTATTTATCTGAGTTTAGCGTAAAAACAAAAAATATGTGAGTTCTGAACAAGAAAATAATATGAACATGTAAAGCATTCTTTAAATTAAAAATTTTCAAAACTTCTAAAAGACACATTTAAATATAAATTTAAGTCTTTATACGTAGTTCCTTGAAGTGTTTCTACACTAAATGGAGATTTCAAGGACGCGAAATAATGATGTATACGACATTATTTTAGTGGGGTTTTATACCAGTTAGAATCGTTTATATATACTCGTAAAAAAACTGCTTTGACTCAATTTTTAATATTTTGTCAGTTATGGGGTTTCTGAAATAAAAAACTCAATGAAAGTACAACACGTTGTATTACTTAAAAATCGTTTACTATATTTGGCGCAACTAATATAATCCATTCCCCCAATGACACCCAAGCTTCTGTCTGACTGAGAATGATATACAAAGATTGCAGGCAGCCATGTCCTACGATCAAAGAAACCACGCCCACTAAAGTACAACTCGTTACTACTTTAAGCTATATTTGGCGAAACTAACATATTACATTCCCTGTATGACTCCCAAGCTTCTGCCCGACTGAAAGTAATATTCAAAGATTTGAAGCAGCCATGTTTTAGGATCAAAGATACCACGCCCACTAACGTACTAAACATTCTTTTTCCTCACATAGATTCTGATATTGATATAAATTCGTATGGAATATTCAGTTTCCCACATTTTAAAAACAGGTTTAATATAAGAAAATAAAAATTACCAAAAATAAAAATCATCATACGGTTTATGGAAAGAAGTTCCCATGTTTATTGTATTGTTATTTGTTTTTTTTTTTTTTCCAAAAAAATTTCATCATTCACGAACTATGTTATCGTACTGTTATCATAGATGAGTCTGTGTATGGCATTTGAGGTGGCGCAGGATCTGATTATTATGCGTTTTGCTGTAGTAGAAAATCCAACACCATCAATCTGTACCAGATAGAACGCAGATAACATTTACATTAACAATACAATGAGAAATGCCGTATAGGTTTTTGCTCATTATTTTAAGTTCAACTACAAATAGCAAGAGGATAATATTAAAAGCAAGGGTATTAAATTTAATTGTAAATAATCTCCGAACTTTACTGATGTGAGTTTAATATACTTCTAGTGTTATAAGAGTGACTAAATAAGCTTAACTGAGTTGACTTTTCCAACTTCAAAATTACGAAAAACAGGTCTTGTAGCTCTTTATGAGTGCAAAACCATTATTTAATTAGTTAGAAATCGATAACGAAAAACAAATGGCAGTTTTCAAAGCCATTTAACATACAAAATAAAATCTAAACGCCTTTTTTTTTTTTTTTTGTAACATCGTTTTCAAAATCGGTGCATACTATAGCTTTCACAATTTTCAATAGAACAATTAATTCGTTTTAAAAATAAATCGTTGCATTTTTATCCTATTGTATTACGGTTTATTTTTTCGATACATTGATTTATTTCATTTTCTGTGTAATGTTAAGTAACGAAATTTTAATCTGAAAACTCTCATATTCAATTGAAATGAGTTTTTGAATTAGCATTTGTGAGAATCGATTCTCGAACATCCATATTAGAATATCAGAATCGATGCTTATTGCGATAGATGGTGTTTTATACAATGCCGATGTTTAAGGATAATCGATTTTTGCAGAATCGCTCATCACTGAAATAGGTTTTGAATATTTATATTATTATTTTTAGCGATACAGCGCTAAAGTTACTAGATTAGGTTCTACTGATTTATCTCTCTGCTGATGCTTGTTTTAAATTTAATACAATATCTGTTTAAAATTACTGGCACGACTTATTTGTTACCAAGTTTTTAGGAACTAATTGTTATTTAATTATAAACAAGCATTTTTCGTAATATATTTTGAGGAATAATCAATTTGAAATTAGAAATATAGTGCTTAAAGTTAATTCAATCTAAAAAAACTAATTATATCTAGAGTTAATTCGAACAATTTTAATTATCATAATCGTTCTCATATTCGACTGAAAAGACTTTTTGAATTACCATTTTTCAAAAGAAAGAGGTTGAAAGAATTAAAAATTTTATAACAACTTTCAGCGTAATATAGATTTTTATGGATTTGATTTTGTGATTACGTAATTACTTCAGATAGCATTTCCAGTCTTTATGTCTTCTTTTTTATATATACATCGATGATTGCATGCAGATTGAATGACATTTAACTAATCAAATTCAGAAATTCTAAAAATTTGAATATTTCGCTTTGATTCTCGATTTGAAATACATATTTATCCCTATACAAAATTCCCAAATGCTACATACTGCTATTATTTATCTGAGTTTAGCGTAAAAACAAAAAATATGTGAGCACTGAACAAGAAAATAATATGAATATGTAAAGCATTCTTTAAATTAAAAAATTTTCAAAACTTCTAAAAGACAAATTTAAATATAAATTTAAGTCTTTATGTGTAGTTCCTTGAAGTGTTTCTACACTAAATGGATATTTCAAGGACGCGAAATAATGATGTACACGGCATTGTTTTAGTGGGGTTTTATACCAGTTAGAATCGTTTATATATACTTTTAAAAAAACTGCTTTGACTCAATTTTTAATATTTTGTCAGTTATGGGGTTTCTGAAATAAATAACTCAATGAAAGTACAACACGTTGTATTACTTAAAAATCATTCACTATATTTGGCGCAACTAATATAATCCATTCCCCCAATGACACCCAAGCTTCTGTCCGAATGAGAATGATATACAAAGATTGCAGGCAGCCATGTCCTACGATCAAAGAAACCACGCCCACTAAAGTATGAAAGTACAACTCGTTACTACTTTAAACTATATTTGGTGAAACTAACATATTACATTCCCTCAATGACTCCCAAGCTGCTGTCCGACTGAAAGTAATATTCAAAGATTTGAGGCAGCCATGTTTTAGGATCAAAGATACCACACCCACTAACGTACGAAACATTCTTTTTCCTCACATAGATTCTGACATTAATATAAATTCGTAAGGAATATTCAGTTTCCCACATTTTAAAAACAGGTTTAATATAAGAAAATAAAAATCATCATACGGTTTATGGAAAGAAGTTTCCGTGTTTATTTTATTGTTATTTTTTTTTTTTTTTTGTCTCACCAAAAAAATTTCATCATTCACGAACTATGTTATCGTACTGTTATCATACATGAGTCTGTGTATGACATTTGAGGTGGCGCAGGATCTGATTATTTTGCGTTTTGCTGTCGTAGAAAACCCACACAGAAAATCCAACCCCATCAATCTGAAACCAGATAGAACGCAAATAACATTTACATTAATAATACAATGAGAAAAGCCGCATAGGCTTTTGCTCATTATTTTAAGCTCAACTACAAATAGCTAGAGGATAATATCAAAAGCAAGGGTATTAAATTTAATTGTAAATAATCTCCAAACTTTACTGATGTGAGTTTAATATACTTCCAGTGTTATAAGAGTCGCTAAATAAGCTTAACTGAGTTGACTTTTCCAATTTCAAAATTACGAAAAACAGGTCTTGTAGCTCTTTTTAGAGTGCAAAACCATTATTTATTTAGTTAGAAATCGATAACGAAAAACAAATGGCAGTTTTCAAGCCATTGAACATACAAAATAAAATCTAAACGCCTTTTTTTTTTTTTTTTTTTTTTTTTTTGTAACATCGTTTTCAAAATCGGTGCACACTATAGCTTTCACAATTTTCAATAGAACAATTAATTCGTTTTAAAAATAAATCGTTGCATTTTTATCCTATTGTATTACGGTTTATTTTTTCGATACATTGATTTATTTCATTTTCTGTGTAATGTTAAGTAACGAAATTTTAATCTGAAAACTCTCATATTCAATTGAAATGAGTTTTTGAATTACCATTTGTGAGAATCGATTCTAGAACATACATACTAGAATATCAGAATCGATTCTCATTGCGATAGATGCTGTTTTATACAATGCCGATGTTTAAGGATAATCGATTTTTCCGGAATCGCTCATCACATATTTATCCCTATAAAAAAATTCCCAAATGCTACATACTGCTATTATTTATCTGAGTTTAGCGTAAAAACAAAAAATATGTGAGTTCTGAACAAGAAAATAATATGAACATGTAAAGCATTCTTTAAATTAAAAATTTTCAAAACTTCTAAAAGACACATTTAAATATAAATTTAAGTCTTTATACGTAGTTCCTTGAAGTGTTTCTACACTAAATGGAGATTTCAAGGACGCGAAATAATGATGTATACGACATTATTTTAGTGGGGTTTTATACCAGTTAGAATCGTTTATATATACTCGTAAAAAAACTGCTTTGACTCAATTTTTAATATTTTGTCAGTTATGGGGTTTCTGAAATAAAAAACTCAATGAAAGTACAACACGTTGTATTACTTAAAAATCGTTTACTATATTTGGCGCAACTAATATAATCCATTCCCCCAATGACACCCAAGCTTCTGTCTGACTGAGAATGATATACAAAGATTGCAGGCAGCCATGTCCTACGATCAAAGAAACCACGCCCACTAAAGTACAACTCGTTACTACTTTAAGCTATATTTGGCGAAACTAACATATTACATTCCCTGTATGACTCCCAAGCTTCTGCCCGACTGAAAGTAATATTCAAAGATTTGAAGCAGCCATGTTTTAGGATCAAAGATACCACGCCCACTAACGTACTAAACATTCTTTTTCCTCACATAGATTCTGATATTGATATAAATTCGTATGGAATATTCAGTTTCCCACATTTTAAAAACAGGTTTAATATAAGAAAATAAAAATTACCAAAAATAAAAATCATCATACGGTTTATGGAAAGAAGTTCCCATGTTTATTGTATTGTTATTTGTTTTGTTTTTTTTTCCAAAAAAATTTCATCATTCACGAACTATGTTATCGTACTGTTATCATAGATGAGTCTGTGTATGGCATTTGAGGTGGCGCAGGATCTGATTATTATGCGTTTTGCTGTAGTAGAAAATCCAACACCATCAATCTGTACCAGATAGAACGCAGATAACATTTACATTAACAATACAATGAGAAATGCCGTATAGGTTTTTGCTCATTATTTTAAGTTCAACTACAAATAGCAAGAGGATAATATTAAAAGCAAGGGTATTAAATTTAATTGTAAATAATCTCCGAACTTTACTGATGTGAGTTTAATATACTTCTAGTGTTATAAGAGTGACTAAATAAGCTTAACTGAGTTGACTTTTCCAACTTCAAAATTACGAAAAACAGGTCTTGTAGCTCTTTATGAGTGCAAAACCATTATTTAATTAGTTAGAAATCGATAACGAAAAACAAATGGCAGTTTTCAAAGCCATTTAACATACAAAATAAAATCTAAACGCCTTTTTTTTTTTTTTTTGTAACATCGTTTTCAAAATCGGTGCATACTATAGCTTTCACAATTTTCAATAGAACAATTAATTCGTTTTAAAAATAAATCGTTGCATTTTTATCCTATTGTATTACGGTTTATTTTTTCGATACATTGATTTATTTCATTTTCTGTGTAATGTTAAGTAACGAAATTTTAATCTGAAAACTCTCATATTCAATTGAAATGAGTTTTTGAATTAGCATTTGTGAGAATCGATTCTCGAACATCCATATTAGAATATCAGAATCGATGCTTATTGCGATAGATGGTGTTTTATACAATGCCGATGTTTAAGGATAATCGATTTTTGCAGAATCGCTCATCACTGAAATAGGTTTTGAATATTTATATTATTATTTTTAGCGATACAGCGCTAAAGTTACTAGATTAGGTTCTACTGATTTATCTCTCTGCTGATGCTTGTTTTAAATTTAATACAATATCTGTTTAAAATTACTGGCACGACTTATTTGTTACCAAGTTTTTAGGAACTAATTGTTATTTAATTATAAACAAGCATTTTTCGTAATATATTTTGAGGAATAATCAATTTGAAATTAGAAATATAGTGCTTAAAGTTAATTCAATCTAAAAAAACTAATTATATCTAGAGTTAATTCGAACAATTTTAATTATCATAATCGTTCTCATATTCGACTGAAAAGACTTTTTGAATTACCATTTTTCAAAAGAAAGAGGTTGAAAGAATTAAAAATTTTATAACAACTTTCAGCGTAATATAGATTTTTATGGATTTGATTTTGTGATTACGTAATTACTTCAGATAGCATTTCCAGTCTTTATGTCTTCTTTTTTATATATACATCGATGATTGCATGCAGATTGAATGACATTTAACTAATCAAATTCAGAAATTCTAAAAATTTGAATATTTCGCTTTGATTCTCGATTTGAAATACATATTTATCCCTATACAAAATTCCCAAATGCTACATACTGCTATTATTTATCTGAGTTTAGCGTAAAAACAAAAAATATGTGAGCACTGAACAAGAAAATAATATGAATATGTAAAGCATTCTTTAAATTAAAAAATTTTCAAAACTTCTAAAAGACAAATTTAAATATAAATTTAAGTCTTTATGTGTAGTTCCTTGAAGTGTTTCTACACTAAATGGATATTTCAAGGACGCGAAATAATGATGTACACGGCATTGTTTTAGTGGGGTTTTATACCAGTTAGAATCGTTTATATATACTTTTAAAAAAACTGCTTTGACTCAATTTTTAATATTTTGTCAGTTATGGGGTTTCTGAAATAAATAACTCAATGAAAGTACAACACGTTGTATTACTTAAAAATCATTCACTATATTTGGCGCAACTAATATAATCCATTCCCCCAATGACACCCAAGCTTCTGTCCGAATGAGAATGATATACAAAGATTGCAGGCAGCCATGTCCTACGATCAAAGAAACCACGCCCACTAAAGTATGAAAGTACAACTCGTTACTACTTTAAACTATATTTGGTGAAACTAACATATTACATTCCCTCAATGACTCCCAAGCTGCTGTCCGACTGAAAGTAATATTCAAAGATTTGAGGCAGCCATGTTTTAGGATCAAAGATACCACACCCACTAACGTACGAAACATTCTTTTTCCTCACATAGATTCTGACATTAATATAAATTCGTAAGGAATATTCAGTTTCCCACATTTTAAAAACAGGTTTAATATAAGAAAATAAAAATCATCATACGGTTTATGGAAAGAAGTTTCCGTGTTTATTTTATTGTTATTTTTTTTTTTTTTTTGTCTCACCAAAAAAATTTCATCATTCACGAACTATGTTATCGTACTGTTATCATACATGAGTCTGTGTATGACATTTGAGGTGGCGCAGGATCTGATTATTTTGCGTTTTGCTGTCGTAGAAAACCCACACAGAAAATCCAACCCCATCAATCTGAAACCAGATAGAACGCAAATAACATTTACATTAATAATACAATGAGAAAAGCCGCATAGGCTTTTGCTCATTATTTTAAGCTCAACTACAAATAGCTAGAGGATAATATCAAAAGCAAGGGTATTAAATTTAATTGTAAATAATCTCCAAACTTTACTGATGTGAGTTTAATATACTTCCAGTGTTATAAGAGTCGCTAAATAAGCTTAACTGAGTTGACTTTTCCAATTTCAAAATTACGAAAAACAGGTCTTGTAGCTCTTTTTAGAGTGCAAAACCATTATTTATTTAGTTAGAAATCGATAACGAAAAACAAATGGCAGTTTTCAAGCCATTGAACATACAAAATAAAATCTAAACGCCTTTTTTTTTTTTTTTTTTTTTTTTTTTTGTAACATCGTTTTCAAAATCGGTGCACACTATAGCTTTCACAATTTTCAATAGAATAATTAATTCGTTTTAAAAATAAATCGTTGCATTTTTATCCTATTGTATTACGGTTTATTTTTTCGATACATTGATTTATTTCATTTTCTGTGTAATGTTAAGTAACGAAATTTTAATCTGAAAACTCTCATATTCAATTGAAATGAGTTTTTGAATTACCATTTGTGAGAATCGATTCTAGAACATACATACTAGAATATCAGAATCGATTCTCATTGCGATAGATGCTGTTTTATACAATGCCGATGTTTAAGGATAATCGATTTTTCCGGAATCGCTCATCACATATTTATCCCTATAAAAAAATTCCCAAATGCTACATACTGCTATTATTTATCTGAGTTTAGCGTAAAAACAAAAAATATGTGAGTTCTGAACAAGAAAATAATATGAACATGTAAAGCATTCTTTAAATTAAAAATTTTCAAAACTTCTAAAAGACACATTTAAATATAAATTTAAGTCTTTATACGTAGTTCCTTGAAGTGTTTCTACACTAAATGGAGATTTCAAGGACGCGAAATAATGATGTATACGACATTATTTTAGTGGGGTTTTATACCAGTTAGAATCGTTTATATATACTCGTAAAAAAACTGCTTTGACTCAATTTTTAATATTTTGTCAGTTATGGGGTTTCTGAAATAAAAAACTCAATGAAAGTACAACACGTTGTATTACTTAAAAATCGTTTACTATATTTGGCGCAACTAATATAATCCATTCCCCCAATGACACCCAAGCTTCTGTCTGACTGAGAATGATATACAAAGATTGCAGGCAGCCATGTCCTACGATCAAAGAAACCACGCCCACTAAAGTACAACTCGTTACTACTTTAAGCTATATTTGGCGAAACTAACATATTACATTCCCTGTATGACTCCCAAGCTTCTGCCCGACTGAAAGTAATATTCAAAGATTTGAAGCAGCCATGTTTTAGGATCAAAGATACCACGCCCACTAACGTACTAAACATTCTTTTTCCTCACATAGATTCTGATATTGATATAAATTCGTATGGAATATTCAGTTTCCCACATTTTAAAAACAGGTTTAATATAAGAAAATAAAAATTACCAAAAATAAAAATCATCATACGGTTTATGGAAAGAAGTTCCCATGTTTATTGTATTGTTATTTGTTTTGTTTTTTTTTCCAAAAAAATTTCATCATTCACGAACTATGTTATCGTACTGTTATCATAGATGAGTCTGTGTATGGCATTTGAGGTGGCGCAGGATCTGATTATTATGCGTTTTGCTGTAGTAGAAAATCCAACACCATCAATCTGTACCAGATAGAACGCAGATAACATTTACATTAACAATACAATGAGAAATGCCGTATAGGTTTTTGCTCATTATTTTAAGTTCAACTACAAATAGCAAGAGGATAATATTAAAAGCAAGGGTATTAAATTTAATTGTAAATAATCTCCGAACTTTACTGATGTGAGTTTAATATACTTCTAGTGTTATAAGAGTGACTAAATAAGCTTAACTGAGTTGACTTTTCCAACTTCAAAATTACGAAAAACAGGTCTTGTAGCTCTTTATGAGTGCAAAACCATTATTTAATTAGTTAGAAATCGATAACGAAAAACAAATGGCAGTTTTCAAAGCCATTTAACATACAAAATAAAATCTAAACGCCTTTTTTTTTTTTTTTTGTAACATCGTTTTCAAAATCGGTGCATACTATAGCTTTCACAATTTTCAATAGAACAATTAATTCGTTTTAAAAATAAATCGTTGCATTTTTATCCTATTGTATTACGGTTTATTTTTTCGATACATTGATTTATTTCATTTTCTGTGTAATGTTAAGTAACGAAATTTTAATCTGAAAACTCTCATATTCAATTGAAATGAGTTTTTGAATTAGCATTTGTGAGAATCGATTCTCGAACATCCATATTAGAATATCAGAATCGATGCTTATTGCGATAGATGGTGTTTTATACAATGCCGATGTTTAAGGATAATCGATTTTTGCAGAATCGCTCATCACTGAAATAGGTTTTGAATATTTATATTATTATTTTTAGCGATACAGCGCTAAAGTTACTAGATTAGGTTCTACTGATTTATCTCTCTGCTGATGCTTGTTTTAAATTTAATACAATATCTGTTTAAAATTACTGGCACGACTTATTTGTTACCAAGTTTTTAGGAACTAATTGTTATTTAATTATAAACAAGCATTTTTCGTAATATATTTTGAGGAATAATCAATTTGAAATTAGAAATATAGTGCTTAAAGTTAATTCAATCTAAAAAAACTAATTATATCTAGAGTTAATTCGAACAATTTTAATTATCATAATCGTTCTCATATTCGACTGAAAAGACTTTTTGAATTACCATTTTTCAAAAGAAAGAGGTTGAAAGAATTAAAAATTTTATAACAACTTTCAGCGTAATATAGATTTTTATGGATTTGATTTTGTGATTACGTAATTACTTCAGATAGCATTTCCAGTCTTTATGTCTTCTTTTTTATATATACATCGATGATTGCATGCAGATTGAATGACATTTAACTAATCAAATTCAGAAATTCTAAAAATTTGAATATTTCGCTTTGATTCTCGATTTGAAATACATATTTATCCCTATACAAAATTCCCAAATGCTACATACTGCTATTATTTATCTGAGTTTAGCGTAAAAACAAAAAATATGTGAGCACTGAACAAGAAAATAATATGAATATGTAAAGCATTCTTTAAATTAAAAAATTTTCAAAACTTCTAAAAGACAAATTTAAATATAAATTTAAGTCTTTATGTGTAGTTCCTTGAAGTGTTTCTACACTAAATGGATATTTCAAGGACGCGAAATAATGATGTACACGGCATTGTTTTAGTGGGGTTTTATACCAGTTAGAATCGTTTATATATACTTTTAAAAAAACTGCTTTGACTCAATTTTTAATATTTTGTCAGTTATGGGGTTTCTGAAATAAATAACTCAATGAAAGTACAACACGTTGTATTACTTAAAAATCATTCACTATATTTGGCGCAACTAATATAATCCATTCCCCCAATGACACCCAAGCTTCTGTCCGAATGAGAATGATATACAAAGATTGCAGGCAGCCATGTCCTACGATCAAAGAAACCACGCCCACTAAAGTATGAAAGTACAACTCGTTACTACTTTAAACTATATTTGGTGAAACTAACATATTACATTCCCTCAATGACTCCCAAGCTGCTGTCCGACTGAAAGTAATATTCAAAGATTTGAGGCAGCCATGTTTTAGGATCAAAGATACCACACCCACTAACGTACGAAACATTCTTTTTCCTCACATAGATTCTGACATTAATATAAATTCGTAAGGAATATTCAGTTTCCCACATTTTAAAAACAGGTTTAATATAAGAAAATAAAAATCATCATACGGTTTATGGAAAGAAGTTTCCGTGTTTATTTTATTGTTATTTTTTTTTTTTTTTTGTCTCACCAAAAAAATTTCATCATTCACGAACTATGTTATCGTACTGTTATCATACATGAGTCTGTGTATGACATTTGAGGTGGCGCAGGATCTGATTATTTTGCGTTTTGCTGTCGTAGAAAACCCACACAGAAAATCCAACCCCATCAATCTGAAACCAGATAGAACGCAAATAACATTTACATTAATAATACAATGAGAAAAGCCGCATAGGCTTTTGCTCATTATTTTAAGCTCAACTACAAATAGCTAGAGGATAATATCAAAAGCAAGGGTATTAAATTTAATTGTAAATAATCTCCAAACTTTACTGATGTGAGTTTAATATACTTCCAGTGTTATAAGAGTCGCTAAATAAGCTTAACTGAGTTGACTTTTCCAATTTCAAAATTACGAAAAACAGGTCTTGTAGCTCTTTTTAGAGTGCAAAACCATTATTTATTTAGTTAGAAATCGATAACGAAAAACAAATGGCAGTTTTCAAGCCATTGAACATACAAAATAAAATCTAAACGCCTTTTTTTTTTTTTTTTTTTTTTTTTTTTGTAACATCGTTTTCAAAATCGGTGCACACTATAGCTTTCACAATTTTCAATAGAATAATTAATTCGTTTTAAAAATAAATCGTTGCATTTTTATCCTATTGTATTACGGTTTATTTTTTCGATACATTGATTTATTTCATTTTCTGTGTAATGTTAAGTAACGAAATTTTAATCTGAAAACTCTCATATTCAATTGAAATGAGTTTTTGAATTACCATTTGTGAGAATCGATTCTAGAACATACATACTAGAATATCAGAATCGATTCTCATTGCGATAGATGCTGTTTTATACAATGCCGATGTTTAAGGATAATCGATTTTTCCGGAATCGCTCATCACATATTTATCCCTATAAAAAAATTCCCAAATGCTACATACTGCTATTATTTATCTGAGTTTAGCGTAAAAACAAAAAATATGTGAGTTCTGAACAAGAAAATAATATGAACATGTAAAGCATTCTTTAAATTAAAAATTTTCAAAACTTCTAAAAGACACATTTAAATATAAATTTAAGTCTTTATACGTAGTTCCTTGAAGTGTTTCTACACTAAATGGAGATTTCAAGGACGCGAAATAATGATGTATACGACATTATTTTAGTGGGGTTTTATACCAGTTAGAATCGTTTATATATACTCGTAAAAAAACTGCTTTGACTCAATTTTTAATATTTTGTCAGTTATGGGGTTTCTGAAATAAAAAACTCAATGAAAGTACAACACGTTGTATTACTTAAAAATCGTTTACTATATTTGGCGCAACTAATATAATCCATTCCCCCAATGACACCCAAGCTTCTGTCTGACTGAGAATGATATACAAAGATTGCAGGCAGCCATGTCCTACGATCAAAGAAACCACGCCCACTAAAGTACAACTCGTTACTACTTTAAGCTATATTTGGCGAAACTAACATATTACATTCCCTGTATGACTCCCAAGCTTCTGCCCGACTGAAAGTAATATTCAAAGATTTGAAGCAGCCATGTTTTAGGATCAAAGATACCACGCCCACTAACGTACTAAACATTCTTTTTCCTCACATAGATTCTGATATTGATATAAATTCGTATGGAATATTCAGTTTCCCACATTTTAAAAACAGGTTTAATATAAGAAAATAAAAATTACCAAAAATAAAAATCATCATACGGTTTATGGAAAGAAGTTCCCATGTTTATTGTATTGTTATTTGTTTTGTTTTTTTTTCCAAAAAAATTTCATCATTCACGAACTATGTTATCGTACTGTTATCATAGATGAGTCTGTGTATGGCATTTGAGGTGGCGCAGGATCTGATTATTATGCGTTTTGCTGTAGTAGAAAATCCAACACCATCAATCTGTACCAGATAGAACGCAGATAACATTTACATTAACAATACAATGAGAAATGCCGTATAGGTTTTTGCTCATTATTTTAAGTTCAACTACAAATAGCAAGAGGATAATATTAAAAGCAAGGGTATTAAATTTAATTGTAAATAATCTCCGAACTTTACTGATGTGAGTTTAATATACTTCTAGTGTTATAAGAGTGACTAAATAAGCTTAACTGAGTTGACTTTTCCAACTTCAAAATTACGAAAAACAGGTCTTGTAGCTCTTTATGAGTGCAAAACCATTATTTAATTAGTTAGAAATCGATAACGAAAAACAAATGGCAGTTTTCAAAGCCATTTAACATACAAAATAAAATCTAAACGCCTTTTTTTTTTTTTTTTGTAACATCGTTTTCAAAATCGGTGCATACTATAGCTTTCACAATTTTCAATAGAACAATTAATTCGTTTTAAAAATAAATCGTTGCATTTTTATCCTATTGTATTACGGTTTATTTTTTCGATACATTGATTTATTTCATTTTCTGTGTAATGTTAAGTAACGAAATTTTAATCTGAAAACTCTCATATTCAATTGAAATGAGTTTTTGAATTAGCATTTGTGAGAATCGATTCTCGAACATCCATATTAGAATATCAGAATCGATGCTTATTGCGATAGATGGTGTTTTATACAATGCCGATGTTTAAGGATAATCGATTTTTGCAGAATCGCTCATCACTGAAATAGGTTTTGAATATTTATATTATTATTTTTAGCGATACAGCGCTAAAGTTACTAGATTAGGTTCTACTGATTTATCTCTCTGCTGATGCTTGTTTTAAATTTAATACAATATCTGTTTAAAATTACTGGCACGACTTATTTGTTACCAAGTTTTTAGGAACTAATTGTTATTTAATTATAAACAAGCATTTTTCGTAATATATTTTGAGGAATAATCAATTTGAAATTAGAAATATAGTGCTTAAAGTTAATTCAATCTAAAAAAACTAATTATATCTAGAGTTAATTCGAACAATTTTAATTATCATAATCGTTCTCATATTCGACTGAAAAGACTTTTTGAATTACCATTTTTCAAAAGAAAGAGGTTGAAAGAATTAAAAATTTTATAACAACTTTCAGCGTAATATAGATTTTTATGGATTTGATTTTGTGATTACGTAATTACTTCAGATAGCATTTCCAGTCTTTATGTCTTCTTTTTTATATATACATCGATGATTGCATGCAGATTGAATGACATTTAACTAATCAAATTCAGAAATTCTAAAAATTTGAATATTTCGCTTTGATTCTCGATTTGAAATACATATTTATCCCTATACAAAATTCCCAAATGCTACATACTGCTATTATTTATCTGAGTTTAGCGTAAAAACAAAAAATATGTGAGCACTGAACAAGAAAATAATATGAATATGTAAAGCATTCTTTAAATTAAAAAATTTTCAAAACTTCTAAAAGACAAATTTAAATATAAATTTAAGTCTTTATGTGTAGTTCCTTGAAGTGTTTCTACACTAAATGGATATTTCAAGGACGCGAAATAATGATGTACACGGCATTGTTTTAGTGGGGTTTTATACCAGTTAGAATCGTTTATATATACTTTTAAAAAAACTGCTTTGACTCAATTTTTAATATTTTGTCAGTTATGGGGTTTCTGAAATAAATAACTCAATGAAAGTACAACACGTTGTATTACTTAAAAATCATTCACTATATTTGGCGCAACTAATATAATCCATTCCCCCAATGACACCCAAGCTTCTGTCCGAATGAGAATGATATACAAAGATTGCAGGCAGCCATGTCCTACGATCAAAGAAACCACGCCCACTAAAGTATGAAAGTACAACTCGTTACTACTTTAAACTATATTTGGTGAAACTAACATATTACATTCCCTCAATGACTCCCAAGCTGCTGTCCGACTGAAAGTAATATTCAAAGATTTGAGGCAGCCATGTTTTAGGATCAAAGATACCACACCCACTAACGTACGAAACATTCTTTTTCCTCACATAGATTCTGACATTAATATAAATTCGTAAGGAATATTCAGTTTCCCACATTTTAAAAACAGGTTTAATATAAGAAAATAAAAATCATCATACGGTTTATGGAAAGAAGTTTCCGTGTTTATTTTATTGTTATTTTTTTTTTTTTTTTGTCTCACCAAAAAAATTTCATCATTCACGAACTATGTTATCGTACTGTTATCATACATGAGTCTGTGTATGACATTTGAGGTGGCGCAGGATCTGATTATTTTGCGTTTTGCTGTCGTAGAAAACCCACACAGAAAATCCAACCCCATCAATCTGAAACCAGATAGAACGCAAATAACATTTACATTAATAATACAATGAGAAAAGCCGCATAGGCTTTTGCTCATTATTTTAAGCTCAACTACAAATAGCTAGAGGATAATATCAAAAGCAAGGGTATTAAATTTAATTGTAAATAATCTCCAAACTTTACTGATGTGAGTTTAATATACTTCCAGTGTTATAAGAGTCGCTAAATAAGCTTAACTGAGTTGACTTTTCCAATTTCAAAATTACGAAAAACAGGTCTTGTAGCTCTTTTGAGAGTGCAAAACCATTATTTAATTAGTTAGAAATCGATAACGAAAAACAAATGGCAGTTTTCAAGCCATTGAACATACAAAATAAAATCTAAACGCCTTTTTTTTTTTTTTTTTTTTTTTTTTTTTTTTTGTAACATCGTTTTCAAAATCGGTGCACACTATAGCTTTCACAATTTTCAATAGAACAATTAATTCGTTTTAAAAATAAATCGTTGCATTTTTATCCTATTGTATTACGGTTTATTTTTTCGATACATTGATTTATTTCATTTTCTGTGTAATGTTAAGTAACGAAATTTTAATCTGAAAACTCTCATATTCAATTGAAATGAGTTTTTGAATTACCATTTGTGAGAATCGATTCTAGAACATACATACTAGAATATCAGAATCGATTCTCATTGCGATAGATGCTGTTTTATACAATGCCGATGTTTAAGGATAATCGATTTTTCCGGAATCGCTCATCACATATTTATCCCTATAAAAAAATTCCCAAATGCTACATACTGCTATTATTTATCTGAGTTTAGCGTAAAAACAAAAAATATGTGAGTTCTGAACAAGAAAATAATATGAACATGTAAAGCATTCTTTAAATTAAAAATTTTCAAAACTTCTAAAAGACACATTTAAATATAAATTTAAGTCTTTATACGTAGTTCCTTGAAGTGTTTCTACACTAAATGGAGATTTCAAGGACGCGAAATAATGATGTATACGACATTATTTTAGTGGGGTTTTATACCAGTTAGAATCGTTTATATATACTCGTAAAAAAACTGCTTTGACTCAATTTTTAATATTTTGTCAGTTATGGGGTTTCTGAAATAAAAAACTCAATGAAAGTACAACACGTTGTATTACTTAAAAATCGTTTACTATATTTGGCGCAACTAATATAATCCATTCCCCCAATGACACCCAAGCTTCTGTCTGACTGAGAATGATATACAAAGATTGCAGGCAGCCATGTCCTACGATCAAAGAAACCACGCCCACTAAAGTACAACTCGTTACTACTTTAAGCTATATTTGGCGAAACTAACATATTACATTCCCTGAATGACTCCCAAGCTTCTGCCCGACTGAAAGTAATATTCAAAGATTTGAAGCAGCCATGTTTTAGGATCAAAGATACCACGCCCACTAACGTACTAAACATTCTTTTTCCTCACATAGATTCTGATATTGATATAAATTCGTATGGAATATTCAGTTTCCCACATTTTAAAAACAGGTTTAATATAAGAAAATAAAAATTACCAAAAATAAAAATCATCATACGGTTTATGGAAAGAAGTTCCCATGTTTATTGTATTGTTATTTGTTTTTTTTTTTTTCCAAAAAAATTTCATCATTCACGAACTATGTTATCGTACTGTTATCATAGATGAGTCTGTGTATGGCATTTGAGGTGGCGCAGGATCTGATTATTATGCGTTTTGCTGTAGTAGAAAATCCAACACCATCAATCTGTACCAGATAGAACGCAGATAACATTTACATTAACAATACAATGAGAAATGCCGTATAGGTTTTTGCTCATTATTTTAAGTTCAACTACAAATAGCAAGAGGATAATATTAAAAGCAAGGGTATTAAATTTAATTGTAAATAATCTCCGAACTTTACTGATGTGAGTTTAATATACTTCTAGTGTTATAAGAGTGACTAAATAAGCTTAACTGAGTTGACTTTTCCAACTTCAAAATTACGAAAAACAGGTCTTGTAGCTCTTTATGAGTGCAAAACCATTATTTAATTAGTTAGAAATCGATAACGAAAAACAAATGGCAGTTTTCAAAGCCATTTAACATACAAAATAAAATCTAAACGCCTTTTTTTTTTTTTTTTGTAACATCGTTTTCAAAATCGGTGCATACTATAGCTTTCACAATTTTCAATAGAACAATTAATTCGTTTTAAAAATAAATCGTTGCATTTTTATCCTATTGTATTACGGTTTATTTTTTCGATACATTGATTTATTTCATTTTCTGTGTAATGTTAAGTAACGAAATTTTAATCTGAAAACTCTCATATTCAATTGAAATGAGTTTTTGAATTAGCATTTGTGAGAATCGATTCTCGAACATCCATATTAGAATATCAGAATCGATGCTTATTGCGATAGATGGTGTTTTATACAATGCCGATGTTTAAGGATAATCGATTTTTGCAGAATCGCTCATCACTGAAATAGGTTTTGAATATTTATATTATTATTTTTAGCGATACAGCGCTAAAGTTACTAGATTAGGTTCTACTGATTTATCTCTCTGCTGATGCTTGTTTTAAATTTAATACAATATCTGTTTAAAATTACTGGCACGACTTATTTGTTACCAAGTTTTTAGGAACTAATTGTTATTTAATTATAAACAAGCATTTTTCGTAATATATTTTGAGGAATAATCAATTTGAAATTAGAAATATAGTGCTTAAAGTTAATTCAATCTAAAAAAACTAATTATATCTAGAGTTAATTCGAACAATTTTAATTATCATAATCGTTCTCATATTCGACTGAAAAGACTTTTTGAATTACCATTTTTCAAAAGAAAGAGGTTGAAAGAATTAAAAATTTTATAACAACTTTCAGCGTAATATAGATTTTTATGGATTTGATTTTGTGATTACGTAATTACTTCAGATAGCATTTCCAGTCTTTATGTCTTCTTTTTTATATATACATCGATGATTGCATGCAGATTGAATGACATTTAACTAATCAAATTCAGAAATTCTAAAAATTTGAATATTTCGCTTTGATTCTCGATTTGAAATACATATTTATCCCTATACAAAATTCCCAAATGCTACATACTGCTATTATTTATCTGAGTTTAGCGTAAAAACAAAAAATATGTGAGCACTGAACAAGAAAATAATATGAATATGTAAAGCATTCTTTAAATTAAAAAATTTTCAAAACTTCTAAAAGACAAATTTAAATATAAATTTAAGTCTTTATGTGTAGTTCCTTGAAGTGTTTCTACACTAAATGGATATTTCAAGGACGCGAAATAATGATGTACACGGCATTGTTTTAGTGGGGTTTTATACCAGTTAGAATCGTTTATATATACTTTTAAAAAAACTGCTTTGACTCAATTTTTAATATTTTGTCAGTTATGGGGTTTCTGAAATAAATAACTCAATGAAAGTACAACACGTTGTATTACTTAAAAATCATTCACTATATTTGGCGCAACTAATATAATCCATTCCCCCAATGACACCCAAGCTTCTGTCCGAATGAGAATGATATACAAAGATTGCAGGCAGCCATGTCCTACGATCAAAGAAACCACGCCCACTAAAGTATGAAAGTACAACTCGTTACTACTTTAAACTATATTTGGTGAAACTAACATATTACATTCCCTCAATGACTCCCAAGCTGCTGTCCGACTGAAAGTAATATTCAAAGATTTGAGGCAGCCATGTTTTAGGATCAAAGATACCACACCCACTAACGTACGAAACATTCTTTTTCCTCACATAGATTCTGACATTAATATAAATTCGTAAGGAATATTCAGTTTCCCACATTTTAAAAACAGGTTTAATATAAGAAAATAAAAATCATCATACGGTTTATGGAAAGAAGTTTCCGTGTTTATTTTATTGTTATTTTTTTTTTTTTTTTGTCTCACCAAAAAAATTTCATCATTCACGAACTATGTTATCGTACTGTTATCATACATGAGTCTGTGTATGACATTTGAGGTGGCGCAGGATCTGATTATTTTGCGTTTTGCTGTCGTAGAAAACCCACACAGAAAATCCAACCCCATCAATCTGAAACCAGATAGAACGCAAATAACATTTACATTAATAATACAATGAGAAAAGCCGCATAGGCTTTTGCTCATTATTTTAAGCTCAACTACAAATAGCTAGAGGATAATATCAAAAGCAAGGGTATTAAATTTAATTGTAAATAATCTCCAAACTTTACTGATGTGAGTTTAATATACTTCCAGTGTTATAAGAGTCACTAAATAAGCTTAACTGAGTTGACTTTTCCAATTTCAAAATTACGAAAAACAGGTCTTGTAGCTCTTTTGAGAGTGCAAAACCATTATTTAATTAGTTAGAAATCGATAACGAAAAACAAATGGCAGTTTTCAAGCCATTGAACATACAAAATAAAATCTAAACGCCTTTTTTTTTTTTTTTTTTTTTTTTTTTTTTTTTGTAACATCGTTTTCAAAATCGGTGCACACTATAGCTTTCACAATTTTCAATAGAACAATTAATTCGTTTTAAAAATAAATCGTTGCATTTTTATCCTATTGTATTACGGTTTATTTTTTCGATACATTGATTTATTTCATTTTCTGTGTAATGTTAAGTAACGAAATTTTAATCTGAAAACTCTCATATTCAATTGAAATGAGTTTTTGAATTACCATTTGTGAGAATCGATTCTAGAACATACATACTAGAATATCAGAATCGATTCTCATTGCGATAGATGCTGTTTTATACAATGCCGATGTTTAAGGATAATCGATTTTTCCGGAATCGCTCATCACATATTTATCCCTATAAAAAAATTCCCAAATGCTACATACTGCTATTATTTATCTGAGTTTAGCGTAAAAACAAAAAATATGTGAGTTCTGAACAAGAAAATAATATGAACATGTAAAGCATTCTTTAAATTAAAAATTTTCAAAACTTCTAAAAGACACATTTAAATATAAATTTAAGTCTTTATACGTAGTTCCTTGAAGTGTTTCTACACTAAATGGAGATTTCAAGGACGCGAAATAATGATGTATACGACATTATTTTAGTGGGGTTTTATACCAGTTAGAATCGTTTATATATACTCGTAAAAAAACTGCTTTGACTCAATTTTTAATATTTTGTCAGTTATGGGGTTTCTGAAATAAAAAACTCAATGAAAGTACAACACGTTGTATTACTTAAAAATCGTTTACTATATTTGGCGCAACTAATATAATCCATTCCCCCAATGACACCCAAGCTTCTGTCTGACTGAGAATGATATACAAAGATTGCAGGCAGCCATGTCCTACGATCAAAGAAACCACGCCCACTAAAGTACAACTCGTTACTACTTTAAGCTATATTTGGCGAAACTAACATATTACATTCCCTGAATGACTCCCAAGCTTCTGCCCGACTGAAAGTAATATTCAAAGATTTGAAGCAGCCATGTTTTAGGATCAAAGATACCACGCCCACTAACGTACTAAACATTCTTTTTCCTCACATAGATTCTGATATTGATATAAATTCGTATGGAATATTCAGTTTCCCACATTTTAAAAACAGGTTTAATATAAGAAAATAAAAATTACCAAAAATAAAAATCATCATACGGTTTATGGAAAGAAGTTCCCATGTTTATTGTATTGTTATTTGTTTTTTTTTTTTTCCAAAAAAATTTCATCATTCACGAACTATGTTATCGTACTGTTATCATAGATGAGTCTGTGTATGGCATTTGAGGTGGCGCAGGATCTGATTATTATGCGTTTTGCTGTAGTAGAAAATCCAACACCATCAATCTGTACCAGATAGAACGCAGATAACATTTACATTAACAATACAATGAGAAATGCCGTATAGGTTTTTGCTCATTATTTTAAGTTCAACTACAAATAGCAAGAGGATAATATTAAAAGCAAGGGTATTAAATTTAATTGTAAATAATCTCCGAACTTTACTGATGTGAGTTTAATATACTTCTAGTGTTATAAGAGTGACTAAATAAGCTTAACTGAGTTGACTTTTCCAACTTCAAAATTACGAAAAACAGGTCTTGTAGCTCTTTATGAGTGCAAAACCATTATTTAATTAGTTAGAAATCGATAACGAAAAACAAATGGCAGTTTTCAAAGCCATTTAACATACAAAATAAAATCTAAACGCCTTTTTTTTTTTTTTTTGTAACATCGTTTTCAAAATCGGTGCATACTATAGCTTTCACAATTTTCAATAGAACAATTAATTCGTTTTAAAAATAAATCGTTGCATTTTTATCCTATTGTATTACGGTTTATTTTTTCGATACATTGATTTATTTCATTTTCTGTGTAATGTTAAGTAACGAAATTTTAATCTGAAAACTCTCATATTCAATTGAAATGAGTTTTTGAATTAGCATTTGTGAGAATCGATTCTCGAACATCCATATTAGAATATCAGAATCGATGCTTATTGCGATAGATGGTGTTTTATACAATGCCGATGTTTAAGGATAATCGATTTTTGCAGAATCGCTCATCACTGAAATAGGTTTTGAATATTTATATTATTATTTTTAGCGATACAGCGCTAAAGTTACTAGATTAGGTTCTACTGATTTATCTCTCTGCTGATGCTTGTTTTAAATTTAATACAATATCTGTTTAAAATTACTGGCACGACTTATTTGTTACCAAGTTTTTAGGAACTAATTGTTATTTAATTATAAACAAGCATTTTTCGTAATATATTTTGAGGAATAATCAATTTGAAATTAGAAATATAGTGCTTAAAGTTAATTCAATCTAAAAAAACTAATTATATCTAGAGTTAATTCGAACAATTTTAATTATCATAATCGTTCTCATATTCGACTGAAAAGACTTTTTGAATTACCATTTTTCAAAAGAAAGAGGTTGAAAGAATTAAAAATTTTATAACAACTTTCAGCGTAATATAGATTTTTATGGATTTGATTTTGTGATTACGTAATTACTTCAGATAGCATTTCCAGTCTTTATGTCTTCTTTTTTATATATACATCGATGATTGCATGCAGATTGAATGACATTTAACTAATCAAATTCAGAAATTCTAAAAATTTGAATATTTCGCTTTGATTCTCGATTTGAAATACATATTTATCCCTATACAAAATTCCCAAATGCTACATACTGCTATTATTTATCTGAGTTTAGCGTAAAAACAAAAAATATGTGAGCACTGAACAAGAAAATAATATGAATATGTAAAGCATTCTTTAAATTAAAAAATTTTCAAAACTTCTAAAAGACAAATTTAAATATAAATTTAAGTCTTTATGTGTAGTTCCTTGAAGTGTTTCTACACTAAATGGATATTTCAAGGACGCGAAATAATGATGTACACGGCATTGTTTTAGTGGGGTTTTATACCAGTTAGAATCGTTTATATATACTTTTAAAAAAACTGCTTTGACTCAATTTTTAATATTTTGTCAGTTATGGGGTTTCTGAAATAAATAACTCAATGAAAGTACAACACGTTGTATTACTTAAAAATCATTCACTATATTTGGCGCAACTAATATAATCCATTCCCCCAATGACACCCAAGCTTCTGTCCGAATGAGAATGATATACAAAGATTGCAGGCAGCCATGTCCTACGATCAAAGAAACCACGCCCACTAAAGTATGAAAGTACAACTCGTTACTACTTTAAACTATATTTGGTGAAACTAACATATTACATTCCCTCAATGACTCCCAAGCTGCTGTCCGACTGAAAGTAATATTCAAAGATTTGAGGCAGCCATGTTTTAGGATCAAAGATACCACACCCACTAACGTACGAAACATTCTTTTTCCTCACATAGATTCTGACATTAATATAAATTCGTAAGGAATATTCAGTTTCCCACATTTTAAAAACAGGTTTAATATAAGAAAATAAAAATCATCATACGGTTTATGGAAAGAAGTTTCCGTGTTTATTTTATTGTTATTTTTTTTTTTTTTTTGTCTCACCAAAAAAATTTCATCATTCACGAACTATGTTATCGTACTGTTATCATACATGAGTCTGTGTATGACATTTGAGGTGGCGCAGGATCTGATTATTTTGCGTTTTGCTGTCGTAGAAAACCCACACAGAAAATCCAACCCCATCAATCTGAAACCAGATAGAACGCAAATAACATTTACATTAATAATACAATGAGAAAAGCCGCATAGGCTTTTGCTCATTATTTTAAGCTCAACTACAAATAGCTAGAGGATAATATCAAAAGCAAGGGTATTAAATTTAATTGTAAATAATCTCCAAACTTTACTGATGTGAGTTTAATATACTTCCAGTGTTATAAGAGTCACTAAATAAGCTTAACTGAGTTCACTTTTCCAATTTCAAAATTACGAAAAACAGGTCTTGTAGCTCTTTTGAGAGTGCAAAACCATTATTTAATTAGTTAGAAATCGATAACGAAAAACAAATGGCAGTTTTCAAGCCATTGAACATACAAAATAAAATCTAAACGCCTTTTTTTTTTTTTTTTTTTTTTTTTTTTTTTTTGTAACATCGTTTTCAAAATCGGTGCACACTATAGCTTTCACAATTTTCAATAGAACAATTAATTCGTTTTAAAAATAAATCGTTGCATTTTTATCCTATTGTATTACGGTTTATTTTTTCGATACATTGATTTATTTCATTTTCTGTGTAATGTTAAGTAACGAAATTTTAATCTGAAAACTCTCATATTCAATTGAAATGAGTTTTTGAATTACCATTTGTGAGAATCGATTCTAGAACATACATACTAGAATATCAGAATCGATTCTCATTGCGATAGATGCTGTTTTATACAATGCCGATGTTTAAGGATAATCGATTTTTCCGGAAAAGCTCATCACATATTTATCCCTATAAAAAAAATTCCCAAATGCTACATACTGCTATTATTTATCTGAGTTTAGCGTAAAAACAAAAAATATGTGAGTTCTGAACAAGAAAATAATATGAACATGTAAAGCATTCTTTAAATTAAAAATTTTCAAAACTTCTAAAAGACACATTTAAATATAAATTTAAGTCTTTATACGTAGTTCCTTGAAGTGTTTCTACACTAAATGGAGATTTCAAGGACGCGAAATAATGATGTATACGACATTATTTTAGTGGGGTTTTATACCAGTTAGAATTGTTTATATATACTCGTAAAAAAACTGCTTTGACTCAATTTTTAATATTTTGTCAGTTATGGGTTTTCTGAAATAAAAAACTCAATGAAAGTACAACACGTTGTATTACTTAAAAATCGTTTACTATATTTGGCCCAACTAATATAATCCATTCCCCCAATGACACCCAAGCTTCTGTCTGACTGAGAATGATATACAAAGATTGCAGGCAGCCATGTCCTACGATCAAAGAAACCACGCCCACTAAAGTACAACTCGTTACTACTTTAAGCTATATTTGGCGAAACTAACATATTACATTCCCTGAATGACTCCCAAGCTTCTGTCCGACTGAAAGTAATATTCAAAGATTTGAAGCAGCCATGTTTTAGGATCAAAGATACCACGCCCACTAACGTACTAAACATTCTTTTTCCTCACATAGATTCTGATATTGATATAAATTCGTAAGGAATATTCAGTTTCCCACATTTTAAAAACAGGTTTAATATAAGAAAATAAAAATTACCAAAAATAAAAATCATCATACGGTTTATGGAAAGAAGTTTCCGTGTTTATTTTATTGTTATTTTTTTTTTTTTTTTGTCTCACCAAAAAAATTTCATCATTCACGAACTATGTTATCGTACTGTTATCATAGATGAGTCTGTGTATGACATTTGAGGTGGCGCAGGATCTGATTATTTTGCGTTTTGCTGTCGTAGAAAACCCACACAGAAAATCCAACCCCATCAATCTGAAACCAGATAGAACGCAAATAACATTTACATTAATAATACAATGAGAAAAGCCGCATAGGCTTTTGCTCATTATTTTAAGCTCAACTACAAATAGCTAGAGGATAATATCAAAAGCAAGGGTATTAAATTTAATTGTAAATAATCTCCAAACTTTACTGATGTGAGTTTAATATACTTCCAGTGTTATAAGAGTCGCTAAATAAGCTTAACTGAGTTGACTTTTCCAATTTCAAAATTACGAAAAACAGGTCTTGTAGCTCTTTTTAGAGTGCAAAACCATTATTTATTTAGTTAGAAATCGATAACGAAAAACAAATGGCAGTTTTCAAGCCATTGAACATACAAAATAAAATCTAAACGCCTTTTTTTTTTTTTTTTTTTTTTTTTTGTAACATCGTTTTCAAAATCGGTGCACACTATAGCTTTCACAATTTTCAATAGAACAATTAATTCGTTTTAAAAATAAATCGTTGCATTTTTATCCTATTGTATTACGGTTTATTTTTTCGATACATTGATTTATTTCATTTTCTGTGTAATGTTAAGTAACGAAATTTTAATCTGAAAACTCTCATATTCAATTGAAATGAGTTTTTGAATTACCATTTGTGAGAATCGATTCTAGAACATACATACTAGAATATCAGAATCGATTCTCATTGCGATAGATGCTGTTTTATACAATGCCGATGTTTAAGGATAATCGATTTTTCCGGAATCGCTCATCACATATTTATCCCTATAAAAAAATTCCCAAATGCTACATACTGCTATTATTTATCTGTGTTTAGCGTAAAAACAAAAAATATGTGAGTTCTGAACAAGAAAATAATATGAACATGTAAAGCATTCTTTAAATTAAAAATTTTCAAAACTTCTAAAAGACACATTTAAATATAAATTTAAGTCTTTATACGTAGTTCCTTGAAGTGTTTCTACACTAAATGGAGATTTCAAGGACGCGAAATAATGATGTATACGACATTATTTTAGTGGGGTTTTATACCAGTTAGAATCGTTTATATATACTCGTAAAAAAACTGCTTTGACTCAATTTTTAATATTTTGTCAGTTATGGGGTTTCTGAAATAAAAAACTCAATGAAAGTACAACACGTTGTATTACTTAAAAATCGTTTACTATATTTGGCGCAACTAATATAATCCATTCCCCCAATGACACCCAAGCTTCTGTCTGACTGAGAATGATATACAAAGATTGCAGGCAGCCATGTCCTACGATCAAAGAAACCACGCCCACTAAAGTACAACTCGTTACTACTTTAAGCTATATTTGGCGAAACTAACATATTACATTCCCTGAATGACTCCCAAGCTTCTGCCCGACTGAAAGTAATATTCAAAGATTTGAAGCAGCCATGTTTTAGGATCAAAGATACCACGCCCACTAACGTACTAAACATTCTTTTTCCTCACATAGATTCTGATATTGATATAAATTCGTATGGAATATTCAGTTTCCCACATTTTAAAAACAGGTTTAATATAAGAAAATAAAAATTACCAAAAATAAAAATCATCATACGGTTTATGGAAAGAAGTTCCCATGTTTATTGTATTGTTATTTGTTTTTTTTTTTTTTCCAAAAAAATTTCATCATTCACGAACTATGTTATCGTACTGTTATCATAGATGAGTCTGTGTATGGCATTTGAGGTGGCGCAGGATCTGATTATTATGCGTTTTGCTGTAGTAGAAAATCCAACACCATCAATCTGTACCAGATAGAACGCAGATAACATTTACATTAACAATACAATGAGAAATGCCGTATAGGTTTTTGCTCATTATTTTAAGTTCAACTACAAATAGCAAGAGGATAATATTAAAAGCAAGGGTATTAAATTTAATTGTAAATAATCTCCGAACTTTACTGATGTGAGTTTAATATACTTCTAGTGTTATAAGAGTGACTAAATAAGCTTAACTGAGTTGACTTTTCCAACTTCAAAATTACGAAAAACAGGTCTTGTAGCTCTTTATGAGTGCAAAACCATTATTTAATTAGTTAGAAATCGATAACGAAAAACAAATGGCAGTTTTCAAAGCCATTTAACATACAAAATAAAATCTAAACGCCTTTTTTTTTTTTTTTTGTAACATCGTTTTCAAAATCGGTGCATACTATAGCTTTCACAATTTTCAATAGAACAATTAATTCGTTTTAAAAATAAATCGTTGCATTTTTATCCTATTGTATTACGGTTTATTTTTTCGATACATTGATTTATTTTATTTTCTGTGTAATGTTAAGTAATGAAATTTTGATCTGAAAACTCTCATATTCTATTGAAATGAGTTTTTGAATTACCATTTGTGAGAATCGATTCTAGAACATCCATACTAGAATATCAGAATCGATTCTTATTGCGATAGATGCTGTTTTATACAATGCCGATATTTTTTATTATCGATTTTTCCAGAATAGCTCATCACATATTTATCCCTATAAAAAAATTCCCAAATGCTACATACTTCTATTATTTATCTGAGTTTAGCGTAAAAACAAAAAATATGTGAGCACTGAACAAGAACATGTAAAGCATTCCTTAAATTAAAATTTTTCAAAACTTCTAAAAGACAAATTTAAATATAAATTTATATATTTTAATACACTGTAAAAAAAGTGTTGATTTTACAGTATAAGCAATACAATACTAGCAGCTGGGCTGCTAGTATTATACTGTAAAATCAACACATTTTTTTTTTTGCAGTGTATGAGACATATACATATCTGAGATGTATAATGTTGTATAAAATTATTTGAGTGAATTTTGTGTATTGGTCGAAATTGCTGAAGGTTAATTTTTGACTGTATTATGCGTTTTCTGATTAGGCTAAATTTTATCACATTATATTGTGTATCTTACTGATCTACAGATTATGCACAGTGATGTACAAAAGACTTCGAGTATCTTTCCGGATATGGACGGTAATTGCTGAAATCTGGTTTTAAAATATTTTATACATTATCTAAGTTGTTTACTTAAAATCTTCTTTCGATTGGGATTATGGTTTCTTTAAGTTTATGCTAAAAAAAAGGGGGTTAAGCTAGGGGGATCGTCTCCATATTGAAATTGTAACAAACTTCGAAATTTTCAGTATTAAGACAATATATATTGACATAATAATTGTCTTCTTTAGCAAATTTTTCCTTCGGATACCAAAAGGAAAGATATTCCGAGAAGTTGTTTCGGAATTATGCAAATGCAACTTTTGAATTCCGTTTTAATATAGTTGAAAATCAAACTGCAATGCGGGTAGTTTTTTAAGCATAACTCAAAAACTACTTGACGGAATGCGCTGTAATTTTGATTCGCATATTTGAAACTTCTTCCTGTCGATTTCTATCTAAAACATTTATAAGTTACAACTCTTTTTTTTTTTTTTTTTATTACTAATTTAAAATAATATATATTTTGAAAAGAACCTCCAATTTGCACATCTGCATTTTCAAAGCAAAAGCCAAAGAAGGTTTTTCATGCTGATATCCGTGTTCAATTGACCGTGTTCAGACTTTTTATTTTCACAGAAGCAATTTCATTTTCTTTGCACAGTGTAATCAAGAGATAATAAACTTACAGAGTAACAAAGAATTTGCTTTAAAGAAAAGATTTTCCTGAAAATAATCTCATTCTCTCACTTTTTAACTAAATAACATTGTTGAGTATTAAATAAACATAATGTGCTAATGATTTGTGTTTTATTATCAGACACATTTTTTTTTCATTTTAATACGTAGCATGAGCATTTATAAGAAATTAAGCATAAATAATAACAGCTTTATACAATATCCCAGTCAATATTTGTAATTTCACCAATTGTTCTAAACCAGGGGTTCCCAAGCTCCAGTACTGGTACGCAAAGCTCTAGCTACTGGTACGCGAAATATTGATGCTGGTACGTAAAATGAAATACCTGCATAATATTATAAAATCAAAAACTTTGGAAATTTTCAAATGAAAATTAGACTGTAAACGCCTTTTCTTGTTGTTGTTACTACAAATGTTTGTTATAGCTAACTCTCTGAAATCCGCACAGGGCAGATCATGCTGTGAATGATACAACTAGTTTTCCAGAATTAAACATATGTAATTATTACATTTATACGAAAAAAAAAATAAAATTTGTAAATAAAGACCTAATTTAAAAATTAATCAATGAAACAGTTTTAATTAGCAGAAAAACTGTTTTAAATGTTTTATAAATTGTATTATCTGAAGGTAAGGTCTGAATCCGTGAAAGTAGGAGGAGCTTGTTCGAATAGGACGAGTTAGATTTTTACTGGTTATTTCGGTGTGGAGGTTTTATTTGAAACACTAGGGGGATCTGCCCCCTGCTCGCTACGCTCACCAACCCCCGTTCTGATTTCACAGCCTCTTAAAACCTGGTAATGTATCCTGTTTTAAAAAGATGACGATGATGATATCACGAAAGGCGACTTTCTTCTGCAATCAGGTTATAATGCCTTTTCATTTAACTGGTTATAATGCTTTTTCATTTAATTCATCTTTTTATTTTTAATATTCATGTGTAAACACAATTTTGATGACGTAATTTTCTTTATTTCCTGCTTTCAACACGTGATCATTTAATTATTATTTTTAACTTTCATTATTGTTTTTAATAGTCTCGCGCAAATACATTTCTTATTTCAGATAAAACATAATCCTTTGCGCTTATTTAGAAATTGGCAACTGGCAACAATATAAAACTAGTCGTTGGGGGCCACCGTAATACTTACCCATCATTGATATGCATAATGTAAAATATTAAAATAAAAATGTGTAAACTACTTATAAAATGCATTGCAATTCAAATAAAATCTTGGATTGCTGACGTCATAAACTTTAAAGGCTCGATTACTGAATTGCTTGAAAGAAACATCCTCATAACTCCAAAAATAATAATCCTATTAACTAGCGGTTTATTGCATCTGATTAAGCGTCAAATTTCCAATTAAAATATATCTTTGAAGTGAAATTTGGATGAAATACAGGGTCATGAAATAGCGAAGAGTGTGGAAATAGGATTCCAAATATCTCGGCAACTCATTATCCGATCGACTTCATGCTTTATGCAAAATTTGTTTTTTTTATTGTCTTTTATATTCATTTCTTAAAATAAACAATTTCGAAAATTTTTATATACCTTTTATCAGAACGAATATTTTGAGAGTCCGAAAAAAATAGTTCCGGTTAATCGAAGTTATTGAAATTAAATAGGCTTCTTCCCATTATTACATACTAAGTACATACCAAATTGCAAGTTTCTATCTCAATTTTTTCGGGAGATTGAGCGTTTACAGACACACAGACAGACAGACGGCAAATTTTTTTTTCTAAAAATATGTTTTTCGGAATCTCCAGTGTCTGAAACGTGTAAATCCGTCAAAATTTTTTTTTCGATTTTCAAAACGATTTACGTTTGCGAAAACGACTTACCCTATACTACGTATGATGGGTAAGTACAAATGACTTTTTCAATAAAAGATTTTTTACTTGATTTTTAAGGATTTTTTGAGTTTTTATTGTCCGACCGTGATAATTTGTTTAATTTCTGAAAGCTTGTTATATTTTGCGTTTGGTGGTATGATTTTGGAATCCGTAGGATGGCTAGAAAGAAAGTAATAGCTTCTCAAAAAAGTCCCTAGTAAAAAAGCGATGAGAATAACCCGGAATATCTACGCAGAATTTGATTGGTCCATTTCGTTTTTGGCTCAGTTCCGGATTACTTTTTTTAATATAGAAGGATAATTCATTATTTATTTTGTAGGATTTCAGTTTAAACACTTCATTTCCTTTATGACGTGCATGATCATCAAATTAACTGACGCTATAGTACTACTATTATCCATGATTTAAATGCACGAGTTATAAAAAGTTTAGATCGCGAGATCAGAACATCTTCAAAAATTGAAAAAGAGCCAGTCTTCTAATTTTTATTGTGAAGCAAGCGTCGAAATGAGAAATAGCCCGTAAAGGCACTGTTAGGCCTAGTTGGACTATTGGAAAATAAATATATTGTATATGTTGGGTCAGAAGTGTACTAGCTGTGAAGAAATTATTAGTAAAGTATTGTAGAGTTATCTGTCTAAGACTGTATTAAAGTTTATATTTCGTTTTTCAACGTAGTTGTTCATATAATTCCAGTAAATCAACTGTTTACATATCTTCCTTCTTCTTACATTTAATTAAATCTGATCATTGAAATTTTTCTCGTCTCTGAACCCAATCTTAAGATTATTGAAATTTATATAGAGGGTGACGTAAAGTCTGTTCTCAAATCCAAAAGAGCTACTTTCTGACACAATTTTACACAATTTTCTGACACTGCTGCAAGATACTCTATTTCATGGAAATCGTTTTTTATTGCAGTAAAGTTATTTAAAAGGGTGATTTGGAATCGAACAAAATATGGGAAGTTCCACTTTTAGAATTTTTCCTATATTAGCATTACGATTATTACGTGGTGATACGCGGAAGTATGAACTTAGATTTAGTGGTACGTCGGTCTAAAAGTTTGGTAACCCCTGTTCTAAACAATTACGAAATGAAAATTTTATAACGTATTATCCCGTGCCCTCTCGTTACTTTTCTTTTATACAATCGTCAGTATTGACATATTAAGTAACACAGTTAAAATAATTCGTGAAAAAAGTCTTAAGTATTATTTCAACTGAAGAAACAAACAATTAACACACCATAAACACACAGAGCAACAAACAAGATAATTTGCTTTAAAGCTTTAAAGAAACGATCTTACTTTAGAAAATATTTATTTCATCATTTTTTAATAAATAAAACATCGTGTATCAAATGAACTCGCATTTTGTTTTTCATTTTAGTACATCGAATGAGTTTTTATAAGTGTAAATAATGGCAAATTTATGCAGTGCAAATGAATAGTCGTCATTTTGCTAAAATAGTCTAAACAACTAGAAAATACGAAAATTTTATAACTTAACTCCTCTTTGTCGACTAATGACTTTTCCTTGAATCAATAACCAGCCTTGGCATATTAAGTACTTACAACAAATTAATAGCAACTTAATTACAACTTTTTCGTGGAAGAGCTATTGAAGAGTTATCTCAAGTGAAATTTCAAGCAAATGGTATGGAGATAATTAAGCATAAAGATGAGCAATGAAGATAACTTGCTTTGAGGAAACAACCGCAGTTAAAAATTTTCGTTGTCTCATTTTTAGGTGCGTTCGTCATTATATAAATAAGTAGCACCTATAGTCGTCGTTTGATCCGTCTGTCTGGCCCCATATAACAGCGCAAAAACTACCCAACCAAACGGTTTGAAATTTAAGATATATTTTCTTTGCAGAATTTTGTCGAGACATTTCAAATTTTATGAAAATCAAATCAATACTCTAGAAGATATAAAAAAAATATATTTATTAAGAAATTTGAATTTAAACAAGTAATATAAAATTTTTTTAAAAAGTCAATTCCTACTTCTTAATCATAAATATATAAAATAAACCCGTGCAGCATTCATGTCCCACGTTATCTTTATTGAACATTATTTTATAATCATCGTTGCGGTATTTTATTTCTGTGGCGTCACTAATTTGAGAAAAATCTTTCATTTCATTTATGAAAACAATGGGAGGAATTTTTTCTCCCATTTAAAACTCAAATGAATTAATTAAATTTAATTAATGAATTAATATATGAAAAAACTGTATTAACATAAAGTGTCATCCATTACAAGTTTAAACAAGTTGGAAATTGTACGTCAAACGTGACAAATGAGGTGCGTTCGTACTATAGCTAGTTATATAAATATTCAGATCTTGACGATTTTTAATTCTGTGAAATGAATTATATCGTCTGCAGATTAATTTCTGTCATAAAATAAGTATCTCGGTCGCTTGACGATTAAACCTCGGAAGCTCCTCTAACAAGAAAACAACGATTTTTTAAAAAAAATTCAAATTTCTTAATAAATATTTTTATTAATATCTCCTAAAGTTTTGATTCGATTTTTAAAAAAATTGAAATGTATCGACAAAATTCTGCAAAGATAATGTATCTTAAATTCCAAACCATTCGGTTGGGTAGTTTTTGCGTTGTTATATGCGGACGGACGGACAGACAGACGGACAGACAGACGGACGGACGGACGGACAGACAGACGGACGGACCAAGCGACGACAATAGATGCTACGTATTTATATAATTACGAACGCACCTAAAAATGTATTTGAACTTGAGGGGATGAATAGGAAAGATTTTATTAACGATTGAAAATTTTAACAAGATATATACCGGGTGGTTATAAAATAAGTATCTCTATTTGGAGCTGTCTGTAGCTTGAAGAAATAACCCGAATGAAACCAAAATTGGAACACATACTATTTGAGAAGAAGAAAGAAGAATTTAACAATTAAAAAAATAATTGTAATAATCGCCGACAGATGGCGCTTCTGAGTGTGAAATGTAATGTGCAATACAAGAACAAAGAATTAAGGCATAAAACCGGATGGCATGACTAATTTATTGGAAAATGTCACAGTGAATGTGCTTAAGATTTCGCATGGCGGTGCCGATCAAGTTCAGGTTCTACATGACCACTGAGCTGGAAGACACAATCCAGGCGGTGGACGACGTGCTCAACTGCGGAATGTAACGCATCAGGAGTGATGTTTCGCACATGTTGTGATATGCGATCGTTTAAGTCATTGAGGTTTGCGACACCTCCACGGTACACAATATATTTTAAGTACCCCCAAAGCCAAAAATCACATGGCGTCAGATCAGGGGATCGAGGAGGCCACGTCATACGAAAATACTGGCTTATTACTCTATCATCTGTGAAATTTTGTCGTAAGAACTGTTGTACTGCTCGCCAATATGGGTCGGGGCTCCATCTTGCATAAAAATTGTTTCAGAAAGGGACTGTCTTTGCTGCAGTTGAGGAACTACGAAAGTTTGTAACATGCGCAGGTATCTTTGTGCAGTAACCGAACACGTTACAGGGCCTGTTGGCCGTAACTTTTCAAAAAAATAAAGACCAAGAATGAAACTTGCAGTAAAGCCACACTACAGAGTGATTTTTGGAAAGTGGAGGGGTATTTCGTGAATAACAGTTCGTGGCTCCAAAGCCCATATTCTGCAGTTCTGCGTATTGACTGTCCCATTAATATGAAAATGGGCTTCATCTCCCCATAAAATCTTCCATGGGAAAGCATCATCCACCTCCATTCGTGCTAAAAACGTTAAAACAAAATCCAGTCTCCGCTGCGCGTCACCTGGTAACAATTGTTGATGATAACTAATTTTATACGGATAAAATTGGATTACCTTTCTTAGGACTTTTCGAACAGTAGCATATGGAATATCCAAATTTTTGACAACTCCATGTGCACTAGGACCGTCTTCCGGAGTGCCCGATGACTCCACAATCGCAGTGGTAATTTCTTCTTGCATGCGGAGAGGTACTGGTTTCCTGTCTCTTCCCCATTTTAAAGTAAACGATCCAGTCTCCTCGAATTTTTTTACCATTCTTCTCACTGCACACGGTGTCAAAGGACCTTTACGCATTCCTTTCACACGCCTAAATTGACGTAAAGCAACTGCACTGTTTGAGCTGTTAACCTAGAATAGTTTTAAAATTAAAGCGCGATCGGGTAAACTGAGAACCATGTCGTACAACGTTAATGACAGAAATGACCGCGTTTTGATTTTACTAATGATTACAACGGCGTTTGCACCGACAGGCCCCGTAGCGCCATCTGTTGCCAATTATTGTAACTATTTTTTTTATTGTTCCATTCTTCTTCCCCCTTCTCGAATAGTATGTGTACCGATTTTGGTTTCATTCGGGTTATTCCTTCAAGCTACAGACAGCTCCAAATAGGGATACTTATTTTATAACCACCCTGTATATAGAGAGTGTGAGCTAATAGTAGGAATTTAAAAAAAAATCGGTGCTTTTTTGTTATACGAGCTTCCGAGGTTTAATCGTCAAGCGACCGATATACTTATTTTATGACAGAAATTAATTTGCAGACGATATAATTCATTTCGCAGAATTAAAAATCATCAAGATCTGATTATTTATATAACTAGCTATAGTACAGAGGCACCTCATTTGTCACGTTTGATGTACAATTTCCAACTTGTTTATCTAAAAAAGAAAGAAAGCTACAAAAAAAAAAAAAAAAAAAAAAAAAAAGATATTCGTCATTTTATTAAACTGTTCTGAATAATCACAAAAACTTGAAATTTTATAACTTAATTTTCATGTGACCACTAATGATTTTTCTTTTAACTACTCAACAGCACACCATATTAGGAGATATACTTTCATAAAAGAGGCTTTGAAAACATATCTCAAGCGAAGATGCAAATAAATAATTCGAAGATAATAATAATAAAAACAGACAAAGAAGATAATTTGTTTTAAGGTTCTTTGTTAAACTCATTTTATTGTTTCATATTTAACTATAAATAGTAACTAGATGGAACCCGTCAAAATTTGACGGCAAACAACTTGATAGTACCATAAAAATAAAATTTATAGTTGCTTTAACTTGACAAATTTCATAGTGGGGAGCATAATATGATTAAGCGGTCACTGACCTTTCCATTGATATATCACATGAGGGGTGTGTGCAAAGTTTAGAAAAGTACCCCCTTGGGGGGTCAAAGTGGGGGATGGACATGGGAGATGCATAATATGATTAAGTGGTCACAGACCTTTCCAATGATATATAACATGAGGGTTGTGTGCAAAATTTAGAAAGTACCCCTTGAGGAGGGGGGGGGGGCAAAGTGGGGAGATGGACATCGGAGATGCATAATATGATTAAGCAGTCACAGACCTTTCCAACAATATATGACATGAGGGGTGTCAACAAAATTTAGAAAAGTATCCCTTGGGGGGGTGGGGGGCAAAGTGGGGAGATGGACATTGGAGATGCATAATATGATTATGCAGTCACAGACCTTTCCAATGATATATAACATGAGGGTTGTGTGCAAAATTTATAAAGTACCCTTTGGGGGGGGGTAAAGTGGGGAGATGGACATCGGAGATGCATAATATGATTAAGCAGTCACAGACCTTTCCAACAATATATGACATGAGGGGTGTCAACAAAATTTATAAAAGTGCCTCCCTTAGGGGGGGAGGGGAGGGGGTGGTGGGATGGACCCCGGAGATGCATAACATGAATAAGCAGTCAAAGACTTTTCCAGCGATATATCACATGAGAGGTGTCTGCAAAATTTAGAAAAGTGTCCCACTTGGGGGGGGGGGGGAGTGGGGGGATAGACCCGAGATGCATAACATGAAAAAGAGGTCACAGGTGTTTCAACTTGCAACTTTTTTCTCGAAGGCATTTGATAATATTAAATTTATTTTACCCAAGACAATTTAACAATATTCTTAATTTTTTTGCATAATTCGTCAAATGTTCATGGAAAAAATCATGAAATTCGCTAATCAATAGTTGATAAATTATAAAATTCAACAATCGATAGCAGTAAAATTGGTCAATCGATAATGGAAAAATCACAAAATTCATCAAATGGTCTCCTGTAAAAAAATTGTCCTGCACACTGATGATATGATCAAAAGGATTTTGAAGTATAGGACAAAATTAACACTTGCCAGCGAGTAATGCTGAAAATTTGGCAATGGACTTTATTGCCACCACTGGTCAAACATAATAGTCACACTCACCAATTGCGATGATTGAATGGAAAAAGATTTTTTTCTCTGCTGTCGCTCGACAAATTTCTAAACCATTTGGCGAATTTCACGATTTTTTCCCCGAAATTGACGGATTGTGATTTTTTTTCTCGAAGCCATTCGACGATATTCGAAAACTTTTCCCCCCCGAAACCAGTTGATCAATTTTGCGATTTTTCCACTGTCGATTAATGAATTTTGCGATTTTTCCGCTATCGATTGAAGAATTTCGCAATTTATCAACTATCGATTAATGAATTTCATGATTTTATCCATGAACGAACAAATTGCGCACTTTCTTTCCGCTAATGTTTGACACATTTCGCCCTTTACAATTCAGCCAATGAGTTGAACGTTGTTTCTTTCCAGAAATGTCAAGAATGAAACAATGATTCTTTAGGATGAATTTCCTTCGTTCGATGTCACATGGAAGAATGTGTGCAATGCAGCAACGGGCGTCACAGACTTTTTAGGGCACCTGCAGACTAAAAACATCTAACCAATCTTCGCGGGGGGGGGGGGGGGAAATCACAGATTTCGTCAAATGATTGAGGAAAAAACACTAAATTCATCAAAGGATCATGGGGAAACATGACTTTCGTTAAAAGACAACAGAAAAAACATTAATTATGCAAAAGGATCGTGAAAGATAAGCAAATTTTGTCAAAGAATCGCAAAAAAGGAAAGTTCACCAAAAGATCACGCTTTTTTACTAAATTTAGTCTAAAAATTGCGGAATAAAATGTATTTTATCAAAGAATCGCTGGAAAATGCGAATTTCGTTAAGGATCACGAGAAAAATGCGAAATTCTTCAAAGGATCGCTGAAAAAACACGAATTTCATCAAAGAATTGCTGAAAAAACATGAATCTTGCCCAATAATAGAAAAATCATGGTTCATAATCATTATGTCTAGTAGTATATGTAAATACAGTTTGTGATATAAGACAAAATTAACACTCACCAATCGGCGAGTAATACTAAAAATTGGTAATTGATGTTATTGCCAGTACTGGCTAAACTTAATAGTCACACTTGCCAATTGCGATGATTGAATGTAAAATGAAATTTTTTTCCCGCTGTCAATCAAAGAATTTTGAAACCATTTGGTGAAGTTTTTCCCGAAACCATTTTGTGAATTTCCCAATTTTTTCTTCAAAATAATTTTTCAACAATATTCGACCCAATACGCATGCGTAAAAAAAATCACCAGCCAATGAGGTGAGGGTCTATTACTGTCTCTAGAAACGTGTTTGGGATCATCTCCTGTTTGTTTTTTTCTTGCACATTGCATTAAACCTAGGAAGGTATTTATATAGAACTCACTGTGGAGTGTTTAGAAGGTATTTATTTTATTTATTATAATTTGTATGAATACTTAGGTGTCCATTTCGGATTTACTGTTTAAAAATGAATTTAGGCTCATTTAACATTCGCGAAATCAATCCGATGGAAATTGTGTTTTTAGATCTCTATCATTTTGTATATATAGTACAGAAAATAATTATTCAAACGTACGTAAAAATATCGTAGAACACGTAATACAAAATTGGATCACTTATAGTCCGTTTATTATCAGGGATGAATCTTATGGTGTTCCGATTGCTAATGAAAACGATTATGTAAATATATGGTTCTTCATAGAAGTATGTGCTTCTTCACACTTCAATAGAAGCATTATTTAAATTAATATAATTCTACAAATATGATGCAGTTTTAAAATATTGAGTAATGATTAATACTGTCAAGGAATCTACTCATATACGTAATTAAGTTTTGGTACTTCTCTATTATCTCATCGACCACTTTTCATAACAAAAAACTGTCGCCAAACTGTAACGCCAAATAAACGGGAGAACGTTGTAATTAATACGCGCAAATGTTGAATTAAAAACCACTTGACGACATAACAAACACGTATAATGCTTCCGACATCAAGTAAATGGGACTGCATTTTTGGCATTTATTCATACAGTTTGGCGATAGTATTTTGTTATGAAAAGTGGACGATGGGATAATAGAGAAATACCTAAGTTTTTTATACCAAGTTTGAAAATTTATCTTTTTTTGACATTTAAAAAAAAATAACAGAAAAAACATTACAAATTTGCCCATTTGCTCAGCGGTCAAAGGATTAAGTAAATATTAATGATTAAGCGGAACTGGTTCTAGTTATGAAGTAATATTATTTTGCTCAAAAACCCCCAACAAAAAAAGAATTACAAAGAATAAGTAATCGTCTTTAAATATACAAAAAACAATGTGATTAATGACCAGGATTTTTTTACATATAACATTTTTTATATACAAAATAAAAACGGAAATAACCTCATTCATTTCACCAGATGTCAAAAATAGTTTTTTTTTCCACATTCCTGGGCAAAGCACTAAATCAATAAAATCACCAATTTGTGACAAATTATGAGTTTCTTATGAATCGCTAATGAACGGACATGCAAACTGGTAAAAAATGAATGTAATAAATTAAAACATTCAAGATTTGTATACATACAAACAATGTAAATATTAATATTGTTACATGATACATTGTTTGTATATATACTTGTTTGTATACATACAAACAAATATAATGTAAACATTATTATTCAAATATTAAGAGTTTGCAAATCAAAACATTCTAAAGATTTGTATACATACAAACAATATAATGCATACATACTCTTTACAAATAAAATAGCACACTTATGTAATGACAAAACTTTTAAATCGAATAGAGATAATATATTTCTGTTAAAAAATAATGCTAAAGTTCAGACTTATATATATTATACATTCACATAAAGCTAGTCACATTCCTGCATATTTATTAAATATTTAGTTGCTAAATACAGAAATAATATTTTATAATTTATATTCAGACGCTCAGATTCGCTTTTTTTGAACATATAAAAATAAAAATATTACTACCGTGCGTACTGTCTTTTGACATTATATTTACATAATAGTTTTAATTAGCAATCAGAACACCATAAGATTCATACCCGATCATAAACGGAATATAAGTGGTCCAATTTTGTATTACATGTTCTACTATATTTTTATTTACGATTGAATAATTATTTTCTGTACTATATAAACAAAATGATTTGATTTCGCGAACGTTAAATGAACCTAAATTCATGTTACACAGTAAATCCGAAATGGATACCTAAGTATTCATACAAATTACAATAAATACAACAATAAATAAAATAAATACCTTCTAAACACTCCACAGTTTTTTTATATAAATATCTTAATGGTTTAACACAACGTGAAAGAAGCCATCAAAACAACATGATTTGATCTTGATCCCAAATACGTTTGGAGACAGGAATAGACCCTCGCCTCATTGGCCGGTCCTTTTTTGACGCATGCGTACTCGGTCGAAATTCGATGGAAATTTGACAAAATTACCAAACTGCTTTAAATAGATGGATGTTTGATATTGAATAAATTCAAATGTTTCGAAAACTTGATTATTTATTACGTATATTTTCTTTGGCATATCACGGGTTTTTTCTCTTTTTTTTTAAAGTTGTTTTTCTCTGACAATTCTAGTCAGCCTTTATTACATAACAATACCATAAAAGATAGAAATAATGACATATCATACAGTACTAAAATCGATATTCCCCATTTATCTAACTGTTCTAAATAACCAAAGAATGAAACTTTTACAATTTATTTTTTCTCTGTATATTAATCATTTGAACCATGGATCAGAGACGACACATTAAGGAATACATTAAAATTCTTCCATAAGTGGTTTTGAAGGCATACAGGGTGTTTCTACGATCATAGGACAAACTTGGAGGGCTGGTACAGGACGCTGTAACAAGCAATTTTTGTATAGGAAAGCAGGGTCCGAAATCTATTTATATAGTCAAAAATACAAGGGCGTCTCACTCCAATCCGAAGTCACGTTTTCATTCATAACTTTAACGGTAGAGAAGATATTTTAACGAAATCCTTACAATATGCTTAACTATTCATACAAAAATGAGTCTGTTGCGAATTTTTTTACAATAGCTTCACTACTGTTAAAGTTATGAACGAAAACGCGACTTCGGATTGGAGTGTGACGTTCTGTATTTTGACTACATAAATAGATTTCCAATCCTGCTTTCCTACACAAAAATTGTTTGTTACAGTGTCCTGTACTACCTCTGAAAGTTTGTCCCATGATCATAGCAACACCCTTGCATTGAGTAAAGATTCAAGCAAATAATGAAGAGGTACTGAACATAAAAGTGAACAATTGAAAAATTGTACTGAAAAAAAAGGAAAAAATTGCTGATTTTACAGTATAATACTGGCACCTCAGCTGCCAGTATTATACTGTAAAATCAACATTTTTTTTTTTTTTTTTTTTTTTTTTTTGCAGTGTGGCTTGGAAAGGATCTTGTAACTCCAATGTCTTATTTTTTAGGCAAATATTAAATAAACTCAAGTATTGCAAATATTTATGTTTTATTATTAGGTAAATTTTTTTAGTACATCACATGAGCTTTTACTTAGTTTATTTTTCCCTGATAATTCCAGACACATACTTTATTATATAAAAACATAATCAGAGAAAGAAATAATGACATCTTGTACAATGTCTAAATCAATATTCGTTTTTTCATCCAACTGTTCTGAATATCCTGAAACTTGAAATTTTATAACCTCATTTCGATCTGAACGCTAATGATTTTTCATTGTACTAATCATCAGTAGAACATATTATAGTGATTACTTTAGAGATCTTTCATTAAAACGGTTTTAAAGACATATCTGAAAGGAAGATTCAATCAAATAATAAGTAAATAATAAATATACAGATAAAAAAATACATAATTTATTTTAAGGAAACGACCTTAATTAAAATGTTACTGTTTTATATTTAATACAGTAATGTTCAGTATTGAATAAATTCATAGAATTGCAAAGGGTTGCGTATTATTATCATCAGACATATCTTTTTAGCACATCACACGAGCAATTATATAATTTACTTTTCCTTGGTGATCCCAGACAGCCTTTATTGTATAAATGGGAAAGATTTGTGTATTATTATCATCAGGTATAGAGGGTTGCATGTTAAGGCTTTTTTAAAATCGGAAATTTGAAATTCATACTGCTGTATTTAATGAGAGATATTTATTTATTACATACAGTACAAGTACTTCTTTCAGAATTTAAAATATGAATTCGGAATTTCTGATTACTGGATTCAGAATTTCTGAGACTGATAACCCTGCAGGTATATCCTTTTAGCACAACACATGATCTTTTTATTTAATTTACTTTTCCTTGATGATTCTAAACAGTATTTATTATATAAGAGCACAATCAGAAAGAGAAATAATGGCATCTTATACAATGTCAAAATCAATATTCGTCATTTTATCCACCTGTTCTGAATAACCAAAAACTTTAAATTTTATAACTTAATTTCCATCTGGCCGCTAATGATTTTCCCTCCAACCACTCATCAGCGACGACATATTTCAGGGAAGGAATACATTAGAACTCTTTCAGAAAAGAGGTTTTGAGGACTTACCTCAAGTAAAGATCGAAGCAGATAATTAGGGGATAATGAACATAAAGACGAACAATGACGATAATAGAGAATGATTCCTTTAGTTGCAGGGGTATATAAATTTAGTGCAATTTATAGCGAAGGCATTTATTTTATCATCCAAGTAACAGCAATTCCAGCTTAGAATGAACTACACTGCTCAAAACAATTAAAGGATATTTGAAGTTTTATATAAAATAAAGATATAAACGAAATTTTTTTTTGCCGAAAATAGAAGAAGAGAATCACAAATGCAAATTTTTCTGGTTTTCAAACTGTGGAGTATGCAAATTTTGAGTTCGACGTCAAAAACGTCGCTTCAGCGGCAGCGAATGAAATTTGACTTTCAACTGGATAAAAGAGAATGAAGACAAGGATGATCGGCATTCAGTGATTGCTTTGTTTCGATGAGTACGATGTCTCAGCGAAGTCATTTGACAGATTCAGAAGCTTGGAGAATTGTTGGTAGGTTAGAAGGGGGCCAAACTCAAGCCGAAGTAGCGCAAGCCATTGGAGTGTCACAAAGTGTCATTTCCAGGATCTGGAACCGTTTTTTGGAGAGTGGATGTGCAGGCCGAAGACCAGGGCAAGGTCGTAGACGGGCAACAACGCCCAATGAAGATCGGTATTTAGCGTTAACAGCTCGGAGACACCGAAACATGAACGCTACTCTTCTCCAACAACACCTTCGCTCGGCTACAGGCACCACGATTTCAACTCAGACTGTCCGAAACTGGCTCCATGCTGTAGGTCTGTATGCTCGCCGACCGATGGTATGTGTTAGATTAACATCAAGGCATCGTCGCGACCGCAGGGAGTGGGCAACCGAGCATGTCAACTGGAGGAGAAATGAATGGAGCAATATTCTGTTTTCTGACGAGTCCCGTTTTTCTGTGCATCCGGATAATAGGCGTATTTTCATCTGGAGGGACCGTGGCAGTAGGAATAATCCTGCGTTCGTGCACGAAAGTGTCAGATTTGGCGGTGGAGGAGTGTTGGTGTATGGTGGCATCTCCATTGACGGGCGCACTGACCTCTACATCATTCGAGATGGAGCTCTGACTGGTCGCCGATATAGGGATGAGATCCTCAGACCTATTGTAGTCCCTTACGCTGCAGCAATCGGAGATAACTTCATTTTAATGGACGATAACTGCAGGCCACATCGTGCAAACCTGGTGGAGGATTTCCTTTTCGAGGAAGGAATCGTTCGAATGGAATGGCCAGCGTGTTCTCCAGGCATGAATCCAATCGAGCACGTTTGGGACGCTCTAGGAAGACGAGTTTCTGGCCGCCAACAACCCCCACAAACTCTCCAAGAACTGGAAAGAGCTCTTCTGGAAGAGTGGGGCAGAATACCCCAACTCGTCATTAATAGCCTCATTGAGTCCATGCCTCAAAGGTGTTCAACGTTGCTGGCCGCCCGTGGAAACCATACCCCCTACTGAAAATGATTTTCTTTGAAGAAAACATCTTTTCTTATTCTTTTTTTCTCATATGCACAAATTGTGTTTTTTTCCTTTTGTACACAAATGCGCAATAAAATGCATTTTTTTCTGCCAAACATGTGTAATTTATTCTCATATAACCTACTATGTCTGTCGACCATGTATCAATCAGCTAAAAAGTTTCCCAGATACAAAATGCACCTAAAACTGCAATATCCTTTAATTGTTTTGAGCAGTGTATAATGATGTGTTATGAGAAATACATGAAAAATGACTTTGGCATGGTTGTAATTCTCACAGAATATGTATATTTTCTAATGTCATATTTAATTTGAAATTTTTATGGCCTGTTAGTCCACATTCTTAAATTACTCGATGAAATTTCTAAATTAAACAATTTACGAATTAAAATAAAAAAAAACAAAAACAAATGGTTTGTCGACTGATAATCGCATTTAGAATGGCGTTTTAAGCAAACTTTTTAAAAAATATTCTCAATCTTTCTTTTTTAAGTGTATGGTTAGTAGAATTTTGATGAAGGATTCGCTTCTAGTAATTTGTTATTGCATTCAAATCGGTTATAAAATATCTTGTCAAATTAAAATAGTTCTTTTATGGAGAAGAATAAGATATTTTCTCTTTTTAAAATTATTACCAAGAAATTTTATAGATTGTTTTAGAATTTTATTTTTAAAGACAAGGAGTTGATCAACCCCGTAAAATTTTTTAAAAAAATATCCCAGCACTGTCGAGCTAAAAAAGAACTGTTTGAAGTAGCTTAAAACTATTATGAAGTTGCTTAACTATTTAAGCAACTTCAAACATAAATATCCCAGTTCTCAGTTTAAAGATGTAGTTTATGGTATTCCATGCCAACAATGCAATGTGATCTATATAGGAGAGACAGATCGAACACTTGAGATAAGAATAAAAGAGCACAGATATGCATTTCAAAATAAAAATTTAAATTCCAAAATAGTGGATCATGCAATAAAAACTGACCATTTTCCAGATTTCACTAAATCTTTTGTAATCAGATCGAGGTGCAGCGACTACAGAACTCGTACTTTCTTAGAAGCATGGTATACGAAAATTACAGATTTACCTCTTAACGACGCAGGTGCAATCCCGAATGAATACTCCGTGTTAATATAACTGTAACTTTGGCCTCGGCATTTTGATGCGTTGTATTTTCTAAAGTGTTGAAGTTTTGGAACTTATTGTGACTTACGTTAAGAAAAATTTTTGGCTGATGAAGGATTTTCATGTAAATCCGAAACGTCCAATTTTAATATGTTTTTAATGTAATGTAATGTCTGTAATTTTAATGCTTTAATATAAATAAAAATGTTCTTGAACATCAACGAAAAAGCAATATGACGATAGCATAAACACATGATGTTTCTTTAGGAATGCAAATCATTTGACGAGATTTCACAACCTATCTTGGCGATACATCTCTGTCACTTGGTAATTCATCCTTCGGGACCGCTATAACTAAGAAGTACCTAAAAATCATAGCAGTAAGTAATATAAAAAATTGCGTTAAACAACTTATCCTTTTATGACATGAAAAAAGAACGGTATATCTAAGTGGGAAATATAACGAAACGCAGTATATTTGGGGGGGGGGTAAGTATTTCGATTATAAATACGACTTAACAAATGTGCCTGCAACGATACTGTTCAAACTGACTCATTTATTTAATAGTGTTTTTTAGTAGAAGGATATGGCGTAAAGAAGAACTTTCTTTAAATAAGAGACTGTCTACTAGAGTTGCAAAGAACGGGTTTATTCCCAGGTTTATTTTCAATAGATCCAGTTTATTCCCAGGTTTATTCCCAAAAGACATGGTTTATTCCCCAAAAATCCGGTCTATTCCCAGGTTTAAACCGGGTTTATTCTAGTCTTTGCAACTCTACGGTGTACATAATAAGTGCCAATCTGTCTAAAAAAAGTTTTTTTTGCTATTCCGTTTTAGCATGTCTTACTATTGCAGATGACATATATTTATAATGAAAAATAGAAATAATATAGCGAAGGAGTTTAGAATCAGTACCTTAAATACACTACTGGCCATCCAAAATGCTACACCATGAAGGACTGCAAATAACAGAATGGTATTTATTGGACGAATACATTATAATGGGAAGGACAGGTGATTACATTTTCAGAAAATTAGGAGATATAGATCCTGAGAAAACACTACCCAAAGCACCCACCTCTGGCCGCAATAACAGCATTTATCTGCCTAGCCATGGAGTCGAACAGAGATTGGATGTCATGTACGGGTACATCAGTCCATGCGGCTTCAACAGTATACCACAGTTCACCAACCGTAGTGACGGGCAAGCGGTGGCGTCTGTGGGGTTGTCAGTGAGGTCTTCCCCTGGACATTCAGTGAATAAATGTTTCAAGTTGAAATCAAACCATGTTTCAAATAACAAACAGTCTTCTTTCACAAAGCGGCAATACAACTTCTCAAATGGCAAATCATGACCAACTGCTAGTAGACATTTCTCCCTAGTTCGACCTCCCGTCAGAACTACTCGCATAAAAATCCTAAAAAGGATTGACACATTATGGGGAGCAGTAGGTATGGATCTACTTCACCATTGTGCCATTTTTTCCACAATTTGATTCTGCAGCCACCTCTTTCAATAGTCCTAACCAAACTTCTGTTTTAAACTCTTGTGCTCCTTCAGTAGTCTATAATACAAGGACATTTTTCAATTCAAATAGGCTCATGAAACCTATAAAATCTTAGCTACTCCTGCAAATATTCGACCATCATCTCCCAATGATTTTTCTGCAATAAGTAATAACTCCTTCTCACATCCAAAATAAAATTATTACACCAAGATCTCCTCTGACTGAAGTTCAATATCCAATTTCAGCTCAGAGACTTGTGAAATAAGTTGCTATTCAAACAAATAAAGTAATTCTCGTATTTTCAAATTCTTCCATGCAAACAACTGCTTCTGATGATGACACCGTCTTCGTTGAATCGATAGAATTTCTTCTTCATGCTGAAGTCGATCAACCCACTCTTCCTAAAATCCTGCAAAATTTATTCTCGATTCTGGTGCAAGTATTTCATTATTATCAAAATATTATTTTCAACGAGTAAAGCTATTTGTGTATTGTGCTAGAATTTCTTCTAATGTTAAAATTATCACTGTGAATTCTGCTGTCATTTGTTCTGGTTGCATAAATTTATCATTCAAGAAAGGAAAATATTTTTATAAGCATTCTTTTTTTCTGATTGATATTCCTGAACAATATAAATTCATTGGTGTTCTTCGTTTTGACTTTTTGAAGTCTCATAGAGTCATTATTGTCTTACTTAATAATCAGATAAAGATAAACAATAATATACTTAGCATCTTAGACTCTGCTTCTGCACAAGAGGTTGATCAAACATAAAATTTACAAGTCAATGCCTTATTTCAACATATTCCTTTACCTGGATCTTCCAATGAAGATAATTCAGTGTCTGTAAATTCTAATAGTGAAGTATGTGATTTTCGTTTCTCAAATAATTCTTGTTACTCAAGAAAGAAAGTTGTCATTTCACCTAACAGTACTGTATCTCTGAGGTGTCTTCCTTTCATTCTTGTAACCACCGATTTTTGTTTGAATTCGAAAAATCATGATTCACAATCCTGTGCATATCAATCCATAGTTTCTGCTCACCTCATTTCAAAACAAAAAGTGATAAAAAAACCAAGCATTTATTTTTTTGTTCCTATCACTAATAATGCTGAAGAGGCCATTCACATCAATAAAAATTCTGTTTGGAAACAATTCATGAAATAGATGATATTCAAGAAAATATTGATACTCAAAATATTATTTCTCCATAGGAAATTAATTTAATTCAAGCTTCTGCTGACATTTTAAAATTAAGAAAATCAGAATTCAAAATTAGTAACTGCAGCTTAAATTCGTTGTCTCCATATCAGAAAGCAGAATTACAAAATTTACTATCTAAATTGACACAGGTTGTTTTCTTCCTCCATGAAATCCCTGGGTCATGCTGACAGAGTAATACCTCATATCCAATTCATCTCAGATGTTCCTGTTAAAACCCTGCCTTTCCCTGTGCACCAATTTATCCAGGAAGAGGCGAAATAGCAATTTGATATGTTGGTTGAAGCTGGTGTTATTGAGGGAAGAATTTCTGAATGGGTATGTCCACTGCTTATGGTTAAGAAGAAAGCATCTCCAAATGAAAAACCTAAATTTCGAATGGTACTTGATTTAAGTTTAATTAATTCTATGATTCGTAGCTCTTCATATCTACTACCTAGAATTGATACTATAATCAATAATATTTCAAAATATAAATATTTTACAACATTAGATTTTCCATCTACATATCATCAAATAAATCTTCCTAAAGAATTTCCTAAGAGACTTTCTTTTACCACCGAATGGGGTACTTGTAGTTTTTTTCTTTTAATACACTATATTTCCAATGATGATTGGTCACTTGCGATTTTAGACATTTTGTTAAATATCTGGAAAGATACATGAGGAATTATCCTGAAACTTCAGGAGTGTAAACAACATGATAGACGTCATATATTTCCGCGAAGATTTTTTCTCGAAACCCCATAAGGGGCCGTCAACAAATTGAAGAAAAGCGAATATATTTTGGATAACCCTGTAAAAACTAATATTGCAAAAGGATTCAAACTGTAGATTATGATTAAGTGGCTTATTGTAATAATTTGGGTTCATTTTTATGAAGATAGCATGTATACTCGAAGAGAAATTCAGGTTTTTATAAAAACAGTTCCAAATTTTATCAAGTTTTTTGCTTATAATTTGCAGAGTTTTTAATATAAAAACAAGTTAGTTTCAGAAAATATGACAAACAAAATTGTCCACAATACCCTGCATTTAGAATAAAAAAATTAAAAAAAATGTATGAAAAATGAGCAGGTTTACTAAATATTGTTTCACTGCGCATGCGCGAATTCAATCAAAATATACTGTGCATAATATATTAGCTAAATGTATAGACCAACTTTTATGAAAGTCTCAAAAACATAGCTTGAAAATTCTGATAGTAATCGTCGATAGAATAAGCTTGAATTTCGCTGTTCCCAAAAGGAAGCAAAAAGATGAGGGGTTGTATCAAATATAGAATGAGAGACACTTCATTCTTATTATGTCAACTTTCATAAGCTAGTATATTTGGATACAACCCCTCATCTTTTTGCTTCCTTTTGGGAACAGCGAAATTCGAGCTTATTCTATCGACGATTACAATCAGAATTTTCAAGCTATGCTTTTGAGACTTTCATAAAAATTGGTCTATACATTTAGCTAATATATTATGCACAGTATATTTTGATTGAATTCGCGCAAGCGCAGTGAAACAATATTTAGTAAACCTGCTCATTTTTCATACAATTTTTATTATTTTTTAATTCTGATTGCAGTGTATTGTGTACAATTTTGTTTGTCATATTTTCTGAAAATAACTTGTTTTTATATTAAAAACTGCAAATTATAAGCAAAAAACTTGGTAAAATTTGGGACTGTTTTTATAAAAACCTGAATTTCTCTTCGAGTATACATGTTATCTTCATAAAAATGAACCCAAATTATTACAATAAGCCACTTAATCATAATATACAGTTTGAATGCTTTTGCAATATTAGTTTTTACAGGGTTATCCAAAAGATATTAGTTTTTCTTCAATTTGTTGACGGCTCCTTATGGGGTTTCGGGAAAAAATCTTCATGGAAATATATGACGTTTATCATGTTGTTTAAACTCCTGAAGTTTCAGAATAATTCCGCATGTATCTTTCCAGATATTTAACAAAACGTCTAAAATCGCAAGTGACCAATCATCATTGGAAATATAGTGTATTTGGACTCAGATCCGCAGCATCTAAGTTTCAAGTAAAATACAAGGTGTTTATGCATATCAGGATGACATTATTGTTGCTTGTGATTCATTTCAAGAAATGGTTCACAAGTTAGAGATTTTGTTTTAAATTTTACAAAAACATAACCTTACCTTGTCTCCTGCTAAATGTCAATTTCATCAGATTTCATCAGACTGCCACAGACTATCTTGGTTTTCACATGCAAGATCATGCCATTCAGCCAATATCTTCTAATATAATCAAAATGAAATGAAAGCTTTACCTGCTCCTAAGAATAAGAAACACATAAAAATATTTATTGGTCTTTTTGCTTTTTATCGCAGGCTTATTCCAAAATGTTCTACTTATGGATCCACTAATTAAGCTTACCTCACCAAAAGTTCCTTTCACATGGTCAAAAGATCATGATAAAAATTTTAAAGAAGTTCAAAGCATATTTTTCTCAAAGCCTTTTCTCTCCTTACCTGATTGGTTCAAACCATTTTACCTCAACACTGATGCAAGTGGTACAGCCATTTCTGGTGTAATTCTACAAGAAAGAAATGGTCATCTGCTGCCTGTGAGTTATTTCAGCAAATCCTTATCTCCTTCTGAAAAGAAATGACCTGCTCTAAAATTAGAACTCATGGCGATAGTAAAATCTATAAATGCATTTAAATGATTCCTATACAATAGACATTTCACTATTTTAAGTGACACCAAGCAACACAAGTAAACCAATTGAATATTACAAGCAATCTAGTTCACCAGTTTATCTCACTACCAGATGGTTGGTTGATCTTTAAATTATGATTTCTTCTTTGATTATATTAAAATCGAGAGTAATGTGTTAGCAGATTATTTGTCTCTTGAAGATTTTAAAAATCATTCCCAAGATCTGAACACCAACCCTACATTGATAGCCGATGAAAATATTCTCCCAATGGCAACAAAATCACCAACGTTTGAATTGAAATGATCAAATTCAGCAAAATCAACAATCTCAAGACCCAAGCATGGAAATATCGAATCAATTTTTCGTATGTGAACAACGAAAGGATCCTAAAATGATGAAGATAATTGATTCCATCACTTCACAAAAACCTGATAAACAAATTCAAAAATTACTTTATTCACCCTGATACAAGTCTACTTATAATCAAATGTAAAATTTTACACCCTGAAAATTCACCATATATCACAATTATTGTGCCTCATGTTTTAAAGCCGAAAATTATTACTTTTAAACATATCACAAATACAAAACTATGGTCAGAAAAATAGCTTACATTCAATATTCGGAAAACTATATCTGGACTATCTGCCAAATCAGCAAAAAGTATTCTGTCGAAAAATATGAACTGTCTGCAGAGCCGTCTCTAACCAAAGCGCGCCCGGTGCAAAAGCTTTGGTGAGGCTTTTTCCTTACAAACAAGTTACCAAATTTTAATCCATATAGTACTAGAATTTTTAAATAAAATTTTACTTTTATAACGTTGGTGAAAAAAAAGTTGTAAAATTTTATTTCTGTATTGTCAAATGAAATTTATTAAAAATTGTGGTGTGAACGCAACATACATTTTAGACCCACAATTATTTTCCTTTAAAAGGGTTAAATAATAAACTTAAAATACACTAGCTTTTGCAGAAAAGTAAATATATCTTATTATATTGAAAATAATTGTTGACTTTTTCACTTATTAACGGTCTACTGCTTAAAATGTTGCTCTCAGGCTTATGTGATGCTGGAATCGTTTTAACAAAAGAGGTTGCTATTCATATCTTTTTACATGCCTTTTAGCTACTTCAGATAACTGAAAAAAAAGTTTGGTTTATAGCAAAAACTATATAAAAAAGCAGGTCTGACAGCGTTAAAACGTAAAATGTTTTGCAGAATGACGATGATTAATGTATCTTAGGGTGAGATATTATTTTAGAATACTTCTATAGGTGGTCTAAGGCTCAGGAAATCAATAATAAATTAAACTTTCTCTCTCTCAAAAAAAAAAAAAAAAAAAAAAAAAAAAAAAACTTGACGTCCTATAGAAACAAAACGATGGCAATTTCTGGAAAAAAAAATGTTTGCGGTTACATAGACATTTGTAAAACTTTATTTTTATAATAAAATGTAATGAAATCAATGTCCGACGGACACTGATTTGAAAAGAGACAAAACATGGATGAAACTGCAGGGGTTTACATTAAGTTATTACAAATGATGACAAGAAAGAAAAATTGGGTTATACAGGGTGTTTCTAAATGAATATCGGGGTTTTAACGCTTGGTAGTATTTATTACATACAACTTAAAATTATAATTAATACATAAAATGAAAGAGAAACTCAAACAGTTTTACCTACAAGCTTACAAGTGGTCAATGTGAACACCTTTCGTCACACAGCACACATGAAGTCGATAGCTCAGTTCTTCCAAAACGTTAATTAGTGTTTGTAGGGTAATTGTTGCAACAGCTGCCTCAATCCTGTTTCTTAGGTCGGGTAGGTCAGCTGGTAGTGGAGGCATATACGCTTAATAATTTATGAACACCAACGGGTAGAAATCACATGGCGTCAGATCGGGTGAGCGTAGAGTGGCGTTTGGGAAGAACTGAGCTATCGACTTGATGTGTGCCGTGTGACGAGAGGTGTTCACATTGAACACTTGTAAGCTTGTAGGTAAAACTGTTTGAGTTGCTCTTTCATTTTATGTATTAAGTATAATTTCAAGTTTTTTATAATAGATACTACAAAGCGTTAAAACCCCGATATTCATTTAGAAACACACTGTATTGTGATGGCAAAGCGAAAATTCAAAATACGTCTTAATGAACATACTAGCTGGCTTCGCCCGCCAGCGGGCCCCTAATTTACATCGGTGCCTCGAAACTTTTGTATTCTCCGGCTCGCATCCCCCTCGATCCGAACGAACCTCCGACCCGGTTCCCCGCTGCCTTCGGCACCGTATACTGGTCGTGCTACGCACGCACCGGATAATCCCTTAATTTGCATAATCCCTTAATTTGCACATCGAATAGTATAAACCTCTAACGGAACGAATCTAGGATTCTGGTCACCGCTGCCTTCGGCACCGGATAATCCCTTCAATTGCACATAGAATAGTATAAACCTGTAACTGAACGAACCTCCGGCTCGGGTCCCCGCTGCCTGCGGCACCGTATAGCAGTCGTGCTGCACACGCGCTGCAGTATACGTTAGTTCCACCTTCCGCCACCAGGTGTTCAATCCGTGTATATGATCGTAACTGAAATCGTTAAGACTTTCGATGTCGAGTCGAATGAGCCATACCCCGTCGTTTTCATGCCCGTAGAACCGAAGAGAGGAAATCGCCCCCTGGTGGTGAGAGTCGGAGCAAAAATCGATAAGCTGTAGTATCCTCTATCGACGTTGAGTCGAATGAGCCATACCCCGTCGTGATCCGGGCCATAGAAACAGAGGTAAGTAAACACCCCCTGGTGGTGAAAAACGAACTAAAACCGATAAGCTCTAGTCGAATAGTATAAACCTATAACTGAACGAACCTCCGGTTCGGGTCCCCGCTGCCTGCGGCACCATATAGCATTCGTGCTGAGCACGCGCTGCAGTATTCGTTAGTTCCACCTTCCACCACCAGGTGGCGCAAACTGTTTATACGATCATAACTGAAAATGTTGAGGCTTTCGACGTCGAGTCAAATGAGCCATACTCCGTCGTAATCCGGGCCATAGAAACAGAGATAATAAAACGCCCCCTGGTGGTGAAAAACGAACTAAAACCGATAAGCTCTAGTATCCTCTATCGATGTCGAGTCGATTGAGCCAAACCGCGTCATGATGTGACTCATAGAACCCGAGTTGGCTGAAAAATCCTTTGATTACACCTTCCACCACCAGGGGGCGCAATGTGTTCTATACGAATGTTATAGAGGGTCCTTATTACTTTAATTCTGATGTTTGGAATCAGTTTGGGGGAAATTCGTAACATAGTTTCTGAGTTATAGAAACGGACCACAGTTAAGATAAAAAAAACTTGAAGGGGGGGGGGGGGGCGAGGACACTGCTTTTCCTTAAACAACTGAATTAGACTGCCGGAAAAAAAAATCTGATGTCTTAATTACATAAACCGTCCGGATTCGATAACGGGCGAAGCCCGCTTTTTACTAATCGAAAATAGTGGTTATTTTTGTATACATATAAACAATCAAACGTTTAAAAATGTTAAATTTGTTGAAATGGAATTGGTTTCCTCAAAAATAATACAAATGTACAAATATGTCTTAATTACAGCAACCGTCCCGATTCGATAACGGGTGTAGAATATTTAGATTCAAGAATTAGCACAGTTGAGATTTTATAACTCAATAAATAAATAAAAAGAATATCTACGTACCTTGCGATTTGTGTCATGCCCAGATTCCATGATTTCAAATATCAGCCGATTAGTTTAATAATCTTCTTCGTAGACTTCAATATTTGTTAAAGCAAAAATAGAATTTTAATTCTAGTATTTGAAGAATATTCTCTCAACAATAAAAAATAATAGTAGCTTCTAAATCAAAAAGAATTGCTTGCTTTCAATAATAAATTGAAGCTAATCACTTGACAGGTTTATCTTTTTCACATATTTTAATAAGTAGACTGACTTCAAAATAAGAGTTGAGAATTTTACAAACAATCAAAATTCAGAATAAAACAGCAGCATTTTATGCTCAGAATCAACACACAGCAGAATAACAGAATTAATCTGTTACATCACTAATAAAGTATAAGACTTGAATTGAGTTTAAATACAGACTCAAAAAAAAAACAGAATAGAACTTTTACGTTCAGAAAACAACATCAGAATGAATAACAGCCTCGGACTCACTTCGCAGTCCCGCATCACAGACTCGAAGAATTTATAAAATCTAAATAAAATAAATGAAAGATAATTAATACATATATAACAGAAAATTATGATAGAATTTTTAAAACACAATAATAATAAGGTTGTGGAAATTTAATAGAGTTAATAAAATGTTCTTTTTTATAGTCAATTTATGATGTAACAATATCAGTTCGAAAAGTCCTTTTTAATAGCTTTTTTTTTCATAGTGCTGCCATCTAGCGTTAAGAATTATTACTTAAAATCATACATCCTCCGCCCCCGGTTGGAGAGGGGACACCTTTGATATAGGACGCTTGATGTCACCGTCAACTGTCTTGATTAGGACAACCCGCACAAGATTATCTGTTCCAGGATAAGTCTTTAGAATCCGACCTAATTTCCATTTCATAGACTATAATCTTTCGTGAACTATCACCAAATCGCCTTCTCGAAGATTTGCACGTGGAGTAGTCCATTTTGGACGTTGTTGAAGATGTTGAAAATATTCGCTGGACCACCTGCCCCAAAATTGATTTTTAGCTTTTTCTATTAAACGCCAGCGAGCATTTAACGATATTTTAGGATGATTCGATGATTCTGGAATGTCAAGAAGAGGTGCTCCTATTAGAAAATGACCCGGCGTTAAAGCACGAGGATCAGAAGGATCGGAAGACATCGGCGTTAACGGTCTGGAATTTATGCAGCTTTCTATCTGGCAAAGTAAAGTAGTGAGCTCTTCAAAATTGAGTACGCTGTGATAAAGATATATCACAGTTTTATCTTTTTTAAGTATTTTATTTTTCAGCTCAACGTATTTCTATTTTTATAGCCTTTCCAGTTTAATTTGCCATTCCTTAAAAGCTATTTATCAGCAGTCGCGCGCCTTGTACGTTGCTTTTTTGGCAAGGCCGTCTTCCCCCTCATTGTGCTTCGCGTTCGTTGAATCGGCGATGTTGTTTTCTCTGCGAGGCATCTTCGCGCTTTGAGTTAGTTTCAATCGGCGCTGAGCTGTGACGTCATCGTCATTCGGTGGCTCTCACTCCGCACGCGTGTGTTGTGCGCATGCGTCACCGCCGCTCTTGTTCGGTATGTTTTCGGGAGCTGTTTTGTTTTGGCGCTGCATGCGAAGGAGGCGTGTCTTTCAAATACAAATTAGAATGGTTCTTTTAATTATTAAATGTTATTGATTTTCTGATTTGTTATTTTAATTTTCAAGTAATTCCTAGTCAACAAATTAGTTTAAATTAATCTTGCTCTCACATTTGTGCACCCCTGTTATGGGTATATATACTAATGTTGCACATTTTTCCAACAGAATTTTAATAAAAATGATGCTGTAAATTTTATGCAAAACGTCGTCTGATCTGAGGCCAGGCCTATGCCGGCGCTCGTATCCTAGAATCGCCATGCGCTGATTCTTTGGAGATCAATTTCGCGTTTTCAGTTTTTAATTATTCTATAAAAATGCTGTTGTAAAGTTTAATATTTTAAAAGTTTTAAATCAACTGGTAATTTAATTCTGCATTAATTCTACATCCCTTATTGGATTCTGCCAGAAGGAATATTTAAAGATTCTTCGAATTTTACGAAATTTGAGCCAGTACTTTTTAAAGACTTGACGTGCAGCTTTCATCTCATCATTCCTACTTCTTCAAGAAAATGTAATAAACATTATTGGATCCTAACCTAAACGAGTTCTTATTTCAAGTAGTATGAGTCTCTTATTTTTCAACAAAGAACAAGTAAGAATGTTTAATTTATTTTATATTTTTGATTATCTTCTCAAAGAATATTGACCTAAAGAACAGATGCACAAATTGTGCAGGGTTAATTGCTATTTAAATCACAACTGCAATATTTAAAAGTTCACTATACGATCCTTATTCCTCCATCCATTAAGATAATAATATTATAACGGCACTTACAAATATTTTTTCATGTCACATACGCTTGATTTACAAGCTCTCACAAGATGAGTTTTAGTAAGTTTCACAGCTGCTTTCCATAGACCACCAAAGTGTGGTGCATATGGAGGTATGAAATTCTAATTAATTTTTTGGGTGGAGAGAAATTCTTGAAAGTCTCTTTCCCTCAAGTATTTAAAAAGCTGTTTTAATTGATTGGACAGACCAATAAAATTTTTGGCATTATCAGAGAAGACATCAGAGGGCAAACCTCTGCCTGCGATGAAGCGTTTGAATGTTTCTAGCAAGGCTTGTACAGATAAGTCAGATACCAGTTCAAGGTGAACCGCTTTCGCGCACATGCAAACGAAAACTGCGATATAAGATTTTAGCTTGATTTTGGTTCTTGGCATATTTGGTTTTGTCAAAAAGGGACCAGCAAAGTCTAAGCCCACCTTGAGAAATGAACGAATTGGTGTGATTCTTTCAACCGGAAGGTTTCCCATCATTTGTTGGCAGGCTTGTGCCTTAAGGCGTTTACAAATCACACATTTATGGAGCTCTTGTCGGACTGTTGAACGACCATCTACAAACCAGTAATTCTGGCGGATTAAAGAAAGAACTAACTGTGTACCTGCATGTAAATTTCTTTCGTGTACATCCTTTATTAACAATTTTGTAAAAAGACTGTTTTTAGGAAGAAGAATAGGATACTTTCTGTCAAAACTGAATGATTCATGTTGCGATAAACGGCCGCCCACTCTTAATATGTCAGCTGAATCTAAGAAGACATTCAACGATAGCAATTTGCTATTGCTTGGCAAGGATTTATTTTCTATTAAAAATTTAATTTCTGCATGAAATTCATAATTTTGAATTAATCTCACTATAAGGGGATTGGAATTGGCTCTTTTGACGACAGCCATGGACGCCCATGCCACCACATCTTATTGTTGAGGAGTTTTCGCGGTGGAATACCCCTGGATGCTACATCTGCAGGATTTAGCGTTCCGGGAACATGGTTCCATTCGGCTGAAGGCAATAATGTTTGTACTTGACGTACTCTATTTAATACAAATTGATTTCCTTTTAAAGGGGGCGATTTTAGCCAGCAGAGAACTATTTGTGAATCTGACCATAAAAATACACTATTTATGCTCGTGGATAAAGTATCGACGATAGTTGAGCAAAGTTTTGCTAATAACAGAGCGGCGCAAAGTTCAATTCGTGGTAGAGTTTGTGGCTTTATAGGATTTACCTTTGTTTTTGCCGCAATTAAATTGACGAATATTTCGTTAGGAGTGATGACTCGTAAATATGCGACAGCAGCGTAAGCTTTTCCGGAACCGTCACAAAAACCATGTAGCTGAATTTCGCAATCCTTTTTATGGCATGAATTAGTATACCGGGGAATTTCAATAGTTTCTAATAAATTAATTTCTGCCAAAATTTGATTCCAACTAATTAAAATTGAATTTGGGATTTCCTCATCCCATGAGATTTTTTTCTTCCAGAGGTTTTGTATCATGATTTTCAAATTGATCGTGATCGGGGAAAGGAAACCCAGAGGATCGAAGATTGTGGATATAACAGGGAGAAGATCTCTTTTATTTTTGACATCTTTGAACTCATTAAATTTTATTTTGAGCATATCATTGGATGAATCCCAGAGTAAACCAAGAATTTTAACAGCTTCATCTTTTTTGATTACTGTCTTTGCTGAAGCTTTAAGTTTATCTGGTAAATGAGCGAGTACTTCAGGATCATTTGAGGACCATTTTCGTAAATTAAAGCCTCCGCCTTTTATAACATTAATAAGCTCCGTAATTAAAGATTGAGCATTTTCTTTGGAATCTGAACCCGACAACAAATCATCGACGTAGATATTGTCGCGAATAATTTTAGAAGCCCTTTCAAAAGTTTGTTCGTTATCTATTGCTAACTGATTTAAAGTTCTAATTGCCAAAAATGGCGCACAAGCAGTGCCATAGGTTACTGTTAACAGCCGATAGGTTTGAATGTTTTCTTTAGGATCGAACCGCCATAAAATACGTTGATAATCTACATGTTTTGGATTGATAAGAATTTGCCTGAACATTTTTTCGATGTCCGCACTAAAGCCTATTGGATGCATTCTGAATTTTAATAACAACTGAAAAATATCTGGTTGTAATTTCGGCCCTATCTCCAAATAATCATTTAACGAGCGACCTTCTGAACCAATTGCGGATGCATGGAATACTACCCGAAGTCGAGTTGTAAAACTATCCTCTCTTATTACCCCGTGGTGGGGGAGATAAAAATGATCTGGATTTGAAATTTCTGCGGCGGGAACGAGTTCCATGTGTCCCAAATCAATATACTCTTTCATGAATGACGAATATTGTTCCTTAAGTACGGAATTTCCTTGAAGTTTATTTTCTAAGGAATTGAAACGCTTTAAAGCTTGAGATTTAGAATTTCCGAGAACAGGTTTAGATTTAAATGGAAGATCCACGATATATCTTCCTGATTCCGTGCGTGATACTGTTTTACATAATTATCTTCTACTAGTGAAACTGGATCATAACTAGGAATTGATTCGAGTTCCCAAAATTTTTGCAATTGAGAATTTATTTGCGTCGTAACATGACAACTAACAGAAGAATTATGATTAGAATGATTCGAATAAATTACTCCAGATAATATCCAACCCAGTTTCGTATTAACAGCACTCGGTGTTCCCTTAGGACCCAGAATGGACTCTCCGATTATTATGTTAGCAAACAAATCTGCACCTATGAGTACATCAATGGAATCGGACACATGGAAATTAGGATCCGCCAGATTTAATCTTTCAATATGAGGCCAATACTTATTAGTAATCAGAAAGTTCGGTAAATTTGTTGTGATCTGATTAACAACTAAAGCATCTAACTGAAACGTTTCGTTATTAAAATGCGGAAAAAATGTTAAAGAAACTTCCTGAAGAGCTGTCTCTGCGACCAAATTGTTGATTCCTGATATTTTATGAATTGTAGATCTCAAGGGAAGGCCTAGCTTTCTACAACACGATTTTAAAATCAAACTCTTTTGAGAAGCGCTGTCAATCATAGCCCTACAAGGAATAAATTTTCTGTTTTGGATTTTACATGTATAATGACAGTAGCCAGTAATGTTTGGGAATTTTCAGTCAAAGTTTGACTGCTTAAACAATTGGATTCATCCACTTGTGCATTTGAATTACTTCCGCTATTTTGATTTGTAACCCGCTCTTGCGGTCTAAAAGAATTCTGTGATGCAGAATTAGACTGTTCGTGATGCAGAATTGAATGATGTTTAGCCTTACAATGTTTACAGATAGTGCTAATCAGACAATTAGCAACAAAATGATTAGCTCTTAAACAGTTCGTACATAGTTTTTTTGCTTTTACTAACTGCCATCGTTGATCAACCGTTAAATTTTGAATTTCTGGGCATTTGTAAAGTGCATGCCCTTCATTGTATTTCGGACACAAGGGCTTTAAAGATTTGTTCACATTGTCCATAATAACTGCATTTGAAAAGATTTCTTTGGGCCTTGTTGAGATTTAAAATCAAATTTATAATTAGGTTTAGTTTCATACTTAATAAATTCAGCATTACAACCTTGCAAACTGCGTGCATGTCTTTCCAAAAACGTCATTAACATATCATATGTTGGAAAAATATCATTATTTAATGATAACTCTCATTGTTTTCTAAATGAGTCATCGAATTTAGTTTGAACAATATAAACCAAAATTAAATCAACAAATTCGTTAAATTCAAATTTTAGAGATTTCAAATTTCTAATCACTTCATTGCAATTATCCAATAACTCTAGAATTGTTTTCTGCGTGGGCGATTTTAATGGTTTAGCATTAATAAATTTTGACAATAGCGAATATGCTAAATTTCTACGGTTATCATATCTGTTAACTAGAGTTTCCCATGCTTGTTTATAATTCTCACCTGAAATAGAAAATCCTGAAATTAATTTAGCAGGATAATTTTTGGCACTCGCAATTAAATACGAAAATTTTAATTGATCGGAAAGCGCTTCATTTTTATGAATAGAAGTCAAAAATGTCTCTTTAAATGTAATCCAATGACTCATATCACCATAAAATATGGGCAATTGGAATTTAGGTAATTTTATTGAATTTTCCCCAATAGAACTATTCTCATCTGCATCACATCGGGTTTTTTTACTTTCATTCTTAGTTGCAATAAACTGATCAATTTTCACTATATCTTCTACAACTAAGTTTTTAGCAGAAGTAAATGAATCGTAAAGAGTTTCAATTGTTTCTTCAGCTATACCAAAATATGATTTTTTTAAATCACTTTCTAAAATATTAAGTTCCGATTTTAATTTCTCCAATAACTGCAAATTATCTTTTTCAATCGCATCGGATACCTGATCCCTATATCTTTTTATTTCTTTTACGGTAAAATTAAATTTGGATTCCGAAGCGATTTCCGCTTTTGTTTTCGTCATTATTATAATTTTGAATAAGATGTACTTGATTAATCACCAGCCGAACTGCGGCTTACGACGGACCAGCATTTATGTAGAATATTTAGATTCAAGAATTAGCACAGTTGAGATTTTATAACTCAATAAATAAATAAAAAGAATATCTACGTACCTTGCGATTTGTGTCATGCCCAGATTCCATGATTTCAAATATCAGCCGATTAGTTTAATAATCTTCTTCGTAGACTTCAATATTTGTTAAAGCAAAAATAGAATTTTAATTCTAGTATTTGAAGAATATCCTCTCAACAATAAAAAATAATAGTAGCTTCTAAATCAAAAAGAATTGCTTGCTTTCAATAATAAATTGAAGCTAATCACTTGACAGGTTTATCTTTTTCACATATTTTAACAAGTAGACTGACTTCAAAATAAGAGTTGAGAATTTTACAAACAATCAAAATTCAGAATAAAACAGCAGCATTTTATGCTCAGAATCAACACACAGCAGAATAACAGAATTAATCTGTTACATCACTAATAAAGTATAAGACTTGAATTGAGTTTAAATACAGACTCAAAAAAAAACAGAATAGAACTTTTACGTTCAGAAAACAACATCAGAATGAATAACAGCCTCGGACTCACTTCGCAGTCCCGCATCACAGACTCGAAGAATTTATAAAATCTAAATAAAATAAATGAAAGATAATTAATACAAATATAACAGAAAATTATGATAGAATTTTTAAAACACAATAATGATAAGGTTGTGGAAATTTAATAGAGTTAAAAAAATGTTCTTTTTTATAGTCAATTTATGATGTAACAATATCAGTTCGAAAAGTCCTTTTAAATAGCTTTTTTTTCATAGTGCTGCCATCTAGCGTTAAGAATTATTACTTAAAATCATACAACGGGCGAAGCCCGCTTTTCCTTATCATAATATCTGGTTGCGACTCTAAAAGAAAAACGTAAAATACTCGTCATGCAGTTTTTGGACGCGGCCTACTTCTTAAAATCGTAATATATAGCGGGCGCTGTGATGGAAATCTTTCTTTTGCGTTAATTATACGAATGTTGATTAATTATACAATTAAATAATATATCGGCTCGTAATGGAGATATGAGAATAATTTTTAGATATTCTGAAAGCAGAATCAATTTTGCGTCGTCCTGTAAAAGTTAGGAATTACTGCGCCCCTTAGATTCTGAGATTGGGCCCCCCTCTGAAAAAACCCACTTGAACGTCACGTGACCTCCGTCTAAAAAATGCTCCTCGCCTCTGGAAAATAGATCCAGACAATCGTCTGGGCGCGTGTCTGCGTTCTCGCATTCCCGGCACGGAAAGAAATGAAAAATCATTTTTTATCGATCGATTTTTAAAGGATTTTTTCGGTTCTAATTGTAGTACGGAAATAATTTTTCGAATTTATGAAACCGGACGTTGTCCTGCTTCCGTCCGTACGACTTCCGAATTTCTGGCCCCCCGACTTCCGGAGATACGGGTCGGCCCTGCACTGCGGTTTGAAGCTTAAATTGCTCCCTGGGAACCCGCTGCCTTTTCCATCCCCGTCCCGAGAGAGACCGGCAACCCCTTTCGAAGGCGAAAATTTGTGGTTTTCGATTTTTTTTCAAGTTCGGTTTCGGTGCGTAATTAAAACAGTTTTGTCGATTAATAACTCCCCGGGTCCGGGTCGGACTCCCGACCCGGCCCAAACTTGACATCCGCGCCTTTTTTTCGAATTTTTCGGTCCGCGTCCGCCGTCCGTGCGTCGATTTGTCCCGGAGCCTTTGAGTGAACAGACCGGGAATGCACAGACGCACACACTCACACACAGACGTTCACGGACATTAATAATTATCCGATTTTAGATATAAAATTTGACCGTCTCTGTACCGCAATATCAATATTAAATCAAAGATGTGATTAATATACATTTTAATAAGGCCAAGATAATTAAGAAAAGTTTGATTATTACTGTCTGAGAATCTTTAGAGATTATATGCAGAAACAATCACATTTGCAACAGTACTTCTTTATCCTACTTATTCCTAAAATTTAAAATAATTGACTAAGTTAGAGGTATAGTCTTAACCAACCAACCATTCATGTACCCTACATTTCGATTTGGAACATTCCAATGGACATTGATTCGAAAAGAAACAGTTTCTGTGATTTCCTGTTTTCTGTTTTTAAACCTGATGACGAGTACGAGTGTACTTGAAAGTACTAAGTCTTAGATACAATAATATTCTTTATTTTGTATTTTATTTTAGTTTATGTATTTAACAACGTATTTTAAACACTTTTTAGTAACTTTGACTGAATTAATTCTGAATTATTCATATAACATGTTTAAGCTAAGGTGAAAATGGATTCATCAATATATTTTTTTATTTATATCATAAATAAGTTTATATGTAATGTTAATTTTTAATATTTTCTTTCCAGAATGTTTTTTTTCCACATACATGTAATAATTCAAATACTACTCTTCTTAGTTTCACTTTTAAATCCGAGAATTTATGTTTTAAACAGAGACGATTTAAGATAATTGCAAAAAGATTCATTTTAAAGAACTCATTTATTTTGTCTCCCATAAAAGAATTTTACTTACCCTTTTCGATATCTTTTAAAAAAATCTTATCAATTTAATGTCAAGTATTCTTATTTTTATCTCTTGAAATCTTTCTTTATTAAATGAAAAATAAACAAAGCTATCTTTACTTTTTCCTTTAACAAATCTATCTTTTTAGATCTGCGGATAAGAATTTAAAATGGGGTGTTACTTAAAAAAATAATATGTTGGGAACTGTAAAATAAACTTGAACGTTAACTTTAAGAAATTTTATATCACACAGTGCTCCTAATCTTTTCAAAAACTGAAATTGATTTTTTCAGAATCTGAAAAAACAAATATAATAAAAATTATATTCAAAATTTACCTCAAATTTATAAATAACTAAGTTCTAAATTTATTAGATGTTGCAAAGTTATCTATAAAATATTTCTAATCATATATTTCAAATCTGTGATCACGCCAAATTCTAAAAAGTTCTAAATTTATTAGAAGTTTTAAGGTATTCTTTAAATACAGGGTGCGACAGAAAAAAATGTATACACACTTTGAACTGTCATAGAAAATTTATTTTCCTATCTACAAGTTAAATTTCTAACCAGGAAACTACGCCGTTAGTGTAATAATGAAAAAAAAATCCAAATAAGCAGCAATCGAAAGAGCATAGTAAAACGTGTTTTTGACGCATGAATCATTTGCTCTCGTCTCCTCGTTATCGAGATATAATGTCTTAAATTTTGCTAATTTATTGATTTAATATAGAATGGCAGGAGGAGTCGATAGGGTGGTAGGAGCAGTTATTACGTTTTCAACGTAACTACATGACCAATCTCCAGTCTCCTGTCCATTTCCAGTTTAGTGTGCCGTAATACTCCGACATGATTCGGTGCTCTTGGTACAAGTCTGGGTTAGTGCAAATTGGGCCACTTCCATTTGAAACGCCCTTGTAATTTTATTTCTTACAGGAGGTGGACCACTGTGATCATTGCACTAGAATTAAATTCATGAAATGTTCTTTGTGCCACTATTTTCTATGCTTCAATAATTTTTTGGTACAGTACCATATTTGTCAATAGCATTTTTTTTCTGGCTTCTTTCATTTTTATATTACTATATCTAAATATGCTTTGTATTTTATATTAATCTGATTCTTAAAATTTCTGAATCATAACCACGACTTTTCTACCTAAATTAAACGAATACATTAGCAAAATTTAAGACTTTATAGTTAGAGAACGAGGAGACGAGGACATATGATTTATGTGCAAAAGAAACAAATTTCACTATGCTCTTCCGATTGCTGCTTACTTAGATTATTTTCATTATTGCACTATGGCATGATTTCTTGGTAAGAAAAAGTGATGCTATGTTTCCTCAACAGGTGATAACAGAGTCGTCGATCTAGCTGCGCTTAGGGACACAGTAAAAGATGAGGTGTACCGTCGTAAACCCCATAACTAAATTAAGCTCTAAATTTATTAGATGTTGCAAAGTAATCTTTATAAACTTTCTAATCATATATTTCAAATCTGGGATCACGCTAAATTCTAAAAAGTTCTAAATTTATTTGAAGTTTTAAGGTAATCTTTAATCATCACATCAGAAAAATGTATACACACTTTGAACTGTCATAGAAAATTTATTTTCCTATCTACAAATTAAATTTCTAAGAAAAAGTAATGTTATGTTTCCTCAAAAGGAGGCAACAGAATCGTCGATCTACTGCGCAGCCCAGTTAGGGGCACATTAAAAGGAGCTTATGGGGCACAGTAAAAGATGTGGTGTACCGTCGTAAACCCCACGTAGCCTGAAGACACTTTGGGATGACATGCAATTGGTGTGTGCAGAAATCCCATTGGAAACTTTGCTGCGAAGTACGGAATCAATCGTGACTTGTACTCAGAAATGTATCGATGTTGAAGTCCACCATTTTGAACATTTACTTTAACCACAATTTGGAACATTCGGTTTGACCCGAAAATACCCTTATTTTTCAAATTAATCTATAGGCTTTCTTTCCCTGAAATGTAACACATTTTTCCTTCGCACCCTGTATTTTCTGGTGATGTAGATGTGTTGGTGAAGATTTAGATGTCATATGTGTGGATGTAGATATGGGTAAGGTGTAGATGCCTTTATCGTATAATGCATAGTGTAATTTTATAGTGTATGACATCTGTTTAGATGTGTTATTTTTTAAAAATAAAGAAGGAAATAAAAAATATAAAAAACGTGAGTTTGACGGCGGACTACAGGTCCCTTCCCTGGATTTTTTTTCTATAGGCCCCCATGCGTCTTAGATTTACTTGAAAAGATAAATGTTGCGAATGACCAAAATAAGTGCACTCATGTCAAATCGTGGCAAAGGCCTTTTCCACATCGAGAATTTTCCTAGCTTTATTTTTATCATACTCATACATTCATTCTATGTGTCTCTTTCTGACCAGTTAGAGAATTTATGTTACATCGTGTAGGACGCTGAGTAATGTGGCATCGAAAATCCAGATCATTAATTCCGGTTTGAAATTTTCTTTTTTTTCGTATGCAGCTGTGAAATAATAATAATAAAAAGAGTGTTTGCGTATTTCACATTCTTTAAAACAGACATGTTTGCATCAAGCTGAAACACGAATATATTTTACTTTTGTAGAAAAAGAAGCTATTTTTGTCTATAAGCATGCACTGGTAATTTATCTGGTGCCCCTCCTTATTACGATAAAAACATATATATATATATGACATTTATTTATATTTGGTTTTGAGTTATTTATTTCCAATTTTCCTTTTTAATGTACTGTTTCTGTCCACATGCATACTACGTATGGCACGCGAATTTTTTCGAAGATGGTTGCGTTGTGGGGAAAGATGGATAAACGAGTTTGGAAGAGAAGACCTTAACAAAAATCCTTGCATCAGGCCTGGCTTTAGTTAGGAACGGCCCTGTGACACTGCTGACAACAACGATACTTCCTTTTTAATATCTTCTTGGTGTTATTTCCTCCCTTTTATAACTCAACATGTTAAACTTTTCTCATGTCTTCTGTAACAAGGTTCCTATGTCTGAGTAATTTTAATAGCACTTTTTTCGAAAAGAAATATTTGACTTTAATTCTGATTTTAAATATGGCGACCATTAATTTTAGAGAAAATAAATATTCAAATCCCTGAGCCATACGAACTTGTGTAATATATTTTACATATATCGGATAAGGATATGAATAATTTCAGATATTTTGTGTTTTAATCGATTTATATTCTTTATATATAAAACACCCCACAATTGTGGGGTAAAATAATTGCAGATAGTTGTCTGAATAGTTGCCAATTTCCCGAACAATTGCAAGAATTTATGTATCACTCAATCCTATAGGTTAAGCCTTTCTACTTAGTACCTCTCCAATTTGTTCAATATGATTAGACACAACAAACTCTCCAGAAATAAAGTGTTTGAAAATACACACACACACACACAAAAGTCCAAGTTATTACTATTCATATAGTCGTGAAACCAGGTAGAAAAAGATACTAGATTATTATACCGGTAAAACTGATATTTCACAACATTAAAAAAAATATCTAGAAATGCTAAATTTCTATTCTCTTCACTGTTTTTTAAAAAAGAAATCTTCAAACTTTCAGGATTAAGTGATATGGAATCCCAAGACGTTTTCTTATACAGCTATTAGATTCTAGAAAATCATTCTACAAATTCTAAATTGAGAGAATGTATGCGTTACTTTGAGCCCTGTAGGATACCTATTGCGTTGGTACCTCTCTAAGTTATTTTGTATCATTAGAATTTAGAGTATGTGAATTTGAACCGCCCCTCCTCCTCCTCCGGTTTCTCTCTCTCATAGATACACACAAGCTTCTTACTTTGATATTTATTCCTGAAAACATGAAACCAGATAGAAAAAGACACTAGATTATAAATCCTTTAGAACCGATATTTTCAAAGCCTAAAACAGTATCTAGAAATTTTAAAGTCTATTTCACTGTTTTTTAAAAATAAAAACCGAGAAATCATTTGAAATTAACGTTTATTACTCATAATTAAAATAAGGAATCATCTCAAACACTTTGGATTACGTACATGTTATTTTATTTTTAATAATTACTAGTTTGAGTTTGACTGCTCTCAGACTGGCCAACATATTGGAAGGTGAAGAAAAGTCACAATTACTTCAACCATTCTCATAGGCAAAGCTGATGTTGCCCTAATCAATCCTAAACAATCTGGTTTGTTTATTGGTCTGAGGTTTTCTATGATTAGGCACCGCATATTCTCTTTAACTGAAGAAGGTGGAACTCATAAACACATACACACGAAAATTTCTGAACTTGATACAGCGGACATTCCTGAATAGTGGAGACTTCTGTTTAGAGGATACTTTTTTGTTTCCAACACTGTGCATTATTACTTCTGAATAACGTATAACTCGAATAGCAAACAAATTAAGCGCTTTCAAGGTGTCCGTTATTTAAAATTTTAGTGTATTATTCACAAAGTCGTGAAATTAGAAAAAAAATAAAGACATCAGACTCCTGAAGAAACGATATTTTTTGAACATTAAAAAAAATATCCAAAAATGTCCCAAGTTCTACTGACTTTGCTTTTTATAAAAATAAAACACCAGATTTGTGGGGTAAAGTGATACGGAATTCCAGGACATATTCGTGTGTGATAAAGTGATATGGAATTCCAGGACATATTCTTAGGCAATTGTCAGCTTCTAGACAAATCACAAGAATGTATGTGTTACATTAAGTCCTATATTATATCCCTAGCGATTACTTTTGCTCCAAGTTGTTTTGTATAATTAAGCAATACAACTTCATAACTTAAGAAGGTTAGAAATTTACAAACAAATACACACAAAAACTTCTGAACTTGATACAACAGTAAAATCTCCATAACGGACACTCCCGATAGCGGACAACTTCATTTTGAGGACACTATTTCATTCCCCCAACTCTTATGTATTTGTACATTTTTATTTCTGAATAGCAGACAAATGAAATGCTTTCAAGCTGTCCGTTATTCAGAGATTTTACTGTATTCTTCTCAAAGTCGTGAAACAATAATAATAATAATAAAATAAAGAAACTAGATTTCTGGAGAACCGATATTTTTGAACATTAAGAAAAATAGCCAAAACTACCCAAGTTCTATTGACTTTGCTGTTTATAAAAATAAAACCCCAAACTTGTGGGATAAAGCGATACGGAAATTCAGGACATCTTCTTAGACAGTTGTCAGATTCTAGACAAATCGCAAGAATGCATGTGTTACATTGAGTCCTGTGGGATATCCCTAGCACTTATTATCCCTCCAATGATTTGTATGATTAGGCACCACATCCTCTCCATAACTGAAGAAGTGAAACATACAAACACATACATACAAAAATTCCTAAACTTGACAGAGTAAAACCTCCATAATGGATATTCCCCAATAGCGGAAAATTCTATTTAGAGGACATATTTTCGTCCTCCAACACTTATATACTTGTACATTTTTATTTCTGAATAGCAGACAAATCAAGCGCTTTCAAGAGGTTTTACTGTATTCTTCACAAAGTTGTGAAATTAAAAAAGAAAATAAAGACACTAGACCTTCTAGATAACCGATATTTTGAACATTAAAAAAAATATCCAAAACTGTCCCAGTTCTATTGACTTTGCTGTTTATAAAAATAAAACCCCAAAATTGTGGGATAAAGTGATACGGAATTCCAGGACATCTTCTTAGACAGTTGTCAGATTCTAGACAAATCGCAAGAATGTATATGTTACATTGAGTCCTGGTGGGATGATATCCCTTTTGCTTATTATCCCTCCAAGTTGTTTTGTATGATTAGGCAACGCATTCTCTCCATAACTGAAGAAGTGAAAACGTACAAACACATACACACAAAAATTTAAACTTGATACAGTAAAACCTCCATAATTGACATTAACGAAAGCACAGAATTTTATATTTAGAGGACACTTTTTCGCCCTCCAACACTTATATACTTGTACATTTTTATTTCTGAATAGCAGACAAATCAAGCGTTTCAAGGTGTGCGTTATTCAGAGATTTTACTGTATTCTTCACAAAGTCGTGAAAAAAAAAAAAAAAAAAAAGACACTAGACTTTTGAAGAACTGATATTTTTGAACATTAAAAAAAATATCCAAAACTGCCCAAGTTCTATTGACTTTGTTGTTTATAAAAATAAAACCCCAAACTTGTGGGATAAAGTGATACGGAATTCCAGGACATCTTCTTAGACAGTTGTCAGATTCTAGACAAATCGCAAGAATGTATGTGTTACATTGAGTCCTGTGGGATATCCCTTTCGCTTAGTACCTCTCCAAGTTGTTCTACGGTTATTGCCATTCTTGTACCAACATTTTTTTTTTCTGAAAAGAATGCAAGGTTAAAGGGAACTGGGTGTAATGCTGGTAATGGAATGGAAGAAATAAAAAGAAACGATAGGATGATACGGTTTGAAATGGGAGAGGGAAAGAATGAAGAGAGGAAATATAAAAAGGAATGTTGTGACGGGAGTTTATAAGAAACTTAGACAGTAATGTTTTCCTATATTTTGTGAAAATGACATTCTATTTCGACAATGTAGCTTTTATTTTCACAAAAATGGGCAAAACTTTGAAATTTTATAAGGGAGGTTTGTAGAGATAAGAATTACATTGTCACTTTTACTGATATTTAATTGTAGTTGGAATAATTTTAGTTTTAGAAAAGTTAGTTTATTAGCATAACATCGGCAAATCGATATAATATAATGTATTGGAACCGACATTTTACGTATAAATATATACATATAAAACAATCGAAAATATTTTGAAAGGTATTGAGCTACAACATCTAAAGTAATGCTTATACTATTTTTTAAAAATATATCTGCTTGATATTACTGAGCTTTAATAAGAAGCATTTAGTGACAACAGAAGTAAGATAAGCATTTCAAAAATTACAATAATATATTTCTTGTACAACGTTAGCAAACAATAGGAGTTTATTAATAAATTCCATGCAGAACATACTTTTGTCAGACTGTCATTTCAAAATACAAAGACATTCTGACACGTTTAGTCAAGCAGGGCCATCGTTCTGCCAAGCCAAACTTAAAAAACTACTTAGCCCGCCAAATGAACAAATGTCAAGAAGCAAAAATCAGACCGCTTACTGCTTATTTAGAGGAGGCAACTTCTAAAAACTAGTTCGCTGAAACATAACAGCGCAAAATATCAAATGCCAAAGTAACCAAGGATCGCAGATAAATAAAACGAAAAGTAGAAGAATCTAAGAATTTCTTTAATTTGAAACCAAACTTATCTTTATAACTGAAGTATAAACAGAGCAACACAATTTTAAAAAATCCTTGAAGATACTGAAAATTAAGTTTTTTGTTTTCTTCGTCATTTTAGCTTTCAAAACAACATAGAGACTTATATAATGGACAGAAAAAAGAAAGGATTTAATTTTTAGACAGCTACTTACTTGAGCTATGTGCTTTTATAAAGTTCACTTAAAATAAATAAAAGCTTTATCCTTAATTAACCAAAAATGTTAATTAACTCTAAAATTAACAAAATACGCTAAAAGAACAATAAAACCGCCAACGACTGTGTACTGTTTTCTACAGAATATTCATAAGTAATTCAGATTACAGAATTCAATTAAGAACAGTGTACCGCGAGTATTTGTTTTCCAAACAAATCAAGATAACAAGATTTATTTTTCAGTTCCATTTAAATTTGTTGTAATAAGAGTGTATAGTGCTTTCTATAGGATACCGATATGTAATTTAAGTAAAAGGAATTAAAAGACAGTCGAATGTAAATGGATGATATTTAAAAATGAAATAATATGGGCTTTCGTTCCTTTTACACGTTTATTGTAGTGTAATAAAAGAGTGCAGTCGTTACTATAACATACCTACCGAAAGATAATTTAAAAAAGAACCATTTCATATCAACAATAAAATAAAACACAGTGTTTCCATTAAACTACAGTAGTGCGTCTCATAAATATAAAAACTCTGATACTTTCGAAATAGAATTTTAATAATTCAGTATTCAAAAATATGTTTTTGCATATAACAAAAACATGTACCAAAAAAACATTTTACAGTGAATTAAATTAAAATTAAATAATTTCAACTCGAAAATTGATACATGGAAACAAATTTACTGTCTCATAAATATAAAGATATTTTTCATCCTTTTGAATTATCGTCCAATAATAGATTCATTTTTATTAATGACAGCAAATATTTTAGCTGGCATGCTGTTTATTAAGTTGTGTAAAGTATTCTGGCTTTATATGAAAACCAACTTCGTTCGGTTTCTTTTTTCAACTCAAGAATCTTTGAAAGCTGTCTTCCAGATGCATATACACTGCGAATGAGAATGTCCCAAAGATTCTCAACTGGATTTAAATCAGGGCTATGTGCGGGCCATATCATGACATGAACATTGTTATCAAGAAACCATTTTTTTGTGAGTCTTGATGTGTGAATCGGTGCATTATCCTGTTGGTACAAATAATTCCGACCACCAAGAGCTTCAGCAATTGACAACAAGTGACTATCGACCACTTCTATATACTCTTTAGAAGTCTGTTTACCTTCCAGAAAAGTAATATATGTAGATTCATTAAAAGAGAAGGCACCCCAAACCATCACAGAACCTCCCCTTTATGCCTACTGAAGCGGGTTCGGGGTTCCCGTCTTAAATCGTGCCAGTAGGAATTTCATCCATGTGGGCCATCCAAGTTAATCTCTTTTCATCTGAAAAAATGACTTGTATCCATTCGTCCTTCCAATGCATATGATGTTTAGCCCAGAGTAGCTTTAGCTTCCGTTCTTTCTGTTCTTTTTTCGGTAAAGGAAATTTGCACATATGGCGGCACACAATATTTTTGCTTTCTTTTAAACGACGATGTACTATATCTTTTGAAACCATACCACTAACTCGTTAAGAAACTTGTCGGAATGACATTTTTTGCGACGAAACAAGTCGCATGATCTTGCGGTCGCGTCTTTCACTTGTCTTTCTCAGTCTGCCAGATCGTTTTCTAGAATTTAAATTGTAAATTTTTGATAAAACTTTATCAACTGCAGCTCTGCATCTTCCAGTTTTTTTTACATATTTGAGAAACTGTTAAGCCATTAGCTTTAAATCCACGTATTTTGCATATCTCGTCTTTAGAAATTTCAATGTTCCGCGGCATCTTTGCAACTGAAACAAGTCAAACAACTTTACTCGTTTGGGTAAGTTAAAACGTATTTCTGCGCTTGCGCATTGTTTCTGTATGCGCGCTTTAAAAAAAAAAATTGCATATGAAGTAGTTTCAGATTTGTCTTTATATTTATGAGCCAGCGTAATTTTTTATTTTTTTTGTATTATTCGAGTCGAAATTATTTTATTTAAATTTAAATCCCGATAACAGATACATTTCATTGTTCTTAATATACGGTATAAAATTTAATTTCTTATACTGAATTAATAAAATGTAATTTAAAAAACATCTGTGTCTTTATATTTATGAGACGCAATGTATGTTTTTGTAATTTGCATATTTGTGTGCTATTATTATGCATTTATGTTTAATAAAAAGTATAAAATTTGAAATAAATCGTGTAAGTCTAATCAATTGCTAAGTTATTTTGTACGGCTATTACGTAAATAAGAAATTTTGTAAAAATCATCTTGAAGTTCAGCATATAACAGATTGTTTGGAGAGAAAATGTTTAATTAATCAAAGGACGAAATACTTCAGACTAAAGTAATTCCATCAAAGACTATATGCAGTCCTGAAACAAGAAATATCTCCCCTTCTTTCTTCTACCTTCATTTAATCTGCTCCAAATCATCGTATAAAATTGATATCGAATGCGAATAATGTTTACTATTAAATGGTATGCATGGATTAGGATTTGGATGCCATCTACATATTAAAATTCGAATTGGCTTTTTAACTTTTATGCAATACTCACTCTTAATATTAGACATTGATTTCGATCTCAGCTATTTTAAATGTAGGACAAAAATTCATTGCTCTCGGCGATTTTTGTCACGAAGTTTCTTATGATATTAAATATATTTACTATATTTAAAAATTTAAATTATTTAGTAATAAGATTTCTTACCTAGATAACATAAGGACTGAAAGAGGGAAATAGGGGGGGGGGGAGGGGGGAGCGTTAATAATAAAAGATCAAAACTAAAATGACATTTTTAAAAGTATTTGTAAAAAGTATATGTTGTTTAAAAAGCATATATATATAAATATTCGAGAAAATAAAAAGGAACTTTTAATTCAGTATAGCTTATGTTAACTTCTTTGAATTAAAGTAATTTTAAACAGATTAATTTTTTATAATGAACTCATATTGAAATAACTAGTATACAGAAATATTTTAAAATTTGAAATAATCACAAAAATTGTTCAAAATTGCTCATTGGTGCATATTTAAATTTGATCGTAATAAAAACTAATATAACGAAAACACATGTAAATATTTATTATATACTTATAAATGATTTCTAGAAGAAAAAGTACACAAATAATCTAGAAAAAGTAAAGATCATTATCTAAAAGCTTCGAAACAACTGTTTGCCTTTTTAACGTCAAGATTGTCATTTGTGCTCTTACAACGTTGTCTATTAGTTTATTTATATCTCTCCATAGCATCGAATTTCATCGAAAAGTACACAGTTTACCAACATTGAAATTTACATGCACTATGATGAGTAAAACTGGCTTTTTGATTTAGTAAAATCGAAACAGAACTATGTAGATTATATAATAGATGCGTAGTATCAGTGAAGTGATGGAACAGTGGCGCACCAGAGAACCAATTGACACCGCTAAAAGATCAGGGTCAATAAGCCGTGTTTTTGGCCCATGAATTAGACTAAAACTCGATTTTGTTATACTGACTTGATTAGTTCACTTTTTAATATTAGAAGGTATACCCTGTACGATTTCAACAATAGTTTTTGCATTTTGTTCGGATTTATATGACTTACACAAGCTCAAAGTTCGTATTATTCATAGTTTTTGTTGAAAAATACGCAATTTTTCCTAATTTTACCTCAATTATTTATATGAGCGCAATCGTGCAACACTTTTTACATATAAAATACATCAAAATGTACAATATATGTAAAAATAAAAGTGTTGCAAAGCTGCGCTCATAGTAAAATATTAAAAAATATATTAAAAATTGAGGTAAAATTAGGAGAAATTGCGTATTTTTCATCGAAAACTACGAATAATACGAACTTTGAGCTTGTGTAAGCTTTTTAAATCAGAACAAAATGCAAAAATTATTGTTGAAATCGTACAGGGTAAACCTTCTAATATTAAAAAGTGACATAATATAAGTAAGTATAAAAAAATCGAATTTTAGTCTTATTTCATGGGCTAAAAATACGGCTTAATGGATCCTGATCCTTTAAATGGTAATCTTAGTTTTATTTAATGACAGATTTTCTGAGACTTTTTAACACAATGAATACTATTAAAATTTAGTGATGACTATTGCTTAAAGGGTACGCCACTGTTTCATCACTGGTAGCATGCACAAGACGATATTTTAACTTTATCCCATTATCTTTTTTACTTTTTTGTGTTGTGTATTATTAAATCCGCTGATGCTTCTAAGTAGACATTTACTTATTATCATTTCCATTTATTGGCATATTTAATGAATATATCCAGAATTATAATTTTTTTTTTAATACCCCAATTCAATTTATTCAAATTATAAAGAAAATTATGTGCACACATTAATTTTGATTAAGTTTATTATTTTCCTTTCTTTATGACGTAAATTTCACTCGCCTATATCTGAGAAACTTTAGAAATTATGAATGTTTACAATCTGACTTTATGAAACTTTTGTAAAACACTTTATGGACACCCTGCATTACCTATCCTTGATTTCGTTTTAAGGAAAACTTTTAGAAATGTTTCTAAGACATTATTATTTTTCAAAGATAAGCTAATTTTTTTTCAAGTACCATAGCCTGTAAGCAAATCGACAAAAAATCTATAATTCTGCAAGATATATTTGCTGACATGTTCTTAGCCTTAGGAGATATCTGGTAATACAAAAAACACAAAAACATGATAGGGTCAACTGCTAAGAGATACAACTTTTGTTATTGAAAAATAAGGCATTTTTTTTCTTTCTTGTTTACACGAGGCTGGATTCTTTCAGATTTTATGTCTCAAACAAGCGTTCATTTTGATTTCCTAGCTGCTGGAATTTCAGCCAAAAAATTTTCTCGCTACAGATTTATCTCGAAATACCATTTAGTGGGTTGAGATTCGATTATGTAACGAGACTTTATGACCGTTCTGGAGAGATATATTTTCAAAGTTAGTTGATTTTTTTATCTTACAAAAAGAAAGAGAAATTAGGGAATATATATTTTTTTTCTCTTGGAGTTTTTCAAGCGAAAATAAAACGCCTCAAGATTGTTCTCATTTTTTTCCCATGTTAAAAACGCAAAGCTTTCTGATATATTCACGAATTCATTTTTATACGGAAATGGGTACTTGTGTACTATCCGTGGCATGTCTGCTGTCATTCATTTGGGTCTAATGGGAGTGATGCGTAGGTGGCGGTGCTCCCACCGATCACAGCGCTTACAGGAGGACTCTCCTGGTGGAGTGCGTTATATGTCCCTCAGGGCTTGGGTGTGGCGGATGACGTGCCTTACGGGCGCCACTTAGCGCCTGGCGGCGCACCTCAGTTTTATCCGTGGCATGTCATGTTCACTGCGCCAACAATGGCACCGAAAATATTAATTACAATAACTTTTTTTTTTTACTTTATTTATTGTAACTGCTTAGTTAATATTATATGGTTGTCATATTAAAGGCATTGGCAGAAGTATTTATATACGTATGTATAACCATATAATATGATGTAGCATAGATATACATATTATATATTATATTCTTTGATACAGTATATTCAAATTGAAGAATATTTATATTATATTCATTCTGGTGGGCATAACAATTCGCGGAAATAAAACTACCATGGCTAATATCCTTCATTGCTAAAAACCGTCAATTGGATATTTATTTAATAAATGTATACTAAATTACTATTTTGTATTATTTTAGTTAGTTTTTATCTTATTTATAATTTTTTATCGATGCTATGCACTTATTAAATTTACATTAAATTACCGTTTTGAATGTATTTAGTGATTGGCAACGATAAAAACAATTGGCGATTGGAAATTGTTTTTGGCGATCTATCTTCCTGGCACGGATAATACGCAAGTACCCGAAAATGCATAAAATTTGCAGATATTGCCACAGCTTCAAAAAGTGTATTTAATTTTAATGTAAATGCCGTAGATCTTGAATTATAATCTATTGTTCCCCTAATCATGCATTATTTTCTAGAGTTCTGTGGGCCTAATTTCGACGGGAATTGGTTCATTCAACTCCCTTCATACAACGGGTACCCGTGTTGGATGTTCGTATGGAACAAATTGCGTCCCCTGGCGGTGAAAAGCGGAACTAAAGGATTTTGAGCGCTAGGTTTGCTATAGGGTGACGGAGGTAGCGGGGACACGAATTGGAGTTTCGTTCGAAAGGTCGTTTCTTTGGAACAGGTTGCGCACCCTGGCGGCGGAAGGTGGAACTAAAGAGTTTTCAGCGCGTGCGCTGCATGCCTACTATACGGTGCTGCAGGCAGCGGGAGCAGGTGTCGGAGGTTCGTTTTTATGAGGATGCGCCCGTATTGGCGGAAGGTGGAAATAAAGGATTTTCAGTCGCCGTGCAAAGCACTTTTAAATAAATAATTTTATACAAAATCGGGTTAAAGATATGAAATCATACAAACTTTAGGTTTGTTTAATTTTATGCCCCGAGCAACGCCGGGCGGGTCATCTAGTATTTTATATTTTATAAAAAAAAGTTTGTATGTTTTTTAAATTTTGTAAGAAGACGCCACAAAGAAAGAAAGAAAAGTAAAAGAAAAATGTGAAAGTCTGATTTAAATTTCTGCGCCCGCATAAAAATGCGCCTTAGAACATTGATAGGAGATCAGGGTAGTCCAATCCCTGTAATTATGGCCCTAAAAAAGGCTTACAGAGGAGAGAAGGCTACCGTTGCAACTGGGAATATAAGGTTAAAAAAAAGACTGAAATTAGTGGTGCAATCAAATTTTCTTTAACGTTACAATTAGTTAGACTATACAATACATACACGTATATTAAATAAGTATTTTGGCTATAACTTATATAACCTGTCCAGCTATCGGAATTTTTGCGCATCCGAATTAGTTTCGGATAAATGCGTTGTACAATAATTTCGTGAATGCATCAGAAAGTAGTTACGTAGAATTTGAGAACAGCCTTAAAAAGGAATACAACATTTAATAAATAAAACAACCTTTAATAAAACCTCTTTCAGATTCTTATAAACGAATAAAATTTCTTTTCAGCTTAAGGTGAATGAAAATTGTGGTATATTGAACATTGTTTAAATATGTTTATTAGATCATTTGTGAAACTTTATGAAATTGAAGTATAATCAAGAGTAAAAGTTTACACTGAAACTCCTCATCTTCTGAAATTCGGATCATTTTATTTCCTGTTTAAACGATTCTTACAGATTCAGTTTCTCTAAAGAAGCATTGTTTTTTACTTTATAGATGCTGGAATTTCAGCCAAAAAATATATCTTGCTACAGATTTATGTGGAAATGCCTTTTAGCTGGATGAGATTCGATTATGCCGCAAGAGGCCTTATTACCGTTTTAAGAGAGAAAATCGTAAAGTTATTTGATTTTTATCCTTAAAAAATAGATAAAAAGATTAAGGAATAAGGGATTTCAGCAAAGTCTCCCCCTTTAAAAGTTCTCCAGGCGACTAATAAAGACATTTTAAAGCTGTTTTCATTTTTTTTCCTCTTCACCGCTCAACAAGGCGAAACATTCTGTTAAATTCAAGAATTAATTTTTGTACAAAAATACAGACATTACTGTTGCAGTACCACGAAATCAAATAAAGTTTTTAATTTTTCCGTAAATGTCGCGGGTCTTTAATAGCAAGAGTGACAAATAATGCGTCAAGTATAGATTATGAAACACTTTGCAATGCATCCAAAAAACACTAACGAAACCAATGTTAAATAATGTGAAAGAAGATATGTAGTAAACAATTTAGGAAACATAACATGTTTAAAAGTCCAGCTTTAGCAATTTCATTCTATAATAAAAAAGTTAGTCGAATTATTTTGTGCAGACTTGTATATGACCTGTAGATTTGAATATATACTATATTAACATTGGGTTACAAAATAACTTTATTAGTGAATTATTTAACTTTAAGATTGGTAGAGCTTAGCCTGGGATTGCTTTTTTAGAAGAAGCTACTATTGGACCTTTAGTTATGCTAAATTCTAGGAATTGTGCTGAGGATTGAGTTTGGGTGGGAAAGAAGTTATAACTAGGAGTATTTAGTCTAACTTTTAATGTCAGTTTGATTTTAAGACTTTTATTAAATCTATTGACCATGGGGTTTGGGGTTGATGCTTGATTATTTCTTGGTTTATATACAGTTCTATCTTTTGTTACTGAGAACTATGAAGTTACCTTAAGGGTAATGTTAAGATATTTATTTTAATTATGAATAATTTAAAAATAGCCATAATTAAATACTAGATAACCAGGGTATTTGGTCTAGGGACTATTAATTACTAAGAACGGTTATTTGCCTATTAATTTGATTGAATTTGGAGGGAGTCAAGGTCCCTGTGTGAATAGATTATCTTAGTTGAGGGTGCCATTTCTAGGTCTAATATTATTTTATGAATTGTAACTCTTAGTTGGCTTATTTTTACCTTTAATGGGTTATTACCTTGTGTAGATTATACTCACGGTTACGTGTCACTTTTTCGATTGTTTATCTTCTGATTGTTGGGCTTCACTTTGTTGCAGGTTTCTCATCTGTTATCTTATTAGTCACTTTTACCATGTTGTTTGTTGCATTGCTGGAATTTGGCAAACAGTTCATTGAGGCCTATTGGCTGTTATCATTTTGATGATGTAGTTATTTGGCTGGCTTGGTGCACTATGGGGTGGGGCATGTTCCGTGGCCATTAGTCTGTTATAAATAACTTCTACCCTCAGTAGTGATAGTAAACGATTTTTTAACGCAGGAAAAAGGCTCCTTTATACTGCTTTTTTTTTTTTTTTTAAATCCTGTAAAAAAGAGGATATACATATTTGTGTCATTGACCTTAAGGAGGTGGTGTGATTGCTGGGATTTCTGTGGTTTGTTTATTCTGTTTCTATTGTTTCATGTCATCTATGTTTTTCATTAGCCATCTGACCACTGCCTTGCCTTTGTTTTGTACTTGTTTGTTGTTTGCCAGCTGATTGTGCCAAAGTTTCTCGTTATTCACTGTGATGTTGACCAGATAGTGTGAGTGTGTGAGTGGGAATAAATGGGATCTAAATAGGAAGTACTGTTTGAGAGTCATCATGTTCATTCACATTTCATACACGCGCGCGCACACGTACACTCATAAATCAGGATTACAACAAGGTTGCCAGTTGCGCCTCCTTTTTTATTCAGAAAATCTGAATTCATACCACAAATTTTGAAAGAAGAATCTTTACTTTATGTAATCACGAAATGCCTGTCATTAAAAAAAGCAAAAATTACTATTCGAAATTTCTGGTATGAATTCATAATTCCTTAATAAAAAAGGAAACCAAATTGGCAACCCTGGATTACAATACTTTCCTTACACAATGTGTTCGTAAAGTAAATAGAATACAGTATCCTAGTATGTAATAAAATTTCTTCTAAATTTTTATAATTTGATAAATGTCTCTCTTCACTCTCAAATGAAAAAAAAGATTTTTTATACAATAGACATTTTTGAAGCGTATTTAACATACTTTTAAAGATATTTTATGAAAATAAGTATAATATAGATGCGGTTGAGTAAAATTTTATACGTTGAAACTCGACTTTTTAAAATTACGTTTATTTTCTTTCCTGTTTACACGAGAATAAATTCTTCCCGATTAGATGTCTCTAAACTAGCCTTGTTTCTGATTTCACAGCTGCTGGAATTTCAGTTAAAAAATTTCTCTCTCTACAGATTTAAGTGGAAATGCCATTTTTTTTAGATGCGATTCGATTATGTAACAAGCATCTTTATTACCACTCTCAGATAGAATTTCCCCTAAGTTATTTGATTTTTTTAATCTTAAAAAATAGATAAAAAATATTAAAAAAGTATAAAATTTGGAAAAAGATTTTTCTTTCTTAAGAGTTCTTCAAGCGAAAAATAAAGATGCTTTGAAAAAAGAACGCAGCATCAAAATATTTAATAAAATTCTTTTTCAGATTTTTATAAAATGATAAATACCTTTATTTAGTTTAAAGTGAATAAAGTTCTTAGTATAATGGTTATTTTGGAAACGTGTTTAACAGACTTTTAATGAGTCTTTTTGGAATTGAAAAATATCTTGGTGCGACATGAGACGAACTTTGCGCTGAAAATAAAATTCTTAAAGTAGGTTAAGGCTGTTTTTTTATTCATTCATTCATTCTTTTTTTTTCAGTAAGATTCTATTTATTTTGGAAATCGTAACTCATCCATATATTATTTTAGAATTTGAAATCTTAAAAAAAAGCGTTGCCATAATGGAATTTCATAATCAATTTAATTATTAATCATCAATCAATATGAATATTTAATAAATAATTCAGGCGTATTTTATCTAAAATTCTTATAAGATTTGTTGTTTTCAAGTTTGAAAAAAATCATTTAATAGTTAACTCAGCTCCCCCATAATATTTTAAAAGGATGTTTAAATGCATCAGAAGCTATCGTAAGCTTCATATCAGCATTGTATAAGAAGCTTACACTGCAAAAAAAAGTGTTGATTTTGCAGTATAATCAACAGTTTTTTTTTTACAGTGTAAATAACAAATGTAATATAATTTAAGATCCAGTAAATATTTTCACTTCAAAAACAAAATACATAGCTGCCAAGAGTGGCGGTCCGAGGAAGATTTTTCGCTTATGCAAAATCTCATTCGAGTGCCTCCTCGCTCAATCTAACTAGCCTTAATTTCTATCCAACATCATTCGCATTCTTTTATCAGACACTTATTTCCTTAGGACCTTAGGCACTTTTCTTTTCTCCCTAGACTTGAATATAAATTAATTCCAATATTTAAAGCATTAAAGTAACCAGTTTATAACCCTTTGTCTTTGAATGTGATTTAACTTACGATATAGACTTCATTTTATCTTCTCAAAAAATATTCTTGCTCGCTCAGCAACATGTAGCTTTTTGATACATTTATGCACTCATTTTTACTCGCGATACCATGAGATTTACAGGCACGGCTATTCAAGTTAATTAGAAATAAGTGGGGATTTTCGTTTTTTTTTTTTTTTTTTTTTTCCTTTTGTTAAATGCTTTGCATCTTGATTTACAATCGATTGCTGTATCATGAAGACTTCTCACGGACTACCGCGCCTCGAAAATTGGATTAAAATGCGAACTTTGACAGGATATTTTAAAGCTTCTCTTGTTGTCAAAAGATAAAAAAAACGCTATAACTTTTGTTTTAAAACTACTTTCCTTGCAATATATTCAGTAAAATTTAACATTTAAAAGGTATTGGTGTCTCTCCCTCCCTGCTCTAGTTTTGGCGCCCCAGGTGGTAGCCCGGTTCGCCAGGCCTAAAGATGGAAAAACTCAGAATAAAACAGTTTTTAGGTTTCTTCCGAAGGTGTTTATTTCCCTTTGGTAAAATTCGAAATATGAAATTTAATTTATAAAATAATCTATTCAAAATTTTATATTAGTTGCATTCTAATGCTTTTTTTATTTTATTTTATTTTGTTTTTCACTTCTTTTGAAGGGAATGTTCTTTTACTTTCATTGTGGATATTTTTGTCATCGTCAAAAATGTATAAACTTTCTGACGCCCTCAAAAAATCAGGTTTCATTTTTTATCGTTTATACACCACTCCCAAATATTGCATAATTCCATAATTTTTATATCATCGAATAAAGAAAAAATGTACTTTCGAGTGAAATTTGTTTAAAAACTATGGCTCAATTTAACTTTAACGGTAGCTTCATCGAATAATGTTCAAACATGATTTTTTAAAAATCTATTTCAACAAACAACATTTGTTTGCTACAATAATGTAAAGTAACTTGTGGAAAAGTTATACCACAATTGCCCAGGGTAAATTAAACAGAGGACCCCCCCCCCCCCAAATTAACCATAAGGTAAAGTTAATCATAAGACTTTGGCACCCTTTGACGCTAAATTAAAATGTGCCAACGAAGAGATTTTCATTTTATGTTAAATATATAATAAATATTAAGTTCAATTGGTTAATAAAATGTGTTGCCTCAGAATATGCTTGGTTTAATCTTTACTTTCTTTTATCTATAATAGAAGAAAGCAAAGTAAAATTGTGTGTAAAGTATTGTAATCAAAATTTCTTACCACTACCGGTTTTCGACTGATTTATACAAGTTTTAGGGGTCAGAGATCCCCCCCAAAATCATGTTTTTTTACAAAATGTCTGTCTGTCCGTCTGACTGTGTGTCTGTGTGTCCTTTTTGTACCATCGGAAAATGTATGATTTTATGCATAGAACTGAGCCAAACTTCATATATGGTTCATTCTAAAAAAAAAATTCTAATTCAGAAATTGATACTGTCCAGAAATTGTTTTTTGATTTCATATATATTTTTATTTTAATTACCTCCATTAGTATCTCGTGGTATGAAAAATGGAAGTTTTTCCACACTTTTCTTTTTATTTATAGAAAAAATGACCAATTCTTGTCTAGCAAATGAGCAAAATGTCCACTATGGTAGCACTTTATTACAATTCTTGACATAAAAAATATTTTTAATTCTTCAAATGTATTATATATATTTTTGAAGTGGTGACAAATATTATAGAAAACGAATATTTGTTCAAATAATATTACTAATTTGGATAGAAAACAAGTATATGTCCACTCTGTTACTATGGTTTAAAAATTTAAACATATCAATTTCTCTAAAAGATTCATTACAATAATATGAATTACTGCCCTAATATTTAATTCACGTAGTTAAAATATTTTAGAAATGTACCATAATGTAATTTGAAATAATATATGAGTTTATAAATATATATATATTTAAGGCTTTATTTAGGCTTAACTAGCCCTGTATTAATTATTACATACACACATAAGTTTACTATTAATTATATTTACCAATCTTAACAGTTATTTATATTCTCTATAGCAAGGTAACATAGTATACAGACAAAAATATACTTACTTTTTTGTTACAAAAATCTGTGAAAAAATATTCTCTCACTTTATGAATGCAAATTCCATGTGGACTAAATTTTCATACATTACAGCCTTGAGACATGTATTGTCATCTACTGTGTAATAGGATCATTAGAAAATCTTGGTAACAGAGTGGACACAAGGGAAAGTGTATTCTTTGGGGACATTTTGTTTTAAGCTATATTATATTTTTATAATTAAAATGTTTTCTCAGTTTACATTTTAATTGAAAGATAAGGTATCTAGTTTTGAAATGATATATAATTTAAATACGTTCCATTCTGTATCTTGTATTTTTAAGGTTTTTTTTTTTTTTTTTTTTTTAAAGTTTCTTATTGGGGAGAGTCAATTTTCCGAAAATTCAGCATTATAAACTAAAAATACTTTAATGTTTGAAGAAACTATTATTCAACAGATATTGTATTATCTTCAAAATGTTGCATATATTTCTATAAAATAAGAATTATATCATTATTTTAACTAGTAATTTAATTATATTTTTGGACACTGTTTTGTAACTATATTTGAGAATGACCCATATATGTTTTTGGCTATGCCCAGCAGGTCCCAGTTGAAATTGGAGATATTCTGCCGGAAGGGGATTCTTTGATAGCGATTTTTCTTTTGTATCATCGGAAAGTGTTGAAATTATGGATAGAATTGAACCAATCTTCATACATATACGTTTTGACTATGGATGTCAAGTCCCAGTTGAAAATGGGGATATTTCCCCAGAATTGGGCGCTGTGATAGCGATTTTTGCGCGATTTTCTCTGTTTTTCTGCAGTTTAAGTGACGAATTTATGAATATTCTTCGACAAAATTTTATATTTAGATGTAATGTCATAGGCCGAGGTTTGTATAATATTTTGGAGAAAATCGGCCTGAAGGTGCGCTTCAATAGCGAATTTAGATGCAATTTTTCTTTTGCATCAACGAAAAGTGTACGAAGTTATGGATATAATTGAACAAAACTTCATATATATGTTTTTGACTATGGACGTCAGATCCTAGTTGAAATTGATGATATTCTTTTGGAAAGGGACACTGTAATAGTAATTTTTGTATAATTTTGTCCATTTTTTGCAATTTAAGTAAAAAATTTAGATGTAATCAATAGGCAAAGGCTTGTATAAAATTTTGGAGAAAATCGACCTGAAGGTGGCGTTGTGATAGCGAATTTTATTTGATTTTCAGGACGGTTGCGGTAGCTGTTGAAAAAAAAAATCATACTGATTCATTACCCAACTGTCCACTCTAGGTTTAATTTGTATATTTGTAATAAGCAAAAATTTTCACGCTTTTTGATATATTACCCGTTGATTAGACTTCATTACGAAATCCCCCTTAACCCCCCCCCCCCCTCCATGGTTTTGAAGCATTTATTGACAAAATACTTTAAGTGTACAAAAAAATAATCTTTTTGCAGTATTAACATGTATGAAACGGAAGGAAGTTTTGGGATTGGCACACCTGACTAGTTATATTTTGTGTTTTCACCATTCACAATGTTCTCTTAAGGTTGGGGGTGTTTCTCCAATGTCAATGGCATCAGAGATTTCTCATTCTGAAAATTCTGATTTTTTTTTCTTTTATTTGCTGTGTCCCACATGATAATTCAATGCTACTTATCTCATATAAAAGTGAAGTCATATGCAAAATTATATCAATAAAGCAATTAGTGGAAATTGTAAAGTTGAAAACAGTGCAAGATAGTATCATTTGAAAAATACATTTCTATTTATCACCATGTGTACAGTTTTTCATATAATCCAGTTAACTAACTGTTAGTCAGCAGAAGTATTTAAGTATTATTGGAGATTTAAAAATATAATAATATTAACATGCAGGGTGATTAATGTCCCACATCTTGCTGTAAAAAAGGGACCACTGGTAAGAATGACTTCAAGTTTGAAATGAATATACTAGAAGAAGGGAATACTAGAAGAAGTATGGCATAAGAAAGAAAAAGTTCCAAACTGTATCAATAGAAGGCATTGTAAGCGGCATAATGAAAGTGGATTCGGCTACAAGTGACATTTTTAATCAAAATACGATGGCTTTAGAATGAGTTCCACAGTAAACCAACCGTATTGTTCAATGTGCATGAGTGTTTCGGTTGTTTGGTGGAAAAAATGACTTCCAAAATAGTGAACAGCTGTGGTACTGTTAATGGAAAGCCCATCCACCACGGCAAGGTCGTACCACATTGGATAGGAAAAATCGGCTTTTAATTATCCTTGGGTCAAAAATCGCATAAAAGCACATAATGAATGATTCGATTTTTAATTGCGCATGAGTGTCTTTTAATTTGCATTGTATGCCGCTTACAACGCCATCTAATGATACACTTTGGAACTTTTTCTTTCTTATGCCATGCCATTTCTCTCTTCTTCCAGTATATTCAATTCAATTTTGAAGTCATTCAGACCAGTGGTTCCTTTTTTACAGCATTTTGAAAGTGGGACTTTAATTATAATCACCCTGTACATTTGACAATGGAAGTGTCCTTAACCTACCACATATCAAAATTAAGGTAATTGCTTTATAGGTCAGACACAAATTTATTAGTTTCCAATTTCTCAAAATTTCTCTTTAATTTGAACAAAATTTAATTTATATTTTACCTTTGTCTTCATTCGTAAAGGGAGTCGGGATTTTTTTTCTAATTCTATACTGCTGGGAGATGAACTTTATGTTGGAATATTGAGTTTTTCGTTAAATAAACACGCATATATATATATATATTAATGGAAATCTAAAATTGAAAGTGTAACTGAAATTGCCATTTTAAATGGTTGAATATTTTATTGTAAACAATGGTTAAATTAAGTAAAGAAAGAGGACGTGGGAGTAAAATTCGGAAAATTTACAGTAAAAGCATTTATTTAGTTTTGTAATATATTCATATAAAGTGAGAGTAAATATTTTTGTGAACATAAATAATAAAAAAAAAATTATATTTTATATTTTCTAAGAAAATAAAACTACAAAAAAAAATTGTTATTGACGAGAAATCTTTTTTTTCCCCCCAAAATTTCCAATTTATCCAGAAAAAAAATTGAAGAACAAAAACTGTTTTTTCCGGAAAATTTACTTATTTAGCCTAGATCAAGGATCGCTCCCGGCTACCAACCTTCCGGTTTTTAAGAATCAAATCAACATATTCTGTACCAGAAAATTTCTCTAGTAATGAAATCAAATTAATATGACATAGAAAAAGCAACAACACATGATTAAATAACTATTTTAAATAAATTTCCATGTTACATATGTGATTGTTTGGGGGAAAAAAAGTTCAGGTGGCAGTTACATGAAACTCTAATTCCATTTCGTTAACTTCATATTACACGAAATAACTTGAAGCAACAAAAATTGCCGCAAAAAAAAAAAAAAAAAAAAAAAAAAAAAAGATCAAGACGTTTTCCAAACATTTCATTGGCTGTTCCGGGCGACATTGGTTCTTTACGCCAAGTAAGGAACACTATAGGCAACGAAATTGCCCAACAATAAAAATTTGCTTCTTTAGAGCAACACCTTCTGAAGTCATAGGTTAGTCGCCCGAGAGTAGCGATAACTTTGACACCTCGTGTAATAAGACCATTATACCACGTATATCGGGAGACAAGTAAACACGAGATATATTTCGAAGCACGATATAACCCATGCCGTTAAAAATTAACAAAAACTATAACCTACATGTAAAGGCTCTATATTTTTCTTCAAAATTTTAGTTATTTACATACTACAATTTTTTTTTTAATTAAAGGTAAAAATTCACAATTAATGCAATCGACATATATATGGAGTTATTTATTCAGTGTTGTCAGTTGGGCGGGTTTTGTGTGCTTCTATATTAGAGTGGCGACATGCAGTAAATAAAATTTGATTGATCTAAATGACTTTGGACAAAATCGAAACGCAAATTATTTTGGTGATCCTGCCACTATTCCCAAGCTAATGTTTGTTGACTTGTCTCAATCGTCTAATAAAAGTTTATTTATTTATTTATTTATTACAAATGAATATATATTTTCAGAGAACGTGGTTGAAACATGGAGATGCATTATAAAACAAATCCTTCTGAAACTCAAATAAATTATAACAGAATAAAATTACTCTATTACAAAGACAATCGAAACAAAATCTATAAATCATGCAACCGCACAAGCACTAATTTTTCATCTCTTTGAAAGCATTTCTAATATTGCCAGCTTCAGCTCCTTTCCATATCTCCAAAGTCGTTTATTGTCAAAATTTTGAGTTATTTTTTAACCAATAATAATAATAATAATAATAATAATAATAATAATAATAATAATAATAAACGCTGCCTATGGTGGTAGCATATTTCTTCCAAAAATTCCATGTCTGCGAAAATAATATTCGATAAAAATATCTATTGTAACTTATAAATATTTTAATAGAAATCTATGTAATAATCTTTAAATATATGAATTCTTGCTGATCTCGCCAAGTTATTTTGAATTTTAAAAAAAGTATGTGCATTGAAATCTGTTTTGCAACGATTAAAAGTGAATTTAGCATTAATAGTCCAAAACTTTACATCTGCATAATTCCTAGAATATTTTTACGTCATCAAATTTTGAATTCATTATCTTCTATCTACGCATTTTTTCGACGTGAATTATTATGCTAGAATACGCGTATGAAATTGGCCATAAGGGTTACGTTAGAACTTTGACTTTTTAATTACTGAGACCGCAGATCGAATTTTTAAAATCGGGCTACGTTATTACCCCAGTCTTACCGAGATCTATATTTGTTGCAAATCACATTGTAATTGATAGCACCGTTTCCGCGAAATCTTGCCCATTTCATTGTCATATTGGACTGGATACACAGGAATCTTCGCTCGCCTTCTGCTGTCTGCGCTTCAAAAAGTTTCCACTTATTGCACGAGAAACAAATCTCGTTGAACAGTGTTACTTTTTTCAAACATTCACTCAAGATAGAATAGTACTCAAATAAGATAATATTGGTTACTTTTAGTCTCGCAAAATATAGGTATCGAAAAAGTAACGGGAGTGCTTTTTTTTTTTTTTTTTTTAATAAGTTACGAACAAAAAATATCATTTTTTTAATACCATGAAGTACTTTACAAATACCCTTTTACTTTATTTAAGAAAATTTATGTAAGAAATTATCTGTTTTTTTTTTTTTTTTTTTTAAATATTATTACCACATGATTACAATACATGCAGTAATATTCTTTCTCTCGTTTAAAACAGAAGTCTATTTCATCTAGATCTAATACAAAATATTCAAACAAGTGCTCGAAAAAAGACACAGCTGTTTAATTTACATGTTAAATTATGATGAGCACTATTTAGCTTCAAAATTATATCTACACATCAATTTATGCACATAAATTGGAAAAATATTCAAAGCGATATTCTCACAAATTGTTAAAAAAGAAAAAAAAAAGCAATGCAGTTCTAAATTTACAAAAGTCAATAAATATTTAAGAAATAATAGTAACGAGATTTTTTTTTCAAAATCGTACTAAAAATATCAGAGCTCTATTTTTTATTTTATTTTATTTTTTAACGAAACTTTAATTTGGATATTTCTTGAGTAGATATATTACATGAGGATGAGAAATTTTAATTTCTATTTAACGTTTTTGTTATCTATTATTACGGTCAAAAAAGGTACGGAAAATACAGCAGCTATTATCCTTCGAATTACAGTAAGTTTTACAATTAATTCAGATAAAACAGCAATATTATCCATGCATAGACTATTCCGTATAATGCCGTTATGAAAGCAAAGCACGTTGAGACAACGAATTCATTTTCTCTCGGTTGATTGTGAGTTGGGCTTGAATAATTTAATGAGCTTCCTGTGAAATACAGCATTTCGAATTTAACCTTTGGCTACACGTTATTCAAAAACAGATGTTTTATTTATTTATATTTTAAATTACGGTGGATTAAATTACAGAATCCCTAATGTAAAATCTTAGAAAATAAAAACTTTATCTCTTTGATTAGAAAAAGAGTAACTCGAAAATGTTGTGTAAAGAGGAGTTTTTTCTTATGGAATTTATAACAATTTATTAATATTTTAATGCTATAATGTAAAAAAAATTCTACGAGATCTTATTTTATAATAGCCACTATAATCCTTTAAGACAGAATCCTTGGCTAATCCATTTGGTCTTTCGGTGCTATACTACCTAGAAGAAGAAAAATAAGAAAATCAGTTCACTTTGAAACTTTTGAAAAGATGTATAGTCATTCATTAGGATTTAAAAAAGACGCTACTTCGCTTTTGATAATTTTCGCTATCAGTCTTAAAAGCGGATTTTTTTATTTTTTATATATAATTAGCTTTGTTGTTTCTCTGATGCTTCCTGGCCGTCTGAGACAACAGATCAAGTCCCAAAGGTGCTTGTCAAGGGTGTAGGGTATAATTTTTATTTTAACGGATACCACAGAGGAGAATATTGACTAATCTTCAATTCTTCCTCAACAATTTTTGCCTTTATCGGGGGGCGGTGGGTATCTCTAGGCTGTGTCTCTTTAACACCTACCAACTTCCAAGCGAAAGATTTTACACACCACTGATTTTACGTACAAATATATGACATATACATGTAGCCAACAGCATTACAGTGTTCCCAGGCGGTCACACTCTCAAACATGACTACGCTCAGTCTTGCTTTACACGTGCTTGAAAAATACATATACATATTTAGTACATAGCAATATTTTATGAATGAAAGAGAATTTTGGTACAGCACATGGAAGTAATGTAATATTTCAAAAAATATGTCTGAATATGCATAGTGTAATATATTATGTTAGTAAGCAGAAAATATTCCTTGTTTCAGCGTTAAATTTAAACAAAAATATTTTGGATTTGAAAATAATTTTGGTATTATTTAATTTTTGTTTAATGAGAGATTTCTCTTAGATATTTTCGTACAATACTTTACATTTTAATATTTCCCATCGTAGATTAATGCTTGAAAATCTTGTGAACATGTATAGAAATAAATGAGTTAAAACAGATTTAGTATTGAACACATCTAGCGATGCTCTTGTTAATTTGGCTAAAGGATAAGTACACTGTTAAAAATCAGCAGAAAACTGTCCAGCCTTTCAACCGTTTTTAAAGATAACTGTTACCTGACCATATTATTAAGCGTATCTGACCATATTATCGACCTATTATGGTCAGAACAAAGCTAAATTACGGTTATATAATCGTTTTCTATAAAAACGGTCGAATGACTGGACAGTTTGCTGCAAATTTTTAACAGTGTAGGAGAGAGATAGAGCCAGCATCCATTTAACCTGTAGTTAAGTTGGAAAGTTAAGCTTGAGGTTTAAATTAATTTCAAGTAGAATACAGGCTGTCCCATATGTCCTTTTATATTTCAACAATTCACAAAAAATTAACAAATTGTAGTATCGGAGTGCGGTTTGCACTTAAAGACGTTAGAGTGTCGGTGTTTTTTGTTGCAAAATAAAAAAAAGTTTATATTTTCTCTGAACAATTTTTTCCCATAAAAAATTTGACTATTGGACAAGTCTTATGGTGAAAATCGTATTTCTGTATAAAAAATGCATTCTATTTTTATAAATTTTTGAAATGTGAATGAACCTGTTGGTCTCTTTAAACTATTACGTTGCTTCCATTACAAAAAGTACGAAACAGCATACTATTGCAGCTGTCCGGAGAAAAGCAATTCCGGAAATTTTCGGTATATTTTCACCGATTATGACCCCCAGACCGCAAAAACGTTCTCCGTCTACATCTTGATTTAAATATATATATCTGATTTTTGTCATATGATACCACTCGTATTTATCAAACGATTTGGAACTGCGCACAACTTACCAAGGTCTCGATCGAATGTGTTGGCCAGCGTAATCTGCCATCTTGTTTGATTTGATTTGATAATCTAAGAGGGACAACTCAGACGACGAAACTAAGTCCCTAGAGCATAATGTCCTTCCCGGATTCCTTTATTAAGTTACATTTAAAAAAATACAATGTTCAAACACCTGCCTTACCTGGGGAGAACACACACGCGACACGGGACAGGGTGGCTTTGAATGGCATAAAACTAAGAAATATACAAATAAATTCCTCACTGCCGGAAAACAGATTTACCACGTGACATTGGGCATTGAAGTTGGTGGTGGATTTAGTTCACAATGGCATCAAATGCGACACTTTGTCACTTGTACTACTTGAGTCTTGGTGATTATAATTCGTGGAACAGGGTGTACTCCAGGCCACTAGTGTGTTAAGTTGCATAGGTCATGGGAAAAGATGTGAATATTTTTAATCTTTGATAGAAGTGTTGAGCGTGTGAGGATGTTGGGAAGCCAACTTTTAGGGAGCGTGGAAGGGCGAACGATGTGCCAGCGCTGCGTGAGAGTGCAGTGATGAAATGCATGAGTAGCAGTCCCCAGCTCACCACACTCACACTCACAGCGGGGGGAACTGGCACATTTGAATTTTTGCAGATAGGTGTTAAAAGGGCCATGGCCTGTGAGAAAACTAGTTGTGTATGATGTAAGTGTAAGTAAGTTATGAGAGACTTTGGGGATGATGTCATATGAATACCTACCATTAACTGATGTATTCCAATACTCCTGCCATTCGGATAAGATCCTAGCCTTCAAGACCTCTTAATAAAGGAGTGAGGTATTGCGATGTGATGATCAACGGTAGTGTTGGTTGTGGTATGTTCAAAATGGTGGCCACTTAAAGTTTTCAAATTCGAAAACGTGTATAAAAATAGAAATCGAAAAAGTTTTTTTTTCTTTTAAGTGTTTGTCCATAAGATAAGGATTCCGCAGCATTTTTTTGTTTCATCTCTATTCTCATCTTAAAAAATGGCTGAGGTAGGCAGTTTGAAATTCTAGGGTGCTAACATTTTGAAATAAGGCAACAGATTTAAAATAAAAGAATCCTCCATAAACGGGTTTAATTTATGAGTTTTATTGAACGTAGTTTTTCGCAAATTTTCTTTCATCGTTGTAATCATTTGTTCCAACTCTCATACGATTCTTAAACTTAAATAGTCATATCCACCAGCGTCAAAATTTTGCCAAATTTGGCGATATTTGGCCATTTTTGCCAAATTTGGAGGGAAAAAGCATGTTACCATTAATGAAACCAACTTGGCAACAGCTAACATTTTTTTTGAAATTGCCATTCAAATTCAGTATATACGAAAACTAAGAATCTTCTATAATCGGATGCCCTGCATTTTAGCTTCGTGTGTTTCAATAAAATTAACTGAATTCATAAAAACACGGAATAGAAAATCTACCTTTTCCTCCCAGTACAGGCTGGAAGGACTTTGTTTTCCTTTTGCCACAAAAAATCCAAATCTACGTCTTATGGCACAAATCGCACTCCGATACGACAATTTGTTATATTTTTTAAATGAATTTTTGAAATGTGAACTGACTTACGAGAGAACTTGTATATAAAATTGAGCGAATATGATGAGATACGTCTTCATAATTACAAGTTATTTTAAGGCGGTTCTCAAGATAATATTTCACCTGCTCAACAACGCGAAACTCCCTGACACATTCACGGACTCATTTTCAAATGTATAAATAGCACGTGAAGGCAGAGTTATTGAAGTAATTTGGAATTAAACAGTTTTTCTCATTATTCGATAAATGAATTACATCTTGAGCTATAAGCGATTGTTGCCTTATGACGACAGTTTTTTCTTTTTCCGCAGAAATTCGGTTCAAAACACCTACTTTGACAGCATTTTCTGAAAGATTTTCATTCTTTATTGAAAAAGACAAGAAAATTTTTTTCGATTACATAGTTTCTGAATGAGAGAAGCTGCCCATTTCATGCATTCGCTAACAAAAGTAAATTAAGAAATGTGTCAGCAAGTAAGACAGTTTGTATTTGAGAAGAAACTTAAGAAATTTGTATTACTAATAATAACTTACAGTAAAATACCTTTCAGGTAACTACCAAAATAAATTAAAAGATGCATTTCAAATGCCTTGGAATTTGTGCGTCTGATTTTTCTTTTTATTTAAATTAATTAATAACACGTATACATATTTAATTTAAACAGTTCTTTTAATGGCTCTTTTATAACTGAATTTAATAAAAGTTTAATTAAAATCATGTACTAAAATCTTCGTTTAATAATTTAACGGGACATTTATTTGTTAAGAATTAAAATGCTTTACAAAAATTAAATTGTATTTATTTTTGCGTACTAGATTAATTTTTTAATTTTAATATTTAATGTAAGTTGTTGTTACGTTTTAATTTGCATTTTGATTAAGCAAAGCAATATATATTTTTAAATCAAATTTCTTTTTAACTACATATTTGACTACATAAAGTTGATTTCCATAGAAATTGACCCATTGTAATCACTTCATTTATATATATATATAGAAGAGTTTGTTAAGCAAGTATGTAGCTGTTATAGTTCGTACACAGGGATACACAAAAGCAAAAGACATGCAAAACGTGCCATCATGATAATGATCTGTTTATTCTCCAAAGAATTGTAACGAATTTAAAAGTTATACAATAGTGACATATGCCTTTGTAAAGCTATGAATAGTAGGTAGGATAATTTTTATTATTCAAAGAAAAGAATTTAATTAACTATTGGAGTTTAAGGCGTCACTTTTTAAATATTTTGATAAATTATTTTGATGCAAGATAATTTTTTTTAGGTTAAAAAAACAAGTGCTTCCAACTCAGTCGAAAGAGTACGTTGATTTATTTTTTGCGAAATCTGAAATACTGAACCCATTCGAACCTAATTGGGGCAGTGTATAGATTTTGAATGTATCTTATGGATTCGTTCAGTAAATATTTAGCTTTCTAGTTCGTTTTACAAGAACACGTAAAAACTCAATATCTGCAACATTTGTCACCATGATAACGTTCAAAATACTGCACCAATTCAAATCTTATTGATCAAGCAAATATATTGGGTGATCTCGTTGATCATTTTGTTATTGTAGTTCATTTGCAGGAATACCCAGAAGTTAAAACATGCAAAATTTACCATCATATGGTAACGTCTAAAATCCTGAACTAATTCGAACATGATTATTGTTAGGAATCGGTGAATTAATATTTTTATTTATGCAGACGAGATTAGCTAACGCCGATAAAATTGTTTCTTTTATATTTTATTTTATTTGTTAAATGCGGCTCGTTGATATAGCAACGTAGTTGTTTTTTCTTTTGCCTTCTTTTTCCATTTTATTATCTCGAGGAAAAGTTAAAATTTAGGGAAAAGAAATTGGCATCAGTTTTTTGTTGTGTAGTTAAAAAGAATGTTTTGTTAGGAGTAGCTACGAAATGTGAATTAAAAGAATACCGTCTAATTTCCAGGAAAAGAATGACGGCAAGGAATAAAGTGTAACTAAAAGAAAATAATTTAGGATCATCTTTTATTGGATATAGTACAATGATCAGAACCAAGGTAAAATTAATTTAGAATTTGTACATATGTAAATAATTGTCCAATATCAACATCTCGTCAAAATGTCCCATACCTGTATTTTATTGTGTAAATAAATTTTGTGATAATTAAAAGGATTGAATATAAAAATATATCAAACCCATCATAGTGTTTGATCAGATGCAAACATCTGGCGCCCGAAAGTGGGACTATTGAATAACGATGATGAGTTATTAAATTATTTTCATAATATATATCGTTTTCATTGAGCTCATTTCTAATACAACCTTCTATAAGATAAATCAGTTAAAGAAAAAGCGCACACCGCTACGTTCATCATTTACCAGGACCTTAAATATATTAAAAGAAAAAATGACCGGAGACCCGATAGATAAGGGTTGTGTTCTAGACAGTTTTGCGAAATTAGAATATTTGGTGAATGAAATAAAAGCGATAGATGAAGCTGTGATAGAGGCCTTGGTGAATGATGATAAATGCGATGAACAAGAAATTGAAAATGAAGTAGTAGAAAATGAAGGTTACTCAGATGAATTTATTACCATTAAGCGTAAAGTTAGTGAGGTATTGAGCATAAATAAACATAATCAAGAAGATGGTAATGCTAGGAAAAATGATTACGGTTATTCTAAACCTAAGACTTATAAATTGCCTAAGCTTGATATCAAGCCATTCGATTCGCAGTTAATAAATTATCTTTCGTTTTGGTCCCAGTTTGAAAAAATTCATGAAGACATAAATTTGGATAATAGTGATAAGTTTCAATATCTTATACAGTCAGTAGAACCTGGAACGAGTGCCAGGCGTCTTTTAGAAAGTTATCCAATGACTTCGGTAAATTACCCGAAAGCTGTAGAGGCATTTCAAGAACGTTTTTGGAATAAAGATTTATTGATAGAAGTATATGTCAGAGAATTTTTTAAATTGGTTGTCGCTAATGTACAGGCACACGGATAAAAGATAAACTTCCGTTATCGGATCTATTCACAAAAGTCGAGGCATATTTACGATCTTTAGAATCCATGGGTTTAAGTTTAGAAAGTAATTCCGTTTGGCTCTATCCTATGATAGAATCTAGCTTGTCAGAAGATGTAATGAAAGCATGGCAACGGTATAATATTTCAAACAGATCAAGCGTTGATAGTGCTAGTAATTCCTTGTCAACAAAATCAAATATAGTAACGCTGATGGAATTCCTGAAACAAGAAGTCGCAGGAGAAGAAATATTAAAATTAGCTAAATCGGGTTTTGCAGAGTTAGTATCTAAAGACAAACCAAAAGAAAAGTTCCGAAAAGGTGAAAATAAATTACCTACGGCGGCAGGGCTATTTAGCGCAAAGGAACGCCTATGTTTATTTTGCGATAAATCACATGAAAGCAAGGACTGCATTAGGGCTAGATCTCTTTCGTTTGAAGAACGGAAGGCTAAAATTAGGGATAAAAAATGCTGTCTAAAGTGTCTTCGTTTTGGTCACAAAGCTAAAGTTTGCAAAGTTTTTATTCGTTGCCATGTATGTTCTAAACCCCATACCGAGTTATTATGCCCTGAAATTTCAATGCGTAAAGAACCAGAAAATATAGCTTAGGACACAAAAATAATCCAAAGCACCATAGTTAATAATAAGTGTTCTGGTGAAGTGGCTCTTATGACTTTAAAAATAGTAATTAAAGGTCGAATAGCAAAGAAAGTAAGAGCACTATTAGATTGTGGGTCACAAAAGAGCTATATTTTAAAAAATACAGCCAAAGAACTAGGTTTACATCCCATTTCTTCCGAAGAGATTGTACACACATTATTTGGTGTGGTACACAAACAGAAGCCAAATCTCACAATAAATTCCAAGTTAAATTAAGTGCTTCCGGTAATCGGAACCAAACTGAAGAAGTCTTAGAATTTTTGGATCAAGATATAATTTGCAGTAATATTCCTCGCATACCGAAAGAGTCCATACTTAAGGAGCTTAAAGAGAATAAGCTATGGATTACAGATATAGGAACAGTGAGTCCCAAAATTGAAATTTTGATAGGAAGCGATTACTATGGACAACTTCTCACAGATCGAGTGAAACAGCTAAAGAGCGGCCTTACAGCAATACAGACGAAGCTTGGATGGACACTTTGTGGTCGTTTAGAAAGTACATCACAGTCTTGTTTAAATTATGGAAATATCCTGACTACGAACTTAGCGTTGAAAGAGATGAAGATTCCCGATTTAGGGAAATTAGAGACAATCGGCATAACAGATCCCAGTCATACTTTGTCTAAAACAGAAGAAGAAGAATTAGCTCATGATAATTTCATAAAAGAAGTTGATAGAAATAGAGAAGGTCGCTATATTGTAGGTCTCCCTTGGATAAACGGCAAACGTGAGATTCCTTCAAATAGACATATAGCTGAACGAAGATTGATAAGTTCAACGAAGAAATTAAAATCTATGAAGAAACTTGAAGAATATGTTAAGGTTTTCTGTGAATGGGAAGAAGAAGGTGTCATCAGTAAAGTTTCGAATCAAACACTAAAGATTCCAGGACATTTTTTACCGCATCATCCCGTCATCAAACCAGATAGTCTTACTACCAGTGTTAGACCAGTTTTTGATGCATCGTGTAAAGTAGGGAGGTCACCTTCTTTAAATGATTGTCTCTTTAAAGGACCAAATCTCATTGAACAAATTCCTGCAGTGTTAATAAGATTTCGTGAGAAAGCTATTGGGGTAGTGGCCGATATAAGAAGAGCTTTTCTTCAAATTCAAGTCAAATAATCAGATCGTCATTTCTTGCGATTTTTGTGGTGGAAGAATCCTGAGGAGTTTCATGTTTATCAACAAAATAGAGTAGTTTTTGGAGCCACTTGTAGTCCATTTTTACTTGATGCAGTTATAAGATATCATTTGAGTAATGTTGATGAAGAAAATAAACAGATAGCAGAGAAACTTATGAAATCATACTATGTAGATAATTGCGTTACTTCAGTCAACAGTGTGCCTGAACTAGAAAATTTTATTTCAAAATCTACAGAAATCATGGCTGACGCAAAAATGGAGTTGAGAATGTGGGAATTCGGGCCAGTTAAAATTAAAGACAGCAGTTTCTTTAGCTAGAAAGAATTGCTCAACAAAAATGTAACTACAACGGTTCCGGTTTTAGGGCTGAAGTGGGATATAATGGAAGATAGTTTGAAGATTGCTCATAAATTTAGTGATGAAATAGAAAATCTGTCTAAAAGAAAGATATTAGCTATAACTCAGGGGATCTTTGATCCAATTGGTTTTTTAGCCCCAGCATTGTTGCCAGCCAAACTGATAATTCAAGAGGCCTGGTCAACGAAATTAGATTGGGACGCTCCACTTCCAGATGAAATGCGAAATAATTTTCAAAAATGGTATAGTGAGCTCAAATATTTAAATAACGTGAAGGTAGATAGACGTGTAGGCTATGGTTGTAAAGAAAACTGGTCTATTCATACATTTTGTGATGCGAGTAACCGAGCTTATGCAACAGCAGATTTCTTGCGTTGTGAAGATAAAGACACAATTTTTGTACAACTTTTAGGAGCTAAGTGTCGCCTTGCACCAAAGAAAAGTATAACCATCCCGCGTTTAGAGCTTCTTGCTTGTGTTTTAGGAGTGAGATTGACTAGCTTTGTTTTGAAAGCTCTTAATGGTATTTCCATACCAGTAAAGTACTGGACCGACTCTTCAACTGTTCTAGCTTGGATTCGAAGAAATGATCAATGGGGAACGTTTGTGGGCAACAGAGTTCGAGAAATTTGTAAACTTTCTGATTCTCAACTATGGAATTTTGTACCTGGTCATCTGAACCCTGCTGATCTACCTTCTAGAGGATGTAATCCTAAACAGCTGCTGAAGATGAGATGGTGGAAGGGACCAGAATGGTTGAAGTTTTCGGAAGAAAATTGGCCACAATCAGAAATAAACACCAACGAAGAATTAGTGATGACGGAATAGAAGAAAACTTCAATATCTACTCTTCTATGTTCTAATTCACATGAATTTATGATATATAGTAGAATTTCAAAATTAGGTAGATTCATAAATATCATATGTTGGGTTAAGAGATTCATATTGAAGTGCAGAAATAGAAATAGATCTTTTCCATCAGAATTGTCCCCCGAAGAGAAAGAAGATGCGGAAAAGTTACTCTGGTCTAGAACACAATCTGAAAGTTTTGGAGATACCACTGATGCAATAAAAGGATTGAAGGTTATGAAAGACCAAGAAGGATTGTTAAGAGTGAAAACAAAGATATTAGAGAGAGATGACGAGTTTTCATTCAGATATCCAATTTTATTACCATCAAAACATCATGTAGTCAATTGTCTGATTCAAGAATGTCATTTAAGGAACTGTCATGCTGGACTTCAAACAGTTGGATCCATTTTAAGAGAAAAATATTGGATACTTTCTTCTAGACGCAACATTAGAAGTCAACTGTCTAAGTGTCACAAATGTAAAAGATACTCCGCAAAACCATACACTACACCCCCAATTCATCTACCTCTAGATCGAGTCAGAGATTCTAAAGTATTTGAAGTTGTTTGAACTGGGATTGTTGGATTCGGTCCTCTTTTCGTAAAGCCAAGGTCTAAAGTTTGGGTTGTACTTTTTATATGTGCAGTATACAGAGCAATACATTTGGAACTTGTATTCAGTCTTTCAACAGAAGATTTCATTCAGTCACTCCGAAGATTTATATGCAGAAGAGGAAGGCCGACTACTATATACTGTGATAATGGCACCAATTTTAGAGGCACAAATAACCTCTTAAAATCACTGTATTGGAAGGAAATAGTTTCTTCTGAAGAACTGTCTCCTATTAAATGGAAGTTCATCCCTCCAACAGCAGCTTGGTGGGGTGGATGGTGGGAGCGCCTGGTCAGATGTGTTAAAATTCCCTTGATCAGAACACTCGGTACTGCAACTTTAACTTTTGAAGAACTTATGACTGTTATATGTGATGTCGAAGCAATAGTAAATAAAATGCCTCTAACCTATATTTTCGAAGAAACAGATAAATTTGTACCTTTGACGCCATCATCATTTTTACAAGATATTGAGGAAATAGGTGTTCCTGATTTAGATAGAATAGATTCAAGTAAACTTCAATCCAGATACAAACATTGTCAAAATATTCGGCAACAACTCAGGAATAGGTTCAGAAACGAATATTTGGCAGAATTGGTCCAGAAATCAAAAGAGAAAGGACAAGTTGTCAGACAAGGTGAAGTCGTCTTAATCGAATTAAACCAGAAGAGACTTCATTGGCCTATAGGAAAAATAATTAAAATTTTCCCATGTCGAGATGGAGTGGCTAGAGTGGCTGAAGTTAAAACAAGTTCAGGAACATTAGTGCGTCTACTTCGCAAACTCTACCCTTTAGAGATATCAAGTCCCGAGGATCCTATAATCCAGGTTGTGAAAAATAGTACAACTAGAAGTGGTAGAGAAGTAAAAGGACCTGTGAAATGATTTTGTATGAATACGCTGAGCTGATTTCTTTTCTAGAACTCTGAACTGACCTTTTTCTAGAACTCTGAACTGACATTTTTCTAGAACTCTGAAATAACATTTTTCTAGAACTCTAAATGTTTTATTATTTGTTTGCGTTTAGTTATTTTTTAATTATATTTATGCTATTTTATTTTGAGTTAGTATGTTCTTTGATCATAAGTGATCGTAGGTTTAATTTGGCTTCCACCTAAATTAAAGGTGGGAGTATGTTAGGAATCGGTGAATTAATATTTTTATTTATGCAGACGAGATTAGCTAACGCCGATAAAATTGTTTCTTTTATATTTTATTTTATTTGTTAAATGCGGCTCGTTGCTATAACAACGTAGTTGTTTTTTCTTTTGCCTTCTTTTTACATTTTATTATCTCGAGGAGAGGTTAAAATTTAGGGAAAAGAAATTGGCATCAGTTTTTTGTTGTGTAGTTAAAAAGAATGTTTTGTTAGGAGTAGCTATGAAATGTGAATTAAAAGAATATCGTTTAATTTCCAGAAAAAGAATGACGGCAAGGAATAAAGTGTAACTAAAAGAAAATAATTTAGGATCATCTTTTATTGGATATAGTACAATGATCAGAACCAAGGTAAAATTAATTTAGAATTTGTACATATGTAAATAATTGTCCAATATCAACATCTCGTCAAAATGTCCCATACCTGTATTTTATTGTGTAAATAAATTTTGTGATAATTAAAAGGACTGAATATAAAAATATATCGAACCCATCATAGTGTTTGATAAGATGCAAACAATTATAGAGTAGCCTATGGGCGATTTTAAAGCTAAGATTTCTAGATATTAACATTTTTTGTGTAATTGCCTTATATCCCTTCAATTATATTTGGTAACTCAAATTCAGAATTTCCAAACAAATTATCTATTTTGCCAAAATAGCTGATATCAGTTTGTTTAATTTGTATTAAATCTGATGTATGTAACCTCAGGCTGTTCTCAAATTCAAACGTACTTTCTGACATATTTTTAAATTAATTTTTGTTCACAAACGTTTCAAACTGGCAGGTTCTCTTATTCAGAAACTTTGTAATGGAACTGTTTTTCCCTTTTTCGGTAAAGACAGAAGAATTTTCACCAGTTTTGAGTCAAATTTACGGATACGATAGCGCAGGAAATGGAAAAAAACTGCCTTCCTTAGACAAGAATTGTTTATAACTCAAGATGCAATTCATTTATCAGAAAATGAAGAAAACTGTTCGATTGAAAATCACTTCACTAATCCTGACTGAAAGTCTCATGCTTTTGAGTTTAAAAATGAGTCAAAATGTTTCGTGTTGCTGAGAAATATTTTTTAAAAACCGCAAAAAAAAAAAAAAAAAAAAAAAAAAAGAGAGAGAGAGAGAGAGAGAAATAACAAAGAAAAGAAAAAAGAAATCAACCTACTTTTTCGACTGAGCTGGAAGTACTTGTTTTTTCATCTAGAAAAAATTATCTCGCATCAAAATAATTTATCTTTAAATATTTGAAAAGTAACTGAATTAAACTCCAATAGTTAATTAAATTCTGTTCTTTGAATAATAAAAATCATCGTACCTACTATCCATAGCTTTAAAAAGGCATATTTCACCATTGCATTAATTTTAAATTCGTTACAATCCTTTAGAGAATAAACAGATCATTTGTAGATGGAATCATTTAAAGCGACATTTTTATTCATAATGAATCATCCTTCTTAATCCAATTAAATTTCTAATTACTTTATTCCGCGTTCATCATTTAATTAAATTCCTTTTCTCCCTGAACTATGTTGATACGATTGTCGAAAATAATAAATGAAAGTTCATTTAGCTATAGCATGAAATCTTTTAGTCCTACAAGTAAGTTTTTACTTTGTAAGCTTAGTAAGGACGTTCATATTAGAAGATGTGTTGCTTTTTAAAATGTATCTTTCGCATGAACTAAGCAAACTTTTATTCTCTTTTTGAAAACAGAAAATTATTTCATTTAAAATATAATTATAAGTAAAAACAAAATAGACAAACTTTTATTGTAATCTACTATAAGGGATTAAAAAAAAAAAAAAAAAGTGGGTAAGTGGGATTGAATATCGCACAAAGGGTTTCGTTTAATATTCCTTTCAAAACACTTAATCCTTTCTTTAATAAATCCAAATAAATTTCATAAAAAAGAGTCATGTTTTTTATAAAGTAAAAATTTATCGGTCTATTTTTCGAAAATCTGAACCGGTCCGATACCTGGCGAAGCCAGCTATTATACTCTGTAATAATAATATCTGTCATCTGGACTAAATGCGATATTAAAACAAAATCAATTTCAAAATTAAACATGTTGTATAGAGACCTTCAAAATGTTAGAAGTCAGATTAAATTTCTTTTTAATTCTCTAATGACGTCATATTAAGCTGCACATACTCCACACACTGCTTACACATACTCATACTCCTTGTATTATTGAGAAATGTTTGACAATTTCCGTTTTCTTACCAATATGACGTCATATTAATCTTTTTTTTCAATTTGTGAAACTTTTTATTTCATTTTCATTTCTCACGTGGAAATCTTTCAATAGAAATTAATTATTGTAGAAAGAATTTTACTGTGGATTTTTAATTGTTGGCAACTGCTATAACGAAAATTGTTTAATTTTAATAGGAAAAGGCTGTTAGATTTTTGTTTTTTTTTATCTCTATATATTAAAATAATACGATTTTTTTCAAATTTTATGATTTTGAGCTTCATATTAGCTATTCAGCTAAAAGTACACAAAATTTAAAGTATGTAAGTTATATAGTTTCTGAGAACCGGCTCTGTGACGGATAGACAACGAAGCGGGAGTAATAGGGTTTCGTGAGATGAACGAAACCCTAAAAAATGTTGAAGGACAATTTATTGAAATAAAAATCTTGTTTAAAATAAATAAATTAAATTAAGAGGGATTTTTTTTATCAATTTGTTTACAAATAAAATAAAAAGGATATACAATTTCAAATCCAGCTTCCTGGAGAGAAAAAAATAGATCAGAATCAAACGCACATCCATCCATACACTATGCGTAAACTGACAGACATTTATCAACCATGCTACGGTTCAAACGAAGAACATCAGCTTATTTCTGAAGCAGTCGATGGCTTTTACGTATCCTTATTAGACAAATGTGTTTGCTCCCTAAGGGGTGGGAGAGGCAAATTGAATTTTATTTTATTATTTATTTATTTATTTATTACTTCTTACTGGCTATTGCATTGTCACCGGAAGTACGGCATACTACCAAAAATTAGATCAACTGTAGAGCAGAAAGAGTTTTAAAACTGGATTGCAAGATTTGAGCCAAACAGACATACAAAGCAAGTTAAACAAAAGCTTTTAAAACTAATAAAGATAAAAAACAGACATTATTCAAATAAGTAGTTACAAAAAGTAGTGTAGTAGTTAAAAGCAACAATATTTTCTATACATAAAATATTACCTATGTAATGTTATGATCTATTTAAGCAACATAATATTTTATAATAAAATGTTCTAATAATCACATATTTATTTAATTTTTCTTTTTTATCTAAGATAAAATTTCCCGTATATAAAACTACTTTGTTCCTAAACATATATAATATAGCAGCAATAAAGCTCAATACTTAATTAAATTCTGTCATTCATAATTTTAAAAAGGCATATTTCACCAATACAATAATTTTAAATTCGTTACAATTCTTTAGAGAATAAACAGATCATTTGTAAATTGAATCACTTAAAGCGGTATTTTTGCTCATAATGAATCATCCTTTTCAATCCAATTAAACCTATAATTACTTTATTCCGCGTCCATCACCTAATTAAATTCCTTTTCAGCCTTAACTGTTAATACAATTGTAACAAGGCAACTCTGAATGAACCCCGGCTTAATATGCATTAATATTCAATTATCGAAATGAATCCTGGAGAGATATTCAGGGTGTTCCGGGCATTGGAATCCAGTCTACTGCTACATCTTCGAAATATGTAATTTAGCCAGAAAGCTATTAATACATGCACTGAAAATTGGTTTAGTTTAAATAGATATCATCGGAAATTAAATTATGTATATTTTAAATGAAATCAATATTACAACCGTCGTAGTTTATAGGCTTTAACATTAATTCATTCAGTTGCAAATTTTTAATAACCCTTCTCTATCATTAAAGACATTTTATATACTTCTGGTTTAAAAAGTCTAGAATAAAAAGTCTCCTTTTTTAACATTTTCCAACAAAGTTGAAAATAATTTATGAATTCGGTCTGTCTGTCTATCTGCCGTCTGTCCGTGCTCTGTCTCGCGTAAATATACTCGGATTGCCTTGAAATTGATATATGTTATTGGGATTTACTATGGCATGCTTGGTATATAAAATGATGTGTGTAGCCTTTATGATTATTTTACAGGGACACTCAAAAGAATTCCATTACATTACGATCTATTGGGTAAATCGTTTGCGGCGTATTCTAATGATGTTACACTATTTTAAAGATATTCAAATTGATACATATCGCTGAGGTGCACTGCAAAGCGCTTACTGTAGAATATGGTATGCATAGAATGTATCGTTCATTTACAGAGACACGCAAATTAATTTGATTACTGTACAGTCTATGAACAATTATTGCTGATAGCTCGCTTTCACTTGCGGTACGCGTTTTTAAATGTAACTAACTTTTTGCATATTAATTGGTGCATATAAATTTTATAGATCATATACAGGACTGCTCAAAGGATCTCACGTACATTTCCGGTTACTGAAAGAAATTGCTGCAGGGACATTTTCAATTGTGCTATGTATTTTCTTACTGGAGAAAATTTCAGCACACTATGTAGTATACATACAAATCTGTAGATAATATACAGGGCTGCACAAAAGAATTCGAATAGTTTGCTTGACTTTGGGTAGTAATTGCTGAAATTATGTTTTCAAATGTGTTCTGCGTTTTCTAAATTGTTTACTTCGTAAACTGCGAAGTTTTGTTGTTACAGTATTCTGAATGTGTTGTAAAGTGTTTCATAATCTATGCTTGACGTATGATTTTTCGTTCTTGTTTAACATCTTCCAACAAAGTTGAAAAGTATTTATGAATTCGGTTTGTCTGTCTGTCCGCGCACTAACTCACGTAAATATAATCAGATCGGCATGCAATTTTTATATATTTTTGAGGATTACTATTGAATGCTCAGTATTGAAAATTAAGTGTGTAGTAGCACGGCCTAACTCGATCGTTCTCTTTCCTCTTATACGGCCGTAACAAAAAGTCATTTTCCCTTTGTTCAAGAGGAATAACATTTTCTCCCCGGAGAAAGTAGGGGGCGCTATTACTTACCATGGTTAATGGAGAATTTCCTTATTCTCGCCTTTCACTCTTGTATTTTCTTAGATATAACGTAAATGAAATTGCGTGTTCTTATTTTTCTTTTGTTGAAAATGGTTCATTGCTGTGTTCCACATTGTGCTTCAAATTCAGAGAAAAAAATACCTGGAATTTCATTTCATGAATAGGCGCTTTTATTACCGATACACCAGCAATCAGTAGAAGTACAGAGCAAAATTTTCGAAATATGTGCCTTATAAAATTGCTGCGGCTCTCAATTTATTTGTAGATTTAAACTGAATTTTAAGGATCGAAATTATAAACCACTTAATTAATTTCTTTTTAATTGTTAGCACCACCAAGAGTTAATTTGAAGTTGGCAAGTATTGCCATTGCTAGCGGATAAGTAATCTTGTAAGAGTAATTCAAGAAAATTTTGAATGAGAATCCTGCTTATCAAGCATAGAAACAGATCAATGTGATGCAACCATACCTCAGTTAATTGCCAATCAGGATAGAGGTGGATTGTCTTATCCTAAACTACAATTCATCAGTCTAATTTCCACAATTTTAGACTGAATTTTACTAGAATTTTAGGACTGTACCAATCCTAAATTCAAATGGAATCGTCGAAACTATTATATTAAATTTTATATATTAAATTAAAAATTATTATGAATTTGTTAAATAATCCATGTTTTGAGAAAAAAAAAAGCGATATGAGGTGATTGCCGGATATTGGCGAAATAGGTTGTCTTATTCTGTTGATATTATGAAACATGAAAGTATATTTTTATTTTTATCATATACATACTTTTATACCATGACTTTCCAGAATTAGAATATAATATTTAATTTGATATGTAATTCTATCATATTTCTATATGCTTATATATTTCTGATCAGCACCTATAATGGTTAAATTTATTGAAAATTGTTTTGAATGTACACATATATACTTATATTTTAAATAATTAAGAATTGTGTAAAAATAATCCATGTTTTGAGAAAAAAAAAAATCGGTATGAGTTCATTGCCGGATATTGGCGAAGTTGCTTAATTTTCTTAATATTGTGAAACTAGTAAATCTTTTTAAAAAAATTACAGTGTATTTTACGCTCAGAATTATTAATGTTTCAAGTAATCCAGAATTGAAATGTATATAAATATGAAAAATTATTTATAATGTTTGTTTTACATTTTATAGTAGGGTGTTATTTAAACTATTTTTAATTGCTTAAAGCATTGCATTTATTTATTTTATCTCTAAATCTTTTAGTTTTTCCTGTTTGTAGCAAAGAAAACGCCGAAGCAAAAGATAGATATGTTATATACATAGTTGCCAACCTCCCGATTTTTTTCACACCAGTATTTTTTATGAAAAAATATTTGTTTTAGCTAATCGTGCAATTTCTGCTATTTAATAAAGCGAAAATTTTTGTATGATTTTACTAGTATTCAAAAAATCGGGAGGTTGGCAACTATGTATATATAATGCTTATATATTTCAGATCAGTACCTATAATGATTAAATTTATTGAAAATTGTTTTTAATATACATATATATACATATTTTAAATAATTAAGAATAGTGTAAAAATAATCCATGTTTTGAGAAAAAAAAAAAAAAACGATATGAGTTCATTGCCGGATATTGGCAAACTTGCTTAATTTTCTTACTACTATTATGAAACTAGTAATTATTTTTTAAATTTTTTACTGTGTATTTTACGCTTAGAATTATCAATGTTTCAAGTAATCAAGAATTTAAATGTATATAAATATATAAAATTTACTTATAATGTTTGTTTTGTACTTTATAGTAGCGAGTTATTTAAACTATTTTTAATTGCTAAAAGCATTGTATTTATTTATTTTATCTCTAAATCTTTTAGTTTTTCCTGTTTGTAGTAAAGAAAACGCCGAAACAAAAGATACATATGCTATACATACCTTTTATAATGAATATATTGCAAAGATTTTTGTATTTTTATGTATAGAAGTAACCTTTAGTAAGCATTATTTATGGTAAGTATAGCGCGCCACCTACCAGCGAAAGTAGCCCTTTAACGATTCCGAAACTAAGGGGTGATTGTGAAGGCCGTATGAGGGGAGGGAGAAAGATCGAGTTTGGCCGTGGTAGTAGTTATATTTCGTTTACAGGGATAGACAAAAGAATTCTGTTACATAATGGTGTATGAGGAGAAAAATCGCTTGCGGTGTATTTTAGTGATGTTACGATATTTCAAACATAATGAGATTGATACACATCACTATGATGGACTAAAATATGCTTTCTTACACTGTAAGAAATCACTGCAAAAATTCCAGCATAATTTGCTGTAAATTTATGCACCCAAATTGCCAGCATTTTTTGCTGTAAAATTTAATATGATTAAAGTCGTATTTGCAGTAAAATTAGCATGTTTGAAGCACATTTTGCTGTAAAATTCCAAACATAATGTAATTTAAGGAGTATTTTGTTGTCAATTTACAGCAAAATATGCTGGAAATTTGGGTGCATAAATTTACAGCAAATTTTACTGTAATTTCTGTCGTTTATTCTTACAGTGTAGGAGTACATAATACGTAGCAATTATAGTTCGTTTACAAGTACGCACAAAAGAATTCCATTACATCATGATCTATGAGGAAAAGGGTTTGCGGTGCATTTTAATGATGTTACAATTATTCGAAATTTAAAAGGATCACTAAGGAACATTGCAAGCTGTTTTCTATAGATTATGGAGTGCGTAGCATGCGCCGTAGCGAGCCAAAGCTACTGGCGCGATAAAAGTCTCTCAGGACTTATGGGTTCGGTGACCGTCTACGCACGGTGCACCTGTGGTTTTATCGTTATGCTGCTTTTATCGTTCATTTACAGAGACACACAAAATAATTCGATTAAAGGACTGACTAAGATCGATATTCCCTGGAAAAGCGTTTAGCGATGGGGTATGTATTTTTAAACTTATTTAATTTTGAGTGTATTAGATAGTGTGTATAAATTCTATAGATCACATACAGGGCTACACAAAAGTATTCGCACACAATATCGGATATTGACAGCATTTGCTGAAAATGGATTTTTACTGAATTATGAGTTTTTTTTAAATTTCTTATTTAGATATCTCATTCCATTATAAAAGAAGAAAAGAAATTAAAATAACAATATTCTGTCAGTGTTGGAAAGATCTTTGTGTATTGCTTCAAAATTTTAGGGAAAAAAACTGATTAATAAAAAGAATTATAAAAAATATGAAGCGTTAAATTTTAAAAGTCGTATTAATTAATAAATTTAAAAATACGCGGGCTAGTCAAAAATAACGAAAATCTATTTTCACCAAATACACTATAAAGTCTTGACATGTTTTTTTCCCTAAGTAGTCATGATTAATTGCTGTACAGTCTGTTTAAATAACAGATACACCCGCCTTTATTCATAGATCGTTTATAATAAAATTATATAAAAATAGCAAATAAAACCTTTGTGGAAGAATATTAAAAGGCAGAAAACCAACGTTAAAAATGTGTAAATAATACACAAAGAAGCAGCAAACAGTTGTTTGGAATCCACATGCGAGATTCTTCTTCAGTGCGACAAAGAGCAAAGCACGGCGTGCTAGAAAAAGCAAGACTGTGCAAAACTACAGAGAAGCCGGTGACTAAAAAGTACTTTTTTCACAGCTGCAATAAACAGAAAATTACATACCTCTCATAAATATTGTCAGTTTTCTAAAACAAAAATGTATACGAAATTACCTTTGTAAAAAATCTTTTTTGGACGTCTTCCGCCTTTTTAATTTTACAAAATTTACGAAGTTCATTTTATCAACAATGTTGCAAAACTTCTCAAATATAAATAAAACCTTAGCATGAAAAATTAACCCAGCATCGCTGTCTGTTTAGAATTCTTCGAACAATTTATACTAACTGCTCTGTTCGGAGATTAGCAGCAATAACAAAAATCGTCTTTTATATCCTGCTGTATAAATAACATTGATTTTTAGGTATGTTGCAGATATGGAACGCGGTGATGCAAAGGGTTAACTTAGAGTATATGTGTTTCATATGAGAAAATATAAAAAATACCATTTCCAAATTTTAATTATGCTATTTCCCACCAGGAAGCCAGTCACTGTTTAAAATAAATAAATAAATAAATAAAATAGGGGGAAATTGTTTTAAAGCATAAATTTGACCATGAAGCTTTATTAAAAAAAAACATAAATAATCAATTTTATTTAAATTTACTTACCGTATTTCACACCAGGGAGTGTTATAATTAAAAATAATATTATGTTGAATTTGCGCAACCTAATTTTCATTTGATTATTGGCTTCATACAGTGAAACATAAAAAATAAATTTTATCTAAATTTAATTACTCTATTTCCCGCCAGGGAGTGTTATAACGTAAAAGAAAATTGTTTTGAATCTGTCCTACATATTTTAAACTTCAGTACAGTTTTTATACAATGAAACATAAGAAAATCCTTTTTATTTAAATTTAGTTCATCTATTTATCGCTAGAGGACATTAGAAGCGTAAAAAAAAGTTGATATGAATCTCTCCTATCTAATTTTAACTTTGAGAACATTGATATTATATGAGAAAACATGAAAAGTCCGTTTAAAATTTTTACTTATGAAATGTCCCGCCAGTGTAATAAGAATCCGTCATGACAAAATTTTTATCAAAACATAAATTTGAACGTAAAAATATATTACAAGTGACAATAACAACATACTAAAATTATATTACCGTCATCGTTCTACAAACTCCGCATTTAAGAGTTTCAAAAAACGTCTCGTAAATTCGTTTCATAAATTCATTTCATAAAACCGTTACATCAGGATTTTATATATGCAGGATATATTATATCAAAAGAATCAAAACATCTTAGAGAAAACAAAATATTTTTTTTTACCTTATTCTCGAAAGGGTGTGTGTGTGGGGGGGAGGTCAAAATTCAATGTTTATATACCCTTTTTTTTGAGTAACTGTCATTTTTCTACGAAAGGATTTGGACATCTAAGTGATAAAATTTTTAATATCTTAAGATAAGATATTTAAGTCTTTGCAACTTAGTGCAATTTTTTGTTAAATACAAAACATATGTTTTCGAATGCTGTATTCTCAAAAGAATAGTTTGAAATGAAGTATTTCACATGAAGTTCACTGCATTATTCAAACCCCGCACACAACCAAACGAGTGGAAATTAATTAGTTATCTTCACGTGCTTTGCTTTGATAATGGTATTGTAGAGAAAATCATTCTATGCATAAGTAAAATTCGGAACGCGGATTTAGACGCGGAGTTAATTTTGAAACTTATAGTAATTCAGTATATAGTAGTGTTGCATTCGCTGTTTTTTTTCTTTTTCAGATTACGAGAATGAAAAAAAAAAAATATATATCACAAATAGAAATTAAAATTCCTCATATAAGGCAGAAACGCAGTTCAGAAGAATAATCCAAATTAAATTTTCGTTAAAAAATAGAAGGGAAAAAAAAGAAAAAGAAAACAGTTTTTTAATGGGATTTTAAAAGAAAAAAAATTATCTGTTTTCTAAAGACTTCTTTTTTTTTTTTTTCTAAATCTTTATTTACTTCTTTTTTTAAAACACTTTATGGTGACTTTACTTTGAAATACTTTAGCCAGTTTATGTGCATAGATAGATGCATAGACAGTATTATTTTAAGATTAAATACCGTTTAAATACTGTTTATATAATTTAACGCGCTTAAATGTGCTTTGCAAAAAATACTTATTTTAATATCGTGCATTATGTGTATTTTCTTTCTAAGAAGTAAGTTCCTGATAAAATAAATAAATAAATAAATAAATAAATAAATAAATAAGAACACTATTGCATCAACATGTATTGAACGATGTATCACTCAAAAACACGTATATCTTAAATAAAAAGTAAATTTTCTTAAATAAAATCACAACATATGATCAAAGTATTTTATAACATTTAAAGCAAAATCCGTTCTAATTAATTTTTTTCCGACTTTTTTCTTTTTACTCTTTTTTTTTTACTTATTTTTAAAATAATATTTATTGGTCCTTTTCTTTGTCACATTCTCGATATTTATTTTTTGTAAATGCAAAAGTAACGAAGTGATTATTTATTTGATTAATATCTTGTTATTAGACATCCTCTAGCAGCAAACATACATTGGTTATGTTGGGGCCTGATATTGCGCTGGTGTTGCATTTATTGGAAAAACTTCCAAAGAAATACCAATGTTGACTAAATATTAGATATACACTAGATATATTTGCAATGAAATACAACTGGAACTTGAATATTGGATTTACATTAGAAATACTTACAATAAAACTTAAATAAGGCAGAAAAATATCCTTTACATTGGAAATATTGGCAATAAAATAGTGAAATATTTCTTGCCAATATTGGTGCAATGTTGGTAAAATGTAAACATCCCAACGTTGACGCAATATTTCATGCCAATACTGACCACTGTATGTCCAATACAAACAATTTTTGCCCAATACAGTTTTTCTACTACGGATGTTATTGTTGATAACATTTTTTTAAAGCATCAAATTCTTTATTGCATGGAAATATAAGAAAACTAATTCACTTAATATTAACAATGTGCAAGTTAAATAATTAGAGTTATAAATTGAAAATAATAAATTAAATATTTAAAAAAATCAGTAATAAAAATAACTAACAGATCAAAGCGGGAACTACTAATGTTAAGATTTGAATAAATTATTGCAAAAGTATTGTTGTTACTGAATATATATATAAATATCAACAATAATATCCATAGTAGAAAAACTGTATTGGACCAAAATTGTTTGTATTGGATATATAGTGACCAGTATTGATATGAAATATTGCGTCAACATTGGGGTGTTTACATTCTGCCAATGGTGTGCCAATATTGGCAAGAAATGTTCCACTATTTTATCCCCAATATTTACAATGTAAAACAATTTTTTCTGCAATATTGAAGTTTTATTGCAAGTATTTCTAAAGTAAACTCAATATTTTTATGCCAGTAGTATTTCATTGTGGATATGTCTAATGTAAATCTAATATTTAACCACTTCGGGATCATGGGTGCATATATGCATCTTCAGAAGGTACATACAGCAATTAGTTTTGGTACAAATAATAAAGAATAGTAATATTTGTCTTATTTAATTATAGCATTTCCGTAATTTCGATTAAATAACTAAAGGGAACTATAAAAAATACACTGCAAAAAAAGTGTTGATTTTACAGTATAATATACAGTATAATAATACAGTATTATACTGTAAAATCAACACTTTTGTTTTGCAGTGTAGTGGTGCAAACCGAATAAAATTCGTGTATGGGTTCATGGTCTGGAAGGTGTTAATTGGTATTGGTATTTCCTTGTAAGTATTTCCCATGAGTGCAATACCAGCGCAATCTTAGGCCCCATTATAACCATTGTTGGTTTGCTGCTTGAGGATGCGATCATATGTTTTCGACTGAGATTTTGTGTTGTATCATATTAGCAAGTTTCCAACAAACGTTATTGCCATTTCGAGTCTTGTAAGCATCTATTAAATGACTGTTTTCTGGTCAAATTAGAATAGGTGATATTTTAACTTTAGCAGATATTACTGAATAATGTTGTTGATAATTTTGTATCTTTTTGTTCGCATATCATTGTTCTAAATATGTGCTGAAGATGTTGAAAGTTGTTGGATAAAACATTAAGGAAGTAATAACATGCTATACAATAGGGAAAAGTCCGTTGTAAATGATCATATATATTATAACGACTTTTGATATTTATTTTAGCAGCTCTAAATTGCAAAGTTTTTGAATTAGGTGCATATTTAGCAGTGATTTTATACATAACAGAGTAGTGATATACGCACTTAAGCGCATGCTTGATTTAAAAATGGTTGTCCAATTTATGAAAACCTATATTCCAGAACTTCATATCACTTGCTTGGACGAGTTCCATTATATGAGTGAGCCAAGTTCATAAGCATAAGCTTGAAATTGACCCATCCTGGGTTTAGGAAAATGGTAGACTCGCCAAATTTCCAACACGACCATCAGAGAAACTTCGAGTATTATGGAATACTATTTACATTTGGGGCAATACAACATCCCGGTATTGTTTAAAACCCGAAAACCGAATACAGTTACAAACTTCAACTATCTGCGAATATTTTTATAGACAAAAATTATTTTATGACATTTTATCACTTGTAAATAAATGTATTTTGATGGTATTGTGAGTTTATCGGTAAATATGGAATAGGGGTTAAAAATGAAGAAAACGAACAAAAATTTGGCAAAATCACATGTAATGGTATCACGAGAACATGATCAAAATACAGTGTCTAGGTAGTCAGCCAATATACTCCAGTTCATACTTCAGATTTACACAAATCACAAATATAAAGACCTGGCATGGTCTGGCTCAGTTGGTAGAGCATGGCAGCTTCAGCCAAGATGTCCCAAGTTCGAATCCTGGCCCGGAAATTTTTCGTCCAGTTGGAAAATTACAACTCGTATGATTTCTTTACTAATTTGAATAATTGTGTTAAAATTAATCTAGCATAAAAACCTGTGTTTGCGATCATCATAATTATGGAGTATTTTGAGATATTGGTATTCCATACAACCTGACACCGTCGGTTTAGGAAAATATGTTTATTGGTGCGAATCGCGAGCTAAAAGACGAGTATTACATCATAAACTGTTAGTTTTCGGTGTACATTATGCTTAGTTTGAATAGAAAAATATTACTTCTAATAATGACTAAAAAATACTGAAAAGCTATCACCTGAAACTTTCCAAAGACGAAACACAAATATTTATTCACACAACGCGCCTGACGCCGACCGACGAACTTAGCGTTCTGTTAACGTTCTTAAGTAGATTATGATATTGCCGCTTGGTGGCAGCTCTTTATCAAACCGAAACCTTGGTATTCCATATTTCCCGACTATTCCATATTACTCGAAGTTCTTCTACCCATATGTCTTTATTATCTTTTGTATTAAGACACTGTAGGAGAATATACCATCTAATTTCTGGACAGCAAATTTGTATAATGTGGTACGATGTAATATTTTGGGGGAATTACGTTTTTGTCATATGCTTAATGACGACTGCTTGAATAGTGGAAGTGAATATTGTTTCATAATCGTACATAGAAAGATAAAATTTAAAGCCAGAAATGATACATTCAAGATGCAGTTGAATTAATCACTCATTAGCTTTCATTCTCATTTTTTTGTTTTTGCATAATTTTGCCAAAGTTTTTCTAATATTCTTACAACTTTAGTTGTTTCAGACACATTTAGATTTGTAACATCAAAAATCACTGTTCACGCAGAGATAGAAAACTTTCTTTTATTCAGCTATTGAAAAAACATAAGAATTGAACAATAAAATAAAGTTTTAAAAGTTTTAATGAATTTTAGATAGATCCATCCCAAAATGTATCTTTTTTTTAAAGAAAATTTGAAAATGCATCCTACTACAAAACAGAAAAAAAATTACCATTTCTACTGCATTTGATCCGATAACTTTATATGAAATTAATTTTACTCAATTTAATACAGTCAACTTTAAATGAAATAACAATAGGATATTTGATGTAAAAATGAAAATAATTACGCGAATTATACTTACCATTTTTAAATAAGAAAGTGCAGTGTTTTATTTTAACACTAAATTAAAAATTCAAATAAACTTGATTGTTTTAAGACGTTTGTGACAGCCCATCTTTCTTGACTCGTGCGGCATATTTAACTTTAGTAGTCAAATACATATTTAACTATCAAGTTTATGAAATTAAACAAGAGGCTATCAGTGAAAGTGACAGAAATTTTAAACTATCGAACCTAAACATACCAAATTACATCTCCTCACCAATCTAAAAACTAAAACTGAACCTACAACCCATTAAGAATCTTGTCCTACAGTGCACAGCACTGTTTTCTTCACCATGGGCTTTGAGGTGCTTTGATCATATGTCCAGGCCAAGTGGTCAGCCTAACGCGGGACCCCAGGTGCTTACTTCTCAAGCAAGCTTAGTCCTCGTTTTATCGACACCGAAAGAATGAAAAGTTGAGTGAACTTTGCCCAGTCGGAAATCCACCAATTTCTCATTGAAATAAGTCTTACCTTAATATTTCTTCTCAAATAAAAATAGCTTTTCACCAAGCTCTTAATTAGCACTTTCTGTTTCCTAAAAGCAGAAGCAAAATATTTCCATCGCTCTCAAAGCACTCAAATACTTCAGAAATCACAAATTCTCACGAAATTTTCTAGATTCCGTGAGCTTGAAATAACTTTTTATTATATAGTATGAAAATGGTAAACTTTTACCCAATCGAAAACATAAGAGCTAGGAATTTCTCACTGAGGAACAAAGACTACACAGCAAAAAACCCGTCACCTTATCGAAAACTACACATCATATAGCAACTGTACAACCACGTGCTAAAATAGCATAATCATACTATGTAACGTACTCAAAACCTCTCTCATTCTATAGAAATCATAACTTAGGAAACTTAGAATCGGCATGATAGTACAGTTCTCACACACACACACACACACACGGGGGTACTTGCGAAAACCAAACGTTCATATAGAATTGTACAAGGGGACGTCACGAACAGGTTTTTGCTGCTGCTGTAGGACAGATAGCGGTTCCTTTATCAATGTATTTCTACTTGTGTGTCCTACAACCTTTTAAACGTTTTACGGTAAAAGTCACGTGATATAAACTGCTCTATGCAAGAAGAGCGCTCGTAAAGTGCTTTTATAACTAATAACCTCTTTCCTTACAGCTATAGAACATGGATCTTAGGGTGCCTTTATATCATAGTGGAGACATATATACAGATCGCAAGCTCAGACTGAAGTTTGTGTCCAAACTATGCCAAACCTACGTTCCAGAATTTGGCGATACTCTCTTGGACGAGTTCGATTAAATGAGCGAGAGAAGTCAACAAACGTTAGCTTGGCGATAATGGCGGACTCAATAAGATGCTTGGCGATTCGTTTTTGTCCAGAATCTTCTCAACCAATCAAATTTTAGATGTATGTCGACACGCTTACAGAGCGGCACGCTAACGGATGTAAAGACAGCTCATAATCATAATCTGACAAGGATTACAAGTGGTCATACTGATAAAAAACATAAAAAGATGTATGGAAATCTGTACAGTCAGTCGAAAATTATGCATAAATATACATAAGCTATCTGTTGAATTGAATGAGTTAGCAACTATTTTTTGAAGTTAGTTAAATTCCTGAAAAACATTTGCAAAACTAAATTTTTGTACATTAATAAAACTGTTAAATTCCATTAGACGTAACTTAAGGATATTTTTGAATAACTGCACAAGAAAAAAAAAATCTATCCTTCTAATATTTATGTTCCAAACTACACTCAGGAAAATTGAAAATAGAAGGGTGCATCGGATTGAAATGAAATTTAATACACGTAATGATACATGAGATATTAATTTGATCCTAAATTCAAGACAATTAAACAAATACAGTGTGCACAATTAGACAAATACAGTGCAACTTCAATAGCGCGTCGGACCGTCGTCTGCTGCAATACATGCCGCAACACGGTCCGGTATTGAGTTGATTAGACGTCTGATGTTTTCCTGGGGCAGATGGGCTCACAAATCTTGAATAGCCACCTCCAAATCTTGTACAGAGTGACATGGCGGCATCTAGCGTTTCAGCTTATCGCACACATGCTCTATAGGGGACAAGTTCGGTCAGCGGGCCTGCCAGGGAAGAGTCTGAACATGACGCAGGAACTCTTGAGCAACTCGAGGTGTATGCGGACAAACATTATCTTTCTGGAAAATTGCGTCCGAAAGACCATTTAGGAAAGATCCCACGTGGGGTCGAAGAATGTCATCAACATAACACTGGCCCGTTAAGGATCCACGTACCACAATTAGAGGGGACCGGCTATCATAGGCTATGGCTACTTCCCGATCATTACGCATGCTGTGCGGGCAGTGTGTCGCGCAACAGCGTTGGTAGATTGGTACCGTTCACCAGGGCGCCTCCACTCCCGTACGCGGTTACCATCTGTCCCCAAAAAGAACCGGGATTCATCACTGAGTTGAAACATGGTAAACACAATCAGTTTTGACAATCAGTTGCATTCCACGTCGCTCTGACTTAGCACCACTGTAGACGGAGTTGCCGATGTTTCGGTGTTAAAAGCAGTAAATGTAAAGGGCACTTGGATTGCAGATTCGCTTCCGCAAGGCGTCTGGAAATGGTTTGCGGAACAACTGGCACCCCTACATCTGATTGTATCATGAAACGAGTCACTGTGGAATCCCCCAGCGCTTGTCGCACGATCCTTCGATCCCCTTGTCTTCCTCGTCGCTCCAAACCCAGTACGCCGCACGTGGGTACCATCTAGTGTCTACTTCTACTGCTTCAACGTGTTCTGACGGCACACCCCTAACGATTGACCTGGCGAGCAACACGGCACGTCGACCAGCCTGGGGTTTTCATGCCGATGATGAGGCCCCTCTGCAACTCGCTTAACTGTGAGGAATTTCTTCGCACATCTACCTGGCATTCTTCTCTTACTAAAGACCTCCTAGAGTGTTCGAAATGTGTTCGTCACGTTTATGAATCTTCCACTATGCGCCGGTTTATATAGGGCACAGTTCCTGATTGCAGCGCCACTGCAGGATGTGTGGTCATGCGCATTGCCACCAAACTTGGATCATTTGCATATCAGATCTCACTGTACTTAATCTGCAGAGTTTCGCGATTGTACCTTTCGTTTCTCTTGGTGCGCTATTTTCAATGTTCCTGAGTGTACATCACTTGAAACAGAATGTTATTTGAAACTAATTCTTTAAGCATTATTATTTTTTCTTTTACTAAATTATAATTCGTTTGAAAATTGTAACAAAAGCAATGTTCTATAATAATCGGAGAAAAATGTTACAAGAGGAGATTTCTAAAATTTTCCTGCAGAAAACATTATTATCTTTTCTATTCAGAAAAAAATATACTATCTTGGGAAACTGAGCAAACAAGTAACTTTTCGGAAAATATCTCTTGATGCAATCAAATGTAACAGAATTGAAAAAAAAAGAAGAAGAAATTTAAAATAAGTTAAATATAGAACCGGAAACAAATAAAGACGTCGGAAGTCTCTAATATAGCTTAAACAGTAAAGATTCAAATAATCGATTAATTTAATACAGCCTAAAAATTCATAATAGTATTGAAAACGCATTTCATGAATAAATCCCCAAAGACAATTATACTTCTATATGGACTAAACATACTTATTAATGGTGAACATGTTTCAGTATAAATACGTAGTGTGATGCATGTATATTTTTTTGCTTTTAAGTCTCACGCATTTCTTGAACACTTTAACTATTTATGATTTTTTTTTTTTTTTTTTCACCTGCATAAGGAATTGATATAATATCGTATATAGATATATAAATATGGATGAACTAAAATTGCATTGGAAATAAATTTCAAACAAGTACTGGGTCATTTGGAAAGTTCTGCGGTTTTTCAAAAAGCGAAGCGCGGTTTCGTCTAGTTATTTTGCTACTGCTGATAAAGAGTGACATTGAATGACCCAGATATGTACGTTCGGTCTTTTCTGCTTGTGTTGCATAATTCTCGCTTGTGTTGTGGCATAATTTTTGTTTCAGGGCAGTGCTAAGAATGGAGAACCAAAACGTTCATTGTCGTCATATTATATACTATTTTATTTCATTTTGTTACTGCTGATAAAGAGTGACCTTGAATGACCCAGATATGTACAATTGTACATTCGTTTTTTTCTGCTTGTGCTGCATAATTCTCGCTTGTGTTGTGGCCTAATTTTTGTTTCAGTCCAGTGCTAAAAATGGAGAACCAAAAAGTTCATTGTCGTCATATTATCCTCTTTTATTTCAGGAAAAGTAAACATGCTAGTCAGACTACTCGTAAAATTTGTGCTGTATATGGACAAAGTGTTGTTTCAGATGACACAGTTCGAAGGTGGTTTGAGAAATTAAAGCGCGGAAATTTCAGCCTGGACGAAGATGCCCGCTCTAGACGACCATCATCTGTAAAGGAGAACCTCTTATAAAAGAAGCTATTAAATGATCATGCACTGTACTTTTTGGAATATATAGTCTGTGTGATAGCTCCTGAACTGTGTACAACATAGATTTTCAGCGATAGTTTCTTTTAAAAGGTTCTCCTTTACAGAGGATGGTCGTCCAGGGCGGGCATAATCTTCCAGGCTGAAATTTCCACACTTAAACTTCTCAAAGAACTTCGAACTGTGTCATATGAAACAGCACTTTATCCATATACAGCACAAATTTTACGAGCAGTCTGACTAGCATGTTTACTTTTCTTGAAGTAAAAGAGGATAATATGACGACAGTGTACATTTTGTTCTCCATTCTTAGCACTGCACTGAAACAAAAATTAGGCCACAACGACAATGATAATTATGCAGCACAAGCAGCAAAGACCATAAATATCTGGGTCATTCAAGGTCAATTCTTATCAGCAGTAGCAAAACAACTAGACAAAACCGCACTTGGTTTTGAAAAGTCGCAGAACTTTCCGAATGGTCCAATACATCCAATAGACAATAATGTATCAGTAGTGTTGAATTCGGACATTTTTCTTCATAAGGAATTTCTGTAGCTCCTGGGGTACATCATTGAGTTCAGTGGGAGAGGGGGTTGCACTTTTAGACTATTTACGAGCATAAAATCAACAAGTTTTCCGGGGGAGATATTTCGATGCTTCGAAGTGAATCCACCGGTGCCTCCCTCCCCCTCCCCGAATTGATCCTTTCAACAATGCAATTAATTTGCTTCGCTCTGTAAAATAACTATTAACTTTAAATATACTATATCCAATACAGAACATGCCGCCCTGAATTTCAATAACATATATTAATTTTACTCTGTTTGAAATAGCTTGTGTACAGTAGTTCATTAAGGTATTTTTGAATTCATGGAATACATACTAAGTAATAAATAATAAAGAAACGAAATCTTTTAACTCTGTGATTTATGTTGTAGCATATATTAAGTAAAGTACAATTACTTTTAAAAATACTTCGCTACATGAAAGTCTTTTTTTTTCTTTACTATATTATACTTGTGAACAATGTAACAAGATCTATCATTTTTCGGAAATCAATTTTATCAAGATGAAATTCCGAAAATTCCTATCCAGAAAATATTTCCACCCCTTCCCATTCAGAAAAAAAGTTACTGTCTCCGAAAACAAAGTAAATAAGTTACTTTAGAGAAAAATGTCTTATGATGCAAACAAATGTAACTGAATTGAGAAAAAAAAAGGAAATTTGAGGTAAGTCAAATAAAGAACAGGAAACAAGACAAATAAAGACGTCGGAAGCCTCCAATGTAGCATAAAACAGTAAAGCTGAAAGTGATCGATCAATTTTTCCACACGAATACGATGAAGCAATTTTCGAATCAGCATCATGTCTCTGAGAACGAAGCAAAAAATAATTTTCTTCCGAAGAGCTTATATCTTAAACCTCTTCCGAATAAAATCATTAAAGCCAAAAATATCTATTCTCTAGTATTCCTAGTTCCCAACTCAAAGTAAAATAGAGGTGGAAAAATCAATTAAATAGCTGATTTTTTTTTTGCCTCCCGCCTCTCTTTTATATCTTCTTCCCCTATCCTCTCTCCTCCCCTTCAATTTTATTAGAACAGGATCCAAACTCCTCATCTCGCACTTGAAATGACGTTTCACGGTCCAGATGACGCGATCATTGATTGGTTGGTTCTACTTAGACGGAAAAGTAGAATAGAGGTAGAGACTAAGCCATGCTGAGCTGTTCCCTTCCTGCGGCAGGGTAAAATGAAAAGGGGAAATGAAGGTACTCTCTTGCTTTCTGCAAAGGTAATGGGAAAAAAGGATGCTAATGCCATCTGGGATCATAAATGATAAACGCTATTGTGTCGTAAATAAATCTGTATGTGACTCATTCCAAAGCTGCTACATCTGTCGAGGTTTACTTTATTTCATCAGGGAGTTTGTTAGTCTTAAAAAGTTTATTAGTCAATATTACTGCTACAGGGCAGATACGAAAATAATGAATGGGCATAATTAATTATAGCATTAGTAATTAATTACAATTATAATTAATGACATGGTCTCTTTTTTTGACTTTTCATAATTAAGCAAAAGAAATCTAAAAATACTGCTTTGTATTTGAAATATTGTACTAACAGCATTTATCCCCAAAAGATCGAATACCTCATAATGAGCTAATTTATTTTCCATTAACTAACTTCGTATTTTTAAGACTCTGTGGGAAATAATGATGTGTTTGTAATTAGATAAATTACTTGAATTAATTTGTAATTCGGTTGTAATGAAACCAATTCAAAGTAAACCAAAGAAATTTTTTACCGGACCAATTTGCGAAGAATTCATCTAAAGGTACGAGTCATTATTGCTTCTCAGCCAAATATAACAAAGAAAATAAGAATTGTCGGCAAATTCTTAAAAAACAATTTATATTTTCTTGTAAATACTTTATGCTATAAGTTTGTTTCTGGAACGCCACACATCATATAATTCTTATTAGGAGTTCTTTATTTGATAATAATAATAATAGAAGAATTATTAAATTCCTTCATGAGAAAAAATAAGAAAAGCAAACTGGACAAAATTACCTGGTAAGTTTAATGTATAAAAAGCTTTTCGAATGAATTTAGAAGTAAATCGACGTAGAAGATAAAAGAGTTTCACAAAGTTTTAGAAAGAAATAATATTTACAACTATTGAAGAGAAAAGGCACATTTGCTTGTAATCACATTGCGAGCTTTTTATCTGTAATATGAACATTTAAGAAGAGTCCGAAAAGTCTAACTAATTACAAAATGTATTCATATATACACTGCAAAAGAAAATAATTGTTTATTTTACAGTATAATACTGGCATCCCAGCTGCCAGTATTATACCGTAAAATTAACAGTAATAAACAGTAAAATAAGCAGTAATACACTACTGCGCTGCGCGGTAGTGTATTAGTGTATTACAGCTTATTTTACTGTTTATTACTCTTAATTTTACGGTATAACACTAGCAGCTGGGATGCCAGTATTATACTGTAAAATCAACAATTATTTTTGCAGTGTATCCTCTATATATAAAATAGGCATGTGTAACTGGTACCAAAATGTTTGAAAACTAACCAAGTTTTTTTCGTTGCACGTTTCCGTAACGTGGCTAAAGTGTAGCAGTGTCAGTGTCCAGGAAAACGGACAACGTATAAGGAAAGGGCATGTTTACAAACAAACTGTTCCATCAACCAATCTACCACTTCATTTTTGTCGTAGCTATCATTGCAGGAGTCGTGATGGCGACGTAGGCCAATCATATTATAGACCAGTTTAACGTAGACCAATCAAATTTCCACATTTCATGTGTACAGTAGGAGTCATGAAGAACAAACAGGCTTTTCTTGCAAACCAACCGCAATTGAACCAACAGTGACGTCAACTGCCCTTTCCTTATCGAAAACTGGCCGATAAACCTCAGCTGAATTGATGGAAGAAGTTGAAGAGTCTTTTGTGCGAAGTCTGAAGCAATTAGTGCGTACGGTGCAATTAGTACGGAAGCAATTAGTGCGTAACGCTACCGCGCATGCGCGGCAGCGTATTACTGCTTGCACGGCAGCGTATTACTGCTTATTTTACTGTTTAATACTGTTAATTTTACGGTATAATACTGGCAGCTGGGGTGCCAGTTTTATACTGTAAAATCAACATTTAATTTTTGCAGTGTAACATTTTTATATGTGGTTGCGTTATGTTTAATGAGCTTAATCCTTCGTTTCTAGATATAAATATTGGGTTTGAAAATGTAAACGAAAGTTAATTATATCAGCATAGAATTAAAAATAAAACTTTTCTGTTAAAAATTTAATTATACTATTATTCGAAGGTAAAATTAAAGTAAATATCTGCACAACAGGGTCTAACTGAAGTCACTCAACTCCATATATAACAGGAGATCTGTCTTCCTATACGCCAACATGAGTTCCAGTGGCCAGCGCGGAAGGTTATAGTGACGACAATTTTACTCCGCTTTCATGACAATGCTGTTTATCGCATTCCTTTACATAATTAGAGAATCATTTATTAATTATATAAGCATAGCTTAATTAGAGGAACATAAATTAGGATAATAGTAAATGAGAACATTAATATCTAACATTAACAAAGAGGACAATTTTTTACTTTTGCCTTGGAAGCTTCATTTGCTTTTCAAGGTTTTGACCGGCGACTCAGAACTCCTGTAATATATGTAGCTCAGTGAGTGAAGTATACTGATGCACAATCAGGTGCAAGTTCCATACTGAAAGTTTTCAACTATCAGGAGTAAAAGAAAGTTTTACTAAAAAGAAAAGGAATACAGAAATATTTTACAGATATTAAAAAAATAAAATGCAGTAAAATGTCTTTTCGCATACTTTTGCAAAAAGCAGCTATGATTTTAGAAATAAACACGTACACTTGTTTACTACTTGAATCGAACCTGTATGGGATACAGCTGAAAAAAATAATAATAGTGTACTCTATGCTGTACTTCTGAAACTTAATTATCGAAGTAATACTTTTTTCGTTTGTTTAATCCGTATAACATTCAGAGCTTTTGTAATACCGATGTTTACACATAGTATGTCTCACGACCTTATAGTGTGACACGAACCTTAAAATCCAATACTTTATAAAAATAGTAAATAAAATGGTGAAATAAGTGACAATTTATAAGATGTCTCATAGGTAAAACATACAGTAAATAAAAAGATAATTCAAATTTCATTAAATAGATGGCGCTGCACTGTCTGAAGTAGGGTGCCTTTATAAGAGTAACGTATAAACCCCACTTAATAATTTCGCAGAAATAAAACATTTTGAAATTTTAAATGTTCATTGAAATTTGTACTGTATTTTGTACGCAAATCCCGATTTTTTTGTAGAATTATTATTTCACATGCTAAAATTACCATTTAAAAAATAATAATATATGGCCATCCTGATCTTAGGAGTCATATGAAATGAAATTTAAACAAATTGAAAGCCAAAGATTTCACATGCACACAAAATGGAAAGACACTGGATGAGTTTGATATAAATATGCGAATTGCTTTACAAATTTGATAAAATCTAGTAGCCAGCAAAAAATTCTAGTCCCCAGTAAAATACGTATATTTTCCCCCTCCTTCTTTTTTGGGAATTAATTGAAAAAATAATAACAACAAGCAAAATTTAGAATTATTAGTAGTTTTGAATAGTACATAACTTAAAAAGATAATATAAACTAAGTTTTCTAATGAAACTTATTTAAAATTATATATTTCTGAAAAAAAGAAAAAAAAAAAAGAGAGAGAGAGAGAGAGAGAAATACTGTAAAGGCTGAAAAAGCTGCGCATTTCTCAAAAACTATGTTACCTAGGAAAATCACTATAGTTTTCCTGCATTGTTTAAATAAACTCATACTACCCCTAATTGTTTCATAATTTTAGTTTCAGTAGATTCGGAAATAGAGGGGGGAGGGACATATTTTCGCAGTGCATTTTCGGCGATCTCTCTGAAAATATAGTACATAAAATTAAAACAAATATAGTTTTGAGTTCGATATTACGAGATATTTCGTACAATACCCCACGTGATACACAAAAAGAAAACTTTTTTTTTTCAAGTAACTTAATTAACCCCCTAAATTTTCCCTAAACATATTTGTGAATCGTTAATCATCTGAAAATATGTGGGTAAAAAGGCTTTATAACTTTCTCAAGTTTGAACTTTCTACGTCCCATAGTTTACGAGTAAAAGTGTGGTGACAGACGGACCGACAGACACAAGAGTGATCTTATAATGGTTCCGTTTTTACGTTTTTTTAAGTACAGAACCCTAAAAAAAAAAAAAAAAAAAAAAACACCAGATTAAATTACTTGGTCGACATATAAAAACATTTGGTCGCCTGTGGCGATGTGGCGACCGTATTTGTCAAGCTCTGTATATATAAATAAATTAAATAAATAAAAAAATAAATAAAAAGTCAGGTTAAAAAACATGGTCGCCAGATAGAAAAATCTGGTCGCCAGTGGCGATCTGGCGACCGCATTTGTTAAGCTCTGCGTGTATCCGAATTGATTTTAAATAACTATGCAAGTGCTTATACATACTTCAAATCACTATTGATGATTTCCGAAAAAAAAAAGGTATTTGTAGGTAAATAACTGTCTTCACTTAGACTGTCAAAATTATTTCAAAATAATTATTACGTTTTAAAATTCTTTATATTAACATACTTATGGTAATAATCATTCTTTCACTAGAATGAGACTTCAATGAAGCTTAAACATCGCTTAAATCACTGTGCTGTGTGTATACATATTAAAAAAAAAAAAAAAAAATCGGGCAAATTACACTTTGCGTGAGTTCACTGCATAAATAAAAACCCAATTTAAACTCTTGCATAAAAATTAAGCCCTGCTTTAGTTTCAAATTAAGTTTATTTTTCACTCCAAAAACGGAATGAAGTTATTTACAAGTTAAATTAAGCGTTCCGATGGCGACGTCAGTTCACCGAGGAAATAAATTAAATCTCGGGTTTTATTTTGCAAGAAAGCAAAGCAAAGGAAACGACTTGATGTGGGGATGTCAGGAGTTCTGAAATAGCATAGGATTAACTTAGTTTTTTATTTCCCGCTTCTATTTCTTTTGGATTTGCCTAAATACAGTGTAGCGATTTATTGCGTGTTTTAATGAATCTTATTTACATTGGTTTTTCCAAAGCAAGCGACAAAAAAAAAAAAAAAAAAAAAAAAAAAAAATAAAAAGAAGAAACTTTTATTTAAAAATTGGGTCCGATTTCGGGAAGTGGTATAAAGTGAAGAAGATTTGACGGTGATGATGTATTTATTGCTTTAAATATGTATCAATTTCTTGTAAATTAGAAAATAGAAGATAGTGTCATATAAAAACTTTTTGACAGATTAGATTTTTTTCGTTTCTGCTGGATAGAACCTAAGATATTGGTATATCCCGCATCCCACGTTAAAATAATCAAAACAACGGCAACGATATGGGTGGCCGTGTTTACGAGGGCAGAAAGCAGACAGGCGCCGAAACTGATAGTTCAGCAATGCTGAACAAACAGAGATTTATGACAGACAATCCAGAGGGGTCATAAAATGTGCTAAGATATACATCGAACCGGCGATTCCAGGAAAACAAGGAGAGGAGTGATACATAGGAGTCCCTAAGAGACGGAATATGGCTGGAGCGAATCAGAAACATCGTGATGATCAGATAAACGCGGCGACCAGTAAATGTGATTCGAGAGAGCAGGGAAATTGACCGCCAACATCAACATTGGATAAAAAATCCTTAAGAGGAGGTAAATACTTTTTACACCCCTCTGAAGGAAAAAAATAACGAAAACTTCACTAGAACTCAAAAATCACTTCCATCAGAAAATCCTTAAGAGGAGGACATCTTTTTCAGCAGCTTGCTACCAACATGAAAGTTGGCTTTTCTATATAGGCTGCAGTGCTATAGGCAACAGCCTACAATTATAATTAAGTCATTCAAACCTTTTTTTAAATATGTGCCCATGGAAGCAAGAACTACTGGTGAACTACTCTATGACTGCTATTCTCTTGAGAGGTACAGGTAGATATTATTCACCCAGATACTGTGTAAATATTTTTAAATTAATTAATTAACGTTAAGAAGATTATGCTTCTCTTGCCATCCCCAGGATCAAGGATGTATGTAAAGGTTAAATTATTATCATAAACTTATTCAGCACTTACTTAAATTTAAATAATTAAAATAAGAAATTAATAACTCAATTGATTAATATATTATATTGTTAAAATGAAGTCTCGTGAATATAATGTGTATTACCTTTTTGTATGATTATTTTACTCTTTGCTTTTTTTTATGTTTTATATCTATCTTCTGTAAATAAAACCCTTTTTATTTACCCTTAATTTAGACTCCAGCATTTATTTAGTGTATAGTGTGATGTTTAATCTAGAGTAATATATATGTTGGTTTAAACTACTGCTTTCAGTAAGATTTTACAGCGGGCTTGAGGGGTCAACCTTAAGGATAAGTTTCTTCAAAAAATAACACAACGCCGTACATCCTTTTTTATTTAATACAAAAAAGCTATCCCAGGTTGCACGATCACAATTTCCCCTCAAATTGCCGCTAAGATAATTGGTGTGTCTCTGACAGAAGGAGTTAATTATTATGGGTTTGAGTAACGCCCTGCAAGTTTTATATATATGTTTTAAATCTCTCCAACAGATAGAAACCCCAATTATTACTGGTGCATGTGACACAGGAATTTCTCTGGTGTTCAGCTTTCTTCATATCCAGCCCTTTTAATTATTCAATTTATAGCTTATTTTAGATAATTAAATATTTTGTACTGGATTAAGAACTTATATCTTAGATCTAATGAAATAACTTAAATAGTAATAAGAATGATGGACATTTAAAGAAACTAAATTTATTTATATTCAATATTCTCTTTTAGAATTGATAAATTTACTCAATAAATGTATAGAAGTTATTATTTACATAAATTTTTATAATTAGTTACTCTAAACATATCCATTTAAAAAAAATAATAATAATAAGATATATCTTTTTTTTTTACTTCTCATATTATTCTGCTAGTAGTATTTAATATTTTTTTTGTAAGCTAACATATCACTACTTAATATAATTTATTTCGGTAATTGCATGAATAATAAGAATAATTACAATTATAACAATAATAATACAAAATAAATGATAAATAATATCAGCTGTAAAGTGTAAAATCCTGATCCTAGGGTATGGGTTATACATAAAAAAAATAATAAAAAGGTATTAGCACTCAATTGCATTTGCATAATTAAAATTGTCTTTTATATTGTATATTTATATGTCGCGATTGTAATTACAAGCAAATAATCTTCATATGAAAACAAAGGTTTCAAAGGTCAATTCCTAAGAATTAGACCATTTTTGTTGAAAGATTGCATATTATTTTTGTCTCTGAAATATTTATTTGACTTATTCAAGCAAATATATTTGAAAGTGATAAAAAAATGAACTATTATTTGTTCTAATCCTTGAAAAAAAAAAAAAAAAAAGATATATATATACATACATATAAAGAAAAATAAAAGATAAAATTAATGATAATACCAGTGATAAGCTGATAAACTTTTATTATCTATTTATTTTATGTGTATTTCTTGCATACTTATAAGTGAACAATTGAAAAAAAAAAAAAGTTCATTTTTGAGATGTTTTTTTTTTCCTAAACTGCTGATTAATAAAATAATAATAATAATAATAATAATAATAATAATAATAAAGGAAAGAATAAGTGTAGGAATTATTAGATTTTTAAATAATTATTAATACTTATATCAGCAGAATTAACGTAAAATTAAAAATAACTAAAATTGAACAAGTTTTGTAGTAATCTGATCTCTTGTTAAAATGCCTTACAAATTTTATTTTGCGTTGGGGTATGGCAAATAATAAAAGAAAATTTAAGAGAAAAAGTGGAAATCTCAACGATTCATCTATACAAACAAACAACTCAGGAAAAAAACAAACAAAAATAAACGGGGACAAACTGATATTTTGTCACCAAAAACAAGAAATCAACATAAAAACAAACGAAATCAGGCAGAAAAATCTATACTAAACGCAACAATGGCGGAATCTACACCAAGTGTAGACACTATTTTGTCGTTGATTCCAACTTTTGACGGAAAAAAGGGAAATAGAGTGGAATTCTACCTGCAAGAATTCGAGAAATTAATAGCACAAACTTCGCTAAAAGATGATTGTAAATTAATCATTCTGAAAGCAAAATTAATTGCAAACGCAAGGGAAAAATTGGCGACAAACATCAAATTAAACAGTGAAACAGATTACGGAGAATTTAAAAAGCAACTAATAGAATGCTTTCAATCCAAAGCGAAATTTTCCGAAATCCAAAACAAATTTTTTACGCTTAAGCAGAAACCATCGCAAACTGTAGAGGAATTCATCACCGAATTCAACGAAATAGCAAAAGAGTACATCAGTAAAAACAACGAAGAAGGTCAAAATGGGTCCACCAAATTTATTGATTTGATTAAATTGACACGATTTCTGGATAGTTTAAGAGCGGATTTCAGTTCAGATGTTCGCAAAAACTCCCCGAAAGATTTTACAGAAGCATACAATTTAGCACTCAAAATGGAAGAAGCTTACAACGCGTGCAACTTAGAGGAGATTAACGTGGTAAAGAAACAAAATGAATCCGATTTAGTGGAAAGCCTGATAAAATTAAATGCAAACAGCGCCGAACAGATTCAGACTTTAATGACTGAATTAAATAATTTAAAAATTCACGCTAAAGATACAATAGGAGCCAAATCTAAATGGTGCGAGCTGTGTAAGCGCAACAATCACGAAACGGAACATTGTTGGTTTAATCAAAGGAATAATAGTAACCAGACAAATTATAAAATAGAAAAAAAACCACAATACAAAAATCAGATTTTCCAAAATAATAAATTTTCTAACAACACCAAACAAAATTCAAATTTACATCGTCCGGAGTATCCCATGCAAAGCATTAATTGGCAAGGGGGGCATTTTGGACAAAATTTTGCACAAAACACAGGCCTTAATTCTGGACAGAATTTTGGGCAACACTCAGGTCATTTTGGACAGAATTTTGGGCAACACTCAGGTCATTTTGGACAGAATTTTGGGCAAAGCTCAGGTAATAATTCTGAACAGAGTTTTGAGCAGTACCCGGGCTTTGGCCAAGCTCAAAATATGGATTTCGGGCAGATGCATAGTAACAATTATGGGCCAAATCATGGTAATAATTTTGGGCAAAGTTATGCAAACAATTGTGGGCAAAATTATGGCAACAATTTTGGACAAGGTTATGCAAACAATTGTGGGCAAAATTATGAAAACACAAATGCACAGAGGGGTAATTTTGATAGGCCTAGAGGTAAACCAGGATCAAAATACTACAATAAAAAATACAACTATAAAAACTCAAGCAACACAAACCGAAACTCAGATGACAAAGATAGAAAAGAACCAAAAAACTGAGTGGGGGACTTACTAACATTAATAAAACGCACCCGCGTGAGTCACCCCACAGCGGGACTTTTAAAACACCAAACGAACAATTTGATACACCTAACATTTTCAACTCTCATGCTCACAGTTATCCTCAGGGATTTGGATTTCTTATGGATATAAATGCACAAGGAAGTGCAATTAACAGTGATACTAAGGACAAAACACAACAGGATGGAATATTTTTAAATAAAACTATTGCCAGTGTCAATAATTCTAAAGATAATCAATTACCCATAATTGACATGAGCATTGATAATATTAAATTAAAAGGATTATGTGACACGGGAGCAGCTGTGTCGCTGCTGTCCCCAGGTATATTTGACAAAATAAAGCAAGAAAACATAAAATTTAAATACCTAGGTACCCAAATTAAAATTAAAACCCTAACAAACTCAACTATTTTTTTTAAACACTGTATAAAAATTGCTTTTCGCTTAGAGGGCATTTGCACCACTGGTACATTTTATGTGACAAACAAAGAATTTGATAGGGATTATCAGATCCTACTTGGGTATGATTTTTTAAGGGGCAACAACATCACATTAGACTTTTCACAAAATGTTCTTAAACTAAAAAACAAAGTCATTCAACTTAACACTTACATGACAGAACAGAATGAAGAAATTAATAATCTAGCAACTGAAAATCAACAAAACACAGCTCAACACGATGATGTCATTCATAACAACCCAAAAAAAAACAATTAAAAAAAAGGGGGGAGCACACAATAAAAAAAATAAATTGTATGCAAGGAACAAGCGCAGAATATTTCTAACCCCACACTCTAAAAAAATCATTACACTTACTTGTGATGAACAAATTAATGAAAAGACATAATTCTAGCAGAGCCAGTTAGAGACAATACCGAGTATAATATACAAACATCAATTCATGAGGTGCAACGCAACAACTTAATAAATATTATAATACATAACAATACGGATAAAAACATTTACTTAAAACAAAACACTAACATAGTCAAAATCACCACAGACATAGAATGCAAAGAAGATGACTCAGACATTGATATTGATCAGGGAAAAATTCACCAGATCAATCAACTAAACATTCAGGAAGTCAGACAACTTCGGGAGGCAGAACTTAGCATCAATGACTTTGATTTAGAGCATCTCACAGAGGACTTACAAGAAACATTCAAAGAATTATTAATGAGCAAAGCTCACGCTTTCTCTAAAACATATGACACGTTAGGTCAGAGTTCACTTGTATGTCCCAAATTCACATTAAATCACGATTTCCCTATACAAACAAGACCATATAGACTGCCCCAAACCTTAAAGGAAACAGCATGGAAGGAAATACAAACATTACTAAAAGCAAACATAATTGAAAAATCAGATTCAAACTACTCTTTTCCTGTCGTATTTGTTAAGAAAAAACAAACACAAAAAGATAAACAAGAGCAAAAATACAGAATGGCAATTGGCTATAGACTCCTAAATGAAATACTACAGACTTACAACTATCCAATACCAGATATCAAAGACATTTTATATAATATCAGTGGGAAACAATTTTATACTGTGCTTGATCTACACAGTGCCTTTTTCCAGATAAACCTCAGACCAGAAGACAGAAAAAAGTTAGCATTCATAACAGAGTTTGGTAAATTTAACCCACTAAGGCTTAGTTTTGGCACAAAAAATAGTAGCGCTTATTTCGCCGAATTGATTGACAAAGTCCTAGGACACTTTGACAAATCTAAAGTCGCTTATTTTATGGACGATGTTATTATTGCAACAAATAATATTCAAGAAATGCTACAACTTATAAAGGAAGTACTCGAGGCATTAATTAACCACAACCTTACAATTGAGCCAGCCAAAATGCAAATTTGTAAACAGGAAATAGACTTCCTAGGATTCCAACTAAATCAGGAGGGATATTCTCCGGCTAAAAAGAATATTGATAAAATACAGAACTTCATCAGACCAAAATCAAAAAAAGGAGTTAGATCACTTTTAGGACTGGCGAATTACTTTAGATCACTGATTCACAGATACACTGACATAGTTCATCCTTTAATTGAGCTTACAAAAGAGAAAGTGAAATTCAAGTGGAATGAAAATGCAGAAAAAGCATTCTGTAACATACAGCAAAATATCATGCAAAAACCAACTCTCAAACCACCTGACTACTCAAAAGAGTTCGTATTAATTTGTGATGCTTCAAAAGTAGCTATATCAGCCATTTTGGCTCAAAGACATCAGGACAATTTGGTACCCATTGAATTTTTTGGGCGCAAACTCAAAGAACCTGAGAAAAGCTACCCGAGTGTGAAATTCGAGCTATTAGCCATACATGAAGCAGTAAAACACTTCAACCACATTCTATGGGGCAGAAAATTTACAATACAAACTGATTCGCAATCAAACACAAGACATTTAAACCTTGAAACGCAATCAGACATAGTCAAAAGATGGTTAACTGACTTAGCCGAATATAATTACTCGTTTGAATATATAGAGGGCAAAAACAACTCAGCTGACTATGTTTCCAGGAATATCAATAACATAATTGCAGATAACAATTTACAAAATAACTTATTCAAAATGAATTCTGCACTTTCAAATGAAAATATAAAAAATGAACAATACAGAGATGAAAAACTAAAGAAAATTATTGACAAAATTATTACGGGTAGAAACAACAAAACCACAAATAGATACACACTTAAAACGAACAGGATGCTCATTCTAAAACCGGGACAGAACAACAAAGAATTGTTAATTGCCCCAGACACTCTTAAAATTGCTATCATGGAAGATGCACATGCTCCGCACTTTGGTTTTCAAAAAACTTACGAGTTGATAAAGGATAGACTCTATTGGTACCGTATGTATACGGATATTAAAACTTTTTGTGCTAACTGTACTGCATGCCAGACAGCTAAACAGCACAGAACCATCAAGGTTCCTATAAAGAGGGTAGTAAAAGACCACGAAATTGGGAGTAGGCTGCATATAGATATATGCGGAAAACTGCCAGTAACATTTCGAAAGAACGCATTTATACTAACTATAACTGACTCCACATCAAGATTCTTAGAAGCGGTTGCACTAAGGAATGTGTAATCACAAACAATTTTGAACGTGTTAAATAAATACTTCGGGATGTTTGGTCTAGCAAAAGAGGTCTATTTAGACAACGCACGTTATTTTCGCAGTGATGTATTCACGGAATACATGAAGGCTCTAGGGATAGAACCACATTTCTCAAGCCCGTTCAGGCCAAAAGCGAATGGACTGGCAGAAATCATCAATAAAATTTTGAAGAGTTCACTCACTGCCATGAGTAATAATACCCTCGAGTGGGATATCCGACTTGAGTTCTTTAAATTAATGTACAACACATCTAAACACAGAGCAACAGGTTTCCCACCTTCATTATTATTCTTTGCTAGAAATCTAAGAACTCCTTTCACAACGCATATTCCCTCGGAGGATATTGCAACCAAACAATATGTTAAAAATCGAATGGAGCATCTTAAACAAATCAGGATTGAAGCACTGGCAAATCAGGAAAAATTAATGAAAGAGTATGTTCGCGATGAGGACTTACAAACGGTGAAGGATTTAAAAATTGGCCAAATTGTTTACCTCAAATGCATCAACCCACACGCTTTAGCAAAAAAGTGGGACGGACCAATGAAAGTAATCAGAAAACTGTGAAATCACAATTACTTAATGTCCGATTTATCAGGGGTATATAAAAGCAACATTAAGAGACACATTGATTTACTATTCGTACCCAAGCATGCAACACCATGTAACGAGGACATAGACAATCAGTCTACACAATCACTTTCTGATACAGAATCTACGGAGGAAATATAACAAATTGTATAATATAGGAAAATTTTGTAAATAATTTTTTTTTTATTCTCTCCAAAAATTTAGTCAAGAATTTATTTTGAAGCTCAAAAAAAATTTTTTTTAGCTCATACTGTTATAATTATGTTTCAAAAATAAGTGTATACTGGGACACTATCAAGTCAAAGATACAAGTCACCCAGGACTAACATTGAGCCAAATTTGTACTGAGTTAAAATGTACAGATAATCGGTAACAAAAATAAATATATATGTATAAAAAATATCCCTATAGACTTCACAAAATAGTGCGAGAAGAGGTCGCATTATTTATACTAGCAAAATACAAAAAATATACATATACGAAACTCCACAAAATAATTAAAATAAATAAATAAATAAAATAAAAAGGAAAAACAAGTATACTTTTTTTACAGGGAAATTAAGGATTGATTCTGTTACAAGGGGCAACTTATGTTTTATATTTAGCATTAAATACTACACCTATATTTGTTTCATAGGACAGTACACTGTTTAGCTACATTATAAACAAATTCAAAAGGGTTTTCGGTATTTAAACAAAAAACATTTTTGCCATTTTAAATTATTCATTCCTACTTCTCACAAAAAAAAAAGATAATAATCATGAATATATAACAAAACTATGCAGGCAAAAACTTTATAAGTTGCCTAGGTCAACGGGATAATATATTCATTGATTAGTAATAATTAAAAATGATCAGGAAACAAACTATTGCATACTCAGCTAAAGGTAACAAAAAAAAAAAAAAATTAATAAATAATTAACTACAAAAAAAAAATTATATATATATATATATATCCATATATTAAGGATAAATTTAAAATAAATATATAAAAAGTTTGATATATATTAAGAATAATAATAAAAAAAAAAGAAATAAATAATAAAAACGAAGGGAAACTTTTAATATCAGGATTATACGAAGCTGTTGAACAACAAAGCCATCCTAACCAAGGTTACAATCGTTCGCGGAGATTCGATTCAGCACTCGAATGGAGGGGGAGCAATCGAAGTTTTTGCACTCCCTTTTCTACTCGCCTTCTCTGCCGTACAACACAGGGGACCACCCACAAATATCGGGTCGTAAAGCATCTTATCTCAAGGGGAGATACTAACGCTACAGTCACGGAACGCAAACTTTACATAACATGCAAGACAAGTAAACCACATAAAATATCACTAAAAACATTTAACGACTAAACAAAACATAATAATGTCATATAATTAAGATTTAATTTGAGGATGTTTATTTTTTTTTCCGTTTATATCTCTGCAGATATTCTTCGCAAGAAACTGTGTAAGCCGGCATAAAATACACAGGGATGGAGATAGGAAAAAAAAAATTAATCACATAAAATTGTTAGATTTCAATTTAATTTAATTCAATTTAATTTTCTCATCAGGGCAGGTCGCATAGGGCAGGAAATAAAATGAAAATCAACCTCACTTATTAAAAATAATAACGAATAAACAAATAAATAAATAAACTTACTAGGTGGATGTCTTCGTCGCGATGGTGCACTCTTGAGGTGTGTGTCTATTCCATGGGGGATAATCCACAGGCGTCCCAGACAAACACACCAAACACAGTGGTGGAATCCACAGTTTCACAAAAAAAAAAAAAAAATATAAAACACACACACACACACCGGGGGGGTTCCTCCTTTTGCGTCCCCCGGTCTTCTCACGGATGGATGTTTAGAACCACATTTGAAAAAAAAAAAAAATCTGTTCTTCAAGGAACGTGGGACGACGACGATGGTTTCTGGCTCGTCCACTTCGTCATCAGGTTGGCAAGGATTCCATCATGAAATAAAGAAACGGAATCAATAAATAAATAAATAATATTAAAATAATAATAATAATAATAATAATAATAACAAGTTACATTATTCATTTTTTTTAAATTTAAATAAACAATTTGGATTTAAAACTTAATCTCGTTAGCTAATTATTAAGCGGAGATTTAAAATGATAATACTAATAATAATAATTAAGTAAATAAATAAATTGTGATTAACGTAAAATAACAGAGATAAGTAACAATGAAATATAATACAGGAGTGTCGGTTAACTAGAAAGCAATTTTACAGGACATCAAAGCTAAGTATAAAATTTAAATAAAAATAAATGTATTACATTTTGATTTAATCAGATTTTAAGCATAAAGTTCGCGATCTTAATATACAAATAGAGTGATTCCTCTTCTAAATATTTAACATTTTAAAATTTCAAAAAAAAAAATTAAATATATAATAATAATGATTTAAAATACATAAATAAATAAATAAATAAATAAATAAAATAAAATAAATTGTATAGATAAATAAAAATAACGTTTATTTTAAGAATCCTCTAAATAAAGTAAGATATAGATAAAGATTTTCATATATTATAAACTTTATTTAATTTAAAGTATTCTCTTAAATAAGCATTGCGACTTAATCCGTTCTGACTCTTTTAAATGGAAGATATTCGCGGGCGAATAAAATCCTAACTGCAGTATTTAGTTGAGATCGGCGGGTATGAGTCACACTTTTTTTTCCTCAAATATAAGAATACATAAATAAAATAAAAAATAATTGATCTTACTTTAAATAAATAATTTAGTTTAATTTAAATAAATAATTTAGTTTGGTCTAAATAAATAATTTAGTTTGGTCTAAATAAATAATTTAGTTCGGTCTAAATAAATAAATTGACCAGTTTTTATTTAAATGATTAAATAAACTATTGTTTTACCATGCGTTATAGCCACGACACCGCTATTTCACATTCTTGATATTCAACCTCATTAACTTTTAAGATTAACGATTATATTAAGAAATAAAAGAAAATTTTAATTACATATATTTTAAATTATTATTAATTAATGTTGACAGACATGAATATTGTTTTTGGGAAAGTAGTTATGCATTTGACATACACGTGCGTTCAGGTATATTTCATGTTTTAGGCTTCGTGTTAAAAAAAAAAAAAAAAAAAAAAAAAAAAACATCAGTTCAAACTGGTTTTTGATAAATAAAGGTAATTAAATTTATCTTTCAGATTATTAATGAGATTTTAAAATCTTATGCTTGGTCTCTAGTGGGAAGTTGGATTTTTAAGCACATAATGCAAAAGTTTCATGGTTTGAAACACGTGCTAACGCGCGCAGTATGTCTCAAATTATTTACATCTTAAAGTTAACTCTATAAGAAATTAAAACTAGTTTCTTGTGTACAAACACAACACAATATGATCACAATATGTTATAGGACTAAATAAATAAATAATTCTTATAATAACTCGAAAACTTACTTTATAATTAGCGGCATATTCCACGTGACGGTTTTAAACAGGCAACACACCAGTCTACCTGCTTCTGATTGAACAAAGTTGAAAGGTTAAGGTTACGGAAGAAAGATCGCATCGCAAATCCCGATGCACCTGCAGGGACAAAAAAAAAGGGGTTCGTTCCGTGGGCGTGTTCAAAAAAAAAAAGGGTGACGAAGATTCTCCGGTGTAGTGTACCAAACGCACCTGGTACAATCGATTTTTACGATCGACGCGGGGAGAATTTGTAAGGGAGATAGCGCGACGTATTACAGGGTCAGATGAGGATGCTCAAAGGTAGAGGAAAAGGGCAAGGGACTTGCTCTCCATCATCTTTTCAGCTAAGAGAAATTCGTTTATCCCTGGTTAGATTAAAAGGCAAGGGTTGCTTTTGATATTTTTTTTCTTCAGTCACGATGCTCATTTTATAAACAAGGGAGATTGCATCATCCAGTTTTTATTTTGTTTATTGTAATAATAATAAAAATTGACGAAAATTATAGAAATGTTTTGGATTAGGAATTTATTTTTTTTTTCTTTTGTTTTTGATATCAACCTTATATGGAGGATAAATTACACTGAACTTTTTTTAGGAAACATACAAAACTTGGGCAAGTTTAAAAAAAAGAGGAAATAATAATAGAAATAAATATTATCAAATGAAGACGAATAATTTATCTTTTTGCCTTTTCTCTTCTATTTCAATTCATTATCTGTTAATTAATAATTCGACGGAATTGTATATATAATGCGAAGAATAAATTGTTTCTTTACATAAATTTATTAAAATATCAATGCTAGAACTGTTTTCATTTTATAAAATTGAGAATATTTTATTAAACGATTTTTTTTTCTTCAATAAAAAGAAAAGAAGGAAAGATGGGAAAATTTTGACTACATTGATATGTTTTTTTTTTTCTCTATCCCAACAAATCAATATAAATGAAAACATGTATATTTATGTATATTTTTCTGGTTCATGAGTTAAAGTATGTTATTTCTTAATGCAAAATTAAAAGAAACAGTAATATGTTATTTATGAGATTACATTCTTATGTATATATAAGAAAAGTTTGCATTATATTTTTGTACTCGCTCACATATAGTATATGTAATGGGCCAAATGGAATTGTAATCCTCACATATTATTTTTATATTGTATTAATGTGTTATTTACAGTGTCTAAAATGCAAATGACTGCCAATCTTTTTTTATATGCTTATGTATGCTAATTTATATTACTTTCCTGTGAAATTGTATACAAAATTATGCTATATTTCATAGCATTGCGCATAATTTGGCACGTTTTGGCGTTTTGGTTATATATTTTGGCGGTTCAGTACTGGGTCAGTAAATGACAATATTGGATTTACAATTAATATGGTCACAACACTTCAAAGTTAAATGACGCAATGGCAAGTTTCTCATCATTGTGTGTGAACTTTTCACAGTGTTCGCCTCATCGTACTTTCCCATTGTCTGTGAACTTTTCACAGTCTGCACCACATCACACTTTCTCATTCTTTGTGAACTTTCTACAGTGTTCTATATCGAACTTTCACATTTTCTGTGGACTTTGTACAGAAATTCACATTTAACCTCCAGTTCTCAGGACTCATGTGTTATGTCAACTTTATACGAGTTTGTCATTGAATCTTCTAGAATCAGCTTGGACACTCTACATGAGCAGTGATTTCCGGAAACAAATTTACACAAAAATGTCCTCTCCGATTACATTTTTTTTTCAAGAGGGGAGATAATGCTGGATAGAACCTAAGATATTGGTATATCCCGCATCCCACGTTAAAATAATCAAAACAACGGCAACGATATGGGTGGCCGTGTTTACGAGGGCAGAAAGCAGACAGGCGCCGAAACTGATAGTTCAGCAATGCTGAACAAACAGAGATTTATGACAGACAATCCAGAGGGGTCATAAAATGTGCTAAGATATACATCGAACCGGCGATTCCAGGAAAACAAGGAGAGGAGTGATACATAGGAGTCCCTAAGAGACGGAATATGGCTGGAGCGAATCAGAAACATCGTGATGATCAGATAAACGCGGCGACCAGTAAAAGTGATTCGAGAGAGCAGGGAAATTGACCGCCAACATCAACATTGGATAAAAAATCCTTAAGAGGAGGTAAATACTTTTTACACCCCTCTGAAGGAAAAAAATAACGAAAACTTCACTAGAACTCAAAAATCACTTCCATCAGAAAATCCTTAAGAGGAGGACATCTTTTTCAGCAGCTTGCTACCAACATGAAAGTTGGCTTTTCTATATAGGCTGCAGTGCTATAGGCAACAGCCTACAATTATAATTAAGTCATTCAAACCTTTTTTTAAATATGTGCCCATGGAAGCAAGAACTACTGGTGAACTACTCTATGACTGCTATTCTCTTGAGAGGTACAGGTAGATATTATTCACCCAGATACTGTGTAAATATTTTTAAATTAATTAATTAACGTTAAGAAGATTATGCTTCTCTTGCCATCCCCAGGATCAAGGATGTATGTAAAGGTTAAATTATTATCATAAACTTATTCAGCACTTACTTAAATTTAAATAATTAAAATAAGAAATTAATAACTCAATTGATTAATATATTATATTGTTAAAATGAAGTCTCGTGAATATAATGTGTATTACCTTTTTGTATGATTATTTTACTCTTTGCTTTTTTTTATGTTTTATATCTATCTTCTGTAAATAAAACCCTTTTTATTTACCCTTAATTTAGACTCCAGCATTTATTTAGTGTATAGTGTGATGTTTAATCTAGAGTAATATATATGTTGGTTTAAACTACTGCTTTCAGTAAGATTTTACAGCGGGCTTGAGGGGTCAACCTTAAGGATAAGTTTCTTCAAAAAATAACACAACGCCGTACATCCTTTTTTATTTAATACAAAAAAGCTATCCCAGGTTGCACGATCACAATTTCCCCTCAAATTGCCGCTAAGATAATTGGTGTGTCTCTGACAGAAGGAGTTAATTATTATGGGTTTGAGTAACGCCCTGCAAGTTTTATATATATGTTTTAAATCTCTCCAACAGTTTCTAAAGCGTTACATAATTTATAGAAGTTGAGAAATATGTTTACTTTGAGCATTCAGGTTTTTAAGTACAGAAAAAATGTAAGAGGTAGTAAAAGAACTCTACTTACAACTTTTGTAAATGACACAAGGACGCAATTTATTTATTCAGTCAAAAATACACGATGCTTTAGTATAATCAGCACTTAGATTTTTAATCGAACGAAACTTGACGATAATGAAGATATTTTTAAAAAAAGTATACACATAAAAATACTTTTTTTAATTACTCTTTTATGAGCATTCACTACTTATCTTAAAAATCACACCTAATTACATGATTGCAATTTATGTTGTTCTAAAATATTTACGTTACAATATGTTAACTAGGCATAAACACTAATTATGGAAAATGCACCACTATAAGTTACGCTTGTTAAAAAGTGCGAACTAGTGAACTTATTAAAAATATATTAATTTGTACTCTCTTTCTTTTTAAAACTATAGCAACAGTAAAAAAAAAAAAACATTATTTGAATTATGTATTCAGGATTTCTAAATTGTTATTTCAACACATAATCCTAATTTAATTAATGTTAACTATTAATTGATAAAAGCGTATTTTTAAAAATATATAGAATTACATTGTTTTTTATTTATATTTTATTTTCTACTTTTTATTGCCTAAAATATATCATTGTTACAGTTTTATAGCCAGTTGGCATATTTTAGTGAACGTGGTTTAAAGCATAATTAACTTCATTGTTGTTGTAACTCATATACAGTAAGTGGTAACCACAAAAATATTTGGTTATTCATCAGCTGCACCAAGCTAATGAAAAAATTCCTTGAAATTATCTTTTTTAATTATATGTTCTAAAAGTAATGAAATTGTAAGTATATAAGTATATAAGCAGTAAGTAAGTATATTGTCATTGGAAACACACCTGTATACATATCTACATCGGGTTTCTAAATGATATAAATAACCCAGTTTTTCAATCATAAAAAAAAAGAAAATGTTACAAAACAAACTAAAGTCTAATCAATATTAGAAATAGAGTAAATCGTTTTATTTTATAACAAAATATAATTGAAACAGCGATTTGTACATAAGATAAACTGATTTTTTTTATTTTGAGGTGTTTCATAACGATATAACATTGGCCAAAAATATAGATTAATAGCCAGTGTATGCACCAGATCTTTTAATTAATGCAAAAACGCGATCAGGCATGGAATGGACCAAGCTTTTTAATGTATTTTGATCAATTTCATTCCAGTGGAAGATGATAGAAGCTTTTAATTCTGAAATTGTGGCACATTGTTTTCCATTTGCGTAAACATCTCTAACCAGTAGGCTCCATACATTTTCCATTGGATTTAAATTAGAAGAAACAGATGGCCATGGGATTACATGTACACCATTATTAAGAAACCCTTCCCAAGTGCTGTTTGCCATGTGGATGGATGCATTGCCTTGTTGGAGCATCCAGAAAGGTCCACCAATTTCCTCAGCAAATGGCAGCAAGTTTTCTTCAAGCAGATCTTGGTAGGTTAATGCACTCGGAGACCGCTGACCAGGCCCCTACCTACCGGGATTCGACCCAGTTTGACGGGTTTGAGTGCCTGGAGAGTGGGGCGAAATTCGCCTGATCGCCCTATGGGGGCGGTCCACTAAGACGAGTACCCAGGTCGGCCAACCAATGGAGTCCGGATTTTTCTGTGTTGTTCACTCTTAAGTTTAAATGTTCTGAGATCTGACGCCGCACACCACGTACTCGTCATGACAGTTGGAATGGAGCTGGACAATTTGGTGCCGAAACGTTGGTACTGAACGTAACTTGAAAAAAGGGGAGTGAATTTTGAGGGAAACTAATTAAAACAATTAATTAGATAATTGAAACCACTGAAATTAAAATATTATTAGCCAATAGCTAAGTCGTACCGTCGGGGAAATGTTTTGGGCCGAATTGCAAGGCAGACGAAAACGCTGCGGGGGCTGACGGGACTGCGCCTTTCTACCGTACCCCACCGGGTGAAAAATATAGATTAATAGCTCCGTGGGCTGTCCCATTGAAGCGGGTCCGGTAGCTCGTGCGGACAAAGTCCTATTGCACCTAATAAAGAGGCGAACAGTCAAAAAGAAAACAAAAGCTGCTGCCAAAAAAAAAAAAAAAAAAAAAACTGCATCTGGAACCTGGAATATACAAAAAAGAAAGTTAGTAACATGTTATGCTGAATTTATTCCGGAATATACTTTTAACTACTTTATTGAAATTTTATTTAATTTTATAAAAGCTGCTGCTTACAAAGAAAAAACTGCACCTGGAACCTGGAATTTAAAAAGAATTTTAGTAACATGTAATTTACTTTTACAGTGCTTTTTCTACTTATCCTTTGCTTCTACTTCTACTTTTCATACTTATCCTTTATACTTATCACCTCTTTCCTTCCAGTTTTTCTTCTTCTTCTTTTTCTTCCTCGTCTGTCTTCTTCCCCTTCTTCTTCTTTTTTTTTTTAAACACAAGGACGGACAAACAGTGCCGGGGGCTATTATAAGCTTCTTACTATGTCATGGTGCACAACTTGCTGGACCGTTGATGACATTCGTCGTGCTGGTAATACTGCGATTACGGGGCTCCTGTTTCGGGCCGTGGTTCCAGCTGATATTGTGTGATTACCGCACACTGCTACTAGGACAAAACACATAGACATTTTGTAATTTTTTTGGTGGCTTTGGATTGCTCCTGGGCCTTTTTATTTTAACATGTAACACATAGACACATAAACACTTTTTTTCTTTTACACTAGGACGGACAGACAGTACCGGGGGCTATTATAAGCTTCTTACTGTGTCATAATGCACAACTTGCTGATCCGTTGGTGACGTACGTCGTGCTGGTAATTCTGTGATTACGGGGCTCCTATTTCGGGCCTTGGAAGCAGCTGATAGGTTAATGCACTCATTCTGCCAGAGGGAAACGCAACGTTGATCTTACCATGAAATCCAAACGCAGCCCAAATTATGAGTGAACCTCCACCCTGCTGCCGTTTGGAAAACATTTCTGTTTTCTTGCTCAGATTATGCCAATAATAACAAAAACCGTCCGACCATCAGAAATGATTTTTTTTTTCATCTGAAAATATTACTCTTTCATATTCTAACTTCCAGGACATGCGATCTTTTGCTCAATCCAGGCGATTCTGCTTATGCATTTTAGTCATACGTGGTTGGGACTTTCTTTTCTTGTACTTCATCATCTTAGAGCTCTTTACTACTCTGTGCAAGGTACTTTTTGACACTGCTATCAGTGGATCTCTTGAAAGTTCTTCTAAAATTGTTCTTCCATTGGACATTCTTTTTATAATGGCTCTTTTTTCCCTTTTGGACAGCTTTGGTAGACGTCCCGGAGACTTCTTTGTTCCACAATCCTCTTTTAATCGAAGAAAATTTAATATTACACATGGAGATCTTTTCAATTTTTTTGCGATAGCTCTTGTCGAGAGTCCTTCATCCTTAAAAGCCACAATTTTCTTTTTCTCAAAATCAAAGCTTTTTTACGACCCATACTTCTAGAACTCACTTTGCGACCAGGTTTGGAAATATTCCCATATAATATATTTGGAAGTATGGGAGTAGGTTAAGATTATTAAAAGTATTACGTAGTCGATTGATAATAATAATATATACATTTACTTTAATAATATAACAAGAACGAAAAATCATGCGTCAAGCATAGATTATGTAACACTTTCCAACGCTTCCAAAATAATTTTACAAATCATTACCGTTTAATAAGCTGAACGATAACATCTAAGTAAACAATTTGGAAAACGCATAACATATTTAAAAACGTAATTTCAGGAATTTCCAGCATATATTTCCAACATATATAATATTCCGAAAAATATCCGAATACTTTTATTCAGCCCTGTATATGATCTATAGATTTGTATATATACTATATTGGATGCTAAATTTTAGTTTAGTTAGGAAACGTGTAGCACAGTTTAAAATTCTCCTTCTGGAGTTTCTGTCAATAAACGGAACGCGCGACATCTTGAACGGATGTGCGACTTTTGTGCTGCCGTGTATAGGATCTACAGAATTTATACACAACAAGTAATAGACAAAAAGTGAGTTAAATTGAAAATCGCGTTCAGCAACTTAAAACGCACTTCCAGGAATTATCGTTAACAGACAGCAGAGAATTCTTTTGTGTGTCCCTGTAAATGAACGATGACTGCTATACACACAATATTCTGTAATAAGCCTCTTGTAATGCACCTTAGTGATACATATAAATTTCAATGCGTTTAAAATAGTGAAACATTATTTAATTAAACCGCAAACGATTTTTCTCCACAGACGTAATGTAACGGAATTCTTTTGACTGTCCCTGTAAAGTAACTATAAGTGCTATGCACAGCATATTCTATATTAAGCTTCTTGTAATTCACCTTAGTGATATATATCAATTACAATGTGTTTGAAATTGTGTAACATCATTAAAATCAACCGCAAATCATTTTCCCCCATAGACCGTAATGTAACGGAATTATTTTGAGTGTCCCTGTAAGAAAACTATAAGTGCTACACACTTCAGTTGAAATAGGGAACATGCTATAGATAACTACAATAACATATAAAAATTGCAGGGCAATCCGAGCATATTTACGGGAGTTAGAGCACGGACAGACGGCAGACGTCAGACGTCAGACGGCAGACGGCAGACGTCAGACGTCAGACGGCAGACGGCCAGACGGCCAGACGGCCATACGGTAGACAAACCGAAGTCATAAACGCTTTTCAACTAGGTTGGAAAGTGTTAAAAACGCACTATGAGAAAAAGAACTTACGGAACGAAAACTCTTGAAGAATTTTTAATACTAACTTATTTAGATAAAGAACAGCCATTAGACCTATTTTTAAACACACAGAGAGCTTAGTTGTTTTTTAATCAATGCATAAATCAATTAACAAATCAATGTACATGTGTTGTGTTCACTTCAGACAAATATTAATTAACGCATACAAATCAGAACTTAATTTTAGCACTTTGCCTTGTTAATTGGCATATTCAATTTTAGTCTGATAATCTCATTTTGTCACGTAAGATCAGTAATCAAATTTTAGTTAACGGCTTAGTCATAATGTCTGCAAGCTGTTTATCAGTTGAAATTTGCTCTACAACTAATTTACCTAGCGAAAATTTCTAACGAACGAAGAATTATCTTATTTCTAGATGCTTTGTTATTCAGTCATAATCAGATTATGTGCCAGCTTTTCTACTTGAAGAATAGGTCCTTTAGGTTCACTGTTTCTTAATATTATATCCTGAGAAAAATAATTTATTTTGCTGATTTAGAAGCTGCTATAACTTTAGCCTTTGTAGTTGAAGTAGATATGTGGACAGTTTGTCTTTGACTGTGCTATGAGATTGCTCCTCCAGTATGTATATTATCTCTGATCCGGACGTTGATGTTCCAATTTTTTTCCTATCCGCCAAAATCTGCATCATTGTAACATTCTTCTTGGATTTGTAATAAGTAACATCAAAATTTATTGTTCTTGTTATGAAACGGAAAACTCTTTTGACTCTCATTGCACCTTCATCACATGAATTTTCTAGCTTTCTTGTTAGAACTTCTACGCTTTAAGCTAGATCTGGTCTCGTTTTTACTATTAAATACATTAGAATTCCAACAACTTGTTTATATGGAAAACTATGAAAAATATACTTTCTTAATTTCTTTAGTATTTTGTGATTTTGATTCCTTTAACATGGGTGTTGTTACATTTCAAATCCAAATCTCTTAAGAATTTTCTTGGCATATCCTTTTTGACTAATAGTAATAGCTTCGTCTTTCTGATATTCCATTTCGAGTCCTAGAAAACAAGAAGCCTTTACAGTAACTATTTTAACATCTTAACTCTCGCTTTCAGCTGTTCATCGAATATTTCACACTCTTGTTGACCATTCGCAACAATTAATTCATCCTCTATGTACAATGCTATGATTAACTTTTTTCGATTCCTCTCTCGAATGTATAGACATGGATTGGTCTCACACTTACTTTAAAATCAACTTTTAATAAAAATTGACCAAAACTCTTATTCCAGCAAAGTTGGGATTGCTTTAAACCATACAAACTTTGCTTAAGCTTGCATACTCTCTTTGTGTCGTCATCATATCCTTCTGGTTGTTGCAAATACATAGTTTCTTCTAATTATATATTTAGATACATCAAGTTTTAACAAATGCAATCTTTATTCAGCTGTTTCAATAGTGCTCGTATCGTTTCTAATCTGGCTACTGGACAAAAAGTTGCACTGCGATAAGTGCATTGACGTTGATCATAACATTTTATAACAAGCTTGGCTTTATACATCTTAATATTGTTATATAGATTTGTTTTAATTCTATAAGCCCACTTATATGGTATAGCTTTGACTTCTTCTGGTAAATTAACTAATTTTTAAGTTTCATATTTTTTCCAAAAGAATTAATTATTTCATTATTCCCAACTTTCTTCCAATTTCAATTTTGTTTGCTGCTATGTATGTTTCCGGATTTTCATGAATTTAATGACTCAGCTTACAACAGTATAAACATCGAAGCTTGCAGGTTTTTGTATCTTGTGACGTTTACTTTATTGTAAGTCAGATGAAGGTTTAACTACTTCATCACTGTCGATTTCATTATCGTTTATATTATCTTGCTCTTCATTTTCATGAAGGTGTTCCTACTATCCTTGATTAGAAATACCACTTGTATTTTCTTATTTATTATCTTTGAATGCTCACCGTACGCAAGTATTGCATTTTTCATTTTTTCATGAAAATATACATTTTAAATAGCATATCATTATGTTTTCTTCTTTTAGACAAATTCTGTAATGCTCATCAGAATCGTAACCTACAAGATTATTTTTGATAGCTTTTTTCCCGTTTTCTTCCTTTTTGTGCAAAAGTACATATGAGCATAATATGTAGAATCTATTACACGTAAATACTTTAATCAAGGTTTGTTTTTGATCCACAATTCATAAGGACTAAACCCTCAAATGAAGATTTTCCCGTTCTGTTTAGGATATATGTTGCAAAGCAGACTAATTCAGCCTACATTGCATCAGGAAAACTAATTTCAGGATTGGAGTATTTGAAGGTTCTTGCCATTCTACAATTATTCGGTTCTCTCTTTTACTTGATACAATCTTTTGTTGTGTAAAAGGTGCAGTAAGTCTTTGTGTAATTCCTTCTTCATGTAGAATCGGTTTTATTTCTCCGAATTCTCCACCATTATCGCTAAAAAGTTCTTTAATTTTGTGTCCATAGTTTTAGACTGAGCAAGTTTGCGTTTTAACATATTACTAATTTCTGAGTTTTCTTTTCTGATGTAATCATATCGAAACTCTGTAATACTACCTTTAAATATAACTAAGTATCGTTTCTTTTGAAAAGATTCTGGATACTACACACATCAACTGAAATAAGTTCACATGGATCAGTTGCTTTATTTCTAGTATAAAAGGGTACTTTACCATAAACGTATGGATCATTCAACTCATTTCTAGTCGAACTTTGATTGCTAATTCCTTTTCAAATTTTCTTCGAAGCGACATTTATCTCGATGACTCCATCCTTGATTAAGTTGTAATAAATAATCGTCTTGCTCAGTATTTTTTATTTCAAAAAATTTCTTAGGCATGATTGTCTCAATGATTGCCTTAAATCAAGATCCAGATACACTTACGTCTTCTACTACTTGGTAATGTATCTTTAACCCAAATTCAGTAGGTGTCGATCGAAGTTCACTATCTTGATTGCATGTCTTGAGCAGCTATATTTGAAACTAGCTGTTACCCGTGACTTCGTTCACGTATCATTAAAAGAAGAATAAATGCATTAATTAAGCAAAATATTTCATTCCTGATAATTAGAAACGTAAATAATTAACTAACTCTTTATCACATTCCATAGGAGATAATACAGTAATTCTATGTTATAGAGGCCTTGACATAACTAAGTTTTAAAAAAGTGAAATTTTGTGACAAATAATCACGAAAAGGAAACTGCAACCAATGAAAAATGGCGCGCCAAATAAAATCGTGGAAATCGGCGAATTATATAAAAACATATGTCAAGTTTACCTGGTAAACCATTTTACTTTTAACGCCTTTGTGAAACGTTTTAATAGCAATCCTTCAAAGATAATGGAAATAGTATATTCTTTTTCATTAAATTCAATCCTTGTGAATAGAGAGCAATTATTGTAAACCTAAATGCAAGGAGCTTAAATTTGCCTCCTTGATTTAATCTATAACTGAAAAAAAATCTTTATTTCTAAATGAAAATATGTTGACAGACGATTTTTGTTCTCCAGAATAAATTGATTCAGGAAGTTTGAATATGTGAAAATACGTTTTTATTTTTCAAAAATTTTACTGTAATCAAAATTTTTTTTCTTTCACCATGTATTCAAATTGAAAATAAATTCTTTTTTTTTTTCAGTTTTAATGAGAAAAAATCTATTAATCCGTTTTATTTATTTTATTTTATTATTTTTTTTTTATCCACAAAAATGGAATAATTTAGTTGCCATTTTTAGAGAACGTTAAAATTTACAAAATAATAATAATAATAATAATAATAATATCTCGGAATTTAAATCACTTTTTTAAATTCTGAGAGTTTATGACATCCTCGGATGAATGATAACCGGTGTTAAGTAAATCGCATTGCGTTCGACAATCTGAAAAGAGTTGTTGCGAAATACAAACAGGCGGTCACATTTTAATATAATAGATTCGTATTTATTTTTCTTTTCCTAATAACCATGGTGTGGTTTTTGGAAAAAAAACTCTCATCTGTATGTAACTGATATTCATCCTTAATAATCGGTATAGATAAAAAAACATTTCAATTTTTCGTTTTAAATATGTTGTGAAACTAATCTACTTTCTATACTTACTGATCCTTGTATTATTAATGTACGGAATTAATTCCCGCGCCTTGTAAAACACATTTGAAAATTCCCGTTTTATTTCAAATATGACGTCACATTTTCCTCAGAGAAATCTCTTTTTAATGCCATAATTCTTGTTAATTTTCTTTTTTTGGCAATCAGGACATAAATTTTAGCGGAAAACTCACATTTGTATGTAACTGGTACTCAAGCTAATTATTAATTAGTATTGATAAAAAATATTTCAGTTTTTCATGTTAAATATTACGTCCATTATCTATCTACTTTATTACATTGATATTCATGCTCCTTGTATTATTACGACTATTTGAAAATACATGTTTTATTTATGACGTCATATTTGTCCAAGCCGAGGAGGATCCTTTTCATAGTTCCATGGTCCAAGCGAAATCTATTTTTAAGAATATAATTATTGTACATTTTTCCTTCTAATTATAACGCAGTTTTTTGACAGAAACAGATCTTTTTAATGTAACCGATATTCATACTTCATGTATAATAACAAATACTCCATATTTTTGTTTCAAACATCACGGAAATTCATCTTCTTTTGAATTCTTTTTCATTTTCATTTTTCACGTGAAAATCGTTCAATTAAAAATTAATTGTTGAGAAAAAAATATTTTTCCGTGTTTTTATTTATTGGCCCTAGCAACGTTAAAGCCCTAGCAATGATAAAGTAAAATGTTTAAATTTTATGGGAAAATGTCCATTTATTCTCTATGAAAATAACGAAATTTTAAATTATTAAAAAAAAATATTTGAATAAAATGAACAAAAACCGGCCTATGTTCATTTGAGGGTTATAATCAACGTATATGCAAAGATACAGGATCATTAAATGGTCCATTTTGACGCTGGCTTCAGCCTAACATTTGCACACAATCAGATTTATAATATTATTAGGATTATATTTTTGTTGAATTTAGGAACATACATACCCGACATTTTCAGTTGAATTTTTTAACACTTCTTCCCAGCAAAGGATTTAAAACGGTCAGTTCTTTTTCAAATTGTTGCCAATCTTTCCTTTCCAGCAGTCTTAATGGTACAATGACTAAGAAGTTTCGTGAAATCAATAAAGCACTCTTAACAGTTCGTGATATGTTGAGTTGCTTCATTATCAATCCAAAAAACTATTGAATCCGCTTCCGAAGTGCAAGTATCTACAGAAATAGACACCATTGTTCCATTGGTGGTTTTCTTTATATCTGTAGTGGCAACAATTGGCAAAACTTTGGCTGGTTTTCCAACAGAAATTCATTTTCTACAATTTCTTACCTAGTGATTTTTAAGGTTACAATAGTTACAAATATATGTTTATATGCTTTCTCGATAAATTAGAATTTTTAATTTTTATACTGCTTTTCTAAACTTAAAGCTGCTAGTGCTTTCTGAATAGCAATGACATCGTTTTCAGCTTTGATGAAATTTCTTTCAAACGTACTACATTGGTATGTTAATTCATGAAATGTTCCGTCTTCCTACTTAGAGAGAAACATTCAGCTAGACTTAAATTTTTCAAATTTGTGGGGTGAAATATGAAAAACTTTATAAACTAACATTAAATCCGTTAATTTCTTTTCATCCATATCTTAAAGTCCATTATTTAATTCACTCCAAACTGTTCTTAATTTAGCTATGTGAGTTGAGACATCATCGCCTAACGTTCAATTAAATGCGAAAAAGTCTGTACATATCTCAAATGACTGATCTTTTGACGCTACTTCAAAATGATGCTTTAAGGCTTCTCATACCTCATACGCTGCTTCTTTATCTATTACTTTTGATAAACTACATCAGTAGCTGTATTTGCCATTACGGATTTCGCATAGCTATTAGCTTTAAGATATAAATCAGAGCGCAATTTATGTTCTTTGATTTCATCTTTTTTAGCAGAGCTACTTAAAGGTACAAGTTTCTTTAGTTTTCCATCAATAACATCAAATACTCCTTCATGATAGTCAAGATTCAAAGACAACCTCTAATCTTGTGTTTCCATATCGGCCAGTCGACTTCACCAGTCAATAATTTAACTTGCTTAATTAAATCCATTTCTTCTTAAATTTTAAGCGATTTCAAATCTTTTAATTGATAAGCTTTTCTACTAAGCTAAACTAATGTTTTACTGCAGTTAATATGAGTAAAACCTAATTTATCTGTTTATCTAGTTCCAATCAATCGTACTTTAGCTGGTTAGCACAGTTCTTAGCGAGACAAAAGACCATAACCTATTAAATATATTACGTAGTCGATTGATAATACTAATATGCATTTACTTTATTGATATTAGAAACAGACTATGTAAAAAAGAACTTACGAAACGAAAACTCTTGAAAAAATTTTAATCCAAACTCCTAATTTTGATAAGAACCAGTCAATAGTCATATTTTTAAAACGCATGGAGAAATTAGTAATTTTTTTATGGATAAAACGACAAATAAATGCGCTCATGCTTTGTTCACTTGCGACAAATATCAACTGACACATATAAATCAAAACTTAATTTTATGAAAGATATCTTTATCAAAAGAAATAAGAAACTATTATTAATTTTTTTCTTAAATATGGGATCAGTAATGCCCTTGATGAAATTGACAAGCGACGTTCTTAGGCTTTTAGCTGTCCTGGACGAAACATTTTCGCAGTCCGAGAGCTTTCTTCTATAAAGGAACAACTTTTTCTAGGATGTTCGTCAAAATCAAGACAAATTTGTAGAATCATAAATTACAATAAAGAGACACCTTCAGTGATGCCCTAATGCTTTTTTCGGTTTCAATTTCAACAATCTATATGGCTAATTCAAAATAAATCTATAAAAAGGAAAAATAGATCAAAATTCGAGCACAGACAATTTATACTTATACGTAATTGGTAACAACATGTAAAAATGAAGTTGTCCACATGCATACTGCATAAAAATGTTATTGGTATGAATCACAACCAAACAGAAAATGCCGATTCTTATTGTTCATAACAAGCTATTCCCAAAATCTCGAACAACCAAAAAAAAAAAAAAAAATAAATAAAAGAATAAAATAAATCTAAGAACAAGCAGTAATTGTCTAAAGATTTTAAGGGTCCAAGAACGTCTGCACGCATATTTTCAAAGAAGAGTTAGAGAAAATAATAGGAACACAAGCTAAACTTTCCAGAAAACCAGCATTTTTGATGTTATGTTTCATTGTAGTGGAGATACTTAAAGGGTGGAAATTGATGCAAATCGATATTTCTTAAGTGTATTGTCAAATTTCAGCCGCGCTAATTGTTAGCGGCCTTGAACGACAGCACACTTTGGCACTACCTGACAGGGCTATTGAAGTGAGGATAGTTTTTTGTATGAAGACGATCATGAACAGGGCTATTGAAGTGAGGATAGTTTTTTGTATGAAGACGATCATGATGATGAAGAAGAAAAGGAAGGAAAAGACGACGTGAGTAGGGGAGCAGATTCAGACGGCAGTGACATGGATTTTGCAGATTTACAAATTGTCAGTGTACTGTTTAAAAGCCATTGCAAAACTTTTTAACCGACTTAAAAAAAGGAGGAGGTTATCAATTCGACCCGTATGTATGTATTTTGTTGTTCACGCATAACTCTCGTAAATGTGCATCGATTTTTATAATTTTTATTTTGTTTGAAAGAGCAAGGGTCCAAGGTGGTCCCATTTCAATTTCGTTAAAATCTGATCATTAGAACAAATTATTTTATTCAAATTTCAAACGTTCAACGTTCAAAACATTAAGTGGGAAAACTTACGTCATATTTAAAATGCTCAAATAACATTACTTCCAAACAGTTTCAATTTAAAAACATATTTATACGAGAGATTAATTTATTTTTAGCTGATATATTATGTATACGAAAAGTCCTTCTGGTCTATACCGGCAGGAAAAGACAGCCTACCTATTCCTTGGTTTTAAGATTTTAGCTAATTTTACTGCAAAACACCAAGCTATAAAAATGGATGGAACCCGATTATAGAAGATTCAGTCGCAGTTCTCGTCAATATTCAATTTGAATCAGAATTTCGCCAAATATGCTAGCTATAGCCAAGTTGGCTTCATTTATGGCAACTTGTTTTTGTCGCCAAATTTGTTGATATTTCGCCAAATATTGCCTAGCTTGGAGAGAATTTAACGCTGGCGAACATGAATATATAGTGTTGAGAATGTGAGAGTTAGAACGATGGTTACAACAATGAAATAAAACTTGCGAGATAGCATGTTCACTAAAACTCTTAAATTAAAACCGTTTATGGAGGTATCCTTCTGTCTTGTTTCAAAATGTCAGCCACTCTAAAATTTCAAAATGCTATATCTCAGGCATTTTTTAAGGTAGAGGCAAAACAAAAATTGTTCCGGTATCCTTGGATCAAGGCTGAACATTCAATTTAAAAAAACCTTTAGGATTTCTAATATTTTTAACGACTTTGTACATCTTTTTGAATTTGAAATCTTTAACCCTTTCCGGCGCGGAGTAAGTCTGTTTGTAACATGATGAAATAATGGACTGACACCAGAAATAACAAACGAATTCATTAGGAAATATAAACTTGCTCATTTTCCGGTACTTAACAAAAGGAAAATTTTAATTAAATATTCTTGGTGCCGTTTGTCCGTTTTGGAATTAAAATTAGGTGTCCTTTTTTGTGACCACCGCCCGTTAAAGAGTTAAGTGTCTATCATAGCGCCTCCTTCTTGCTGAATATCCCTAAATTCAACTGGGACCTGCAGGTTATAGTAAAAAACACATACAAAAAAATTGGTTCAGTACTATGGATAACCGAATACACTTTTCGATGATACAATAATTTAAATGGAACAAAAATCGCTATCACATTTCCCGCTTTCGGCAGAATATCCGCAAATTCAAGTGGGACCTGCTGGTCACAGCCAAAAACCTATAAATGAAATTTCGTTCAATTCTAGGTTGCTTCATAACTTGACACACTTTTCAATGATACAAAGAGGGCACACACGGACAGACAGATATTTTGTAAAAACATGTTTTTCGGAATCTTTGACTCCTAAAACATATAAATCCGTCGAAAACCGGAAGTTGAAAAAATTTTGATCACAATACTTTCTTCTATTTCGATAGAAGAAGGTGAGAAAAGGAGGATGTTAATAATTTGACCCAATGTATGTATGTATGTATGTTTTAGTCCTGTTCACGCATAACTTTCGTAAATGTGCACCGATTTTGATATATATATTTTTTTGTTTAAAAGTGTAATACACCCTGGTGGTCCCATTTAAATTTCGTCAAATTCTGATGATTAGAACAATTTTGTTGTTAAAAAATTTTCAAAATTAAAAAATGCGTGGAACCCGATTACAGAAGATTCATTCCCACTTCTCGTCCATCTGAATGAGAATTTCGTCAAATTAGTCAACTATAACCACGTTGGCTTCATTTATGGCAACATATTTTGATCGCCAAATTTGGCGATATTTTTCCAGTTGTCGTCAAGATTGATAAGAATTTGATTCTGTCAAAGATTTTATTAAAAAAGATTTATTTAAAGGATAATTTTGGTAAATTATAATTTCTATTACAAATTACTTATTTATTCAGCAGATGTTGAAATCAAGATAATTGTCTATTACTGTATTAATAACTAAAAAGTAGGAAATAAAATAAACTTTTACAAAAAAAACATTAACCGACTTATAAAAAAAGCACTAAAAAGTATTAAATAATTCTTTAAAATTCTCTAATGACAAAATGTTATCCATTAACCACAAATCTGATATCATGTGTCGGAATAAAAATGATAAACTTAATATGTACAGTTTAATACCCACCAAACATGGATTTTCGAGAGAATATATTTTACAAGAGATGAATATACAGACTTATGATTCAGTTTACGAATATATACATATGAAAAGCAATCAATTACTTTTTGAAGTCGGTGCCAAACAACCCCAATCGATAAATTAGTAGATACTAGGTACAATATATTCACAATTCTTACTAAACTTAAGGTAGTTTGGTTAAGGTTTATCTATAAATATTTTCATTTTCTAACTAGTTGCGTAGCAACCCGTTGAGTTTTATTTGTATTTTAAAAGATCTTTCAAGTGTTTTGGAGAAAATACATACCAATCCAGTTTTAAAATAAAATGTATAAGCCATAAGCTAAAAATGTAATTATTATCATTTATAAATCTTAATTAGACCTTTCATTCGCCATAAGATTCCATAATATTGATCAATTATTTCTCGAGTTTTTGGAGTATTGAAAGATTGGTAGATTGGTTGTTGATTCTTTCGGATTTTTTCTGTTTTCTCAAAAACTATTGTAGATATCGAAATATGAAAAATTGAAAGTTGTAGCCAGGAACATTCTCTGTCTGCTTCTGATAAGTTTAACGTTTGTTACGAAGCTGTTTTTGAGTCGGTTTCAGACAAACAGATAGATATACAGTATTTTAATGCTATTTTTGTTTATACGACGTCTTCTAAATAGTCGAATGAACTTAGAAATAAGTGTTTTTCTGAAAATTAGAGACAGACACTCCAATGTTTTACTGTCGATCTTTTACTTTCTTGCTTTTTACTAAAAAAATGTGTTAAGTTTCGGGGTGCGTCTTATTCAAAGGAGCGTTTTATACACAGGAAAACACATGGTAAGTTTATACCAGAAATTTTATTTTATTTCTTGTTATATAAATCTTTTTTGGACATTTTAATTATTTTGAGTTACTGAGGAGAGAATTATGATTGACACATTTAGTTGCACATTAATTCTGCTTTCGGAGGGAAAAATAAACTTTGAAAATAAAACAGAACTTCACTTTCATGCAAGAATTTAAACTAGGTTTTTATTTCACGTGAGCAGTATTATGTAATGAACTTATGCAAAGTGTAACTGCCTCGAAAAAAAAAATCCTATGAGCACAACCCCACGATTAAGGGGAAGTTTAAGGTTAATTGAAGCCCCATTCTAGTGAAAGAACAATAGAAGGTTTAATGTGATAAGCCTGTGAATATGCATATTATTATATGTTTTGAATTTTTCATAAATGATACCAAATTTATTTTCTTAATTAAAGTGCAGGTTTGTATATGTTAATGAGCATAAATACCCATAAACGCTCTATTATATGTGTATATTTCTAGCGGGTTTTCTTAATTTATAGCCCATGTTTTTTGATAAATTATAATATAAAACTAAGTAACTGGTGAAAATGATGATTATGCTACGATGAGGTGGTCAAAATGAGCTGCTCATGATTGTGGTATGACTGGTCAAGATGATGATCTATTATACACAGATGCATGTAATTACAGTTGAATGCTTTCGTGTTAATGAACACATGTGCCCACAGATGATTTCTTTTATCTAATTATTTCAAAGAAAAAGGTCCCGCAAATTTCTGAACGTAAATTTCCATCAAATTACAGTATACTCACTCGAAAGAACAATAAGTAATACATACAAAGAATGATAAGCAGAAAAATCTAGTTAAAACTAGATAAAATACAATAAAAGTAGTTTTAAAATAAAATAATAATTGTTAGTTAAATTTATTGGTCTATATGATATCAATTACTTACACAGAAGTACATTTCTTTAAGAATCAGCAATCCTGATTTAAAGGAATTTTAAGTTTCGATCTATCCTCATTATAATAAAGGAATAATGAAGGAATGGTTATTGCGATAAATATGTGTATCTGGAAATTAATAATATAAGTTCGTAACTATCCCATAGACTGCCGAATTTCGTTTCTTAACTGAAATCCAGATTATGCATAGGCAGATGCACATTTGTGGTGTTCGACATTTTTAGTTAATGAACATGAATGCCTGTTAACGCTTTCATATCTACATATTTCAGACAGGCTTTGTAAGTTTATGATCCCAATTTTCCATTAAATCACAATATCAAATTTAACTATTCAAATAGTGTAATGAATAAAAAAAAGGTTTTCTAAATGAAGTCACGTTTTGATGAAACATGATAAATACTAAATCGGCACAACATGAACTCGAGCATAAAAATATATTTTAGTAAAACGTGTAAGTAAATAGACAATACAATAAAATATGTCTTCTGTGAACTGTTTGGGCCGACGCGACGATTCCAGGCATTTGTACTGAAGAAGATTTTTGATCTTCAATCCTCCGGTGAAGTCTTGTCACTATCAACTTCCTGTCCACTTTTGGTGTACAGTTCAATTTTGGGAGCTATCGTATTGAAAAAATGATAATTTTTATTTGAAGTCGAAGCTGTTCTCCAACAATTATTTTGGAAAATAGAAAACGCCATTCGATACATAAAACTTGAATAAAGTTTACGCCTTTACTAATAAAAATGATTTTGTAAATGTGCCAGAAAGTAGCAATCTTACACTTGAGAACAACAATCTAAACAAAAATCTAAGCTTGATATGTCACTAACAAACAAATAAACAAGACAAAAGAAAGTAAAATAAAAACTATCTTAAATAGAAAAAAATACGCCCATCTTTACCTTGAGGCTAATAATAAAAACAAGAAATAACATCAATTAAGATAGTGTCTGCAAAATCATATTAACGCAGAAAAAAAATATATCGTGAAATAAAATTATCTTTATTTTTGTAGTCCCCGTAAGCATCAAACATATCACTTGTTTCCATGCAGAAGGGAGAGTAAAAGTAAAATCATCTGCAATTCATTCAAGAGAAAATATGTTGAAGGAAATGTAATACGTGTAGAAGAAATGGACAAAAAAAAATACAGAATTATCATAGCAATATTCGTGCAATACATGTTAAAAACTGTAAAAAAAAAAAAAAAAAAAAAGTAAAAGAAATAAAATCCGTGAAAAAGCAGAAAATGTAATGGCAGCAAAGTTGCCGACTATTCTCCGTTTTGGTATTCCCTAGAATTCAAGACGGATTTTTTCTATTATTCAAAACGAGAAATTTCTGTTTTTAGAATTAAACGTGAACAATAGCGCAATAACTTAAAAAAAATGTAAATATTAGTTATAATTACTGAAGCTTATATTTAACCGTATCAGGTATTTGTATTGAATATTATTACACCCGTTGTTATCGCCTTGTATTCCTCTGGATTCGAACCTCAGTAATCGCCATTAAAGGATGAATGCTCAGCACCATACACCAACTGGCCACATCCAACGACATGTTCTTAGGCCAAAAATTTAGCTGGAAATTTTCCGTTACCTCTCAAATGAAAAGGAAAATTTTCGTTTGTCTATCTTGTTACACAGTTCTGAATGTGTTGGAAAGTATCAGTATATTTAGAGTATATTTTCATAATCTATACTTGACGCAAGATTTTTCATTCTTTTTTTAATTTGTTTTTAGTTCAGGTTTAAAAGTGTATATATGTAAGCAAAATTAAAAAAATAATAATCCATGAATTAATTCATTCTCACACTTTTGCACATAAATTCATTTTATACTTAAAGGGTATATAGATTAAATATTTAAATTAAGTATTTTTACGTTCACCCAACATTTATCTATCGTAACATTGTAATATAGCAGCATAGATTTTCTGAACACCAGCTTCATCTCTAACAAGAAATAAAAATCATGCGTCAAGCATAGATTATACAACACTTTCCAAAACTTCGAGAATATTTTACAAAACCTCGCCTAGAAGATACCTAAGTAAAAATTTTAGTAAACATATAACACATTTAAAAACCAGATTTCAATAAGTATTGCTCATAATTTACATAGCAGAGTACGATCACAAATTTAGTATAGTAAGAAAATGGATAATACAGTTGAAAATTCACTTTCAGCAATTTCTACCGATACACGGAAACGTACTTGAATTCATTTACACAGCCCTATATACGTATTACTTACAGATTTTTTATACACGCCACATATTAAGCTTATATTTAATTGAGGCAAAAACACGCTTAAAACTACTAAAATAGCATTTCCAGAAATTATCATCCGTAGGCGGCCATGTATTCAGTTTTTTGTACAGCCTTGTAAAGGTTTTTATTTATATTCTACAAACATCTCTGAGTGTACTAAATGTAGTTGATCTTGAAAATGCATAGCTTAAATTAAAATACACTTTTGAGTAATTCATACTTATTCTCAGTAATGCTTACGAATTCTTTTGTGTAATCCTGTATTTGGTCTAGAATTTAAGCCCACCACGCAGTATGCAAAAATTTAGTTGAATTTAAAAATACATATCATACCTGAAAATGCTTTTTTTTCGAAATACTTTACGTGTCCCTGTAAATACGATGCACATCATATTCTACTGCAAGCATCTTGTAGTAAACCTCAGTAATGGGTATGAGTTTCACAATGCTTTTATTGCCGAAAGTATCCGAATACCTTCGGAGGGCCTTTTTTAAAATTATTTTAAAATATGACTTTTTTTTTTTTTGCATTGTATATCATGATGTGATTAAAAAAGTAAAATAAAACAGAAAAAGTTATACATTTAAAATTATTTTTTTATATTTTGGGGAAAATATAAGCAAAAAACAGCGAAAATAATCACTTCCGCAAAATATCATAACTCAACTTTAAATCAAGATATTTTTATTTTGTAAGCATTATTATAATTATTAAACTTTTTTCTGGGGAATGAACTACTCTCATATTTGTGAGTCAAATATTTAAAACTATATAGAAAGTTAATCAGTGATGAAGCAAAAATTACTAAAAATTTATTGCAAATTGGAAACTTTATCAATATTTTAGAAAAAACTAATACACTTACTGTTACGAGTGTAGTTCATTCCCTGTATTGCACTTTGAAAAGTATACAAAAAAAATTTGAAAGAGATTCATCCATAATTTTTTCCTTTATGATGTTTTGCGTAAACATAAAATGTTAAAAAATTGATTTTCAGAAAACGCAAAAACAAAATTTAATTCAAAATCTTACCTTTATTTTGAAAAGCAAACCTTAATATGTTACTCAATTTATACGCTATATTATCTATTTTGTTTAAAACAATTGCTGTTTTTCTTTTTCAAATTCTTTTAAAATTTTCTGCTTCTTTACTTAATGCTTCTTATAGCTTAATGCTTCTTTACTTTTGGGTTTACATAGCATTGAAAAACGTGCTGACTTCCGGTTTCAAAATTCTGATACTTGGTAATTTTAAAAAGGCAAATAACTTGACTTCTAAATAAGATATAAACAAAATTCAAACAGATTTGGAAAGATAAAGAGTCCAGCTATTATATTATACCAAAATCTAAAAATCGATATTTTGGCCGAAAATCGGCTTTTAAAGGTTTAAGATAGTGTAACATAATTAAAATACGCTGCGAACAGTTTTTTCCAGTGGATCATTATACAACTGAATTCGTTTGTGTGACTCTGTAAATGAATGATAAATGCTTTGCACATCACATTCTACAGAAGACATGTTTTAGTGTCACCTGAGAAATTCATAGCTATTTCCTTATGTTTGTAACAGAGAAACAGCATTAAAACACGCACCAAACAATATTTCTTCATGCATCATAATATAAGTATTGAGTTCTCCTGTACACGTATTGTAAGTGCTACACATAACATATTCTATAGTAATCATCTTCTAGTGCACCTCAATTATGTATATAAATTTCATTATGTTTGAAATAGTGTAACACAATTAAGATAACCGTAGATGATCACCCGCTATAAACCATAATGTAACGGAATATTTTTGAGTGCCCCTGAACTACAAATGTTGCACTCTTCATTTTCAATACCGAACATGCCATGGTAAATCTCAATAACGTATATCAATTGCATGACAATCCGAGTATATTTACGCGGGTTAGAGCATGGCAAGACAGACGGCTAGATAAATCCAATTCATAAACACTTTTCAATTACTATGTTGGAAAGTGTCAAAAAGGAGAATTTTCATATGATGCGGATGTGACATCCATGTCACACTCGCATATATACTCGAAAGTAATATTTACCCGACAGTAATATTTTTTTTCAAGTTTGAAAATGATGATTTAGAAAATCTATGATGCTATATTACGATACATGCTATATTACGACAGATTATGAATGTTGGGTAAACATATAAAAATATTTAATTTAAAAGTTCGGGTTTTAAACAATTTAAGTACAAAACTAATTTATGTGTAAATATGTCAGACATGCCCAAACCCGTATGCATTGTTATAACATTTCAGAAATTATTTAATATTAAATAGAAGGTTATTTATCGATCCTCGATTTCTTTAATCAGTTTCCTTATTATAAATTATGAAAAGAGTTAACTAAGCTCAAAAATTCTATTATGACTTGGGACGTGCGACATAGTAAAATTCTTAAATTAAGGTTCATTAACTCCCCGGTTCCATCAAATTGAGGAGGAAAAAAAACTATATCATCAGTCCCAAATAAAACAATTTCAGTGTCACGAAGGCAGAATTCTTACACTCGTGCACCGAAACTTGGCAAGTATCTTTGGCACGGACTAACGATTTTATTTTCATTTGGTTTATTTATTCTCAACATAATGGCTAAAGTTTTAGGGGAAGAAACGTTATATTTAGAAACAAACTTCTTGCGTTTTACGGGGGATTGTTTCATCGGAGTGAAATAAACGTGAGAGATTAACCCTGCATTTTATTTTTGGTGGTTTGTGCACGTGTGTACTTCTTTCTGTGCCATTTCTCGAACAGAGCATTTGTTTAATTGAAACATCTAAAGCATGGGTAACACGTTACAGGTGTTGGCGAAGTTGCAAGTACAGAGTGTAATAGATTTTGTAATTATGTTAAATGCACTTAAAGAGTCAAAAGTGATTATTAAAAGAGATATTTTATAGGTCAATTATAATGATGAGGCAAAATAAGGAAATCAAATTCTTTATTGAAATTACACCAATTGCAATTACTAGTAAAATGGTCAAAATTAAAAGGAAATTCATAACCGAATGCATAGTCATGGTAAAGGAACACAATCAAAAATAACATATATTTTCAGGAAACATAAGTTTTTTTAAAGCATGAAAACAAATTATTTACCCTATGGATGTCTGAGGGCTTTCCTGCATTTTGATAAATATACTCATAAAATTTAGGTTATTTTAATGTTTTTTTTTACTAATTGATGTTAAAATACTTTTCATAGTTTTTCATCTTAAATATGCCTTAAAATATAATTCGGTTAAAATATTTTTCTTTATAGCCGTTTCAAGTAACTTTTCGAAAAAGAAAAAGTACGGGAGAGACATTTAGAGGCTTGATTTTTTCAACCTCCGTCATGTCATTTGTGATAAAACATCATTCCGATCGTTGCAAGAAAATAATGTTGTACTATTAGTACATTGTGGAGAAGAATCTAGTACTTATTCAATTCCGTATAATAAATATTAAACACTGTCAACCTACTAGATTTATTAAGGTGAATCAAGATTATGGAAGATTTGTTGAAAAAAAAATGGGTAACTGTGCACCCACGCTTTACGATTTGAATTCTTTGTATCAAATCAGCCTGGAAAAGTACATAGTTTATGCACCTTTTCGTAAATCTTTATAGAGTTATAAACCAAAATCCACAAATTTAGAAAATTAAAATTAAGATCTTTCAGAGAAAATTATCAGAATCAGGATTTAACCAGATGGGAAGATCGAGCTATGCTCGGTTAAAATTAACTTTGAGTTCAGCTCGATATAACAACAAATTCTCTGTTACAACATACACTGTTAAAAATTTTGGTTCAACGTTTCACCAAAAGATTGTACAAGTGTAGCTGCCACCATGGGATGGTAAAACCTTTCTCCATCCTTTGGTGCTTTGTTTGAACCACGATTTGGTAATAGGTTGAACCACTGTTTGGTGATAGGTTGAACCATGATTTGGTAATAGGTTGAACCACTGTTTGGTAATAGGTTGAACCACTGTTTGGTAATAGGTTGAACCACGATTTGGTAATAGGTTGAACCATGATTTGGTAATAAGTTGAAATTATTATTATTATTTATTTAATCTTAACAATATATATGTATTTATTTATATTTTTTAACTATAATTTGTGAATAAAGTATATACTTTATTAATCCTTAACTATATTTCATTTTTTTTGCTAAGTTGATAAAATGTAATTTCGTGCGTATAATATCAAAAATATTATACGCAATATTTTGAAAATAAATATCAAATATGAGAAAATATCAAACTCCATGATATTTTAAAAATAAATATCGGATATAGTATATCATGATATACATCCATTGATACATATCACCGAACCCTGTATGTTCAACAATTGAATATTACTGTCATATAAAAATTTCAACACATTATATTAGTTTACGCTAGAAATCAAATATAATCAAGCAACGGGTCTCTAAGATTTCAAATACACGTTACAATGTAAATAGTACTATTGAAATTCTTGACGAATCAAACTCCTAACCTGGTAATAACTTTACGCTCAGCTAGTTAGCAAAAATTAATTCACAATATCAGTGCCTAATCCAGAACATAAATTAATATCTGATACGCAAACTTTACGAAAAGAAAATAAATTCAAACACGCATTACTCAATTAGGCCTAACGAGCAGGGAAGACCGAGCTATGCTCGGTCAAAATTAAATTTGAGTTCAAATATCATGACCCATGACCAAAATGACCCACTAATTGAATTTTCTCGAACATGTGACTTAGCCCAACAGTTTTCTTGTGCCGGAAAACCATACGATGCAAAATTTAGTGTAAATTGAGCCGCTTTTTAGATATTGACCCACAATGACCCAGAAATGACCCACTAATCGAATTTTCTCGAACATGTGACCTAGTCTAATGATTTTCGCGTGCCCGAAACTCGTAAAATACAAAATTTAATCAAAATCGTTAGAGCCGTTTTTTAGATAATATTAATTTGACCCGCTTTGACCCAAAAATGACCCCCTAATCGAAAGTTCTCGAACATGTGACCCAGCCCAATAGTCTTCTCGTGCCCGAAAATAGTCGGATACAAAATTTCGTCAAAATCGTTTGGACCGTTTTTTAGATACAATTAGCTTGACCATGACCCAAAATGACCCAAAATGACCCACTAATTGAATTTTCTCGAACATGTGACCTAGCCCAACAGTCTTCTCGTGCCCGGAAACCATTGAATGCAAAATTTAGTGTAAATTGAGCCGCTTTTTAGATCTTGACCCACAATGACCCAGAAATGACCCACTAATCGAATTTTCTCGGACATGCGACCTAGCCCAATGCTTTTATCGTGCTCGAAACTCGTAGGACACAAAATTTAATCAAAATCGTTAGAGCCGTCTATTAGATAAAATTAATTTAACCCGCGTTGACCCAAAAATGATCCACTAATCGAAAGTTCTCGAACATGTGACCCAGCCCAATTGACTTCTCATGCCCGAAAATGGTCGGATACAAAATTTCGTCAAAATCGTTTGAACCGTTTTTTAGATACAATTAGCTAGACCATGACCCAAAATGACCCAAAATGACCCACTAATTGAATTTTCTCGAACATGTGACCTAGCCCAATGGTCTTCTCGTGCCCGAAAACCATTGAATGCAAAATTTAGTGTAAATTGAGCCGCTTTTTAGATCTTGACCCACAATGACCCAGAAATGACCCACTAATCGAATTTTCTCGGACATGCGACCTAGCCCAATGCTTTTATCGTGCTCGAAACTCGTAGGACACAAAATTTAATCAAAATCGTTAGAGCCGTCTATTAGATAAAATTAATTTAACCCGCGTTGACCCAAAAATGATCCACTAATCGAAAGTTCTCGAACATGTGACCCAGCCCAATTGACTTCTCATGCCCGAAAATGGTCGGATACAAAATTTCGTCAAAATCGTTTGAACCGTTTTTTAGATACAATTAGCTAGACCATAACCCAAAATGACCCAAAATGACCCACTAATCGAATTTTCTCGAGCATGTGACCTAGCCCAATGGTTTTCTGGTGCCCCAAAACGGTAGGATACGAAATTTCGTCAAAATCGTTAGAGCCGTTTTTAAGATAATTTTTGCATATATATATAACCACCCACAAGATTTGCTCGTATTAGAATATATGATACAGACACATTATAAAATTACATTTTATCAACTAAGCAAAAAAAAATGAAATATAGTTAAGGATTAATAAAATAATATACTTTATTCACAAATTATAGTTAAAAAATATAAATAAATACATATATATTGTTAAGATTAAACAAATAATAATAATAATAAATACCGGGTGTCCCACAAATGACTGATGGATTTTAAAATTCAATAACTAGCAAACGGTGACAGATATTAAAAAAATTCTTGCAGGAGGGTTATGTATGATGTCGGGAGTTTTTTTTACTGTGATTCTTGATTTTAGTTCGAATTTCAAACAATAGATGGCGCTGACAGCGGTTGGCGCTCATTAGAGGCCGAAACTGACGTCACTCAGCATTGATGCGAAGAAAGGAGATTAAGGCTATGGAGTGGATCTCATTCGCCAGTACAATCTTGCTCTAAGGCCCCGATTCTGAACTCATTTAATATGATTTCAATGGAATGAAATGTTGCCATGGAAACAACAAATTCTTTGATAGTGGAATACAGCGTTCAGATCAGGGCATGAATTTAACAAGCAGTATTCGAGTTGCAGGCGATTTTACATTTATGAAGTTTTATTTTCCGGGATTAAATTACTTTTTATGGCCTGATTTAAAGAATATTTTATGCATCATATTTTAAAACTAAGTGAAGAGATCTTGCTACAATATCTGCTAGTGAGTACTTTTAAAAGCGTGTACACTATTTATTGAAAATGGTTTATTTCACCTAGTAGTTTTAAAATGCGATGAACAAAATATTCTTTAAATCAGGCCGTAAAAAGTAATTTAATCCGGGAAAATAAAACTTCATAAATGTAAAATCGCCTGCAACTCGAATACTGCTTGTTAAATTCATGCCCTGATCTGAACGCTGTATTCCACTATCAAAGAATTTGTTGTTTCCATGGCAACATTTCATTCCATTGAAATCATATTAAATGAGTTCAGAATCGGGGCCTAAGAGCAAGATTGTACTGGCAAATGAGATCCACTCCATAGCCTTAATCTCCTTTCTTCGCATCAATGCTGAGTGACGTCAGTTTCGGCCTCTAATGAGCGCCAACCGCTGTCAGCGCCATCTATTGTTTGAAATTCGAACTAAAATCAAGAATCACAGTAAAAAAACTCCCGACATCATACATAACCCTCCTGCAAGAATTTTTTAAATATCTGTCACCGTTTGCTAGTTATTGAATTTTAAAATCCATCAGTCATTTGTGGGACACCCGGTACCTTGTGCTTGCTTATTTTTCTCCGGAATTACACGAGGTTCTACGCGCGCAGTCACGTGAAGTGCAAGCGAACTCTGAACTGTGACGTGGCGGACGGGTGAGGGACGGCAGAAGCAGATTCGCATTCCATGGCGGGCGATCTGTGATTGGATGCAACGATTTACTATCGGATGGTAACACGTTGAACCATAATCCAGGATTCACCAAAAAGAGGGGTTTTGAAATAGAGATCGAACCATCTTTTGGTACTTTTGCTGACTTTGAACCATGTGATGGTTCAACATTGAACGGAAATTTTTAACAGTGTATAACAATCAGTTGTATGTACACTGATTGGTTTAATTCTGTTTTTGAGAACACAAAGAGTGGTTGAATCTTTTATCTCAGCTCCTATTGGGAATTTCTAGAAAATTCCTCCAGGTTCAAAAAGTTACTTTTTTTTGCCAAATGTCATCAAAATTTGGCGAAAAGTCGCAAACTTGGCGCCATGCTTTCATTTGGCGTCAAGGATGTGTTTTGGCACTGGTAAACTTGAAAGTCGATTTTCTTGCCAATGTCGCCAACATTTCGCCAAGAATCACTAAATTTGGCGAAATGTTGCTAACTTTGTGATTTTGCTTACTGCTAACTGTTCAACAACTTAATAACTTAAATTAAAGTATAATTACTGCTTAAAGTGATAAAGACATAACACAAAATGTTTAAAAATACCTTTCAAAATAAAGATGGCATATGTCCCATGCGCTCTAACGACGATTTATTCAAGATCAAAAGGATAAATACACTATTTTAACAAAGTTTTCGCGAAAAAAAAAACACTTTGTTAAAATAGTGTATTTATCCTTTTGATCTTGAATAAATCGTCGTTAGAGCGCATGAGACATACGCCATCTTTATTTTTAAAGGTATTTTTAAACATTTTGTGTTATGTCTTTATCACTTTAAGCAGTAATTATACTTTAATTTGACATTAACAAGTGATTTTATATATATTATTTGCAACTTAATAACTGCCTCAACCTCCATTCCCCTTGAAATGCATCGATCCATAGTGATCCCAAAATGACTCACTAATCGAATTTTCGCGAAGATGTGACCTAACTCAATGGCCTTCTCGTAACCCAAAAGGGTAGGATGCAAAATTTAGTTAAAATAGTTAGAGCGTTTTTTTAGTTAAAATTAGCTTGACCCGTAATGACCCAAAAATGATCCATTAATTAAATTTTCTCAAACATATATGACCCACTAATCAAATTTTCTTTTTCATAGGAACCAGTCCAATAGTCTTCTCGTAATCCAAATCGGCAGGACACAAAATTTAGTCAAAATCATTAGATCCGTTTTTAGATAAAATTGCCTTGCCCCGTAGTGACCCAAAAATGACCCACTAATCGAATTTTCTCGATCATGTGACCCAGCTCAATGGTCTTCTCGTAATCCAAAACAGTAGGAATTCAAAATTTAGTCAAAATCGTTAGAGCCGTTTTTAAAATAAATTTTGCATACACACACACACAATTTTTGCTCGAATTATAATATATGATTAACAATTGGCAAGATTTCATGAAAAATCTGAATATAAAATAGACTAACTTTATATAAAAAAAAAATTCATACAAATTTTCTTGTTACTTTATAAGATTTTTTTTTCTGTAGATTCCTTTGATAACACGAAACGACCTCCTTAGACAGTTCGAAAGTTCTATTTCTCTATATCTTGAAAACCAATGATAAGGAATGAGCTATTAATTTGCATAGCTATGTTCCCGACGACGCTCTTTTTATGAAAAAAATAATATAGGTCATAATTTATAATTTTTCTGTATAAGGATTTAATAATAACTATTAGAATTAAGAAACATATTAAAACAAGTGGGTAAGTGTGATCGAAGATAGCTCAAAGGGTTTCGTTTAATATTCCTTTCAAAACACTTTATCCTTTCTTTAATAAATCCAAATTAATTTTATTTAGAAACCAAAAAAAAAAAAAAAAGTCATGTTTTTTATAAAGTAAAAATTTACCGGTCTATTTTTCTCGTTTTTTTCGAATATCTAAACCAGCCCGATAGCAGGCGAAGCGCGCTATTATATTCTGTCATAATAATATCTGTCATGTAGACTAAATGCGATATTAAAAAAAAATAATTTCAAAATTAAACATGTTGTACACCTTTAAAATGTTAAAATATGCGAATATTTCCATAATCGGGTTTTTATCATGATTCAATACGTTCCTCAAACTCATATGTTTACTATTCTCTATAACTCATATTGATACTCGCTTTGTATTATTCTGAAACATTTGAAAAATCCTTTAAACTTCCGATATGACGTCAGATTTTCTTTTAAATTCTCTAATGAAGTGATATTAATCTGTTTTGTGTATATACACATACTCATACTCCTTGTATTATTGAGAAATTTCTCCGTTTTATTACCACTATGACGTCAATCAATTTTATTTCATATTTATTTTTTTTTTCAATTGGTGAAACTTTTTATTTCATTTTCATTTTTCATGTGGAAATCGTCTGATAGAAAATTAATTATTGTAGAAAGATTTTTAATTTTTGGCATCTGCTATAACGAAAAATGTTTAAATTTAATAGGAAAAGCCTGTTAGAATTTTGATTTTTTATTTCTATTTATTAAAATAATACGATTTTTTCAAATTTTAATATATTGAGCTCTTCATAGTTGATATTCAGTTATATACACAAAGTTTCAACTCTGTAAGTTACATAGTTTTTGAGAATGGCTCTGTGACGGACAGACAACGGAGCAGGGGTAATAGGGTTTCGTGAGATGAACGAAACCCTAAAAATAATAAAACGCCTAGCCTATATTCTGTTTAGATCCATTCTATGTATTTCATTAAGGACAAAAAATTAAATTGGATGATTTCTTAGAAAATATAAAATTTTGACCTGCATGAAAGTGAAAGAATCTATGTAAGTTACACTTTTTTCCGGGCTACATTGATCCAAGGAACTCAAAGTATGGTGTTACAATCTGAAGACTAGGTGGTGCTATTTGTGTCATGCCAATAATAGTAACACCCACTTTTGTTACTACAAAAGTGGGTGTTACTATTGGAAGAATGGAAGCTCAAACAATTTTTAATAGGCAGATGACTCCCGAATCATATCTATATTTTCTTATACGATTATTTGACACATAATTAGTTGGAGTTGATCACTTTTCTTTCCAGGTCTGCACGTATTTAAGATACAGGTAATATAAACATATTAGTAAAGAAAACGTGTATATAAGTATGCAGATAATATATTAAGTTTGGAGTATTAAATTCTGTTTATTAAACTTAATCACCCTGGAACGTAAATAAAATATGTTAATAAAACAGTTAAAAAAAAATTTGTAAATTTTTTTTTTTTCTCAAATTTTTTTTTTTCAAAGTATTTATATATATATATATAAGTGTAATAAAGATACAGCTGTTCTATTTTAACCATTTTTAGGGTTTCGTTCATCTCACGAAACCCTATACTCCCGCTTCGTTGTCTGTCCATCACAGAGCCGGTTCTCAGAAACTATGTAACTTAGTCATGAAATTTTGTTTACCTATAGCTAAATACCTATTATGAAGCTCAAAATCATAAAATTAAAAAAAATTGTATTATTTTAATATATAGAGATAAAAAACTAAACATCTAACAGCCTTTTCATATTAAATTTAAATATTTTTCGTTATAGCAGTTGCCAACAATTAAAAATCCACAATAAAATTCTTTCTACAATAATTAATTTTCTATTGAAAGATTTCCATGCGAAAAATGAAAATGAAATAAGAGTTTCACCAATTGAAATAAAGAAAAGATTAATATGACGTCATATTGGTAATAAAACGGAAAATTTCAAACATTTCTCAATAATACAAGGAGTATGAGTATGTGTAAATACAGAAAGCAGCTTAATATGACTTCATTAGAGAATAAAAAAGAAAATTAATCTGACGTCTAACATTTTGTAGGTCTCTATACAACATGTTTAATTTTGAAATTGATTTTTTTAAATATCGCATTTAGTCCACATGACAGATATTATTATGACAGAATATAATAGCGGGCTTCGCCCACTATGAGACCGGTTTAGATTTTCGAAAAAACGAGAAAAATAGACCGGTAAATTTTTACTTCATAAAAAAGCAGGACTTTTTTTTTTTCGGAAAATGAAATTTATTTAGATTTATTAAAGGAAGCATAAAGTGTTTTGAAAGGAATATTAAACGAAACCCTTTGTGCAATCTTGATCACACTTACCCGCTTGTTAAAATATTGAAACCTACTTTTTCGACAGGCGGAAAAAGTAATTTGTAATTCAGACCTTTTAGTATCTAAAAAATTTTAGTTTCAGAGTTTCGTCACTAAAGTAATAGTGTGCCATACTATCTTATATATATATATATATATATATATATATATATATATATATATATATATATATATATAAACAAGACTGCATACACTCTACAGAGCGTGAATTCTTGCTCATACATTAAAACTAACCAAAGATCCATACACCTACGATCCTTATTTTATGACAAAAAATACAAACAAGTTTGACATATTGTGCACAGAAGCTTTATTACAAATATGAATGTGAAATCATGTATATCAGGCATGATGTTCACATGAGAAGAAGATGCTTAAAATGTTCACCACGCATACCGAGGCATGCGACGTGGAATGGATGGCTGAATACGAAACCTCATTCAGACGTTCACAAAATTTCATAAATTAATCTCCGTCGTATTTTATAAACATATTAATGGCACGCGCCAGCATTTTTCCATATTTGCAAAGATTACATTGAACATCTATTCATAAAACATAATGTGTTAATGTTAGAACTGATGTCCAGGTTTCCAGAAAAGCCTATTTTTAGCGTATCAAATGTGACATAAAACCTTTTTTCGAATTTTTCTCAAAACGGTAATGGTCGTAGAGGTATGATTCTTGTACCTGATATTGTCAATATTACTGATAACAAGTACTATTAAAAATTAAAATTAGATAAAAAACAAATATTTGAAAATAACGAATGAGCATAACTCCTTAAAAGTAAAAGATGCTTTATATTTTTTAAGAAATGAAATGGCTATATCTTGCATTATATATTCTCCCTTATATTTTAATGCAATAAAGTCCAAATTTGTTCATGTAATAACATATTTATATGTTATCTGTTATATTCATTTGTAAACACTTGTGTACTAATTATATGGGTGCTAGTGACGTCAATATTGAGCGGTACTTCAGAACGACTGAATCTTATTATACATCCAGATTGATTTAAAGGTACTTTAATATGGTTTATAAACTGAATGCATCGCAATATTATAAACTGCTTAATTGATTCTCTGTTATGGGAGTTACATGACAGTTTTAGATTGGTTATCTGAGAAGGCATGATGCTATCAGATTTTGCTGAGTATAACTTAATTGCTCCTCTCACAGAAATTAAGCAAATTGCTTTCTTATATAAAGATGGCAAAGAAGTTGAATAGTTGTAATAAATTCGTGTAGAATTTTCATTGAGTACAATTTGGTTTTTAAAACACAAAGCGAGTTGTCTTATTCTGTTAATTATACCAAACGTCTTTCTAAATGATGGTTATTACTTTGTTTTTACATAGGCTATTTTTGTTACATAGCAGCTTCTTTCACCATTTCCTTAATTGTGTGTACCTGTAATTTTAATGAATTGAATATGTTAACCCCATGAAGGGCACCGGTATATTATATATACCACTTAATTTTAATTCCAAAATGCCACTATGTCACCAGAATTTTATAATCAAATTTTGAATTTATAAGGTACATGAGAAAAAGCTTTTACTTATTTTTAAAATAAATTCGTTCGTGAATCCTGGTGTCAATCAATCATTTCAATATTTTAGCTACAAGAGTACCTTGCCCCTGAAGGGGTTAGTAACAATTACATACTGCAAAAAGCTCATTTGAATTTTCTCGAAATTTAATTTTTGTTACATAGCAGTTTCTTTCACCCATTTCTTCAATTATGTCCCCTAAATAATGAGTTAACTGTGTTAATAACAATTAAATATTGCAAAAAGCTTACTTGAATATTCCTGAAATTTAATTTTTGTTACATAGCAGCTGCTTTTACTTGCTTCTTTAATCGTGTGTACTAAATGAATATTATAATTTTAATGAGTTGAAAGTGTTAATAAAAAGTAGTAAATGCTGCAAAACACTCACTTGAATTTTCCAGATATTTAATTTATGTTCCGCAGTAGCTTCTTTTACTTGTTTCTTTAATGGTGTGTATACTTGTAATTTTAATGAGTTGAATATGTTAATAACAAGTAAAGCTCATTTGAATTTTCTTGAAATTTAATTTTTGTTACAAAACAGTTTGTTTCACTGGCTTCTTCAATTGTGTGCCCTAAATAAATATTGTAATTTGATGAGTTGAATGTGTTAATAACAATTAAATACTACAAAAAGCTCACCTGAATTTTCCCGAAATTTAATTTTTGTTAAATAGCAACTTCTTTTACTTGCTTTTTTAATTGTGTGCACTAAATGAATATTGTAATTTTAATGAGTTGAATGTGTTAGTAACAATTACATACTGCAAAAAACTCATTTGAATTTTTATCGAAATTTAATTTTTTTTTTATTTCAGCTTCTTTCACTCGTTTCTTTAATTGTGTGTACTAATTTTAATGAAATGAATGTGTTAATAACAAGCAAATACTACAATAAGCTCGCTTGAATTTTCCATAAATTAAAATTTTTGTTACATAGGAGCTTATTTTATTTGTTCAGTTGTGTGTACTAAATAAATATTGTAATTTAATGATTTGAATGGGTTAATAACAAGTAAATACGGCAAAATGCTGATTTGAATTTTGCCGAAATTTAATTTTGTTACATGGCAGCTTCATGCACTCATTTTTTGTATCATCAATTGTGTATTTCATCAATTGTGTGTACTAAATTAATATTGTAATTTTAATGAGTTGAATGTGTTAATACTTGTAATTTCAATGTGTTGAACATATGATGCATTCATTACTAAAAATTTAATAGAACGATTTTAATGCATTTTTTGAGTCAACAATGTTTTAAAATGTAACAATTTCATATTTTAATAACTGTATTTCATAGCAATAATAAATAATTATACTTAGAAAAAATGCATGAGTGTGAGCTTGGATCAGCTAATAGGCCGTTCATTAGATTAACTTATCCTGTAAAATTATTGCCGAAACGTCAGTGAAGGCTTACTGTGGAGACCCGAAAAGTTTTTGGTTTCTGTCTATCTGTCTGTTTGTCTGTCTGTATGTCTGTCTGTCTGTCCGTCTGTCTGTCTGTCTGTCTGTTCCGCGATAACTGCCGTAAAAATGATCCGATTAGTTTGATTTTTGGTAGGTATGTTGGTGAGATACCCGGAATTAGCTGTATAGTTTTTAGTTACATTTGGTTCATTCGTTCGGAAAATATAGAACATTTCTTTTTGATCATAATGCTTTCCTATGGAAATTCAGACGATTTTGAAATTTTTCAGTCGTTGAAAATAAAATGTCGCATTTGATTAATGTATTTAAACGGTACGTTATGAAGGCTAAAATTTATCAAGTCAGGTGTTAAATTATTTAAATTAATTTGAAATTTTGTTTATACATTCGTCAGATTTTTTAAATTAGGTGTATAATTTTTGGTGCAATTTTATACATCTGTTCTAATAATATAATACATTTATTTTATCACTTTTTGCAAATATTAAAATGCATTCATTTTTATTTTCCTTTTAAATTTAACAGTAACCTAGCAACCATATTTCAAAGAATATCAAAATAATAAAATTCAAGTAACTCAGACGATTTTGCTACAATATTTTATTCGCAAAATAAAATATTATTGGAGGATTTTAATATTTTATTGAAATAAATGAGAATTTATTTTGTACAAGTTACCTTTTAACTACTATAGAATGATAGCCGAAACATTTTTATATGAGATATTATTAATTTTCTGGAAGATATGTAGATTTTTTGTGGTTGAAAATTAGTATTATTTTAAAAATAGGATGTAATATCTCGTACAACGAGATAGTTAATCTAAAGAAATTAGCGTAGTAAAACGCATCCATACAGCCTGAAACAGCACAATTACTGGAAACTGAGATCATAAAATGCTATCGCAAAAAATACATTATAGCGCCAAATCAAGGTTGCTATTTAGTGAATTGGCAGCGGGCACGATTATGAATGATTACACAATAGGTTTAAAAGTTCCAAATAAGCCTATTTTGGGGAGATTTTAGTGTGCTATTGCCATCGAATTAGATCAGGATGTACTTAGGTCAAATAAATATTGTACAATGACCATCAAAACTGTTTTTCCGAAACAAAAATTGTAATAATACTAGATTTCTGAAATAGATAAGTGAAATATATAGTAGATTCAGTTTACATTTCCATAAGTTACTTTTGTACACGAGATATTATTCAACGTATCAATCAGATACGAGTGTTTCATGATTGGTAAATATTGCTATTTAGGTATTAGGATAACATGAAATTATTTTCAAAATTTTTGCTTATCGTAATAAAACCACTGTGCAGAACAAAATGGAAGATATACTAGAATCATTCACACAAATAATAGGAAATCACGAATAAAAATTTAATAAGATTACGGAGGGTTCAGTGGGATTGAGCCCCCCCCCCCCACCCCCTGAAGAAATGTATTTTTTTTAATCTAAAAAATAGAATAAGAAATTCATAAGAATGTCAGAAAATTATTGCATAAACCGTGTTTAATTTAACGTTTAAGTTCGGAAACCTTCGAATTATTTTATATGCATATAAATATATATGTAGTAATTTAAATAATTTAATTTGCGGATTGTAAGATATTAAATATTATGAAAAGTGAGTTTAAAAAACATTGACTTTCAGAGCTGACGTTGAAGCTCCTGATCTGTAGATTTACTAGTTATTCAGGCAGGATGAATCGATTATGCCTGCAGTATAGTTACAACAATAAAAAAAAGCCACAATTTCAAAACCCGATACAAATCAAAAAGCATCCGAAAAATTCATTAAATCCCTGGAGGTACACTGACCAAGACCTCCATAAAAATGATATATCACATTTAACTCTGTTCTACGTTAATGGCGGTCATTTCTAGCACCTGTTATGATAGCTTTCTCTCATTTTTATGAGTTGTAGGTATGTCTAGATTCACTATCGTAACGATGCTTAAAAAATATAGTGGAAATGCTAAGTAAAGTGACATACAATATATCGTACTATAATATAGCACACTAATATATAAAAGTGTACATTAATTTCAATATTAAATAAGTAAATATTTTAATGTTTATATGGAGATTATTTTAGCATTTTATGTATTTTAATTTAATACACTTTTGTTTACTGTGGGTTAATTTATTTTATATTATGAAATAAAATTTGTCAGATGGACATAATATGTATAGATATATACAGTTCTAGGCAAAAACGTATCATTGCCATATTTTTCTGAGATAACTTGAGAACAAAGGCCAGTAAATTGACAAAAAATGAATGAAATATTTGAAGTTCAGTCTTATAATATAGAAAATGTGATAAAAAAAAGGCAATTCTTACAAAAATTTTACACCTTATGTCAAATAACATTGTGTCGAAATATTATCACGGTGTTCAATTATAGTTTACCTATAATTTAGTAATTGGTATGTGAACCCTTACTTTGAATGAGCTTGAATACTCGATCTTTCATTAATGTATCAAGTATTATATGTAGCTTATATTTAAATTAAAGCAAACATTGGAGATGTCATTTCTCACAAGAAAGGTCTCTCCATAAGCGCATACTCAGAAAATTTTGAAAAAATTACAGAATATTCTTCTTATGAGGGTACATACGTTTATAAAAAAAAATTGATGCGGAACCTCGATATAACGAACGTAAAAAAAATATGAAAATTTCGTTTATTTGGCAATTTATCACCGATTGGAGACGAAATAAAATTTAAAACAAAATAAAGCTTTTATGTCAAATACTCTTTAAGGAAAATTTTTTTCATGATGAACTTGTTTAAGTAAGTTTAACTTACTTAATAAATAAATTTTTATAACCACAGTTTTGTGTACACATTTATATATATATATATATATATATATATATAATGAAATTTAACGGTCGTATTTTACGATTTAAAACAAAACTTAAATTGATTGAAATTCCTTCAAGCTCAAAAATAAGCTCGATTCTGAACATTGTCAATTAAAAAAAAAAGTACTGTTACTATGGGAACAACGACTTCTTCGATATAGAAATGTATAGCGAATGCGTTCGTCATCGAACTTTTTCTTTTAAAATACACTTAAAAATTACTTATGTAACTGGTGAAGCCATTTAAAATTTAAAAAAAATCGTGGAATGGAGGATAAAACATTGGCAAATTTTCATTTAATCGGTAATAAGTAGAGAGAAAAAAAAGGTGACTGATTTATTTAACCTGATTTAAAGAATATAACCTTAATACTACTGCACATGTACAGAGGATTGAAAATGTTGAAACCAAAATGCAAACGATCGTTTGCGTTTGGCGAGGAAAAAGTGTTGCTAGCCAAATCGCGTCTTTTTGACCAAATACTCGAAAGTATTTTATTTTTTTGCAGATTTTCTACTGGGATTCCACATCTAAATTTGACTGTTCCTTTTTTACATACATGAGTAGTTTTATCAGCATTTTTTAAAAAAATTTCTGAGCATGTGGTTTAAGGAGACCTTCCTTGTTGTCTGAGTGCAACGAAGACTCATACACAGCGCAGTATTACTTTGCCCCATATATAGCTACGATGGATATTAAAACCTTTCGTCAAGCATAACTCAAAAAATATTTAACGGATTTCGTTCAAATTTTTACAGCAGGTACCTATAAAGGTGACAACGACGTCTATTTATTACCAATAATAAATGTCAAACCGTTTGGAAATTATATTAAAAAAATAGATAAAAAAGCACAATTAAAGTACATACGTCACGAAATTTTGTGCGTACGTCATTTTCACCGGCGGAAGATTTTCGTAGACAATCGGAATTGAAAAGATCATGGAGTCATTTTCACCGGCGGAAGATTTTCGTAGACAATCGGAATTGAAAAGATCATGGAGTACATGGAGCAAAAAAATATGCACGCATTAATATTCAGCACAATAAAATATATTTCAATTTAGTAGAAAACGAAAATTAATTTGGATTTTTTTCTGTTTGAAAGAAAAAGCCCGCAATAACTTGGTAGACTTGGTATTAGAGATTTGGCGCAAATCTCAGCAATAGCAGCTTTTTTTATTTCGCGTGTGTAAATTAAAAAAAAAAAAATCTTTGGTGTTTAAATAAAAGGTTTCGATTTATGGCATTATTTCTTTTTTTTTCTTCTCTTTTTAGCATTTTAAATGGGATTAATGAAAGGCATGTATTTTAAATTAAATGAGTGAAAGGTTTATATTTAAATGAAATGAATTCAATATGAAAATGTTATAGGAACAATATTTGGCGATTTATCAACTGCGCCAGGATAACATAAAAGTACCAATATATCAAACGGTATGTAGTATGTGAAATGAAACAATTATATTACAATCACCCATCGTAAAAGAAAAAAGACTAATATTCTGCATTCAGAGGGGAAAATCCAACTCCTGTGCCATAAGATTTGGCGAGTTCTTTTTTGGTGATAAGTTTTTCGATGTGATTGTTGGGATCTGCAGGATTTGGCTTACTTTTTCTAAATCTTATTTTTTTTGCAGATGTAGTATTATGTAAATATATTTTTTAGTAGATATTTTTCTATTTTGTATATTTGGCATGCTATTTTGTATATTTTCTATTTGGCATTTGGAAAAGAGATTTTTACCTTTTTATCTGTGCCTTCGGAAATATTAAAAAATAAAAAAAGATTTACATATATCAAGCGTATAATGTTATGTTTTGCATTTTTATACGGACCACTTCCCCATTTTTAGATTTTAAATGCTATTTATTATTTACTAGCCGTTTATTAATTGTTTACAATTTACCCCCCTGACAATAACAATTATTTATCACAAAAATGCCTCTTAGGTTTGTTAAATAAGTTTGTTTATGTATTTTCATTACTTATTAAAATACCGACTATGGCGATAAAATTTTATTTTAGCATCGTGCTTAAATTTTTAAGATGGTGCAAAAACATGCTTTAATAAACGTATGTTTGTAAATATTTGAAAAACATATTTTACCGCTCTCTTGAAAAATTTTGTAAGATGCTAAAACTACCTTTTGGCACCATTAAATTTTTTTTTTCGCCAACCGACATAGGATACGAAACTTTCCCCCCTTCAGATACACAGGCAAGGCTGGTCTCAAACAAGAGTAAAGCTAGCAACAATATTGTTTTAACTCTGTAAGAGTTACAATAATGATATTAAATGCTCCGATTGGCTTTGGGCCCAATTACGAAAGTTTCTCCTAAAAAAAACTGTAGAAGAAGTCTTTTACATTTGTTTCAAATGAAGCTCGGTGTACAAGGTATTAGTTAATAATACAAACAACACTAATGGCATGAAGGCAAAAGTTTTAATTTAAATGTATATATTTAAAACCCTTTCCCCCCTACCCCCCCCCCCCCCCCCAAAAAAAAAAAAAAAAAAAAAAAGAAGAAGAAAAGAAAAGAACGTTACAGTAATGAATTTAAAATGGCGTTAAGCCGCGCTTTCTGACATAAGCAATTGGCTTCAAACGCGATAACGAAACTTTCACTTAACTTAATAACATGTAGCTAATATAGCCCTCAGGGTACTTTGCAGTTATACAGATCTTGTGGTTTTTTTAAAAAGCTTGAGACAATTCAGGTTTAAGAAGTTGAGATTTACTGTCAAATGATATAAACAACTATGAACACAAAACTGATGAATTATTATTCAGGTTTATGTATGTATATGTATTTAAAAAAAAATTGCATCTGATTACACTTATTAGATAAATTATTTCTGTTTGCATTTAATAACTGATAAACGGCTTCTGTATATTAAATAAATTGTTTAAATATTGGGAAGAGGTGGCGAGAGGTAGAAAGACGAGTAAACAAACGGGTAGACAGACGGGTAGAGAGACGAGTAGCGACATAGGTAGACTGACGGGTAGCGAAACGAATAGACAGACGGCTAGAGAGAAAGGTAAAAAGAGGGTTGACAGAGGGGTAGCGAGATGGGTCACGAGACGGGTAGCAACAACGGTAGACAGGAATGTAGCGAGAAAGGTTGCGAGATGCGTAGCGTGGTAGATAAAGAGACGAGTAGAGAGATGAGTACAGAGACGAGTTGACTGACGGGTAATGAGATTGGTAGCGAGTCGGGTACAAAAACAGACGGATAGTGAGACGGGTATACAGACGAGCAGAGAGACAGTAGATGGGTACGGAGATGGGTAGTGAGGCGCATAGCCAGACGGGTAGAGAGACAGATAGACAAGTTGTGAGACAGATAGACAAATGGGTAGCGAAGTGGATAGAGACACGGCTAGACATACAAATAGTTAGACGGATAGACAGACGGTTAGAGAAATAAATTGGCGGGTAGCGAGACCGGTAGAGAAATATAGAGACAGGTAGCGAGACGTGTAGAGAGATAGACAATCGGTTAGATAGACGGGCAGAAGAACTGATAGGGAAACAGACAGATTGTGGAGAGACAGACAGACAGGCAAAAGAAAAGTCTGCGGATTGGCGCAGTAAAGGCGCATTAAAGGCGCAGGGGGCAGAGCCACCTAGAGAATAATCAAGAAGTATCTGTTAAGCTTAACTTTGAAATATATATAATTTTTCAATTTTGCCGATATGGAGATTTAATGTAAAAGTTATTTTACAGAAGTCATCGAAAGATTTTTTGTATACTTTAATAGTAATTTAGACTATAGTTTTGCAATCTGGTTTGTAGCAAAGCATGCTATCAATGTGGTTTGAAGTGTAAGAGTTTCTATAAACAGTTATACAAATAATAGATATATAATCAAGGAAGAAAAAATTTAAATTCACACACAAAAAAAGGTGCAACAATGAAATTAAATTTGCATTAAGCCACGCTTGATAGAATAATCTAATGGCTGCAAATCCAATTACGTAACTTAAAAAAATTTGGCGTTTTAAAAGATCCGGCGTTTTTTTTTTCAAGTTTTGCGCAATACGCGCTTATGAAAATGAGATTCTTTGCCACATGTTAAAATAAATTATGACAACACATCTGATGAATGGTACTTCTTTTCTATTTTTTTAACAGTGTATATGAATTTATATATGATATTTTGTAATTCTATCATTTAATTTGCTATTTTTCTTTATATTGTAATTGTTAACCCTATGTTCTCAGCAATATCACTCAGACTAATCCCTTTGAGGGAAGTCCTAGTAAGTATGTCTTCATTGTTAAGCAAGTTGTTATTGAATGCAACGTTGATGTAATATTGATGTAAATCTCAGATGTAATTTATGGTTCCCTTTGTACACATTGCCAATATTAGTTGTTAGATGTTAGATGTTAGATGTTTGATGTTTGATGTAGAAAATGTGAAAGTGATGGTGTGATATATATTTAATGTTGTGATAAAGTGATAGATGTAGTAGTGATATATTGAAGTATTAATGTAAGTTGTGATAAATATGCTGTGAAAATGTGATGTAAGGGTTGATCTAAGTTAAGATGCCTTACTATACATGGGATGGTAAACTTCCTTATCGGCAAAGTTGAATAAAAGCAGAATGCCAGGCCGAGAGAGAGACGCTGGTCGGCATGCCGACCACAGAGGATGAGCTAAAAGTACCTCGTTGCAGATATTGAAGTGGTGGTGGATCAGTATTTATTAAGTATGACTGACATCATCAGAAACTCGCGATGTTCCAAAGTGGATGAAATCAGTACCAATTATTCTTATACGTTTTAGAAGGTCCTGAACATGATTTGACTGTTTTAAGAAAACGTCTGTCCGTGAGTCTGTATGTCTGTCTATATGTAACACAAATTTCGTGTGCACTATAACTCACGAACTACTGCGTAGAATTTCATATGACGTTCTATCTTTATGTGAACTAGTGCTGATAAGTTTTTGGTCAAATTCCTCCAAGAGGGGGTGCCACAAATCGATGATTTGTTCGATTTATGTGATGCTTATACATCCAGTTTATGTGCGCAGAGTTCAACGAAAAATCATATTTAGAATCATTATTTTAGGAATCGATTGTCATTGAATTTTGGTTGCGGTCATCTAAGAGGGGATGCCGCAATTCGATGATTTGTTGGAAATATGCGATGCTTATATTAACAGTTTAAATGCACACAATCCAACGAACTTTTACCTTTAGAATCCTCATCACGAGAATAGATTGTCATTTAATTTTGGTTGCAGACTTCTAAGAGGGGGTGCCGAAATTCGATGATTTGTTTGATGCGATGCTTATATTTACAGTTTAAATGTGTTTAAATTAAATTTGTTTTCTCTCTTTCTCTCTCTCATTTTTTCTTTTCTTTTTTCTTTTTTTTTAACATTATAAAAAGATACAGAAGAGAGTGTCCCAATTTAATTTGTTTTTCCTGCATTAAAAGTCTTTATTGTCCACGATTCTATAACAACATTATGCGTTTATATATATAAACCTATTTGCTAAATTGATGTAATTTCTTGTATTATGTAAATCATTTAATTGATTTGGTTTATATAGAAGAAAGTTTTATAATGGCAACAAACTAATAGTTATAATTTTCTTAACGTAACCTCTGTAACAAAGAAAAAATTAAAATCCCATATTCTTTGCGGTGGAAGAAAATCTACGCATTTATTTTTGTTAAACTTAATTATCTAAAAAAGAAACCATTTTAACTGTAAGAGAATAATAAAAGATAAAATTGGATAAGGAACAAAATAAGTTATATAATTTTTGTAACATATTCTTTATGAGAAAACAAATCTGAAAAGTTTATTTTAAACAAAAAAAAATTATTTAGAATTTCTTTGACTTAAAAAGAAAGCATTTAGATTTAGAACATACGGAATAAAAATATTTAAAAGTGTAGAACATCAAAATAAATTGCTCAATTTTTATAATGCATCTTCTATGGGGAAAATATTTGAAATTGCAATTCTGATCTAATATTTACAGGAGAAAAAACAATATAGACTTATTTTCTTTTGGCTGAAATTTCTAAAAAGAGCATGTTAAATATATGAGAATAAAATTAAACAAGCAAAAAAAACCATTTATATAATTTTTATAATGTGTTCTTTATTTTTTTTAAAAAAAAAGAAAGAAAAGAAAAGTTTATTTTCCTCAAAGAAAAACAAAATCTATATACAAAAATTTTTAAACAAAATTCTCTAATTTTTTTGTTTTTTAAATGTATAAGAATAAAACGATCAGTTAAAATGAGAGAAGTACCAAAATAAGCTGAGTAATCTTTGTAATGTATCTTCCAAAATAAAAAGAGAGAGATAATCTTAAAAAAAAAATTGCAAGAGAAAAAACTATGCAGAATATATTTTTTTGGCTGAATTGTCTAAGAAAAAAAGAATTTTAAATGTATAGGAATAAAATAATTAATTAAAATTAGAAATGCATAAAAAAGAGCAGTAATTTTGCTAACGTATCCCCTGTGATGGAAAGAAAAATAAAAGGCCCATTCCTTGCAAGTGGAAAATGCAGAATGTGTTTATTTTTCCTTTCTTTATTCTTTCTTTCTTTCTTTTTTATTTTTTTATTTTTTTATTTTTTTGACTGAATTCCTAGAAAAGAAATAATTTTAAATCTGTACAGTTGCTCTCAAAAGTGTTCTTACACTTTAAAAATTTGTAGTAAAAAGGAAGTACCATGGAATTGAATTCGAATATGAAGTCCAATATTTTTCCACATCATATCTATGTCATTCTAAATAACACCCAACATTTTTTTTTTAAATATTGACTGATTTTCTTTTTATATAAAAATGAAAACGGAAGGAGGCAGAGAAAGAACACGCTACAAAAGTATTCGTACTCTGAAACATTTTTGGATAAATTCATAATTTAAATTATCGTCTGTCGCTTTATTTTTATTTTTGCATTGTGGTGACATTTAAAAAATCGTTTGATATTAATTTTTGTTTGCTTTCTCCGTAATATTCTATTTATTATTTAAAAATGGCTCGTCGTCTTAAGGAAATAACTAATAGCATTCGCAAATTGATTATCTTTCATCATAGTAGTGATAAATCAGTTCCGGATATTGCTAAATTAGTTAATTATTCTCATTCTACGCTGCAGATGTAATAAAACGCTTTAAAGAAGAAAATCGGATCGAAAACATGGTAAGGGAAGGTCGTCTGTCAAAGTTAACACAACATGATCAGAGATTTATAATTAGAAAAACTGTGAAATATCCATGTTTAAGTGCTGTAAAACGTGTTACAGAATTTAATAAAAAAAATTCTACTTCAATTTTACTTGAAACTGTTCGACGAGTGCTAAGATCAGCTGGATTAAATGGGTGTTCTGCCTATGGAAAATTTTTTGTTAATGCGAAAAACAGAAAGCTTAGGCTTTCTTTCACAAAATCAATGATAAATAAACCCGAACCGTATTGCAATAATGTCTTATTTTCAGATGAAAGCAAATTAAACATGTCTGGTTCCGATGGACGTTTAATTGTATGGAGAAGAAAAAGTGAAGAACTTAATTCCAAGAACTTAGTTGGAACAGTTAAGCATGGCGGTGCAGGTGTCCTTGTGTGTGTGGTGCATGGCAGCATCTGGACTAGGTAATTTGATATTTATTGATGGCATAATGAATCATGCTCTTTATTTAAATATTTTAAAAGACAATTTAAAATTATCAGTCCAAAATTTGGGTTTTGAAAACAACTTATCAAGATAACGATCCTAAGCACACGGCTCTCAACGTTCCTGTGTCTCTATAATTGTCCACAAGTTCTGAAAACACCATCTCAATCGCCGGATTTAAACTTAATAGAACATATTTGGAGGGAACTGGAGGTTAGAGTACGAAGATACGATATTAAAACGAAAAGCGAACTAAAAAAAGTAATGATCGACAAATAGGTGAACATTAATGGGAAAAAAAAAGAAAAAAAAAAAGAATTCTATTTCCGGACGTTTAAAAGGTGTTTTAGATGCTAAAAGACATCCTAGTACCCTACTACGTACTAATTTAACGAATTATTACAATATTTACTAATATGTAGAGATTATTTTAAAGTGTACGAAGGCTTTTGTGAGGTAACATTTTTGTTATTTTTTTATTATTGATTTCTTCAAAATAACGTTTGACTATGTTTTTAAAATATTTTATGTAGTTTCGTTAAGAATAAGTTATAGATCTTATTTTAAAATATATACATTTTGAAATATTAATTTTAATTAATGGATAAAGCACTATTTTATTGAAATTCGTAAGTGTACGATCACTTTTGGGAGCCACTGTATATATGAATAAAATTATAAGGGCACCAAAATAACTTACTTAATTTTTATAAGTATCCTCCCTATATATATATATATATATATATAATATCGTATAATGACTTGGTTCATTTGACCTCTTTGTACTAAAAAGTCCATTGGTTTTCTGTTTTGGAGGTTCTGCAATGCGAGTTTGCATAGTTATGGTTATGATTTTATTGAGACAAATGTCCCAAAATCATATTCTTTTGCAATGTATGGCTAATATGATGATGAAACATCTCATTTCATTTTATTTGTGGTATTTAGGCATTTGGGACTTGATAATTCTGTCTAAATTCCACAAATTTCATTTCATTTCATTCATTTAATTCCATTTATTCAATTTTTAATTTAATTTCTTATTCTTTTAATATGTTTTTGTTTCCATATTCAGTGTGCTGGGGAAGCTTTCATTGTCATCTAATTATTACATACTTAATTATTATTTCATTGTATCAGTTGGTGTTATGATAATGTTTCATTTATGGTTATATATATATATATATATATATATATATATTATATAAAGGCGAAAAAATGTATGCAGAATTTTCTCTTTTCTGACTGAATTTTCTAAAAAAGAAAGCATTTTAAATAAATAAGTGAAAAATAATTAATTAAATTGGAGAAGTACCAAAAGAAATTGCGTAATTTTTATAACGTATCCACGGTGGAAAAAAAAAGGTCTAAAAGATGAACAAAATGTATGCAGAGGTATTTGTTTTATTATTATTTCTCTAAAATAAAAAAGAAAACCTTTTAATAAAATATGTATGAAATAATTAGTTAAAATTAAAGAAGCACCGAAATAAATTACGTAATTTTTCTGTTTCCTTGCTGGAAGAAATACATATAGATATAACAAGGCGAAAAAAATGTATGCGATTTTTTTTTTTTTTGACTGAATTCTCTAAAAAAACAAAGCGTTTTAAATAAAAAAGTAAAGAATAATTAATTAAAAATAGAGAAGCATCAAAATGAATTGCGTAATTTTTATAACGTATTCTCGGAGAAAAAAGTCTAAAATGTGTATGCAGGGGTTTTTAATTTTTTTTTTCTAAAATAAAAATAAAACTTTTTAATAAAATATGTATAAAATAATTAGTTAAAATTATAGAAACACCAAAATAAATTGCGTAATTTTTATAACGTACCCTTGCTGAAAAATATATAAAAAGGCGAGAAAAAAGTATGCAGTGTTTTTTCTTTTATAACTGAATTCTCTAAAAAAGAAAGCATTTTTAAACAAATAATTGAAAAATAATTAGTTAAAATTGGAGAAGCAGCAAAAATAATTACCTAATTTTTATAACGTATTCTCAATGATAAAAAAAAAGTCTAAAAAGATGAAAAAAATATATGCAGATTTTTTTCTAAAATTATTTCTCTAAAATAAAAAGACAATCTTTTAATAAAATAAATATAAAATAATTAGTTAAAATTAGAAAAGCACCAAAATAAATTACGTAATTTTTACAACGTATCCCCTGTGAAAAAAAAAATAAATAAAAACCCTATTTTGTGCCAGGAAAAAAAAATTAAAACGTCTTTATTAAAACAATTCCTTAAAACTTAATGGCACTCGAGCGAGAACAAAGTTTCAGTGCTTATCAGAAACCTGGAGTGCACTCAGACAAGCTCATTCAAAACGTAATCAAGTCTGGCATCAGTCAAAAAATACAAGGATTCAGCCGTTTCCTCCTCATATCTAGGGAAACAAAAGTAAGGAAGAAATGCAAACGCGTGCAAGCTGTCCAAACATTCTTTCTTACACTCAATGACCAAATTTCTTCAAGTAAACCGCCCCCACTTAAAGATCGTCGGAATGAGACATCCCACCCCCCGGCAGTAACATTTATTGCATAAAAAAAGGAAGAAGAAAGATATAAATGAAAATAGCATGAAAATAAATACAACTCTTGATTCCTCTCCAAAGCCTAAGGGCTTCGGGCCAAGAATCGTCTGCGGGTCGACGAACTTCTCCTGCTGTCGAATCAATGGGATCTGCGTAGTTTCCATGGAAACGGGAACACCGGGAGCTACCTTTATGGCACCTAGGCAATGCTGATGTAGCACTTAGATCAGGATGGGGAATTTTAGTGCTGGTGGGGATTGCCCGGGCAACACTTGCTGGTGGGATCGGGTACAAATGAAAGAATAACAACAGTTTGATAGGAACGGTTAGTAAGATGGCAAAAAAAGAAACAGAATTTACCAGGAACGTTTCTTGTTTTAAGATGAGGCAATAAGTACTGTAATGGAATGCACTGCCGATAATTTTATTCCGCGGCACTTTTAATTGCATTGTTAATATTAATTTTGATGACTTTATGTTTTATCAAAATTATGGTTTTTATGATAATGCAGCCGTAATTTCCCGAAATTTCGGTCATTAGTTTTTTTCTTTCTGATTTTTATAGTATTATTCTACATTTTAGCATTTTGATAATTCGTATTTCTATTTTCAGATTGTGTAATTATGCATTATTATGCCAGGTTTATTATTATTATTATTTTCATGAGAAAAATGGTTTTTAGTAACCCAAACAAAAATGAGTGGTAAAGAAATAAAAAAATAATAATAAATATTTCAAGCTAATTATTTTATTTGAATAATATTTGTTATTTAAAAAAATAAATAAATTATTATTCAAACAGAAATAAAATAATATTAATTTATTAATTAAAATTATTATTTAATTAGCAATAAAATTCGACATTGCGAAAATTATGTTCTTGTACAGCAACTTATATTTGTGTACAATTCTAAATAAATTAATTTGAGGGCTTTTCATTCAGTTTATTTAAATTACACTGTTTACATTAACAAGTCCAATGTAGTAGTAAATTAGTAATGTATTCTTTATCAAATATAATTATATTTATTATCATACAAAGAAAGATAAACTCTTTCAAATTTTAAAGTTCTATTACATAAATTAATAAACTTGTTGAAGAAATTTTTTTTAAGAAAAGAAAACAAATTGCCACAAAAGTATAAAAAGATACAAAAATCAGTAAAAAATTAAGAACAGGAGCTCACAAGGAAGGTCTTCTTAAAGCGCATACCCAGAACCTTTTGAAATAAAAAATGCTAATGAAACTACTCATGTACGTAATAAAGGATCAGTCAAATTTAGCTGCGGAATCCCAGTAGAAAATCTACAAAAGAAATATAAAAATTTCGAGTATAGTATTTGGAGCAAAAAGACGCGATTTGGTGAGCAACATTTTCTCCTCGCCAAATTCAAGCGATTTTAATTAATGCATTTGGAAATTACTTTTTTTAAGTGGGTGTTTAAATGCGTAGTACTTTATGTGTTTAAACTTAAACGATTAAATAGTTTATTATTTTTTCTATAAGCTTATATTATATAATATGTATACAACTGCGTATTGCTTAAGTTATTTATTTTTACACGGTTTCGCCGGCTGGATAAGCTTTAAGTATATTTTAACAGTAACTGTCCATTTAAGAACGCTCTCACGATACATTTGGATATTAAATAAGTCGGCAACAATAGTTTTATCTTGTTGTCCCCGACACTAACAATATCGAAGTCAAATTAACAGTGCTCATAATCTAACATTAATTTTTATTTTGAAGCATTTTTGATCAATTTAAATTTTGCTCTAAACCGTAGAATGCGATAGTTAATTATATATATATATATATATATATATATATATATAACAAAACCGTAGTTATAAAAGTATATTCATTAAGCTAAATACTTAAACTAGTTCAGTATGAAGAGTAGAAAAATTTTTTCCCTAAAAGAGCATTTATCATAAAAGCGTACTTTTTTCGTTTTGTCGCCAACCAGCAATAAATCGCCAAAAACACGAAATTTTCATAATTTTTTACGAACGTTATAGCGAGGTTCCGCAACAATTTTTTTTAAAAACGTATATATCTTCATGAGAAGAATATTTTGTAATTTTTTCCAAAATTTCTGAGTATGCGCTTATGGACACCTTCCTTCCTTGTCTGCGATAAGTGAGATAAAAAGGGTGATCCTGGTTCTATGGAGAAGAGGTAAATCTACCGTTTTCCAAGCCAGAGGACTCGAGATTAAACTCCAAAGTTTCAAAATTTAAACTATTCGGAAGTGATAATTCCAAAACTTTTTTATATCTCATATGTGTTAATACTTCAAAAAGCGTATTTATTTATTTATTTATTTTATTTTTTATTATTATACATTTTAGAATCTAAAAGTGCCGCATAGCAGCGCCATCTGTATATAATTTACACGAAAACCTAATCAGCACCAAATTATCTCAAGGTCCAAAGAATATGAAGTTTCATGAAATTCCGTGCATTGATTCTTGAGATATGACTATCGCTAAAATCTTGTAAATCCTGAAAAATGCAGCACAACAGCGCCACTTGTTGGACGATTTACATTAAAACCGAATCAGCACCAACTTATGACAACGTCTAACTGAATATGAAGTTCGATGAAAATACAGTGAAACTTCCATTTAACGAAGTCTCAGCGTTACACTTAAAAACTTCGTTATGAAGAAAATTCGTTAAATAGAAATCAACTTAAATTCATCAAATTTTTCCTTCAGATATGACAAACAGGTATTGTATTCAGAAGCATTTGATTCAGTTTCAATTATGAAACCGTCTTTTACAAAACAGTTGTGTACGGTCGATGAAACCATGTCACATTCTCAAGCTTTGGCTCAAGCTTCATCAGTTCTGATACACAGGTTCTGAAACTAATGTTTTCACTATATTCTCTTTTTTCTGTCTTTTTCGATAATGTACTTTAAGATTTTTTTATTATTCCTTAGAGTAATGGGTGAAGTTTTGAAATTGTATTAGCAGGAACAAAAATAACTTTGAAGTTCGATTTGCATTTTGAAGCACATTCTTGTGGATGCACAAAGCTATCTTGTCTATGAGCAATGGACAATCAGAATGGTAACTGTCTGACCCTAATTGATATTTTTTGCTTCAATCCATCTGACGCCATTACGTCACTGCATCTTCTATATCATTGAATGTAAAAAAGAGATTTTGACTTCCCCCAACTATTAGCGCTGGAGTCTCGGTTTGAGAGAGTAATGATAACAAGTGCTTTTCTTAGTGTAAAAAAAAAATTGTTTTATTTAGCACCAAGCAGAATGGAAATAATTTAAATATGTTCATTTTCGTACAATCCGTTGAAATAAATTCGCATATCCATCGCAACAGCAACCTCTTAGTTTGAATTACACGTACAAAAGTGGAATAAACTTCGTTATATAGAATATATTTTTCGTAATATGGAGATTAATTTACATGCTAATGGTGTTCAAAGTCAAAGTTCTGCAGAAAATTTCGTTAAGTAGAAAACTTCGTTAAATAGGGACTTCGTTAAAGGGAAGTTCTACTGTACGTGGATTAGTTCTTGAGATAGAGCTATTGCGGAAATCGTGAAAAATTCAGCATAGCAGCGCCCACTGTTAGTCAATTTACACCGAAAACGAATCAGCACCAATTTATATCAAGGTTTAACTGAATCTAAAGTTTTATAAAATTCCGCGCATTAGTTCGTGAGGTAGAGTGGCCACAAAATTTTTGTCACGTACACATACAGACACACACATAGACAGACGTAGACTGACAGACTCACAGACAATCATTTTCTAAAAACAGTCAAATATTGTTCAAAACCTTCTAAAACATATAAATCCGTCGAAAACTGGAAGTTGGAAAATTTTCATAAATCCAATACCTTTTTTTTTTTTTTTTTTTTTTTTTTTTTTTGTAAAGATAGAAGAAAGTAAAAAGATGCCATCTGCAATAAGTGAAATTTGTAGTTACTAAGGATTTTTATAGATTTCTCTTTTTGATGAGCATTAATAAAAAAAAAAAGGAAAAAAAAATCTGGTTTAATAACGTCAATTGTTCTCACGCGACATTTTCAATCAGCATTTCAAATTTGCACTTATATGGACCAGTCACGTTGACTTTTTTTCTGTATCTTTTTGTTAGTTTATGTTTTACCTTTTAATGTTGAAATTTTTAATAATGAATCTTTATTATTCGGGTTCTACTGTATTTGTTGAAAATCACTTCATTACTAATCCTTCTGTAGACTCTTTTAAAAATCTAACAGAATAATGAAATGAAACTTTGTGCCAGTTAAAAGTCAGAGCAAAATTGAAAAATAATTCTGGGCAGTATTCCAATTTTATCATTGCGACCGTGCAATATATGTATATGTATATTGCTACAATTATCATTTTTAGTTGAAAGCTTGGGCGGCATCTGAAGAGAGGTTTCAGCCATAGGGACAAGGGACCTTCAAACTCATTTTTTTTATCATTTTTTTAAATTTTTTACTTTAAATACTATTCAAGGGCACACTGTATTCATTATGGTATATATTTATCACACCAGAAATAAAAAAAAAATGGCGAAAAATAAGGAATTTCGCTGAATATTTTAACCGTTAGGAACAACTTTTCAAAATGTCCCATGCGCATTCTATATCAATTAAAATCATCAATATATTTTATGCAGGTTTGGTTTATGTATACAAATAAAACTGTGCATCGAATTTCATGTATTTGAATATAAAGGTAAGAGAAAAATATTTTCAAAATTTTGTGAAATTTTCAGCAATTTTGTAGCATATTTCTGCAATTAATTACCTTTAACTTTTGTAATTACATTTAGTTTAAAAAAAAAAACCATGCACAGTTTTATCACATATATAATGACAAACAGCTACAAAAAAATTCAAAACATTCAGAGGAAGAATTATGCGCATGGAGTATTTTGAAATAATGTATACCGACAAAATTTTCGAAATGAGAAAAACAATTTTAAAGTTTTAGTATTGGCAAACATAATAAAATATACCTTCAAAGAGACTATAAAATCATATATATGTAAAACTTCTAGATGTTTAATGAATGATTGCGCTAAAATAATTATTTATAAACTTTAAATTTAGGTCTTACAACAATATCAATAATTTTTGATTGATACGAAAAACTACACATTTTGTGTAAAAATTGGGATGTGTAATTTCACCAATTTATCGCAAGATGAAACCACAAAATTCATCAATTCGTTGCGAAGAAACATCTTAAAATTTATCACTCAGTCGCAATAAAAAATGATTTTTTTAGTCGTACTACGGGGGTGGGGGAAATCGAGAATTTTGGTAATCTGTCGCAAGTTGAAACCGAGAAATTCATCAATTCGTTGCGAAGCAAAAATCTCAAAATTTATTAGTCAGTCGCAGTAAAAAATGAATTTTTTCAGTCCCTCAGGGGGGCGGGAGGGGGGGAATCGAGAATTTTGGTAATGTACCGAGACATTTATCAATTGGTTTCTCAAATTTATCAGTCGGTCGCAGTAAAAAATAAATTTTTTCAGTCACTCAACAGGGGTGGTGTAAGGGGGGGGGGGGAATAGAGAATTTTGGTAATCTGACGCAAGATGAAGCCGAGAAATTCATCAATTCGTTCCGAAGCAAAATCTCAAAATTGTCAGTCGCAGTAAAAATGAATTTTTTCAGTCGCTCAACAGGGGCAAGGGGGGGGGGGGATATAGAATTTTGGTAATCTGACGCAAGATGAAATCAATAAATTAATCAATTCGTTGCGAATGAAAATCTCAAAATAGTTAGTCGCTGTAAAAAAATGAATATTTTCAGTCGCTCAACAGGGGCGGTGTATAGAAAATTTTGGTAATCTGACGCAAGATGAAACCGAGAAATTCCGCAATTCGTTGCGAATCAAAATCTCAAAATTGTCAGTCGCAGTAAAAAATGATTTTTTTCAGTCGCTTAACAGGGGTGCGGGATTGAAAAACGGAGAATTTTGGTAATTTGCCGCGAGATGAAACCGAGAAATTCATCAATTGGTTGGAAATTAAAAATAAACAGTTGATTGGGAGAAGAAACGAACATCAGCTGATCGCGAAGGCAATGTAATACTGTACTAGTTTGCATTTCCGGGAGGTTGTAGCACAACAAAATGTGTATATATGCTGTAGGCTAATTGAGATATCCGGCTCTTTGCAAATAATTGGTTGTTCGCAAAGAGGCAGGCTAACTAGAGGATCATCTCTCTCTCTCTCTCTCTCTCTCTTTTTTTTTTTTTTCCAATCAGCCTGATATTTTTTAGGCTTATTGCAAAGAGCCTATACAGCGCTAGGGTAATTGAAAAAAGATAATTTGTTTTTCTATGAGCCTGATTTTTTTTTTCAGACTTATTGCAATAAGCCTATGCAATTTTAGGCTAATTAGAAAATGACAAGCTATTTGTCCAAAAATACAGTCTGATTAAAAAATCTGCCACATCTGCAGATTTCATTAATAAGGAAATTTTCATATATATATTTTTATTATAATTTTCATTCAGAGATCCTTCTTTTCTACACAATGTGGAAAAAACATTAAAAATCTGCCTCATCTGCAGATTTTATTGATGCAGCACTTTTCTTATATATTTTTATAATTAAATTTATTCAGCCTCCCATCTTCTCTATTAATGATAGGAAATCATTAAAAATCTGCCTCATCTGCACATCTTATTGACACTTCTGCACGAGGTGTTTCGAAAAATGTACCCTTAAAATAAAAATGAATGTTTGGAAAAACATCAGGTCATTTATTATTAGCCAAAAAATGCATACGCTCATTGCAATATACCTAAAAAAAAATATCCAGTTTGATTGAGAAACAAATGGTCATTTTTCAATTAACCTCACATTGTATGGGCTCTTTGCAATAAGACTAAAAATATCAGACTGATTGAGAAATAAATTGTCATATTCCAGTTAGCCTGAAGATGCTTAGACTACTTGCAATATGCCTGAAAAATATCAAAAAGGGAGATAGATAATTCTCGAATTAGCCTGGTTCTTTACAAAGAGTAGAATTTCTCAGCTGATATGACATATGTATTTAGAATTAGATTTTTTTTATATGAAATAGAAGAGACTAGGGGCTAATGGGATATTTTTTACATTTCATGCTGTAGAAAGTGTAATTCGTAAGATTCCAAGATTATTATATTTTCTTTTGGATAGACAAGTAGTACTTTAAACAGTTTTCTATTAATCCTCGTCTTTAATAAAAAGCTATGCGCTGCTGACGACTGGGTTTTTCGCTAATCGTTGCCACAGATTAATCGCGGAAAATGAAACATTTGAAGTTACTGAAAAAATTAATAGCTGGAAAAATATTCGTCAGAATATTGTTAGACAAACTGCGTTAGAAAGGTAAAAAATTGTAATTTTCTTGATATAAATTTCGAATCTAATGATTATGTCGTTTTACAAATATTGAATTTCAAAAATTCCCAAATTATACAATGGAGTATCATAGCGATAAAAACACGCATAAAATGATAATGATAACGGCAATGTGTCCTGACGTATGTACACTGACTATAGCACGAGTCACAAATTATAGTAGCCTTATTCTGTTAAAATATAAAAGTGAATTATGATGTCACGAGTGCATGATTTTTATTTAATTCTCGACAAATAGCACATTTTAGTCCACCTCAGTGAGGCATATCAATTTCATTATATCACAAGGTCAAATTCAAGGTCAATATTTCGTTTAATTAAAGGTGCATTAACCCCTTGGAGGGCAAGCACGTGGTCTAAAAATGCTAAATTTTGCGATGTTTCGACACCAGTAAATTTTAATAATGAATTTTTACCTTCTCAATCTGCAAACAACAATACTAAATATTTTTATTTAATAATACTGGTGGCAAAGTTATGTATTAAAAAGTGGTATATATTATATACCGGTGCCCCTCAAGAGGTTAAGAGAAATTGACCAGCGTAGCGGTCGTAGCTTGCTAGTAGATAAAATATTTCAGCTATAGTTTAGAAAGTGGAAGAGAAATAGCCTTGTGCAGTGAAATTTTGTTCCAGGAGACCGCGACTCCGGCGTTTCTGTTAAAAATAGATTCAATGGAATGATCTTTACATGTGTCTTTATAAAAGATAAAATAATGATAAACTATTACATTTGAAATTCTAAAATGATTTCTTTAACATTATAACATTCTTTTGGGGAGAACAGCTTCCTTTTACAAACAAAGGAAAAACAGAAATTTGAATACTTTTTCGATTGTGCAGAGTCCTACTGTGAATAAAAATAGTATTTCTTGCTTCCGATGTCAGAAACATCGGTAAATCCCTTCACATCGGTTATGCCTCATCACTAACAACGTTCGGAAGTACCCGAATTTCCGCCAGTGCATCACTAAATTGATTCACCATCCACCCACAATGCACATTTTTCTTTATAAAAAAATAATCTGCCTCTTTTCAGCCTTGCAAGGATCCAATAAGACGTGACAATAGAAGTGGGATAGTATCTAGGAAAGATTGTATGTGTGTGTGTTTTTGTTTGAACAATTCCGTTTATGTATTTTTTAAAATATTTTTCTTTTAACTTTATTCGAGTTTCACGATGATTAATTAAAATAATGTATGAGATTTTGCCTGATGCGGCTTACCGTTTACAAACAATACAAGTTTGTTTTGAGACTAATTTAAAAAGACTTGATAACACGTGGCATCAATAAAAGTATGTTATGTGGAAAAGATTGTGGTTTCTCTGCTTATAAACATCCAAACGATTTTTTTAATTAAGTATTTAAACAGAGGCAATAAGTATTTAAACAAGTATAATTATCTCTATAATAAAACCGTAAGTCATGTGACTGTCATCAACAATTCCGGAATGCCCGCTTTTCTTTTTCATATGCCAGGCGGCCATTTTTATTCAAAATTATTTTTTCGAATAAAATTTAATAAATGTTACATTTTTAGAAAGATCGTTCAAAATAAATTAATATTTGAGAGATGACTTACGTTCATTTATGTATATATTCTTCAATAACTTCAGTTGAAATTAGCCTCGCAGTTCCAATTCTCTATCCATGAAAGTAAACAACAACAACAAAAAAAAAAGATTCATTCGTCGTGAAGGTTTAAAATATTAAACCATTAAACCATGGAGATAATCGTTCGTAAAGTAAGTTTTCCGTGAAAGATTTTTTGGAGCGCTGCCTGGTGTCAAAAAAATAATTCGTACCAGTGACACAATCAAAGTTTACCATAATTATGTGCTATACAACTCAACTTCATTCTTTATCTTTTCTTGATGTAAGCTGAATGTAAACAAATACAACTCCTGTAATGATATTTAATGAATCAAATTTCGAAACAAATTGTCAGTTAATTTGGTATTTATGTATTATACGTGCAAGGAAGAGAGACCACTGAAAATTATTGTTAATCACCAATCATATTTACCATTATTAATGACCAATCGCTTTCAAAACAGTAATTTAATATACATTTACAAAATACATAACATCATTAAGTACTTTTGTGTTATTTGGGCGCAAATCTCGCCAATAGCATATTTAAAATCGCCAATACCAGCTTTTATTTTTCACGTGTGCAAATTAGAAATGATACTTTGATTTTGAAATCAAATGTTCCGATGGAACAGCTGTCGTAGACGCACCGGGACACCAAATATTAACTATAGAGTTGCAATATAGAGAGAAAAAACGGGTTGCTGTAATTAGAATTATTAGGCGGTAATGTTGGCGTGGCGTATTTACAAGTTACGCATCTTAATAGTCAGTAGACATTAAGCAGAAATGCCAAAGTAAGGGAATTATGCAGTTATGAAAACTCTGAACTATATCAAAATAGGAGAACAGAGAAAAATAAAGTCGAACAGAGATCGGCATCTAGAAGGAAGTTCGTGAATTTTAATCAGATTCTACGCCATGGGTCAAAAGTGCTGACAGCAAATATGGTTTAAAAGGAATGTGATTATCAAAACTGGCTTCCAAAAGTTCAATGTTTCACCAAACCATACTCGAAAATTACGTGTTATAATATGCACCCCGATTATGTCACATTATTCAAGACGTTTTAAATGAGAATAATGATAGATTTTCTAATCTCCCGTAATCAAGTCTACAGCCAAAGTTAGCGAGAAACAAACAAACAAACAAAAAAATATTGGCAACAATATGGTTCAGTGTAAATGTGTATATCATTAAAGACTTTCACAAAATAGACTTCAATGCAGCAAATCGTATTAACTAAAATACGCCATTTGGCAATGGATCCAATTACGGAAAACTACTTAATATGTTTAAGAATCTCCTCATTAGCAAACATATTGCAACTGATAAGCAAACGGATATGAAGCATAAACGCTTAAGTTGGTTAAGCGGTTTTTGTCAAGAAAAATGAAATACATAACAACAAAAAATATGCGAAATGTTACCATGATCGCAAAAGTTTTTGATTTGTCTATTAGAATCTTCCGGTTTGGCGAAGGATTACGGAAAAAAATAAATTATGAATAAAAGTAACGTGTTACAGTGTTATAGTGTATGTTAAATACGTTTAAGGGAGACCAAACTGGTCGCCAGTGGCGGCTAGTAATAATAATAAACACAATCAACTGATTGGTAAATCAGTTGGTGGCTACTCCATGAATATTGACTCAATGACTTGTTGACCAGTTGATTACTATACTCGTATTTAAACAAGTCTTTTTATGTATTTTTAAAAAATAATTTATTTTTTATTTTTCTTGCTTTTTTCACGAGGAAATTTAAAATCAGCGTTTTAAAAATAACTAAACATATTGCGTCTGTATTGGAAATTTAAAATTAAAAATGCATTTGAAATCAGACATTTCATAAAACTAAAAAACAACACATTAATATAACATAATAAAATAATTATAGTAAATTTTTCACGTAGTGATGGGCATAACGATTATTTTGACAAAAAAGGGAAAAAAATGAAAAGGATCCCGATAGGGATTATTGATTTCTTTTTATTTGTCATTTTCAAATTGAAATTGAATTTATCTTTTATTTCAATCGATAATGAAGACAAAATTGTGATTAAATTATGTTTTTCAGGAAAATTTGAAAAACAAAATCACATTTCTATCGTCAGGATTCAATTGTCTGTCAGCATTTAATTTAATTTATAAACTGAAAATATTTTGAATAAATTCGTCCAAATGACGTCATTTATGTAAACGTAAAAGAAAGGAGCAAAAAAATATTTATACAATTTGTTTAGCGTAAAATGTCATTTATCCTATTTTATATATAATCAGAAGTAATTTGTATCGAAAAACAATAATAATATACGTATAATTAAAATACGTATATAAACAAAAAAACGTCGAATTTGTTTCCATGGCTGTTTATGTCATTTGGCACCAAATCTCACTTTCTGATGCCCGAATTGCGCCAAGCTTTTTAAAAAAGCGTCAAGACCCCTATAATAGAAAAGCACCAAAAGCTCATTGGGTTTGTTTTCATAACTTTTGGCAACAAATCTATGTATATTAACGAATCTATCCCTTTTCGAAGCTCAAATTACGCCAAACCTAAAAGCAAAGGATCCTATACTGGAAAAGTACCCGATTTTCTTATGGACAATATTCAAGTGACATAATAAGGTGTAAAATTATCGCGGATAGCAAATTTGTTTAAATATGTCATCAATTAATGCCGAATAAATGCGGGCATGCATGCACAAAATATTTAATTAATTTTGTATGATAAATAATTATTAGAAAATTCGTATATACATATTAATTAAAATAAATAATTTACATATTTAAAATAACATGAAAATATGCATGATAGTGCACTAAAATAGAGAGAAAATTAAAACCTATTACTAAAAATGTCTATAACAGTACTTTTCAATACCATGGTTCTTAATGTTATTCACAAGCAGATGGAATTTTTCTCATCCTTAAACGCAAAGGAAGAATAGAATACAGATCGTTGTTATAAAAGTCCGAGAGGTAGCCACAATTTAAACCTAACCATTTTATACAAGCTGGTTTTCAAGTTGTAATTGATTTTACTTATCAATCCCAAAAACAGTCGTCAGTTGTCGCAACAGCTGTGTATGAGGCCATGGTAATCAAAAAATGCCCCATTAAAACTTTAAAAGCATGGCAACCCAATTACAGATTTACCAATATTTTTAAAACAAAGCATGCTGTCATGTTTTTAGAGGCTTCGAAGTCTGAGCGGGGGTTGGCGAGCGTAGCTCGCAGGGGGTAGGCCCCCTAGTATATATATATAATTTCTCTAAAACTCAAAAATATTTTTCAGCAATAAGTTCTCAAATAAATAAATAGAGAAAAAAAAATAACTGAACACTAAAGAAAAACAGTCCCTGTTCAATTAAAGCAACATCTAGGAAAGAATATGCAATATTGTTGCCAATTGTGTTTTAGTTATTTAACGGGCCATAACGTAAAATTTTAAAAATTTTGATTCAACAATGCGAATGGATGTCTCAGGCAAATTATTTATTTTGTAAATGTTTTGCAGGGAAACACTATAATATATATATATATATAGAGAGAGATATGTATGTTACGGTCAATATGATTAATCCGGTCATTGTTAATAATAACCGGATAATTCATTTTGACCGTAACACTTATATATACAGGGTGTCTCAGGATTATTGGGACAAACTTTAAGGGGAGGTAGGGGACATCCCAAGGATTCAGATTTGCATAGCAACCCATGGTCGGAAACGACTTCGTTCGCCGTTAGGTTGTGTTATTCACAATAGCATTGGAGCACCTCTAACATCTGCATATTATCGCATCTTTTTGTAAGAGGTGGTAGCAAGCTTACTTGACACTATGCCACAACATGTCAGAAGCCATATGTGGTTTCAACATCATGGGGCATCTCCCTATTATGGCAGATACCTATTATGTGTTCGTGAACATTTGAATCAGGTGTTTGGTCACCGATGGATTGGCCATGGTGGACCAGTTCCCTGACCACCACTTTCTCCTGATTTACGCAGCATAGATTTCTTTCTTTTGGGGTGCACTGAAAAGTGCTGTGTACGCAACGCCTGTGGATTCCGATATGGATTTGGTTGCAAGACTCGTCTGTGCTGCTGCGGATATCCAACAAAATCCAGGTGTATTTGAACGAGTCAGCCAATCCATGGTCCGACGGTGTAATGCATGCATGGCTAGCAATGGTTGAACATCTTTTGTGACGTTTTCACATATCATATACCACAGTACATGTAATATCTTTGACCAATAAATTATTTCAGATGATCTCAGTCTTGTGCGTTTCTTATCCCTGTCATACTACTTTCCCATGTCGTTTCGGATCATGTTGAAACCACATATGGAGTCTGACATGTTGTGGCTTAGTGTCAAGTAAGCTTGGTAGCACCTCTTACAAATAGATGCGTTAATATGCAGATGTTAGAGATGCTCCAATGCTCTTCTGAACAACACCACCTAACGGCGAATGAAGCCGTTAACGACCATGGGTTGCTATGCAAATCTGAATCCTTGTGATGTCCTCTACCTCCCCTTAATGTTTGTCCCAATAATCCTGGGACACCCTGTATATATATATATATATATATATATATATATATACATATATATATATATATATATATATATATATATATATATATATATATATATATATATATATATAAATGGGAAAATGTATAGAAATATTTTCCAGTAATGAATTTTTAATAGACCATAATCTTTTAGTTAACAAAGCAGATGAATGTCTTTATCGAATCTTCTTCTTTTAAAAAATTTCAGGGAAACATTGTAAAAGAAATGAAAAAAAAAATCGAAAAATTTCAGAAACATAAACTATTTAGAAGCAATAAATTCTAAATCAAACAAAGAAAGAAATCACTAACACATTCGTGAAAATCAATCCATATTTAATACAGGCTACATCTCGGAAAGGCTATTATTGCTGTTTGTCATTTATTGTAAAACGCGTATATGTAATCATATACAATCATCATAATACAAGAGAGTATATATTTTTTATTGAACAAATAATACGGATATTTTTATCTAATCTTTTTTGTAAATATATATAGTCAGAAAGTGACCATGTGGATAATTATGTAGCTATTACAAGAAATGTGAGTCATAGATGTGAGGAAGCAAATAGCAAGAATTATAAGAGTAGTTTAATTTATAGCAAGAAGAATAAAATACATAATAATAAACAAAGTTGTAAAAAAATGTATGACAATAATTGTGAGTTTGATAATGGTATGAAGGACGAGACTACAAGATGTGAACGGTGTACTGGTAGAGTTGCAAAGGCTAGAAAAAACCCGGTTTAAACCTGGGAATAAACCGAGTTTTTTGGGAATAAACCAGGTCTTTTGGGAATAAACCTGGGGATAAACTGGGTCTATTGGGAAGAAACCTGGGAATAAACCGAAATTTTGCAACTCTAAGTACTGGATATAATAAGTATAGTACCAGATATAAATTTAATAGTAATATGGTACAGGAGTTTAAAAAAAAGTGGTATGAGGACTGACAGAATTACAAGATATAAAACTAGGTGGTTTTATAACAAAAATATGGTGAAAAATAGGGAGAGACAAGTTCTTAAATTAAAGAAATGCATGGATAGGTGTTGTAAGGTGTGCTTGTGCGTGGGAGAGGAGTACAGTAGTATTGAAGATGATAATTGTTTGAAGTTATGTAAGGTTTACAACTGTGTCTACAGACTCAGATGCAAAATCTGTAATTTGTCATATATTGGACAAACGTCAGGTCCAATTAATAAAAGGTTCAACAATCATAAATCGGATATTAATCATTGTAAAAGTGATAAGGAAGAGCAAGAAATTGAAATTACCCACTTTAATAAACATGGTATAAAGAATATAGAATTATCAGTTCTTCATATAATTCCGAATAAGAGAGAGATTGCTGTGTGACAGAGACATGATGATAAAATATGGTACTTTTTACCCATATGGGTTAAATGTTTTGTTTAACCAGGTTAGTATATTAAAAAGCTTTAGAGATAAAGTGTTGGACATTTCTATATATGAAAGAACTAATCATGATATAAGAAATGAGGATATAAATAATAAAGGAAATTATACAGATTTAATAAATCTTAAAAACATTATGGAAATTGAAAGAGTCATACTTGGATGTGACATTAAGAATAATGTAAATGGAATAAAATTTATTATATTCAATTTAAAGAAAAAACTTATTCCAGAACTGCTAAGTTCTATGTATTTTAAAAATAATGGTAGTATTAACATCGATTTGAGTCTGGATCTGTTAAGATTTAGAGTAAGATCACAAAGTCTAGACGGATATTTGAAGCTGCAGAATAAACAAGATAAAATTGATAATAAAGTGTATTTTGCCATGGACTATATTGATCAAAAAATGAGTGTCATTAATTTTAACACAAATCTAAACAAATATAACGAATTATTGCCAGTTAAGAAAATTGAGATTGTAAAGGCATTTAGATATGATAAGCCATTGGGACGTGAAATATTTAACTATAATGGATATGCTAAAGAATTGCAAAAGGGAATTGATAGTAGTGTCTGTCATTGTATTGATGTGAAATACAAGAGTTAAAGAAATGAAATATACGGACATGTTTTAACAGGAAATTTAAATATTGTGCATAACCTTAGAAAATATATGTGTTACGGTACGAAGTATCGCCTGAAAAGGATTGTTCCAAAAATTCATGCTATACAACGCATAACGAAAAATGTAGATATTTTTCTTCAGAAATTGATGAATAAATATGGCTTACCCGAAAGTTTTTTTTTTTTTTTTTGAGTGGAAATATAACATTTTGAAGGAAATGAACAAGATTTACAATAAAAAAGGTGATAGAGTTACAGACGAATACTATAATGATTTAAGGAGTTCTATAAAGGAGCTTCAGAACAGCTTTATTATCACATACGTTGATAAAGCAAATTCTAACTATGCAATAATATGCAAACAACTATATGGAGAAAGTCTACGTGGTAGTTATGATAATAAGGCGAATTATAAGCTCTTAAAATCAAGTAAACAAGTAGTTGGTAATAGGATCAAGGCTTTCTACAAGAAATTAAATATTAAATAACATAGCAACGAACTGCCGTATCTAGTTTTAGTCCCTAAATTTCATAGATGATTTAAAAAGTAAAATTATGGATTTTTTTAAGGAGTTCAATATTACAAATATAAGCTCTGAACAGTTCACTACTCTTTTTAATTTTGTAGTTAAAGAAAATTATTTATATGACGGTAAACTGGTTTACAAACTGATTAAAGGTATTCCCATGGGTGGGAGCTGCAGCTCCATCCTAGCTGATATTTATTTATATACATATGAAACAGAAGATGCTGTAAATAAAAATGTAATATATTACAGATACATAGATGATGTTCTATTAGCTGGGGTTACCAATTCCTTGAAAAGTTACAGCTTTAATCACTATCCAAATAGTTTAAGCCTGAAAATTGCGTCAAATAATTCTAAATGTGTTGATTTTCTAGATGTAACTATATATATTTCTAATGGTGAACTGGTAACATGTATTTACGATATAAGAAATCATTTTAATTTTGATACTATTAAAATGTTACATTTCAGTTCAAATGTGCATCTGTCCATTTTCAGAAATGTTTTTATAAACGGTTTATGCCGTATTGAGAAATTGTGCTCTAAATATGCAAATATTGCTAGTAATATAGCTGAATTTTATTATACACCGTTTAACGTATTATACCATTATTATACCATTATACCGTTATTATAACGTATTATACCGTTAACACAAGGTTATCCGGTTGAGTTTTTGTCCGACCTAACATACAAATTTATAAGAAATAAAGGTTATAGTGACGAATTGTTAGGAATGTTCAATACGAGCGATGTTTTGTTGATTTGATAATTGCGGGAGTGTCGGTGTAGTGGGTTGTTTGCCGTGATGTAAGTTGAGAACTTGATGGTGTAGTCTAGTTATAGTTTGTCGGCGTAGTGGGTTGTTTACTGTGATGTAAGTTGAGAAATTGTTGGTGTAGTCTGGCTTTAGTTTGCTACCTTTCTTTATGTCTGTTTCATTCATTATCAGTCTGTACCTGTCAGGAATGGGGAGTGTTGCATGCATAAAACTTAGCTTAACCCAGCAGTGCATGCCTCAAGCCATGCCTCCTGACACAGGTTGTTTTATTTTTTCTTTGTTGTTTATTGGTTTTCCATTTTTGCTGCAATTTGTTGTGTTCTATTGTTTTGAGTTTAAGTAGTTAGTTGCGATTTCTGGTTCTGTGTTAACGTAGTTTGTTTTGTTTTATTTTCTTGTTTTGCATTTAAATGGTTTATAGTTTTTGGTTGGCTTTTGTGATAATGGTTCTGCAAGCGATTTTCATTGGAGTTTATTATATATATATATATATATATATATATATATATCCTCTTATTACGCGAGAAAATCATACATCATATATTAAATATCAGCAGGGAAGACCGAGCTGTGCTCGGTCAAAATTATCTTTGAGTTCAACTCGATTATTTTTCTCTCTGTATTATTACTATAATGCCTTTTATTTTATATAAATAGCTTGAACCACAATGACCCATAATCAAAATTACCCACTAATACATTTTTCTCGAACATGTGACCAAGCCCAATTGTCTTGTCGTGCCTGAAACCTGTAGGATATAAAATTTAGTCAAAATAGTCTGAGCCGTTTTTTAGATAAAATTAGCTTGACTCACAGTGACCCAAAAATGGCCCACTAATCGGATTTTCTCGAGCATGTGACTTAGCCCAATGATTTTCTCATGCCCCAAAACTGTAGGATACAAAATTTAGTTCAAATCGTCTGAGCCGTCTTTCAGATAAAAATAGCTTGACCCATAATGACCCATGACCAAAATGACCCACTAATCGAAATTTCTCGAACATGTGACCAAGCCCAATAGTCTTCTCGTTCCCTAAAACTGTAGTATACAAAATTTAGTTCAAATCCCCGGAGCCGTTTTTAAGATAAAAATAGCTTGACCCATAATGAAACATGACCAAAATGACCCACTGATCGAATTTTCTCGAACATGTGACCTAGTTCATCCTATCGCTACCGCGCATGTGCGGCAGCTTATTATTGCTTATTTTACTGTTTATTACTGTTAATTTTACGGTCTAATACTGGCAGCTGGCATGCCAGTATTATGCTGTAAAATCAACACCTTTTTTTTTTCTTGTAGTGTAACTCGGAAAAGGTTATTCTACATTTCCGTACTTTGTTATATAATATTTTCCTAGATTAAGAAACATTTGTCTTCTTTTACACTGTAGCAAACATTCAAACACATGCACATAAATGAACAAATTAAAATTTATCCAAAACAGACAAATATTTTGAAGCAATACATTGTAAAACAAAGAAAGAAAAAAGAAATCATTTACCAATCACGAAAATCAGTCCATATTCAATACAGACTAAATCTCTGTAACATAATAAAATATTATTGCCATTTTCCGTAAAAGTTTGTAACTTTTTGGAGTGAACAAAACGGATGCCTATATCTAATCTTCTTCTAGGAAAATATATTTTGTAGGAAATATCCTAAAATAAATAAAATAGAAATAGAAAAATTTAAATTTCTTGAAAACATAAATACTTTTGAAGCAATAAATTCTAAAACAAAGAAAGAAATCACTTAACACTCACGAAAATCTATCCATATTCAATATAAGCTACAGCTCTATAATACACAGAATATTATTTCCAATAGAATGTTATTGTCATTTGCCATTTAGTTGCGACAACGAGCTATAACATAAAACCTTGTAACGTTTTGAGTGAACAAAGAAAAATGCATTTATCTAATTTTCTTCTAGAAAAAAAAAATATTTCGTCGGAAACATTCCAAAATAAATAAAAAAATTAAAATTTCTCCGAAATATATAAAAAGATTTTGGAGAAATAAATTCTAGAACAAAGAAAGAAGAAATCATCTAATACTCATGAAAATCAGTCCATATTCAATATACGAGTTATAATTTTCCAACTGGACGAAAAATGTCCGGGCCAGGATTCGAACTTGGGATCTCTTGGCTAAAGCTGCCATGCTCATATGCTCTCCAGATTCGATTGGGATAGCTCAGTTGGTAGAGCATGGCAGCTTCAGACAAGAGATCCCAAATTCGAATCCTGGCCCGGACATTTTTCGTCCAGTTGGAAAATTATAACTCGTATGATTTCTTTACCAATTTGAATAATTGTGTTAAAATTAATCTAGTGTAATCACGCATCCAGCGTTTACTGGAGTTCCAATACCTGCAATCTATTCTGTTGAGCTGATTAAAATATTAGACCAGATGCTATGATCAATAAGGTTAACTGGATGAATTATGCCCTCCAGATTCGATCGGGATAGCTCAGTTGGTATAGCATGGCAGCTTCAGCCAAGAGATCCCAGGTTCGAATCCTGGCCAGGATATTTTTCGTCCAGTTGGAAAATTATAACTCGACTGATTTCTTTACCAATTTCAACAATTGTGTTAAGATTAATCTAGCATATTCAATATAGACTACATATATCTGTACGATAACAGAATATTATTGCCATTTGCCATTTAGTTGCGCCAATGAACTACAAGATAAAAGCTTGTAACTTTTTGAGTAAACAAAGACGGATGTATATCTTATCTTCTTCTAGAAAAAAAATATTTTTTAGGAAACATTCTAAAATAAATAAAAAATAAATAGAAAAATTTTAATTTATCTAAAACATATAATGCAAATCAGTCCATATTCAATATACGCTACATCTCTATATAATACATAGAATATTATTTCCTATAGAACAAATATTATTGTTATTTGCCATTTAGTTCCGCCAATGAGCTATAACATAAAAACTTGTAACTTTTTGAGTGAACAAAGAAGGAGGTTTTATCTAATCTTCTTCTGGGGAAATTTTTTTTTCGTAGGAAACATTCTAAAATAAATAAAAAATAAATAGAAAATTTAAAATTTCACCAAAACATATAAAAAGAATTTGGAGAAATAAATTGTAGAATAAAGAAAAAATAAATCATTTAATACTCATGAAAATCAGTCCATATTCAATATAGACTACATATTTCTATACGATAATAGAACATTATTGCCATTTGCCATTTAGTTACACCAATGAACAACTACAAGATAAATGCTTGTAACTTCTTGAGTAAACAAAGACGAATGTATATCTAATCTTCTTCTAGAAAAAAATATTTTTTAGGAAACATTCTAAAAAAAATTTAAAATAAATAGAAAATTTAAAATTTCACCAAAACATATAAAAAGAATTTGGAGAAATAAATTTTAGAATAAAGAAAAAATAAATCATTTAATACTCATGAAAATCAGTCCATATTCAATATAGACTACATATTTCTATACGATAATAGAACATTATTGCCATTTGTCATTTAGTTGCGCCAATGAACTACAAGATAAAAGCTTGTAACTTTTTGAGTGAATAAAGAAGGATGCTTTTATCTAATCTTCTTCTAGGAAAAAAAATATTTCGTAGGAAACATTCTAAAATAAATAAAAAATAAATAGAAAATTTAAAATTTCACCAAAACATATAAAAAGAATTTGGAGAAATAAATTCTAGAACAAAGAAAGAATAAATTATTTAATACTCATGAAAATCCGTCCATACTCAATATAGACTACATATATCTCTATACGATAATAGAACATTATTGCCATTTGCCATTTAGTTACACCAATGAACAACTACAAGATAAATGCTTGTAACTTCTTGAGTAAACAAAGACGAATGTATATCTAATCTTCTTCTAGAAAAAAATATTTTTTAGGAAACATTCTAAAAAAAATTAAAAATAAATAGAAAAATTGTAATTTTTCTAAAACATAAAAAGGAAATTTGAAGCAATAAATTCTAGAACAAACAAAGAAAAAAATCATTTAATAGTTATGAAAATCAGTCCATATTCAATATACGCTACATCCCTACATAATACATAGAATAGTACTTCCAGTAGAATATTAGTGTCATTTGCCATTTAGTTCCGCCAATGAGCTGTAACATAAAAATTTGTAACTTTTTGAGTGAACAGAAGGATGTTTTTATCTAATCTTTTCCCAGAAAAAAATATATATATATATATATATTTCGTAGGAAACATTCTAAAATAAGTAAAAAATAAATAGAAAAATTAAAATTTCTTCTAAAATAAACATATTTCGCAGCAATAAAATCTAAAACGAATACAAAAAACACGAGAAAATTAGTACATATTTAATGCACTCTTACATCTTGGAGAGATTATGAAATATTGTTACCATAATTGTACAACGGGCTACAACATAAACATTTATAAATCATTATGTCTACGAAACAGGCGAATGTCTTTATATATTATTCTTCTTTAAAAAAGTGTAAGAAAACATTCTAAAGAAATTAAAAAATGGGGGAAATTAAAATTTCTTCAAAACATAAAAATATTTTACAGCAATATAAATTCTAGGACAAATAAATAAAAAGTAAAAAGTAAAACTGAAACAATGCAGAAACTTATCTTCTTATTTAAATATTTACAACTTCCATTTGTACTTCCCTTAAAAGTGCTAATTCGTAAAACCATCTCAGAAACGAAATTTAATTTTCTGAATTTATAAGTAAAGAAAATATTTTCTTGTCGAAAAAACGTTCGAATAATGCTGAAGTATTTCAGCAAAATTTCCGGTTCTTTTCCTTCCATAATGCTTTTTTCTTGGTAAATTAGATTTTAGAAAAATTCTCTTATTTCATTCGCCATCAAACAAATCATTCTAGATATTTTTTTTTCAACACTCTCCGATGCTTTACACTAGACAGCACTCGTAAGTTATTCTTTCTCATTTTTTTCTTAACTTGAAACCCGCAGCTACTGGAAAGACGTAAATATTTAAATATTTATGTGCCATAAACTTCGGTAAGCTTAATGCCTCTTTTTATGACTATATGTTGCAAAATTGCCTCTTTATGTTTGGAATTTTCATCGCTTGTAATTTATAGCTTTCCTTGCCGATGCTTTGTCCTTGTAGAGTTGACTCAAAGATTTGTAAAATATGTAAAATTTGTAAATACCATTGCCATACTGTGTTTTATTTGAATAAAATTATGGTGCATAGCTACTAGTATTATAAAAAAAACGTCTTTTTTGTTGTTGTTGTTGTTGTTGTTGTTGGGGGAACTACCAAACAGATTTTAAAAGTAATGGTGGCAAAACAATGGTGATAATCGCTACACCAAATATTCTATGTGTCGGTACCAACACTCCCAACGGGGTGCAAGAGCAAAAAGCGTTCAAAAACTACGAATTTTGTGATATTGTTGGGGTTGGACACTTGAAATCAGGTATGGTGGTTACTTATAACATGTAAATTCTCGCTAATAATAATTAAAAAAAAATCGAAATTTAAAAGGGTTGAAATGAGCGGAAAACTTTCTAAAAACGTTCTGAAATTACAATTTATATGAAATTGTTAGGAATAAAAACTATAAATTTGACATGGCTTTTACTTTTAAAACATAAATTCTCGTACAGAACAGTTTATTAATAAATAAATAAATAAATAAAAAAGAATTTAAAAGGATGCAGGAGGAAGAAGACGTTCTAAAATTGCGATATGTGTGATCACGGCCAAACTCGATTCTCTCTTCCCTCATACTGCCTTCACAATCACCCCTTAGTTTCGGAATCGTTAAAAGGCTGCTTCGCCGGTAGATGGCGCGATATACTTACCATAAATAATGCTTAGTAAATGTTACTTCTATACATAAAAATACAAGAATCTTTGCAATTATTCATTATAAAAGGTATATCTAACATATGTATCTTTTGTTTCGGCATTTTCTTTACTACAAACAGGAAAAACTAAAAGATTTAGAGATAAAATAAATAAATACAATGCTTTCAGCAATTAAAAATAGTTTAAATAACACGCTACTATAAAATGCAAAACAAACATTATAAGTAAATTTCTATATTTATATACATTTAAATTCTTGATTATTTGAAACATTGGTAATTCTGAGCGTAAAATGCACAATAAAAAATTTAAAAAATAATTACTAGTTTCATAATAGTAGTAAGAAAATTAAGCAAGTTCGCCAATATCCGGCAATGAACTCATATCGATTTTTTTCTCTCAAAACATGGATTATTTTTACACGATTCTTAATTATTAAAAATATGTATATATATATATGTATATTCAAAACAATTTTCAATAAATTTAATCATTATAGGTACTGATCTGAAATATATAAGCATTATATGTAACATATCTATCTTTTACTTCGGCGTTTTCTTTACTACAAACAGGAAAAACTAAAAGATTTAGAGATAAAATAACTAAATACAACGCTTTAAGCAATTAAAAATAGTTTAAATAACATCCTACTACAAAATGTAAAACAAACATTATAAGTAAATTTCAATACATTAAAATTCTGGATTACTTGAAACATTGATAATTCTGAGCGTAAAATACACAGCAAAAAATTAAAAAAATAATTACTAGTTTCATAATGGTAGTAAGAAAATTAAGCAACTTCGCCAATATCCGGCAATAAACTCATATCGAATTTTTTTTTCCTCAAAACATGGATTATTTTTACACGATTCTGAATTATTTAAAATATATGTATATATGTGTACATTCAAAACAATTTTTAATAAATTTAACCATTATAGGTACTGATCTGAAATATATAAGCATATAGAAATATAATAGAATTACATATAAAATTAAATATTATATTCTAGTTCTGGAAAGTCATGGTATAAAAGTATATATATAAAAATAAAAATATACTTTCATGTTTCATAATATCAACAGAATAAGAAAACATATTTCGCCAATATCCGGCAATCAACTCACATCGCTTTTTTTTTCTCAAAACATGGATTATTTAACAAATTCATAATAATTTTTACAGGTTTTATTATTTTAGAGAATGAACAAGTTTTTTTTCTTTTTTCTTTTTTTTTTTTTTTTTTTTTTGCTGTAGCATTATGTACTATGAGAGAATAGTTTTTGTGGAAATTTTAGAATATTGTGTGGTTACAGAAATTACAGAATATTTTTTCAGATTTTTAAAATATTAATTCATAAATCTATCCACCCTACTTGTATATATATATGTATCTATAGGTATATGCAGATTCTATTTCTTGATTAGACTTTAAACATTGATAATTTTTACAGTGAAATATACATTAAATATTATAAAATTAAAATTAAGTAAACTTTAAAATTTTTCTTGATAAAGAGTTCTTACATGCAGATAAATTGGTTTCATTTGTAAAATACCTTGCCATATTTTTTTTAAATGATGGGCAAGAATTTTGCATATATTAATGAGCATATATTTATTTTATGCTCGTTTAAGTCACATTCCCCATAAGGGTTTTTTATTAGTCTTGGATATATCAATTCATAAATAGTTTTGACGAACGAAACGCAAAGATAAGGAAATTCTCCATTAGTAATGGTAAGTAATAGCGCCCCCTACGTTCTTCCGGGGAGAAACTCTTATTCCTCTTGAACAAAGGGAAAATGACTTTTTGTTACGGCCGTATAAAGGGAAGGAGAAAATCGAGTTAGGCCGTGGTGTGATATTCTTGGGGATAGAAACTTGAAATTTGGCATGACGATTAAGTTTAAATGCTCGCAAATGGCAATTTCTAAAATATTCGAAATTTAAATTAATGGAATGAGCGGAAAACGTTCTAAATTACTATTTATTTGAATTGTTAGGGATATAAATTGGAAATTTTATATGGATATTACTTTTAAGACGTAAATGCTCGCACAGAAGTTTATTAAAAAGGCGAATTTAAAAGGATGCAGGAAGTAAAAACGTTCTAAAATTGCGATGTCTCTGATTTGGTTGGGGATAGAAACTTGAAATTTGGCATGATGATTAAGTCTAAATGCTCGCAAATGTAGTTTCTAAAATATTCGAAATTTAAATGGGTGGAATGAGCGTAAAACGTTCTAAATTACTATTTATATGGAATTGTTAGTGATAGAAATTGGAAATTTTACATGGCTATTACTTTTAAGACGTAAATGCTCGCACAGAAGTTTATTAAAAAGGCGAATTTAAAAGGATGCAGGAAGTAAAAACGTTCTAAAATTGCGATGTCTGTGATTTGGTTGGGGATAGAAACTTGAAATTTGGCATGATGATTAAGTCTAAATGCTCGCAAATGGCAGTTTCTAAAATATTCGAAATTTAAATTAATGGAATGAGCGGAAAACGTTCTAAATTACTATTTATTTGAATTGTTAGGGATAGAAATTGAAAATTTCATATGGATATTACTTTTAAGACGTAAATGCTTGCACAGAAGTTTATTAAAAAGGCGAATTTAAAAGGATGCAGGAAGTAAAAACGTTCTAAAATTGCGATGTCTCTGATTTGGTTGGGGATAGAAACTTGAAATTTGGCATGATGATTAAGTCTAAATGCTCGCAAATGTAGTTTCTAAAATATTCGAAATTTAAATGGGTGGAATGAGCGTAAAACGTTCTAAATTACTATTTATATGGAATTGTTAGTGATAGAAATTGGAAATTTTACATGGCTATTACTTTTAAGACGTAAATGCTCGCACAGAAGTTTATTAAAAAGGCGAATTTAAAAGGATGCAGGAAGTAAAAACGTTCTAAAATTGCGATGTCTGTGATTTGGTTGGGGATAGAAACTTGAAATTTGGCATGATGATTAAGTCTAAATGCTCGCAAATGGCAGTTTCTAAAATATTCGAAATTTAAATTAATGGAATGAGCGGAAAACGTTCTAAATTACTATTTATTTGAATTGTTAGGGATAGAAATTGAAAATTTCATATGGATATTACTTTTAAGACGTAAATGCTTGCACAGAAGTTTATTAAAAAGGCGAATTTAAAAGGATGCAGGAAGTAAAAACGTTCTAAAATTGCGATGTCTCTGATTTGGTTGGGGATAGAAACTTGAAATTTGGCATGATGATTAAGTCTAAATGCTCGCAAATGTAGTTTCTAAAATATTCGAAATTTAAATGGGTGGAATGAGCGTAAAACGTTCTAAATTACTATTTATATGGAATTGTTAGTGATAGAAATTGGAAATTTTACATGGCTATTACTTTTAAGACGTAAATGCTCGCACAGAAGTTTATTAAAAAGGCGAATTTAAAAGGATGCAGGAAGTAAAAACGTTCTAAAATTGCGATGTCTGTGATTTGGTTGGGGATAGAAACTTGAAATTTGGCATGATGATTAAGTCTAAATGCTCGCAAATGGCAATTTCTAAAATATTCGAAATTTAAATTAATGGAATGAGCGGAAAACGTTCTAAATTACTATTTATTTGAATTGTTAGGGATATAAATTGGAAATTTTATATGGATATTACTTTTAAGACGTAAATGCTCGCACAGAAGTTTATTAAAAAGGCGAATTTAAAAGGATGCAGGAAGTAAAAACGTTCTAAAATTGCGATGTCTCTGATTTGGTTGGGGATAGAAACTTGAAATTTGGCATGATGATTAAGTCTAAATGCTCGCAAATGTAGTTTCTAAAATATTCGAAATTTAAATGGGTGGAATGAGCGTAAAACGTTCTAAATTACTATTTATATGGAATTGTTAGTGATAGAAATTGGAAATTTTACATGGCTATTACTTTTAAGACGTAAATGCTCGCACAGAAGTTTATTAAAAAGGCGAATTTAAAAGGATGCAGGAAGTAAAAACGTTCTAAAATTGCGATGTCTGTGATTTGGTTGGGGATAGAAACTTGAAATTTGGCATGATGATTAAGTCTAAATGCTCGCAAATGGCAGTTTCTAAAATATTCGAAATTTAAATTAATGGAATGAGCGGAAAACGTTCTAAATTACTATTTATTTGAATTGTTAGGGATAGAAATTGAAAATTTCATATGGATATTACTTTTAAGACGTAAATGCTTGCACAGAAGTTTATTAAAAAGGCGAATTTAAAAGGATGCAGGAAGTAAAAACGTTCTAAAATTGCGATGTCTCTGATTTGGTTGGGGATAGAAACTTGAAATTTGGCATGATGATTAAGTCTAAATGCTCGCAAATGTAGTTTCTAAAATATTCGAAATTTAAATGGGTGGAATGAGCGTAAAACGTTCTAAATTACTATTTATATGGAATTGTTAGTGATAGAAATTGGAAATTTTACATGGCTATTACTTTTAAGACGTAAATGCTCGCACAGAAGTTTATTAAAAAGGCGAATTTAAAAGGATGCAGGAAGTAAAAACGTTCTAAAATTGCGATGTCTGTGATTTGGTTGGGGATAGAAACTTGAAATTTGGCATGATGATTAAGTCTAAATGCTCGCAAATGGCAGTTTCTAAAATATTCGAAATTTAAATTAATGGAATGAGCGGAAAACGTTCTAAATTACTATTTATTTGAATTGTTAGGGATAGAAATTGAAAATTTCATATGGATATTACTTTTAAGACGTAAATGCTTGCACAGAAGTTTATTAAAAAGGCGAATTTAAAAGGATGCAGGAAGTAAAAACGTTCTAAAATTGCGATGTCTCTGATTTGGTTGGGGATAGAAACTTGAAATTTGGCATGATGATTAAGTCTAAATGCTCGCAAATGTAGTTTCTAAAATATTCGAAATTTAAATGGGTGGAATGAGCGTAAAACGTTCTAAATTACTATTTATATGGAATTGTTAGTGATAGAAATTGGAAATTTTACATGGCTATTACTTTTAAGACGTAAATGCTCGCACAGAAGTTTATTAAAAAGGCGAATTTAAAAGGATGCAGGAAGTAAAAACGTTCTAAAATTGCGATGTCTGTGATTTGGTTGGGGATAGAAACTTGAAATTTGGCATGATGATTAAGTCTAAATGCTCGCAAATGGCAGTTTCTAAAATATTCGAAATTTAAATTAATGGAATGAGCGGAAAACGTTCTAAATTACTATTTATTTGAATTGTTAGGGATAGAAATTGAAAATTTCATATGGATATTACTTTTAAGACGTAAATGCTTGCACAGAAGTTTATTAAAAAGGCGAATTTAAAAGGATGCAGGAAGTAAAAACGTTCTAAAATTGCGATGTCTCTGATTTGGTTGGGGATAGAAACTTGAAATTTGGCATGATGATTAAGTCTAAATGCTCGCAAATGTAGTTTCTAAAATATTCGAAATTTAAATGGGTGGAATGAGCGTAAAACGTTCTAAATTACTATTTATATGGAATTGTTAGTGATAGAAATTGGAAATTTTACATGGCTATTACTTTTAAGACGTAAATGCTCGCACAGAAGTTTATTAAAAAGGCGAATTTAAAAGGATGCAGGAAGTAAAAACGTTCTAAAATTGCGATGTCTGTGATTTGGTTGGGGATAGAAACTTGAAATTTGGCATGATGATTAAGTCTAAATGCTCGCAAATGGCAGTTTCTAAAATATTCGAAATTTAAATTAATGGAATGAGCGGAAAACGTTCTAAATTACTATTTATTTGAATTGTTAGGGATAGAAATTGAAAATTTCATATGGATATTACTTTTAAGACGTAAATGCTTGCACAGAAGTTTATTAAAAAGGCGAATTTAAAAGGATGCAGGAAGTAAAAACGTTCTAAAATTGCGATGTCTCTGATTTGGTTGGGGATAGAAACTTGAAATTTGGCATGATGATTAAGTCTAAATGCTCGCAAATGTAGTTTCTAAAATATTCGTAATTTAAATGGGTGGAATGAGCGTAAAACGTTCTAAATTACTATTTATATGGAATTGTTAGTGATAGAAATTGGAAATTTTACATGGCTATTACTTTTAAGACGTAAATGCTCGCACAGAAGTTTATTAAAAAGGCGAATTTAAAAGGATGCAGGAAGTAAAAACGTTCTAAAATTGCGATGTCTGTGATTTGGTTGGGGATAGAAACTTGAAATTTGGCATGATGATTAAGTCTAAATGCTCGCAAATGGCAGTTTCTAAAATATTCGAAATTTAAATTAATGGAATGAGCGGAAAACGTTCTAAATTACTATTTATTTGAATTGTTAGGGATAGAAATTGAAAATTTCATATGGATATTACTTTTAAGACGTAAATGCTTGCACAGAAGTTTATTAAAAAGGCGATTTAAAAGGATGCAGGAAGTAAAAACGTTCTAAAATTGCGATGTCTGTGATTTGGTTGGGGATAGAAACTTGAAATTTGGCATGATGATTAAGTCTAAATGCTCGCAAATGGCAGTTTCTAAAATATTCGAAATTTAAATTAATGGAATGAGCGGAAAACGTTCTAAATTACTATTTATTTGAATTGTTAGGTATAGAAATTTAAAATTTCATATGGATATTTCTTTTAAGACGTAAATGCTTGCACAGAAGTTTATTAAAAAGGCGAATTTAAAAGGATGCAGGAAGTAAAAACGTTCTAAAATTGCGATGTCTGTGATTTGGTTGGGGATAGAAACTTGAAATTTGGCATGATGATTAAGTCTAAATGCTCGCAAATGTAGTTTCTAAAATATTCGAAATTTAAATGGGTGGAATGAGCGTAAAACGTTCTAAATTACTATTTATATGGAATTGTTAGTGATAGAAATTGGAAATTTTACATGGCTATTACTTTTAAGACGTAAATGCTCGCACAGAAGTTTATTAAAAAGGTGAATTTAAAAGGATGCAGGAAGTAAAAACGTTCTAAAATTGCGATGTCTCTGATTTGGTTGGGGATAGAAACTTGAAATTTGGCATGATGATTAAGTCTAAATGCTCGCAAATGTAGTTTCTAAAATATTCGAAATTTAAATGGGTGGAATGAGCGTAAAACCGTCTAAATTACTATTTATATGGAATTGTTAGTGATAGAAATTGGAAATTTTACATGGCTATTACTTTTAAGACGTAAATGCTCGCACAGAAGTTTATTAAAAAGGCGAATTTAAAAGGATGCAGGAAGTAAAAACGTTCTAAAATTGCGATGTCTGTGATTTGGTTGGGGATAGAAACTTGAAATTTGGCATGATGATTAAGTCTAAATGCTCACAAATGGCAGTTTCTAAAATATTCGAAATTTAAATTAATGGAATGAGCGGAAAACGTTCTAAATTACTATTTATTTGAATTGTTAGGGATAGAAATTGGAAATTTCATATGGATATTACTTTTAAGACGTAAATGCTTGCACAGAAGTTTATTAAAAAGGCGAATTTAAAAGGATGCAGGAAGTAAAAACGTTCTAAAATTGCGATGTCTGTGATTTGGTTGGGGATAGAAACTTGAAATTTGGCATGATGATTAAGTCTAAATGCTCGCAAATGGCAGTTTCTAAAATATTCGAAATTTAAATTAATGGAATGAGCGGAAAACGTTCTAAATTACTATTTATTTGAATTGTTAGGGATAGAAATTGGAAATTTCATATGGATATTACTTTTAAGACGTAAATGCTCGCACAGAAGTTTATTAAGAAGGCGAATTTAAAAGTATGCAGGAAGTAAAAACGTTCTAAAATTGCGATGTCTGTGATTTGGTTGGGGATAGAAACTTGAAATTTGGCATGATGATTAAGTCTAAATGCTCGCAAATGGCAGTTTCTAAAATATTCGAAATTTAAATGGGTGGAATGAGCGTAAAACGTTCTAAATTACTATTTATTTGGAATTGTTAGGGATAGAAATTGGAAATTTCATATGGCTATTACTTTTAAGACGTAAATGCTCGCACAGAAGTTTATTAAGAAGGCGAATTTAAAAGGATGCAGGAAGTAAAAACGTTCTAAAATTGCGATGTCTGTGATTTGGTTGGGGATAGAAACTTGAAATTTGGCATGATGATTAAATGTAAATGCTCGCAAATTACAGTTTCTAAAATATTCGAAATTGAAATGGGTAGAATGAGAGGAAAACGTTCTAAATTACTATTTATTTGAAATTGTTAGGGATAGAAATTGGAAATTTCACATGGCTATCTATCTATATTATAAAGGCCAAACGTGTCCGTGCGTAACGCATACGTCATTTTGCGAATGGCAACAATTGACGATGAAATTTCGGTTTTGTGATTTTTGCTATTGCAATTTTTTTAATTTCTAAACATAGCGCATTTTCAATTTTTACACCGTTATAAAGGAAAATAAATTTACTTTCAAATGCAATTTGTTTGAAAACTATATTTTAATTGCCTGATATATTATGGCTTATAAAATAATTTTTAAGCATGAATTTTGAAACGCCCAATAAACAAATGGAAGAATGCTGCCATTGTAAATTTTTAAATAGTTACAGGTAGTAAAATTATTGAATTTTGAAATAAAAACGTCACAAGAATAGGGTGTCTTTATATGAGAGTAGCGTTATACCGGATACAAAATTTGATTAGTTCAGACGATTTTGGAGAAAAGGAAGCTTTGTAATAATTTATAAATTTAAAAGAAAATTACTTGTTTACACCATGAACAAACATCGGATATTTTAACAGGTAATATAAACAGAAGATATTGTTTTAGATATTGCATTTTTATGAATAAAATATAAAAAAATTATTTTACAAATTTAATAAAAATGCATATAAAAAATTAATATGAGCAGTAAGAAACAACGTTTTAAGTCATATTTCATCAGTATTACAAATAATGTTAACGGTCATTGCGAAGTTGGAAAAAAAGAATATACATGAAATTCGTTAATATCGCGATCACTATATCGCATGCATAAGATGATGAATAATAAATTAACAAAGAAGCATCACTGGATGCAGCGAACTCCCTGTATTAATAATACCAAAAAAATAAAAAATAAACAAAACCCTTGAAATTCGTTAATGTCGCGATCACTATATCGCATGTATGAACGCTTAGTACAAAAGAAAAAAAAAACTGGATGGATGCCGCATGTATGAGCGTTTCACGCACAAGAAAAGGAAAGAAACCAGTAAAAAAAAATCACTAAATGCAGCAACTCTGACAAATAAAAATATGAAAAATCTATTAGATATAGGAAAAAAATGGTTTTCGCCTGCGTTCTGTAACCCGGGAAGACCGGGTTCGATTCCCTAGTTACTTTTAAGACGTAAATGCTCGCACAAAAGTTTATTAAAAAATATAATTTAAAAGGATGCGGGAAGTAAAAATGTTCTAAAATTGCGATGTTTGTGATATTGTTGGGGATAGAAACTTGAAATCTGGCATGATGATTAAGTGTAATTGCTCACACACGGCATTTTCTAAAACATTCGAAATTTAAATGGGTGGAATGAGTGGCAAACGTTTTAAATTACTATTTATTTGGAATTGTTAGGGATAGAAATTGGAAATTTCACATGGCTATTACTTTTAAGATATAAATGCTCGCACAGAAGTTTATAAAAAAGGCGAATTTAAAAGGATGCAAGAAGTAAAAACGTTCTAAAATTGCGATGTTTGTGATATGGTTAGGGATAGAAACTTGAAATTTGGCATGATGATTAAGTGTAAATGCTCGCAAATGACAGTTTCTAAAATATTCAAAATTTAAATGGGTGAGATAGAAATTGGAAATTTCACATGGCTATTACTTTTAAGACGTAAATGTTAGCACAGAAGTTTATTAAAAAGCGAATTTAAAAGGATGCAGGAGGTAAAAACGTTCTAAAATTGTGATAACTGTGATATTGTTGGGGATAGAAACTTTAAATCTGTGAGAAATTTATTTTTATTACAGAACAAATGCATGCTTATTTTTCTTTAAAATTCTATACAGGGTGATTGATACAAAATATCGAAATGATTATTATGAAGATATATTTCAACAAAATTTTACCGTACTTTGAGCCAAACGTGTTGACACCACGACAAGTTATGAAATTGATCACAATTCTTGTCTAAACAACATTGAATCTGACACTTCATATTTCAGAATATAACTGATTTTATATGTTATCACTCACAATATTTGCTACGCACTTCCAGAAATTATTGTGATGTCATCCCATTTCACACCGAGGTTAACGAAAAAGAAAGGCTACCGCGGTGCTTAACGCGTATCTTTTTTTACAGACCGCGGGAGTCAACTGATGCTCGAATGCACCAATGCAGGTGTACGAAAAGAGCTTCACGTCACTCTAGCGGTCTGTAAAAAAGATAAGTGGAATGCACCACGATAGCCTGTCTTTTTCGTTAGCCTCGATTTCACACAAAGCAAAGTAAGTCTATTAAAATTATCGAAGCAGTGTCTTCCTTGTAAACGAAAATCCAATGAAATCCTGTGAATGAGACTTGTATTTTGATTGAAAACGGGAATTTCGACGCTATGTTCCTAATGTGTTATTTTTTGCCATTTCACTTTGTTGGTATTATTTGAATCATCCTGTATAGAATTATACAAGGAAAATACATTATTTTTCTCTACTGAATAATATGTATTTGTTTCTAGAGAATTTCATTTAGTATCAACAAAAACATTCTAAACATTTTTAATACGTATCTGTTTTATACTAAGCAGCACTCTTAAGTTATTTTTTTTCTCATTTTTGTTCACTTGAAATCCTCAGGTACTCGAAAGAGGTGAATATTTAAATATTTAGGCGCCGTAAACTTCGGTAAGCTTATTGTCTCTTTATAAGGCTTCATGTTACAAAAATGCTTCTTTATGTTTCGAATTTTCATCGCTTGTAATTTATTGCTTTCCTTGTCACTTTGTTTTTGTAGCAATGCCTCAAAGAGGTTTGGAATTTCTCCATGTCTTGTTATGTTTGATTTTAAAAGAAAGATAGGTTTGGATTAATTTGTAATAAAAATATTATAGTAGATTAGATTAACGGTACAGTGTTTTCTCTCGCCCGTGACTTCTCTTCCTTGGTGCATACAAAGTTTCCAATAATTTAGTTTCGTGTTTCCTCCGAATATGGAAAAGTTTATGGAAGAAGTATCTCCTAATCATTCAAAGAAGAGGAAAAGTGACACTACGACGTAGAAAAGGAACAAAGCCAAAGTTCAAAGGTAACGTACACCTTGTAATAACCAGGGGCTGATTAACATGTTTTTATGCTCTAGGTCAAAATACTTGTCTGCGCCCTTCCCCTTCGCTTTCATAAAACTGTAAGTGAATTTTCTCTGATAAATTTAAGAATTTTAGCTTAATATGCGTTTTTTTCCTAAGTTAAATTTTAGCTTAATATGTTGCGTGTACGAAAGTCTTTAGATAATATACAAGGCTGTATAAAATAATTCGAAAGGATTTCCATCTATTAGCAAAAACTGTTAAAAGTGAATTTTCTAACTGAACTAAATTTTAGTATGCTATGTAGTATATATGCAAATTTATAGATCATATACAGGGCTGCACAAAATAATTAGACTACTTTATACTATGGTTGGTTATTGCTAAAGCTGGATTTTCAAACGTATTATATGTTTTCTAAACTGTTTACTTATATATCTTCTTTCACCTTATGTAAGATGAAGTTTCAGACGCATGTTTTGCCGTTCTTACTTTTAATAAAATTATGGAAAAATAGCCTATAATTTTACCTTTAATATCAATTTTATAGTTTATGTTGAAAAATAAGTACATAGATATTTATTCAGATTCAGATTACAGACATATGCTTTTTTTCATATGGAAAATATTTTGGATTTTTCTTTTGAAAAATCGTGTTAACCCGAACCAGTAAGAATTAAAGTCATCCGACCCCAGCCCGACCTGTAACAAAAAAAGTCTCCTGGCTTGTACCGGTAGGAAAAGCTAGCTTTCATATTAATGTGATTAAAAATTTAACTAATTTTACTGAAACACGCGAAGCTAAAATGCTTGTAACCTGATTATAGAATATTCAATCCCAGTTTTCGTCAATACTGGATTTGAATGAGATTTTCGCCGGAATCCTTGTACTAAAATCAAACACTAAAAGGAAAAATAATTTTTTATTTCTAAATTTTTTGTGCATGTGTTTCAATTTTAAAAATTCAAAATTTTTAAGTGGCTGCAATTTTAAAACTAGCTGGCGAATGAAGGTGGCCAACGAACTCGATCGAGACCTTGGTATGTCTTGTACACATGATATCTCAGATCCAAATCGGTTCCTAAATAAGAGAGTTACAGTATGACAAATGTCATATATATATCTATACTAATAAAAGAAAGTTTCGCTCTGTGTGTCTGTTGGCGATGGCTAGGAAAATTTAGCGCACCTTGAAGTCTGTAAATTTAGATTTAGGTGGTCCAAACACTCTTCTGGTATACCTGAGCCTCAGAATTTTAAAATTTTGAAAATTAAAGTAGTTATCAATTAAAAACTGATCAAAGATCACAAATAAAAAAGTCATTATTCTGAAGCGAGCTGGCGCAAGTGCAGAAACCAATTTCCGTATCTTCCGGAACAGAAGAAAGAAAGCAGAAGACATTCTGTTTTTGTTTAAAGTATTTCTAAATTCGCCATGGACAAACGACTAAAAATACGGAAAAACCGTCTATATAGTCTAAAAGAATATACTTTTACGTCTCGAACGATCTGGTTGGTTTGAAAAAATTTCACATTTAACCCTTTCAAAAAAATAATCAAAAAGCATCGGATTCGTGTTTTTTATTTTCTTCCGTTTTCCGAGCCTTGCATCTACCGGAATACAAAAGATACGGAAAAACGAAGGTCACCAAATTAAAGAACTGTTTTTGTCCTTTTCAAAGCCACCTTTGGTTTTAAAAAATACAAAAATTAACCCTTCGAAAAAGTATATTTTCTGTATGCCGTTTTGCGATTTTGGCAATTTTTAAAATTTCGCATCGGCGATTCAGAGACAGGTACGAAAAACTAAAAATACCAGACAATATCTACATTTATTCCTTTTTCGACATATGTATTTGTTTTTGAAAAATACGAATATTAACCCTTCAAAAAAAAATTCGTGCGCAGGACTCTCTTTTGCGAATTCTGATTTTCTGCTATATATTAAATCTGGCATCGGCTTTCTAAAATAACCAAACAAAAAGCAGACACACCTAAAGACATCTACGTTCTATCGGGTTTAGGCAGAAACCTTTAGTTTAAAAAATAAATCACGTTAACCCTTTCGAAAACGTTTTTAACCGTAAGTCAATTTCGCTTTTTTAACTATTTCTCCTATCTTTAAAAATCCGAATTGGCGTTTATAAACAAGATACGAAAAACTAAAAATACCGTGCCTAATCTATATCCCTTTGTTTTCTGAAAACTGGTATCCGTTTTGAAAAAATTTAATTTTAACCCTCCGAAAAAAAAAAATCCTTTTCAAAACTCACTCACGCGAATTTCCTTTTTTTGGTCCAGATTTAAAAATCGGCATCGACTCGGGAAATACAAGTACGGACAAACAGTAGACTCCAGATCATAGACACGTTCATTTTCTTCAAATGAACGTGTCTATGATTCGTTCATTAGACGAATCATAGACAAGGAATATCTATGATGGCCAAACGTGTCCGTGCGTAACGCATACGTCATTTTGCGAATGGCAACAATTGACGATGAAATTTCGGTTTTGTGATTTGTTGGGTTTTAAATCCAATGTTGTTGGGTTTTAAAAAATATCTACATTAACCCTTTAGAAACCGATCGATTACGTAACCCACTTTCGCGATTTCCGCTATTTTGGCAATGTTTACCCGTAGTTAAATTTCAATTCTACTAGGAAATTTGGTTGGGTCAAGTGTTCTGAAAAGGCCTCTTCCAGAACAGACTGCGCCCCCTGGCGGTGGAAAGTGGAACTATAGGAGTATATCTGGTTTTATGGACCCGATTACGACGGGGTTAGGCTCATTCGACTTGATATCTATAGCCTTAAATATTTTAGCTGCACTTTCGACCGCCAGGATGCGCTTTCCGATCTTGGGTTTTATGAGCCCGATTACGACGAAGTTTGCCTCTTTCGACTTGATTTCGATAGCCTTACAGATTTCAGTCATATTCGTATAGAACAGATTATTAATATTTCGGGCCCGGGCAACGCCGGGCGGATTAGCTAGTATATATATATAATAAAACTTTTGTATATATTTATATAAAAATCAACATTTGAACGGGGGATGGTTTTGGAATTGTTGAAAATATACCTAAATTTTCCGGAATTGCTTCTCTCCGGACGGCGGCAATAGGTAGCTTTTAATTTTTGTATTGAAAATTACCTAATTAATCCAACCCGAAACTATTCTAACTGAGAGTCAAGTGCGATTCAGGTAAAATATGGTTAGTGCCTGTATTTTTTACTAAATAGTTGGATAGCGACGCTATGTTTCCGTGTAATTTTGGTTTCTTTTTGTACGCCTGATTTCTAACTTCGTTTTGTAGACATTATTTTGACTTACGCTGTAGAGTTTATTATAACTAAGAAAAAATCTTTTAAAACCATAAATATAAATAAAGAACAGTTTTTTATTTATTCTGTTACAATAACAGATAATTTTCTGGCAATCAACGACGACCATTTTATTATTTAAAAGTAACTCGTATTAGTGAGATTACATTTGAGGAGCTGAGAACCAGAGTGGACTATCCCGCATTTTAGTGAAAAATGAGTTTGAAAGTGTCAAAGCGTTGTACGTTATGCCATCTATTGGCTATATAATGAATTTTATCAATTTCGAAGCTATTCAAGTTATAAAACTAGTGTAACAGGTGGCCCAATGTAACTTGCATATCAAATTGCCACACTGCAAAAAATAATTGTTGATTTTACAGTATAAAACTGGTACCCCAGCTGCCAGTATTATACCGTAAAATGAACAGTATTAAACAGTAAAATAAGCAGTAATACGCTGCCGTGTAAGCAGAAATTAGCGCTGTAGTTCGCAGCCTTGTCCAACAAATAGGAGTGAAATATGCCAGCCAGGATATCGTTGGGATAGCTGGTAGGGAGAGCGTTAGCACGGCAAATCAAAGTACCCAGGTTCGAATCCTGGTCCCGGCATATTTTCGCTCTGTTGGAAAAAATCTCAACTATGATACTCCAACCATTGGATATATTTTGCCTAGTTGAATATGCTTTCCTCTGTTCATTCATACAACATAACATCCTTTCTTCAAGCAGCAAGTTTAATTAAAGTGTACAATTCCACTTTAGAGTTACAATTTCATTTCACTTAAAATTTAAAAATATTAAAGTAAAATTTCACTCTGTGTCTATACGCGATGAAAAGAAACAAGTGTCAATAAAAATAATAATGAGACATTTCAAAATTCGGCTACTGTGAATATGCGTATTGTCAGATTGTCACACATAATTATGGTAGGAATGAATTTATTCTCATTATTTGGTTTTATTTAAAACATTCTTTTTCAGATTATATTTAAAAATTGTTATGTATTTACTTATTGCATAGACATCACGTTTAAAACAGAAAACTATTTTGTCATTTGCTAAGAAAAAAAAGAGAATGAATGGATAAATAAAAATTGATCCAAACACATGATTCGGACACAATAAAAATTTGCGACATATATCTCTTGTAGTATTTTGCAGTTTTTGATACCAAGAAAATAAATAAATAAATAAATAGAAAAGAAAATCCTTCTTCATGTGTAGATTATAAAACACTTATCAACATTAAAAGAATACGAGGTGGAACTGGTTGAAATTCGACGAAAGAATATGTTTGAAAAGGAACTATTAGACTGAATTGATAAACCTATGTAAAATGTAATTTATTCATGCGGCATAAAATTGTATGTAATTGTAAGATGTATATTTTACGGAAAGTTTAATTTTTTTCTTTGTTAAACAAAATATAATAAGTAGAATCATTAAAAGCAAAACTCTTCTTTTTCTCAGAAAAAAGGGAAGAAAAAATGCAATAAGGCCAAATTAATTTTATCTTATGTATGTATTTTAATATTAATGTCTTTTTTTTCCTATGCCCGTTTTATTTTCAAGAAATAATCAGACATGTTATTTATACAAAAAGGAATTCATATGTGAATATTATATTATGTTCAACATATTTATGTGTTCACCATGTAAATTCAAAAGTATGCTCATAAGCAATTTATTTTAGCATTTTACTTTTTGCAGCAGTTAACTTTTAAAAACACGATCGGCGTTCTGAGTAGGGCCCGCTTAAGACATAGAAGTAGGGGAAGCCTGACGTTACTCAGCCCCCCCCCCCCTATTACTCTACCATTTGTTTTCTTACTAAATCCATTTTTCGTATGCTGCAACAATTTGAAATTTTACCATCAAAATTTTGTGCAAGCAACACTTTAGAAAGAGCGAGCTTTATAATTTAGATAAAAGATTCGTAAGGGAAAAAAATGCCATTTTAACCCGATTGAATTTTTTTTTCTAAAAATATTTTTGAAATATAAATTTGTGGGGCCCTTTGTATTCCAGTGGGTCAGCACGGGCTTCCTCGGCCTCACAATAATAATTACAATAAAAAATCTATTTTGCATTGACTAATCTAACCCTTAAAACAAATATAATTTTAAACTAAAGTTGCCAAAATACTATTTCTATTAGCTTCAACTTTTCAAATTATTGAAAAAATAAACTTTGTTCGTATAAGTAATCAGTAATATGTAATCCAGATAAGTAATTATGATGAAAATATCAATTGAGGCTCTGATCTTTGGTATTACGAAATGAAGCATTAGCAAAATTACGCCGTATTTCGCCTCCTTCCAACATTAGCGTCTCAAACTCAGTATCAGCGGAATGGAAAAAAAAAAAAGTAATGTAATAGCTTTGTGAGTGAAGATTCGTGTTTTTTTTAAACATGTGCATTTTCTGTTGAATTTTTAAAAAAAAGTTATTTTTAATTGTAATGAGCAAATGACATCAGTAAAGGTATAGTAATTTCCCTTTTCACTGTAACAGTCCCATCATTTTGAAGATTTTTTTTTAAACTTTTAAAATTTAAAATAAAATATAAAAATGAAAATATTTAAAAAAATCGCTTCTGCGAGCTCATCTACAAAAACTTCCAACTAAGAAAATAATTTTTAAAATTGGTTCAATAGAAAGCCCACTGCAAATGACGAAAAAAACTGGCTTGTGTTTTAAATATATAGATTGTTAAAAAATCTTTTATTTTCATTTTCTTTTTGTTAACAATAACTCAATCCCTATTAAGAATGAAAAGTGTTGCTAAAGGTTTTAATACATCACACGATTCAGAACTGTATGCCATAAATTTACACTTAAAAAAAAAAAAAAAAAACATATACAGGGTGTTTTTTTTTAAACTGACACTATTCAGAGCCGTCTGTAGCTCGTTCTAATAACTGGATTGACACAAAATTTTGTGAATGGACTAAGAAAACCATGGGAAAAAATATTCCAAAAAAAAAAAAAAAAGAAATTAGTTCCAATCACCGCCGATAGGGGGAAATGTGGCGCTGTGCATTGAAAAAAAACCCATCAGAAACAGACAAAATTAATAATTTGGATAAAATGCCACGTTTTATTCATCATTTACACTTTCCCTTTCGTTGATTGCAGATGAAACATCCATTATCACTTTTTCTGCCACCGGTTTACGTCCTCTGCCTGACCGAACTGCTAGCGAGCCTGTTTCTTCGAATTTCAGAATCATTGCTTTCAATACATTAACGGATAAAGGTCCTTTGCGCAGTTTATGGCGTGTTCTAAGTAAACAAAGAGCGGCTGGTGCATTGTACTGGTTACAATATAAGAACTTCACAAGTAACGCGCGCTGCGGTAACGTGAGATTCATTTTCAACCTGAGCTGAAATTGTTTCTCGGTGTTTTTCGCATGCAGTTATAACTTAAACTATTGGCGCTACTGTCGCTTGCGTAAGTAAAAATTTGCATTTTAATTTTTTGCCTGTATTTTATGCTAATTCCCAGTTGCATAAATGACGACAGCGCCACATTTCCCCCTATCGGTGGTGATTGGAACTAATTTTTTTTTTGTTGGAATCTTTTTTCCCATGGTTTTCTTAGTCCATTCACAAAATTTTGTGTCAGTCCAGTTATTAGAACGAGCTACAGACGGCTCTGAATAGTGTCAGTTTAAAAAAAAACACCCTGTATTGCGGTAAGTTCGGCCAGATGGAATAGTATATTTATCAAAAACGAAATTACACAGCAAAGATTAAAATGTTTTTTTCTCTATTTTTCTTTGTAAAATAAAAAACGAAGAAGACGAAAAAAAAAAAAAATATGTTTACTATTTTACCTTTTTTTTCTTATATATATATATATATATATATATATAATTTAGCAAGAATTATATTAGGAAATAATTATAAAACAAACTCACTGAAAAATAAAAAGATATCTTATGTAATCCCAAGAAAGAAAAATTACCAAATCAAGATTTCTCACTTTGGAAGGAGTCTCTCTCCCTTACTTCTAAATAACTGAATGGATGCTTCATTGCTTTTCTGCAATTTAACACGGTCGTAATGTTAGAAATTCGAAACTCTGGGAAGGTAATTTATTCGGACGCGTTTATGTTCGTTCTTAACGTGTATGGAAAGAAGAGTATTTCAGTGTAATATTATCGCCAAAAATAATTTATTAGAAGATATGGATAAATTCTTATGAAGGCAAATTTTTCAAAACAGACTCAATAATGATAATAATATTAATATATTTTTTAAACTTTATATTTGTTATTTATTTATAACTTTATTTAGCTGAAAATTTATTTTTGTCTTTATTATTAGGTAAATGTTAAAATGAGATAATTTAATGTAAAGTTATACAGACGTTTAATGTGTTTTTAATGATAAGGATCATGAAATTTAGATGTTTTATTATCATAACCAGTGTTGAATTCAGGGGGTGGCCCGGGGGGGGGGAAACTTTCACCCCCGAAGCCCCGCCGGAACATTTGGGATTTTATACTTTTAATGGTTAAAATGTGCAATCCCCTCATGAACTCTACAGTGCCCCCCCCCCCCGGAGTCACAGAAATCCCTCCCGGAGAAAAGTATCTGAATTCAAGACTGATCAGAACTAAGATAAAATCATTTTCAAAATTTGGGGTGAGCAAAAGGTACACTACAGTTATACAAGAAAGATATTAAGGGAAAATAATTTTAAAATGGTCTCGATATTTAATAATAATAATAATAATAATAATACCAAACCATTTTATTAAACGTTAAATGACCACTGCAATTATAAAAGGAGGATATTATTATGCAAAATAATTTTATAAGAGACACGCACTTAATAAGATATAACAACAACAACAATAATAATAATCTATTTCTAAATGTTATATCTCATTATTTAATTTAATTTAATTTAATTTAATTTAATGTAAAATTCATCCTAAAAATCTTATTATAAAATACAGATAATTCACTTTTCATATTAGACATAAAGTCGAAGAAACATTATACTTATAAAAGAAGGTTATTATAAAATAAGGTTATTATAAAAATAATGTTAAAAACGACTAAAAAATTATAAAAATCGTTTTTAAAATTGATATTTGTAAAATTGATTTTGTTTATTATTATATGGATATTAAATTCAGTTATTTTAATGAAAAATTATGTATTCATTTTATATTAATTTAATGACAAGTATTATCATCGTTATATATTTTATTATGATAAAAAGATAAATACATTTTTCAAATTCAGTATGAACTCGAGATAAAAATTATGATCACAGAAAATATATAATAAAAAATAATTTTAAAATCAAGACCCGGAATAATAATTTTTCCACAGCAGTTAATTTTCAATTGAAAATAACACGTGAAAAATGAAAATAAAATAAAAATTTTCAAAAAAAAAAAAAAAAAAAAAAAAAAAAAAACAGATGAGTATAATGTCATATTTGAAACGAAAAATGTAAATATTTTTTACTATACATGAAGCATGAATAGCAATTATGCTGAGAAGTTTTGTGTCAAAATTTATGTCATAATTAGTAGAAAAAGAAAACTAACCAGAATTATAATATTAAATTTAGAATAGAATGCGCCCAATGGCGGTGGAAAATGGAACTAAAAGATTTTGCGTGTGCTGCATGCCTGCTATACGGTGCTGTAGGCAGCAGGAACACGTGCCAGAGGTCCGTTCGGAAAGAGGTCTGCTTAGAACAGAATGAGCCCCCTGGCGGTGGAAGGTGGAACTAAAAAATGTTTTAATCATTAAAGTTTCGTTTGGAAAAATGAACCAGCGAATCGGGCGTAGCCTGCTAGTTGTTTATATTTCTTTCTTTACCTTTTGTAGATGATTACTTACTTTAAGTCAGACATGATAATTATTTACTGCGATCATCTTCAATACTGAATACAAAACCAATAATTTACCCGAACAATAGTTACGAGTTTTGTAAATGTACGCAATGAAATTTTCCTTGTAAACCACCAAACACAGAATAAATCGACGCACGTTACGGATCGAAATAATAACTCAATCTTTCTCCAGCTTTGCAAAACGCATTGTGCAAGATACGTGCACGCAATGAATAAGAAAAACTTATTCATTGCGTGACGTATATTTAATATATTTTCAGTGATCAAATATTTACACAGAATCTTTTTCTTCACCATATATAATTTAACTGGATTCCAGTAAAAAGTATTTCAATTACAGCTATTACTTTCAATACGGATTATTCTAGTCTAACTCATTAATAACGTTATTTTTTAAGTCTTATTTATTAAATGAAAGTTATAGCTTTACTTAGATACCACCTAGAGCCTAGAGGAATCAAATGGACGGCGTTGTTAAAAAGTAATATACTTGCATAATTCAGTTTCTTTTAATAAATTATTCCGTAAATTATTTAATTTAAATCATTGTTACTAGTTTGATAAGGAATCGAACTAAAGTATACGTAAATGCACATTTAAAAAAAATAATAATCTAATATATTAAAGTGAGAAGTAAAAGTCTCAAATTTTCAGTGGAAATTCTACCTTACTGCGCATGCTTCAACTTTTTTTGAAGGGTGAATAGCGCAGGAAATAGAATTAAAAAGAATCAAGAGGGTTAGGAAAAGAATAGCTCGCCTACTGGCCTCCACTGCTCATCACCCTGCCCCTAGGAAATACTCCTTCTAAATTCTTCTTCATTCTATTTTTATTCCTGCTTCCTGGAGGGAGAATCCATTCTTCCATCTGCTTTGTTTGAGAGTGGGGTGAGCAAAAGGGAAAGGGAGGGATGCACTTTCACTTATTTGAAGGCTGAAAAGAGAAATGGGGGGGGGGGGGGAGTTTTCCCCTTCTGTAGAATTTGAAAAAGGGTCGTTTTCTGGGGAAGAAAACATATTTATTTTACAACCAGATATCAATATTTCTGACGTAATTTTTACACGTGCTGTAAAATCTTTATATTTGTAACAATTAAAAATTTCAAAGGGTTTGGACAACAAAAGCATTTGTTTTGTTTAATGTTTTCTTACGAGCACTTTTATCACTAATTATCAGTATTTTTTATTTGGGGTTCATTTAAGTTTTCCTAACGGACCAGGACAACGCCGGGCGTGTCAACTAGTAATAATAATAATAATAATAATAATAATAATAATAATAATAGTAATACAGGAGGGTGGAGCTAACAAAACAATCACAAGATTTTTTTTTTAAAAAAGAAAAAAATAGATAAAATGTGTTATTTTTATCAAGAATAAGTATGCATAAAAAATTAGACATAAATATATTAAAAGAAAGTGGGTGAAAATCAGTTGTATTTTTAATATAAAAAAGATACTAAGTTCAGTAAAAGTATATTAAAAAAAATAGTGTTAACGATACTTCATCTTTCTGCTTAATGTTTTAATACTTCAAAATGTCCTAGGGAAGTTTAATGCGTCAATTTATGACGGAACGTTATTTTTATGGCAAACTGCACATCATTTTGTAATTTTAGAGCAAGAAATCTCGTAAATTAAATGAAAATAATCTGATTAATTTTTCTCTTGCAATCATGTCTGTTCCTCAACTAAAATTGCTCTCATAAAACCGACCGTATAATATAGAAGCAAAATTTAAAAGAGAAAAAAAAAGGAAAAATCTAATTCAACCATTACGAGATGAGCTTCCGTCCTTTAAATAAGTTATGGGTATGCATGATTGCTTTGCAGTAATTTAACGAGATCATAATATTAAGCATTTTATGCTTCTTTGTAGTAACATCATAAGAAGGATTTTAAAATACTTTACGGTATGTAATAGAAACAATATGAGCAGACCTTATTAATTTTGTAACGTGATTACTAAAAGTTATTATTTTAAACAAATACCTTATAAAGAACTGAATAAAATTCTCCCATCTTCTAATTCTAATGTTATTACATTCTTGTTAGCGAGTTGAAAATGTTCAGTTAATTTATTCATGTGTTTGGAAACAGGTTGATTCTTTATGAAATTTGAATAAATCCTGTAAAAATTAAGAGGAGATGAAAATAAAAAAAATGAGAAAACAATGTATGCACAAAAAAAACTACTAAAACAAAATCCCCAGGAACCAGAGAAAATTGTCGTTTTAAACATGTTATTGTCTTAACAAGCACGCCACCTGTTATAACTGTTTGATGTTCTTTATGCTTTGAAATTTTGCCATTTAAGAAGGAATTTCGTTTTAAGCCATTTCCTTTTTCACAGGTTTTACTGTATTTAAAATTAATTCACAGGCAATTTGCTGAAGTCGCATTAAGAAAATATATTAAATAAAAATGAAAATTCTTCATCTTTTTTTCTTGATTTCTTTTATGCAATATAGATCGATTAAACAGGGCAAAAATATCAGCTTAAATATAGGATGTACCATAAGTCCATGCACATCTAAGAAATTCGTAAAAAAAAATTAACAAATTGTAATATCAGAGTGCAACTAGGATCATAAGACATTAGTATCATTAGTTTCAAAACGGGGATTTTTTCGTGGGGAAAGGATAAAACTGAGGGTAATACCTCCACTCTTATTTGAAAATAAAATTGTGGTGGTTGTGGTAAAATATAAAAGTGTTTATTAAAGTTATATTTTCTCTTTTAGTTTTGAACTGATTTTTTTTTTCACTTTTGATTTTCATTTCCAAACTTAAAATTTTGCAAAACACATTATTTTAAAGTTAATTTGACTACTTGTCTATTTTACTTAATAAATCTATTTCTACTAAGTATTACTTGACTTAAGCTAAAACAGAAATAAAATTTTTATGAACAGAGATTTGTTTTTATTTGAAATAAATAGATTGAAAAAAAAATTCAAAAAAATAAAAAATAAATAAATAAAATAAAATAAATAAATAAAAATAAACGGCACTTCTCTATTATCCCGTCGACCACTTTTAATTAGAAAAAAACTATCGCCAAACTGTAAGATTAAACGCCAAAAATACAGTCCCATTTACTTGATGTCAGAAGCGTTATACGTGTTTGTTATGTCATCAAGTGGTTTTTAATTCGACATTTGCGTGTATTTTTCATTATGTTTTACCGATTTATTAGTTATTTCATTAATTAAAATAACAATTCTCTCCTTAAATTTTTATATTTTATTTATTTATTTATTTTGATATTCCAATGGCAACGTTCTCCCGTTTATTTGGCGTTACAGTTTGGCGATAGTTTTTTGTTATGAAAAGTGGTCGACGGGATAATAGAGAAGAACCAAATAAACATTCTAAAATGTTAAAAAAAATTTAAACAGCCAAAAAGTTTGAAACCACCACCTGAATTCCTAATAAAAGTGACATAAAAGTGTAATGGGCCTAGAATCCAAGTAAATATACGTAAACCTCTTCCACAGAAAGGTTATTCAATAAATCCCGCACGACACGCGACTGTAGCTTCTTTTCAGCTTCTTTTGCAAGGTAGTGAAGCTATTTGTTGGTAAAGGTTGAAACTAACACTGAAACTACCATGTGGCCATATTAGCAGAGTTGGCGGTATTACCCTGTTACCTTAGTTCAAAAAGTCTCAGAAGTAATTTCGCATTTAATAAACTCATAACAATATAACAAATTGTCGTATCGGAGTGCAATTTTTACCATATGAATTTATAAGCCTTTATGAATTTTTGAAATGTGAACGAATTTATGGGTGACTCTGTACAAGCATTTAAAATACGAAATAATGTTAACGGCATTTTATCTCTTTGCCTAACATTTTAATAGTTCGAAGTACCCTACAGAAATTTACATCTTTTAATGTATCAATTTATGGTGGAACGTTACTTTTATGGCAGAATTGCGCATCATTCTGTAACTTTTGAGCAAAAAATCTTATAAAATAAATGGAAATAATCTGATTGATTTTCCTGTAATCATATGTGTTCCTCTACTAAAATTGCTCTCATAAAACAGTTCGCAGAAATAAAATCTAAAAGACAAAAGAAAAAAAATTGTAATTCACTCATTACGAGATGAGCTTTCGTCTTTTAAATATGCTATGGGTAAGCATGAATGCTTCGTAGTCATTTAATGAGTTCATAAAATTAAGAATTTAATGCTTCTTTGTGATATTATCATATGAAGTATTTTAAAATATTTTCCGGTATGTAATTGAAAAAGAAGAAGAGAACTGATTAATTTTGTAATGTGATCATCAAAATGTATTTTTTTTTAAATCTTTTTTAAAAATCTGTTTTAAAGAATTGAATGAAATTCTCTCGTCTTCAAATTTTAATGTAATTTATTTTCTTCTTAGGAAGCGGAAATAAAACAATTAATTAATGCATGTATTTACAAACAGTTGTATTGTATGAGTACACAAACAGATGTATGATATAAAAGAAGTTTTTTAATGAAACTTATCAAATTATACATTTAGAAAAAAAAAAGAGAGAAAAAAAAATGTATACAGTATAGTGGTTGAATTAACCGGCATGTTTGGAAAATGCTGATTGGTGTATGCTGCAAATGTCTGGATAATTGAGTGCTCCAAAATCTATATCTGATGAGGGGGACATCGATGAAATAGTGAATCAGGAAAACAATTATTTGCCTATTTCCTGTCGATGTCAGTCAAACAACTCTGATTTTATTATTTTAAAATTTACATTTGATTAACTTATTTTTGCCAAATTAAAAATAAAAGTTAAATATATTTTTTTACTTAAATATAGTTTTTAAGTTTATTTTTAATAAAAAATGCCGCTTGTGCTCATTTCTGAGGTCAGTTTTTGTAACCCTTCTAACCCACCACAAAAAAAAAAAAAAAAAAAAAAACGTTAAAAATAATGCGCGGCAACGTATTACTGCTTATTTTACTCTTTATTACTGTTAATTTTACGGTATAATACTGGCAGCTGGGATGTCAGTATTATACTGTAATAGCAACACTTTTCTTTGCAGTGTAGTTCTCGAGGTAAAGGTAACATCAATGCCTGCTGTTTTACATGTGATTTATGTTGTTGATGTTATCAAAATCTGGTAATGATTGTATTTTTTATTTCTATTTTGCGACTAATGATCAATTTATTATAGTTTAGCTACTGTCGATATTATAAAAAAATGTATTGAAGTCGCATTAGAAAAAATGTGCATTCGTGTTAGCTGTTTTACATGTGATTTTTTTTATTTTTGAATCGCATAACTATTGTATTTTTATTTTTTATGTTTTGCCGAACGATCAAATTATAGTTTAGCTATTATCAAAACTATTAAAAAACTGGTATTGAAATCCCTTCAGTAATTCTTGAGAAAAAAGTACATTAACGTCAGCTGTTTTACAGTTCTTTATTTTAGAAATTGCGTAACTGTTGATTTTTTTTTTTTTTTTTTTTTTTTTTTTTGCCAACGATCATTATTTATAATTTAGTTACGGTTGATACTATTACAAAATATACTGAAAAGGCTTCAGTAGTTCTCAAGATAAAGGTACATCAATGCCATTTGTTTTACATGAGATCTCACAACTGCGGTCGCCCTTTTAACAAAATTCCTTATTATTATTTTTTATTTTATTCATATTTTTAGAAAGTCCACCATGTATTCTAATTAAATAGGCTTATCTTAATTGTAGATAATGCCTGATAAAAGTCTATTTTGGAAAAAAAATGAACTAAGTGGAAATAACTGTAATCGATATAACTGAATATTTATGTGTGATTTGGCTGGGCTACAAAAATACATCCCTTTAAGTAGTAATCCAGAGAATAAAATGTGCTTGATGAATGTCACCTAGTCACGAAGTTATTTTTCAAAGACTTATCAATAATATTTCATGTGGAAGCAAAAGTGAATTTTTATTTGAAGCATTTCTTTTCTTCACTGAAAGACGTGAAAAAAAGCATCGCCAAAGCTTAAAGAAGAAAATAAATGACGACCGTGCTTTTCAGCTTTTCAAAATGATAAAAATAAAATATACTTTGATTCGCTTTCAATCTCTTTTGAATAAATGTATTTTTACCATTTTACTATAGAAAACTCACAATCACACCAAATAACTGAGCTGGGTGAGTGAAGCTCTTATACATATATTCGAATAGTTTCTTTGTGACGCTAAACCTCTTTTAAACTGTTTGGTTAATGACCATCGAGTTCAGCACAGTGATAATGACCTACCATGGCCGGCAAGGTTTGAGTAAAAAAAAAAAAATGGACACAAATCGTATCCTTCATCAATAATTAAAGATTGCTAGCAAGCTACGCCCGCTACGCTGGACAGTTTCTCTTAACGCAGCTTTAATCAAACGAAATACTAACCTAGAATTTGATTTTGTATTTTAAAGCCATATGGACCTGACTATATATATATAGCATTATATTGCATAGCCAGTATACAAAACGGGACACATTTCCGTTATCATTATCTTTTTACGCGTGAAGGTTTCGCTATGGTACTCCAATGTGAAATTTGGTAATTTTTTTAATTCAATATTTGAAAAACGGCATAATAATTAAATTTGAAATTTATATCAAGAAAAATACAATTTTTTACCATTCTAAGCAGTTTGTCTAACAATTTTCTGACAAATACTTTTCGAGTTATTCATTTTTTCAATAACTTCAAATGTTTCATTTTCCGAGATTAATCTGTGGCAACGATTAGCGAAAAAGCCAGTCGTTAGCAACGGGTAGCTTTTTATTAAAGATGATAAGTACCATAGACTTAATGTTAAAAACCTAAATTGAAACCCGCTCGCGTGCGATTGTTTACATAATTTAGAACGTGTGAGGTTTCAACTAACAGCCCTCTGCTTTATGTACCCATACAGTGAACTAATGGTTCTTTCAAGACCTTATGCAAACTTACGCTTTGGTGTCTTACTGATAGGAACTGGAACACGATATATAATACTACCCCATGTTTGAATGAATGTTTGGAAATGAACTTGCTCAGTTCAATTTTGTGCAGGCCTTGAAATCCTGCAAATTTGAAATGCAAACTTGAAATCCTCAGTGTTACTGATTAATATGCCATATAAGATTTTGGCATAGTGGTCAAACTGTGATTAAATACAGAAGACTAAACAATGATCGAAAAAAATGATTATCGTAAGCATTGATAAAAGAATCGTACGTTGCCATTTTATATTTGTAAATTTCTATATATTATTTAATCAGAATGTTTGTAGATGTATTTTATGGATATTTTTTGTAGAAGACATTAAAATTAATAAAAAAAAAAAAAAAAGGGAACATAATTACAATAAAAATCTAATGTAAAATTTCCAATTTTATTCTTAATAATGAAATAAAATATCTATTATTTAAAAAATATACTATCAATACGCACTTTCAGATAGTTGAGTAAATTAACGACATTTAAAACAACGTATTTCATTTATCTAGTTTACATAAATTACATTTATCTGTCTAACATATTTAAATTTCGATATGAAATTCGATTCGAAATTTTATTTATATAGATTCTAAATTCAAACTACAAATGTTTTAAATACGCTTTTAAGGTGGTTCTCAAATATCGCAAATACAAACATAGCGATTTTCGAAAACACTAAAACTACCCGTTTTAATACTTTTGTCATTTTAAAGCAAAGGAAAATAATACTTTAATACGTGAAAAACAGTCCTCTTAAAAAAACATAACGAATATCTTTTATTCTCTGACTTCCGTGCCGACAAAAACATTCTACAAAAACATTTCTCGACAACCACATTTTTTCACACAGCTTAGAAAAATGCAATTTCGAAAACAAAAAAATCTTTCTCACACAGCTTAGAAAGACACATTTATGAAAACAAAAAGCATCTTTCTCACACAGCTTAGAAAGATACATTTATGAAAACATCTCCTGTTAATAGGAATTCAATTGGATTTGCGACAATCTCCCACCTTGAGTTTTCACAGGAAAACTCAACAATAGGCACAACAAAATTCAAATTAACACAAAATATGTGTAAATTATACTTACATTACATGACCAAAGTATATATATTCTTAACACTAATTTTCAAAGACAAATTATACAATTTCCTGCAAAAATTCAAACAAAAATTCAACATATTATTACAAATTCAAATTAACACTAGGAAATGAGATATACTAAAAATAAGGAAAAAGAGAGTTTATAATGTTCAATGTTCAAAAATAGTCTTATGACTGATAACGTTTTGGAACAGTCACTGTTCTGCCACTTCTCGTTCGTAATACTGGTTCGAAAGAGTGTTCTTTTGGAATCTCTAGATTGTACAGTTTTTGTATTGGTCTTAAAAGTTCACCATTTTCAGTTTTTACCCGAGCAACTCTCGGGTAACCATCTTTTCCAGAAATTAGTTCTTGCACACGAGCTAAAGTCCAATACGTACGTTTCTTATCAGACTCCACGAGAACGACATCACCAACGGTCAGTTGCTTGGCATTCTTTTGCAGGGAATTTTGTTGGCGTAACTGCCCTAAATACTCAATACGGAATCGTCTTCTAAGATGTTCTCGAACTTGTTGTCTATACTTTGCTCTTCTGTTTAATTCTTGTGCGTCAATTGCATCAAAATCTATCACACCTGAAGATCTTATTTCTTGAAGAAACATTGATGGTGTTAAAGGTGCTAGATCATCCACATCTTCTGAGACATACGTGAGTGGTCTAGCATTTACAACTTGTTCGCAGTCACAAAGAATTGTGATAAGCTCTTCATAGGATAATGAGGCTCTACCTAGTATTTTCCTCAAGATGAGTTTCACTATTTGTATCAACCTCTCCCACCAGGCAGCAGTAGGCGGATTGAATTTCCAACGAATCTTTTGTACAGCTGCTGCAGCTGAGATCTGTTCCCAATCGATGTCTGAAAAAGCTCTATCTGCACCGACAAAATTTTTACCATTATCAGAATAAACGGTCGTCGGTCTTCCTCTCCTCGCTATAAAGCGCCTAAAAGATTATAGGAAGGTATCTGTTGCTAATGACGTCACTAACTCTAAATGTATAGCCCTGTACACTGCACAAGTGTACAACACAATCCATACCTTTTTTCCATTTTTCAAATATAAGGGCCCAGCTAAATCTACTCCAATTATTTGGAACACTGCCGCATCTTGAACTCTTTCTGCTGGCAATGCAATAGGTTCTGACTCTGTCTCTGTGTACTAAATATTTTGCAACGCACACATTTCTAAACTACTGCTCGAATGGTTTTCCTGGCTTTCAGGATCCAGTAGTCTTCTCGTATAGATGTCATCAAAAGAGCCACTCCTGCATGTAATAGCTCTTGGTGTTTCCGGGAGATCAATCGATGGACTACAGGATGGTCAGACGGCAAAAGAATTGGGTACTTAAAATTGACAGTATCTTCTCGATAGATGACTTGTGTTTTTACTCTGATGATACCATCTTCATCTAGGATTGGTCTTAGGCTACGAATTTTCTCATTATTCTTTTCAAAACTGTCTTTCTGGATCAAAATCATTAATTTTCTTTCAGCTTGTTCTATTTCAAAACATGTAAGATCAGATACTTCTTTTGAATTCGGTTTTCTTGAATTACTTATGAATCTTAGAATCCATGCGATCAATCTTATTATTTTCTTGTATGATGAAAATCGTCGATAATACCAATCATTAAGTTTCCTGTTCTTGTTTAATGCTGAAATGACACTTTTCCGTTTCTCAGCATTAATAACTTCTTCATCTGGTGATTCGACACTTTGAGGCCAAATAAATTCTGGCTCAGCCAGCCAGGCTGGTCCCTCCCACCATTTTAACTGCAAGAACTGTTCAATGGAACAACCTCTGGAAGGAAGATCAGCTGGATTAAATTTTCCTGAAATATGTCGCCACTGATCTTTCTGTGACAAAGACCTGATTTCTTCTACACGATTCCAGACAAATGTTCTCCATCTATCATCTCGCTTTATCCAGCTTAAAGCTGTGGTTGAATCACATCAATAACAGATCTTCAAATTTGGAATTCTTAAATCAGCAATGACACGACTACCCAACCTGGCACCAATGCAGCATGATAAAAGCTCTAACCGCGGTATAGTTAGGTTCTTAAGACGAGCTACTCTTGCGCGTGCTTGTATAAAACTCACCAAAATTTCATTTTTCTTCTTTACTCTCAGAAAAATACAAGTAGCATATGCGTGTTTACTTCCGTCACAAAATATGTGAAGACTTACATCATTTTTCAAAATTATCTAGATTCATCCAGCGCTCAAGTTTGATGTCAGAAATTAATTTTATTCCCTGCACCCACTTCAAAAATTGTTTAGCTAAATTCTCTGGAATTAATTCATCCCATTTTAATTTCAACTTCCAGCACTCTTGTAGAATAAGTTTAGGGAGCAAAGTCACGGGTGAGGCAAATCCCAAAGGATCAAAAACCTTCTGAGCCAATGAAAGTAGAACTCGTTTTGTAGGAAAAATTTGCACTTCCTCAATAGGGCCGATTTTGCAAGATAAGGTATCGTTTTCTAGATCCCAGTTTAGCCTAGTACTGGTGTTATGTTAACTGTTGAAGTTCCAGACATAATTTGAATTGGATAATTCGACAGCCATCCCCTTAAATTGAATTTCGCGGAGGACAGTAACATTCTCGATTCAATTATGAACTTGTTTAACTCTTCAGTTGTGTTGAAACTACAAACACAATTATCTACATACAAAGATTCATTCAAAGTTTCTGCTGTAGAAACAAAATTGTCAGGTGTACTTTCAAGATGGTGTTTCAGAGTAGCCGCTAGTAAAAAAGGGCTGCAATTGATTCCGAAAACCACACGTTTATGTCTGTAAATTATATTATCCTTCCATAAAAACCGTAGATAGTCTCTATCACTGTCTGTAATACCTATCTGTAGGAATGCCTTTTCTATATCAGATACTGCACCAACAGGAAATTTCCGAAAACGATGCAATATTGAAGGAATCATTTCAATCATATTTAATCCTTTATCCAGACAATCATTTAATGAAGGAAAACTTTTCACATGAGCCGAAGCATCAAAAACCGGCCTTACTTTAGTAGTTTCACTCGATTCTTTAAATACAGGCCTGTGTGGCAAATAATGTATTTTGGTTTTTTTATTATCGACCACTCTTTCAATTATTCCTGCATTTAACCATGTATCAAATACTTCATTATAAACTTCAGTTTTATTCAAATTTGATAACCTTTTCTTCGTTGCAGCAAGCCGTTTTTCGGCCAATTCTCTATTACTAGGTAAGCGGGCATTATCTAGTACCCAAGGCAATGCTACTTTATACCTCCCATCTGAATCTATTCTTATGTTTCTTTTAAAATGTTGCATAGTTTCTTCATGAATTTCATTTTTAGTTTTAGATTCAACCGGATCAGTTATACCAAGAATATCTAGCTTCCATAAATTAGCAACGGAACTTTCGTTCCAAAGAGACGAAATAACCATAAGAGAATCATTTGTTTCAGATTTAATGCCTGGAATTTTCTTTCGATGTATTATTATTGCATAATACCAGCTGCAGCAGATCGCGAACATAAATTTGTATCAAAGTGTCTTCTCTTCCGAATCTTTCTTTTAGATGTTGAATTACTTTAGCATAATTTTCAGCCGATATAGGATAACTTTTCACAATTTGAGACGCTTTCGATTTCGGAGTAATTGCTTGCATCAGATATACGAACTTCGAGTGATCGTCTAACACAGTGTCTTCGTGAATTTTCTTGAAGGTATTCCAAAACGTTAGCCACGATCTTGAGTCCCCATCAATCGGCTGTAAACTAATTTCAGGCAATCTGAGTGTGCGGGATCCCATTCTTTCGATTTCTATCGAATTAGGTAAAAGAGGTTGATGTTCGACGGCAACGGCAGGCTTAACAAAAAAATGTCTTGCATTCTGCTTCACTTTTATTAATTTTTCATGGTATTCTTCACATGCTTCGAATTCTTTTACATAATCTTTTTCCGCAGACCCATTCGACAACATAAAATTTAATATTTCGTCATCTGTGGAACGTAATCTTGATGCTTTGTCTACTAATTGATCTAAAAGCTCTTCTATTAGATTAACATCTGGGCTTGACTGGTTAATAGCTTCGTTTAAAGCATTTAAAGTCTTCGTAAATGCGCTTCTAAGTGGCGTTCTTTTTATTTTTAACGCATCCATACTTGTACAGTTTTCCACTTAAAAAATATTACTTCCTATGTCCTTCTGTTCGGGCGCCAATTTATCGCAAATACAAACATAGCGATTTTCGAAAACACTAAAACTACCCGTTTTAATACTTTCGTCATTTTAAAGCAAAGGAAAATAATACTTTAATACGCGAAAGCAGTCCTCTTAAAAAACATAACGAATATCTTTTATTCTCTGACTTCCGTGCCGACAAAAACATTCTACAAAACCATTTCTCGACAACCACATTTTTTCACACAGCTTAGAAAAATGCAATTTCGAAAACAGAAAAATCTTTCTCACACAGCTTAGAAAGATACATTTATGAAAACAAAAAACATCTTTCTCACACAGCTTAGAAAGATACATTTATGAAAACATCTCCTGTTAGTAGGAATTCAATTGGATTCGCGACATCAAATGAGCTGCTCAACAATGCGAAACTTCTGACACATTTTCTAACCCATTTTTAAACGCAAAGGCATACAATTGGCAGGCCTGACTATTGAAGCGATTTGGATCGAAATGAGTTTTCCATTTTTTGATACATATATTACTTATCGACGTCACGTGAGGACGCGTTTTTTTTCTTTTCAAGTACTGTCGCGTCGGGAATTCGGTTCAAAACGCCGACTTTGGCAGTTTTTTCCTAGAAAATCTTCTACCTTTAACAAAAAATAGAAAACGTGTTTCAATTACAAAGTTTCTGAATAAGAGTACCTGCCAATTTGATACATTTGCGAACAAAAATAAATTTCAAAAATGTGTCATAAAGTAGCCAGTTTGGATTTGAGAACATGCTTAAACTATTCTAAACGTTGGTGGTGATATCAGAAAAAGTAAGTTATATTTCATAATTAATAAATCCATAAAATATAACCATGCTTATAAAAATTCTTCTGATGCCATACTTACGTATTCGCTCTTCCAATGAACACTCGTTTTGCATCGATACTTTACTATCGCGTCATAAAATTTTTATATGCTGTCATCTTTCATATGGGGAATATGTATATCATACAGTGCAATATTGTTCTGAGAAATAGGAGGAAAATAACTAGATTTTTTTCGTGTCGAAAAGAAGGATGAAAGGAAAGATATGACTAAAATACGCATACATTCTAAAAAATACTTAATGTGAAAATCAATAACATATTTAACGTGTAAAATATGCATCCCCTTTCAAGTCGTATATATATTTTTTCTATGTCTTTTTCAGATTACCTTGTGAAAGGAAACTAGTACAGAGTGTTTCAGTACATCAAAGCTTTTTGAAAGCATCATCTCAAAAATTCAAAATGTTATGGCTACGAAAAATTCTTCAACTAATTTTTTTCCTCAATTAAATAATACATCGTTAAATAACAATTGATATTTTTTTGTGATTTTCCAAATTAATTCATTTAGTTCTAAATATTTATTTCTAGTTGCCGAAACGTCAGTGAAGGCTTACTGTTGAGACCCGAAAAGTTTTTGGTTTCTGTCTGTCTGTCTGTTTGTCTGTCTGTTTGTCTGTTTGTCTGTCTGTTTGCCTGTCTGTCTGTCTGTTCCGCGATAACTGCCGTAAAAATGATCCGATTAGGTTGATTTTTGGTGGGTATGTTGGTGAGATACCCGGAATTAGCTGTATAGTTTTTGGTTAAATTTGGTTCATTCGTTCGAAAAATAGAGAACATTTCTTTTTAAATCATAATGCTTTCCTATGGGACTGCAGACGATTTTCAAATTTCATTTTTAACTGAAATGGAAATCGCATATTTGAATAATGGATTTCAACGTAAAATTATGGATGTTGATTTTCGATATGGAGGTTTTAAATATATCCAATAATTTTGAAAAATTGACGATACATTTATTAGAATTGAGATATTAATTGTTTAAATGATTGGAACTTTTTTTGCATCTGTTCCGGAAATATAAAACTTTTATTTTCGTGTTTTTTACAAATTTTAAAATGCATTTCTTTTTACTTTTCTCTTTAATTTATCAGTTGCCTAGCAACGATATTTCAAAGAAGATAAAAATAATAAAAGCAACACGCACTATTTTGTTCCAATAATTTATTAGCAAAATAAATTATTTTTGTATTCTATTGACATAAATGAAGAATTTATTTTAATACAAGTTTTTTTTTTAATCTAAAAAGTTACAAGGATAAGAAGTTCATAAGAATTTCAGAATATCATTGCATAAACTGTGTTTAATTTAACGCTTCTAATTTCTGAAACCTCCGAAGAATTGTATATGCCTATAAATATGTATGCAATAGAAAAAAATTAAATTGCGGATTGTAAGATGCTAAATAATATGAAAAGTGAGATTAAAAAACAGTGACTTGAGCTGACGTTGAGGCTCCTGATCTGCAGATTTACTAGTTTAGTTGCCAAAACGTCAGTTGAGGCTCACTGTGGAGACCTGAAAAGTTTTTGGTTTCCGTCTGTTTGCTTGTCTGTCTGTCTGTCTGTTCTGCGATAACTGCCGCAAAAGGGATCCTATTAGGTTGATTTTTGGTAAGTATGTTGGTGAGGTACCCAGAATTAGCTGTATAGTTTTTAGTTACATTTGGTTCATTCGTTCGAAAAATATAGAACATTTCTTTTTAGGTCATAATGCTTTTCAATGGGAAGGCATACGATTTTTAAATTTTAATATTCATCGAAAGGAAAATGATGCATTGGAATAACTGACATGTTAAATTATGGATGCTAAATTTCCGGAATGGAGATCTTAAATTAATACGATGCTTTAAAATTTGCCAATAATTTTTTAGAATTTCTAAATTAATTGCATGAATAATTGGGAAATTTTACGTATCACTTGCGGGATATAAAATAATTTTAATTTCTCATTCTTTGCAAAAATGTCCAGTGCATTTCTTTTTTTCCTTTCTTACATTAAATGGTTGCTTACATGTATGTAAAAAAAAAAAAAAAAAAAAAAAAAAAAAAAAAAAAAAAAAAAAAGTTAAATTGCGGATTGTAAGATGCTAAATAATATGAAAAGTGAGATAACAATTACTTTTAGAGCTGACGTTGAGGCTCCTGATCTGCAGATTTACTAGTTTAGTTTAGTGTAGTTATAGTTAAAAAGAAGCTAATTTAGTGTGTGCAGCATATGCATTTTGTTATCATAAATTATAAGTGATATTTTAACGTTTATAATTGTGTTAATGATTTCTCTAAAGGTCATAATGTCTACACTACAGTATTCCTTCACACATGGATTGCAATGGCACAGGGATATGTCCCAGGAATGTGTCCCGGGGCGCCACACCACAAGAATACATGTGTCATCAATATTTTCATTGAATACAATTTATTGATATTTAACGGTACTATTGGTAATTTATTACCATATATTTAAAAAAAGAACCCTCCGACAACCCTCAGGCATGTTTAGTGATTTCAGTTTGACGTTCAACTTGTAGAAATAACTAAAATTTGTTATTTTTGAATTAAAAAAGCATAAAATTTACACTTTGTATAAAATGAACAAACACTACAGCAATTGGGAACTGTGAACCGCACCGACTAGATAAAAACTCAGAAACCGCTTTGTAAATGTCTGCCAAAAAGCTACTTTATCACATTTTGTGGCGGTCAATGCGTTAAAGAACTTAACTTTTCTTCGATTTCTCATGGTTTTGTAAAGTTACTTCATTTAAATAATATATACGTGGGGAAAAAAGTAACTGTTGGAAAATATGCAAACTGAATGAAAATCCAAATTTGGCGTGGAGTGAAACATCCTGTGATTTTCACAGAATAAGTGGATTGAGCTGAAATTTACTGATAAATGTTTTCATCTTTTTGTGTAATATCATCCGTCTTTTGTTTCACGAGTCGAATACACATATATATTCAAATGTCGTTAAAAAGACACCCCGAATACGTAGATAGAAGTCAACGTTACTGGTAAATTGTTTCTTCTTTTGTGTACTATCATCCGCCTTTTGTGTCAAGAGTCGAATACACATATATATTCAAATGTTGTTAAAAATACACCCCGAATAAGTGGACTGAGCTCAAGGCTACTGGTAAAAATTTTCATCTTTTTGTGTACTATCACTCGTCTTTTGTTTCAAGAGTCGAATACACATGTGGGATTCATTTGGTGTTGACGCGCCGATAGACAATCAGTCAGCGTCATAAAGTCATTAAATGTTGAATGTCATGTAAAATGCCTCAATAGAGTAAATTTTACTTCAATTAACAATACTATAATTATGTTTGATAAATGTCCATTTGAAAAAAAATCTGAAAATACTTATTTTTATTTTTTTTCCCTGACATTAGAATTAAAAAAGGTAAATTATGTTTCATTTCGTAAAAATATCAGATAATTGTATAGAAGATCAGGGCGCTTATAAAAATATTCTGATACCAACCGTCTACATTCCCTTTAACATTTCTTTTACAGATTATTGCAGATTTCGTTTACCGATATTTTACTAGCGCCTTATGAAATTTTTATATGCCGCCATCTATTATATGGGAACACGTGTATCATATAGTGCAATATATATATATATATATATATATATATATAATATGTTTTTTGAAATTCAAAGATGTTATAATTATGTATATATATTTGAGAAATAAAAGAAGAATAACCCGATTTTTACATGTTGAAAAGAAGGGTGAAAGGAAAGACAACACAAAAATTACACATATATTCTAGAAAATGCTTAATGTAAAAATCAGTACTATATTAAACACGTAAAATATGAACAGTCTTTCAAGAAATAGGTTTTTATTCTACGTATTTTTTAGATTACTTCTTGATAGGAAACTGTAGTACAGAGAGTTTGAATATATGAAGGCTTTATAGGTTGTTCGTTGCGAAGCATGATATTAAAAAATTAAAAACGTTATAGATATGAAAGCATTATGTTTTCAAATGATTTTCTTTTACTATCTTTCTGTTTCTTTCTCTATTTTCTTTTTCTATCTTTCGCACCATCTCAGGTATTTGCACACTTAACTTGAATTCCATCTAAGAAAAAAGAGAAACTGTTGGAAATACTGAAATTGAACGAAAATTCAAATTTGACTTAGAGTGAGACACAATGTATTTTTGACTTACTTTCGCCCAAGTTTCATAGCAAATATTTTTTCATCTTGTTGTATACAACTGTTCTATTCTAAATCTGTTCAATATATAGGGTGAACCAAAAGTCTTGCCCTGATTATAAATATTTATTGTGCTCAAACTATTAAAATTAGACATATGTTTATTTGGAAACATTGTAAGTGCTGTTATAATTTTTTTATAAGACCACATACCTCAGTAAATTTCAACGTGTGCCCTCTTGGTAGCTCGGAGAATGTCTAAGCGGTGTTCTAGTTCCCGTCAAGTGTTCTTTAACATGTCTTCTGTTACAGTACACACGACGGCTTGTATCCTTAGTCTTCCGTACTTCGACGTCAGCAATTGCAGTGGCAAAGACTCTGTCCTTGATATAGCCCCCCCCTCCCCCCCCCAAAAAAAAAAAAATCCAGAGGAGTAATATCTGGCCGAAAATTAGGTCTTCCTAAGTCACTCTTAAATTCTTGAATAGAGATCCTACATTAGAGAGAGATTGGACATTGACGAAATGTCCACCATGTAAGTTCCAAAGCAGGTGGAACGCAGTAGAATGCAATGTATTTTCATGACTATCTGAAGGCATATAAAACAAACTTTTCATGTTTTAATACAATAAAAAGTGTTAGACCGTGATGAAAATACATTGCGTTCTACTGCGTTCCACCTGCTTTGAAACTTACATGGCGGACATTTCGTCAATGTCCAATCTCTCTCTAATGTAGGATCTCTACTCTTGAAGGAGCATTCGCGTCATCTATTGCAAAAAAACTATTAAAACTGACCTATCCAATGATGCAACAAGTTATTATACAAATGGTTGTTTACATTATTATACAAATGGTTATTTTGTAATGAGTTATTATAATCAGGGCAAGAATTTTGGTTCACCTTGTACTTTAATCATTTTAAATTCATTAAGAATAATAAGTATGTTTAACAAATGCCAATGTAAGAATAAAGTATTGAAAATGTTTAAAAATATTGTTTAAATGTTGATATCGGAATAAGAAAAATAAATTTTATTTTCTTCTTCAAAATACTTGATAAACTTCTTTTCAACGTTTATTACACCACGGTACACACCCACACGTTGAAATTATATTTTCGTGGCACACTTGAATGATGATTTAAAAAAAATAACATATGAAAGGAATATATATATATTTCAATTTTTTTTATAAGCACAAACAGAATGCATCATAACAGCTGATAAAAACATAATATTTTATTATATATTTATTCTAAATAACGATTAATTCTAAAAAATATATCTTTGTTACATATATTATTTGAAATGAGGTACCTGATTTTTTTTTTTTAGAATATATGCTTTGCAAGATCGAATATTCATGTAGGCATATTCGTAAATTTTATATCAAGAAGTGTAAGTCGGCTAAAATATTTTCAAAATTTGTGTACTTATAGACTTAATATTTATACAGTTTGCTCAAATACATTTTCATCCAATTTACAATGAATGAAAATCATAAATTCAAGTATTTCGAGTGTATTTCTATCTCTGTTTTTTATAGAGAAATATTTTTTCTCATAAAGAATAAGTATGTAAAAACACTAAAATAAACCTACGCAAAATTATTTTTTGTTACTCTAAATCTCATCACAAAATGAATAGCGTAGTTTAAGTAGTATGCATCGTTATATAAAAAAAAGGCTTTCAAAACTGAAACTAAAAGACCCAACCAGAAATTCGTAGATTCCCGAGATGTAGCACAGGTAAAAACCATTTTTTAAATTGAAAGTAATATATTTTTTTACATTTAATATATATATATATATATATATATATATATATATATATATTAGGCTTGCTCACTAACAACAGCAAAAAGCATTTGTATATGAAAAATATTACCTATGTATTCAAATAAAGTTTTAAAATTGATTAAAAACGATACTTTTTTGTATTAGCCGCATGACGAGAAATCGTCAAAGATTTTGCTATTTACAGCATCCTTTTAGATTCTGATAATTTCAGTGGTTTAAGTGGTATAGTTCGATTACATGTCTCATAGAGGAGCAGGGTCCATAAGACGTGTTTTTGGCCCATGAAAGAGGCGAAAATTCGATTCTGTTATACAGACTTCATTATTTCACTTTTTAATGTTAGAAGGTTTATTCTTTACGATTTCAACAATAACTTTTGCATTTTGTTCGGATTTATATGACTTACACAACCTCAAAGTTCGTATTATTCGTAGTTTTGATGCAAAATACGCATTTTTTCCTAATTTTACCTCAATTATTTATATGAGCGCAATCGTGCAACACTTTCTTCTTTACATATATTATAAAACACATCAAAATATACAACATATGTAAAAATAAAAGTGTTGAAAAGCTGCGCTCATAATAAAATATTATAGAGAGTTGATTAACTGCATTCCTTCATGTCACTAAAAGACTTTAGGATGCAGCGGCGTGGTTAAACGTGTTAAAATGAACGTAACTATTGCTAATAAGCATGAACATGCAATAGAGAAGCACTTCAAACGAAATAGTGTTAATATCAAGTCGCGACTTTGTAAGTAAATATGATAATGTAAACAGCCCGTATAGAACCCTGTACAGTATATACCAGCATGGATTCAGTACAACAACTGTTATTCGCCGCCGATTAATTTTTGTTATTGTCAGTGTAAAGTAGAATCCCGCGTGTAGTGGGTTCTTGTGCGCATATTGCAACCGTTTTGTGGTATTTGGGATACCAAAGGCATCTGACAGAAGAAAAGCCTCACAAAGCTGACTAAAAGTACTATGTTTTGGATGCTGCTACCTCCCATTGGTCAGAAAGTGAGCAATCAATAGTCTGATTAATTAGTTTTTATCATATTTTACATGTTTTGTTCATCCCATAATGTTTAATTAATATTCCAATATCTTAAAATATTTAATGTCATGTCTACTTTATGTCATGTAATATGTTGTTATTAAACGTTTCAACATGTCACTCTATATTTTTATAATTTATATGACCTACCCTAACACATACATAAATATAAGCATCAAACTCTTTTGGGCCAAAAACGCCATGGACCCTGATCCTTTGTATTTTATTTATGTTATTTTATTTATTTATTGCTGAAGTTTTAATTTCGTTATGGGATATTAGCCGGAAACAAATGCTGAACTATTTAGATTTAGATTGTTTTAAGTGCAAACGTGTTAATCTATCGTAATAGGGCTTCAAGTGATAGAGATAGATTTTTAAAAAAATTATGCTTGAAAATTCATTTTAAAACTACAAAATATTCAGTAAATTGAGACGTACAGTTCTAAAAAATATTGCATTTGAAAGAACATTTTCTTCCTATTTGATGGTGTAAAAATTTAAATTATGCGACGTTTAGAAGTTTAAAAAAGTTGAAGTAAATGCGAAATTTCTTGGTCAGGTGTTGCCACTGTCAATATGACTTCAGCGTTACTCACGGACATTTTGTTTTATAATATAGATTTTAATAGAATATACCTGAATATTACCATGGCACACCTGAGATTCTTTAACATTAGTGTGCCGCGACCCACCGGTTGAAATCCTCTGTTAGACACTGAAAAAAATTGTTGGATCTACAGTATAATACTGGCATCCCAGCTGCTAGTATTATACAGTAAAATTAACAGTAATAAACAGTAAAATAAGCAATAATACGCAGCCGCGCAACACCGTAAAATCAGCATTTTTTTCAGTGCAGAAGATTAGCACGCTTAGAAACATATTCTGATACCGATCTTATACTATGTTCGTACTACCATTAAATATTTTTCAGAGAACAATATTTTGCTATCGCGTCATAAAAGTTTTATATGCTGTCATCTTTCATATGGTAACTTGCATATGATACAGTGCAATATTCTTCCGAGAAATAGGAGAAGAATAAGCAGATCTCTTCGTGTCGAAAAGATATGACTAAAAATACGCATGTATTCTAAAAAAATCCTTAATGTAAAGATCAATAATACATTAAACGTGTAAAATATCATCACACTTTCAAACAGTATATATTTTTTCTACATCTTCTGAGATTACATTTTGAAAGAAAACTAGTATAGGATGTTTCAATATATCACAGGCTTTACCGTTGAAAAGCATGAACTTAAAAAAAATCAAAATGTTATGAATATTAAAGCATCTACACATATGATCTATACGTATGAAATCTATACATAATTATTTTTTCTTTGGTGAAGATTTTTTTTCAAAAGAAAGTAAAATAATATTATCTCAACTTTTGTATTTTGTTAACATAAATTATAGGTAATGTTTTATGTTTGTAATTTTATTGATAATTAAAAAGTCATAGAGTGTCGTATCTTATAATTTTTTTTTGTTTTACATGATGTTTCAAACTTGCTGTTTCTATGAACTTACCTACTTTCACGATGTCATTTTACTTGTATTCTGTCTAGATTGAAAAAAGTTCTTCCGGCTAGTACCGGGAGGAAAAGGTAGCTTTCCTATATCTTCGTTTTAAAATTTTAGCTAATGTTACACGAAAACAGCAAGTAATGCAAAGAAACGTTTACAAAAGATTCGTTAATACTGAATTTGAATAAGAAATTCGCCAAATTATTGAGCAATAGCCAATTATGAAGACTTATGATCATTTATGATCATTTATGAAGACTTATTTTGGTCGCCAAATTGGGCGATATTTCGCCAAATGTCGCCAATTTGGGCGAGAATTTGGCGCTAACGGATATGAATATATAGTTTTATGCGTATGATTGGGAAAATTATTACAACAATGAAAGAAAATAATTTGCGAGTAATCGCGTTAATGTGATGTTTTGTTTCAAAATGTCAGCCACCCTAGAATTTCAAACTGCTCTATCTCAGCCATTTTTTAAGATAGAGGTAAACCAAAAAATGCTCTGGAATCCTTGTATCAAGGCCTAACACGCAATTAAAAAATAAATTTGAATTTTTAACTTTTTTGTATATTTATTTTAGTTTTAAATTTTTAAATGGCCGCCATCTTGAAACAAAATGGCGGACCAAGCTCGCCAACGAACTCGGTCGAGACATTGGTGAGCTTAATACACACAATTAGTTTCATCAAAATTGATTTATAAGTTCGAGCGTTATCGTATGACATAGGTCAGATATATATATATATATATATATATATAATTATAATATCTATGAATTTCAAAAAACATATCAAGTTCTATTATCATTCTACTTAAATCTCCAAAGAGATAATTAATGATATTGTGTATACAGAATACCACATAGCTAATAATTAACATGTGCAAACATAATATTACCATAGCTTGTGCTTCAATGGTAATTGGCCAAATTTTACTCATACCTAAAGAATATTGGAAAAAGAAAAAAGAAATAGAGAGAAAGGGAAAAAAAAATTATAAATTGGAGTTGCAATTAAGTAAATACAAATGGATTAATAAATTAAATATGAACCATATACAATGGAAAATTGGATCACATGAGAATTAAATATGAATTGGATATGAAAAAACACATGCACATGTACTCATCAGCCTGGATGCACCCACATGTGTTTTAAATAATAATTCAGTGTTTCATAATTCTACTGGCATAATGCTAAGATCAGTAGAATCATCCAGGTACACTGAATTATTACCAGACAACAATTGGAAATATTAAAATTTGGAAATATTTAAATAGGAAATAAAGAACCATTAAGAATATACAATATATTTCACTCACATCGATTATCCCAAAAACTGTATTTAACACCTCACGAAATTACCACGAGATAACAGTTTTGAAATAATAAAATTGGAAATATGAACGCGTAAAGTGTAGATAAAATATTTTACTCACAATAATTATACAGAATCCTTAAAATGTCACAACTTCTGCATAATATTCACATCCACATGGCAATGCATCATACATGTTGACTAAGTCGAGTTGAGAGAAATGATTTGAAAGACGAGTTGAGAGCACACTTTTTTTAAAACACATCCCCATCGATGACACCCAAACACAAAATGATTCAAAAACACACAAAATAATTCTGGTTTTAATACACTTATAACAAAATTATATCCGTGAATATATATTACTCCATCCAATTTTAATTCCTGAAAGTAAAATTAATATACAATCAATAGCTCCTTCTATAGTTAAATTAAATATAATATTAACAATATTATCAACAACTACCTGAAAGGTAAAGTGTCGCCATCTATTGGTATTATAATAATTCATAATTAATATTTAGTTAGATATCCATTTTATTAGTTACATACTCACTTCATTAGATTTAATTATATAAATAAACTTTAAAAAACAATACTAACTTGTAGTTTTACTTTAAATTCAAATAAAATATAATACTACTATATGAATAAATCTACACAGAATTAATTCAACTTGCACAGCATTACAGATATTCTTAACAAGAATATATTATGTAAAAGAGATATTATTTTAATTCAAATTGTTTTTGCTGCCAGCTGTGTTAATCCACTGATATTATAGACATATTATTAAATAATTAATGTTTTATTTTTACTACTACTTAAATATATATTAGACTTGTTATTAAATAATTAATGTTTAATTTATACTACATTGTAAATATATTTTATATTTCATAGATTAATTTAAATATCTAATTAAATAATTCATAAACAATTCTAAATATCTCAAAATTTATAAAATGGATAATTAATAGTATTACTACTGTTTTTCAATCAAATTAATGCAATGCAGTAATTAAAATACTTGTTAAATTTAATTATTCATAGACAAAAATAAAAACTATATATATTTATATTTATATATATTGCAAATAGATATGTTTATGAGTTATAATCACCAATGTTATCCATGTATAATTTAATTTGTTATTGTATAAGTTAATTTATAAATGTATGAAAACTGCACATCAATAACACCTTAAACAGAGGTGATCGGCAACGCACAATCACAACTATACAAAGTGTATATAATGTTCAATCAAATATTAAATTTCCTAATATGTTATAATTGTAATTATGTATGTTATAATTGTAATTTTCTATATAAAGTGTATATAATGTTGAAACAAATATTAAATATTAAATTTCCTAATATGTTATAATTGTAATAATGTATGTTATAATTATTATTTTCTATATCTTTTGTTATATGTTATCGCACACTAAAACAATAATTTATTACATACCATGTTTATATATAAATTATATAATAAATGTTATTTAAAAGAGTTGATGATTGAATTTATCATAAAAATTGGATATCCATATATTTTTGCTTGATCTCGAATATATCTAATATTTTTGTTTTTATTTATATCTGAGCATAAGTATTTTATACGATGTAGATAATTGATAATTATATTTTTATAAACAGATTTATGTAAACATGAAGCAAAATTGGTAAAAATATTTACTTTAAATGGGAAATCAAATCTCTTATCATAAATATCAAAAATTAATTTATAATTATTAGTAATATTAATTTTTAAGTCAAGAAAGTTTATATTATTATTAATTAAATCATTTTCGCTTAATTTAAGCTGAGTAGGATAAAAATAGAGTGGTGATGTGCAATTTTTTTCATTGAAATAAAATATGATAATGTCATCAATATAGCGATAAAATACATAATCATTGTTCGGACTTATATTTCTTTCATAATAATATAAGTAAAGATCAGAGAGAATACTAGATGCGGTTCCGCCCTGCAGATTCCCTGGCATTGTTTATAGATAATATTGTCATATATAATGTAATTATTATGCAATGTAAAATTTAGTAAAGTTTTAAAAAAATTTACTGAAATATGTTCTTTTAATTTTAATTGAGATTTAAATTCTTTAAATAATATACACATTGTTTTATGTAAGTCTTTTATATCAATGTTATTAAATAAATCATTAAAATCCAATGTTTTTATGAATTTTACCGGATTGATATTATGTATTTTATTAATGAGTTGAAAACTATTTTTTAGGCAATGTTGGTTATTATGTTTTAACGTTATATCATATATCTGCTTTAAAATATTAAGTAGTAAATTGCTTGCATTTTTATTATATGTATTACAACCGATGGTAACAGTGCGAAATTTAATAGGATTTTTATGAAATTTTGGAATTATAACAAGATAAGGATAATTAAAATTATTACATTTGATTTTTAGTAATTTGTGATAATTTAATAATTTTCTGTTATTTATTTCAATATTTAATTTAGTTTTATTAAAAATATTACTTGTGTTGATTGCATTGTGAATTAACACTTTATAGTATTCTTTACAAATGATAGCATAATTATTTGGAGATTTATCTACATAAGTAATTATAAATTTATTTTGTAATTCTGATATATGTTTATTTATGTTTTTAAAAGCTGCATGTGTAATATGATGATAATTTTTTATAATTTCATTTTTTAATTTATCAATTACAGAAAATCTCCATTCACTGAAATATTCGATTGGTTTATTGTAATCAACAGCAATTTTATATATAAACAAATCAATATCTTGAATAAACTGCAATATTATGGATTTGATATTACACTTATATGGAAGACGAAATTTTGTGCCATTATGCATTAAGTTTTGTAAAATAGGTTGTTCTACAATATTAAGATCACCAGTAATGATATGACCATGTGTTGTATTTATATACTTTTGATATTTTGGGTCATTACAATAACATGGGTAATTCTTTGAAGAGACTAAATTTTTTGCAAAAGAATTGTAATTAAAAATTTTACTTCCAAGTGTGCGATTATATTTATATGTCTTGTGAATGGTAAAATTTTTTATTGGAAAATTATTATTAATGTTGTTTATTATATTGTGTAAATTTATATTATTAAATACATGATTGGAAAAATGTATAATTAATTGTGTATTATTAGTTTTATATTTAGGTTTATTAGAAAGACTTGTATTTAATAGGTATGCTCTATAATGTAGAATATCATAAAAGATATCACAAAAATGTGGAGAATAATGATTCTTTTTAAATACCTTGAAATATTGGTTTATATATTTCTTTTTTATACTAAAAACATGTTTTCTTATAGTAAGCCAACAATAATCATTACAAAATTGTGCCTCAAGATTATCAAGCTCCTGTTGAATCACAATATCATCAGTGTATTTTTTGTTATTATGTTTACCTCTACCAGATCTTGAAGTTTTTTTTAAGTGTGAAAAATTTAATCCGGAATAAAGATTTTTATAATTTTCATATTTAGTTAAATCTGAAAATACAGGATGTGATTTTTTGTATACTAATTGATTTAATCCATAAGGATATGTAGTATTAAAATGTCTTATATATTTAGATTCTAGAAAAAGTCGTTCAGTAAAATTTTTTTGTATTAAGTATTTTAATAGTAATATTTTTAAAATCATGATTTTTGAAATGAGTATATTCAATATTATGAGTTGCTTGAAATTTAGAATTTTTATATTTATCAATATGAGAACGATGTAAATTTAGCCGCTTATGTAATTTTTGACAAGACTGTCCTATATATTCCATGTTACACGAATTGCATTTCAATGAATAGATTACATTGTATGCTTTGCAAAATTTTACCAAATTAAGATTGTTATTATTTGAAATCTGTGACTTATCAGCTAATGGACATGTAAGACAACGCTTAGATTCACACTCTCGAAAACATAGTACAGGCTTGGGACAATAGAATAGGTCATCTGATAACGATCCAGGAAGATCCCTAATAATCTTCCTGTACCGAGCATTAGTCCTGGATCCACCAAGGCCTAAATTGCCAGTATCTAACATTTTACTAATAACTGCCATATTTGTTTGATAGCAATAAAAATTGCAAGAAATACATATTAAATATATCTATAACATATTTAAAAAAATTGTTATGAATCAATCTTATTATTACTTGAATAACCATAAAAAAAGAAAAAAAAAAAAAAAAAAAAAGAAAGAAAAATATTAAGATTGACTGTTTAATACTTCATTAAATATAATAAAGCTATATAATAAAACTATTTACATATATACATAAAGTCCCATTAAGCAAACTAACATCAAAAGACAACAATATAAAAACCCCTAGCAGTCATAAGTCAGTACAAAATTAATGTTGGTAAAAAAAAAAAAAAAAAAAATCAATAGAACCTGTATAAGATTTTATAAAGATGCCTTTGAAAATTCAATAGATAAACAAATGATACCAAGAAATAATAGTAATACTAAAATATTATTATTATTAAATTATTATTAAATACACCATTAAAAGCGCAATGCAGCTATAATAACTATGTATTTCAAACAGAAGTTAATCAAAGTGATTTGTGAGCCAATAAGGCTAAATTATGGTATCATATAAAAATCAATATTTTAACTAGCTAATTGTTGAAAAGAATATTGAAAAGAATATGTAAAAACCATTCCATACCAATTTGCGCAATGCAGCATAATTTTATAGAATGTTAAATAATTATAATATCTATGAATTTCAAAAAACATATCAAGTTCTATTATCATTCTACTTAAATCTCCAAAGAGATAATTAATGATATTGTGTATACAGAATACCACATAGCTAATAATTAACATGTGCAAACATAATATTACCATATCTTGTGCTTCAATGGTAATTGGCCAAATTTTACTCATACCTAAAGAATATTGAAAAAAGAAAAAAGAAATAGAGAGAAAGGAAAAAAAAAATTATAAATTGGAGTTGCAATTAAGTAAATACAAATGGATTAATAAATTAAATATGAACCATATACAATGGAAAATTGGATCACATGAGAATTAAATATGAATTGGATATGAAAAAACACATGCACATGTACTCATCAGCCTGGATGCACCCACATGTGTTTTAAATAATAATTCAGTGTTTCATAATTCTACTGGCATAATGCTAAGATCAGTAGAATCATCCAGGTACACTGAATTATTACCAGACAACAATTGGAAATATTAAAATTTGGAAATATTTAAATAGGAAATAAAAAACCATTAAGAATATACAATATATTTCACTCACATCGATTATCCCAAAAACTGTATTTAACACCTCACGAAATATATATATATATATGGATATATCTATATATATAAATCAACATTTGAACGGAGGGTGGTTTTGGGGTCTGGGGGTCATGATCGGTGAAAATATATCGAAATTTTCCGGAACTGCTTCCCTCCGAACGGCTGCAATAGGTAGCTTTATACTTTTTTGTATTGAAAGCTACCTAAAAGAAAAGCTGCTGGTAAATATTTAAATTTCTCGTGATGACGTTTCATACAACAGCGTAATTCTATAATGACGTTTGGCAGTAAAAAGACAGTAGGTACTAGTTCACTGCAAAAAAAAAATGTTGATTTTACAGTATAATACTAGCATCCCAGCTGCTAGTATTATAATGTAAAATCAACAATTTTTTTTTGCAGTGTAACTTGCTGCAATTTTTCTTAATTTTCATAGAAGCGTCTGAGTGAGGTTGAACTAGAATGTCCGCATAACAACCAAAGAGATGATGCCCTGATTTCACAATTGAATTGTCACAAATGTGATAATGACATCTGTGCCAAAGCGCTGTGGACATATTATTTGCGACCAAAACGTGAGCTGTATAAGAGAAAAATTATTTAATTTGCCTAAATTGCAGTTATATACACCTGATTAATTTGAAAAGAAACTTTTAAAATAATTTCTAAATAAATATATTTTGTTTATTAAAGCGGAAAAACATGTTTTTAGAGCATAAAAACACTGAAAATTCAGTATCTTAATCCAGTAAGTTTTGGTCGTAAAATAATAGAATTTTTTAATAACTTTCTTGTATGCATGGCGATATTATTTTTAATATAAGTTGTAGTAAAAGGGGATCATATGAAAATTAAATTTTGAACTTTAATATGCGTACATACTTTTGTAAAACAAATGCCATATCTAAAATCTATTCTTGAATTTGCATACTTTTTATATAATCGGAAATATGTTTCTATTATCAGCGATTTAAGAGATAGTCACCATTACAATCTACTTTGAATCATACGGTGTATTTTATCAAAATTATTTCTATCCGAAACTCTCCACTCAAGCAGTATAAAATGTTCATATGCAAGCAGTGGGTGTTTAAGAATGATATCATAAATCAGATTAAAAACGGAAAACTAAAGTCAAAGCCACTTTGATTGCAACATAACATCCATGAGCTATCATTGTAAATCACAAAATAACATTGTGATGTGATGATGACGTAATTGCGACGTCACAATGTTGTAGATTCTTAGAGGAGATAAGATTCTTACATGTGTTACCACCACAGATATGGAAACAACTTATATAATTACGACATGACATTTATGATCATTGCATGTCAGAGTTAAGACTAAACTAGTGCGCATTGTCATATATATATAAGGAATGCTATCAATGCATTTCAAATATGCAGCTACTGATATCTTATCTTTGTTTTTAAAAAGTTTGAGATTAAGAAGTCATGTAATATTCAGAATTAATTAAAATTCATCCCAAATTACTAATTTGGGATGAATAACTAACTAGCGATGAATGTTTTACTTCTAACTTATTTATTATTGCTCTTCATTGCATACTTTTAATACTTTTACCCATATGCTGGGCAGTTAAGTACGATGATAATGATCGATCTTGTAATTCTATGCTGAAGCCTTATTCTTAGTTTGTATAGTCTGGCGGTATTTTATTCACTAATGCCGTCGATGTGAAGCCTATACTCAATTTCACAATTACCGATCCATTTTCAATAATACCCAAAAGCAGTACGATCAGACTTGCAATCGATTACATACGACTAATTGATTGTGATTACAATTTTCTTAACTTCTAAAAATAGATTACGATTATGTATCTGTTTATGAAAGTTGGATTATGATTACATTTCGGTTAACCTATTTTTAAATTGTTGAGTACGATTACGCTTAGATTACAATTAAATTTTTTTGTCAGATTATGCTTATTGAAAAAAAAAAAAGATTTTGATTATATTTAGATTAAATGATTTCATAATCTACATGTTGCAAATTTCTCAATCTCTCTTTCTTCAAATTCCGTATTTAACTTTTTGTAGATCCCCCAAAGATAAATTAATTAGGCACAGACAATTTGTTAGACTATTTAACAGAAATGAGGTATTTTTGAATGGAAAGTGGTCTAACAGAGGAGAAAAATATTGAAATATTGTGATATAGAGAAATTACGACTACATAGATTTTCGATACCGATTACAGTGCGGTTGAATAAAGATATGATTACGATTATATTATGATTCAGTTTCTTGATGATGCTTTCTTTGTGATTATTTAGAAGCCGAACTTCATGATTATCATTGCAATGAGATTGCTCATTTTATGTAATTAAATCTAATCGTTGCCTATTATATGATTACAATTGTGCGTGCAATTATACGATCACGATTACAACAAAGTCTGTTGGACTACCTTTACATTTTACTGTCCTCAATTTATTATCGCATCGAGCAGTTGGCAAAACATACATAGTTACATACATCTAATTTTGATTGCATATTTTATGATTTTCATTTTCATTTTAGTCACATGCATTTTCATATGATGTTGGATTTTAAAGGAATGAAATTCCAAAACCCATTTAAATTAATAAGAAACGGAGTGCCAAGTACATTGATAAAAACTTTACATTAGACAGTATATAGTAATAAGGATTTCAACTTTGCTATCATGATATTTTCTCATATTCAAAATTTTGATAAATTTAGGATGAATCGTAAACTTTAACTTTGAATAAGACTTGCTTATATAATTTAATATATCTTTCAATATAACATTTTATTATGTTGGTTCAGTAATTACCTTATTAAAAAAATTATCTAGCGTAGTGTAAATTGAAATCTTCGTGGAAGAATATATTCTGTTGCATTTTCTCAAAAATTGTTTTATTTTATGGATGTTCGTGTTATGGGGTATTCTATCATATGGTGAAGCTTTAATACTAAGCTTGACTATATGAGACATTATTTATTAATATTTAATACTTTACTATTTGATAATTAAATATTATTAATAATTCTTAATATTTGAAAAATAAATGTTAATGAGGTTTTTTAAGAGAGTTTAGTACCACCTGTTAACATTACGAACATGCGCTATCAAGATGAAAATAAATTAATATCTTATAATGAACAGAGGAAAGTATTTTCAACTTGGTAAACTATATTCAATGTTTGGAGTATCGCGGCTGAAATTTATTTTAACAGAGCGTAAAATGCCTGGACCAAGACTCGAACCTGGGTACTTTGGCTTGCCGTGCCAACGCCCTTCCTACTGAGTTATCACAACGATATCCTGGCTGGCATATTTCACTCTTATTTGTTGGAAAAAGTTGGTTACCGCTGCAGTTCGCAGCCTTGTCCAACAAATAAGAGGGAAATATGCCAGCCAGGATATCGTTGGGATAACTCAGTAAGAAGGACGTTGGCACGGCAAGCCCAAAGTACCCAGGTTCGAGTCCTGGTCCCGGCATGTTTCGCTCTGTTAGAATAAATCTCAATTATGGTACTCCAACCATTGAATATAATATCTTATAATTTACAATAAAAATCTTTCACTTCGAATTACTCGAAATTTAATTTTTGTTACATGACATCTTCTTCCAGTAAGTTCTTCAATTATTTCAACTTTTACTGTTTTCTTTAAAGGCAATTCAAATAATTTTAGCATGAATTCTACATGACGTAGAATTTTTTTTATTATCATCGAAATTCTTACGGATATTATTATCTTGCTCAGCACCCGTAGAGATACTTTAAAATATAAATTGTATTCTTTACAGTCGAATTCTTTTTGTCCCGAGAGGTAATCTGAAACGGAAGAGAAAATAACATGGGTTGCACATTTTATAAGTTTAATACAATATTGATTTTTGCATTAAGTTATTCCGAAATATACGAGCATTTTTATTCCCATCTTTCACATACACACCCCTTTTCGACACGAAATGATTTTACTATTCTTTTCTTCTTCCTCGTAGGAACGTTACACTCTTTGATGCATATTTCCTATATAAACAGAAAAAAAAAATGGAGTGTAAAATTTTTATAGCACGATAGTAAAATGTTTGCACTAAAAAAGATGTTTATGGCAAAGAGAAAGAAGTAAGAATATTATTATCTAGATAAATTTTTAGTCTTGATTTTTTGCATTGATACGATACAGTATATTTTAATAGCGAAATGCTATTTTTTATTATGATATGTTTATTGCGGATACGTCAGTTAATTCAATCGTATCAGAAATAACTTTTTTGTTATCTTCTTCAAAATTTTAGTGTCCATTCAACATGTAAAAAAAAAAAGAAAAAAAGCTTGAAGATGCAATAAAAATGGCGTCATACTAATCGAGCAAAAGCTCATTCAGTACTTTGAAGTTCAATAATCTTATAACATCGTGAACATATTTTTTACAGATACGACAGAGTATGGACATTTTTTAGTAAAATTATGAAGAGATTCTTTTAAAAATATTAATAAAATTATTATTATTTTAACCTTAGTATAGGATGATAAAAGAATGATAACCATTGACATTAATTTTTAGATGAAAGATGTGCATTGTTTGTATTACTTTGATTGTGGTACAATTTAAAATGAGTAAAGTGTAAATAAGGAAAATACGAAAGAACATTGAATTCACTGCTCTAAATAGTTCCTACAACAAAAGAATATGGGAAATTGCATCGTGCAAAAATTTTATAACACAATAGTAAAATTCTCTAATAAAAAAGATGTTTATGGGAAAGAAGGGTAAATAAGAATAATGTTACACAGACACATTTTTAATCTCATAACATTGCATTAATACGATCCAGTGTATTTTAATAGAGCTTAGCTTTTAAATATAAAATGTCTGTTGTAGATACAAATGCATCCATGTCCAAAAAAAGTTTTGCCATCTCTTTTCAAGTTTTAGTAGCAGTTCTACATGTATAAAGAAAAGTTTAAACATGTAATAAAAATAACTTCATAATGATATAACTGAAACTCGTTCAGAATCTCTTAGTGCAATCATCTTATAACTTTGAGAGGATTTTTATTGTAGATAGGGCAGGCATTTTATTCTTGTATTAATGTAACAAATAAAAAAAATAAACTCTCAGAATCAATGGCAAGAATTTTTTTCCGAAATGTTTTCATTTTTTGTTAGTTTAGCTCCAGAGGACTATTGTTTTCAGTACGAAAGATAAAGAATATTCTTATATAGATAAATGTTTATTCTCGTAATTTTGCATTGATACAATACAATATATTTTAATTGTGAAATGTTATTTTTATTATAAAATGTTCATTGTAGATAAAAATGCACCCATGTCCGAAAAGATATTTTTGCGATGTTTTTTCGAATTTTAGTACCAGTTCTAAACCTACAAAAATATAAGCTTGGAGATATAATGAAAAAGACATCATAATAAATGCACTGAAACTCATTCAGTATTCCGAAGTACAATCATCTTATAACTTAGAGAGGATTTTTATTACAGATAACTTGGATTTAAGTACTCTCATATTAATGTAATAAATAAAAAAATACACCCCTCAGAATCATTAAGAAGAAAGTTTTTCTGAAATTTTTTAATTTTTTGTTAATTTAGCACTAGAGAGCTATTATTTTCAGGAATAAAGACAAACATTGTGAGAAGAAAGTATTTGGACATTTTAGGGTAAGAGTTGTGAAGATATGATCTTAAAATATTGATGTAATTTTTTTATTTTTTTAGACCTCGGTAGTTTTGTAGCATAGTGCATAATAAAAATAAGATTTGATAGTGAGATATTTTTAATTGTATGAAAATTCATCCTGTCAAAAAATCTTTTATGAATAAAACAATGCTTTTTACTATTATCCTCTAAGTCCTCCCTAGTCAAAATTCTACTCCATGAAGCAAATAAAGCCTTTTAATTCGTTTGTCCCTTATACCTTCTCCAAAGTTTTCCTTTGTGAATCAAACCAATGACATTCATTCAGTATTCCTTGGACCTATCTCTGTCAAAAAATTTTTCATGTGAATCAAACAATGCATTTTATGATAGCCCACTTTTTGTATTACGAAGTGTTATGCTAACCACAATTCTTATTTTATATTCTAATCTTGATAATATTCTCACATTTGTAATTATATTGACCTTCCATATTTAAATATAAATAAAAATACTCTAACATATCACTTGCTAATGCTCAGCACCAGCCTACCATTTTTAAATATTTTAAAAATATTTTTTAAGTAACCTTTTTCGTTTGAACCGTGTTACTTCAGCATCAATATTTTCCCTTCTCTAATACCCTCTTTTTATTTATTTATTTATTTATTGTTTTTCACCATTTTTGGCTATTTATTTATCTTATTTTTTTCAGAGGTCTAGGCCTCTGATTTTTGCTTTTTCTATCCTATCGCTACAATAACCATCCTTTCTTTCAAATGATATGGGTTGGTATATCTCTATTACCGTCTGTCTGTTACATAGAGTCTTTTATCATTGATCCTTACTGAATATTGCCGAACTTTTTAAAATTGCTAACTACTTCTTTGCCTGTTAACATCCTCTAATAATAAATTAAATCATATCATTATGACTTCTGATATAGACTCAATGAACTCATATTTTTCACCAATTAAAATAATTATTTCGAATAGTAATTCCGGCTCAAAGACGTGAAAATCAAAAAATTTTCACATCAGGGTTCATCAAGATTGGTGTGCCGAACATTCAACTATCTGTTTAAGCTTAAGACAATCTCAGGCTCTCTTTAAGCACAAAATTTAAATGATGGAACACACTGCTTGAATGAATGATCAACAACAAGCAGAAGATAGGAAAACTATCGATGACTTAATGGCTAATTTTTCAAAAGTGCAAAACATTCAGATCACGGTTGCTGAAGTACTACAATCAAACTCAGACCACATACAAAAGATGAATCAATTGTTGGGGTCAATAACAAATACTAATATAAAGACATCGCAAATAATTGAAACCATCATCACCAATCCAAAACAAATAGTTAAGACTGTAACCGACATGGTTTCTAACGCATCAACTAGCAATAATTCTCCGACCTCAAGTAGCATCAATAAAACTCCTCAGCTTGAGTCTCAAAACATATATAACAACAACAAAAACATTATCATCGCAAACTCCTGGGGCTCTCGTTGTATGTCTGGAAGGGAGATTTATCGCCTGGTAGCAGAGCAAAACATTGCAACAACCGCTGTCGTAGTTAACATTTCACCGTAGAAAAACAGAGTTGAGAATACATGCACCGCTGAACAAGATGCAAAAATTCTCAAGAAAGATCGTCAAGCAAATCAAAATTTGAATAAGCTTCTCCCACTTGTGGACAAATCTACTCCTCTCCAGAAAGCGATACTACTAAATGTTCCTGATTCCTTTAATCCTGACTATATCACAACTTTGATGGGAAATTGTTATGATTACTGGACAGATAAATTCAAAAATTTAAGGAACCAGTCGCCCAAAGCTCCAGGTTCTTGGACATAAGTACTCTAGAATTCACCCATACACCTCCATTGTGCCAACGGTTTTTTTTTCCACAATGAAAAATAGTGTCCGACCTAGGGCTGAATTATTTAACAATATATCATTCATATATTGATGCTTTTTAAATATCACAATAATGATATAAGCTCTGACTCTGCTGATACACCCCAATAAGAATAATATTGTCTTGCTCACACTGCGATTTCAAACACCAAAAAAACAGCGCAAAATATCTGTTACCAATATTTTTAAATCGTCTTTCGTGTGATCCATGTATTTATTTATTCACTAATCTTCTTCAATCGAACCACAATATCTACTTCCTCTGATTATCCCCCTTTCGCTGATTATCTACAAATAAAGAATATCACATTGTATCCCAATAACTACACTTGTTAAGTTCATTCTCCACCCCCCCCCCCCAAACCGTAAAATCTACTATTCGTTAGAGATGAACAACACTTATCGCTCGTTTTTTGCTCAGATGCTGCTATTGGTCCATATATATTGAAGCGACTATTTTTGTATATATTGTGACCAGATTCAAAGATTCAACCAAGCAGGGAGGCCTAACATATGGCTTTAGCCTGTGCAAGCCCTGCTTGGCAAGTTTATTAAAAAAATACATATTTGACAGTGCAATTTTGATTATTTACAAAACATAAAAAATTACTATAAGAGATGATGAAAATGATGAAGATAGTCTATAATGTTATATACAATGATGGAGAAAATTTTTGGATTATTTACAGTTCGTGATTGGGAGCGAGAAATGTTTTTCGCGAGCACGAAGATGTGTATTTCTGTTATCTCCTAAGAGTTGATGGGAGTTTGTTGTTAAGAGTTTGTGGTCTGGGACGTAAAAATGTTTTTAAAGAGACAAAATATGAGTTTTTCACACAAGCTTTTGGGCTGGAAGCTGAGTTTTTGCACAGATGGTTGGTTGAGGTATAGCATGAGCGTGAATATGTACTTATTATCGTCGATAGTATTCATGATTGCTAGAACGTGGTTTCTCCGAATGAATTTATATCTGCCCTTAAAATGAGTGTCCGGAATCGGATAGATTCGGTATTTTTACATTTCCCCGGTGATATAAATGCATTTTAAATAAATTGCAATTTTTAATGGGTAATTTCAAAGGATTATCGAAATGAACGTATGCCTTAATTGAATTTCTGTACAGGGTGTGTACTGTCGATCAGTAATTCCGTAAACAAGAGTATTTTTTTTTAAGTAAAAGATACATTAAAAAGTTAACCTCAATAATATTTAACTCAAAGAATTGGAGAAAACTTCAAATTGCAATTTTGCCAATAATTATTTTTGTAGTAAAACGTAAGCTTCTCAAAATATGCGATATATTTTTAATTTCTTAATGTCAAAAACATTTAAACCATTTAAAACGTCATCTTGATATTTTAAACGTATACTCAGAATAAAGGTCTGCATTACAGCCCTTCACATGCAATTCGAACCCGAAAATTTGATTTCAAGTTAACTCGATCCCAATAAAATGATTTTCGTACTTCTCAAAATTAAATGCAGTGGAAATGAAAAGCTTTAAAAAGAATTAAGACATTAAAATGAGAATAGAGAAAATACTATCTTTAAAAACTACTTTATGAAAGTAATGCTGTAAATGCAAAAACGTAGATACTGGTCAATTTGTTCATTTTTTCTTTTTTTTAAAAATAAAATAATAGACATTATGTTGTGTAAGCAAATAGATATAAAAACAATGATTCATTGTTTTCTACTCTGTTTTGTGTTTAAATTTTTGATACAACATTATTTGTCTTTCAAAAATAGCAAATGTCCTTCGCAACCAGACCTTAAATTAGTATCGCGATATATCACCAATATCAATATTAACTTGCTGATATATTGCGATATTAAATTTCAGATTTCGCTCAGCCCTAGTCCGAACAATTATTATCATGAAAACTACAGTCAAGAACATGCTACCACCACTTTCACGAGAGTTCAACCTTTATTAATTGTCATTCAAGTAACATGAAAAACGAAACCAATCATAATGGGTTCAGAAAGCCCAAAAGGCCCACAAAACTTCAGACCCCAACTGTGCTATTATTAAACAAGCTTATCTTCAAGAAAGGAAAGCATTGGATAAAGTATATATGTTTTTCCAAAAAGCCCAAGCACATAAATTCATGAATATCCTTCCAACGGACTTCAATGTACAACGTTCAAGTTCTCCACAGGTCCCTCGTGGATAAGACTATCTTACTAATCTTCATACAGGACAATACCAAATACCAGGATCTTTGCATCGTCCTGGAGTAACTTTTAAATCCAAAAATCTTTCTTCAGCAGAACTAAAACATCCTCACACTAGAATCATCCACTGGCTCAGGCTCAAACCGTCCAACTCATCTTCAAGCAGGATATTCTCAATGGGAACACCCAAAACTTATGCACTTCCTCCACTAATGTGGTTCCAGGAATGGCCGCATCACATGCCTCATCATATCATCATATTCTCTAATGGTTCCAGCGTCAGCAATTGACTCAGGGCGGTTAATGACGTAAGAAAATACTTTTAATCTAGTTATCGTCTTGCATTACTTTTTTCAGAATTTATTATTTTATTTTGGAGTTAAATTAACTAAATTTAACATTAAAAAAAATCATTGTATAAATGTTTATACTAATCACTGATTACACTCGTTATTTAAGATTTATTCAGACACTTAAAATTAAATAAGGATTTAATTTAAATAGGGGTAATTGCAATATTCAAGGTTCACAAAAATCTCAAGAACGTCCGTCATTAAATTCAGTTAAATTATTGCACATCAACCCCAACCACTGCAGGGCTTCCAACTCTGTAGAAAGACGGCATATGGAGAACTCCATAGCTAACGCCCTGCTATAGGAAGCATACTGCGGTGGGGGAGGGATTTTGTTTGGATTTTCAACCGCTTAGAAGATATTTGCCTCCAAACAGCGAACCGTTCATTTGGTTGTTCGGAATACTATTCTGATGGAAATTCATCCTTTTATGGGTGACCATTCATTTTTTTTTCCAAAACCTCGGCGGATAATGAGCTCATTATTGGCTCAAAATACATTGCCCCTTCACTCGACTTCGATAACTCACTACAAGAATGGCAACACTTAATTACTCAAAGAAGACTTTTTTATGTGGTAGTGATTTTAGTGAGAACTTTCCGCTCTGAGGAATTCCAGGGAGAACCCCACGGGAGAGTGTCTCATTGAATTTCTCGTCACCAACAACCTCACAATTTCTAATATTGACAATCGGAAGTAAACATACATTCATTAAAAGAAATAGATCATGCACAATAGTGGCAAAAGCTTTCCCAGACCACATTCTCGTTAATCCCACTGAACTTACTTTTATTAGTAACTGGCAAGTTTTTGATACACACATTTTTTCTGACATAAATTAATTGAATTTTCTTTTCAAACCACTTCTGATTTAACCACGCAAAGGTGATACAATACAAAATCCGGCTATTATAAAAAAAAATTGATAAATTTCTAAAAGCTAAATGAAACACACTTAAATTAGCTCTAGCTTCTATAACTGACACAGAACAGCTAAAAATATTTACAGAACTGTTAATTAGACACAATAAAAACGACGATGCAAGCCTGCTTTCGCCTTAAAAATTTCCGCAAATCACCCGTGTTTTCTTTTTAATCCCCCAAATCAAAATCAAAACGTGATTTACTTACAGCCCTACGTAAAAGACATAAAAATTTAAAACATCTCAATTCACTTTCTGAAATTATCCAACAATACAAATCTTCATACAACAAACAAGCTGCTGTATACAAACGTTCCGTACTTGAGGCCAAGGATGCGGCTTGGAACTCATTTTGTTCGAACCAGAAGGATCTGTGTGGGGCTACCCAAAAATTCTATTCTGAAAAATTTGTCTTTCCAGAACTCACTTGGATAATCCTGTTTCTAAAGCGGAACTCGGGTCACTCTTTGAAAATTCAAGAAAAAAAGCCTCTGGTCCTGACTCCATTGGTTCCTGAATTTTCAAGCGCTCTTTTAACATATTTCTTAACATGTATTGACCCAATGGGCTAATTTCTGTCTTTCTTTTCATTATTTCCCTCCAACTTTGAGGCAAAGGGAAGTAGTATATTTCATTAAATAAGGGAAGACTTCTCTGAACCCGGTTCTTATTGCCCGATCTGAATGCTTCCGTTATTAGGTAAATTACTAGAAAAATAAATCGGTAATCGTCTTCCTATTTTCCTTGAATTAAACAACTTATTACATAATAGGCAATTTGGGTAAAAAGAAGACAGATCATGCGAAAAAGCTGTTTCCAAAATTTTGTCTTCTTGCGCTTTTAAAATTAATGAAAGCAAATACTCTTCCCTAGTATCTCTTGATATCCAAGGCACTTTCGATAATGTTGAGTTGAAGGGACATTTTCCTCAACTTAGCTTTCTAAATTATCCGAGAAAATATTGCTGTCCGGGAAATACTATTTTTGAGTAATTCCTGGAGTCATTTGTCTTTTTCTCTCTGAGAAAAGCATTCTAGCGGAAATCCCTATCCGTTCACAGAAAAAAGTGTTCTCAAGGTTCCTGCCTGCAGTCAATTCTTTGACTCCTCATCGCTAATGTTATAATTTCAGAATTTGAAAACTTTAGTACTTGCTTTTTGCGCTTGCCGATGACTTTAGCTTTATTTTCTCCGGTTTTTGGCGTTTAGATTTGTAGTTGGAGGCTGATTCGTCTTTTCCCATTTTCTGTCAGATGTTGGAATGATTACATCTCCAACTTTCAGCTAATAAATCCCAAGCCCTTACATTTGGTAAGCCGTATAAACTTAAAAGAAAACTCACCATCAAAATAAATGGCACTAGCGTCCATCATGTCCCTAACCTTAAATTAATCGGCTTAACGATAGAGCAACAGTGAATTGGTTCTCTCACATTAATTACTTTAAACTTAAACTGATAAAATTTTGTCATAATTCAACAAAATTAATCACTATATCTTGGGGTATAAAAAACCATATGAAAAAACTTTGGTACTCCAGTATTGTAGAAAAATTATCACCTATGGGGCAGCTATTGGGGGGGGGGGTCAATATTACTAAAGCAGCACTTAATAAATAATTTTATTTACAAAGGATGGTTCTTTTGTAAATTTTAAGGGGTTATTGAACCATTTCCAGAGATGCTCTCAATATCTTAACAGGAAGTCACCCATTTTCATTACCATTAAATATGAGTTCACTAAAACTAAAAGTAGCATATTCCACCTCGAGAGTGAAGCTATCTCAAAACAAACCTTCCATAAATGACAATTCAGCGTAAGAATCTCTGCTGACAGATTCATCCGGCAGAGGAGACTTCCGACCTCCAAGTAAATCGACTATAAATCCCTACTCTCTCACTCAAAATATTATGTTCTCACCAATGGCTCATGAAGTAATAGCGTCACAGGTGCATCTTTCTGCGCTAGGGAAGGGTGTGAAGTTATTCACCGGCGGGCCTGTAGGCTGGATGACAATAATTATATTTTCCAAACAGAACTCTTTGCCATCTTTATAGCTTTAGAGTAGATGTCTCAACAAAACGTAATTTTTTTAAATTCCAATTTTTAGCGATGGTTTTTCTAGCCTGCAAGAAATCTGTGCATTTAGATCTGCATGTCAAACTCGTTTAGCACCCTGGGCCAAATTATACATTATACACAAAGCCGCGGGCCACATAAAAAAAGTAGATGATATTATTAACAATTGTTATTAATTAATTTAAGAGCTTAAATCCAAAATCCATATGTTCGACTAAAGCCCAAGTGAAGAACCTGGATACATAATCAGGGGTTTTGTGTCAAGCACAAAAGTGATAATTTGTGTTACTTTCAAAGCGATTCATCTTTTTTCTTTTTTTTTATTCAGCTGTTTTTAATTAGCGCAGAATTTTACCATTTTTACAACCCATTTTTTCGTATGTAATAAATATAGTATATTATTTTGTAAAGCGGTGTAAAATAGAAGAGAGTAGTAAAAGAAAGTAATAGTTTCGACATAAAACAAATAAAAATTATAAGTAAAATACTGTACCGATTTTATGAAACTTTAAATTTTCAGACTCAAGATTCCGCGCTTTGGTACCTTCCAATTGGTTATCTTTGTATCCACAATTCTGTCTTGATAAAATGTAAAATTGAGTTATATCTGTCTATATACATCATTGTTGCCAGCTGAGCGGGATTTTTTAAATTCATAAATACTACATTGTAAACACAAACGTCTGAAATTCAGTTAAAAAAGTGTCTTAAATGGATGGTCACATTTTAAGTGAAAAAAAAAGCTTCTTACTTTTTAAGACACCTTTTTGCATCTGAAGTTAAGACATTAGAAACATCTTAAAATGCCGCCACTTTTAAAACACTCGAAATGTCTTAAAAAGATGCCATTTTTAAAACACTTCAAATGTCTTAAAAACCCGCCATTTTTTAGACATTCAAAACATCTAAAATGCTACCATTTTTAAAACATTTGAAACGTCTTAAAAAGCCGCCAGTTTTTAGACATTTGAAACATCTAAAATGCTGCCATTTTTAAGGCACTCGAAACATCTTATATGATTTTTTTCCTCTTTTTTACACTGGTTAGTTGACAGCAGGCTAAAACTTAGACTTACAGTCAAGCTACAAAGCAAAATAAATGGTTGCCAATGATGGAAGATTACTACAACAGTCTGCATTATATACTGTCATAACTTATTTTGTATTGCAGCAAGCCATGTGCAATATTCCCAAATATATTTTTTAAATACTGTTAACCTTTTATATTAATTTTTAATGTTGAGAACATTACCAACTAAGCAAAGAAATTTTTTCAAAATTACAATTTTAAATTAATCTACTTTGATTCTTACATATCTGTAGTAGCACATTATTCTTTAGACAGGACCCAATCTACGAAGGATATTCATATGCTGTCCTTCTAAGAATTAAAATTATTTTATAAAAGTTACAATCTTCTTTAAGTACTTACAAAAAATGTTTTTTCCTGGTCAATATCAAAAACTAACATATTTATGGCATTTTTACACTGAAAAACAAAAACAAAAAAAAAACAGTATTTTTACAGCTAAAAATGCTAGCAATATGGGTGTTCCACCCCCCCCCCCGTTGCTCTTCTCCATGTATTGTTTATCTTATTTTTTCTTCTTATTTTAACCTGGGACATATTTTAAAGACTTTGGGCACTAAGTATTATCTTTTTGTTGACTTATATCACTGTTTTAATATCATTATTATACAATCAATTCTGTCATACATATGTCAGATACAAATTTCATTTTATGGTCGAGTATATCACGGACAAAAATTTTAGTCATTTGCCTAGAGGAAAAATATTTTTCAAAAAATTATAACGAAGGTAGATTTTATTTGTTTATCTAACCTTTAATCAATTTAATTTATCATTCAGTATTTACTTACAGACTTTGTGTATCCATTTATTTGTATTTGAAAATACCTACTAATTTAAATCATGAATATATATATTTTTTGTTTTCCAACAATTTTAGTTATATTTTCTGCATCTATTTAAAGATTTTTGTTTTTGTTTAATGAATGTAATCACTAAGCCCCCTCCCCCATCCTACAGATCTACTAACTTTCTGGTATTTTAACTATCAAACATGAATAAATTAATAACAATACCTTATTGTACGCAACTTTCTGATACGGAAACTTTATTGATAAGAAACTTTTCTTTTATGCTAAGAAAATTTAATATATCAACATTTAATTCTACAAATGTCGTCAGATTCTATTAAGAAATAAACACAAGAGAGAGAAAAAAAACACGAGGTTAGGAAACTTTTACAAATCTCTAATTATAATTAAGGAGAATAAATAATAAGATTTAAAAAAATATGTTCTCATAAAAACCTTAAAGAAGAAGAGAGAAATATTATGTCTAAAAAGGTGGATTGAACTTTGTGCCGTTATATTAAAAATAAATGTACAACATGACACGGTCTTGGTTTAGTGCGCATAATAAGTCTATTAAACATACTACTACTCTTAATGCTAAATTCAATTTACTCTCCAGACAACATAGTAATAAAGTGACTAACACCTTCCCGTTAGTAAACCAGAATTCTGTTGTTAATCTTTCAAGTGTACAGCTTAATCAGGATGAACTCCGATGTCTAAAACTGAATAATAATTTTGCACTCTCCAGCAAACCGTCTTTTCTGTATATTATTGACTCCATTGAAAGAGATTTCAAATTCAGTGCTTTAAACCCTTCACAGAAGGATTCAATACGTAACTTAATTGCGAATAATGTCAATTTTAACAATAAACTACATATGTCAAACAGTAGTGAGGGTGCTTCCAGTTGCATAAAGAAACTAAAATCTAATCCAAATATAGTTATCAGAAAAGCTGATAAAGATGGCCATGTTGTTGTTATGGATAAGTCAGATTACATGACAAAAACACAAGATTTAATTGATGATGGTCCTTATAAAAAGTTAAAGTCTCACCTTTCACAAAAAGAACTAAAAACAATTAAATCCGTTATCCAACGTTCCCCCTCATTTCCAGTATTACTAAATCTTTCCTCATTCCTTCTGTGTCACGCTGCGCAAGATTTTATGCTCTTCCAAAGGTTCACAAACTTGGCGTTACATTCAGACCAATCGTTTCAAATATTGGTACCTCCTCCAATAGATTAGCGAAATATATTGTTTCAATTTTCTCCCCGCTACTCTCCAACAATATTTACACCTGCAAAAATTCTTATGATTTCGTAAGTAAAATACGCAACTTCATCTTTACTCAAAGCCACCGTATGATTTCACTCGATGTCAAATCCCTCTTTACAAATGTACCGGCTCAAGCTGCAAACTGTCTCAAATTACCCCTTCAGGAGTTTCACTTCTCATAGTTTGAAATACACTGCTCAAAACAATTAAAGGATATTGCAGTTTTAGGTAGATTTTGTATCTGGGAAACTTTTTAGCTGATTGATACATGGTCGACAGACATAGTAGGTTATATGAGAATAAATTACACATGTTTGGCAGAAAAAAATGCATTTTATTGCGCATTTGTGTACAAAAGGAAAAAAACACAATTTGTGCATATGAGAAAAAAAGAATAAGAAAAGGTGTTTTCTTCAAAGAAAATCATTTTCAGTAGGGGGTATGGTTTCCACGGGCGGCCAGCAACGTTGAACACCTTTGAGGCATGGACTCAATGAGGCTATTAATGACGAGTTGGGGTATTCTGCCCCACTCTTCCAGAAGAGCTCTTTCCAGTTCTTGGAGAGTTTGTGTGGGTTGTTGGCGGCCAGAAACTCGTCTTCCTAGAGCGTCCCAAACGTGCTCGATTGGATTCATGTCTGGAGAACACGCTGGCCATTCCATTCGAACGATTCCTTCCTCGAAAAGGAAATCCTCCACCAGGTTTGCACGATGTGGCCTGCAGTTATCGTCCATTAAAATGAAGTTATCTCCGATTGCTGCAGCGTAAGGGACTACAATAGGTCTGAGGATCTCATCCCTATATCGGCGACCAGTCAGAGCTCCATCTCGAATGATGTAGAGGTCAGTGCGCCCGTCAATGGAGATGCCACCATACACCAACACTCCTCCACCGCCAAATCTGACACTTTCGTGCACGAACGCAGGATTATTCCTACTGCCACGGTCCCTCCAGATGAAAATACGCCTATTATCTGGATGCACAGAAAAACGGGACTCGTCAGAAAACAGAATATTGCTCCATTCATTTCTCCTCCAGTTGACATGCTCGGTTGCCCACTCCCTGCGGTCACGACGATGCCTTGATGTTAATCTAACACATACCATCGGTCGGCGAGCATACAGACCTACAGCATGGAGACGGTTTCGGACAGTCTGAGTTGAAATCGTGGTGCCTGTAGCCGAGCGAAGGTGTTTTTGGAGAAGAGTAGCGTTCATGTTTCGGTGTCTCCGAGCTGTTAACGCTAAATACCGATCTTCATTGGGCGTTGTTGCCCATCTACGACCTTGCCCTGGTCTTCGGCCTGCACATCCACTCTCCAAAAAACGGTTCCAGATCCTGGAAATGACACTTTGTGACACTCCAATGGCTTGCGCTACTTCGGCTTGAGTTTGGCCCCCTTCTAACCTACCAACAATTCTCCAAGCTTCTGAATCTGTCAAATGACTTCGCTGAGACATCGTACTCATCGAAACAAAGCAATCACTGAATGCCGATCATCCTTGTCTTCATTCTCTTTTATCCAGTTGAAAGTCAAATTTCATTCGCTGCCGCTGAAGCGACGTTTTTGACGTCCAACTCAAAATTTGCATATTCCACAGTTTGAAAACCAGAAAAATTTGCATTTGTGATTCTCTTCTTCTATTTTCGGCAAAAAAAAATTCGTTTATATCTTTATTTTATATAAAACTTCAAATATCCTTTAATTGTTTTGAGCAGTGTAGATGAATTATTACACCTTACTGACAGTTGTCTACCCGCAAAACACGCTCATTTTTAATGGTGATATTTATCGCATGACCGATGGCTTGTCTATGGGCTTGCCCCTAAGCCCAATTCTCAGTGATTTTTATATGCATTATTTCGAGTCAAACCTTTTCAATAAGTTAAATTTTCCATTTTTCACCCGCTACGTCGATGACTGCTTCGCTTTACTTGATTCTAGTGATATAGATATTCCTCATATTCTTTCTGTTATGAACTCTGTAGATAAACATATACAGTTTACATCTGAATTGGAAAATAGTAACCAACTACCTTTCCTTGATGTCATGGTTTACCGCGAAAATGACTCATTTCAAACCACAGTTTTTCGTAATCCATTCGCAGTTTCATTACCGCCAAACCGTCTTTCATCTCACCCCCCGAATAAAAAATTGGCTGCTTTTAATACCTATGTTCATCGTGCCTTAAAAATTTGTTCATCTGGGAGTTTACTAAAAGTAGAGTTAGACCACATTAAATCAATAGCCATTGACCGGGGTTATCGTGTTGAAATAGTTGATTCAATTCATAATAAACAAATCAAACGTACGCATTCCAACGTTAACAACGTTCGCAATGAAAATTTAATTATACTTCCATATTTTCCGAGAATAAGCCATCAAATATCTAGAATTTTGAAAAGATTTGACTTTAAAGTAGTTTATACACCGTTTAAAAAAAATCAAATTTACAGACCTCAAACATCCAATAGACAGATTTTCACATTGGGGAATCTATAAAATATCTTGCGAATATGATAAAATGTATGTAGGTTAAACCAAGAGACCCTTTAAGGTCCGCTTAGGGAAACATAAAAACTATGTTAAAAATTGTGACCTTAAACGTTCTGCAATAGCTAACCATTGTTTGTCTGAAAATCACAGTTTTAATTTTTCAGAGGGTTCAATAATTCAAGGATTAATTTAAGACATTTTACCATATTAAGACACTTTATATTTGTTCATTTCTACCACCAGTCGATTAAGACACACAAGTATCTTAAATTAAGGTATCTATTATGTCTAAGCGCTATATTAAGACATTTACGTGTCTTAAATGCTTTTTCAGTCGTTTTTTTTGTCTTACTTTAAGACTCCTTTATTTGCAGTGTACTACATTCTGAAGAGAAATATTCTCCTTATTTAATGACAGAATAGATAAGTTATTTATTAATATTAAAAAAACAGTAATAGCATTCTGAATTAACTAACAACTAAAACAACTCTAACAACTAAATTAAAAACACGTAAAATGCCAAAGGCTTCGTGGGCCACAGATAAGTTGGCGGCGGCGTGCCACGTGTTTAACATGTCTGATTTAGATCAACAAATCCTCAAGTTACTGAGATTAAATCCCTTCTGAAAAATCTTCTCTGTAAAACCTATTTAGGCTACGTTTCAGCACATAAGGATATCATTGTCTATGAAACAGTGGATATGTTGGAAAAGGAAGCAACTTCTAGTCCAACAATTGATTTATAACTTCCAGTACTGCACTCACACATCAAAAGGCATCTTCGCGCTCATTTTATGAAGCAGTGGCAGTATCACGGGGGTAGATATAGGTAAAGGTAGATATACCTCTGATCTAGTCCCAGTGGTATTCTCGGATCTTCTCCTACTCACCCCCTCCATTACAGCTTTCCTTACCGGTCATGGTCCCTTTGGGGCCTACCTCTTTAAGAAGTTCAAAAGAGGCTTTTTTCCACTTTGTGAATGCGGTGATGTTACTCTTGCCTCTCATTAGTTCTATAATTGTCCTTTAACAGCTCGCTGGCATATTCGCCGTCTTCGTGTTCTTTCGGACGGTTAACTGTCTATTTTTTTTTATCGCGCCTGGCTTTGCTCTTAAAGCTTAAAAACATCTTTGTAGCTTTGTATGAGACCTTTTCTTTTTTTTTATATTAATCCATCACGGAGAAAAGAACTCGGTTTCCCCCTTATTCACTGCCCACTGTCGGGTGCGAGCTTTGTATTCTCCGGCAGTGATATTACATTATACTATTGTCTTTTTCATAAATATTGGTTTCGTTACATTAATTTATCTACTGTTCACCACCCCACCTTCTGTCGGGCGTACCAGCGAGCTCAGCTTTGGCTGAATTTTGTATTCTTTTAAAACCTTAATAAAGTGGATCGGGGGGGGGGGGGGTATCTATGCTCTATAGACTTGGTTTTCTAGTCTGAGCGGTCCCTCTCGGGCTGTAAAAAATAAATAAAAGCCCTATTTAATATTTAAGTTAACAAAATGCGTAAAGTGAGATAGAATTAATTTTCTTTCTTTTGAAAAATCACTAAAGAATAAATATTATTTAAAGATTGCTGTTTTTATATCCATGATATAGATTTTTTTTTAAGTTCATGCTTTTAAACGGTAAAGCTTTGACATATTGAACTCTGTATACTAGTTTCCTTTCAAAAGCTAATCTCAGAAAGAAAATATTTGACTTGAAAGGGTAATGTACTATACCTCATACGTTTAATGTATTATCGATTTTCAGATTGAGTGCTACTTTTTTTAGAATGAATGTGTACTTTTATTCACACCTTTCTTTTCACCCTTCATTTCGACACGTAAAGATCTGGTTATTCTTTTTTTTTTTTTACTTTCTAAAGGAATATTGCCGTTTACGATAAACATATTCCCTCATTAATGATGACAAGATATGCAAATTTTATGATAGTAAAACATTTTCTGTAAATAAATGTATAATCGAAGTATGAAATATGATGTTAGTATCAAAATGATTTACAGAGGCTTGTTAATGTATTTGTGTATTTTTAAAAATGATACATAATTTACTTTTACTTATTCTGATAAAAATGCCTTAATGTATTTTAAAACATTTTGGGTGCATGTTTCTCCACTTGAGTATTTTATTTGCAATTGTGAATGAAATTAAAAATACATTCAACATATTTTTAATGACTTCAATGTCACTAATTGATTGCTAATTAACAATTTTTGAATGCACAGAGTGCCCCCTATTTATTGCAAGAATAAAAAAAGAAAAAGAAAAAAAAGAGAGAGGAACTGTGATAACACATAATAAAATGAACCAAAAACGAATTCATAAAAGTGTCAGATAGTAAAGTCTTTGGATTTGAGAACAGCTTTAAAGGAAATCATGCTTGCGACGCGCATCAGAACACTCATATCAAAGAAATCAAGTCGCTATCCTATTCGCCACAACTCAAGATATTTAATGCTGTCTGTTATTTTCTAAATGTAAATGTACTTATATGTGACATTTTTCTATCATTTGCAGTTTAAGATGAAAACAATGACATCCATAATTTGAATGATATCTTACTATTTTGTTTTATTCTATCAGTGGAGTTTTCTTTGTTATTGTTGATTTCATTTTGTTGGAATATAAAGTAAAATTTAATAAATACATAATAATAAGCCTTATGTTTTTAAAGATTGCTCAGAATTTCTTTTTTTTTATCAATGCTTTTTAACTTTTAAATTTTGAATTTTCTTTTCTGTCATACATAGTTTTCCTTTTCTTAAATCTTGATATTGGAATTCAGATGGGCAAAACATGGGATTTTGAGACAAGTTCCGTCATTGACATTTTTGCCTATCAATATTATGAAACACAGACCTTTCTAATTGAAATTAATTGGTATGAGAAACAGGTAAACTGATAGGGTTACTGCTATGTCTTTCGGACAGATGTGCCCGTTGGTCGCTAAGTATCTGTCAGATCTATTGCTTACTTAAGAGGTATAAGACTATTTTTTCGTTTTTCTGAAAAGTCTCGTGTAATTGTCCAAGAAAAATATTCTTAAAATTTCATGTGCTATAATACTTTTTTTTTAATCTCCATGTCTTATAGTACTTTTATTTGTGTCTTATAATGCTTTTACGCAAAAATTAATGCACACATTTAAAATAAAAATATAGTACTAAATAGAATGATCAGTCAATTAGGAAACCATACATCACAAATCCAACGTGATAATTGGTGTACAGTCGTGATAGAAAAAGATACCCATACCTACTAAATCGCCCGAAAATCATCGTATAAATATTTGACTGGTACCAATCAATTACTAAATACGGCTTCCAATTAATGATAAAGTTTAAGTTTGCCTAGTGGGTTGTCTACATATAGAATTTGTACAAACTTGAACATTTTTACTCTAATACATAACTTTTACATCATATTTGGATTGTACGGTAATTTTTTCCTAAGAATACCAAACGGGAAATCATTCGAACAAGTTGTTTAGTAATTATGGAGTTTAAAATTTGGAATTATTAATGTTGAGCTAATTTTTAATCGTGCAAAACATGCAATGTGGGTAGATTTTAAGCATATCAAAAACTACTTGGCAGTATGGGTTGTAATTTCGTATTCGCATATTTGAAGCTTTTAGAAATCGATTTCTGTTACAAAAAATTAATATGTAACAATTCATATTTTTTTTCGAAAATTAATTTTTGAAAAATATATATTTTGAAATTAATTAATATACATATATATAGTATATGAATTATATGAATTGTAACCTATGAATTTTTTTAACAGAAATAAATTTCCAGAAGCTTCAAATATTCAAATCCAAAGTTAGACTTCATTCCATCTAGTAGTTTTTGAGTTATTGTTTACAAACTACCGGCATTTCGATATCTTTTTGAACTATTAAAAAAAAAAAAAACTTTAGGAGTTCCAAACTTTACACTTTTATATTTACGAAACTATTTGGCTTAAAGATTTCTCGTTTGCTATTCGAAAGTAAAATTTATCGGAAAATCCCAATATGATGTCAAATTGAGGAGTTACTATTGGAAATTTTCATGTTTGATACAATTTCTACAAGTAGACGACCCTGTAAGCAAAATTAAATTATAGTATAATTAGTAGGCGTTATTATTAATAGATTGGTGTTAGTCATATTTTTATACGATGATTTCTGGGCGTGTTAGTAAATGGAAGGAGTGGGTATAATTTTTTTTCACTACTGTACATACACTGTTAAAAAAAATCTGAAATTCACGGGTATTTTTTTCCTGAATTTCACAGAAAAAGTCCTTTTTTGCGACAAAAGGGTATTTTCCGTTAAAAAACAGAAAATTTCCTCATATTTCCTGAAAACAACGGAACGGACGGAGACAAAAGGGGATAACGGAGATATTCCGTTATCTTATCTGCCGCATATTTATTTTCAATGTTTAAAAAACTGACATGTTGTTGCACAGAAAAACTAAAAATTTAATAAATTAAAATTTCGAGTTTATTTAAAAAAAAAAAAAAAAAAAAAAAAAAAAAAAAAAAAATAGTACTTTCGAATTAAAAAAAGTAATAATTTTCCCATTCTTTTAAAATTATTTGCAATTTATTTTTTAAAGTTATAAGAAAATATTCGCGCTTAAAATATATTCTAAACAAGCAGATTAAAATATATATATAATAGTTAAATTAAGTGAAAAAAAAATCTATTTTACTCAAAAAAGCAACATACAAAAATAATGCTTTCAAATAAAAAGAAAATAATATTTTTCTCATTCCTTTAAAATTATTCGCAATTTAGTTTTTAAAGTAATAAAAAGTACTCGCACTGAAAATATATTCTAAGCGAACACATTTAAAAAATATATAATAGTTGGAAAAAAAATCGCTTTTCTTAAACAAGCAAACATTTTTTATCGAATTTAATTCAAATATAATATTCATATTTTACATCTAACAATCAAGTTAAGAATATATATAATTCATGTTTTTATCCTGTATTAATATTACAATTTTAAAACATCAACATCATCTCATAACGAAATCTCCTCGCAATTAACTTCAAAATTACCAAGCTTCTAAACCCCAAATTATGTCTGTTTTAAGCCGCCATTTTGAGAATTTCCAAATGATCCGTTCAAACTGCTAATCTAACAAGCGCCCGCTGGTCAAACCGGCAAGACGCTGGACTCGAGGCATTATCACCCCTGGTTCAAAACCCAATGTCGACCAAAAGCTGTTCTTGACGTATGCCAGATAGTAAATACTACCGCAAAGTCGACAGATGGCAGCACTAAGTGAGATGTTCTTAAGTGAAGATTTTTTTAAACCGAGTTTATCTAAAACGGAAAATGTTCTTTTCTGTCAGTTCTACGAGGAATATTTCCGTGATTTCTGAGAGCGTTAACGGGAAGTTACCGCTTCTGCAAACGGCGATTTTCCTTCTTTTATTTTTCAAAACGGAAAATCTACTAACGGAACGGAAAAAGTCCGGCAACTTCGCTGCCAGTACTTTTACCGTGAATTTACGGATTTATTTTTAACAGTGTAGATGAAGTGCATCTATTGCGATGAAATATATACCGAATGCATCTTCTGTAGCAAAGGTTCTAGGTAGAAGATACGGTTAAAGATAAGAAATAATGTCTTATATTAAAAACATAATCACAAAATTTATACAATGACACAACTAATAACTGTAAAAAATAAAATTTAGTCGTTAACCGATTAGTTGACAACGGTTCTGCGTCAATTCGTCGCGCACAATTCATCGCGGAACAATTGATCTCGCACAATTCATCGTAGCGTCAATTCGTCGCAGCGTCAATTCGTCACAACGAAAATGTATTTGAAGGTTATGGTGATAAAATACAGACAATTTAGTACAAATGTTAAATGATAATTAGTTTTTTAGATATAGAGAATTATAACTAACAATTTAAATGCGATTATATCTAAAAAACAAATTATCATTAAAAAATTTTACTAAATTATTTTTATTTTACCTTCATAGCCTTTAAAAACATTTTCGTTGCGACGAATTGACGTCGTGATGAACTGACGCTGCGATGAATTGTGCGTGATGAATTGTTCCGCGATGCATTGTGCGCGACGATTTGACGCGACACCATTGACAACAGCATAGTTACAGAATACGAAGTAGCAACATTTGTAGCAACACTGATACTACCGTGTCATGTCTAGCTTGAGATACAGTATATTTTGTGAATAATACATCCAAGTAATAAAAAAAATCATTTTTGCTTTATCGAGTTACTCTAAATGAAACATCCTTTACAGTTGTTACAAATAAAATTTTATAGACTTTTTATTATTTTAAGGTAAATTTTCTTTTAAGTTTGACCAAAAATAAAATAAAATGCTGGTATATTTCAGCTAGAATGGCCCACAATTCTACCCAATTCAACGTCTTTTCGGATTTTTTTTTTTTTGTTAAAAATATGTTTTACACGGTGTCTTACATTTCTTTTCAGTGTATATTTTAGTATGTAATGAAAAATCTCAATGATTTCGAAAAATGTAGTGGAAGAAATAAAAAAATTAACTTATAGAAATATTTCAATGCACAACCGGTAAGTGGCAACTTCCGAGCTCTTCACTTTTTACGGCATGAAAATGCATCATAATAATATTTTTATGTCCTACCCATCATTCCTATTTTCGACGTACAGAAAGAAGATCCCATTCGCATCAAAATTCACTCAAGAAAAGAATTTTGATCTAATGCTGAATAAAAATTTTCTAGGATATAAAAAAAAAAGTATAAATCCTACTCTGCCGTTCAGATAAATGCAAAAATCAATGGAAAAATAAAATTCATAGGACGCTCTTTGCTTTGGTTGGCCCTCGAGGCTTACAGGAGATCGGAAAGATCTCGGAAAAAAAAGAGCTTATTCTGTGTTTTCTAGGTCTTATCTGAACGTACGTGAAGTTTTCAATATACCATTTCTATGACAGATGTATAAGGTAGCTTAGATAAAGGGGAATCTTACAAAGCAAACAAAGTTAAATTCCGGTCTTTTCTTTCGGGACATGTTTTAGTCTAATCTTTGCCCTGCATTTGATGGAGAAATATTGACAGAGAGCATAGAAATTTACGAAACGTTTCGATATTTGTATTTAGAATTTTACAATCGGAATTTAGTTAAAATTCAAATAATAAAGGTAGTTTAAAGAAACTTTGACACATTTTTAGAAGCTGATATAAAAATACATACTAATAAAAGAAAGTTTCGCTCTGTGTGTGTGTGCGTCTGTTGGCGATGGCTAGGAAAATCTAGCCCATCTTGAAGGCTGGAAATTTAGATTTAGGTAGTCCAAACCCTCTCCTGGTGCACCATTACGCCAGAATTTTAATATTTTAATTACTTTCTGAAATATTAATTAAAATGCACAAAGAACTCTCATTAAAAATACGCTTTTTTTCTTCGGTTGGTTGGTTGTGTAGAATATCTTCTCAGAACACATTAAATAAATCAGAGTAACGATGCATAGATAAGGACTTATAACGAAATAGTGCCAACATGGATTGCAGTTACCTGCATATAGTCAAGCTAATGTAGCGCCATCTACTCATGGCAAATTACACAAACGCCACCTGTTTAAGATATTTTCCGGCACGTTTCTCTTCATTATAATTATCTGGGTTTAAGGTTTTTTTTAAAACAGGACATAATATATTATTATGATAGAGACTATTAATACAGAAAACTTTATTTAACAGATTATTTTTTATATATTTGCGGGAATGGCGAGGGGTAGGGTCTAATTACATTAAACAATTTTAACATTTTTAGCTTCACCCGTAGCTTTTAATTGTTGTTTTATATACAGAATACCGCTATTTTAAATCTCAGTTTCTCAGTAATATCTCAGTAATAATGTTCCGAACTTCTCCATTTAGTTCCATTTTTATTAAATTATCGTAAAAATCAGCATTCATTGCTTCAAGGTGTATTTTTAAAAAGCAATTACCAGTATTTCCGAATAAGAGTCTAAGCCAAATTTCAAATTAAGTTCCTAGCTTAACCTAATGAATCAATCTTTAAAGATGTATAGTGATCCTCCTAAATAGTTATTTGCTGAAGGTCACTTGAATATCCGCCACACCCCCCCCTCCCCTCCGAGGCCCTCCTTCAAAGTTTTCTCTAACTATTCCCCGTTTCCATATCTCAGCAACTATCTTTCCGATTTCAATACAAGTGATTCCGAACATTATAATTAACTTAATAGTCACCCTTTATAACATTAAACTAAATTTATGAGTAGCGGTTACCACTATTTCTGAATAATAGTTTAAGCCAAATTTCTAATTAAGTTCCTAGCTTAACCAAACGAACGAATTTTTAAAGATGCATAGTGGTCCTCCTAATTAGTCATTTGCTGAAGGGAACTTGAACATCTCCTCCCCCCGGCCCCTCCTTCAAAGTTTTTTCTCTAACTATGCCCCGTTTCCGTATCTCCACAACTATCTTTCCGATTTCAACGCAACTGATTCCAACCATTATAATTAACTTAATAGTCACCTTCTATAACATTAAAGTAAATTTATGAGTAGCGGTTACCACTATTTCCGAACAATAGTTTAAGGCAAATTTGTAATTAAGTTCCTAGCTTAAGCAAACGAACGAATTTTTAAAGATGCATCGTAGTCCTCCTAATTAGTCATTTTCTGAAAGACACTTGAACATCCCTTTCACCCGGCACCTCACTCATGATTATTTTCTCTAACTGTGCCTTATATCAATAACTCGGCTTATAATGTTCCCATCTTCTCGAAACCAGCTCGATTTTGTCGCACGCCTACTATACAGTACCGTAGGCAACGTTGACCTGTCTCAGAGGTTCTTTCCGAAAGAGGTTGCTCCCCTGGCGGTGGAAGGGGGAAATAAAAGATTTTCCGGAGCGTGCGAGCGTGCCTGGTATACGGTGCCGAAGCCATCGGAAACCTTGGCCAGAGTTTCGTTTTTTAAAAGATTTGAGTTTATTACACGAGCTCGGGCAACGCCTGGTGGGTCAGCTAGTAATTTTATAAAATAGGAAAACTCACAAATTTGTTAGCTGATATATTAAGGTTTTATTTTTGTAAAGTCATTAAATTTCACTATGCGCGCATTTTGTTGCACGTAGGAAACGTTGTCATATTCAGTTTCGTTCCGATTTTTGCTGTCCTCAAATTTTCTATTTTCTACAGAAATTACGTGACAAGAAGAATGAGAACGGCCACATAGGAGTGTTATTGTAAGTTTTTTTTTTCTTTTTAATCAGGATTGCAAAAAAGGAGATTGAGCGAGGTGTTTTAATCCATTAGCACAGAAACGAAATCTGTGGATATTACTCATCTTGAATTTGTTCTTTAGGAACTGTCAAAGACAATGTTTATTTATTAAAATTGTGGAAGTTTGAAATATTAAACTGACACACATAGAAACCATTTTAGAATTTACGGAGCATGAAAATGAATACCGGAAAGGTGTTTTTCGAGCAACAAAAATTCCACATATTGAATTTTATAGACAAAGAAAAGCAAAAGAACTTTAATATACAGGCTAACAAATCTGCGAGTTTCAAAACCCTATTTTAGGAAATTTTGAGGGGTTTTCGAAAAGTAAAGATGCAATGCCGCATACTCATTAAAGAAATTTTTAATTGATAAAATGTCCATTACAAATTGCTTTCTGGTATATGCTTTATTTTTTGACATAGTTGAAGTCATTGTACAAGCATTTGATAAGTCTGGGAACAATCTTTTGTAACCCACAGTCATAGAAGTTTACCACTTGTTGTCAAAACCACATTTCAACTTCGATTTTAATGTCATCATCGTCGTTGAAGTTTTGCCCTGCAAGATGTTTCTTCAGGTAAAGGAATAAGTGGTAGTTGCTGGATGCAAGGTCGCTGGGGCATCAGAGATGTCAGATGTCCTACTTGTTTTGGGTTCTTCATGAACATTGGTCCTACCTTCAAAGAAAGCACAACACCATTTCGTCACATTTTGTCGATTCATAACGTTCCCATAGACGGAAACAACTTATTTGCCAATATCTGCTGAACTCTCACCTTTTGCATGAAGAAAACGTAAGACGGGATGTACTTCACATTTGGCGAGATTCTGAGTTGACGCAGTCATTATAAACACGTGCTACACGAAACAGACTCACCGTACAGATAACGAATGACTGCAAAGGAAAGGTCAAATGTTCAAGGTTGCTATATGTGTTGCCAACGTTCTCATTAAAAATTGTGCTTTCCTGCTGTCTGAGGTGTATCTTTACTTTTAGAAAACACCTCGTATTTTTATAATTTCTAAAATACGTCAAGGTGTTTTGATGCACCCTGTATTAAGATACCTTGGTAGTGAAGTTTCCAATATACCGTTTCGTGCTCATGAAGTTTCCAATATACTGTTTCAATTTAAATTGTAAAGTTATCTTAGATAAAGAGGAGTCCTATAAAGCAAGTAAAGTTAATTTAGGTCTTATCTTTCAGACATGTTTTAGACTCTTGACTCATGACTTTTTGACTTGGTAGAGAAACATTGGCAGAGATGGTCAGAAATTTTCGAAACGTTTCGATTTTTTGTTTGGAAATCTTCATTTAGTATTCAAATATATATAACGAATGAAAATGAACTTTTCAATTCACTGTTTCCATGAAAGATGTACACAATAGCTTAGATAAAGAAAACCCCTACAAAACAAAGAAAGTTAAATTCCAGTCTTTTCTTTCAAGACCTGTTTCAGTCTAATTTTGGATGTAGTTGGTGGAGCAACATTGACAGATCTGAAATTTACGAAGGGTTTCGATAGGTTTTATTTAAAAATCTTCAATCACAATTTCGTTTAAAGCTAAATATAACCAATGCTTGTGAAGCGTCTAATGTACTCTTTCTATGACAGATATATAAAGCATCTTTGATAAAGAGGAATGTCTACATAGCAGTAATAAAGTTAACCAACCAAAGTGAAATTATGTTTCCTTGGATTTTATTTCGTTAATGTGTCAGAATGTAGCTAGATTAAATTTGAGAACAGTTTAATTGCTGTTCTGTTTGGAATTTCCTAGAAATAAACTTAGAGGCTGTTATATTTGACTTTAAAGTTTGAACATTGTATTATCAATATTTACTTATGAAGGTTGATAACGTTTAACCGGCGTTCTCACTAGAACTCAATGATCACATTGAATCCCTTTAATAATGTACTTCCGAAGTCCGCTAATTTTAAAACAAACCAACAGTGCTAGATTTCTTATTAGCTAAGGTGGCTGAAGCCTACGACGGTAAATTTTTGTTGAGGAACATTTTTCAAAATGTTGTAGCGCTTTTTTTTTAACCAATTGAATTAATATTTTTCGTTTATTTAATTATATTAATAATAAAATTACGCATTTTTTCGCCGCAACTTCTACTGAATTACTTACAATTAATTAGTAAGCGTGTATGATTTATTGCTTAGATGTAGGCTTTAGTAAAATCACGCCACTGTATGCTCTTGTTAATCCATCACGAGTTGGCGGCTGTGACTTTTTTAATATGTATTTTGTTTGCATAATGGCATTCTTATTTCACATAGAAATGAGATTTAATACAAATTTCGGTTAATTGTGGTTTAATACAAAGGTCTAAGGTAAAGTATAGGCAGCATGTTTTTTAATGCATCATTGCAGACCATTGAAAATCCTTCAAAGTAGCAAAAGGCTGCCTGTCACATTCAGTTAATCAGTGAACTTTGGCACGTGTATTATGTTTTCTCTCAAATATCTTAATAGAAGTAAAGAAAGTACATGTATATCATTGTTCCTCCCCCCCCCCCTATTTATCAAGAATGATATTGAAACTCAATCTAAGTATTGATTTTTCCTTTATTAGATGATAAAATATAATTACATAATACGTATAAGCTTAAAACTTATTAAACGAATGATTAACGCGAATCAGTTAATATGAAATACACACAAAAGATAAAGGCTATAATGAATATTTTTATTAGTATTTGATGTACTGTTGTCAGAAGACATGAAGTGCTGCTTACCTGAAATTATGAAGATTTCAAAGAAAATCAGAAATCCAAACAACTCAATATTACATGTTACATGATAAATAAAAATGTCTAAAAATGCCCCTCTTTAGATGCTCACCCTTAAAAAAAAATTGCAATCATAACAAGTAATAAAATGAGCACAGTAAAAATTAATAGTTAGAACAGTGACAAGTTATAAAAATGAGCACAGTGAAAATTAATAGTGAGAACAGTAACACGTAATAAAAATGAGTACATTGAAAGTAATATGAAATTTAATTTCGTTTTTGTGTAATTAGTATTACAATTGATATAATAATTATATTAACAATAAAATTTTATGTTGTAACTTTTAAAATCTCTAATTTAACAAATAGCATTTTTTTTTATTATTATTTCATATCACACTTTCTGTAAAAGTTGGCTCCAACTTGTTGAGAACCTTTGGTATTATAATTAAGCATAGTAAGAGACATCTGGTGGTTAATGATGACAACAATGCATTCATATGAACGTGAAAAAAAATCATGTCATTAAAGTTCAAAACTCATTTCTATACGTGGCAAAATTACTAGATATAAATTATGTTTAAACTATATGTAAGCAATAGTTTACAAAAATTTTTAAACAAACTTTTGAATAATCCGGTACATATATACAATATATTTTATACAATTTGAGATATTTTTTCATGTGTTAAGTTTTGATATCGAATATTCCACAATAAATATTCTAAGAGGCTTTTTGAACACCTGTGTGGGACGTATGGCAGTTAGTTCTCATTTCAGCTATGTCGAATTTTCCGAAGAAAGTTTCTGAAAAAGAATGCATAAATGTGATGAATCCTAGTTTAGAATGTTTTCTCAGAAGAAGAATATAGACATTTTAAATATGTATCCTACACGGAATATTTCGATTTAGGAGTATATTCTAAAAGCTGCAGAAAAAGAGTATATTTATTTATTTTTTTTGCCACTTTTCGATTTCAGAATTTCATCTTTTTTCCTTTATTTGAGTAAAACATCTTGTAAAAAGAAAATGTCAATGTATTTCATTTCATTGACCATAAATAATATTCTTTATATATTTTCATAGAGGATAATTTTCACTTAGTGAATGGCAAAGTTGCCATCTTTTGCACATTGCTCAGCTGCTCACTATTGGGAAATTGATGTTATAGCTCCACCAAACTTAAATGTTAAAACTATTTTAAGTAATTATCGAATAAAAATGTTTTTATCATTTTCTTTCTTTATGATACCTAGACCCGTTTGACGTCTATTTTTCTTTAGATTAATTATCAGTGACTGAGTAACAGTGAAGTTATTAAAAATTAAATAATATGACAAATACTAAAATGGAAAGACAAGGGTTTTTTTGTGCCGAAAAACGCTGAAAAACCATAAAATTCAAAGTGCCATAACTCAAAAACTTTTTGTAGTAAAAGAATGAGATTCTACGCACTTTTATTTAACTTAACTCGGTTGATGCATGCAAAGATGACATTTTGTTATAGATTGTTCACCCACTATATATATACACTGCGCAAAAAAATTAGGGGAGCAAGCAAATAAAAGAAGAGAACTGTGCGAGACAGCCATGCATGGGTATAAAATGGAGAGTAGACGTGTATCAATGCTCAATACAGAAAATAAGACGCAAAAAAATTGCAAGGGAGTTTTAATTCTTTGAAAAGATGGTTTAAGGCAACAATTTGGTTACATGGAAATTTCAAAAAAAAGTATTGTTTAGTAATGATGCAAGTTGTTTAATTCGGCGTGTGGTCCCCTCTAACAGCTAAGACTGCTGCACACCTGTTTTCCATGGATGTGATGAGGTTATCGATAAGACTTTAAGGAATACCGTTCCAATCTTCAAGAATTGCAATCTCCTTGTCCCAGACAATAAACGAAAGCTTTCGTCTTGCTGCAATGCATCGTCCGAGTGTGTCCCAAACATTCTCGATCTGATTCAGGTCAGGAAAGCATGCTGGCAATTCTATACGATGTATTGTTTCAGTTTCAACCATGTTCTCCAACAGAAGAGCTGTATCCGGTCAGGCATTATCATGCATGAAAATAAAGGAATCGGCATGGGTGAAGCGTAAGGTATGGCATGAGGTCTCAGCAGGGCCTGATTACTGACGGGGCACACTTCCACCAGTAAAATTTAATTGACTTTTTTGTCGTATTAAAACGCCCTATTCATGCGAAAATACAGCCATGAATAAGGACAAAATTTCTATTCTTTTTTACTGGTGGAAGTGTGCCCCGTTGGTAATCAGGCCCTGGGTCTCAGTATCTCGTCTGTATACCTTTGGGTCGTCAAAATGTCATTCCAAATGATATGCAGGTCCGTACGTCCACCTATGCTGATTCCAGCTCATACCATCAACCCACCTTCTCTATAATGTGATCTTTCACGAACAAATGTGTGGTTACTTCGAGTGCCCATTTCCCCACATACAAAAACACGTCGAGTGTCACACTCCAGACTGAATAAGGAAGCAAGCAGCATTTGACTCCAATCCGTTGCCTTCAATCTTGATGTTCAGCAGCCCAACTACTTCGATCCACACAGTGGCTTGTGGTCAACGGAATGCAGATCATTGGCCTACGTGCATAGAGACCTCCCTGATGAAGCATGTTTCGCACTGCTTGGCTGGACACTTTTTGTCGTGTTGCCAAGAGCTACCGTTTTTGTAACTGAGTATCATCGACGAGCCGACGAGCTGTTAACGGGATATATCGGTCATCAGTTGCTGTGGTGCACGTGGTCGACCTTGCCCTGGTCCACATCTAACATTTCCTGTTTATTTTAATCGATTCCACAGCCTTGCAAGGACATTTCTTGCAACTCCAACAGCGTCCGCTACTCTTCGTTGTTTTGGCGCGGATTCAAGTCTATCTCTAATACGCCAAGTCATGGATTCCGGTAAATCACGTTGTTGTGACATTTTCAAATCACCTTTTTCTCAAAACAAAAGCTGAGCAATTGAATTTCACAACTGAGACTGTGAAACAGACATTTCTGCGAAATCCTGATTTCTTCATTTATCTCCTTTTTCTGGTTTTTGACGTCATGAACTTTGATTTGCATATGAAGTTTTATTTTTCTGTTTTCTGCCATGCTTTAAATTATGGATGTTTTAATTTAAGTTACTTATTGGTGCAAGTATTTGTGTAATTTCTTTAAAACCATGTGCTCCCCTAATTGTTTTGAGCAGTATATATATATATATATATATATATATATATATATATATCGCCTGCTTTTGTGAAGCTTACTGTTGAATCATGTTTGTTTTCTGCATCTGAGTTTCGTGATAGTTGGATGTGAACTTTTGCTTGGACACTTTCTACGAGGTTTATGAGTTTCCCACTTATTTTAATTTTTAAAATCTTAAATTTTTGGATATATATATGTATTGTATAATAATTATCAGTTTATCTATTGTCGATAATTTATGTGGTTTAATGGTTATTATTAACAAAAGTTTTATTATATATTATATATATGTGTGTGTACGCAAATGCGTTACCAATGACAATAGAATATTTCATTATTTTTCGAATTCAATTATAAATTAATAAATTGATTGTAAGGCATTTTTACGTTAGTCGGCCGCAGATGATACATCGCGAAATATTCTTTAGAGATACAACTGTATACGAGTTACAACAACAATAAAGTTGATTATGTACTAAACACGCTAGCTAAACTATGACAATTGACTGTGAAACTGCAACAATGAAATATTTTAAACGCTAAAGTAAAATGTCCAAAAAAAAAGAATGTAGTAACTTTTTATAAATTAGCTTTTATTTTTTATTTGTTTTATTCGATAGAAAATGGATAAGATTTTTCTAAATAGGGGTTTTTCAAAATAAAAAAACTCATAGGGGCCATAATTATATATCAATTTAAATTTCATAACTTTACAAAAATAACTATTTTGACTTAAACAGTTTCTAAGATGATGAAGAAAAACGTTTAAAACATTTTGGAATTGAAGTATACCTTTAAGTACAGTTTAACAATTAGCTATTGGGTGATGGTTGAGTGGCCTTATATAAAAATAATGTGAAAATATAGAAAGCGACGTAATAAAATTTACAGATTTCTGATGATAACGAATTTCTAAAGAGGCAAAATTTTAATCAAGGGCAATTAGAAAAAAAAAAAACATTTTTGTGACACAAAAATAAATCACTGATTGTAAAAATTAAAAAGTGCTAATTTATCACTATGTAAAACAAAACTTTCAAGAAAAAATAGGTATTGTCGAAATTGAGAGAATTAACTACGGATGATTCTAAATCTTTCTACGGGAATTTTTCTTTTCTTGTTAGCGACAAATCTTTATTTTTCGCATTGCGGACTTTTCTGTTGTCGTCAAAAACTTGTAGTAAACAAATTGCTTTTATAGAAATATACTATAACGATGGTGATTGTATGTCAACGACCGGCGCTCATACATACTTTTATAAGTCTTACGAACTCTGGATATCGCATAATTTCACTTTTTAAACCATGGAATAGGGGGGGGGGGGAATGTGTTCTTTCTAATGAAATGCATTTGAAATCTATCGCTCAATTCAGTGACCCCCCCCCTTTTTTTTTTCAACATTGTGCATTTGTTTTCCGCAATAATATAAAATAGTGATTGGCAAAGTTACCACAGTTAGAAATTGATTGCAGAGAGAAAAAAGAAAAAAAAGGTTAATCAATCATAAGTTCAGATTAAGCATCATAAGATACCACACCATCTGACAGCCGAAAAGACAGATTTCCATTTTATGTTGAAACTAAAGTTAATATCAAATTAAGTTGAATTGGTTAAAAGGTACATAGCTTCAGAATATGCTCAGAATTGTATTTTATTTTATTTTATTTATCTTTTTTTTTTTTTTTTTTTTTTTTTTTTGTACAAGCTATCCGATGAAACAGTTTCAGATATTCCGATTTGTGTATCAAGTAGCACACCCGCCCGCCCCGAGTATCTCGAGAAAAATTAAGCCCGGTGGCTCTAATGCAATCTGATGAGGACGGTTCATTTCCTCGTTTCGTTGGCTACGCGAAATCGAAAAAAATACTTTATTAAAATTAATATTTTCAGATGTCTTCACAAAATCAAAATTAAAAAAAAATAGAAAAGAAAACTAACTTGAAAATTTCGATTGCTGTAATGACGAAACATGACGAAATCACTTATATTTCACTGACGCAGGAACTCCGCCTCCATAACAACAGGCTTTTGGGTAATAAAAGTTTACTGTAGCAACTCTACATGGAAAAGTTATTTCTGTGTGGAACTACATTCTGATTTTCAAAAATTTCTCATTTTCTTATTGCTTTTAAAAAACCGTGTAAATTTAAATTATTAATATTTAAAAAATGTTTTAAACGATTTTACTGGGTTTTTTCCATGCAGGGATATAAAATATAATATTAGATGAGTGGCGTATCAAATAGAAATATGTGCATAAAAAAAAAAAGTGAAAAATTCAAAAATCGCTATACCAATTCTGAATAAACTTTATTGAAATAAGAACAAAATTTAGTACATTGGGTTAAACGGTTGAATTTAGACAGCTCTTATGAATGGCTCAAAATCACGGGCAAACTTTGAAAATCGGGGAAATACGCAAATTTTTCTGTTCAGTACAAAATAGTAAAAAATCTAACCAAAAGAAAATCTGAGAGCCAGTGCATTCGGATAATATGTCTTCGTCTATCCAGAACAAAATTTGCATACCTCTCTCTACTTGTAATAGCTTTCACCTGACATCGCGCGCGCGCACGCACACACACACAGAGAGAGAGAGACAAACACCTTTATTTTATTAATATAGAAAATTAGATTTAACATGCATAAAATGTAAACCTATTCTAAAATTCAAAAGCCTACCTCATATTTAAATGTAAATAGTTATATATTGCATATTTTTTAAAGTAAATATATGAATTTTGAAAACTGCTTTTATAAAAGATCATAAAGAGACAATTCGACAATAATTGTAATAAAATCAAATATGAATATTGAAAATCTATTAGCATAATAAAAAAAATAATTTTATCTTCTCCTCTCTTCTCTTTTATTTGTCTGCTTAAAAAAATCGAGTGGACATTTGAGTCGTCCGCAAAACAGACGATTACACCGAGAAATTTCCTTTAACTAAAAATTTAGGTTAAACATAACTTCTCTTCTGTTGTGGTTCACTGACTTCCAACTATTGATCACTGGCTGCCGTCTTTTTTCTTCCTTTTTCGTCTGATGTTTCCGTATAATTAATTAATAGCCACTCTTTCAAAAACAGTTTTATTCAAATATACAAGAGCTTTATGTTTGGACTTTTACAAAGTATCTATAAAACAAAATTAGTCATTATTTAAATATCGACAGTATAAAAAATATACCTCTACAGGGTGGGCCAAAAGTTGGTTATATAGTAATTCTCTAGAGCCTTCTATTTTGTTAATTTAATCTTTACCGATATTGTAAAAGAAACTTATGGGCAGAACAAAAGAGCGAAATTTGAATTAATATTAGAAAACTGAAAATGTCGAGAGGGTACGTTCAGCATGAGTAGAAGTATTTAATAAAGGATATTTCCATAATAATCTGTCTAGAGTCAAATCATAAAAAGAGTCTTTGACAATTAAGCAAAAATGTTTATGATTTTTTTCGTACGAATCATGCAAGAAATAATCTTCCTCAGGCAATCATGGGGGGGGGGAAAGTAGACATTATCCGATCAAACATGATTACATAACCAAATTAGAGTCCTGCATGACCCGTAAAATTTCGTTCGAAATCTGATCCAAAATTCGCAACCCGACATGAATTCCCAAATACAAAATAAGAAAATTGATTGAGTTAGTTAAAAAGCTATAGAACATTTGTAAAAACCCTGCTTATTTTCTAATAACACCGTTAAAATATTCATAAAAAATTAATACATATATTACAAAATTTTAATTTTTGTTTCACCAAAGTTAACATTATTATATATAAATTTTCCTTTTAATAATATTCCATAGATTATACCGGCTCATTAAATTAAAACCTATTCTTAAACTAATCTATCAATCTTCATATGTAAAGGTATAAGATCTTAATCCACCTAAAAATATTTATTCCAAATTGTATAAATCTAAAAATGGCGGTAACTACTTATATTCCTTAAATAAAACCCTTTTATTATTTAAATCCCTATTAAAATTCACTATTATTTCCCGTGTATATCAAACCTCTCTAAATTCTTTACATTGCTAAAATGTCATAACTCCTGAATTATCTCGTTCTATAAAACCTATTTATTTTAAATCATTCTTTTATTAAAATATCAAAATGTCTCTTATAGTATTTCAATGCTTTAATGTTCTAATTTTTATTTCGCACCAATAAGTTCTTTTTTTTTCTTTTCTGTTTCTCTCTAGTGCAAGCTAAAATTATCGTCTGAAATCTATTATTAGCTGGCACTCTCGATTCAGAGCGTATTGTTTATTTACACGACGTGTACCTGGTTCGAGGCTATTAGATTGTTCTATAAGAGTCTTCTCGCGAACCGGAAGTAAATTTACCTCAAGATTATTTCACCGGAAGTGTTAATAAGTCCCTCTTAAAGCGTTTATGATTGGAGAAGAGAAGTCACGTGACTTGGTTGTCACTTTGCGCAAGAGTAACTTAAATGCGCACGCGCAGAAAAATTCAGAGAGGCATTGAACGAGAGAGAGTTCTTTTTAGGAAGTTGGAGAGTTCGAAGCTTTTTTGAGACGTCCAGTTTCCACGATGACTGCCATGTTCGAACCCACTCAGTGATATTTATACCGTATCCAATAAGATCTTTGGTACCGGTAATAACATCTTTTCTTCGATAACATCATCATAGTAATTCTAAGACCTCATAATGTAAATATTTGAAACTTCGACTGCCACATAGAGATGATTAAAAAATCATTATAATCACGACTGCTAGAGCATTTCTCCTACTTCGCTGTTACTGATTATGTAATAAAATTTTGAAACGCAAATTTAGACTGCTTCCGTCTGGAGTGCACCCATTTTCTTAGTGATACAACCATCCGACCTTATGCCTGTGTGTCAGTACATGGAAACCTAACTTAAAACAGATTTCCCCAACTGCCTTTTTAAGCTCCAATATGGCACTTTATCACACATATATACAGATAGATAATTAAAATGAAATTATAAGAAAACGAACATCTAAAAGCAATCTATCAATCAAGCAAAAGTGCTTTTTAGCACTTTCCAATCTAGTTAAAAAGTGCTTATGACTTCGGTTTGTCTGGCCGTCTGCCATCTGCCGTATGGCCGTCTGCCGTCTGCCGTATGGCCGTCTGTCCGTCTGTCCGTGCTCTAACTCCCGTAAATATGCTCGGATTGCTCTGCAATTTTTATATGTTATTGTCGTTATCTATAGCATGTTCCCTATTTCAACGGAAGTGTGTAGCACTTATAGTTTTTTTACAGGGACACTCAAAAGAATTCCGTTACATTGCGGTCTATGGGGAAAAATCATTTGCGGTTTATTTAAATAATGTTTCACTATTTTAAACGCATTGAAAATTATATATATCATTAAGGTGCATTAGAAGAAGCTTAATATGGAATAGGGTGTGCATAGCACTAATAGTTACTTTACAGGGACAGTCAAAAGAATTCCGTTACATTACGTATATGGAGAAAAATCGTCTGCGGTTTATTTAAATAATGTTTCACTATTTTAAACGCAATGGAATTTATATATATTATTAAGGTGCATTACAAGAGGCTTACTACAGAATAGTGTGTGTATAGCAGTCATCGTTCATTTACAGGGACACACAAAATAATTCTCTACTGTCTGTTAACAATAATTCCTGGAAGTGCGTTTTAAGTTACTGAACGCGAGTTTAATTTTAACTCGCTTTTTGTCTATTACGTGGTGTGTATAAATTCTGTAGATCCTATACAGGGCAGCACAAAAGTTCGCGAACACATTTCCGTTTGTTGACAGAAACTCCAGAAGGAGAATTTTAAACTGTGCTACGCGTTTCCTAACTGAACTAAAATTTAGCATCCTATGTAGTATATATACAAATCTATAGATCCTATACAGGGCTGAATAAAAGTATTCGGATATTTTTCCGAATATTGTATCTGTTGGAAATTCCTGAAATTATGTTTTTAAATATGTTATGCGTTTTCCAAATTGTTCAATTAGATGTTATATTTTAGCTTATTAAACGGTATGTTTTGTAAAATTATTTTGGAAGCGTTGGAAAGTGCTACATAATCTATGCTTGACGCATGATTTTTCGTTCTTGTTACTTGATAAAGATGGTGCCATTACAAAGGCTGATAAATATAGAAGTAACGTAACTGAAATAACATACATAATATAATGCGCTTCAGTAAGCAATGTTATTAGAATGTTGATATATTTAAAATGAAATCACAGGTGAAAAAACTAGGAAGAGACAGTATAAAATTCAAATGAAATGATACTACAAAATTAAACCAAATAATATGAAAATGAAAAATGATATACTATGAATAACTTATGGATTCGTCAGGGGAGCATCATAAGTGTAATTCATAGTAAAGATATGTTATTTCCTCAAATATTGCCAGCATTAAACCTAAGAATGACAATTTTATGTCCTATATAAGATATCAGATGAAACTAAAGAAATTTTAAAACAAAAAGAAAACCAAAATTAAGTAATTATTCATAAGCAATAGCTAAAAATCCAAAAAATAGTAAAAAAAAAAGTGTAGGAATGATTCATTTTTCATCACAGGTTTAATTTTGTAGTATCATTTCATTTGAATATGATACTGTCTATTCTTAGTTTTTCACACATATGATTTCACTTTTAAATATGTATATATATATATATCCAGTTAAGATTAATTTAGTCCAGTTTTAACACTTTTCGACATCACATAGTCGAAAACTGTTATGACTTCGGTTTGTCTGGCCGTGCTCTAACCCTCGTAAATGTACTCGGATTGCCCTGCAATTCTTATATGTTATTGACGTTTGCTGTAGCATAGATTGCTATTAACAATGAAGTGTGTAACATGTATAGTTCGTTTACAGGAACAATCAAAAGTATTCCGTTACACTATGGTCAATAGGGAAAAAATCGTTTTAAGTGCATTTTCATGATGTTATACCCTTTCAAACATAATGAAATTGATATGAATTTGCAAGTGCACATGTATTCTGTTGAATATGGTCTGGAATTCATTGTCCCCCATTCATTTCTATACTGTCACAAAAAATTAACCATTTCTATATCTTAGAATACAAATGTGAGTATATTAATAGACAATTATATAATTGTACTTTTCGTTTTTAAACTTGTCCTACTCTAAATGTGAAAAATATTGAGTATAATCAGTCCAAGGTCAAAATATATTTAAAATATCAGTTTTACGAAAACTTTCATGCAAAATTTCAGAGCTCCCCAAAATTAGTGGCCCCAGGGCTAATGCTTCAAATGCCAGTTGACCCATGCTTCGATCAGGCCCTGCTAACTCCAATCAGAAATTCCAAGTAACTCAATTATTCAGACAGGCATCATTTCTCTTTTATTGTAGTTCAATATGTTTTTCCACTGTTGATCACTTACCACCAGGCCCTATCCCCATATATATTCTGAAAGAATATCAGAGGAAAAGGTAATAATAAACAAAAGCAAATAAATATTGCAATAAACAGAAATAAATAGAACATTGCAATCAAATTAAACAGAATATTACAATCAAATCAAAACAGTATATTGCAATCAAGACATAGAGAGATAAACAAAATATTGCAATCAAGATTCATTTACTTAAATTAAAATTGATTTTCAATGATAATGAAATAATGTGTAATGATAATAATGATCTCACATAAATATTTTGTTTGCCCATTTAAAAAAAATGAGTGGACATTAGAGTATTACATAAAGCAGGCTAACTCCGGTCAGAAATTTCGAGTAACCCAAAAATTCAGGTGAGCATCACCTTTCTTCTGTTGTAGTTCAATGACTTCGAACTATTGATCACTTACCGCCACCCCCTTATCCCCATTTTTATTCTGAATCAATGTAGGAGGAGAGGGTGCTGCGGAAGGAACCTCCTCCCTCTAAATGGTTTATATCCGGATGGACAGAGCGCCAGAGAAAATCATTCGTAGTCGCCACGTGGAGTCGTTCATCACTGATGAATAAAAGCCAAGCAGGTAGAAACGGAAAGAAAACAGGCCAACGTTTCTGGGTGAAATATTTTTATGTCTAGAGTAGACCAAGAAGTTATTAGTTTCTGATAGATTTTTTTTTTTTCGATAATAGAGATTTGAAATTGAATGTGCAAGCTTTACTGACAAATCATTACTTATAAGATATCAGATAGACGGGGGAGAAATGAAATTATTTGTTCGAAAAGTTTGATTTATGCGTTAGTTGTGTGCCATAAATAACACAGAAACTGCCTGATTTTAGGATAGTAGGGCTACCACTGGCTTTTTTTATTTTATTTGTAACACTTTTTGTAAATGATAACATTTTGACATACACTTCTACAACAAATGCGGAAGAAATCTACCACAAAGACATTTTTTTTTGGAAATTGCGGTACGAATAGAATGCAAAAATAGTCGTCAGTGGCAGTCCGGAGACAGCAAAGATGTTCTGTGAATACTTAAAACGTTATGTACAGCGAATTATTTCTCTCTTAAAATTTTTATTATTTATTTTTTTATTCAATTACGGTTATTATTCAATCTCGTACTTATTCTATAAAACACCGGCGCAGGGTTGAAGGATTTAACAATCGAAATGAGCAAGAAAATGTTGGTAAGATGACTGGAAAGATGTTGGTGTGATGAGTATATGAAAATATATACTATAAAATTTGTAAGTTATGTTGGAAAATATTTTGTTGTTGCAGTAGCTGCAATCGCAATCATAAGACGTTGAGACATTTTACCATGAATTGGCGCTTTATACAAGCCAGGAAATGGATTATATTAAAGATAATTTTCTTTAGGTTGAACCATTTTATACTTAACAAAAAGCACAAATCACGATATTCTTTGCCACCATTTTACGGTTGCTGTTACTGCAACACCTTAAGTTTATTCAACATCATGCAAAATTTTTAATAATGTTTAGCAAGGTACATGTTTGGACAATTTTCAGACTTTTTTCTTTCAACACTACCTATATTTTTCTCCCATGACCTTACCTCTCATCGAACCCAGGGTTTTCGAAGTTATAGAGGCACAGTAACGTTTTTCCTGCAGTCGAAAAACGAAAGGTCGAAATGTTTTCTTAATAGCTCTTATCCATTAAACTACTAAAGTAGCGAGATGGTCATTAATTTTCTTCTGTTGTTGTAACAATTCTCATAACACTTCGACGTATTTACTATCACGCAGTAAAGCAGTTTACTTAGAGAGTCTTTTGCAGTTGAGAATCTAAAGGTGGAAATATTTTCTTAATAACTTTTATTCATTGAGCTACTAAAGTAGTGGACTGGTCATTAATTTTCTTCTGTTGTTGTAACAATTCTCATAACATTTGAACGTATTTGCTATCATGCAGTAAAGCAGTTTACTGAGGGAATCTTCTGCAGTTGAGAATCGAAAGGTGGAAATATTTTCTTAATAGCTCTTATCTATTGAGCTACTAAAATAGTGAACTGGTCATTAATTTTCTTCTCTTGTTGTAACAATTCTCATAACACTTCGACGTATTTGCTATCATGTGGCAAGACAATTTACTGAGAGAGTCTCTCTGTAAGTTGCTTTACCGAGCTTTCAAGAATTATTTGTTCTGAATGGAGATTGCTTATTGCGTACTATTTGTTCTCAAAGGTTGTTGTATAGCTACATTTTTTGGTGAAAATTAAGGTCATTTTCAAGATGAATCTCTTTGAAAGTTAAGAAAAACCAATTTTGTGATTTATTTTTGGTTCTTTTTAGCGTGGAATGTTTAATTTTGAATTAAGAATTTTAACAATGTATACATGCGTGTAATAACGAACATAAATAAATGGATAAAAAGGCCTCAATAAATTTAGACTATAGCTATTTACGGGATTCTTTTATTATGACACTGTTGACCTGTAGTTTAATTTGGAATTTGATACTGAAGCAAAAGAACTGAAAGATTTTGGTAGAGTGTTTGGCTAGATAGGTTTTTCCCGTTTCTGAATCAGTAAATGTGTAGCAACGTATTGATTGAATATAAAAAGCCTTAAATTTTAACATTTGTGTCCAAATATATTATATAAATACATATTCTTTCTGAAAAAAGCTTACCAACATTTTATAGATGAAAAATGACACAAGAGAAATTAAAACTAAAAATTCAGAATTAAGAGATAAGGCGGGCTCAGTCCCATATATCGGGCCTGAAACGGACTTGGGCTCAAATTGAAAACTTTATTTATTCACAAATTGAAAAAAAAAAAAAAAAAAAAAAAAGAAAAACTTGCTATTTGAGAAACCAGAATGTAGTCTAAGTTTCTTAAAGTGTTTTACAATCCTTAAAAAATTTCTTTGAAAGTTAATTGAATTTTTTATTGATGGGATGTAAGGGAAAATATTTTATCTGATTCTAAAGCCTTTGCATGTTTAGTATTAGTAACATAAAGAAGCCGTGAGATATCCTATGCCTACCCTCGTTTTCTATTTGAAGACCTTTTCCAAAATTACTGGAAAACTCGTGTTTTTCTGCTATACTTGTACAATGATATTTTAAAAGAATACGAATTGTGACTTTTGCAGATTTCTGCCACTGATTGGGTACAAATAACAAATTTGCTATTTTAAACAGAATTTTGGGGACATGAAAATCACGAAACGTTGTCATGAGGGAGTATTTAGGATTAATATTTATTTCTATGTAAGAAGAGACTTTTAAATAAACTAATTTTGAAACAATTTAAAAATGTTATTAACAATTTTCTACAGTCTACTTTCTGTATCGGGCTCAGGCGGGCTTGAGCTCTATGACAGAAAAAGTTTCGGGATCGGGCTCAGAAAAAGGAGCCCGAGCTCACCTCAATTAATAACATGCCTTTAGTCAATGACGCTTAATTACATAAACGCGCGCCCATACTCGTGACTGTCAAAAAATGTATCAAGTCAGGAATTAACTATATGCTAAATTTGCTTTTACTTTTCTTTACAAAGTTACAAAGTTACAAAGTTACAAAGTTTTTATTACACGCCATTTATTTCCGAAAGAAATGATGAATGCGAAACAAGTGAAATCGAAAAGAAAACAGACTAACATTTTTGGGTGAAATAATTTTATATCTGGAAGGACATCAAGAACATATTAGTTCCCGATAGATTATCTTTTCGATAACAACAATTCGAAACTGATTGCACCAACTTATAAACCAGTAGTTACAAGAAACTGGAAGAAGTGAAATTATTTGATGGTAGAATATGATTTACGAGTTACTTTTCCGTCGAAATAAATGTCTGTACATTTGTTTGTACATCTAGTAAATATATAAGTAAAAAGTTCAGAAAAGCACAGTTTCCTCTTTTGTTTTTTTGTTCTAGCATACAAACTTTTGTGTTTGATAAATCATACAGAAATTGTTACATCATGCACGAAACAAATATGAGTAAGAAACTTTTATTTTTGCAAACCAAAAAAAAAAAAAAAAAAAAAAAAAAAAAAATTTCTCAAATATTATATTTTTATGCAAGCAATCTATGTCTGTTTTAAAATGAGAAAAGTTAGAAATTCCAAACATCGATAAAAAAATTTTTATTTATTTTCCTTAAACCACGGAGAAAATTTGCACGCTTTATGCACAATGAAATTGAACCCTGAATAATGGTTATGAAAAAATTCGTGCAAGAACTGGAATAAGGAAAATGTAATCATATTGACTTACTTAAACAGCGATTTGCTGCATATATAAAAAATTAAAATGTTATTTCAGCTTTATGACAGCTGGTAATGACCGACACGTATATAAACAAGAAACGTCGTAGAATAAAGCCACTAAATAATAATTTCTGAGAAGATTTAGTATTCTTGTTATATCAGATGCTAAGGATAATGATTTACGTCCCTGAAAATTTTGTTTATGTAGATATGTTAGCTTTTATTATCAATTTGTGTCGTGTTTCAAATTAAATATCAAGGAATCTGTGCATAAACATATATATACAGTGAACTCCCGTTAGTGCGGACGTCCATTTTTCGGCCGCTTTAAATGATGAGTGGTAGAAAAATAATCCCTTCCAACGAATTAATATTCAGCTTTTTTTAAAAATTAAAAAGTTTAGAATTTTATGTTAAAAAAATATTTTATTTTAGTATTTTTAGTAAAATTGCAAATTAATGACAATATTGTTAATGCAAAATAACTAGTTACTCAGGACAGACAAAGGTACTTTTCTAGTATAGGGTCCTTAGCGTTTTCTAAAAAAAGATTGGGGCAATTCAGGCTTAAAAAAGTGAGATTTGTTGCCAAAGGGTATAAACAGCTACGAAAACAAATCTGATGAACTTTTATGCTTGTTTATATATATATTTATGAATATATATATACATTTTATTTATACATATATTAGTGTGTTTTAAATACAAATTATTTCTGTTTGTATATAAAAAAAATAAATGACTTTTTTATATTAAATAAATTGTAGAAATATTGAAAACATTGCATGTGTATATGAAACAGCCAATAAGTTTCCAGAAAATATGTTAAATTTCCTTTTCTCGCCAAGGCTAATTTCTCAGTCTCGCCAAGGCAAACTGGAAAAGTACCCGAACAAAATATATAGATAAATTGCCGGACTTACATAATTTAAATTTGTTTAAATTATAATGTCACTTTTCTTTGCGATAGTGGAACATGTGACCTTTTTACCTTGTCGTTTTCGAATTTTGCGAAACACTCCAAAATTGGTCTGTTACATCAGATTTTACTTGGTTGAACCTCTCTCACCTTTTCGATTGTGGAATATTATCTTTTTCTTCATCAGTGTCACTAACAATTTCTTGATCACTCAATAAAAGATATGGCACCAAAATTTCTTCTGAAAAAGTAACATACAAAACTAATGTCTTCAGGTTCTACCCGGTCAGTTGCGAAAAACATATATGCATTATCCGATGAGTAGTTAAGCATTAAGCGATATTCTTAACATTAATTTCGAAAACAAAAATGATGAGGAAAACAAAATTTTCTCATTAGCTGGAGATAGGCCTTAAGCGAAGACGCATTAACGAGAGTTCACTGTATATATATGTGTGTGTGTGTATGTATATATGAAAGATTTTATCTGTATGAATTACAAATTTACGAGAAACTGCCAGCTTGTTAAAGGTGGTGATAAATTGCACTCGATAGATCGATCATCACGGCGAGAAGTAGTAGGTAATGAATGTACCCATTTGGCAATTTCTCCTTAAAGAATAAGCCAGTTTTCCAAATAAAGCGTTTATTCAAGCACATGAGTTCCGAAGTCTTGCATTTGCTTTTTGTTAGATGCGCGGAGAACTACACAATCGACGTAATACGTACACGAACCAATGAATGAGATGCGAATATTGAGAACTGAGCGGCTAAGCGAATGACGCGAGAGGGAGAGGTTTTAAGGAGAAAGAATCCCAGATCTAGCAGTGTTTTCAAAGTAAAAAAATCTAGCGCGCGAAGCCAGCTATAAAAAGCCAGGAATAAAAATAACAAAATGGCTTTTAAAAACATTCGAAATGAGAAACTAGCTTCTCTCAGAATATTATAGACTAGCTGACCCGCCCGGCGTTGCCCGAGCCCTTGTAATAAACTTAAATCTCTTAAAAAACGGAACTCTGGCCACGGTCTACGATGGCTTCGGAACCGTATACCAGGCATGCTTGTACGCTCTAGAAAATCTTTTATTTCCCCCTACCACCGCCAGGGGAGCATTCTGTTCTAAACAAACCTCTTTCCGAACGAACTTCTGAGACAGGTCCCCGCTGCCTACGTTACTGTATAGTAGGCGCACTACAAAATTGAGCTGGTTTCGAGAAGATTGGAACATTATTAGCCCAGTTATTGCAATAAGGCACAGTTAGAGAAAATAACCTTGAGTGAGGTGCCGAAGGGAGGAGATGTTCGAGTGTCCCTCAGAAAATGACTAATTAGGAGGCCCACTATGCATGCATAAATATTCGTTCGTTTTGTTAAGCTAGGAACTTAATTACAAAGTTGGCTTAAACTCTTATTTGTAAATAGTGGTAACCGCTACTCATAAATTTAATTTAATGTTATAAAGGGTGACTATTAAGTTAAATATAATGTTTGGAATCACTTGCGTTGAAATCGGAAAGATAGTTGCTGAGATATGGAAACGGAGCATAGTTAGAGAAAAAAACCTTGAAGGAAGGGCCGGGAGGGAGGGAGGTTTGTTCAAGTACCCTTCAGCAAATGACTAAGTAAGAGGAGCACTATGCACCTTCGAAATTCGTTCGTTTCTTAAGCTTTGAATTTAATTACAAATTTGGCTTAAACTGTTATTCGTAAATAGTGGTAACCGCTACTCATAAATTTAGTTTAATGTTATAAAGAGTGACATTTAAGTTAATTATAATGTTTGGAATCACTTGTGTTGAAATCGGAAAGATAGTTGCTGAGATATGAAAACGGAGCATAGTTAGAGAAAAAAACCTTGAAAGGAGTGCCGGGGGGGTGAGGGGTTGTTCAAGTGTCCTTCAGCAAATGACTAATTAGGAGGACCACTATGCATCTTTCAAAAATCGTTCGTTTGCTTAAGCTTTGAACTTAATTGCAAATTTGGCTTAAACTATTATTCGTAAATAGTGGTAACCGCTACTCATAATTTTAGTTTAATGTTATAAAGAGTGACAATAAGTTAATTATAATGTTTGGAATCACTTGTGTTGAAATCGGAAAGATAGTTGCTGAGATATGGAGACGGAGCATAGTTAGAGAAAAAACCTTGAAGGACGGGCCGGGAGGGGTGGGGGGGAGGGTTGTTCAAGTGGCCTTCAGCAAATAACTAATTAGGAGGACCACTATGCATCTTTCAAAATTCGTTCATTTCCTTAAGCTTTGAATTTAATTACAAATTTGGCTTAAACTGTTATTCGTAAATAGTGGTAACCGCTACTCATAAATTTAGTTTAATGTTATAAATGGTGACTATTAAATTAATTATAATGTTTGAAATCGGAAAGATAGTTGCTGAGATATGGAAACGGAGCAGAGTTAGAGAAAAAACCTTGAAGGACGGTCCGGTAAAGGTGGGGAGGGAGGGGTGTTTAAGTGGCCTTCAGCAAATAACTAATTAGGAGGATCACAATACATCTTTAATGATTGATTCATTTGGTTAAGCTAGGAACTTAATTTGAAATTTGGCTTACTACTTTTACACTACTATTCGGAAATTCTGGTAACTACTTTCTAGAAATACACCTTGAAGCTGAAATGTAATTAGACCCTTGTCCCTCTTAATTCCCGCAAATATAAAAAAGAATCTGTTAAATAAAGTTTTCTGTATTAACAATCTCCATCATAATAATAAATGTCATGTAAAAAAAAACTTAAACCCGACTAATTGTCATGAAGAAAAATAAGCCTGCAAAATATTTCAATCAGTGGGACGTATGTGTAATTTGTCATGTACAGGTGGCGTGACATTCGCATGGCTCCTCTACGCTAATAACTTCAATCCATGTTGACACTATTTAGTTAGAAATCCTTATTCGTGCATCGCTACTCTGGTTTATTTAATTACTTCTGTGAAGAATCGATGCAACCAACCAGTGAACCAACCAACCCAAGAGAATAAAAGCGTATTTTTAATGAGAGTTCTTTGGGCATTTTAATTAATATTTCAGAAAGTAATTAAAATATTAAAATTCTGAAGTAATGTTGCACCAGGAGAGGGGTTGGACTACCTAAATCTAAATTTCCAACCTTCTAGGTGGGCTAGATTTTCCTAGCCATCGCCAACAGACACACACACAGACACACAGACACACAGAGCGAAACTTTCTTTTATTAGTTTAGATTGGATAGTTGATAAAAGTTACGAATTGACTTAAAGTTTTAGATTAAGATTTTGAATAAGATAATTATTAATATACGCGTTTTGAATTTTAAAAGGAAATTAAATAGGAATAGATATTATTAAGAAATAGGGAAATAATGAAAATGTCAGAATTTAGAATAATTTAAAGGAATATTGCGAAGTAAAATTTTTTATATAACATATATATATATTGTATAAAAAATTTTGTGTGGTTGGACCGAAACGTCAATTTGATGTAATTTTATAGTATAATTTTACATAAATATTTATACACCATTCAGTAAACACGTGTGGTTTACTATACACAAATTTTTTTATACAATAATGTTTTGATGGTGTAACGGTCCAGCTCAATCATTCATATATATATATATATATATATATATATATATATATATATATATATATATATATATATTAAATTTAATTTATATTTATTAACTAAATATTATTTATTTTATTTTTAATTTCATTTATATTTATTAACTCATTATTATCACTTTAGATAGAATGGTTTCATTTTTAATATTGATTTTTCCATTGCATATTCACTACATATTCAGATCATAGATGGCAGCACCATGGTTTGTTTGCTTTAAAATATTCCATATATCCATGTAATTCATTTTCTAAATCATAGATGGCAGCAACATGGTTTGTGATGCTTTAAAATATTCCATATATCCGAGTAATTCATTTTCTAAAAATTGTTTTGGCAACAGGGTTTGTAATCTTCTAAAAATGTTTTTGGCAGCATTTCGATTTTTTTTTGCAATTCATTGCCTTTGTTTAGTTGTCTTCATGTATCTGGTCAGTGTTGTGAGCCGGCATCCATCTTCATCTCGTAGTTTTTGGTACTTGGGGATCTATTATCAAGTTTTTTTCTCATAATTATGGGTAAGGTTTCTCTTCTTTTTGGTATTGTATTAGTATTGTATTTGTTTTTTGAACCTATTTTTTTTTCACTTGATGGTTTTGTGTCTATGAGTGGTCGTCCCAAAATCATATTCTTTAGCAATTTTAATGCTGATATGAAGATGAAACCACTCATTTTATTTGTGGAATTTATGCATTTGCGACTTGATAATTCTGTATAAATTCCACAAACTTCATTCATTCTATTTATTTCATTCAATTTTTAATTTAATTTCTACTTCTTTTAAATAAGTATTTAATATCTATATTCATAGTGCTGGGGTTACAATTTCGTTGTTAATAAATTATTACTTACTAAATCATAATTTCATGTTTCGGTTGATGTTTCGGTAATGTTTCATTAATGGTTATATATATATATATATATATATATATATATATATAAACATAAATACATAAATACACACACACACACACATACTACATATATATATATATAAACATATTATAAAATTTATGTAAGAATAACTTTTGTTGATATTCTATTCGTTACTGACATCACATTAAATTGTACAAAAGCAGGAGAACGCTTGTCTGGCTCCTGAAATATGATAATTCCTTTTTTTTTTTTTTTTTTTTTTTTTTTTTTTTACAATTTTTTTGTGAGAATAGCAGAATTTTTTCTACTTTTTATTATATTAAGGCTTTATGTTCTCAACTGACCTATTTCTCTTTGTCTGTCTCATTTAATATTTTATAAGGGAAATCGGTTACGCATGAGCATCTGTGTTTCAAGTATATTACATTTCATGTTCGACGAGTTTCTAGAACGTTTCATATTGAGTTCTTCAGAGGTAGGGAATCGTGACCATGCTGATCTCATTAATGTTTAGCTATCTGTTTTATGTTTTGAAAAATTTTTAGTACCTATATCTCATTCTCTAATCTACGTATAATTTTTGTATAATTTACACAAATAGAATTGCACTAATTCGGAATAAACACAGTTTCTGCTAATTTTACAGACATTTTTTTAATTTTTGAAAAGTTAAATTTTTTTTCTTGTATATCACACAAGAAATAGATTTTTTTAGATAATCATGAAAAACGAAATACCAAACGGAGGAAGTTTTAGATTTTTCTTTGTTTCTAGTTGAAATAAATTTAACTTGATATAAATAAAAAAAAATTCCAGTAAAATTACAAACGAATAAAATATGAAGATTGTTAATAAAAAAAGGCTGCGTTCACTTCAAAAATATTTCTTTTGAAATGAATACGATGTACACTGTAAAAAATGACCAATGTTTCTTCTTTTATGAAAATATACTATAACCACGAACGAAAATATAATATAATCTTCTGAGTTATCCAAAATTTCGAATAGCGTGTTCCATTGTCTTTTGAACCCCCAGAAACCAATACATTTCCAAAATTTAAAGAATTATTTATAAAAACAAAGTATTTTTAGCTGCCCGTATTTTTCAGAAACGTTTCCGAAGGGTTTTTATAGTGTATTAATTAGTGTCTCAGCCTGGAATACCTGTTTTTTGAATGCTATCAGTTCTCAAGCAAACGTTTTCAGCCGCATAAGTTAATTTAGACATGAAAGAGTAAAGAAATAATCTTAATTTTAATGTTATTGTTAACACTGTTAATTTTGCATGTTTGTCTGTTAAACATATTTTTTGAGCATGAAAATGTTTACTTGAGAATTGATAGCATTAAAAAACATGTATTCCAGGCTGAGACACTAATTAATACACTATAAAAACCCTTCGGAAACGTTTCTGAAAAATACGGGCAGCTAAAAATACTTTATTTTTATACATAATTCTTTAAATTTTGGAAATGTATTGGTTTCTGGGGATTCAAAAGACAATTGAATACGCTATTTGGAATTTCGGATAGCTCAAAGGATTATATTATATTGTCGTTCGTGGTTATAGTATATTTTCATAAAAAAAAATACATCGGTCATTTTTTACAGTGTACCGGGTGAATCAAGATATAGAGTAATGGCGTGTGTTAAAACGCTGATGATATAGAAACATACTTCTAGTTTCAAAATGTATAAAAATCAAGTATACAATGTAAACAAAATACAAATATTTTCCAGATTTAAAGAAGCATTTATAAAAACATTGTTTCTTTTGCTTTCAATGGGTTCCAGAAACGTTTCTGAGTAGTTTTTAAAGTGTATTAATCAGTTTTCCGAATCCGGAAAACGGTCTTTAGGATGCTATCAAATCTCAAGTAACATTTTCAGCTGCGAAACTGAATTTATGTACATGGAAGGGTAACAAAATAAGATCAATTTTAATATTAATGTTAATATCGTTAATTTATCATGTTTGTCTGTAAAACATGTCTTTTGAACATGACATTACTTGAGAATTGATAACGTCGAAAAACCTATATTTCAGGTTGAGAAAACTGATTAATAGATTATAAGAACTACCCGAAAACGTTTCCGAAAATCAGTGGCAGCAAAAGAAATCTTAGTTTTATAAATGCTTCTTTAAATCTCAAAAATATGTTGGCTGCCGAGGTTTCTACAGATAAAGAATGCTTTTCGGCAGCGTGGGAAACTCGGAAGAGGTTATTGTGTATATTCGTTCGTGGTTATACACTGCTAAAAAAATTGTTGATGTTTCTTAATATAGAAAATTATAATACACTACAAAAAAAAGAAAAAAAATGTTGATTTTACGGTATAGTACTAGTATCTCAACTGCCAGTATTATACCGTAAAATTAACAGTAATAAACAGTAAAATAAGCAGTAATATTATGGTACCGCGCATTCGCGGTAGCGTATTACTGCTTATTTTACTGTTCATTACTGTTAATGTTAATTTTACGGTATAATACTGGCAGCTGGGATACTAGTATTATACCGTAAAATCAACATTTTTTTGTAGTGTATTATAATTTTCTAAATTAAGAAACATCTGTCTTTTTTTTACGTGTAACTTTTAGCTATGGAATTTGTTTTGCAAGAGCTGTATATATATTAAAATACGAAATTTAATTTTTCATACAGCATCATTTTTCTAAGATTTATATTTCGAAAAAGTTGTCCCTGCGTCTTAAGAAGGACATTTAAAAAACTTATTCTTTTACGATCAAAATATATCGAGTTAAGATGTTTTAACTTTTATTAAATTTCAGCGATTTCTAGCACTAAAAACAGAAAGATGCATTTTTACATTAAAAATTGATAAAATTCAGTATTAAAAGTATAAAATACAGTATCCTTTCTTGGTAAGTTTTGATAGTAAAATATTTAGATTTTTTAAAATGTTCTTCTTAGACGCAGAACAGCGTATTTTTAAATATAAGTTATAGGAAAATGTCTATTAAAAAATTAAATTTCATTTTTTAATATGTTTACAGCTCCTTGTAAATTGAATTTCATATCTGAAAAGTTTCCTTGATTTGTATACTTTTTGTAATTGGAAGCATGTTTCTGTCATCAGCATTTTACGATGAAATCGCTTTTACTCCTTTGTTGAGTAACTGAGCATATTAATGAAATTAAACAGATTAAAGTGATATATATTTTTTATACCGTTCACACATTGGTCACAGTTATAACAGGTATATTCGTGGCATCCTAGTTTTTTGATTGGTTACGACCAGGGGTCGGAAGTAGCGCGCTACAAATAGCGAAACTACAGTAGTCGCTACATTTTACAGTAGTTTGTAGTGTAGCACGCTACATTTTGAACAATGTAGTGTAGTGAGTAGCGCGATACAAAAAATCAGTAGTTTGTAGCAAGACCAGACGCTACTTTTACCACTACTTCAAGAGAAAAAAAAATGTGTCATTCTACAAATCACGTGGCCAAAACTTTCTTCTTTTGTGCAAGTGTGGTCTGCTCAAAGTGCATTTCCCCATTGACACTTACCTCTAAAATCAAGTAAGGAATTAATTTTCTTGCTGGCAATATTTGTCTATTTACCCGTTATTAAGTCTTCATGTTTTAACGCCAAAATTCTTATTATTCGGAATTGTTTTATTTTTATTTACAGATTTATTTATTGTTTGCATTTAGTTGTTTTTCTGTGATTTTCTAGATTATAATATCTGTCTTAATATTGCTTTGAAATTTGTAATGTGTGTATAAACTAACATTTTGGAGACAAACACAAAACATTTTCTTGTATGTTATCATTCTAATTTTTTTAATGACCTCGGTTATGTCGCACTTATTTAATTTTATTCCGGCAAACGCGATGTAACGAGGAGTCACTGCACTTTTTATTCTGTGTCTTCCATTTCGAGTGTAAATTGGATCCTTTGGAAAAATCTGAAAGTAGAGAAGTAGTGACTACTTTTGAAAAGTAGTTTGTAGTCGCTACTTTTTAAAACAAGTAGTTGTAGTTGTGGTTAACTACATTTTCAATAAAGTAGTTGTAGCTGTAGTTCGCTACAATAAAAAAGTAGTTTTTCCGACCCCTGGTTACGACAACATTAGTGACTTAAGTGAAATCACAGAAACGTCCTTGTCCCCATGCTTGCTGTACGGAAACCATAATCAAATACATCAACTAATCCGCGGATCAAATAATCATCTTTAGACCCAGAAATTTATTTAAAAATTAAAGTCAAATATTTAAAGTGATCTAGTAAGTTACATTTTATAAAATAAAATTACTGGGATGAAACATGGATCTTTGATCCGTGGATTATACGCATAAAATTATGGTAATTATAAATGGGATATATGTGAATCCGAATTGCAATATTACAAACTCCATGCATCTTAAATCGACAGGCAGAATTATGGTCATCGCTTTTCGAGTCCAACCCGCTTAAAATAACTTCGAACATTTGAATTTAAAGCATTTCAGAATTTAAAACATCTGAAAAAAAGTGTGACATTATCCTAAGGTTAACTGAATTTGATAACACTTGAAACCTTTTAAATCCATAGTTCATTTCTCATGCAGAACACGTAAGAGTACAACAGCTAGTAGATATTCACACTAAATATTTGTTTTCGGATCTCTCTCTTTATATATATATATATATATATATATATAAGACTCGTGTATTTTATGCACGCTATAGAAAACGCATTCAAGAAGAAAAAACATCCTAGCGTCCTGACAACAACACTTCGCTTCACTTCCAATGTCAAATATTTAAAGTGATCTAGTAAGTTACATTTTATATAATAAAATTACTGGGATGCAACGCGGTTCTTTGATCCGCGGATTATACGCCGAAAATTATGGTAATTATAAATGGGATATATGTGAATCTGAATTGCAATATTCCAAACCCCATCTTAAATCGACAGGCAGAATTATGGTCATCGCTTTTCGAGTCCAATCCGTTTAAAAGAACTTCGAACATTTGAATTTAAAACATCTGAAAAAAAAAGTGTGACATTATCCTAAGGTTAACTGAATTTGATAACACTTGAAACTTTTTAAATCTATAGTTCATTTCTCATGCAGAACACGTAAGAGTACAACAGCTAGTAGACATTCACACTTAATATTTGTTTTCGGATCTCTCTCTTTATATATATATATATATAAGACTCGTGAATTTTATTCACGCTATGGAAAACGCATTCAAGAAGAAAAAAACATCCTAGCTTTCTGACAACAACACTTCGCTTCACTTCCGATGTCAAATATTTAAAGTGATCTAGTAAGTTACATTTTATGAAATAAAATTACTGGGATTAAACGTGGTTCTTTGATCCGCGGATTATACGCCGAAAATTATGGTAATTATAAATGGGATATATGTTGTAATAATATGTCCTAACTACTACTTCAACTTCTACTGTAATTGTAACTGTTGTTATTCGAATGTTTACTTTTTTAGTTTCGGAATGTAATATATAAAAGTCCTGTGTGGCAAACCCATTATGTGCATAACTTAATATAATTAAAAGTAGTAAATATACGATTATGTTTAGTTCTTTATTAAAATAAAGAACACCATACAATGTGACATGGTGGCAGTTATATTTGGCATCGTAAAGGGCAGAAATTTTTATATTTATATTTAAGAATAGATTAGTGTATGTGCTTTTGAGAACAATTTTTTTTATCCGTTATAATGGATTTAAAGGCACCTTCAAATATGAGTTTAGATGGCAATTTGGCCGAGAATTGGAATAAATTTAAGCAAAGATTTATGCTTTATTTAGAAGCTTCTGAGAAAATGGCTAAGCCTGATAAACTTAAAGTAGCACTATTACTAGGAATAATGGGTGAAGAATGCATAGCTATATTTAATAGTTTTAAACTTAGTGGTGATAACGCAAATAATTTTCAAACTGTTATAAGTTTTTTTGATCAGTATTTTCAACCGAAAAGGAATACAGTTATTGCGCGCTATAAATTTTTTAACTGTAGACAAAAAGAATGTGAATCTGTTGATTCGTTTATTACACATTTCAAAAATTTGTCTAAAGATTGTTCTTTTGGGGATCATGAAGATAGTTTAATTAGAGATTTGTTAATTATTGATGTTAAAGATTCCGCTATGAAAGAAAACTTGCTAATGGAAACTGAGTTAACCCTTGCAAAGGCAATAGAATATTGTAGGGCCAAGGAGTCCAATGGTAAACAAATGGAAATAATGAATAAAAATATTTGTTCTACCACCGTAAATGCTGTTCGTGCAAACAAAAACGAAACGCAGACGAAAATATACAATAAGGAAAAACGTAATTATATTAATCAGAAAGTTAAGAAAAGCTGTTCTAAATGTAAAACTGTTCATGATTATGGAAAATGCCCTGCATTTGGTAAAAAGTGTTACAATTGTAACGGATTAAATCATTTCTCAGTCGGCTGTAAAAATAAAGGGAAAAGAATAAATAAAAAAGTACATGAAATTTCTAATAATGATAATTTTTACCCTTCAAGTGATGATGATTCTTTTAAATTGGATTCAGTAAAGTGCCAGGTTAATTCTCTAAAATCTGAATGGCGAGAAACTGTTCTTATAAATAATTCAGAAGTGTCTCTTAAAATAGATACCGGAGCTGAAGTCAATGTTTTTCCCCTTAATATTTTTAATGATGTGAGAAATACTGAAGTTATTAGTGAAACTAAAAGAAAGTTGATGTTTTATACAGGACACAATTTGAACGTAATTGGGGTCAGTAAATTAAAATCTATATATTTATTACGCTAAGCGATTTCTTTCGACAATCCGTGAGAACAAACTACTGCATCAAATTACATCATTCTTTTTTTTTAAATGAAAGATATTTGGACGCAGATTTGTTATCATGCATTCGTTTGTTCGAAAATTTAATTAATTAACCGTAATTTTCCATTAAACTTTTACTTCTGCTAATGACGTCATAATCGGATAACGCCTACTGTTGCGAAGCACAGAGTTTATTCTCTAAACTCTGTGGTTGAATAAAAGAGAAATAATAAATATTAAAAGCACGCAGTTTTAAAGCCGAATTTGTTAATTTGCAAGTTAAATTTCGGTAAAAATACTTATCCGCGTGTTTTGTAAGCGAATAAAAATTCATATTTATTGTGACGTCACGGGAATATTGGGTTTATTTTATCATTATGCATTATAACTTTGTTGATGCCATTTTTTCATTAAAATTAAATACAAAATATATTTATTTGTGTGCATGGTGTTTAAGCATTAATGTAAGTACTTGTGAAAAGTTTGCGCCGGTGAAAATGACGTTATGCTTAGCTTGAAGTGCATTTTAACATTGATAAAACTAAAGAGAAAAATGTATATGATTGTGTTAACATGACATAATTTTACTGATTTTTGCATTCATAATTATAAAGATTAGAATTGGAGCCGTCATTGATTTCTTCATCTTGATTGCATACCTTCATTACATGTTACCAATTGCTTTTTTTAAATTATAGGATAGATGATTTCCTTTTTTAATAAAAAAATCACAAAAGTAAAGGATTTCGGGAAATTTAAAGTTATTAAAAATAGTGTTATGGTAGAAAAAAATCTTGAATTAATGATTGTATTTTTAGCTAGGATAAACAATGTAAGACTAATATTTCATAGGAACCAGAGGGCCCGTGCGAGGATTTCGCACTGAAATCTAATATTTTTTAGGTACTTCTCTATTATCCCGTCGACCACTTTTCATAACAAAAAACTATCGCCAAACTGTAAGATTAAACGCCAAAAATGCAGTCCCATTTACTTGATGTCAGAAGCATTATACGTGTTTGTTACGTCAAGTGGTTTTTTAATTCGACATTTGCGTGTATTTTTCATTATGTTTTACTGATTTATAAGTTACTTTATTAATTAAAATAAGAATTGTGTCCTTAAATTCTTATATTTTATTTATTTATTGTGATATTCCAATGGCAACGTTCTCCCGTTTATTTGGCGATAGTTTTTTGTTATGAAAAGTGGTCGACGGGATAATTACCATTTTTTATCAATATGTAATATTTATTAGATGCAGGTTTAAACTTCTAAAGAAAAAGTAAGGATAAAAATATCTGCAAACAACATTTAGTTTTCAGTCAATCCAAAATATTATCTAATTTATTCCATCAAAGTTAGAGTAAAAACTGATCCAAGATTCCAAAAGGCACGCTAGAGAAAAAAAAATTAACAATCATATTTTGACTGCATTAGAGGATGGAAAAAACATGGGACATAGAAATATAAATCTAAACATTTCAATTTCAATGTCGCTTTTTAATCATAAATATAAAATAAACCCGTGCGGTGTTTTTTTATAATAATTTCTGAGCATCCTATAATGTGGTATTTTTTTTTTTTTTTTTTTTTTTTTTTTTGCAACAATAATTTGAGGAAAACCTTTCATTTATTTTAAGAAATCAATGCCGATTTAATTTTTAATTTTCATCAAATTTTAATAAAAAACATGCTTTAACGAAACGTTAAGTGTGCTATGTCAGAAGCCTGTTCAAAATCCTTTCATATGCTATCTCATTCGTCGTTCTGCGTTTCGTATTTTCTGCGAAAAAGAGATGTTGACAGGAGAAGTAATACATATATGATTATTTTGGTAGGTTTGTTATAAGTTCATTTAACAGTTCCTTATTAGCGCAAAGTCCTATTTCTTTCACTGTGAATTTCTCTTTCGATGTCAAAAAATGTTTTTCTACTTTTGGACGCCAGCCAAAATACAGTGGCAATTTTTAGAAATGTACAACAGTTATGACAACAAAGGCGCTATCGCTTTAGTTTTCATCGCGCTTACATCAATTCGAAATGCTACAAATTTCTATTTTTTACTACATTTTACAATTTTAATTCTTACATCATCAATTAGAAAAAAAATTAGCTTTCGATTGAAATTTATTTGAAAACTGCCGCTTAATTTAACGACTTTTTAAATATTTTTCAAGCATGAAAATTTTTTCAATTCTATCTTATCAATGACCATCAGTTTACTTCAATAATGTAAAATAGCCTCTGGGAAAGTTGCCACAATTGAAAATAGATTTCCCTAACCATCATAAAAAGTGAATAATAATTTTTTAAAAAAAGTGATAAATCATAAGATCAGATTATCCATAAGATAGAACATTTTGGCGCTAAACAAAAATCTGTCAGGAAAAAAAAAGAAAAAAAGACTATTTTTAGTTTATGTTGAACATAAAATTGATATGTTGAATTCGTTGATGAATATGTTCCATCAGATATCAGGATATGCTAGGAATTGTATTTTTTTATTTTTTTACATTTGCCAACTGTATAAGAGGAAAAATATCCCCGACTGTGATGGAAAAGGGATAATCATCCTGATTATGTCAAGGAACCGAAGAAACCATACACATAAATTACACTTGAAAACATTAAAAATCTCCATCTGCAGATAGATTTATTACTGTAAAAAAATTATTAATCTTTGCATAAAAATTGATTAGCTTAAAACAATGGATGCGTTTTAGAAGATATGGATTTGAAACGAACAATGATTAAAAGAGGACATTTTAAAACTTTTTTAACGTCAATTTTGACGGTGCTTTTGGGCAGATGCAATGCACATGCGCATAGGAGCTCATTCGGTTGCATTATCACAGGGGGTAGGGGGAGATGTGTGCTTTATTTACTATGTTCCGTTATTTACTGAATATGATATGAACGTAGGAATATACTATTTGTATATACTTCATAGGTCCATGAATTTTTTTTCCTTGCCGTGGGGAATATGGTGGTAATGTCAAACTGATTTGCATTACACAGTTATTTAGGGATTTTTTGTTTGGAGTTTGCATCGGAAATAGTACTGTATTGGACTGGGGAAAAAAATATTTGAAAGACTGTTTTATACGCAACCCTTCATAAATAATAAAGAAGTTTATTTTACTGATACTTTTATAGTATTTTTTTTGCGTCAAGTTTTGACGGGTTCCATCTAGTGTAAAGTTAAAAATAAATCGGAAATTCTTGATTTTTACATTATTGATCAAACATCGAGTGCTTTATTAGGAATTGAAGCTTGTGAAAAATTGGGATTTGTAAATAGAAACATCAGTGTTGATTCTGTACATGCTAGAAATTTTATGGAGAAATGTAAAGATGTATTTACAGAAAAAATGGGAAAATTACCACATACGTATAAGATCAAATTAGATGCCAATGCCGAACCTAAAATATCAGCCTGTAGAGTTATTCCACATGTCTTAAAATTGAAAGTAAAACATGAGATTGCTAAAATGGTTGATCAAGGAGTATTAGAAAAAGTTGTAAAACCAACTGATTGGGTACAACCTATAGTTATAGTGCAGAAGCCTAATAATCGTGTAAGACTCTGTATAAATCCACGTATGCTAAATAAATATATAAAGCGAGAACATTATCCAATTCCAACCCAACAAAGCTTATTTTCTCAAATTGAAGGAGAATTTTTCACAGTACTTGATGCATCGTCAGCTTTTCTGCAAATACCCCTTGATCAAGAGAGTTCAGATTTATGTACAGTTGCCACTCCATTTGGAAGATATAAATTCTGTCGTTTGCCTTATGGATTATCGAGTTCCCCTGAAGTGTACCAGAAAACTATAGATAATATTTTTGGAGATTTAGATGGAACTTTAGTTTATATTGATGACATTTTAGTATTTGGCAAGACAGAAGCAGAACATGATAGAAGGCTTGAAGCAGTTCTTAAAAGAGCTCGAGAATCTGGTTTGAAATTGTCTTTGGAAAAAAGTCAAATTAAAAGAAGTTGTGTAAAATATTTGGGTTATAGTTTAACAGGTAAAGGAATTTCAGTAAATGGTGATAAAATTAAAGCAATTGTAGATTTTAAAGCTCCAACTAATAAACAAGAGCTACAGAGATTTTTAGGCATGATTACCTATTTAGGGAAGTTTATTAAAAATTTATCAGATAAAACAGGAATTTTGAGAAAACTCTTAAGTAAGAAAAATGAATTTATTTGGACGGCTAATGAGCAAGAAGCTTTTAAAAATTTGAAGAAGTTGGTAGCTAATTCACCTATTCTGGCTTATTATAATCCAAATTTGAAATCAGTTATTTCTGTTGATGCTAGCCAGTATGGATTAGGTGCAGTATTACTTCAAGAAGAACATCCAATTGCCTATGCTTCATGTGCTCTAAACGATACACAGCAAAGATATAGTCAAATCGAGAAAGAACTACCAGCTGTTGTCAACGGATGTAGAAAATTCCATTACTATGTGTATGGTACTGATTTTATAGTGGAAACCGATCATAAACCTCTCCTCGGTTTACCACAGAAACCAATTGAAAATTTATCTCCGAGATTACAGAGAATGGTAATTGAATTATTTAAATATAGATTTAAACTTGCGCATGTCCCTGGCAAAAAGCTTTACATAGCAGATGCCCTCTTCAGAAATCCCACTACCATTAGTGTAGATACAAGTTTTTTAGAAGATGGAGCTGCTGTTGTACATACAATTCTATCGACCACTGAAGAACGTACAAAAGAAATGCAGAATGCAACGTTAGAAGATGAAGGTCTTTCGAAATTAAAGTTACTAATTAAGAATGGTTGGCCACAACAGTGTTGTCAATTGCCCGAAAATTTAAAACCCTATTGGAATATGAAAGAAGAGTTACATTGTTATAATGACTTAATTTTTATTGGAAATAGATTAGTAGTACCTAAAACAATGCAATCTTATGTGTTATCGAAAGTGCACCAAGTACATCAAGGCATCACTGCTTGCCATGAAAAAGCCAAAACAGCTTTATATTGGACCAAATTGATGGAAGACATCAAGAATTATGTAGAAAAGTGTCAAATTTGCCAGCAGCATCAGCGTACTAATTGTAAGCAGCCTTTGATGCCTTATGAAGTTCCTAGTCTATTTTGGGAAGAGGTAGATGTAGACTTTATGTATCTCGAAGGAGATGACTTTTTACAAGCAACAGATTACCACTCCAAGTTTATTGAATTGAGAAAAGTTAATGCTAAAACAGCTTCTTCAGTAATTAGTGCATTGAAAGAAATTTTTCGTACTCATGGTATCCCACGTAAAATTCATTCTGATAATGGTCCCCCATTTGATAGTCAAGCATATTTTTCATTCCAGAAGTCTTATGATATTTGCCCTGTTACATCGTCACCTAAGTATCCAAGATCCAATGGGATGATTGAAAGATCTATCGAGACTTTGAAAAACCTTCTCGTTAAAGTGAAAGCTTCGGGAGGAGATCCAAATCTAGCAGTTATTGAGTATAACAACACTCCAACATTTAAATTGCTTTCTCCAGCAGAGATGTTGTTGGGAAGATCTTTGAGAACCTCCATTCCTTGTTAGGTGAAATTGTTAAGACCTAGATTTCCAATTAAGAATACTCATCATCAATTACAGGAAAATCAGATAACACAGAAATATTATTATGACCCATCGACCACAAATTTAAAAGAATTGAATATTCAAGATCCTGTCTATATCCAAACTGGTCATCGAGAATGGACATCAGGAACTATTGTCCAAAAAGACAGTCCAAGATCCTACATTGTGAAATCTTCAGAAGGATCCATTCTTCGTCGCAACAGATTTCATTTAAGACCAAGGAAATTAACCTTTGAAGCTCCTGTAAATTCACAAAAAATTCTGATGTAACGCAAACTTACAACCTGACTAATACAAAAATCTCAAGTCCTCAACCCCATGACAACCCATTAATCAATTTTGATTCTCCGTCTGATCAAACAGTCGCTGTCAATCCCAAACCTACTTCGCCAGTACTGTCTACTCCAAATACACCAAAGGTAGAGAGGCCTAGAAGAAATATAAAACCACCCGCTCGCTTCAAAGACTATATTTAAGTTTTTTTAAGACTTTTCATTCGAACTCTTCTTTGAACTCTAAATGTATTTTTTATTCTTGCTGTTTTGAAAAGAAAGGGCATGTAATAATATGTCCTAACTACTACTTCAAATTCTACTGTAATTGTAACTATTGTTATTCGAATGTTTACTTTTTTAGTTTCGGAAAGTAATATATAAAAGGCCTGTGTGGCAAACCCATTATGTGCATAACTTAATATAATTAAAAGTAGTAAATATACGATTTTGTTTAGTTCTTTATTAAAATAAAGAACACCATACAATGTGACATATGTGAATCCGAATTGCAATATTCCAAATCCCATCTTAAATCGACAGGCAGAATTATGGTCATCGCTTTTCGAGTCCAATCCGTTTAAAAGAACTTCGAACATTTGAATTTAAAGCATTTCAAAATTTAAAACATCTGAAAAAAAAGTGTGACATTATCCTAAGGTTAACTGAATTTGATAACACTTGAAACCTTTTAAATCTATAGTTCATTTGTCATGCAGAACACGTAAGAGTACAACAGCTAGTAGATATTCACACTTAATATTTGTTTTGGATCTCTGTTTTCTTTTATATAAAAGACTCGCGAATTTTATGCACGCTATGGAAAACGTACTCAAGAAGAAAGAAACATCCTAGCTTTCTGACAACAACACTTCGCTTCACTTCCGATGTCAAATATTTAATGTGATCTAGTAAGTTACATTTTATGAAATAAAATTACTGGGATTAAACGTGGTTCTTTGATCCGCGGATTATACGCCGAAAATTATGGTAATTATAAATGGGATATATGTGAATCCGAATTGCAATATTCCAAACCCCATCTTAAATCGACAGGCAGAATTATGGTCATCGTATTTCGAGTCCAATCCCTTTAAAAGAACTTCGAACATTTGAATTTAAAGCATTTCAGAATTTAAAACATATGAAAAAAAAGTGTGACATTATCCTAAGGTTAACTGAATTTGATAGCACTTGAAACCTTTTAAATCTATAGTTCATTTGTCATGCAGAACACGTAAGAGTACAACAGCTAGTAGATATTCACACTTAATATTTGTTTTCGGATCTCTGTTTTCTTTTATATAAAAGACTTGCGAATTTTATGCACGCTATGGAAAACGCATTCAAGAAGAAAAAAACATCCTAGCTTTCTGACAACAACACTTCGCTTCACTTCCGATGTCAAAGCGTGATTGATATCCGCAGCGTGTTGCCGTCTGCGAGGCTCGTCCTCTAGCATCTAAATAAATAAAGCAAAATCTCGGAGAACTGCGTAGGAAAACGGTCGATTTATAATGGAAGAGGTTTTTCGACGTGTCTCAAGCAGATTACCGGAGATAGATTGAGGATTAGGTCCTCTCCGAAAAGTTCATTCCAAGTAAATAAGGGGAAAGATCCGCATGTAAACAAAGATCGCACAGCAAAAGGGATTGAAAACTGAGAAAATTTGTTCTACTGTAGGACAACGGTTTCTGTTGTAATCGCCGATTTCAAACAGATTATTTATTTGCCAGATGTCATGTAAAAAATGTTGCTTTTTAAAGGACTTTGATAATCGTGAAAAGAAGTTGTTTAGGATCAGAATGATTTATGATGATGTTATACTAAAAAAAGTATTTAGTCAACCATTAGATAACTTCAATAATACGGGCTTGTATGCTTTCCTAATGTAATAATTTAAGCCTATGGAATGAAATTTTTGTATATGTGCATTTTTAATCAAATATATTTTCTCCTTTGAGCATTTTATGAATTATTTTCATAGTATATATGCTACTTCATACTATATATAATGTCTAAATAGTTGCTTTTAAAGGACTTTGATATAAGCGCAAAAATATCGTTTAGATCCAAATTATTTATGGCAATTTTGTACTAAAAAGAAAGATTCGGTCAAACATTAGATAGACTCAATAATATGGGCGTGTATAATTTCATAATCGCAAAATGAAGTTGTTTAAGAGCGGAATGATTTATGATGATTTTTTACTAAAATTAAATATTCAGTCAAACATTAGATAGATTCAGTTGTATGAATTTGTATGATTTCTTATTAGTACTATGATATTGTTAGAATGACGCAATCGCACATTACATCATTTAGTTTTCAGCAACATTACGTTATTTTAAATAAAGTTGATTGGTTGTCTTATTAGTAATTTCTATTGGCTATCTTATTAAGAAGCCTGATAGAATATACTTTTTAGATTCATGCCTAAAGTTTATAAATGTGGAAATGACCAGTAATGTTCAAACGAAAAGTATCAACTCCTGGAAATGCAACAGTCTACGGGCTGTAACAAATTCATGAATCAGTACAAGTTCACGATCCACGAGTATGGAATTATCAGTAGTAAAAGGACATCGACAGCAATAGGTTGGAAATGCAAGGTTTAGCTGCAAGGAAGAGAAGCATAAGTGCACTCTTCTGTACGTTGTTTATTGAATAGGTAAAAGGCCGTCATTTTTCTTTAGTAATCATCTGTTTGTGTATTGAACTTCTATTTGTATATTTCATGCTTTATTAAACATAATCATATGCTTCACATTCAGATGTAATAAATGATATGCATCACTGAGGTGGATGGCAACATGTTTTCGATAGAATGTAGAGTAAGTAGCAATTATTGTTCGTTTACAGAGACGCACAATAGAATTCTATTACATTATGATCTATGGGGAAAAATCGTTATTTGAATGATGTTATACTATTTCAAACAAAATGAAATTGAGATGCATTACTGAGGTGCACTAGAACATTTTTAGATATTATTGAGATTATTATTCATAGATTATTGAGAAAGTAGAATTTATTTCTTATTTACAGACACACTCAAAAGAATTCGGTTACAGGACATATTATGATCCATAACTGCTGGATTTGCGTATTCAGCTGTGATATGCTTTTTAAAATTTAACCAATGTTTAGTGTATTTCGAGGTGTGTACATCAAATACAGGTCTGCCCGAAAGAATATGGAGTGCAATTCCTGAAAATGAATTTTTATTACTTTTTTCTTAAATGTTTATATAGTTTTTTCATTATATGAACATTTCCTTATATGAACAAAATGATATTTCTTAATACAGGTAGAACTTCTAAAATCCGGAATCGCTCGTGACTCTGCAATTCCATATTTTCGAAATTTCCAGCTTTTAGAGACTGAGAAATAACAATTTAAATTCTAAATTAAAGCCAGACTTAAAAATAAGAAACCCATACTGTAGAGTTTCTAATACTGTACACTTGAGCGATTCCGGATTTTAGAAGTTCTACCTGTAGTATCTCGAATGTGTTGGAAAGTGTTACTTAATCTATGCCGTGATACATGATTTTTCGTTCTTGTTTTTATTTCAACGTAGGCCACCGGTTTTTTCCCTAAAAGAATGAGGGTCGCCAAGCACGTCATAAAATGGCACCTATAAATGCTAGAAACAGTTTCATTGTGAGAAATAAATCTTTATTGAATATGCTACGCACAATATCATAAAAACTTTCAATAGTTTTAAATGTGTTCATATATAAGAATTTTGAAAATCAGCAGAGAAAGAAAATGTGATAAAATAAGATTTCCAGCACAGAAACTACACAAATGCCAGTATGGAGATACTGTAATGGCTTCTTCTTGTTGTTGTTTGGAGCTAAGTAGTTTAGACGCTAGATGGCTGCTTAAAGTGAGTCAAACTCTGGTATCCAGTTTTCATCGGACTACAGCCATGGAAAAAATTATAAGGACAACCCAAAAGTCGCCAAATGTAGGAGCCGCTTGGCTAGAAAATTATGCAAATATTCGTATGATAAAAATGCTTGAAAAGGAACATTTCCAAACAAACTAAGTTGAAAATTTGCAAAATCATTAAAAGGCATGAATTTAAAAGTTTTTAATAGCTTGCTACTCCAAAAAAATTATAAGAACACGCATTTCTTTTGGAAATCGCAAACAAATTTTTTTGTACTTGGTAATATCATAGGATTGTTTAAAGTAGCCTAAAACTATTGCGCAGTAAGATTGTTCAGTTTCTTTCGTTATTTATAATACCAAAGGGCACACAACTATCTGAATTTGAAAAGAGATAAAATATCGCTTACAGAAAATGTTGAATGAGTGGATGTGAAATCGCAAAGAATATAAACGGATCTAAACAGTAATTTACAATTTTTTGAATTATCCTAAAGATTATAGCAAGAAGAAGCACACAGATATGCCTGTTTCTCTGACTATACGCGCTAGAAACGTGAAATTGCGCATCGAGCTTGCTTTAAAAAACAGAGTTCTACTCAAATTAAAACAGAAATGAATCTACCATGCACTAGCTGAACAGTGCGTAATGTTCTGCAAAAGAATTCCAATGTTAGATATGCTAAACTACGGTGACGTCCTCCATTTACAAAACTACATAAGAAGCTTAGATTGGAATTTGCTAAGAAACACGTTTCTTTTGGATCTCGCTGGAAAGATGTGGTATTTTCGGAAAAAAAAAATATTAATTTGTATGGACGCTAACACGGTTTTCGTCATTATTGGTAAGACTGGCGAAAAGATAAACCTGTTTTTTTTTTCCAAACGCCAATTAGGAAGAAGTTCTGTGATGGTGTGGGCAGGTTTTGCAGCATATGGAACAACACCAATCATGTCCATTCGAGGTCGCATGAATTCAGAATCATATATAGATATGATAGCTAAAATTATTACCTGAATTAATTATTACATGAAGCACTCTTTATCACAGGTGGTGATTATTTGTTTCAACAAGACAATGCAAGTTGCCATGTGTCTCGTGCATCACGTTCATAATTCGAGGCTAATTCTGTCCAACTTTTGATTTGGCCGTTAAGAAGCCCTGATCTAAGCCCCACCGAGAATTTTTAGGGCAATTTAGCTGGAGAAGTATATAAGCATGGCACACAATATGCAAATACAGACGATTTGACATCATCCATCGAATTAGCGTGGAAAAACATTTCTAAACAAACTTTAACTGGACTTTCTGAGCCTATAACTGCACGATTAATAAGGGTCATTGAAATAAAAAGGTGATTTTGTAGAATATTAATTTATTTCCAGACATATTTCATTATGTCCTTATATTTTTTTCCATGTTTCACGTCATATATGTCTATTAATATGTGATTTATAAATTTTATTGTAATTTATTTTCGCATAAATATGTTGTTAATGTTTCCTAATTACAAGTAGTAAATAATATTTGATTTTGTTTTCAGTTGATGATTTCTTTATTACATATTACTCATTTTTCAACGTGTCCTTATAATTTTTTCCATGGCTGTATACGGTTTTACTCTATTTCGCTCCACACCAGAAAAAAAGTCCTAAAAATCTCAATTTTTCTTTTTCCGTTATTTTTTTTCATAGGCATGGTACGAAAATATATTATAATCAAAAGTAAAAATAAGACACGTTCTAAAAATGTATTCACTTTTTTTTAATGTTTGAATCTCGGCCGAAAATGACGTAAATTATGAATAGTTTATTGTTTTCCTAGTAAGCAAATGTCTACTTAATTAAACGAAAAAAAAAAAAGAGTTTACAATGCTTTGTTTTTCAAGTTTTGCACTTTTGCACGTTGTAAATAAATAAAAAAGCGTAGAATCTGCTTTTACATTTAGGAGGGTCTGGTCGGTCCAAAAATAGCACATTAAAATTTACTGAAAGAATTCTTCAACGATTAATTTTAAATAAAGCTTGAAAATATAATGCATGCAAAAAAATGTACATTCTATTTTGATACATTAATTAAAAAAAGTTTTATTCGCTTTCATTTTTACAAAATTCTTCTATTCGTCTTTCTTTTCTCTCGAAAAATAAAAGTAAATGAAAAATGCAAAATTTGCAATTATTCTATCCCTCTCTACCAACGCGGGAAGTATATTACGTATTTAATTTCCCCAGGACATAAAAAAAGAATCTTAATTCATAAAAAACATTACTAGGATGCTAAACCAGTGAATGAAAAAAGAACGATCGATATAAATATAAGACGAGCATTTATAAACTGTAACCGTTAAAAAGAAGCATTAACAAAAATGGCTTTTTCTGGCAACGAGCTTTCATTAAGTTAATGGAGCCTTTAACTAACGCTGCAACAAAAATAGCGCGATATTAATAACGTAGCGTAAACAGGTTGTATTAAAGGATTCTAAGTGAAATTGGCCGGGAATATGTTTTTTTTGGGTGAGATTATGTATGTGCGAGGTTACATGTAGAACATTCTAAATAAATTTAATCTGTAAAGCCTGCCAGTTGAAAAATAATTGATCGGCTCAAAGGATATTTATTCATACTGATAATGCTATTCCAGCATAATGGGTTGTTTTATGATGGAAATTCTTTAACTGCTTTTAAAGAGACTGAAACAACATTTCATTTTTTGTTTACAGATCAGATAAACAAACATGAAAATATTCAAAATAAGATTTCTTTTAGGAACTCTTCTCAGACTCGTGATACTGAAAATTTAATAAGCCTGTATCAAACTTAGATATACAGTGTGTCTCAAAAAGGATGCTTTAATTTTAAAATTAAGTATTTCAATAACTATAACAAATATAAAAGTAAAATTTATTACATTTTTATATTTTGCATACAGTAATTTAAAATTAGTTGATTTTTTTGTCAATAGATGGCGCTGCGCTGTATCAAACTGCAAGAATACTCAAACTAACGTATAACGATGGCTCAAAGTTCAGTTAACGTTTATAATCATTATTCTTCATTTTCCTTACAGGTAGAGAAACGGAAAATTATACATTTCCGTTTCGAAATTTTAAAGTTATGTGCATTCTTAGACGGTAGTGCCATTTATGAGTGAAATTGGGACTATTTCTTATATTGTACAAAATTATGAATTACCTTATAAACAAGTCATATATTTCATCATTATGCAGCGCAAATGTAATACAATTATGCTACATAAATGCAGGGCAAGTTATTTTTTCTTAGCATAATTATTTTATTTGTGCATTTGTTAAGTGATGATAACAAAGTGTACAAATTTCATTCATAAATTTCTGAAGTGGGTGTATTTTTTGCAGTCAAAGACTTATTAAAGTTCGCACATACCCTTTTTGTAAAGCACACACACACATTTATACATAACATACTTGTGAAATAAAAAAATAATTTACAAGTTCGTATAACAAAAATGAATGAATCTCTTATTTAAAGAGGGTATGTAATAATGTTATATATATATATATATATATATATATATACAGGATGATTTTAACGTAATCTGCCAAACAAAAGGGGTGGTATAACGTCTTATGTGGATCATAAAACTTCATAGAAACCCTGTCCTATGTATAACCGTTTCCAAGTTATGGTGGATATAAGAAAATGCGCTAAAAATGCGTCGTCTGACAAAACCTAAATTTGTGATGTTTCTGTAAAACCTACACGTAAAGTAAGCACATATTTGAAAAGAACAGAAAACATTCTATAAGATGACACTATTTTCATCAAGATATTTATGTTTAACGGCGAACTACAAGCGCTGTAACATTGACGAAAAATAAAATAAAATCAAGTAAAATCAAATTGTCGCCAAAACGTTAACCGGCAGTATCACAGACACCCTACTAGTTACAATCGGTGAAATTTACTAAAACCCTGTCCATTTTACGAGCTTTTGAAGAGGCCTACAATAAACCAAATCGGTGTTCTACTTCAGGAGAAATTTAGCTTTTTATTTGAAATACATCATTGAAATCACTCGGGACGGCAAGTTAAATTTACACAGTTGGCATTATTATGCCCAAAAAAATCCATTTGCAAAGGCGTAACTTTCTATCCAAAAAAACTCGATTCAGCTTAAATGTTTGGCTTGGACTGGTTGACGATCAGATGATAGGTCTACATATATTCCAGAATCATCTGAGAAGCAATACATTTTGGAGTTTCCGGAATATCATCTGCCAGTATTACTTACTGTTATTTCTGCACCCAAACGAGCAGAAATCATTTTTCAGCACCATGGGTCCCCTGCATATTCAACTGCTGTTCAGGATTTCCTGACAGAACAGTATCCGTGATAGATCGATTGTATTTGGCCACTTTCCTTGCTACCTAGATAGCCAGATCTATTGCAATACATGTGGAACTGTCAAGCGTTCCCCAAGCAGTCCAAGCAAAACATATTAGCTAAATCGCGTCTGGAACGATGCGTTTCCCGTTATAAATGGATTTTGTTGCACGTAATGATGCCAATTATGTAAATTTAACATCCCATCTCGAGTGGTTTCACCATTGACTTCTAATATAAATGGACACCGGATCCCTTTCTTCTCTCCCGAGAGAGTTGAAGAAAACATCTTTTACCTTTCATCGCCAAATAACGTCGAAAGGGTGCCACTTTCTGGCGGTAATCCCTTTCTTGGCAACTTTCTGTTTCCGTTCTCGTAATAAAAGAAACAGACGGTGGAATTCCTGTGATAGTTTGGCGGGGAAAAACCTGTTCTTCCACCAGCACCTGCTGATGCGAAGGGACATGTTTTCTTCAAAAAAGGGTTGCTGATCCGGTGTCTATTTGTATGAGATGTCAATGGGTTTCACCGGTGTATTTCAAATAACAAGCTAAATTTCTCCTGAAGTAGAACACCGATTTGATTTATTGCAGGTTTATTCGGAAACTGGTAAAATGGACAAGTTTTTGGTAAATTTGACCGATTGACGTTAGAAGGGTCTTTGCGATATAGACGGTAAAAGATTTCGGCGACAATTTGATTTTGACTTTCACCAATGTTTTAACGCTTGTAGCTCACCGTAGAATCCAGATATTTTAATGGAAATGGTGTCATCTTATAGGAATGTATCTTCTCTTTCACAATATGTGATTATTTAGCGAATAGATTTTACAGAAACATAACAAATTTGGGTTTTTCAGACGTGTCGCATTTTTGGCGTATCCACGATAACTCGGAAACAGTTAGAGATAGGTCAAGGTTTCGATAGTGTTCTATGATCCACATCGGCTCTTATATCCCTCCCTTCCTTTTAGCAAATTACATCAGATTCACCCTGTATATATATATATATATATAATTTATATTGTGTCGATTATCTTGTGATTTAATAGTTATATTAATTGGAAAAGTTTTATTATATACAGATTGTCCTTAAAAAAGACGGGTGTATTTGAAAAATTAAATACGCAAAAACGGAAAGCGATTGAAATGCACCGTTTGCTTCAATTTACTTGGAGAGCCAGTAAATTTTCAGACATACAGAATTTCAAAATTAGTTACGAAGTTTGCCGATAGAGAAAACCGAAAAAAACTGTATGAGTATGTTTCGAAGAAGTCTGCAAAAACTAAATAACAATATTTTAAATATATCCACCATTTGCAGGAAAAAGGCTCAGTCTGAGAACAAAATTCGCCGAAACTCATGTGAAAGTTACAGCTGAAATTGTCTCACATGCAGCAGAAATGTACAGTTTTAGTTCGGCAGCCTTTGTGAAAAAAGACAGTACACTACGTCTTTCAGCTACTCTGAAAAGCCACAGGGAGTAAATACTGGAGAATAGGGAGGCCAATCTATATAACTTCCTGTATGCTTGCAATAATATAGGGCAATGATACGATCATAAAAATTTTCATTGAGGTAATGAAATACGTCAGCCGTTCGATGGGGATGGGCACCATTTTGCATGCACCATGATGTGTTCCCATTGTCCTCCAAGACATTTTGCACCACCCCAGATTCATGCAGAATGCTCAGATCGAGAGCTGCATTAATTGTTTGGTGTCATAAAAATGGCCCAATGAGTCCTTTGTAGTAAATGATGGCACAAACCAGGACTTTTGGGTGTACAAGGACGTGGAGATTTTCCGTTCCCCAAATGCGCAAGTTCTGCTTATTGACGAAGATGTCCAAGGCAAAATACGTTTAATCGAAGAGGCGAATGTTTCCCACATCTATTTCGCCAGCAAGCAGCTGCTGCAGCACAGCGTTCGCGATCATATCGCGTGCATTAATAGTTGCAGCACTAAGCGGGTGGCGAGTCTGAATCCTGTATGGAAAAGGTGGAGGCTGTGGCGCATGATACGGTGCGTGGGCTTATGTCGAGTCCAACCTAAGCTGCATCACTTGCTGAACGACATCATAATTTGCCTCTGTAATTGCCGCGATCAGGCGCCAGACGTTTCCAACATGACCATTATTAACATTCCCAGTCTGCTGAAAATTTTCAAGCAGAGACATTATTGTATCCTTTTTCGGTCATTTTGTGTCATTAAACATTCTCTGTAAACTGCACCTTGTTTCAACAATACAGCGTTTCAGCTGATTCAATTCCAAGACAAGAAATATGCGCTGTTCTAACGGATAAACCAGTTCTGCACAGCAACTTGCAAACTCTGAGTAGTACACGTTAGCAGTAGGACGAAGAAGTATAGAATGAATATCTGACTAAGTACATTTTCCTGCAGCTGTCGCAAATCTCCTGTAGCGTCATCTGTTGGCGAACTTCGTAACTAATTCTAAACTGTGTGTGACTAAAAATTTACTGGTTTTCCAAGCAGAATGCAGCAAATTGTGCATGTCTATCACTTTCCGTTTTACTATATTTCCTTTTTCAAATGCACCAGTCATTTTTGGGACACCCTGTATATATATATATATATATATATATATATATATATATATACGTGTGTGTGTATTACCTATATAATGGGAATAGGAATTTAATTTCAATAAACCAAAAATGTCTTTGTTCAAAATTTAGAAAATGATATTTCATCGCAAAATAAAGCATTTTAATATATATATATATAGGGTGTCCCAGGATTATTGGGACAAACTTTAAGGGGAGGTGGGTGACATCACAAAGATTCAGATTTGCATAGCAACCCATGGTCGGAAACGGCTTCGTTCGCCGTTAGGTGGTGTTGTTCACAAGAGCACTGGAAGAAACCTTACTTGTTGCCAGCCTCTCTAACATCTGCAGATTATTTTATTTTTTTGCAAGAGGTGCTACCAAGCTTACTTGACACTGTGCCAAACATGTCAGACTCCATATGTGGTTTCAACATGATGGGAAACCTCCCCATTATGGCAGATGTGTTCGTGAACATTTGAATCAGGTGTTTGGTCCACGCTCTCCTGATTTAAGCAGCACAGATTTCTATCTTTGGGGTGCACTGAAAAGTGCTGTGTACGCAACGCCTGTGGATTTTGATATGGATCTGGTTGCAAGACTCATCTGTGCTGCTGCGGATATCCAACAAAATCCAGGTGTATTTGAGCAAGACCACCAATCCATGGTCCGACGGTGTAATGCATGCATCACTAGCACTGGTGGAAACTTTTAACATCTTTTGTGACATTTTCACATATCATCTACCACAGCACATGTGATATCTTTTACCAATAAATTATTTCAGATGATTTCAGCTCTCAGCCTTGTGTCTCTTCGTTTCTTGTACCTGTTATACTACTTTCCCATGACGTTTCCGACCATGGGTTGCTATGCAAATCTGAATCCTTGTGGTGTCCCCTACCTCCCCTTAAAGTTTGTCCCAATAATTCTGGGACACCCTGTATATATATATATATATATATATATTAAGAGTATTTTATAAAAAGTTTTTAATGCATGTTACATATAAACAGCATGCCCAAAATATATTTTTTTAAATAGTCTTTTATGTATTATAAACAAGTCTTTCAACAAAATATGTAGCAAAAATAAAATAGAACGCAAACAAAAGAGTTCCTGAAATATGCTAAATTTTAAAAGTTAGGAAACTTTAATCCATTAAAAGTCACTCGTTTTATGCAACATTTACTGAATATAGCAGCTATTAATGGATGAGTGACTATAAACACAGTCCAGTCATCGACATTGCAAAATCGACCGGGAGTAATTTTAGAGCGAAATAATGGATGAAAGTAGTTATTTTTAAAAAAACGCCAGTGAGAGTTAGGAAATAAACCATTTGAAATTGTTCGCTGTGTAGGGGATTGTTATTTATATTGTTAATGACCTTTTATTTTTGTCGATAGTATAGAACTTTAGTTTATTAGCGATTTGGATAAATTAACCAGTTGCAATGAACGTTGCTGAAGATATATTTCGGTATTTAGAGAGCGCTTTTGGGAGTACGTGCGATGAATAAATTTAAAAGTAGTTATTATTGTTTTCAGAGGCTGCGTGCAGTGAAAGTTTGCGAAATTGTCTAAAAATCAATAGCTAGCTGTGCATTTGAATGTAAAAGATACATTTTGGATGGCATTAATGCATATAATTTTTCCTTAAAAAAATCGATTTTCAAATGGACAATGAAAAATGTGTATAATAGTAATAATAATAATAATAATAATGATCTAAGCCCGTGTTACCACATTCATTTAAAATGTGCATTCCAACTTCATAGCGATATAGTACCTGGAAGAAATTATATTTTAAAAATCGGCGAGAGTTAGGAAATAAAACATCTCAAATTCTTCACTATGTTATTTACTTTATTAATGACATTTTATTTTTTCGGTGCTGAATAACTTTAGTTTAATAGTGATTTGGATAAATTAGCCAGTTGCAATGAACGTTGCTGAAGATATATTTCGGTGTTTTAGATAGCGCTTTTCGGAATGCACCTTTGAACATTATCTTTTACCTTTGAAGGAATTTTTTATGGATACTAGAATTTGATAAGTGATGCGTTGTATGGCACCTAAAATGTTCTTATATGTTATTATTATTATTTTTAATTGAGTAATTATTTATAACACAATGACTACTGAATCCACCTCTTAATGAAACTGTCTAAAACAATAGCTGTGTTTTGGATTATAAAATATGCATTTTGAGAAACAGAATCCATTAACAACATATATTTTTCCTTAAAAAAAAAAAAAAAAAAAAAAAAAAAAAACTAATGTATTGTTAGATTGTATTCTATTAGATTTTGAGTTCTAAATTTTAGATAAAGGTTATTCGACTACTGGAATTATAATTGAAATGAAAATTTCATTCCAACTTATGCAATACTTATATAAATACAAACATTCCAGTTTATATGAAAGCACACAAATTTAAAATGATATTTCTTCTGCAATCTGTGATCTAATTAATAAGATAAAAAAGGCAGGACTGAAATGTATACTACTATTTAAGAAAATCTGCAAAAAATTAGGAATTGTTTACATTATAAAGTTGATTATATGAATAAAAAATGCATGTAAAATGATGTAAAATATGCATTTTGTTATTTATATGGACCGGATAGCGACGTAATAACGTGTATCTACAAATTAAGTGTAGCATTTACGGTCAATATTTTATCCGATACTAAATGTATTAAAAGTCAATATCTGAGATTTTCATAGGAAAAATATGACTACAATTAAATGGGGAGTTTCGAAAAAGATTCATCTGAAATTTCTATCAGAATTCTATCAGAATTCTATCAGGAATTTCAATCTGAAATTTCAGAATTTCCAGGAAATGAAGAAAAATTGACTACGTTTTGCCCTTACGAACAGAAAAAGAAACTGAAATGCTTAAAATGGGATAAACGTTCTTGATACATTTTAAAATTCAACAAAAGATCAAGTGACTGGCATACGAGAGTGCGATTTGGAGAAACGGTGAGAGTTTTGTTTAAGCAATTAAAGAATTAGTTCCAAAATTTGCCCATAGATGGCATTATACATTCAGACTTGCAGAAAAATATCAAAAACTCAAGATAAGCACTACGGATTATTTGTTGTGTACAATCACGTTTGACATGTATCTAATAACTTTAAACCCTGCAAAGGATTATATATTTAATGCCATCTTTAAATTAAAGATTTAGTCAGATTTAGTAAAAGAACTTGTTCGATATATTTTGATTCCAAAAGTGTTATATATATATACAGATGGATTCGCTATCGAATGTACAAATGTTATGGGGTGGTACAGCTCAGTAAAATAAACATTTTTTGTATAGGAAACCTGGGGTGCAATCCAACCATGCAGTCATCTCACTGCAAGTCGAAATTTCGTTCACAACTTTAGGGTTAATGAATATATTTTACCGATATATTCAACATAGACTTACTCTTCTTTGTGTGAAATTTAATAGATATCGCGGGAAATCCACTATTATTAGGTCAGTGATCCATATGCACCGTGATCTACGTTCCAATTTCCGAATTGTCTAGGTTAGAGTTGTTGAGACACATATTGTAGCTATTTCCAGCAATTATTGTGATGTTACCACATTTTGCAGGAAGCAAAATATGTCTACTGAAAATATCGGTTCCCATTAAAGTTGTGAACGAAAACTCTGGTTCGACTTGCAGAAAGAGAATAAGTGGATTTCGACCCAGCTTTCCTATACAAAAAATGTTAGTTTTACTGAGTTGTACCACTTCTCAAAGTTCGTACACGTGGTAGCGAATCAACCTTTATGTGCCAAAAGTTCGTTAAAACTTTAAAAATTCATTAAAAATAAACAAATGATGCTAAAAAATTGCAGTTTGCAGGAATGGGATTAGAGAGAGATCGGATTTTTTTTTATATAAAAAAAAATTGTGGTTAAAAAATTACTGATAGATGGTGCTGGCATGCCTAATATGAAGCAGATGCATCCAAATTAGGCTTATAGTAAAAGACTAATTTCTACGAAGCGTCTGACAAGCTTCAGTATCTCAGCACATGAAACAGGCCCTTTTCTCGTCTACTGTGATTTTGCCGTGCGTTTCACAAATGCACTAGTTGCCGATTCCCTGTTCTTGTAGACGAGTTTAACCAACAGCATTTAATAAGGTAACATAGCATACTGTTGGCATAAAATGAAGAATGTGAGGGGTTTTATTAACAGCCTCAGTTGCATAAATCTGCTTCATAATATGCATGCAGCGCCATCTATCGGCAAATTTTAACCAAATTTGTTTCGTCATTAAAAAAAAATCCGACCTCCCTCTAATCCCATTCCTACAAACTACAATTTTTTAGCATCATTTATTTCTTTTTAATGTTTTAACGAACTTTTGGTGCATCCGGTATATATGCAGCATAATATTCATTTTTTAAATCTTTTATGTCTGCAATACTTAAAATCTTAAAATAAAATTAATTACTTAAAATAAATAAGTATTTATTTCAAACAAACTTTAATAGTGCGCATTTTTTCTTTATAGTGCAGTTTGAAAAGGAATTTTCATTGATCATAGAAAAGTTTTACCTTTGAAACAGATTTAAATCCTTCATATTAGATTTCATTTTAAAGTCTTTATATGCCGAAAGTTACTTGCCAGCTATTTAAAGACAGATGAAACTTTGTTCGGTATCAGATATATGATGAATAAGTTTACCTATTAGCAAGTTTATCGAGTTTTAATAGTTTACGGCGAGCAGACACCATCAATAAGCAAGGGAACTTCCGATAGAGCAAAATTCAAATTTATCAGAAGATGGACTTTTCATCAAATTAATTTGAGACTGAACCCTTTGAAAAATGATAGATGTGTAATCTCGTGAATATGAAATATTGAAATTTTAATCTAAATGGGAAAATAAATGTTATTTATTTATATATTCACGTACGTTAAATTCTCATAAATATTTTACTAGGAATAAGATATCATTCGTGGTAGATTTTAGAACATTTTAATGAAAAATGACTCGCATCGTATCTTAATAGATTAAGTGAACAAAAAATAACTTTTTAAGTATAATATCAATTTTATTTATTTATTTATTTTGTAAAAATACTTTTATTCCGCAATACTTAAAACATAGTTATCTTTAAAGAGGTTTGGTAGCCTTTGAACTATTTTTTATCTGAATATTTTATAATATCATTTTCAGATTTTATTAAGTAGTCTTATGAAGGAGAATAGTTTAAGGAAATGGTTTTTTTTTTAATGTTTGAAAAGTTGTTTACTTATGAGCATTATATTATAGAATATAGCTAAAAATTGTGAATAACATGTAAAAATATGCATATTTTTAAATATTGTGATTTTTAGGCTCAAACCATACATAAAAATTGCTATAAAATAGCACTTTTTCAAAGCATCAAAACTCAAAATTAAATGAAGATATTTTTATTCTGTAAATTGTAGTACAGTTGAAGCACTTTATAACGAATTACGATATAACGAAAAGCACGATATAACGAAATGTTCATTACCATTTAGTTGGTCTGCATGTTAAAGAATACTGAATTCGAAACGATATAACGAAATATTTATAACGAAAAGCACGATATAACGAAAAGAATTCGAGCATGAACAGTGCAATAAAAACGATATAGCGAATTTTTCACTTTTTTTTTTTTTTACTTAACGCAGAAAATATTTTTTTTTTTCTTAATTAGTAGATTTTTTCCCCCATGCCGTAACCTTCAATCTTTTTCTCTACGGCCAATCACATATTTTCAATAGTTCCAGGAGAGATTTGGGGGAGGGGCAGTGTTTTAAGACAGACAGAAAGACGACAGCTTAGCAGAATTGTATTATGTTCTTTTTTATTCGATGACTGATTTCATTGACATTTGCTTTGCCTGTAAATTTATGGCGTGTTAATTTTTAAAACTCTGTACGCTGGCTGTGTCTGACAAAAGAAAATGGTTGAGTTTAGACGAGAAAGTCGAAATTATAAAATGCTTCCCAGAATTATGTTAAAAAAAAAGCGATGTAGCGAAAAATTTAGGATTAGCATTCTCAGCACAATATTGAAAAATCGAGAAAAAAATCTTAAAATTTTCAAGGATGCAGTTTTCTTATCGTTTAAACGTTTACGTACAGCAAAATATGCAGATGTGGAGGAAGTATTATTTTCATGGTTTAAAGATGCAAGATCCAAAAAAATCCCGTTAGTGGAAGCATTTTGCATGAAAAAGCATATCACTTTATAACTTTGATAAATACTTTATAATGTTCAATAAAGAGAATAGCGCCAAAAAAAAAAAAAAAAAAAAGTTAAATATGAGTTGTCTGATGGCAGTGTCAGTGAGCAAGAAGGATTTGCAGAAATTTCCCAGAAACTTTTACCATCTGATGCACTCGAGTGTTTACAGAAAATTGTGTGTTACATGCGTAAAAAAAACATGTTAGCGAATGAAATTAATATGTATGTTGACAAAATAGAGCTTACATTATTAGATAATGCTGTAAAAAAAAGAAAGCACAGCTTTTTAACTTCATTCTTCAAACCAATATAGGTATGTAAAAGTTTCCTTTAACAGAATTAAATCACTAATATATACATATATTTTTTAATTTGCCCAGTTATTTTTTTTCATGTGTAGCATAGTAATATATACTATACATATACCGTTAAAATGATACAACAAAACTCTAATTATCTGAAATCCAGTCATCCAGATCAATAATCACAAAATAAAAATTTTATGATATGAATAACATTCGTAAAAATATAATTATCTTGAAATTTCTTTTTAAATCAACGCTTTTCTTCTTTTCACTCTTTCTAGTAAAAGTATTTTTTCCTGTGAAGCATTAATTTAATATGAATACATGAGATCTAGATTTTTTTTTTTTTTTTTTTTTTTTTTTAAACAAAAACAATTTTAAGAGATCTTAAAGAAATAAACAGACTTTTTTTATGATTGTCTCCAATATCCGGACTTATGCATAATCAGATTACGTTCAGACCACATTAATCCGGATAGTTGGATTTCTTACTATATAAAGAACTAATTCGTTATAACGTTTTAACGAAAGCACTTTATAACGAGCAAATCTATGGAGCACTTTCGATTTCGTTATAAGGTGCTTCGACTGTATCTATATTAATAAAAGAAAGTTTCGCTCTGTGTGTGTGTCCGTGTGTGTGTCCGTGTGTGTGTCTGTGTGTGTGTCCGTGTGTGTGTCTGTTGGCGATGGCTAGCAAAATCTAGCCCACCTAGAAGACTGGAAATTTAGGTGTGGATAGTCCAAGGTCTGGCCATGTGCACCTGAGCCTTAGAATTTTAATATTTTGATAATTAGCCTAGATATTAATTAGATTCTCTTTAACCATCGCTTCTAAAATGACATCTTTTAAATCAAAATGGCTAAAGAAACGAACAGGCGCATTGGATTTGCAAACGCAAATGAACGAATTCGAAATTATTTTACTAATTAGCGAATTTTAAGAAAACTAATTGAGATATTAATTTGAAAATTTCTGAGCATATGTAAAAAAATATTCGGCATCTGACGATGTGATTTTTGAAAAATTCGGTAGGTATTTTTTTTAAAAATTATGCAAAAATTTGCCGGCGCCAGTGAAAACGATCCGAGAAAGTTTCAGACAGGGATCGGCTTTCATTAAAAACTGAACTACAAAGAGATCTGTTTCTCTGGCCGATCCCTCCATTTAGTTTGCGAAAATGAAAGGAAATAATTGCCAATTTTTACCAATGAACAAAAATTTAGGTAACTAATTAAGATATAGATTTGAAATTGAGGTCGGGAAGGGGTGTCATCTGCCGGCTATTTTAGCGTAGCGTCTTCGTTATGTTCTAATTATCAGAAAAATGTAATTATTTTTTTAATGATCGCTTTAATGTAGGTGACAGTGATTCTCTTGAACAAATTATTCATTATATTTGCGGGTATGGGGAGGAAGGGGGTTAACGCCTTTCTCTGAGATTGTAATTATCTCGGGCCCGGGCAACGCCGGGCGGGTTAGCTAGTGATTAATGAAACTTTCTTGAGGTACTGAAGCATTTTCATAACTATAACAATGTTATTAACAAAATTGTAGAAGTTAACATTTTTACACACAGAAAAATCAAGAAAATAAATGACAATTTATAACTTGTATCGACTAAAATATGAAAATATATTTAACTATAATCATAGTTTAGGCACATTACGTAAATAAACTCTTTTAGAGTATTTTTGCAAAGTTTCATAACGTTACAATTATAATTTTTCGAGTTATGAAGTTTTGCGATAAAGCAAAATGTTACAAATTTCGTTTTGAGAAAAAGCAGAAACTATAAGTAAAAACCAGATTTTACCTATTAAATGAAAACTTTAATATTAAAAAGCTCCTGATCTATAAAGTTCACCATCTGTGTTATTTACAGCAGTTATCCTTTTTTTCTCGATGGCTTTTAAAATTTTTCTACGTTTATGTGCAACAGGGGTCATATGACGCTTCGAATTACCGATTCGAGCGTTATCCAGCTGTTGATAACCTGTCAAGGCCTGTATTTTTAATGTTCAGATCAGTTAAAACTTTTAAACAGCCTTGATAACCTTCATAGATTTGTATCACTGAATCATACGCCCCCAATTTCATAGTTTTCAAACAAACGAAAACACTGAGTAAAACTTGCAGAATATCTGAGGAAAACTTCGTATTGCCACATATATTTAACACATTTTAAATATTTCAAAGTTTTTTATTTTCCTTTTTAAATTCATTTTATATGTAGTAACACATTTTGATGCTTATATTAAGTAAAACATTAATTTAAACAAACGTGTACGGTCACTTTCGGTAGCGGAAGGTTACTTTCGGTTTCAAAAACTTGCGACTGACTAATGTTAAAATGCCTGTAACTCAAGTTCTAAGCAAGATAGAAACAAAATTCAAACTGATTTAGAAAGCTAAAATGTCCGAAAATTGCATTTTAAAGGTAGGCAGGCACCTTAAATAGGTTCTAGACAAAAATATAAAAAAAATGCATTTTAAGATATATGTAAAATAAAGAGATATGAAGTGTATTTTAGAAGCAAACAGAGAAAGAAAATTTAAATTATTATAATTTTTACAAATATTTTTATGAAAATGCAGGAAAATTTAAGGAAAAAATAAAAAATAAAATACCCTCACATACGTAAAAATACATTTTAATTTCTACCATTTTGATTTTTTTAAAACAAATTACTTATACTATTGAAAATATTTTTCTTAATTTTATGAAATGCTCCTTAAACTCATTTTAAGTCAAGGTAAAAAAAAAAAAAAAAAAAAAAAAAAAAAAAAAAAAAAAAACTTTTTTTTTCTTAGTTACTTTTTATTTCCCATGTCTTTATCAGTACATTCAAGATTTTTGTGTATTATAGTCAATATTAATCAATATATCGTATGGGTCGCCTACCACCCTCGGCACTTCGTGAGAATATACTACGGATGTCTAAATTTGTTTTAAATAAATAGTTGGAAAATTGTTATTTCCGTCATTTTTCTCAAAATTAATAGTAACAAGAATCTTTAAAGTATTATTCTAAAATAAATTGTAATATAGAGCAGTTCTGTTTGAAAAACTTTTAACTTTTATACATTCAAAACTTTTATTTAAAGGAATTTTGGTGCGAAAGATTAGTTGTCAATTATTTAAAGACTGGTGAAACTTTGTTCGATATCAAGTACATCTTAAATAAGTTTACCTAATTGCAATTTTATTGAGGTGACTAAACGATTGCAAAATTCGAGGACGTCTTGAAATTTGGTGACTGTATTTCAAACAGTTCCCGCAGTTTTGATTTAAAAGACTTTCTAAATTTTAGGAAAAGGATAAATTCATGAAACTATATATATATATATATATATATATATATATATATATAGCTTAAAAAGTTAGTTATAAATTTTAAAACTATAGACGTTTTAAAGTGTTCTGTTAAAAACCGTTTTAAATTTTCCTCACCCCAGTTTAAGAGTATGCGTTATCAATAAACAAGCTAACCTTATACTTTACCGATAGAGCTATATTAAACTTTATTCTAATTCTGAATGTTCATCATGTTAATAAATGGCTGAGAACATTGAAAAGCGATATGTTAAATGCAGTAATAACTGTAATAAAAAACGAAGACAACCACAGCAAGATGTAAAGCGCAGTTTGATTGCTAGACCTTTTTGCAGAAATGTAATAGCAAAATGTACTTTAAAACACTTTTTTCTTTGCAAATTTTTACAGAAAAAATGTTGGTAACGAAACTACCAACAGATTTTGCGGTGATTTTTCCGTTTTTATTACTGTATGCAGAGGTCGGAATTTTTTTATACATTTGCCACTGCTATTTTTCAAATATAATCTACGTTTGTAATCTGTTGTTGCACATATTAAAGAAAACTATCCCGAATATAATAGTTTGGAAATAGTCGTAGCAACTATGTAAAAAGTACAGGAAGTTGTGACCTTTGAGTATGATGAATATGAAATAGTGAAAATTTAAATAAATCGTAAAATTATTTTTTATTTATAAATCCATGCAAGTTAAAGTCTTATATAAATGTTTTTATTAGATATAAACATAATACATATAATTTAAGTCTGATTATAAACTATTTTTATGAAAAATTACTCTTAGCGTAAATTAATACATTAACCCCCCCCCCCCCTAAAAAAAATAATAATCAAAATAATATTTATTTGCTTTTCATGATTTATATCTGCAATTGTTCAAATATAATTTTCTTTAATTCTGCTTAATGAAATAAATTTAAAGTATTTCATATAAACTTCATTTTAAAATATTCAGCCCCTGAAGGTTATTTTTCAATTGTTTAAAGGTAGATGAAATTTTGGTCAGTATCAAATATATCGTGAGCAAATATGGAAAAGTTCTACATATCGAAATAAATTTAAAATAAATAAATTTAAAGTATTTCATATAAACTTCATTTTAAAGTATTCAGCCCCTGAAGGTTATTTTTCATTTATTTAAAGAGAGAGGAAATTTTGGTTAGTATCAAATATATCGTGAACAAGTTTACCCATTTTCAAATTTACATGTCCCCTATAAGCAAGACAGCCTTTTCCCCCGTAAAGTAATATTCATCAACTTTTTAAGAAAACGGAATGATTGAGCATTAAATCGCAATCACGTTTACACATTTACTGTAAATAAATATGATAAGACAGAGCGGTGAAGGTTATAAGAAAGCAAACGATTCTACATGTAATCTCATAACTAGGATTTATGTAACGAATACATAATTTTGTTTTCAGCATTGCACAGTAGACGTTTTCTTAAATACCTCATATTTGAAATGTCTTAAACACTTTTCCCGTGCAATATTATTTATCTAAAATAAACTATAACAATCATCAGTTTAATTTTTTTGCTTTTGAATAAAAATTCCATCACTGATGGAAAAATTTTACCTTTTGAAACAAATCTAAGGTGATTATCAAATGACCTGCTCAACAACACGAAACTTTCTGACACATTTTCTGATTTGTTTCGAAATGCAAAGGCATAAAATTGGCAAGCCTGCCTATTGAAGCAGATTTGGAATTAAAAGATGTTGAAGAGGTTAATATTTTTCGGTTATGTACAGATAAAACTGTGCTTTGTATCGAATTATAAATATCTCATTAACAAGTTTATCTAACAATATAATAAAGTATAACAATTTGTAATCATATATTTCTTTTAAATGCAAAAAGATGTAAATTAACAACATAATAAATACGCAGTAAAATAACTTTTATTAGGTTGTTTGACATGTTTCGGCTCACCCCGAGCCATTTTCAAAAACAAATGAGAACATTTCATAATTGCACGGTCTTTGAAGTTATTATTTAAAATTCTATAATTTAATTTTCATGTACTTTTTAAAACTCATGTACTTTTGTACTTTTTTTATGTAACGATGCAGCATCTTTTAACTTACCGAAATTGTGGCTGGGGTTACTCCATGGTTACAGATATGAAAGTAAACAACCAAGTAAAAATAAAAGATAACGTGCGTAATTTTTAAAAAGTACATGAAAATTAAATGATAGCATTTTAAAATAGTAACTTCAAAGCCCGTGCAATTATGGAATATTCTCATTTGTTTTTGAAAATGTCTCGGAGTGAGCCGAAACATGTCAAACAACCTAATAAAAGTTATTTTACTGCGTATTTATTATGTTGTTAATTTACATATTTTTGCATTTAAAAGAAATATACAAGTTTATCCAGTTTAAGAGCACGCATTATCAAGAAGCAAAGAAATCTTGCTTTTCAAATAGAGTAACTTTATTAGAAGTCAGACTTTTCTTCAAGCTAATATATAACTAGGTCTTTTGAAAAAATGATAAATTGAAACATGAATCTGCTGAATTTGAAATATTTATGCTTTAATATAAATGGTAAAATTAGTTTATTTACATATTCATCTACTTTACAATCTTGCATAAATATTTTATTAAATATAAACATAAAAAATATCATAAGGGATGATTTTCATTTTTTTTTACGTTTATTCATCTTATTAAGGTGGTTCTCAAATGATCTGCTGAACAACACAAGACTTTCTGACACACTTTTAAACACAAAGGCATAAAATTGGCAGGCCTGACTATTGAAGCGATTTGGAATCTAATGAGTTTTCCATTTTTTGAAAAATAAATTACTTATCGAGTTATAAGCGTTTCGTGTCACGTGACGAAACGTCTTTCACTTTTCTCGTGCTGCCGCGTCCGAAATTTAGTACAAAACGCCAACTTTGACAGTATTTTCAGAAAGGATCTTCTGCCTTTACCAAAATATGGAAAACTTTTTCGATCTCGATTACACAGTTTCAGAATAAAAATACCTGCCAATTTCATGCGTTTCCGAACAAAAATGAATTCAGAAATGTGTCAGAAAGTAGCTCTTTTGGAATTGAGAACAGCCTTAAGTCCTCTTATACCTCCAATGTATAAAAAATATTTCTCGTTAAAATATTTATATCAAATAAATTTTAATAATGCACACATTTGTTTTTCTTCATTTTGAAAATCAAATTTCATTGCTGTTGGGAATTCTCGAAGGAAATTTAAAACTTTCATTTTAGAGAGAGCCGGAGTGTTATTTGTGAATTATTTAAAGACAGATCAAACTTTGTTCAATATTAAATATATCATGAACAAGTTTACCCAGTTTCAAGTTTATCAAGTTTAAAAGCACACGACATGAATAAGCAAGGGAACCTTATACTTCGCCGAGAGAGTAATATTCGACTTTCAGAAGACGGTCTTTTCATCAAGTTAATTTATGACTGAACGCTTTGGAAAGTTATAGATTAAAATGTAATATTAGAACACTTTTATGAAAAATTATTTGCAGCGTAAGTGAATCTATTAAGCTGAAGGACATAGAAAATGTATTTTAAGAAAAGAATACCTTACAGCTTATTTATCGTAATTTCCGGCCTATATTCCGTGGATAAAACAATCATGTTTCGACCCAGAAATGTTATTCTATATAATATAAGTTGCTAGATTGCAGTAAATATTTGACTTCAATTATTAAATAAAAATTCTGGGTCTAAACATAATTATTTGATCCGTGGATTATAGGCCGGAAATTACGGTGGTATCAATTTTTTAACACTTTTCAACATATTTTCAAATAGGTGGATTTAACTTTGTGCCGTTATATTAAAAAACAAATGAACAACATAAAGTAACACAAATAAAAATATATAAAATGGAAAATAGCTGTTTTAGAGCCCCTAAAGCTCCATCATCAGTGCCAAATTTAAAATATTAAAACCGATTCAAAAGTTTAAGCATGTACATATGCTTGCGTCTCTCGCACGCGCCCAAGATTGAATGGCCCAAGCCGAGAGACGCAAGCATATTTACATGGCTTAAACATTTGAATCGATTTTAATCTTTTAAATTTGGCACTGATAATGGAGCTTTAGGGGCTCCGAAACAGCTGTTTGCCATTTTATATATTTTTATTTGTGCTATTTTACATTGTTCATTTATTTTTTTAACTTTTCAACATAGTTGCATAAAGTGTTTATGTCTTCGGATTGATTGGCCGTCTGTCTGTCGGTCCGAGCTCTAACTCGCGTAAATATGCTTTGATTTTCATTTAATTGATGTATGTTATTGAGGTTTAGTATGTCATATTCGGTATAGAAAATCAAGTTTACAACATTTATAGTTCGTTTACAGGGACACTCAAAATAATTCCATTACATTGCTGTCTATGGGGACAAATCGTTTGCGATGTATTTTAATGATGTTACTCTATTTCAAACATATTGAAATTGATATACTTCAGAGTTGCATTACAAGAAGCTTACACTAGAATATGGTGTACATAGCCTTTTATCGTTCATTTACAGGGACGCTAAAAATAATTCGGTTACAGTACTGTCTATTAGCGATAATTGCTGGAAGTGTGTTTTCTGTTGTGGTATGCTGCGTTTTTAAATTTAACTAATTTTTTGAATATTTGTTGTTGTGTATAAATGTTTACTGATGGAAATTCCTGAAAAGGAATTTTCAACTTTGTTATGTGTTTACTAACTGAACTAAATTTTAGCATACTATGCAGCATATATCGAAATCTATAGATGATGTACAAGGCTTCGCTAAATAATTTAAATACTTTTCCGATTATGACCTGTAATTGCTGAAATTGATTTTTGAAATGTGTTATGCATTTTCTAAATTGTTTTCTTAGATATATTTTATCACCTTATTAAACGGTGTAAGTTTGTTTCAGTATTCTGAATGTGTTACAAAGTGCTTCATAATTTATGCTTGATGCATGAGTTTTCTTTCTTGTTAAAATTTATTCTTGGTTTTATAAAATGTTTCAATATAATATATGTTTTTTTTTTTTTTTTTTTTTTTGTTTTTTTATGTCTAATAGCTTTTACGCTTAAAACACAAACTCTTTCAAGTATTTATTTCAAATAAACTTCAATAATGTGCAGTTTTGTTTTGCTGCATTGTCAAAATAAACTTCTGACAAAAAGATGTTTTACATTTTGAAACAAATGTAGCCTTCATTTAAAAGTCTTTAGATGCTGAAGGTTATGTGCCAGGTCTTTAAAGACGGACGAAACTTTGTTCAATATCAAATGTCATGAACAAGTGTATTCAGTTGCAAAATGTTTATTCAGTTTTAAAAGACCCCCTTATCAATAAGCAAGGGAACCTTATGCTTCTCCGATAGAGTAATATTCAACTTTATCTGCAAATGGTCTTTTGATCAAGTAAATTTATGACTGGGCGCTTTGGAAAGTGATATATTAAAATGTAATCTTTGATGAAAATTTATTCGGAGAGTAAGTCAGTCTATTATGCGTAAGGATATAGAATATGTATTGTAAGATAATAAATACCTTACAGCTCCTTTAGTATCATTTTTTTAAATTATTATTCTTGATTTTATGAAATGTTTCACTAAAATATACATACTTTTTCAAATGTCGAACATCTGTAATTTTTACAACATAAACTCTTTAAAGTATTTTTTTTAAAATAAACTTCAATAATATGCAGTTTTGTTTTGCTGCACTGTCAAAATAAAACTTCTGTTGAAAATGTTTTACATTTTGAAACAAATTTACCCTTCATTTAAAAGTCTTTAAAATATGCTGAAGGTTGTGTGTCAGCTCTTTAAAGACAGACGATACTTTGTTCAGTATCAAATATCATGCACAAGTTTATTCATTTGCAAAATGTTTATTGAGTTTTAAGAGCCGAATTTATCAATAAGCAAAGTAACCTTATACTTCTAATAGAGTAAAATTTAATAGATAGAGTAATATTCAACTATATCTGCAGACGATCTTTTCATCACGTTAATTTATGACTGGGTGCTTTGGAAATTGATAGATTAAAATGTAATCTGGTTAATATGAAATATCGGACTTTTAATCTAAATGGGAAATTAAAACTCATTTATTTACATATTATGTAGCTTAAACTATTGCACAAATATTTTACTAGGTATAACCACAAAATATGTTATTTGTGTCACATTTCAAAATCTATATATATATTTGACTTACGTGGCGCGAAAATAGGGCTGAATTTCTACCTTATCGTTGGCAACAACCGTAGTTTCCAGAGCTCAGACCAATGAACAGACAAGACTGTGTTAGCTCCGCTCCAATATGGCGGTCAGTGTCAGAGCAGTGAAACTCAAGCTAGCAATTATTAAAAATAAAATAATATGAACGTAATTCAATGAACGTAATATGAGCGTAATCCAAAGCGTCTGAGATGATTCCTCATTTTAATTATGAGTAATATTGTTAATTTCAAATAAATTCTCAACTCCTATTTAAAATTTATTTACGAATTTCACTCACACAAAAAATCGGAGATAATAAAATATAAACTTTCTAGAATGCCCCTGCTGCCATCTGTTGCTGTTTTATTGAAATAAAAATAATTTCTTTTGCAGAAATCTATAATCAATTAGAATAATAGTAAAATGTCGAACGAAATTTAAACAATCATTGATGATAAACTATCTTCCACTGAGCTCTATAATAATACGGAGAGCTAACTCACCGATCCACTTCCCGCCGCAACCGCATCACACTTTCAGTGCGCGTGAGTAATGAATCCTCCTCTTTTCTTAATATTACGGGCAATTTTTTTAACTTTTTCGCATACTTTTTGTCACTTTTAGTTATTTCTATAATTTGTTCATATTTTTATGAGCTATACTTAATATTATCTTTTCTTTTAATATTATCTTTTCTTTAATATTATCTTATATCTTTTCTTTTTTTTTACTGAACTTATATAAAATTTCCATTTTAACAAATATAAAATTAAATATTGGCGATGAATTTAAATAAAACCTGTAGTTATTAGAATAAAAAATGTATATCAGTGAAAATTGTAAGCAACTTCGTCATATTTTCAAAAGATAATCTAATTTGAAAATATCTACCTCATACTATTCTATAGGAGAAAATCTGTGTTTTGCCAAAGATTTTCCTCAGAAAATCTTTGTCATTATATTCATGGGCGGACCGCTGGGTACAATGTATCAGGATAGGAAGTTAGCTCCCCGTTCTATTGTGGAGCTCAGTGCTATCTTCCTACCACGTAGTGTTTTTTTTTTAATGAATTTAAGCCGTGCTGTACAATATCATAGGTGCAATAAGTTTTAAACTAATTGTGTTTCCAAGATAATTTTTTCATAGTATTTAAATGATTTATATGCCCATTAGTAGCATCAACTAAATGCATTTTTAGTTGTGTTTTCAACGGAGTTTTCAATTACTTTTTTACATTAAGAAAATTGTCAATTTCATATGTTCAAATGATTTATTGTAGTACTTATTCCGGCTAGAATTACTGGAAAAATAAAAAGGGGCGAGCGAGCTGGAACCGCGTAGCGGTCTCAATGTGAATTGCTTTGCAATTCACGGGGAGTGAACGGTGAGCCCCCTAGTACTTTTATAAAAAAAACTAGCGGCCCGTCCCAGCGACATGGCGAAATGACCTAAAATATTCGACCCCCCCCCCCCTTTTAATTAACTTTCGGGGGGGGGACTTCTAAAATCGTTGAAATACGTGTTTAATCATTTTTTTTTAGTAGATTTGTTTTCCTGATTTTTGCGCTCCTACCTATAACTGCTACTGAGATATAGCGAAATGACCTAAAACATTCGACCATCCCCCTTTAACCAATTCGGGGGGAGGGGAATTTCTAAAATAGCTGAAATACATGTTTAATCATTATTTTAGTAGATTTGTTTTCCTGATTTTCGCGCTCCTACCTATAACTGCTGCCGAGATATGGCGAAATGACCTAAAACATTCGACCTCCCCCCTTTAACCCTTCGGGTGAGGAATTTCTAAAATCGTTGAAATATATGTTTAATCATTTTTTAGTAGATTTATTTTTCTGATTTACGCGCTCCTACATCAAACTGCTGCTGAGATATGGCGAAATGAATAAAAACATTCGACCACCTACCTTTAACCCCTTTCTGGAGGGAATTTCTGAAATCGCTGAAATAAGTGTTTAATAATTTTTTAGTAGCTTTGTTTTCCTGATTTTCGCGCTCCTACCTATAACTGCTGCTGAGATATGGCGAAATGACTTAAAACATTCGATCACCCCCCTCCCTTTAACCGCCTTCTGGGGGAAATTTCTAAAATCGCTGAAACAGGTGTTGAATCATTTTTTAGTAGATTTGTTTTCTGGAATTTTAAGCTCCTACCTACAACTGCTGCTGAGATATGGCGAAATGACCTAAAACATTCGACCACCCCCTTTAACCTCCTTCTGGGGGGAATTTCTAAAATCACTGAAACAGGTGTTTAATCATTTTTTAGTAGCTTTGTTTTCCTGATTTTCGCGCTCCTACCTATAACTGCTGCTGAGACATGGCGAAATGACTTAAAACATTCGACCCCCCCCCCTTTAACCCCCTTCTGGAGGGAATTTCTAAAATCGCTGAAACAGGGGTTTAATCATTTTTTAGTAGATTTGTTTTCTGGAATTTCAAGCTCCTACCTATAACTGTTGCTGAAATATTGCAAAATGACCTAAAACATTCGAACCTCCCTTTTAACCCCTTTCAGGGGGGAATTTTCAAAAATCCCTTCTTATTGCTTGCCTAGGTCATAATAGCAATCTACAGTCCAAATATCGTAACCCTGACTTTAGTAGTTTCGGCTGGGCGTTGATGAGTCAGTCAGTCACCGTTTCCTCTTTATATAATAGTATAGATTACCCACAGCGTAAGTTAAACATTAAACGTATGAAGAACATGAAATATGATTTTAAAAGGTCTCAGTATTTCATTTTTTTTCTTTTTAATCATTTTTTTAAAAATTTCTCCTTGATTGTATAAAATAAGTTCTGAAAATATTTTGTTTTTGTAAAGCAATTAAAATTTTGAATGGTTTTCGTTAAATTAAAGGAATCTGGGTTTCTTCGTTATAAATTTTAAATTGTTATTCCTGTTATATACAGGGTATTTAGTTACAAATTGAAAAAAAGAAGATAAATTTTTTTGTATGAAACCGTAGATTGGAATATACATAGTCCAAAGTGAATCCGAATTTTCTTTTATTGTTACAAATTTGAAAGTAAAGGATTACTCAAAATATTATACATCGAATAATTATATATGTATCGTGTACATATTTTTCAAATTTTAGTCTAACTATCACTCTGTCAAAAGAAAAATATAATATATATTTTGTTTATTTTGGAAGCCCAATTTATGTTGGAGTAGTCTTATGTCTCCTGGCTGACAGAGATGTTAGACCAGGTTCCAAATCGGTACATAAATCGGTTCAACGTTACATAATCTTTAACTTTTTTTTTTTAAAAGAATTTTATTAGCATTTATCAAACTTTTAGGGTAGAGGAGCAATCTCCTCACAGGCTGAGGTAAATGTATTTAATAGGATACCTATCAATATAGGAAACCGTTTGTTAAAAATGACAAATATTATGAAAACATATTCTATATGGCCAAAACTCAGCCGGCATTTTAGATTTTAGACGTTTTATCGAATATCTAGAGAAATACCTGACAAACTGCTCTGTAACTTCTGAAAAGTAAAAAAAAATGTTTGATCTCATATTGTTCATCGAAGGTATTAGTCACTAGGGCAAATAGGGGACTCACAACAAATTGAATAAAAAAATAATAATTCCAATCACTATGTAATATAGAGTGCCCGAAATGATATGTAGCCGTAACATATGGCTATGAGGTCCTTGTATACCATTTGTATGCATTTGTGTAGCACGTACTATATTCGTGGAAATACAAATAGTTCTTGGAAAAATTATAAAATTTTCGTATGTTTTTTGGTAATATCTGCGGTACACCAATTATAATTCATTCGAGAAATTATAACCAACATCCACAGCTGGCATCTTCTATGTGTTTTTTTTTTCTAAATAATAATATTTATTTATTTGCAGAAAAATTTACAGTAGACTCTGTAAATTTGCCGAATAATTTCTCTGTTGTTTAACATAATTTCCGTTTTCTAATTTCTGTAATTTTACATAAGACTTAACATAACGGATTACCATTAGATTCTCTGTAATATCGCAGAATATTTTTAACAGTGTATAGAGCAACTTACATAAAAAGGCCAGTCCAATATCGTGAAAATTCTGAAATATATCGGCGATATAGTATGCTGAGTTTCAGTTGTTTTCTAGAGGTAGATGGATGATCAGGGATTCACGAATTGTCGTTTTTATTAAATTACGTTCCACAAAGGAATATATGTGTTTAACGTATGTCTAAATGCTACTTTTGAAACAGATGTTTCGATGTTGATGCCTCTTTTAATACTTTCCAACCTAGTTGAAAAGTGTTTATGACTTCGGTTTGTCTGCCGTATGGCCGTCTGGCCGTGCTCTAACTCCCTTAAATATGCTCGGATTTCCCTGCAGTTTTTATATGTTATTGTCGTTATCTATAGCATATTTCCTATTTCAACTGAAGTGTGTAGTACTTATAGTTTTTTTACAGGGACACTCAAAAGAATTCCGATACATTACGGTCTATAGGGAAAAATCATTTGCGGTTTATTTTAATGATGTTACACAATTTCAAACACATTGTAATTGATATATATCACTAAGGTGCATTACAAGAAGCTTAATATGGAATAGGGTGTGCATAGCACTTATAATTACTTTACAGGGACAGTCAAAAGAATTCTGTTACATTAAGTCTATGGAGAAAAATCGTTTGCGGTTTAATTAAATAATGTTTCACTATTTTAAACGCATTTAAATTTATATATATCACTCAAGGGTATTACAAGAGGCTTACTACAGAATATTGTGTGTATAGGAGTCATCGTTCATTTACAGGGACACACAAAAGAATTTTCTACTGTCTGTTAACAATAATTCCTGGAAGTGCGTTTTAAGTTGCTGAACGTGATTTTAAATTTAACTCACTTTTTGTCTATTACTTGGTGTGTATAAATTCTGTAGGTCATATACAGGGCAGCACAAAAGTTCGCGAACACATTTCCGTTTATTGACAGAAACTCCAGAAGGAGAATTTTAAACTGTGCTACGCGTTTCATAACTAAACTAAAATTTAGCATCCTATGTAGTATATATACAAATATCATCATATACAGGGTTGAATAAAAGTATTCGGATATTTTTCCGAATATTGTATATGTTGGAAATTCCTGAAATTACGCTTTTAAATATGTTATGCGTTTTCCAAATTGTTTACACAGATTTTATCTTTCAGCTTATTAAACGGTAACGATTTGTAAAATTATTTTGGAAGCGTTGGAAAGTATTACATAATCTATGTTTGACGCATGATTTTTCGTTCCTGTTTTTTTACTTAAAATGGGCTCGGTTTTTTTTAAATTATTATTAAAGAATAACTGAAATATAAATAGAAAATTACAATGCAAAAAATAAAATAAATAAAAATGACAATTTGTGGAATTTTTCTTTTATTCATCTACTTTTGGAAAGCAACTCGAATTCTTCGCATTATGCCGCCGGTATCTTTTTGAATTTTTACGACATTCATCTGACCTTCTTTATGCGAGTTCATCTATATAGTTGGCTACTAAATTTTGAAAAAAAAAAAAAAGAAAGTTTGCCCTATGTTAATGCCTGCGCTGTTAAAAATTGTTTTATTCAGATATTGCTCATATCTTATCAATTATTTAATATATTTATTTCCAAATTGCAATAAAATGTATTATACTGCATTTTGACAAGTGTTCTGAAAGTGGTGTTAAACTGTATTGAATACCCTGCATGCTATAAACAAAATACAACTGCTAATATTTTAAAAATGTTAAAGAAAATTTATAAGTAGAGGGAAAAGGAGAGTTCACCGGCAAGATGATCAATGATGTGGTGGAGGTGGAGGGAGTGAGTCCGAACCTCGGAGGATCAATGAGCCGGTGGAGGAGGGAGTGAAATCATACTATAGTATGATGTGAAAAGAACACATTAAAAAACGAAGGGGTCTTAAGGGTGTACTATGGGAGGAGGGTATAAATGTGAGAGGGGGGCTTAATTTTTAAGGAGGGCTTAATTTTTTTAGGATTAAATTTAAATGTCAGATTGAAGTCTGCTATAGGATGGGGTATTTTTGAAGAGGCGGCTAACTTTTTTGAAGGGGGGCTTATTTTTGAGGGGGCTTAATTTTTTTTAACGACTTAGAGTATGAACGTAAATTTTTGAGGGAGCTAAATTTTTTTTTTATTATTGACTTTAACTTTGAACGCGAAACGGGGATTAAACTTTTTTTTTCTTTCGCCCTATGCGTGCAGGAACTGAAATGATTGAAGATTTGTGGTAGGTTTAACTGATCTCCAGATGACATTTCATGTGAAACGTTAAGTTAACCTTTCGGGGAAAAGCTTTGTTGCAAGTAGAACACACAAAGGGTAACTTCTGTTTCTTTAATCCTGATGAGGTGGGTTTCACCTCACAATTCGAAACAGGTTCTTCTTTAGGCTGTATTAAAAATTCCATGTCATGGTCATTTAATCCTGGTGATGAAGGTTCACTCTTCACGTTAGACATATTATTAACACTTGACAAAGCAGAATCCATGACTCGTTCCGTAATCACTTAAATGTAAACTAACTTAAAACATAACCTTTCACAGCGGTAACAGGAAACAATATAATCCTATTAACTCGTTTCTTGGAAGTTCATAAAATGATAGAGGGCGCTTGTTTAAAAATATTAACATTTTATTGGTTTAAAAAGTCACGTGATTATTTTATCATACTCTGTTATAAGTTCAATAGTCAGTTAATTCTTACACATTGATTCAGAAAGGGTTACGTATCTGAAGTTCGTACAATTGTAAGTCAAAAATGCTTTTATAAATAAAATTTCACTGGTCGAATCATTTGTGTATCAGAAGTTCATATGTTTGTAAGTTAAAAATTCTTATTAATTTCGTCTTTAGTGCTTTTATAAATAATATTTTACTGATCGAATCACTTATGTGTTATAAATCTAACTAGAAAAAGTGACTATTTCGAATAAGTCATGTTAGAAAAAACTAGATTCGATTATCTTTTTTTAAATGTTGGTTATATAAAGTCAATCGTTTATTATTTTTTAACAGTTGTTATTATTTTTTAAATAGTTTTTATTATTTTTGAACAGTTGTTATTATTATTTGAACATTTTTTATTATTTTTGATCATTTGTTTAGTTGTTATTATATTTTTGAACAGTTGTTGTTATTATTTTTTTAATACTTTTTTTTTTCCTGTGCTTTTTTTACCAAACAGATGAAAATTTCAAAATTGTAGTTTACAATTCTAAAATATACTTTAATGAAAGCAGTCTGTTACAAGATAATCATAAAAGTTAACATTATCTTTCAAAAATAAACCCTCATTTTACAATATAAATGAAACTGAACAGGCAAAATTAAAAATCGCGTGTACCACGTGTGTATTCCAAAATACAAATATCTGTAATCTAACCACCATGATATCATAACTTGAACAGATAAAGCTATCCTAAATTATCAAAGCATTAGATCAGTTTGTCATGGCACGTCCAAGAAAATTTCAATAGGATAAAAATTTGACTGTATGTTTCGAAGGAAAACATATCCCCGGATCGAACTTGGCAGATTTATTTAATCTTTTGTTTACTGTGAAAAAAAAAAAAGAAAACCGATCAAGGCACAGAACGAATTATTAGAAACAATAAACGAAATGAATGTCCCGCGAAATTTTATTAAAAATAAATATTTGTCAACAAACATTAAACAAGATTCTGCATTAGATTTGTCAAAACCCGCTAAAAAACGACAAGTGGGTCCACATGTATTGCATTGGGAAAATTATTAATAAAATTGAATTTGTTTTTTAAACTACGCTTCTTTCCTATGTTTTCTACACCAAACACAATAAAAACAATACTTATTCCTAAACATGTCTTTTTACCGTTGCTTCCACCATACATTTTAGAAGAAATATGTTAATATTCAATCGAATCATATTGAAAACGATAAATTTCCGGTTTCATTAAAATTCAAACTTAAACTTTTCACTTCCGGTAACGCGATACCTCTCTTTAAACACTTAAAATCTAAACATACAGATATAGCTTCTTGGTTTGATCAGTTAAACCTACCACAAATCTTCAATCATTTCAGTTCCTGCACGCATAGTGCGAAACAAAAAAAAAAGTTTAATCCCCGTTTCGCGTTTAAAGTTAAAGTCAATAAAAAAAAAAAAAAAAAAATTAAGCTCCCTCAAAAATTTACGTTCATACTCTAAGTCGTTAAAAAAAAAAAAAAAAAAAAATTAAGCCCCCCTCAAAAATAAGCCCCCCTTCAAAAATGTTAGCCGCCTCTTCAAAAATACCCCCATCCTATAGCAGACTTCAATCTAACATTTAAATTTAATCCTAAAAAAATTAAGCCCTCCTTAAAAATTAAGCCCCCCCCTTAAAAAAAATGTTAGCCCCCCTCACATTTATACCCTCCTCCTATAGTACAGCCTTAAGACCCCTTCGTTTTTTAATGTGTTCATTTCACATCATACTATAGTATGATTTCACTCCCTCCTCCACCGGTTCATTGATCCTCCGAGGGTCGGACTCACTCCCTCCACCTCCACCACATCATTGATCATCTTGCCGGTGAACTCTCCTTTTCCCTCTACTTTTATATCCTCATCATCATACATGATATTCTTACACAAATACATCCTCTAATCCTTGGTCCAATATTGCCTTCGTGACTAAATCTTCATTGAAATATATATGAAGTCAAATATATTCTTTCTGTCCCTGAAGTTACAAAATAATTTGTCAAGAATTTATCTAGATATTGGGAAAAACCTCTAAAATCGAAAATGTCCGATAGCGTTCTAATCGGATTATAATTCTGAAGGTTTGCTGTGGTGTACTTTTGTACATGAGATGTGTTAGTATGAAAAAAAAATTCTCAAAGTAGGTATTTTTGTGAATCGTCGTTATTGATGTACTGCTCAGTTTTCTTAAAAGTGCCATATGGTAAATTAAATAATAACGGATGTCTGTGAAATGTTTACAAAAAATGTGTGCTCGTTTTCAATTGATAACTCAACAAGTTTTAAAATATTCTAGAAAATTTAGGCAAAAGCTACTTGAATTTTTTTCTAATTTTTATTTAAGGAATAATCACACGTTTGATTTTTTAAAGAGTTGTCATATATTGTAAATCTGATTCTAAAATAAATTAAATGTTGCATGATACGTAACTAGGTAAATTTTCAAACGATTTCATAAATATTTATCAAAGCCTTAGTTTAAAAAAAATAATAATAAAAATAAAAATAAAAATAAAAATAAAAATTCTCTGGCTAACTTAGGTAAATGCCTTTAGTCATTCTATTCAGTAGGTCACACAGCTGATAAATGTTTTTAAAAAACTGTTGCACATATTCTTGTAAGAGAAAGAATATAAACAATATTTGTGATGTACTTGAGAGTATATTATTTAATTTAGTAGAAAAAATTGCCAAATCGATATTATCTTTTATTTTGAATTTTTTTTAACATACTGCTGAATCTTTTTAAAAGTTATATATATTTTCAATTAAACACTCATTAATTATTGAATAATTCTGGAAAATTTAAGCAAAGTTAGTTTGGAATTTTTTTTTATATTTATAATTGATTTTTATTTTCTGGTTTGGGGAATTACTGTAAAAAAAATATATCTTTGATATTTTTCAAGACATAAAATTAATAGATTTAATTACAGATAACTAATCGAAATAATTACGATCCAATTAAATTTACGTTTTTCATTTGATTTGATTTTTTTTTCTTTTTGATAAGGAGTTAATTAGACTGGACGAAGAAATCGCATAAGTAGCTTTTCTAATTAGAGATTTAAAGAAATCAATAATTTCATACTTGACTAAACTGTTATCTTCAATAAAAATATTTATTTTTGTATAAAAAATGCTTTACAAAATTTGACAATATCTCTCATGAATTCTAGACTTCAGCATTTTTAATTTTTATAAATATTATAATTATAAAAATTTTAAAAATATGAAGATAATTGTGTTGTAAACTACGATTAATCATACATTTTCAATTAAAAAAAATATATTCGAAGTAGACAAATTAGCTTAAGACTGTATTAATTATAACTTACTTTCTTATTAAAAACAATAGACAAACTAAATATAGAAATTGGAAATATGTAGTTTTCCCAAAAGATAAATTCAAATAAAAAATTTTTTGACCTATGAATAAAATCAAAGCTGTCTGTAAAATGTTTATAAAAACAAGCTTTCTGCAGATGTCTTCAAAGTCTCTTTAATTATTTTGAAAAATCCTATTAAATTTATGGAAAGATAGTTTGAAATATTTCTATTTATGGCTATTTAGTTTCTAGTATGCATGATTTACTATGAAAAAAATTACCTTTTATATTTTTAAAGAAAGAGTATTAATAGATTTAATTACAGATAACTAATTGGATTTCCAATTATGACCCAATTAAATTTATGATTGACTTATTTTGATTTGAATATATTTTCTTGTGATAAGAAGCTAATTAATATGGATGAAGAAATCGGATAAGTAGCTTTTTTAATCACAGATTTAAGGAAATCAATAATTTCATACTCGACTGAATTGTCTTTGATTAAAGTATTTATTATTTTATTGAAATGTGGCTTCACAAAAATTGACGATATATTTCATGGATTTCAAATTTCCACAGTTTCTATTTATATAAACTAGCCATTATAAATTTCAAAAAAATATGTCTGTAATTTGTTTAAAAGAGTAATTGAAATTTGGAAGTTTTTCTTAAACTGATGAGTTCCTTTAAAGTTGCCATATTGCATATGAATGAATAAAACCATTTTATAAAATGTCCATAAATACAACTTTCTGTAGACGCTTTAAATTATTGTTATCAATTATTGAAAAATTCTGTTAAATTTAAAGAAATGTAGTTCGAAATATGGTTTATTGATGGTTTATTCAGTTTTCGGTTTGTTTGTTTACTATAAAAAAATACCTTTGATAAGAAACTAATATTGAATATTGAAAAATATATTATTCAAGAATCTATATTAACAGATTTAATTGCAGATAATTAATTGGATTTTCAATTACGATCCAATTAAATTTATGATTGACTTATTTTTATTTGAATATATTTCTTTTATAAGAAGCTAATTAAGATGGATGAAGAAATAACATAAGTAGTTTATTTAATCACAGATTTAAAGAAATCAATAATTTCATACTTGACTAAATTGTCTTTAATTAAAATACTTATTATTATATTGAAATGTAATGCATAAAAGCTGACTTTATTTTTCATGGATTCCAAATTTCCATAATTTCTCTTTGTATAGATATAAATGTTACAATTATACATTAAAAAAGATATATATAAATAAAGACAATTGTGATGTAAAATAGGGCTAATTATTCGGATTTCAATCAAAATAGAGTTTTGAAAAATTTTAGATTGACAAATTGACTTAAGACTTTTTTCTATTTTTAATTAATTTTCTTATTAAAAACAGTAGGCAAGAAACACATTATAATTTCAAAACATTATGTCTGTAATTTTACCAAAATAGCAATTAAAATTTGAAATTTTTTCAGAAACTGATGAGTTTTTTTTTTTTTTTTTTTTTTTTTTTTTAAGTTGCCATATTTTTTTTTAAGTTACATATGAATTAATAAACCTTTTTTATAAAATATCCAGGAAAACAGCTTTTTTGTAGACGCTTTAAGTTATTGTTATTAATTATTGAAAATCCTGTTAAATATAAACAAAGGTAGTTTGAAATATTTTTATTTACGGTTTACTTAGCTTTTGGTTTCTGCGATTTACTATAAAAAATATCTTTGATAAATCTATTAATATTGAAATGTAATAAAAATATATTATTCAAGATTCGATATTAATAGATTTAATTGGAGATAACTAATTGGATTTCCAATTACGATCCAATTAAATTTATGATTGACTGATTTTGATTTGAATAATATTTTTTTTGATAAGAGTTAATTAGACTGGAGGAAAAAATTGCGTAAATGGAGCATTTTTAGTCCACAGATTAAAAGAAATCAATAATTTCATACTCCACTAAACTGTCTTTAATTAAAGTATTTATTATTTTATTGAAAAATATTTCACAATGCTTGACGGTATCTTTTATGGGATCCAGAGTTACGCTGCGCTGTTACTCTTTGTATAAATTTTGTAATTAGAAACTTTGTAAAAAAATTAAGAAGATAAGTACGCTGTAAAGTAGAGTTAATCATAACAGTTTTGAGGTAAAATGGGAGTTCTGAAAATTTTTATATTAACAAATTAGCTTAAGAGTTCTATCTTTTTTATTATTTTTTTTTAATTGAAAATGGTGGATGAAAAGTCATACGAATTTCAAAAAAATTATTTATGTAATTCTGTCAAAAGAGCAAGCGATTTTCCATTTAATTAACTCTGTTAAATATAAGAAAATAAACTGCATTTAAAAAAAACCTCTTTATTGACTGCATTATTTTTGACATTTCATGATGTTTATCTGTGAATGATTTAAAAATACATAGAATGAGAGAGGACACTGTTATTTATTTATTTATGTATAAATAGTTGAAATTTGCTTTAAAACAGATATTTAGATACAAATATATTTTCTGAAAATTACTTTTTAAAGAAAAATGCATGTGTTAAATATTTAGATATTTATTTGAGTATGTTTGCTTATTTTTCATTTATTTTTATTGATAAAATCTTGAAAGTTCGCAAACAGAAGGATTTTTTTTTTTTTTTTTTTTTTGTTATCCCCACAAAGTGATCTTCAATAATTGCAACCGAAAACAGCAAAAACTATCTTTATTTTTTAAACAAGTTAATGAGATTATTAAGAGCTGCTACGTTAAAACACCGATTACACGTCTGTAAGGAGACCTTTACCCTGAAAGACGTATAATCGGTGCTTTACTATGATAGCGACGATTGTATGATTGTGCATGACGTATGATTGTAAACGACGTATAATTAAGAAAGACGTACAATAGGAATTGTAGTCGCTTAAATGTAAAATCTTTAATTGTAGAAACATAAATCTGCAATCATACAAATTTTATTTTGCTACCATTTTCGGTTGTTTAAGATGCACTATATATTGAAAAAATGTTAAAGCATTAAAAAAAAACATAATAATAATCATTTCTAAAACTGAAAAATGAAAGTGAAAATTATCAAACCTCATATCAGTTGTACACCTTTACTTACACTTTTTATTCCATTATCGGACGTACAAACAGATTTTAATTAAAATTATCTTTAATAAAAATATACGCTTATAATGTTTAATTTAGTTCTGATTTTCATGGACTGTCGCATACTTTAAGTGTGCGTAGTTGACGATAGAAACAACGATATTTCATAGTAAAAAATACTAGGTTCCACACACACATATGCATTCTATTCGGAATAATTTTTGCTACAATATAATCAAGATATACAGTAGCCCCTCGTTATATTGCACTTCGATAAATCGAATGTCCCTCTTTTCCTATGTCTCCCGAGAAGAAAACCATTCAAAATCTATACCCTTAACTATACTTTTTAAATAATTATTTATGTAGATAAATGTAAGAAAAATGTAATTATATGTTATTAATTTACAGAGAAAATTGCATTATGTATATAAATTAACATTTTCGTGACAAATATAAAACATTCTGCGGGCGATCACCTTTCTTAATTTTCCAGTGCTCTGTTATATCGCGCTTCTGCTATCTGGCACTTTTTTCAAGTCTTCCGACAAGACGATATAAAAAGGGGCTATTGTATTTTATATAACACATAATAAAATTTTCTATCCGAAAATCATGAATGTTTTTAGATAGGAAAAAAGTCTTCTACTATATATATAAAATTCAAATAGAAATTTATTTCCGACTGCTTATAACACGAGTTTTGCTGAATGTATTTTGATGGAACTTGCACTGTTCGATAATTTTTCAGGGAATGTTTTAATATGTACCGTATCGTTCTACGTAGATTAGTTACAGAATTATTATGGAAAGTTCTGTTATTTTGGACAAAAAGGTTACCATTGCTCATTTTTTGGCAACCATTATCGTTGGAGAGTGAAATGAAACGTCTATACACCTCGAAAAATAAAAGAAAAACTGTTACTAATTTTTTATTTAAAAGAAAAAGAAAAAAAAAAGAAAAACAGTTTTTATGAGAGATAATATTATAAAACGAAAATATTTAATTCAAACATGAGTGGGAATGTTCGTAATGCTTAAAAAAATATTCAATGTGCAAGATTGCTATTGAAACAATATTTGGCGATTTATCTTTTATTTTTGGCGATTTTGATTTTATTTTTGTCGCCAAACAATTTAATTTAAAGCCAAAATATGTTTTTTTTTCAAGTGTACGACAGCATTTTTGGAGTATTTTATTTTCATTCAAATGTAAATTATATTAATCGCAATCTATTTCTACTTATTTCCACTATATGTATGACATTTCGTTCCTTCTGCTTTGATAGAACTTAAACTGTTAAAATAGATAATTTTTCAGGGAAGATTTTATTATATAACATATCGTTCTACGTAGATTAGTTATAGAATTATGATGGAAAGTTCTATAATCAGATGAGCCCAATTATGAAAGGTTAGTTTTTTAAAAGATTCTGCCAAATGGATTTCGATGGAACCCACACTGTTAGTTACATAATTTTCTAGGGAATGTTTTATTATATAACAGATCATTCTACGTTTTATTACAAAACATATCATTCTACGTTGCTTAGTTCTACAATTATAGGAGGAAATTCGAAAATTAGGTGACTCTCTTTTATCAAATATTAGCATTTTCAAAAAGTTCTAATAAGCGAATTTTGATTTTCACTGATAATTTCATAGTTTTTCAAAGATAGTTTTTAGTACTATATAATATATTGTTCTACATTGCTTAGTTATAAATCAATGGGGGTAAATTTTGTAATTGTAATCAGGTGAACCCGTTTATGACAGATCTCGGATGGCAGCTTTGCTATTTAACTAACCATAGTCGATTAATGGGGAAATATTCGTAAATGGCTCAAATCTATCAATTCCTGACTGATATTTGACGCCATACAAGGATGTAAATCACTAATATACGCGTCGGAATTGTATCTTTTATGACCATCACTATCTCCTTACAAAAGGTTTCATTTTATATTTCACTTACAATGTCGTAGAAACCCGCTACATGATGAGGTTTTCCGTACTTTTATGTTAGCCAGGTGCAAATCTCGCCAATAACAGATTTTATTTTTCGCGTGTGTAAATTATAGAAACAATATTTTGATGATGAAAGAGACTGTTTAGGTTTATAGATTTATTTCTTATTTTTCTTATTTTGTATTTTTAATTAAATTTGTGAAAGGCGTATGTTTTAAATGTATGTAATATGTGTAATTTATATGTATGTATTTTAAATTAAATGAGCGAAAGATTTATATTTTAAATAAAATGAATGCAATAGGAATGATGGCGATGGAAACAATATTTGGCTATTTATCACATGCGCCCGACTAACAATTCCTTGCAATTGTTGTAGTAACGTATCACGAGAATAATTTAAAAATATTGTTGTGAGCTCGGGGTTCGAAAGGACTGATGCCAATATATAAGAACAATAAAAAGGCTTTATTCACTATAAACAGTGCAATACGATAACAAATATCTTCTGAAAATTACAAGATATTCAGTAATCTTCAAATCCAATAAAAGCGCAGCAAAATTTCACACAGAAACAATGCGTTCAATACGACGTATCAACGACAAAATCGATCCGAGTAACACAGTTCTCAATGCAAAGCCTCTCGTATGAATTCAATCGCAGTTGACAGATAACTAACTAACTGGACTGGTGGAGGTCCCTTATATAGGCTTCAGAGATCTTTCCAGATTATTCCAGAGCTTTCAGATGCTAGAAATTACCAGAAAGTGCTTTAACTTTCGATAGAGAACCAAAGCGAGAAAGGATCCCAATGTACAGGTATAAGGGGGGGGGGTGGTTGCACAAAAAGTCGCCAAATCCGTCGCCAACTTGGCGACATTTGGCGATATATCGCCAAATTTGGCGACAAAAATAAGTCGCCAAAACCATCGCCAACTTGGCGATAAACCCATTCCTTGGCGATTTTACCATAGACTTCCATTATAAAGATGAGGGTGTAAGGTTGTTTTCCTTGCAAACCATCTGAGGCCTTTAGCATTGAGTTACATGATGCTCAATAGGAAATACATTAATAATACTGCAATTTTCACAATAATAAAATAAAATAAATTTAAACAAATGGAATATTTACAGATATATACAAAATTCATAACATTGCCCCCCTCTCAAGGACTGCACGTCCCGGGCAGTTCAACCTTTGATCGGAAAGCAAATCCGTTACCAACAAATGCTATACTATTCAAAACACATTCATAATGCTGAATTATACAAAATATACACTTATTTAAAAATAAAATAAAATTAAAGCATAGACATTATTACATACAAGTATTTAAATAATAATAACAATAATAATGATAATACTAAGCAAAATAAATAATTACATTAATTTATATACAAGACCATGGTCATACTAATTTACATTATTTACATTACACTATTTACAATCAATGAACTAAGTACTATGGCCATAGTATGGAGCCAGCCTGTCGTAATGAACGACTCTAGGCTTCGAACTTGGTGACTTTCGGATCCGAATTACGACATCGTTCAGTCTGTTTAGGACTGTATAAGGACCGTCCCAGTGTGATTGCAGTTTGGGAGAAAGTCCTTTGTGTCGAGTCGGATTATAAAACCAAACCTTGTCACCTTCTTTGAATTGATGTCCTGTGGCTTTCGTGTCGTACCTGGTCTTCATCTTCTTCGTCTGTATATTGATCCGCTCTCGAGCCAAGTTGTGGACGTCTTCAAATCGTGCCTGGAGATTCTGCACGTATCCCTCTGGCGATGAAGGCGCATCTGGAGGGCGACCAAACAGCAGATCACAAGGTAAACGAAGATCACGACCGAAAAGCATCTGAGACGGGGAATAGCCGGTTGTTTCATGGACGGCGCTGCGATAGGCGAGAAGAAACAAGGGAAGTTTTTGGTCCCAGTCTTGCTGGTTTCTTGAGACTAGAAGTGAGAGATTGTTGAGGATGGTACGATTGAATCTCTCAACCATGCCATCCGATTGTGGATGTAAAGGCGTCGTCCTAGTTTTGTCCATTCCGAGAAGTTGACAGAGACCCTCAATCACAGCAGAGATGAAATTTCTCCCCTGGTCAGAATGCATTTGAAGAGGGACTCCATACCTTGATATCCACTGGTGTACCAAGGCATCCGCAACCGTAGAAGCTTCTTGATCAGGGATGGCATAAACTTCAGGCCATTTTGTGAAATAGTCCATGACAACAAGGAGGTATTTGTTGCCATCAGCACTTCTTGGCAGAGGACCTAGGATGTCAAGGGCGATGCGTTCAAAAGGTGCTCCTACATTGTAGAGATGTAGTCTTCCTGGGCTACGTTTCTTTGGTCCTTTCCGAGCTGCACATGCATCGCAAGATTTGCACCATTGTTCGACGTCAGCTCTCGCTTTTCCGCAGAAGAAGCGCTCTCGGACTCTGTGTAATGTTTTCATGACTCCAAAATGGCCACCAGTGGGACTGCCATGTAATTCCTTGAGGACCTCTGGGATTCGGGATCGAGGAAGTACCAACTGCCACCGAGATGTCTTCCCATCTTCCGATTCGAATTTTCGGAACAGGACACCATTCCTGACGTGGAGAGAGTTCCAAAGAGCCCAATATTGCTTCGTCGTAGGACTGTAAGTCGCGATGTCTTTCCAACTGGGCTTCGTGCTAGAAGATTCTAATAACTCCAAGATTGGTTTGATCTCAGAGTCTGCCATTTGATCTTCTCGAATCTTCTCATCACTCCAGGGATCTGGTGGCGTCAATAGTGAAGTCTTCGTCTGGCGTATGACATATTCGGGATTATACTTGCTCTCCGCTCTGGAACAATAGCGACAGCTCTCGGGACACGGTCTTCTTGATAGGGCATCGGCGTTTCCATGCGATGAGCCTTTGCGATGCCTGATGTCAAAGTCGTATTCCTGGAGTCGTTGTATCCATCTGGCTACTTGGCCCTCTGGGTTCTTAAAATTCATCAGCCATGTTAGGGATGCGTGGTCAGTACGAAGGAGAAATTTCCTGCCATAGAGATAGTGATGGAAGTGTTCTATGGCTTTCACTATAGCTAATAACTCCTTACGAGTGACGCACTAATTCCGCTCTGGTTTCGATAAACATTTGCTCCAGTATGCTACGACTCGTTCTTGGCCATCTATTTCTTGGGAAAGTACAGCGCCGACATTTTCCTGACTGGCATGCGTGTCCACAATGAATTGTTTGTCGGGGTCTGGATAGGTAAGGACTGGAGAGGATGTGAGAGCTTCTTTCAGCCGCTGGAATGAATTGTCGCATTCTTGGGTCCATAGAAACTTCTGTCTGCTTTCAGTGAGCCTATGCAAGGGTTTTGCGATGTTGGAGAACCCCTGTACAAACTTTCTGTAATAAGTGCATAGTCCCAGAAAGCTTCGCAACTGATGGACATTTTTCGGACGTTTCCAGTGCTTTACTGCAGACACTTTTTCAGGATCTGTTCGAACACCTTCAGCTGAGATGATGTGTCCTAAATAGTTTACTTCTCGTTGGAAGAACTTGCATTTCGAAGTGTTCAGCTTTAAATTCGCCGCTCTTAGCTTCGTTAACACTTTTCGAATATTTTCTAGATGTTCTTCAAACGTGCGGCCACCAATGATGACGTCGTCTAGATAGATGAGACAAGCTTCAAAAGTCAGGCCTTTTAACACTGTCTCCATGAGGCGCTCGAACGTTGCTGGAGCATTGCAGAGCCCGAACGGCATAACTTTGAATTGCCAAAGTCCTTGTCCAGTAGTAAATGCGGTCTTCTCTTTGTCATCAGGATGGATCTCTACTTGCCAATATCCACTCTTCAAATCCAGTGTGGAAAACCATTTATGTCCTGAAAGAGTATCTAGCGTGTCGTCTATTCTTGGTAGAGGATAGCTGTCCTTCTTCGTGATATCGTTAAGTTTACGATAATCCACACAAAATCTTGTGGAGCCATCTTTCTTTCGGACCAACACAATGGGAGAGGCCCACGGACTTGATGACGGTTCGGTGATGTCACTATCCTGCATCTGTTGTAAGAGCTTAGACACCTCTTCTTGTTTAGCGAACGGCAAACGTCTGGGATGCTGTTTAATCGGTGGATGGCCGGCAGTATCAATTCTATGCCGTGTCAGTGAAGTGCGACCAATATCACTCTCGTTTTGAGAAAACACATCCTTAAATTCCTGGAACAGTCTTTCTGCGGCATGTCTCTGTTCAGGAGATAAATTTTCATTTCGTCCAATTTCAGGTGTTAAACTTGTAGGCGGCTCCGACAACATCAAGCTCGGGTCTTTGCATACACAGGTGACTGGAGCACAGGTTGCAAGCACTTCACCCTTCTGGATAATTCTAGACTTTTCACTTACGTTTGCAATTCTCACGGGTATCACATCTCTCGACAGATCTACCAGCGCTGATGCTATTAGCACTCCCTTTGGGCTCTTCTCAGGATATCCAGTCAAGCCATACTGGAAAATTCTTTCGTTTCCAGTTACCCCAGGTATCATCATTTCGGTTCGAGGAGGGATGATAACATCTGCCTTGGCTGTGATCCGTTGAATGGACCCGGACTCATTTCCAAGTTTAAAAATAGTGACATCTTCTTGAGCAGAGCGTAACTCATTATTCTTAAAATCCAGTGTAAATCCATGCTCTTTTAAAAAGTCCAGTCCGAGTATGAAAGGATCTGAAATATCGGCCACATAGACTGTATGATGGTAAGCGGCGTTCCCAAACTTTATTTCCAGTGTCATTCTTCCAAATATGTCGATCTTATCTCCGGTCACAGTTTGAAGGATAACACGTGGTGGGGTCCAGGTGAGTTTTTCTTTCAGCCGCTGAGCTAGATCTTTCCGAATGATGGTCACATTGGCTCCTGTATCGATGATCATATTACAGGGCAAATCATTCACTTTTCCGACTAGAAAAACTCCGTTTTCGCCGCAACTTCTTGCAGAAATTTCACATACTTGAAAATGAGGCTTCTTAAGATCTGGCAACCTCCACCCCGTGAGATGACCATTAATCAGTTTTCCTGCTCCTCCGTTCGCGCGTAATATATTACCTTCAGTGCTGGGTCGGCTTGGGCAGTCGATTTGGATATGGCCTTCTCCACCGCATTTCCAGCACTTGATCTTCCTGTAAGGCTTGTTGGCCATTAAGGAGTTCATCTGTCTCATTATGTCCTTCATCTGCTGCTGTAAGCGCTCCACAGCTCTATCCGACGTCTCAGGCAGGTTGGCTGCTCGCACAAAGTGTCGATCTTTCCTAGTAGCTTGCTGGGCTGCCTCGAATTTCAGAGCGTAAACCAAAGCCCCTTTTAGATCATTGAGATCTGCAATCCGGAGTGCTGTCTGGATCTCAGGGTCACGCACACCATCGATAAAATGTTGCAGAGCTAAACTTTCTCTAATTTCAGTCGGACAGACAGGATAAGCAAGGTGGGAAAGTCTCTCGACATCCATAGCAAGCTCTTGCAGGGATTCAGTGGATTTCTGCTGTCGAGATTTGAGCTGGAGTTTGCTGTATTCTTTCATGCATTTCTCGCCAAAGCGTAATTCTAAGGCACTGACGAGCGTTTCAAAATCCAGCGGTTCATTTGCAAGCAAAGTCTGTAGGACGTCGGCAGCATCAGCTCGTAGAGAAGCAGCTAACTGGCAAGCCTTTGTCTGGGAATCCCATCCATTGGCGTCCGCTACGATCCCAAATTGTGTCTTAAAAACTGGCCATGAGGATTTTCCGTCATAGGTCGAGAGTTTAATAGAGGCACGAGGAAGCATAGCTTGATACTTGACATCTTCGGGATAGTTTTCGGCAGTTATCTTTTGTTTCTTCACATTTTCCAACTCCTTTTCTACACTCTCAATCCTTTCTTCGACGGTCTTGGCGATCTTTTGAACTTTTTCTTCTACTCTTTCTTCAACGGTCTCGGCGATCTTTTGAACTTTTTCTTCTACTCTTTCTTCTACGGTATTGGCTGTCCTTTGAATTTCTTCTACTTTTCCTTCTATTTGTTGAAATCTTCTTCAACTTTGTTTTCCACGCCGTCAATTCTGTCATTTAAAGATGTTATTTTATCCTCTATTAAGTCTTTCAACTCTCCAAGGTTGGTTGACATATCCTTCTTCATTTCATCTTTTAAGTCGCCAAGGTTGGCAGTCATTTTCTCATCCATCTCGCCAAGATTTGCAGTCATTTTCTCATCCATCGCTGACATTTCCTTCTTCATTTCATCTTTTAACTCGCCAAGGTTGGCAGTCATTTTCTCATCCATCGCTGACATATCCTTCTTCATTTCAGCCTGATTCGCAGTCATTTTCTCATCCATCTCTCCTAATTTCTCCAATAATTTAGTCAGTTGCGCTTCCATTGCTCTGGTAATCGGCATTCAACCCCACTTCTGACACCAAATGTTGTGAGCTCGGGGTTCGAAAGGACTGATGCCAATATATAAGAACAATAAAAAGGCTTTATTCACTATAAACAGTGCAATACGATCACAAATATCTTCTGAAAATTACAAGATATTCAGTAATCTTCAAATTCAATAAAAGCGCAGCAAAATTTCACACAGAAACAATGCGTTCAATACGACGTATCAACGACAAAATCGATCCGAGTAACACAGTTCTCAATGCAAAGCCTCTCGTATGAATTCAATCGCAGTTGACAGACAACTAACTAACTGGACTGGTGGAGGTCCCTTATATAGGCTTCAGAGATCTTTCCAGATTATTCCAGAGCTTTCAGATGCTAGAAATTACCAGAAAGTGCTTTAACTTTCGATAGAGAACCAAAGCGAGAAAGGATCCCAATGTACAGGTATAAGGGGGGGTGGTTGCACAAAAAGTCGCCAAATCCGTCGTCAACTTGGCGACATTTGGCGATATATCGCCAAGTTTGGCGACAAAAATAAGTCGCCAAAACCATCGCCAACTTGGCGATAAACCCATTCCTTGGCGATTTTACCATAGACTTCCATTATAAAGATGAGGGTGTAAGGTTGTTTTCCTTGCAAACCATCTGAGGCCTTTAGCATTGAGTTACATGATGCTCAATAGGAAATACATTAATAATACTGCAATTTTCACAATAATAAAATAAAATAAATTTAAACAAATGGAATATTTACAGATATATACAAAATTCATAACAATATATTAGTGGCCAAAAAAAGGACTTCTCCGAGGACTGTTAATAATGTCAGAAATATTACTAATATTGAGTTTTATGATAATATTTACATCTAGTTGGAACAACTTATCCTGATTGGAAAGTAGGTGTAGTTTGTACAATATGCATTAAGTAGGTAAATTACATAATCTGGTCTACAGACAACTGTCGTAAGTTACCGGGCGTTGTTTGGCGCATAATTAACTTTAAAAAAAAACGGTTAAGTTGATTCTAGGTTTTTAAAGTGGCCTTATTCTATAATAGAGTCTACAGAGAATTGACATAATTTGGAACAAAGTATTGTGGATAATTTTGGTAATTTTCCGTTATACCAACATCAGGGCAAAATGTATGCTAATGCGCAATTTATTTCAACTCTGAACATGCAAAGAATTTTAATAGCAAACAGGGCGAAATATTGCGACTCGCTATTTATGGAATTGGAATCTTTTTTTTTTTTTTTTTTTTTTTTTTTTTTTTAAGAAAATACTATTAAATCGTAACCATGAAAAACTTTTAAACTACGTCATTTTGATGCATTTGCAGTATTTATTTAGTACAGACAACGAGAAATAACTTGCAGGTTCATAAATTTTAATGATCGATATTCTTATATCTTTTCAGAGAATGTTTTAGTGTATAACATATCGTTCTACGTTGCTTAGTTGTAGAGTTACGGGGAAAGTTCTACAATCAGACAAACTCGAATATAAAAGATTAGCCCTTTTAAAAAGTTCTACTGAACAGGTTTTAATGAGACTTGCATTGCTGAGTAGATAATTTTTCAAGAATAGCTTTAATATATTGCATATCATTCTACGTTGCTTAGTCAAAGATTTATGTGCGGAGGTTATATCGTCAGGTGAACCCGATTAGGAAAGATTAGTCTTTTTAAAAAGTTCTACTGAATAGTTAGAAAATTTTTAGGAATGGCTATAGTATATTGCATTATTGTGTCGCATCATATATTAATTTATTTCAGTAATTATTCCTCTGTTATTTAATTATGTTTTCCAAATTTTCCTCATTCCTTTATTTCAATGTGCAAATTTTCTAAAAAAAAAAAAAAAAATAATAATTTGATTCAATTTTTCTTTTCTCCCTTTTTGTTAAATCCAGTGTAACAGATTTCATTCCATTTATTCTGATAACTTTTTCGATTATCATTTACATTAAATATTTCCTTAATGGGCAGATAAAATAAATGAAAACCGCTACGTATACTGTCTAATGGTTAGCATAAGAGTCCATATGCCATCTCCTTATTTGGTCATATAAATATGCATCGAACAGTTCTCTATAAACACCCTTTTAAATTACAATAATTCCTAAACGCAGCTTAAAAATCTATTCCAAAAATATCCAACGTACAGTACATAATCAAAGCCATAACAATTTTATCAAGTTGCTCGCTAAAATATGCAAGACACTCTTGCAACTCCCATTTATGCGGTTTGTTGTTCCCACACATATTGACATCCCTGTAGAAATTCGTTAGGGTGATTTATGCCAAAAATTGCTCTGGTCTATAAAATTTTAATTGTCTTTATGCTCTGTTTGAAGAAAAAATATCGCCAGTACTGTAACCCTTTCGCGAGATGTAAAATCATTCGAGTTTCTGTCATTACAACAGAAACAATTAATTCTCTCTCTGACCATCACCTGATAACCATGTAAAATAAGTATACATATGGAGTCTTGGGTACCCTTGCCCCAGGCAGCTGTACTTAATTGAACCCGGCTGATGTACTTGTTCTATACTATACCTGGACCTAGATTTTAAAAAACTTGCATATTCTATATCTACTCTTCCCTCAAGATGTCTTTGCTGTTTATTCTTTTAATTTTTACAGCTTTTGATAATATATTAATTCCGAAATATTTTAAGTATATCTGAGAACTTGCGATCCCTAGCTACGAACTCCGTTACATGGATATAATCGTTCTTTACCAAATCCTATTGCAAATGATAAAAAAAAAGAATTGGTCCTTAATAGCTAAAATTTTGACTGCACATTAGAAAATATAATAGCGCAATGACGTTCTTATCGTTTTCAGTAATGCGGAAGGATATTCCAGGTAAATGTACAGATTACTTTCAAATACAAGGTCAAATTCACCGATATATTTGGCTTGATTCAAGGATCGTTTGGAAAAACCGATCAGCGCAGCGGACTTAGCCTGCTAGTTCACTATATAGCAGTGCTACAGTGAAATATATATATAGATTTTTGCTATACTTCCAGATAGTATTTTCCTGGCATCTCAATTCTACCCTCATTAACAAAAGTACTTTTCTGCTTCAGATTGAATAATCCGAAAATTTTAATCAGCAGTTTATGGAGATTTTTTCCTGATGGGCAGTAAGTGTTGATTTTTAATCTTCCGAAAGTGTACTATTTTGAGAAAATTCTCTTGTTTCTAGATTTTGTATTATCTCATATTATCATGAAAGTCTCAATCATAAATAATATTTTGTAACTCTTGTGGTTGGAGAAAGTGTCTTAAAACATGTGTTAAGTATTTTTATATTGCATTCCAGTTTCCTCTTATAATAATCTTACACATATCTTTGCCTTTAATCTTGTTAATGTTAGTCTCGATGGCAATTGGAGATAAGAATACATTTACTGGTCAATTTTAAGTCGAATTAGAACAAACAGAAAAAAATATGTTACGCAAGAAATAATTTTGTTTAATGTTTTTCAAGTTCCTGAAATTAATTCGAAAATACGGTACTTATCATGCACCAAACATGTTTTTGAATTAAATTGGGATAAAGTACTTGATGGAAATAGAGCAGAGTTATAAAACGCAGTGGTTAAGGTCTGTGGTGTGACTAAGTAAATAGCACATTGATGAAACAGTTTAATTTGAAATAAGAATGACATTTATTCATTCCTTTTGAATGTTAAACTTAAATAAAGATATATACATATACCTCCAGCCTTTGCTGGGAACTTGGTAATCATATATTACTAACATTACCAATATACAACTGCAGCAAGCGGTAAACCGTCCTTCCATCACTCTATGGAGTTGTTTCACACTAGATATACTTACTCAGTACATCAAACTAGAATAAAATATGCATACAGTTACAGTTAAAAGAGGGTGCCTTTACGACCAAAATGCAAAAAGAAAAACCGGTTCGGAACGATTTAGCTCCCGAACAAACCACTTGACAAATTTTGGGGTACGAGACTTTGTCCAGATTTCCTAGCAGTACTTTTAGAAACTCTGGAATTTAAAACAAATATCGAACAGCATGTCTAACACATATTAATAAATTTTCTCAAAATATGTTCATCAAGTTATAAATTACGCAAAAATGTTAATGATTCTTGCAGTTATTGAAACATCTATTTTTTTCTAATGCTTCTTCGGGATCTGGATGAGACGATTTGATTACCATTTTATCAAATATAAACTTATTCGATTGTTTCATCAACGCCTAGCCAAGTAGCCGTTATTTCTATTGCCATTTGTGATCTCATCAATGATTTCCTAATACAATGTATTTACGTAATGCCTTTGGATGAACAATTTGCCAGTTATAATCTGGCTATAAACACAATTATAAAGATTCAGAATCTGGAATTATATAGTTTGTTAAACAGGATATTCTTACCTATCATTCTTTGGAAGAAATCCAGTTAGAAGTCCAGCAATATCATGAGGGCTTTTTGATACCTTTGCGAACTGTCTTTAAATTTTTTAAATATAAGACATGCTTAAGTTCTGATAATTAAATTATGGATGTTTTCTATTGTCATGAAATAAACACTATATTATTAGATTTTGGATTTTCTAACGGTATCAAAAGCACAGTTACGCAGCTTGATTGGAGATAGAAAATTGTACAAAATATACACGAACTTTAAAATTATATTATTTTCTGCTATATTTATCGGGTGCGTAGTTTCAATATTTTCTGAAAACAACAACAACAACAATAACAACAACAAAATACAAAGTATTGTATGTTTTACCATTAATGAAAACATTTTAAAGGTGTTTCTAATTCACATTTGAAAAATACATTCTTAGCTTGGTTCTTATCATGGATTTTAAACAAATAATACATAAGATAAAATTTAGAGTTTTTTTATGCGATTTGTAACTTTTTTTTTTCTCTTCCGCGTTCTGTGGCAGTTTTTTGAAGTTCGTAAAAGGAATCCGGCTTCTAATCTTTATATCTTCTAATCTTTATATCTTCTAATCTTTATAATCTTTAATCCGGCCCAATAAAGTAAATTTTGTTCTCTGGAATTTTTATATATTTCCAGAATTATTTATGGAATTTTTATCGTTTTGCGGCGATTTTTGGGGAATTTATTTCTGAAACGTAAAGAACTCTCTGGTAACTATTCTAAATGCTGTTTGTGCTCATTTCTTAGGTAAATTTTTGTACAAAGAAGAAGAAGAAGAAAAAAAAACACAGATAGAGAGAGGAACAAACCGCCATTTTAAAGATCTTGGTCGCCGGATAAAAAAAAACTTGGTCGTCAATGGCGACCTTACCACCGCATTTGTCAAGGCCTGATTAATACTGTTATTGTTTTTGTTGTTAATTTCTAAATAATAAACATGTGTAATTTACAGAAAAGCTATTTATTACAATGAAATGTATATAAAAAAAATATTTAAAAAAAAAACAAAATAGCGTTGTTAATCATATCGTGACCTTCTAAGATTTCTTCTCTTTCTTTTTTCTTTTCTTTTTTCTTTTCTTTTCTTTTTTTCTTCTTTTGGTTTCAGAAGGCAAGTTAAAGTACAGAATTTTTCGAAAATTATTTGTACCTAGATGAAAAATAATATATATACAGGGTTGTTATAATTAAAGTTCGCCTATTCAGAAGGCTCTAGAGCCGGTTCTATGGCTCCAAACAAAACAAAATTTCACTAGTACGTAGTTGAAGAGATGCGCTCTGCGAAAATCGAAAAAAAAATAGTTACATTTTTCGTCAGAAGGTGGCGCTGCGCCAATATTTAAGGCGATGTTTACAGATTCATTATATCAATTTCAGTCAATCCAGACGAAGCACACAAATTTAAAAGTTTCAACAAACTTCGACGAACTGCGAATTGTTATAATTAAAGTTCACCTAATCAGACAGCTCTAGAGCCTGACGTATGACTCCAAACAATACAGAAAAATGAATATAATTTCATGTGATGTAATCTGAATCAACAAAAATAAAACATGTCGCTCGGCAGCGAGGAAATAACTAAGAATAACATTACGCATGCTCAATGAATCCTCCACCATTTTCAATAACGCATTCCCTTCTCAGAATTGTGCTTTCTACAGCATGGCGTAAACTGTCCTGTGAGATTGAGCGAATATGAAGTCTAATACTGTCTTTCAGATCAGAGATTGTCTGACAACTGTCTTTAGATACAGAATCTTTCAAAAATCCCCACAACCAAAAATCGCATGGTGTTAGATCAGGCGATCGTGGTGGCCAGACTGTTTGAAAATAACGACTTATGATGCGGTCTTCTGTAAAATGGCTTGTTAAGAAAGTCCGAACTGCTCTAGTAATGTGCGGCGGTGCACCGTCTTGCATAAACACGATATTTTGAAGTCAGCCTCGCTGTTGCAGCTCGGGAATAAGAAAATTTGACAACATATTGAGATACCTTCTCCCATTTACGGAACATGTAGTGGGTCCTGTGGATGTTAGTTCCTCAAAAAAATATGGCCCTATCATAAACGTAGCTGTGAAACCGCACCACACCGTCACTTTAGCTGCATGCAATGGAACTTCATGGACAACATTAGGATTCTCTTTCGCCCAAATTCAACAGTTGTGTGTCCACATTCATTCGTGCAAGAAACTGTAGTGAAAATGATAGCCGACTTTCGATATCACCCTGTATTAGTTGTTGCACCCTCTGAATCTTGTATGGATTTAGCGCAAAATTTGACGCATCACTTTTCTCACAGTGGAAATCGGCATATCGACTTCATTCGCAATAGCTGGCACACTTGCATTACCAAATGATGACTGGCTTGCTAAATCCACGGCAGCAGTAGCAATATCTTCAATGCTAGAGATGTCTACCTTTTTTCGTCCTCTGCCAGGAAGAATGTCGAGTTTTCCTGTTTCCTTGAACTTTTTAATCATTTTGTGAACTCCACGATCCGACATTGGTCCACGTCTAACATCTTTTAGTTTCCGGACTTCTCGAAGAGCTGCAGCTGCGTTGCTGTTATTTTGATAAAATAACTTTACAAGAAGTGCCTTTTCTTTCAAAGTTACCATTCTCCACAAAGCGTAGATTCAAATGCTTTTCAGAAACAATCAACTGTTCCAGTGTCAAAGAAATCACAGACACACTTTATCAGCAAGTTTTAAATCGTCAGGTGGTTAGAAGGGTATTTCAAGCTTTCCATGTTGCGACGTCACTTTGACGTCGTTCGGCGAAAATTTGAATAAAATGTGATCTTTTTCAAGCGTTGGGTGAAATTTTGTGATTTTGTGTGTTTTATCTGGATTGACCGAAATTGATATAACGAATCTGAAAAAGTTTACTTTTACTAACTGTGAAATAAAATTTCCTGCATTTTGTTTTTTACAAAATAAAGGAATCTGCAAATATCGGCTTAAATATTGGCGCAGCGCCACCTATTAGCAAAAATTTTAACTAATTTTTATTTTCGATTTTTGCAGAGCGCATTTCTTCAACTACGTACTAGTGAAATTTTGTTTCGTTTGGGGCCATAGAATCGGCTCTAGAGCCTTCTGAATAGGCGAACTTTAATTATAACAACCCTGTATATATATATATATATATATATATATTTAAAAATGTAAAACACATGTGAAAATCAAAAGTATGATATATTATAAAAAGCATTGGAAAGGATACTGCAGGAATTAAACTTAATAAAACAAAAAAGCAAAAATTGGGAAAACTATGAATATCTTATGGAATCTTCCAAGGAGCTTCATAAGAATATTCATAGTAAATATATGTTATTTCATCAAATATTGTCAGCATTACACCTAAAATCGACAATATTAAGCCCCTAATAACATATATATGAAACAAGATAATAAAAAACCTACAAGAGTACAAATAACAAAATAAATAAATAAACAAACTATTATTCAACATAAATCGAAATAAGATCATAAAACAATGTGCAAAACTCATCACTAATATTAATGGAGATTGAACAAGATGCAAAGTGCTTAACAAAGATCATATCACCATTAAACCCAAAGTGGTTTCTAAAAACACAGTCTTTGCATTGTAAGAAATGATGAGAAGAAATTAAAAAGTGTTTGGTACTGACATCTATCTCATAAAAATAAAAGGAAAACTTGAAATTATAGACTAGTTAAATGATAAATATGGTGCTGCCCTTTATTATAAATGAGGAGAAGGTAGAATTAAAAGAAATAAATTTTAAACAATGTAGTAATTAAAGTAAATAAAATTTAGAATGTGATGAAAACTAAATAAAATTTAAATATTAATAAAGATGAAAGATGAAATAGGAAGATAGTAGTACAATAATTAGCCATTTATGTGGAGAACGTGTGTGAATAAAATGAAGAGTGTATTACACTGCTCAAAACAATTAAAGGATATTTGAAGTTTTATATAAAATAAAGATATAAACGAAATTTGTTTTGCCGAAAATAGAAGAAGAGAATCACAAATTCAAATTTTTCTGGTTTTCAAACTGTGGAGTATGCAAATTTTGAGTTCGACGTCAAAAACATCGCTTCAGCGGCAGCGAATGAAATTTGACTTTCAACTGGATAAAAGAGAATGAAGACAAGGATGATCGACATTCAGTGATTGCTTTGTTTCGATGAGTACGATGTCTCAGCGAATTCATTTGACAGATTCAGAAGCTTGGAGAATTGTTGGTAGGTTAGAAGGGGGCCAAACTCAAGCCGAAGTAGCGCAAGCCATTGGAGTGTCACAAAGTGTCATTTCCAGGATCTGGAACCGTTTTTTGGAGAGTGGATGTGCAGGCCGAAGACCAGGGCAAGGTCGTAGACGGGCAACAACGCCCAATGAAGATCGGTATTTAGCGTTAACAGCTCGGAGACACCGAAACATGAACGCTACACTTCTCCAACAACACCTTCGCTCGGCTACAGGCACCACGATTTCAACTCAGACTGTCCGAAACCGGCTCCATGCTGTACGTCTGTATGCTCGCCGACCGATGGTATGTGTTAGATTAACATCAAGGCATCGTCGCGACCGCAGGGAGTGGGCAACCGAGCATGTCAACTGGAGGAGAAATGAATGAGCAATATTCTGTTTTCTGACGAGTCCCGTTTTTCTGTGCATCCGGATAATAGGCGTATTTTCATCTGGAGGGACCGTGGCAGTAGGAATAATCCTGCGTTCATGCACGAAAGTGTCAGATTTGGCAGTGGAGGAGTGTTGGTGTATGGTGGCATCTCCATTGACGGGCGCACTGATCTCTACATCATTCGAGATGGAGCTCTGACTGGTCGCCGATATAGGGATGAGATCCTCAGACCTATTGTAGTCCCTTACGCTGCAGCAATCGGAGATAACTTCATTTTAATGGACGATAACTGCAGGCCACATCGTGCAAACCTGGTGGAGGATTTCCTTTTCGAGGAAGGAATCGTTCAAATGTAATGGCCAGCGTGTTCTCCAGATATGAATCCAATCGAGCACGTTTGGGACGCTCTAGGAAGACGAGTTTCTGGCCGCCAACAACCCCCATAAACTCTCCAAGAACTGGAAAGAGCTCTTCTGGAAGAGTGGGGCAGAATACCCCAACTCGTCATTAATAGCCTCATTGAGTCCATGCCTCAAAGGTGTTCAACGTTGCTGGCCGCCCGTGGAAACCATACCCCCTACTGAAAATGATTTTCTTTGAAGAAAACACTTTTCTTATTCTTTTTTTCTCATATGCACAAATTGTGTTTTTTTCCTTTTGTACACAAATGCGCAATAAAATGCATTTTTTTCTGCCAAACATGTGTAATTTATTCTCATATAACCTACTATGTCTGTCGACCATGTATCAATCAGCTAAAAAGTTTCCCAAATACAAAATCCACCTAAAACTGCAATATCCTTTAATTGTTTTGAGCAGTGTATTTATGTTGTGTAAATGATTTTGTTATGTAAATGAAATGATTAAATACATAACACACGATTTCTTTAAAATAAATTTTGTATCTTTTTTTAGCAGTCCCGCCTCATCCCTCCTTAATAGCATTTTGATTTTATAATTTTTTGGGAGGATTTTGTTATTTTGTAATTATTTTTTTTTTAAATAAGTTTTATAATTTTTTCAGCAATCCACGCCCTTTCTCCTTAATATTGTTTTCAATTTTATAATTTTTATACATATTTAATTACCTTACTGGTAAGATTGTATTAATGTTTTAATGTATAATCCATGAAGAACGAAAAGCAAGGAGATAATTATGAGACAAAGCTGTATGTTTTGATTGTAATAAATTAGGCCTAATGAAATGAAAACAGCATAAACATTTAATACGATTGCAGTGGTTTATAAGAATATTTCTGTAAACTGAAATATGTAGACATATGAATGAAAGTTAGTAAAATTAATAATATTGAAGGAAAAAATGATTACGTTTATAATAGATATTGAATGTTAAAGTATGATTAGAAAGAATAGAGATATTAATGTCCATAAAATTAATAGTAGATTTATTTAAATAAGTAGTACTAAGTTCAAAATTAGAAGGATATGCTACAGGTAGAGAAATAGAATGATTATCATTAAGAGAAAAGATAATTATATCATCTATACATCTATAGAGCAAAATATTATTGTTAATATACTTTCTTTCATAGAAATAGAGATATAAATCTGAAAGCATACTGGAACTAGCTGAACCTTGTGGAATTCCTTTTGTCTGAATAAAAATAACATTATTTTGGAAGATATAGTTACGAAAAAGTAAAAAATTAGTTAAAGTTTTGAAGTAGTCAATATCGATGTTTTCAGGTAAATTTAATGATCGGAAATATTTTATAAAAAGTAAATTAATAGTAGAGTGTAAATCTGCCAAAAGAATATTGTTGAAAATGTCCTTAAAATCATATGTGATAATATTGTAGATGTTAGTAAGTGCCTTGATTTTATTAACTAGCATTTTACTGTTAATACAATGAGTGTTATCTTTCTTGATAGATTAATCATAGATTTGTGTGAGAATATTTAAGAAAAGTGTGTTAGTGCATGTGTTATAAGTATTACATCCTACAAGTGACAGTGCTGAATTTTAAAGGATTTTTGTGAAACTTAGGAATCAGAACAATGTAGGGATAATTGAAGTTTTTATTTTTTTAACCTAATAACTTATGATAACTTAAAATATGTCTATTGTTTTCTTCTAATGGAACATGATGAAGTGTGAAAATGTTATTGGTATAAATTTCTGTTGTAAGAAAGTGGTGGTAGTAGTGTTTGCAGATGAAGGCATAGTTATTGGCAGCCTTGTCAATATAGGTGATGATCAAATTGTTTTGTAGTTCAAGCATGTGTGGCTTAAGGGTGGAGAAAGAAACAGGAATTTTATCAATGCGTAATTTCTATAAATATTGTTGTAAAAAAAAATTACATTATCTTTCCATTCTACAAAGGATTCAATGGGTTTATTATAGTTGATAGCAATTTTGTAAATGAAGAAATCCAAATCATAAGTGAATTGTTGTATGATGGACTTAGGATATGATTGTGGAGGAATGCGATACTTAGTACCAAAACGCATAACAGATCTTAAATGAGGATTAGTGACAATGTCTAAATTACCAGTAATAATGTATCCATGGTAGGAATTAATATATTTTGAAAGTTGGCGTTCATTGCATTTACATGTATGTGTGTCATTATTTTTGAAGGTTCTAGAAAATTTATTATAGTTAAATATTCGATGCCCTAAACTGATAGGGTATTTAAAGGTTCTTTTAATATTTATAATATGAAGTGGAAATTTACATTGTTCAATGTTAAAAATGAGATTAAGTTTAATTTTATTAAAAAAAGGGTTAGTAAATGTAATAATTAAAGTGTTAATTACTTTTATTTACGTGTTTTGTTTTTAAATTAATATTAACTTTGAGAACTTTTAACCTAAAATGGGGTAGATCAAAGAAGATATCACTGAAATGGGTGGTGAATGTATCAGAAGTGAAAACTTTAAAAAATTGAGTGGCATTATACTTTGGAATTGCGAAAGAATATAAATTTACGAAGAGTTTTCCAACTAAAATTACTGTTATAAGAATGTTTGTAAGGTATGTAGTGATTTTTTTAATTTGAGTGTTAGTTAATTTGGAAGAGGATTTTTTGGATGTAGAAAAGTGACCTCTGTGTACGTGTAGTTAGTTTGTATAAGTGGCGATTAAGTGAAGGGTAGAGTGAATTATAATTAATTGTGTTAGATAATGTAGAATATACAGAGTGAGGTTTATTGTTATGGAGTTGGTTGAGTACATATGGATAAAGTGTATTGGAGTGCTTATTATAGGTAGATTCTAAAAAAAGACGTTCATGGAATTTTGTATGTTGAGGATATCAATGGTAATATTATTAAAGCTATGTGTTTTGAAGTGTGTATACTCAACATTGCAATTAAGAGGATTACGAGCATTTTTATAATTACAAATGGCTGATCGATGTCCATTAATACGTTTATGTAACGAAAATAACATATGGGAATAAAAACTAGCATGTTATAATTAAGGGTAATTAAATATAAAAGCTAATTTTCAACCTTAAAACACTAATATAAAAAATTACCATATATATATTTTTAACAAAACTTCCGTAATTTGTTTAGATAACTGAAATAGATTCTTTAGATAACTGAGAAACAAATTGCTGAAAAATTAAAATTAAAATGTTGAAATTTGTAAGAGCAAATTTAAACAATGTTTTCAGAAAAACGTAGTGATATTTAGCTTACGGGAAAGTATATGGGAAATGGATATAGTGGTCATAAAAAAGAAAAAGGGGAAACTTCTTTTTCAACTTATTTAAAGTAGTTTAAACACTTAAGCTTGAAACATAACTTTTTTTCAAATAAAAAAGAGCAATATGTAGAATTTTGAAATATGCCGTGCACAAAATATACATTTCTAATCTATGAATACATACAAAAAGTATTATCTATCGCCATTCCAACTCGAAATGGAATACATAGAAAGAAGACATTTCTTTTACCAGATGTTTTACTCATTTAACGAGAAAAGATGAGAATCTGAAACAGAAGTGCCAAAAGAGGAAATAAACTATTTCTCTGAAGCTTTTGAATCTTCTTACACACACGTTCCTAAATCGAAATATTCCGTGCATGATACATATCTAAAATTTTCATATACATTCTTCTTCTGAGAAAACATTCGAACTTTGGATTTATCGTATTTTTGCGTTTTGTTCCGCAACTTTCTTCTGAAAGTTCGACGTTGCTGAAATGAGAACTGCCATCCATCCCCCGCAGATGTTCTATAGCTTCTTGAATATTTTGTGCGAAATATTCGATACCGAAACCTGACTTGGAGGAAAATGTTTCAAATGATATATAAAATATACAGGGTTTTCCAAAGGTTTTATAAAAAGAATGAGATTCTTCTTCTACAAAAATATTCGACTTTTGTATTTATCGTATTTTTGCGTTTTGTTCAGCAACTTTCTTCTGAATATTCGGCGTTGTTGAAATGAGAATTGTCATCCGCTCTTCACAGATGTTCAAAAGCTTTTTGAATATTTTGAACATAATGCAAAATATTCGATTTCCAAAACCTAACTCGGGGGAATAATATTTCAAATGATATAAAAAATATACAGGGTTTTCCAAAGGTTTTATAAAAATAATGGTATTCTTCTTTTACGAAAACATTCGAATTTCGGATTTATCATATTTTTGCGTTTTGTTCAGCAACTTTCTTCTGAATATTTGACGTTGCTTAAATGAGAACTATGATCCATCCCTCACAGATGTTCAAAAGCTTCTTAAATATTTTGTGCGAAATATTCGATATAAAAATCTAACTCGGGGAAATATTTCAAATTATATAAAAAATATACAGGGTTATCCAAAGATTTTGTAAAAAAGTAATATGAAAATTGTAGCTTACGTATAATTTTACATGTAATTTGTATTTGTAAATACAAGATGCTTGTACAGGAGATTTGTTTTTTATGACATCAATAATAATACAGCCTGTCGATATAACGTTACTATGTCATCACAAATAGTCCCAAATGTCACATGCTTCATGATCGTCAAACACTACTTTTTTTTTAATTCATCACGTTGTGATTCTTAGGTGATCATCATTTCGTGACACGACGGCGAAGTCACTATGACTGATTTTTTAATCATTTTCAGAGCGTCACAAAATGGTATATACAGATGTAGCAATGACTTTGGTACGACTCATTTTCTACATTGGGTGTTGGGTATGACAACAATAAGAGTTTCGTTCTGGTTGCGGTATATTCATTTTTCGGCCACATTTTAGTTAGTGTGTTATTGTGCTGCTAGGAATAAAACTTATTCACTTAGAATTAGATAAATTAGCTTTAGTTTTGCCTAATGTATCGAAATATACCCAATTATTATCAATATCTTACGATCGACCCACAAAAAAAGTGTGATAAGAATGAAAAAAATACTATTTTTCAATCTGAAAATTTAAAAACTTGCATATACCAGGCATAAATTAGTTTAATATAACTGTTACATTCATTTTAATACTTATTAAGTCAAATAATTGTTTTAACATGTTAATTTTTTACTTCTTGTGCTATACTAGAAATTTCAATAGGGATGCACATCTGAAATAAATACTAGTAAATGTGCAGATCAGGAGCCTTAATGTTAGCTCTAAAAGTCATTGTTTTTTTATCTCACTTTTCATATTATTTAGCATCTTCCAACCCGTAATTTAATTTTTTTATACTACATACTAGGGGGCCTACCCCCTGCGAGCTACGCTCGCCAACCCCCGCTCAGACTTCGAGGCCTCTAAAAACATGACAGGGTGCTTTATTTTAAAAATATTGGTAAATCTGTAATTGGGTTGCCATGCTTTTAATGTTTTAATGGGGCATTTTTTGATTATCATGGCCTCATACACAGCTGTTGCGACAACTGACGACTGTTTTCAGGATTGATAAGTAAAATCAATTACAACTTGAAAACCAGCTTGTATAAAATGGTTAGGTTTAAATTGCGGCTACCTCTCTGACTTTTATAACAACGATCTGTATTCTATTCTTCCTTTGCGTTTAAGGATGAGAAAAATTCCATCTGCTTGTGAATAACATTAAGAACCACGGTATTGAAAAGTACCATATTATAGACATTTTCAGTAACAGGTTTTAATTTTCTCTCTATTTTAGTGTACCATCATGCATATTTTCATGTTATTTTAAATATGTAAATTATTTATTTTAATTAATATGTATATACAAATTTTCTAATAATTATTTATCATACAAAATTAATTAAATATTTTGTACATGCATGCCTGCATTTATTCGGCATCAATTGATGAGATATTTAAACAAATTTGCTATCCGCGATAATTTTACACCATGTTATGTCACTTGAATATTGTCAATGAGAAATTCGTACTTTTCCAGTATAGGATCCTTTGCTTTTAGGTTTGGCGTAATTCGAGCTTCAAAAAGGGATAGATTCGTTAATATACATAGATTTGTTGCCAAAAGTTATGAAAACAAACCCAATGAACTTTTGGTGCTTTTCTATTATAGGGGTCTTGACGCTTTTTTAAAAAGCTTGGCGGAAAAAAACCAAGCAGGATAGAAAACCAAGCAGGATATTTTATTCTTCTTCCGTTCAGTTGGGCAATTATTATTTTATATATTCGTTTCAAATATCCGAATTAGTGATTTTATAAATTCGTTTAATTAAATTTTACAAAAAAATAACAAAATGATATCAATAAATAATAATTACTATTAATTCCTTTTCCCCCCTTTCTTTTGCGTTTACATAAATGACGTCATTTGGACGAATTTATTCAAAATATTTTCAGTTTATAAATTAAATTAAATGCTGACAGACGATTGAATCCTGACAATAGAAATGTGTTTTTTTTTTTTTTTCAAATTTTCCTGAAAAACATAATTTAATCACAATCTTGTCTTCATTATCGATTGAAATAAAAGATAAATTCAATTTCAATTTGAAAATGACGAATAAAAAGAAACTAATAATCCCTATCGGGATCCTTTTCAATGTTTTTCCCTTTTTTGTCACAAAAAAACTGAGTAATTAGTTGCCATCATTACAGAAATGTCATTAAAATTAGAAAAAAATTAATATCTCGAAAACTAATTCCAATTTCAAAATTCTGTTACCAGTTTTGACATCCGCGGATTTTTATGGACAATTGGTATTAATTTCATCATCAAGCGTTTAATATTTTATTAAAAATAGCCCTGAAACATAATCAGTCGTTTAATCAGTCGTTTAATCAGTCGTTTCATAAAATCGTTTCATAAATTCGTTTCATAAAATCGTTTCACAAATTCGTTTCATTAGGATTTTATATATATAGGGTAGATATATTTATACGCATATAAAATACTTTGGAGGTTTCAGAAATTAGAAGCGTTAAATTAAACACAGTTTATGCAATAATATTCTGAAATTTTTATGAACTTCTTATTTATGTAACTTTTTAGATAAAAAAATTAACTTGTATCAAAATAAATTCTCATTTATGTCAATAGAGTACTAAAATCTCCCGAAAATAATTTATTTTGCTTTAAAATATTGCAGCAAAATAGTGAGAGTTACTTAAATTTTGTTATTTTGGTATTCTTTGAAATATGGTTACTAAGCAACTAATAAATTAAAGAGCAAAGTAAAAAGAAATTCATTTTAAAATTTGTAAAAAAAATATGAAATTAAATTGTTTTATAATTTCCGAACAGATGTAAAAAATGTTCCAATAATTTAAACAATTAATTTCTAAATTCTAATAATTGCGTCTGGAAATTTTCAAAGCTACTGGATATATTTAAAACTGCCATATTGAAAATTTAGCATTAGTAATTTTACGTTTAAATCCATTATTCAAATATGTGATTTTCATTTCAGTTAAAAATGAAATTTGAAAATCGTCTGCATTCCCATGGGAAAATATTTTTCGAACGAATGAACCAAATGTAACAAAAAACTATACAGCCAATTTCGGGTAACTCACCAACATACCCACTAAAAATCAACCTAATCGGGCGCTTTTTACGGCAGTTATCGCGGAACAGACAGACAAACAGACAAACAAACAAACAGACGGAAACCAAAAACTTTTCGCTCCACAGTGAGCCTTCACTGATGTTTCGGCAACGAAGCAGGGGAAGAGTGGATATATCCGAAAAAAAAAAAGAAATATTGATTTGTGTTACATAAATTCGCTTAAAGGCACATTTTAATCAAATTTTTAATTAACGACTAATATTAACAGGATTTCATTATGTATGAGTGGTTTGTATTTGTCATAATGTCTTTTATAGTTTCTCGTGGGAAATACATAAAATCCGGTATAAAATAATAAAATATAATTCATTATAATATTTACATTTCAAATATTCTTCATATCATCTGATTCTCGTTATAACACCTAATTTATTATTTTAAGCTTGTGTATTATAAATTTGAAGATCAACGAACAAAAGGAAAATCTCTAATTAGAATGAGCTAAGCCGAATCTTTGTTAAATGAAAAGCAAAAATAAAACCAGGAAGAAGACTTATGTGACATGCATAGATTATGACACATTTTCGAACATAAAAAAATGCTATACAATTTTTCTGTTATTTTCAATTATTACTGATAGTTTTTAAAATTATATTTAACAGAATAAATGAAAGTAAGCCAAGTATTTCACAGGGCAAGACATGATTTAGGGCTCTTTCTTTTAATTGAAGTCCCCCTCCCTTGCGCTATACCATTTCAAAATAAAGTAATTTAGAATATACTATAAAATTTCGTATACGGCCTAGGTCCCGGTTCCCTCTTTAGGGTTCCAGTTCCGGAGCTGTTGGGGGACTACAGCGTCTCCTCAGAGGGTAGGCACCTCCGCTAATCACAGTGACCTTTGTCGTCAATTACATGGGAGAATGGGAGAGAAATAGATCCATCACTTTTCGGACATTTCTTCGATGGAAGGAACAATAGAGTTTAGAAGTAGATTTACGCTGATGGACCGCCAAGTAGCGACCGTAGAAAGACTTTGATGTAGACTTGACCGAGAAAGGACACATTCCCGGAAGAAAGTGCGAGAAACGAAAAACCAATCGCTGCGTTAGGTCTGCTATAGTTCCTCACTAAGCAAGAATGGCCAGAAGAAATTCCCCTATGTGACACCCCCAAAGATGATATGGGAATAAATGGTAAGAGTAGAGATGAGGAGAGGAAGTTTTGCAGAGAGTAGTTCTATAAGTGAAGTGCAGGGAGATAAATAGAGGTATTCTATTACCATGGTGAAGTGAGAGGTCTCTCAGGTGAGAGATACTGGGAGAGAAGTTCGTAGACAGCCTCAGTAGCTGTATCGAGTTGAGGCCGGCTTGAACTCAGAGAAAAGTATTTGGTTCACTGTGAGCCGTAGTGAAAACTTCTGATTCTTTGAGTCAGTTGCGCCCAGTTCGCAATCTCTTCCAGAGAGAACTTTAATATCTATTTATCTTTTAACCTGCACCCAGTTTGCAGTTTGGCTTCTAAAAGCATTTAGCAGAACTTCGTCGTCGTGATTATTGGTGGCGATCAGTTCGTTAATGCGACGTGGACAGCCCCTGTCATTGAACCCTTCAGAAACGAGGAGTGCGCCCAGTCTGCAACAGTGATCAATTCGGGAATTCTCACAATTATCCCAAGAGAACTCTTACAATATATCTCCAACACAGCCCACGCTTGTCACAAATTAATAAACTATTTATCTATTCGTCCTGCTGAAAGGACTTACACGTGTATTTGAAATACTGTTCATCATTGTTTTGTCAATAATCACGACCGAATTCCTTTTTTTACACATTTAATCAAGAATCTATTTATTGTTTATGATTTGTTTGTTAATAAAATCTTCTTTGTTAAATATTCTTAAGCAATCTTAGTCTGTTGACGATCTGCTCATTCAACATTCAGGCTAAGACGTTACAATACATTACATTTTATTTCTGTATTTCTCAAATGAATGCGTAAAATACGAACTAAGACTATAAAATTGCTGAGACTAAAATGATTGTATATATAGCTTAATTCATAAATTAATATACTATACTAGCTGGCTTCGCCCGCCAGCGGGCCCCTAATTTACATCGGTGCCTCAAAACTTTTGTATTCACCGGCTCGCATCCCCCTCGAGGCGAACGAACCTCCGACCCGGGTCCCCGCTGCCTTCGGCACCGGATAATCCCTTAATTTGCACATTGAATAGTAGAAATCTCTAACCGAACGAACCTCCGACCCTGGATCGCGCTGCCTTCGGCATCGTATACCGGTCGTGCTACGCACGCACCGGATAATCCCTTAAATTGCACATCGAATAGTATAAATCTCAAACTGAACGAACCTCCGGTTCGGGTCCCCGCTGCCTGCGGCACCGTATAGCAGTCGTGCTGCGCACGCGCTGCAGTATACGTTAGTTCCACCTTCCACCACCAGGTGACGCAAGCTGTTTATACGATCATAACTGAAATCGTCAAGGCTTTCGATGTCGAGTCAAATGAGCCATACCCCGTCGTAATCCGGGCCATAGAAACATAGATAATAAAACGCCCCCTGGTGGTGAAAAACGAACTAAAACCGATAAGCTCTAGTATCCTCTATTGATATCGAGTCGAATAAGTCAAACCGCGTTCCGATTTGACTCGTAGAACTCGAGATATTGTGAAATCAAAATATAAAATCTGATATTATTATTCGAAAAGAGTGGTATAAACTCAGAAACTTTTAAAAATGTTATAGAGGGTCCTTATTACTTTAATTATGATGTTTGGAATCAGTTTGGTGGAAATCCGTAACATAGTTTCTTAGCTATAGAAACGGACCATACTTAAGAGAAAAAAAACCTGAATGGGGGGGGGGGGAGGGAGCGATGACACTGCTTTTCCTCAAACGACTGATTTAGACTACCTGAGTTCTAGTTCAAAGACAGGGACCTGTAGAAAAACTTAAAACTGAAAAAAAAAAATTCGATAACGGGCGAAGCCCGCTTTTCTCTGTCATAATATCTATTTGCCACTCTAAAAGAAAAAGATGACACTACTTTTCCTCAAACAACTGAATTAGACTATTAGACTACCGGAGTACTTGTTCAAAGACGACTTGAAAAACTTAGAACTGAAAAAAAAAAAAAAAAACCTCTGAATTTACTATTCGAAATTACTGGTAATTTCTATACATAAACACAATCAAACGCTAGGGACGAATAAAAAAAAATGTTAAATTAAAATCATAATATCTCGCCCACACTCAGCTTGAACATCTTACCAGAGAATCGTCTGCTTCTAATTTATTATTTTTGTCTGGGCATAGTTGAAATATCAATAATTAAATAATGTCTCAGCTCGTAATAATTAATATCTAAGCTCGTAATGAAGATATCAGAATAATTTTTAGATTCTCTGAAAGCTGATATATTTTTACGTCGAAATGCGCGAGCACGGAAGATCTGCGCCCCTCAGATTCTGAGATGGGGCGGCCCCCTGAATACCCGTAGTCTATAAAAATCATGTGATGTTTACTGGATTTCCTGCTAGCCTCGCCAAAAGGCCCCGAAAAAGACGGAAGCCGATTGGTCGTCGCTCTATTTGCTAGCCTCGCCTCGAGGTCTGAATCTAGTCAGGAATGAATTTATTTCTTTGTTGCAGAAAAAATGTTTAGTTTTGAGTAATTAAAACAGTTTTGTTCGTTAATAACTCCCTTAATTATGGGCCGATTTTTTCGAAACTGCAATTCCTGGAGGACCGGATTTTTCTGAATTTTTTGACACAAAAAGCGCTTCGCTACTCGCTACGCTCGCAGAGTTTATCCGGGTACAGATACACAGATACACAGACACACAGACGTTTACGAACATTAATAATAAGGAGATAATTCCAATAAAACAGTAAAAAAATGCTAGTTTGTCATCTATTGGATTAATAGGCTTTAAATAGGTTTATTCGATTTTGAACAAATATGAAAGTGACAACTACAAACTTATTGCAGATTATATTTAATAAATAATGCAGTTCGGAAGTAGCATTTTCAATTTACTGTATTTGGTCATTATGGCATATGTCACTTATCTGTTTAATACTAGAAAGCTAACTTTCTCTGAATCTGCATGTTATTTCAGTGATAAATGTACGTCAAAATGACGTATATTACCTTCTTATCGTTAAACAAATGGTTCAGTTAAAATATAATATTTGAAAAGAATATTTAGGAAGAATTTAATCAAACCATTCTCTTTATATCGTTTTTTAAAAAGTAAAAAACTAAATTAGATATTTTTGCAATGAAAGAATTGAGGGAGAAAGTAATCGATTGTTGATTAAAGTTTAAAAAAGTTAAAATAAATGTCTCTTAATTTCTTTACAGAAAGACCATCCTTTAGACGATTAAATAATACACATATTTTTAATTTTAAATCATTGTCTTTTAATTTGTTATTTTCATAAATAATAATTAATTTTAATAATAATTGGTTAGTTAAAATAAATGTTGTTATTACAGAAAAAAATTGTTTTGATTTTTGTAAACGTCTTTCCTGAAGACATTCGTCGTATGACAAAATAAACTTAAACTGGTCGATGAATTTTTTTTTTTTCAAGGAATAATATGAAGATTTATGTTTAAAAAAAAATTGATAGTGATATTTTTTAAAAATATAGAAGAATTAAATTTTAAACTCTCTAATAAGGTTATACATTTTATAGCAAAGTTCTAGGTGCATAAATTAATTTTCCTTTTTTAACTTAAGAGAAATAAAATTTAACTCAAGATCGGAAATTCCAGGAAGAGCAGGAACAAAATGACACAAAAAGTTACGCATGCAACACACATGCAGATATAAGATATCCAAATTGCAGTAGAGCGTAAAGAAAAAGGGAGTTTGTCGAAAGAGATGAAACAACCATGATATCCTTCGTGATATCATTTTTTGGTCCAGCATAGATAACCAAAAGTATCGATGAAGCGTAAGTAACATAATTAAGTAATAAGAAACGTCTTCAGCCTTTTGCTAAATTAGATTAGTGACTTGGGGTAACGATTTCTTTTTTCTTTCTCCTTGTGATATAAGTATAGGATAAATTATAAGTATAGGATCCATTTGCTAAATTTTGTTTCTTAAATGTTTTTACATATTATAACAGCATAATTCAACGCATAATGTTTGATAGAGACAAAAACTAAATAGATAAAAGAATAATCCCTAAAGCAGATTATTTAAACAAAATCTGTAATGAACCGGATGGATGATAAGACCGTATTCTGTATTATATAAATAATAAACTGGAAAACACATTGTTGCTTAAATTTATAGATAAAACTTCTTCAGTTACACAAAATAATTGAGCTGTAAAATAATTCTAAGAATCTTTAAAATGAGGTATCTAAGGTTAAAGAATTTATCGGTTTTAAATACTTTTTGAAAAAAACGACTTAATAGATTTTTTCAAAAATATGCTTATCGTATTTTTTTTAAAATATATACTGTTAAATATACGACGACACAGAAGTTTTTATCTATTAAGGAAAATATATTTTTTAACAGTAGGTTAAGGATGAAAAAACTGGTTATTAATTAATTAATTAATTTATTATTTTGCTTATATCAGTGTTGAATGTTCCTCTTAGGATTAACTTTTGAACTTTTATAATCTATGTGTAATATTTATTTTTTAGAGACTATTTTAGAGAGTGTGATAGAAGTCCAAATTTCTGACATTAAATATATATATATATATATATATATATATATATATATATATATATATATATATATATATATATATATATATATAACAAATTTTTTTATATCACCCCTCATGTAATACCGAAAATATATTTTAATAATTTGTGAACAATAGAAAAATAGAACATTACTTCATGTGGTATTTTTTCCACTCTTACCCATGTTAATTTTTTCCTTAAGACTTGGATAAAATTTTACAATTTATGCAGCTTATGTGTAATATTGTGTTTGTATTTGATATCAATTTCTAGTCTTACTGTGGATAACTAAAAATATTGCTGAAGCTTTGTGTACGGTTTTTCTGTAGTTAATATCATTTACTGGTACAATATAGGTCACCAAAAATGTAATGAAGCGTAAGTGACATAATTAAGTTTGAAGAAATGTCTCTAGTTTCTTGCTAAATTAGAATAGTGACTTGGGCTAACGACTTTTGCGATACAAGTACAGGATTCATCAGCATAATTTTGTTTCTTAAAAGTTCTAAGATATTTTAAACTACAAAATTAAACGGAAAATATTTAATAAAGAGAAAAATAAATAGATAAAAGATTAATCTATGTAGTATATTATTAAGAGGAAATCGGTGATGAACAAGGTGAAAGATAAGACTATATAATGTACTGTAATTAATAAGTTCGAAGACACGTTGTTGCTGTATTTTATAGATAAAATTTCTTCCATTACACAAAATAATTGAGCTATAAAATAATTCTAAGAATCTCAAAAATGGCTGAACTAAGCGAAAGAATGTATTAGGTTTAAAAACTTTTTAAAAAGCGATGTTATACAGCGACACAAAAATCCATCACAGTAAATTTACTTTTAACTGCAGATGAACGACGAAAAAATTGTTTCTAAACTCTATTTATTTATAGTTTTGTTTATATATCAGTGTTGATTTTCCTCCTTATAATTATATTAGACGTTTCACTTTTTATAATCTACGTGTGGTTTGTAATTTTTTTTTTTTTTTTTTTTTTTTTTTTTTATGTATTCTGAGTATGGAGCAGTAATCACGTTTTATGGATCTTTCCAAAATATGATCTAACAATACTCCTTTATAACGCTTAATATATTACAGAATTTTTTTTTTTATTATTTATGAATTTATGAACAATAACAATTGACATTGCTTAATTTGGTCTTTTCCTCTCTTATCCATGTTGATTTCTTTTCTTAAGATTTAGGTTTTACAATTTATACAGCTTATGTGTAACATTCAGTTTGTACTTGATATTATTTTCTATCCCAGTGTGAACAACTGTTACGGTTGGTTTCAGCAAATTTTTTTTTTTTAATCTACATTAATTATTTAAATCACTTTCTCAACATTTATTTAAAAGCACTCTTTTTTTCTGTTTCTAATAAAAATTTAAATAAATAAAAGTAATTGTAATAATTATAATAAAATCAGTTTTTATTTTTTCTTCTTTCTTTTTCTTTTTGCAAAGTAATTTCAACGTTTATAGTCTAACGTAGCTTCCTGTTTTTCAAATACGAAAAGCAGACAGCAAGGGAGGGATGTTTTGTCAGTAGACTGCACAGGTGGAAAATTTGGAGTCATCTAGTCTGACTTTGATATAAGAATGACCGACCGCCCTGTATAAGAATTACGTTATCTTATGAGTGTACTATACACGCAATTAGGCTTTGTAAGTTTACGTCAGGCTTCAATTGGCTCTGCTATCAGGCGGATAGCTGGCGCCCATGTAAACAGAGGCTAACAGGACCCCCCTTCAGCACACGCCATGGGGGTGATGCATGGTTTCCTTCCCCCATGAAGCGGCCGGCAGAGTGGAGCGGCAAGCTGTAGTCTTCACGATGAGTCCATTTTTCCTTTTGTTTCCATTCCCGTACCCCTGGCAGAGTGGATCGGTTCCGTTTTTCAAGCAGCGCGGGAGAATGAATGTTTACGACACTTGTTGCTTGGCCAAGAGACCTGTCGTTTGACTCGTAAAAAAAAATTCGACTTATTACGGGGCTCGAAGATTGGCCTGTGGGCTGGATCGCGAAGTTGTTGAAGGCGGACAGGTTTCTGGAAGATTTTTTTTTTGAGAGTGGGGCATTGATGGCCCTACATTAACCATCCTAAATCATGATGTTATGATGAAAAGAGGCTATAAGGGCATTTTCGAATTGCGGATCTATAACTGTTAACGAGAAATTAAGAAGAAGATATGTGTAGCCTATTTTTTTTGGCGTAGTGGCGCTCCAAGATTATGACTTCTTAACCATCAGAAGTGATCATAGATATTGAACTATACCGGTCGTTAGAAGTCGTAGTGTTCTGAGTTACGGTGATGGCTATCTTCGAATAAAACACATGCTTCAGGAAGGTGAAATTACTGACTCCGACGGTGAAGTTCTGGACCGTAGAACGATTTTCCCCTCCGGACTAGATGATGGACCTAGTAGTTGATGGCTAGTGATGCAGTGAGATGAGAGGATTGATGAATGTTAGCTTGAAACCACGTCTGAATTTTTCCCCAGCCTGAATACTCCAGCTTAAGTGTTTCATCAGATTTTGAAAAAGGAGGAAATGCTCCTAAGTGTCCATTGACTAAAAATGTAGAACTCTCTACCTGTTGTAAGTACTATTTGCATAGTTTTTCTTTTTATTTATTTGTACCTCTTTAAAAAAAAAAAAAAAAAAAAAAAAATATGTTTGCTATACCAGAGTTTAAAAGTGAAATGAATATCTTTGGATAATTTCAATAAGAATAAACATTATGAACAGAAATAGTCTGTAGGTTAATATATAATGTTTGTATGTTTGAACGACCATTAAATGGTAATATGATGGTAATTTTAAAAATATGATGTGTAATTTAAAAGTAACCAGTGAGTGGTTTCAACTTAAAAGATCAGCTGTTATATTGTTTTATTAAGATTATTTTTGATAACTTAGTTGCTTCATTATTTTAAATGTTCAAATAAATTGTGTTTTTTTTTTTGTTTATTATCAAAGTTGGTATGTTTTTCTTTGTATAAATCTCTAAATAATTAATTTTTTATATTCACAGTAGACCTATAAGAATGGCCTAACCTTTCTGTGATTAATTAAAAAAAAAAAAAAAAAGGAAGAGAAAATTCAACTTTATTAAATTAGGACTTTAAAATTTCTTAAGTTTAAATTCATAACTGACTGTTTTAATGAACATAAATTGAAGTTCACTCAATGTTATACAATCGTATTTTTGATCTTGATTTAAGGATGGATAGATTAATAAGTGAAACAGTAATATTAAATCTAATTTCATAAAATGTTAAATTAAGCTTTAACTCTCCTCTTTCAGAAACATTGTTTTTCTAAAATATACACCAAAATTGTTTTATTTTAAAAAGTAAAAAAAAAAAAAAAAAAAAAAATATGTCCAGTCATTATACACCACTATACGATTCTTGGTTAACCGATCGGATCTTGTTCAGAATCTCTATGGTTGTTCTAAAATTTTAGTACATCATCATATCCCTATTCTATTAACGGATTTAACTCTTTCCCCTTTTGGTCCTCATATTGGAGGAATTTCAGGTTGTCTGCATTTTTCCAAATTATATGATGATTACACTTTTGTTAATTTAATGTGTATGGAGATTTGAGCTTGATCGGGTTGGAGTGGAGTTGGGTGTTCTTTATGCAATCCAGTATGCTACTTGATTTAGAAATCTGTTGCCCCTTACTACATTTAATATTGTCTTAAAATGATGAGTTCAAAATTATCATTGTTGTATTAACCTATTCGGATTCTTAAGTTTTGATATTTTGATTAGTTTAATATTATTTGCTACCTTTTCCATGGCAACAGATTTCAGTGGAGCTAATCAGGGTATACTTATTTTTTTATAAATATTTAATTGTCAAGTGAAGATTGAGTAATAAATGAGCTTTTTAAGTTTAAGTAAGTTGTGTTTTAGAAAGAACCCCAAAACACCACAACAAATAATTATAATGATGCACCCTCTTTTTGCGAACTCTTAATCCCAGCTCTTCAAAAAGTATACACTGAAGTACATAGTAATTTAATTAAAGTTTCTGAGCAGCAGGAAAAATACCGTGAAAAGACAGCTGTTGATAAAAATTTTAAAATAGGAGATCTTGTGTGGTTATTTACACCCACAGTCGCCCCTGGTAATACAAAAAAATTAAGCAAGCAAAATAATGGTCCTTTTACTATAATTGAGAAGCTAAATGAGGTTAATTTTAAAATAGCGCTAGTTGCTAATCCCAAAAATTGTCAGGTTGTCCATGTTGACAGGTTGTCTTCCTTCAAAGACAGACTCCCCATCTGGTCCAGTGAACCAAAACAAACAATTGGCCTGGGATCGACTGAAAACGTGACCACCGATTCACCACACCAACCGCGCGATTCTCCTCCTGTACGCAGGTGTAAGCGTAACCGATTCATTCCCTGGGCACCATATGATAGTAACCGCGCACCAGCAGTAGTGAACGTCAACAATAACGAAACTCCGGTAGCGCCGGAAGTGGAGGAAACAGACAGCGACGCGATTGAAATCATAAATCCCTCTCCCCCACCTCCCATTTCTCCGGAGATTGCAGCGGCAGAGAATAACGAGATGTGCGTAAATAAAAATTTAGCAACGGCAGAAGGCAGTGAAATGCGCGTAGGTAAAAATTCAGCCACGGCAGAAAGCAGTTCAACTGCTGAGCACAGCGATTCGCGCAGGTCTCGTTCATCGATTCGTCCAGCTGCTAAATCGAATAGAAGTAGTCGTTCAATATCGATTTCTAGAACCGACTATTGGCTACGGGATAGAAGAGACCGTCCGAGTTATAAATACTAACTACCTTTTTTCGTTATTCAAGCATTTTTATTCAATTTTACCTTGTTTATTTGTATTTATTTATAGTTTAGTTAATGTGTATGTATATTTAATTATTTTTTTTTGACATTTTTAAAACGGAACTTAGTTTTTCTAGCGTATTAAAGGTTTGTTTTGGTTGTGTGTTGATACTCTCATGTAGGCATTTTTAACCCTTTTTATGCCTATACTTAAGGTTTTTGTCTGTTTTATGGTAGATTATGTGGTATATACCCGTCCGCACCCCGTTTTCGTAGATTTTGGGTATATTTTTGCAAAAAAAAAAAAAAAGAAACGAATGTAATTTTTGTTACTTTAAAATTTTTTTAGGATGTTGTGTTTTGTATGCCCTTTTGCCGAGGTAGATCTGTTTAGTTCAGTTTTTTTTAATGCATCAGTGTTTTGTATATAACTTTTTAAGTATGTGTTTACTTTAATTTCTACATTTTAACTAGATAGATTTATTATTTACTATACAGTTTGTGGTTTTATTTGAGCTTAAACTTTAAGGAGTGTGGGCCCTTTTTCTTTTTCTAGTACATACTGTCTCATGTACATGCCTGTATGTTGTTGTGTGTGGCTAAAAGTGCTAAAATTAACTATTTTATTTATTCTACTTCCTATTTTTGTGGAATGTGTGTTTTCCTTCCTGGTGATATATGTCACCACCCCTGTTTTTTATTTTATTTTGTGGAATGTTTTCCCTGTAGTGCCCAAAAGGCCCGAAACTGCTTTTTGCTATAAGTAGCACAGAGGCAGAGATACTCTTTCCCATGCACATTACTTGTACGTGCATTTGTAAAATCTACATAATATCCCGAATCATTAGACTGTGTTCGAAAACAAACATGTGTTCTCATATAAAATTGTTACAATTGTGTGCGTAATTCTCTAACATGGTCTGTGATACCATAATTTGTGTCTTACAGATGTATATGTATATATTTTTTTTTGTGTGTCACCAGTTGCTCTTGTGTATTTTTGTATAATAGAATTAATATGTGTTTTACAAATTTCATTGACATTTACAGTGTTGTAACTATGATATTACTAGTACTTATTTACATTAATAGATAGTGTTGTAATATACTGTGATGCCAATTATTGAAGTTATGTATATAAGCAGTATAGTGACAATTAATCAGTGGGCACTTCTCTTCTTTTTCGGCTAATTTTTTTTTTTCAAAATTCAATTTATGTATTATTTACAGTTCTGTTGCCAGAAGTCTCAGGAAGGATGCAGTTATGCGTAGGAATGACAGTAGTAGGGAAGTGAGGTTTCACAATCAGGTGGAACATGTGTTCTTTTACAGGTGCAGAAAATATCTTGGTCATTTTAGTGGTAAAATCAGCCTTGTGGTCCCTCCTCTGGTAGTACTCTTTTATGGTCATGTTTCAGGTAATATTTTAGGTAATGGTTTCTACGGATGTGCGAGCTCTGGTTGTATATATCCGGAATATATTGTCAGGGTGGTATTTCAGCGGTGAACTCTCTGGATCCCGTCCCGGATCGATGTATGATCTGTGTTTGTGGGTCAGTTTTTTCAGTGTTGAGGTCCCAGCATGCCATGTGGTACCAAGTTACCTTTCAAAAAATAATTTGTTTTCTCAAAAAAATTTTTTTTTTAATTAGCCGGGGGGAGCAATCTTGTTACGGTTGGTTTCAGCAAATTTTTTTTTTTAATCTACATTAATTATTTAAATCACTTTCTCAACATTTATTTAAAAGCACTCTTTTTTTCTGTTTCTAATAAAAATTTAAATAAATAAAAGTAATTGTAATAATTATAATAAAATCAGTTTTTATTTTTTCTTCTTTCTTTTTCTTTTTGCAAAGTAATTTCAACGTTTATAGTCTAACGTAGCTTCCTGTTTTTCAAATACGAAAAGCAGACAGCAAGGGAGGGATGTTTTGTCAGTAGACTGCACAGGTGGAAAATTTGGAGTCATCTAGTCTGACTTTGATATAAGAATGACCGACCGCCCTGTATAAGAATTACGTTATCTTATGAGTGTACTATACACGCAATTAGGCTTTGTAAGTTTACGTCAGGCTTCAATTGGCTCTGCTATCAGGCGGATAGCTGGCGCCCATGTAAACAGAGGCTAACAGGACCCCCCTTCAGCACACGCCATGGGGGTGATGCATGGTTTCCTTCCCCCATGAAGCGGCCGGCAGAGTGGAGCGGCAAGCTGTAGTCTTCACGATGAGTCCATTTTTCCTTTTGTTTCCATTCCCGTACCCCTGGCAGAGTGGATCGGTTCCGTTTTTCAAGCAGCGCGGGAGAATGAATGTTTACGACACTTGTTGCTTGGCCAAGAGACCTGTCGTTTGACTCGTAAAAAAAAATTCGACTTATTACGGGGCTCGAAGATTGGCCTGTGGGCTGGATCGCGAAGTTGTTGAAGGCGGACAGGTTTCTGGAAGATTTTTTTTTTGAGAGTGGGGCATTGATGGCCCTACATTAACCATCCTAAATCATGATGTTATGATGAAAAGAGGCTATAAGGGCATTTTCGAATTGCGGATCTATAACTGTTAACGAGAAATTAAGAAGAAGATATGTGTAGCCTATTTTTTTTGGCGTAGTGGCGCTCCAAGATTATGACTTCTTAACCATCAGAAGTGATCATAGATATTGAACTATACCGGTCGTTAGAAGTCGTAGTGTTCTGAGTTACGGTGATGGCTATCTTCGAATAAAACACATGCTTCAGGAAGGTGAAATTACTGACTCCGACGGTGAAGTTCTGGACCGTAGAACGATTTTCCCCTCCGGACTAGATGATGGACCTAGTAGTTGATGGCAAGTGATGCCGTGAGATGAGAGGATTGATGAATGTTAGCTTGAAACCACGTCTGAATTTTTCCCCAGCCTGAATACTGAAGTTCACTCAATGTTATACAATCGTATTTTTGATCTTGATTTAAGGATGGATAGATTAATAAGTGAAACAGTAATATTAAATTTAATTTCATAAAATGTTAAATTAAGCTTTAACTCTCCTCTTTCAGAAACATTGTTTTTCTAAAATATACACCAAAATTGTTTTATTTTAAAAAGTAAAAAAAAAAAAAAAAAAAAAAATATGTCCAGTCATTATACACCACTATACGATTCTTGGTTAACCGATCGGATCTTGTTCAGAATCTCTATGGTTGTTCTAAAATTTTAGTACATCATCATATCCCTATTCTATTAACGGATTTAACTCTTTCCCCTTTTGGTCCTCATATTGGAGGAATTTCAGGTTGTCTGCATTTTTCCAAATTATATGATGATTACACTTTTGTTAATTTAATGTGTATGGAGATTTGAGCTTGATCGGGTTGGAGTGGAGTTGGGTGTTCTTTATGCAATCCAGTATGCTACTTGATTTAGAAATCTGTTGCCCCTTACTACATTTAATATTGTCTTAAAATGATGAGTTCAAAATTATCATTGTTGTATTAACCTATTCGGATTCTTAAGTTTTGATATTTTGATTAGTTTAATATTATTTGCTACCTTTTCCATGGCAACAGATTTCAGTGGAGCTAATCAGGGTATACTTATTTTTTTATAAATATTTAATTGTCAAGTGAAGATTGAGTAATAAATGAGCTTTTTAAGTTTAAGTAAGTTGTGTTTTAGAAAGAACCCCAAAACCCCACAACACAACCAAAAATATTGATGAAGCTATTTTTAAGTCTAATGACTTAACATTGTATGTAACATGTCTTTTCTGGTCCAATATAGATAACCGAAAATGTGAATGAAGCGTAAGTAACATTATTAACTATTAAGAGACGTCTTCGGTATCTTCTTTATGACTTGGAATAACGATTTTTTGTGATATAAGTAAATAATTCATTAGCTTAATTTGGCTTCTTGGACGTTCTTTGATATTATAAAACCAAAAAACTGAACAAATAATATTTGATAGAGCCAATAACAACTAAATAGATAAAAGATTATTTCCCAAAGCAGATTATAAAAAAAAAAATCCGTAATGAACCGGATGGAAGATAAATCCATATAAAAATACTATATAAATAATAAATTCTAAGAGATATTGTTTCTTAAATAAATATATATATATATATATATAACTTCCACGAAACGATGAAGCTGTAAAAAATCTTAAGATTCTTTAAAATTGTGAAACTAAGATTAGGGAATTTATTGATTATAAATACTTTTTGAAAGGCGACTTAAAAGATTTTTTTAAATATGCTTATCGTAAATATATAATGACACAAAAGTCCTTATCTATTACGGAAACAATATTTTTTAACTGCTGATAAATAAAGAAAAAATATCATAAATTAATTAGTTAATTAATTATTTTATTTATAGCATTATATTTGCGTTGAATTTTCTTTTAGGATTACATTAGAATTAAATTTTTTTTAATCTACATGTAATATTTTCTTTGAAGAAGTGTGAGGCGGCAGCCACATTTTAGGATCTTAGAAGAAATGATCTAACAATAGTTATTTATAATCCCTTATGTATTACGAAACAAATTTTAATCTGGACCGAAGTATGAAAAATAACTCATTACTTAATGTGGTTTTCTTCTCTTTTATTAATATTGATAAGAGTTTACCATCTATATGATAAAGAAATACCATGTCCCCCTGACGTCATAGTGACGGTGGCAACGATGAAAGCATTTGTCTACATATTTTTGCTTTAATTTTTTTCTCCTAACAACGCAAATTTTTCTAAGATATTTCTGATATCTTAGAAATTGATCATTCCAATTTGCGTCAGAATTTCAGGTATTCTCATTTCAGATGCAAAAGAATTGAACCACGTTTTGTATTTTCATATAAATGTGATATAATCTTTGTTTATTGTCGTTTGTTACTCGATGTATTGGATAGCCTTTTCTTGATTCGCATGTAATGAAAATTTACTTAAAACACTAATTTTGGCAGATTTTTTTTAAAGATATTTTGTTTTTATATTAAACTGAAAAACGTTGTTCTATTCATTGGTATCTGAATAAGACTAGATGCGATTTTCAACAGTTTAGGATTGAAGATGATTTTATGCGAATGCGTCAGAAAGTGGAACATAATCCGAAGAGTAACAGTTACATGTCCGTCGACCACTGTACCAGTCAATACATTATAATCATTAATCGTAAATGTCTGCACAAATAATTTTACAGCAACTACGTACGCGTGTACCAATTACGTTAGTACGTGCGCGTGTTGCCAATTTTTAATATTTTGTAACAATAAAAAATTGTGTATAGTTTAAATAATTGTAACTGCACTGAAAAGCATTTCAGCCGTCTAATAGTGATGTAGTAAAGTTATTTTGAACGGCTTAGTTTAAGAGCTACAAGATAATGCATGTACTACCATATAGCATACTGGAAGCGCAAAGGAAACCGCCCATAGACTATACAGTCTTTGGGTGGCTAAACGGCTGAAAATCGCATCTAGTGTTATTTATATACCAGTAAATTAAACGACGTTTTCATTTTATTATAACATTCATTTTAATGTAAAATATCTTTTAAAAAATTTCTGGCGAAACTGGTGTTTTAAATAAATTTTCATTGCATGCGAATCATGGAAAGGTAATCAATACATCGGATACTCTGCAAAAAAAGGGTTGATATTACAGTATAATGCTGACACCCCAGCTTTCAGTATTATACCGTAAAATTAACAGTAATAAACAGTAAAATAAGCAGTAATACACAACCGCGCATGCGCGACAGCGTATTACTGCTTATTTTACTGTTTATTACGGTTAATTTTAAGGTATAATACTGGCAACTGGCATACCAGTATTATACTGTAATATCAACCCTTTTTTTGCAGTGTAACAAACGATACTAGGCAAAGATATATCACATTTATATGAAAATAGAAAACGTGGTTCAATTATTTTGCATCTGAAATGGCAATACCTGAAATTTTGGTGCAAATTGGGATGAACATAAATTCAGAAATATGTTAGAAAAATTTGTTTAGAGAATATACTTAAAGCACAAATATGTAGACAAATGAAATTATGCTTTGTTTTTTAATGACTCTTTACACTTTTCTGAGCATCACGTGAGCAAAAAAAAACGTATTATGCACAAAGACCACAAAGTAAGAGCATTCTATCTTAATAGCGATATGTTGTGTCAGGCGCAAAATGTTTTACACTTTGCCCTGCGTATATCGTGAGTATGCCTTTGACGCGACTCAAACATATTTTCTCAAGCCTGGTTCAAATAAAATGAAATTAAACGTATTTTTCATTGAGATTAGCATTTATATTAAGAATAATCTTGTGTTTTAAGTTCTTATAAAAATACTTTTTTGTAACAGCGACAAATAAACTGTTACTTCCATTGGTTAAAAGTGCTTTGTTATCAAAAACTTTAAGCACTACGATTTTGGAAAGTTCCACAATGTAAGTGTACAAATAGGTGTATGAGGTCCTCTATATAGATTACACACGCCATTTTAACAGGGAACACGTGTTTCAATCCGAACGTACAGTCTGATACATCCATGTTTTTATACTTTTAAGTTTCACGCATTTATTAAACCCTTTATCTGGTTTATTCATCTCTTAAATCTTCTCCCTGGGAGAAACGGGATAATATCGTATACAGTAATATAAATATATATCAGTTCAAATTATACAAAGTTATTAAAATTGATTTCAAACAACTACGGATAATAAGCAAAAACGTATCCATAATGTACTTTTTGCGTATGACTTTGTAAAATAACTATAAATGTAAGAAGCACTGTTTTCAGGGGAAAAGGTTGCTGTTAAAGAATTAAACATATCATAGTTTCGTTCAGTTTGAAAAAAAAAAGTAACATCATTAAAACACACGCTGAACAATTAACACAAGTAGTCTGTAATCTATCCGAAATCTTTTGTGTGTCCCTGTAAAAACTATCAGTTCAATGCACACCATTTTAATAAAGAATTTGCTATAGTGACTTTTGACAACATATTTAAATTTTGCTGCAATCTAAGCATATTTGCGAATATAAAGGTGTGAACAGACAGAAGGACAGAGAGACGAACCGGCGTTGGATAGTGTTAACAAGTTATCGTTCGGGTCAAAGCCATATGTATAAATTAATGTATAGAACCTTTTAAATTTTACTCCATAACTTATTACGTAAATACATTTCGGTACTATTTTGATTTATACATATTTTTCTAGAATTGAAGACCAATAACAACCAAATGAAAAACAGAAGAATCCCTGAAAATACTTGAAGATTTTATATACTACATTCTAAGTTCTCCAATAGATGATATTTTTCAAAACTCAATTGCAAGAAAACTCAAAATACTCCATTCTACTTCCTTTCCAAAATAATAAAATCAATTCGAACGGCTCTAATGCACATTTTTTAGTAATTTATGAGAACAAGTTATCTGAACCTTTACCATTTCAAAGAGTCGTGTGATAAATGGCGTTTCTCTCTCATATATTTGGACTGTCCAAATAGTTTCTGAGGAGCAGATATATGGCGTTGAGGTAAGACTGAAACCAACTCAGGATCTCATCAAAAATGCCCTAGTGCACTCTAGGGAGGTATCACTCACAGCTCCAACACTCCAACTGACATTCACCGCAACTTGGAGGCCTCTTTCCTTGAAAGAGGAGATTATTTTTTATTTTTCTTTCCCACGTGTATTTCAGTGTACTGAAAAGGTAAGGAAGCTATTATGGGTCTTTTCTGGACCATACGCACCGCTAGATTTGCAAATGACTCGAAGAAAATGGATATTAGAGAGCTACGCACACAGTGGGGATACTTAAATAAATGATTCATATTACTTTCATAAGCGTCAAAAATTTCACTGTTAAGTTAAATAATGGGCAAAGAGATTATTTTAGTATTAAATCTGCGTGATATTTTTTAGAAGGAAGATATGGATTTGTAATTAACTTAATAAGTACTAAATAGGTTTTTTTTTTAAAAGTATTTTAACCAAATATGCTTTGGAACTTGATTACACTACATTAATTTTACCACAATTATTCTAATTGGTAAAAAAATCATACGTAAATATTACTATTCAAAAATAGTGGCAGCATTATGAATTTTAAAAAGCCGCCAAACTGATTACACTGATATACATAGTTTCTTATATGCCATTTGTAAGACCACGGATAGTGCAAATGTGTTTGTGCAAAGTGTATTTTCATTGTGCGTGTTCTCACAACTAAATTAATAAATAAAGTATAATTTTAGAGGGTAGAAAATTTTCAGATATGATTTTATTTCTTTACTTGAGGAACCTTAGATCACTCGAAAAAAAAAAAGGGAGATTAGAAGCCTACTTATATTAGTCTGGGTGCTACATGATAGAAATAAGACAAAAACTGTAAATCGTGATAAGAATATCGTGATTGGTCAATATCTACTTTATATTAATAAAATGCATATAAGAAACAAGGAAATTATTATGGGTCTTTTCTGGACCATACGCACTGCTAGATCTGCAGATGACTTGAAGAAAATGGAGATTAGAGAGCTACGCACACATTGGCGATATTTAAACAGATGATTGATATTACTTTCAAAATGATTAAAAATTTCACGGTAATGTTAAATAATGGATAATGAGGTTATTTGAGTATTAAATCTATACTTGATGATATTTAGAAGGCATAGAATGTATTTTTAATTAACTTAATAAATACGCAACTTAATAAGCTAAATACGTTTTTTTAAACATTTTAATTAATTATGTTTTGAGGCTAGGCTATGTGGTAAAGTTTAATACTAGAGGGTACAAAAATTTTAGAAATGATTATTATTATTATTATTATTATTATTTTTTTTTTTACTTGAGAAGCTTAGAAGTCTCAGATATTTTGGTAATTTGATCAGATAACTATTCTTTGTTTATCCCCTTGCCTGCATCAGATGAATTCTTTAAAAATAATTAATTTTATAATTTATCAAAATCACATACATAAATTTAATAAAATGCAACGATTTTTTAATTAATCTAAAATAACGGGATTAATACTGAATAAAACTAATTTAATTTAAAAATAATTGACATTATTTAGAAATCGAAAAAGTTAAAAGTACAATTTTATTCTTTTACAAACTATTAACATTTTCAAAAAATCGGGAAAAGTCATTTTGAAATTTAAGAATGATATTCAGAAATAAATGTTTTCATTATTAGTTTTCATAAATTGTAAAAATTTAATATTAGGTCAATGGATAAATGGAGAATATGAATAAGTAAAAATTAGCTGGTGCATGCCAGTGTTGCGAGATTGGAGATTTTTTTATTCAAAATATCTCCTATTTTTTCCGACTAGTAATCTTCGCTTTACTTAATCACGGAATGTTTGGTATTATATAAAGTAAAAAATACTATTCTGAAATAGTAAAATGTATATTTCAAATAATAGTATTTTATTTCGAAAGTTGAACAATGGCTAAACTAATTTCTTTAAAACTTCATATATAGATGGGTTATAAAGAATATTAGAATACAAGTTAGAGTATTTAATTTAAACAAATAGTTTTAAACAAATTTCAGAACTTTAGTATTTGAATACTGAATTGATATTTTTCATATAAGAATAATTTTTGGTGTACCTGTTTGAAGTTTAAACAAATATATAAATGTAAAAAAATGTGTAAAGTTTTGCAATAAAAAATAATTTTTACCTATGTCTCTGTACACCGCTAAGTTTTTTCTGTAACCCAGGGGCTCCAGATTGAATATCCTGGTATGAATAAAGCACAAAAAGAAACGCAGAGGAATAAACGTGTTTAACATATGTTTAATCGAGATTTACTTTAAAAATAAAAGCTTTAAAAAATTTAATAACTTTTTAAATTTTTATTAAAATGGTTTATTAACATACATTTTAAACATATTGTAACAAATTACTAAAATAGTATATTAAAATATGCTTTATCAAATTTATTGTTATAGTTATCCTATGATTTTGAACATTTAAAATGTAATTTTACTTACCCATCATACGTAGCATAGGGTAAGTCTTGTAATCGTTTTGAAAATCGAAAAATTTTTTTGACGGATTTACACGTTTCAGACACTGGAGATTCCGAAAAACATATTTTTAGAAAAAAAATTTTGCCGTCCGTCTGTGTGTCTGTGTGTGTGTCTGTAAACGCTCTATCTCCCGAAAAAATTGAGATAGAGACTTGCAATTTGGTATGTACTTAGTACGTAATAATGGGAAGAAGCCTATTTCATTTCAATAACCTCGATTAACCGGAACAATTTTTTTCGGACTCTCGAAATATTCGTTCTGATGAAAGGTATATAAAAATTTTCGAAATTGTTTATTTTAAGAAATGAATATAAAAGATAATAAAAAAACATAAATTTTGAATAAAGCATGAAGTCGATCGGATAATTAGTTGCCGAGATATTTGGAATCCTATTTTCCACACTCTTCGATTTTTCATGACCCTGTATTTCATCCAAATTTCACTTCAAAGATATATTTTAATTGGAAATTTGACGCTTAATCACATGCAATAAATCGCTAGTTAATAGGATTATTATTTTTGGAGTTATAAGGAAAAACCTCTTTCAAGCAATTCAGTAATCGAGCCTTTAAAGTTTGTGACGTCATCAAGCCACGATTTTATTTGAATTGCAATGCATTTTATAAGTAGTTTACACATTTTTATTTTAATATTTTACATTATGCATATCCATGATGGGTAAGTATTACGGTGGCCCCCAACGACTAGTTTAATAATAAAAAAGTAAATAAAAAATTAATAAACGACTTCAAGGGTTCTTTAAAAGGACTTTCTTACCGTTGTGTTTTTTTAGCAACCCTGTATTGTTATCCACATACCCGCCTTGGGCCCGAAAATTGTATCTGAATTCAACCAGAAATCCTAAATAAAAGAAAATTCATCCATATTTTAATGCAATTAAGATACACTATAATTAACAGCAAGTAAAATAACAGCAATATAACAGCTAAAGATACACTATAATTAACACCAAATAGTATATATATTATGCACCATATATATTATGCATATATAAATATATATTACGGTAAATTTTTACGGAAGCGTGAAAAAAAGACGGACAGTAAAATATATAATTTTTTTTAGATTCTAATGATATTGAAACGAGAAAATCTGAAATTATTATTATTAGAGATTATTATCATTAGAAAGAGCTTTCTAATAATAATAATAATAAAATATATGAAAATCACACCATCCATTCAAAAGTTATGCGTTGACATACACTTAAAAAAAAACGATTTGTAAAGTTTTCTTTCTTTAGAAGTTGGATAAAAAAGGAATAATTGAAATAATAATAAAAAATTAGTCTTTATTTCCTATATATAGCTATTTATATAGCTATAGAGCTTTTTCAAAAATATTTCACTCAGTTTTCATGCTTAATGTTCCTTCACACTTAGACTCGACACTCGGAAACGCAACAATGCACTAGAAATGCAAATATGTATTTTTTTTTAAGTTAAGCCCACTTCATAATACAGCTCTTTCATAAATAAAAACATCCTACAAAGTACATACACTTTAAAGTAAAAATATATATATAAATAAAATACATCATTTATCAGAGCTAATCCTTGTAACTAATCGAAAATAACATTTCGTACATATTCTGTAAAATTCACTTTCATTCAGTTTAGAATATTAAATGTTTAAAAACTGTAAACTACAAAAATAAGATTAAAGAATGTTGAATTAAAAGCATTTACCTTTGAGCAAAAAGGCATTTAAAAATTCTAATTCCATAAAAATAACTACTTTGAACTGTTTATTCCATTTAAAAGTCACTTTCATATGTCTTTCTTTCAAGTTTTTTCTTCATAATACTTATTTCAGACAAATGCTTTTAAATTACTCTCTTAGTTTTTACCATCAGTATTTCCTCTTAAGCGAATTACAGTCCATTTATCTTGCCAGATCCATTTAATTTTTGGCATTTACAAGTAACAATAAAATTCAAGTTCGCTTTTCTGATAAGACTTTTATTTGAACATGAGTTGAATCAATTAATAAAAGTCATAGAAATAATGCATGTAACACTGACTTTTATAGTAATTTAGATAAGTTTAGTAAAATATTAGTTATTTTAACGAACAGCGCAATGCAGTGTCTGTACAGCAATATATAAGCAGAGGAAAATATTGACCACAGTGTTTAGAGAAAATTAGAGGAGAGAACTAATCCTCAAAATCTAATTTATTTGAACCGATTAATAGCAGACATTATTCTCAATCGATTGGTATCGGTATCTTATTTTAGGAGGATTTTGGACTGAATTAATAAAAGGTGTTTAAATATGTCCCAAGATTGTATCTGCAACCATTTCTGGTAGTTCTTAAACATCTATTATGAATTTTAGACAGGTTATCCATACTAGATATGCAAATGAAACTTCAGATTGGAGAGGCATAAGTCACGATAGAGAGAAATGAGAGTATTTTATTGCGAACAGAGGAAACAGAATTTTTAAGGAAAGATTCAAGAGGTTTGGAAGCTCCATGCGACCTTACTTCTTATGTTAAGAATATGTTTTCTGATGGTAAGTCTTTTATCAAGGATAACCGCTATGTATTTGGTGTCATCTTTCCGAGGGAGGGTAGTGCTGTTAAGGATTAGTCTACTGGGGTAAAAGAAAGTTCTAGACAAATAAATAGCAGCAGTTTTGGATTAATTACTTTCAACGGGCCAAGGTTACACCAGTCCATGAACATGTCAAGGTGTCTTTGCATGTTTCTGTATAAAAAATAAGGGTGATGTGCTGAGGTGGTATCGCCCGCATATAATGTAGGTTAACACTGTACGTGGTATATCGTTAAAAAAAAAGTTCAAAAACAAGCTTCGGTCCAATAACCGAATGCCGGAGGATGCCTGAAATGATAAATTGGAGTGTAGATAAGGTGTAATTAATGGGGACGGAGAAAGTACATTAAATTTAATAATTACTGTTTATTAATTAATGAACTCTTACTACCCCTAATTTTTTCACAATTTTAGTTTAAGTAGATTCGGAAATAGGAGGCGAGGGGGGGGGGGGCATACTTTCACAGTATACTTTCGAAATTTCTGAAAATATAATACCTAAAATTATAACAAATATATTTTTGAGTTCGATGTTACGAGATATTTCGAACGATACCCTACACGATATATAGAAAGAAAGTTTTTTTTTTTCAATTAATTTCATTAATATCTCGGCTAATTATTGAAATTTTTTTATTATTGAAATATCCTTCGATTATTCTTCGTCGATAAATGCCTTGAGCGCCCGTCAACCCCCTACCCGCTGACCGCCCGAAAGATAAAGTTGTGCGTAACAGAAAAATACTTTTTTCTCAAAAACTATCTTACTTAGGAAAATTGCTATAGTTTTCCAGCAAAGTTTAAATGAACTCCTACTGCCCCTAATTTTTTCGTAATTTTAGTTTCAGTAGATTCGGAAATTGAGGGGGGAGACATGTTTTTGCAATGCATTTTTGACGTTTGATATCTCTGAAAATGCAATATCTAAAATTAAAACAAATATATTTTTAAATTAGATATTACGAGATCTTTCACACGATACCCCACATGATATACTAAAAGAAAACTTTTTTTTCAAGTGACTTAATTAGCCCCTAAACTTTTCCTAAACATATTTGTCAATGGCTAATAATCTGAAAATATGTGGATAAAAAGGCTTTATAACTTTCCAAAGTTTGAACTTTTCATGTTCCATAATTTATGATAAAAAAGACGCGGACAGACAGACACAAGAGTGATCTTATAAAGGTTTCGTTTTTACTTTTTAAGTACCGAATCCTAAAAATGAAATATGCTGTGGATTTCAATAATTCTGCACATTTAAAAGTATCTGGGCAATTCTGTACGATCTAAACGTTTCTGGGCAACTGCCAAATTTTTGCATGCCGAAAGAAAATTTTGGCAACGATTTCTCAGAAATAAGCATCTTTTTTTCAACTTGAAAATCATGATTTTATTCATGTTATTTGTTCATTATTTAGTGATAAAAAATAAAATGCTTCTTGGAGTATAGCAAGAAACGGGAACAGACGAGCATTTCAATTAAAAGATGAATTTATATCCTTTAAGTGAAAGTTGTGGAAAGAACATAAAAAATAAAAATAAAAATGCATATTATGTAGATAATACAACACAAATTGTTTAACTTTTCCTTTTGTAAATCTGCTAAAATAATGAAAAAAATGTGAGCTTTAAAACTGTACACTTAAAGAAACAAAATTTCTGAAAAAAAAAAAACCTTTAAAATATTTTTAAAAAGAAAGAAGAAAGTGTACTTAAAAGCAAAATATTAAAAAAAATACATTTAAATAACAAGGTGAGAAATTAACATTTTAACAGATGAAACATTATGTTCAAGGTGATCCAATCATTTCATAAATGACTCATAAATGAAGGCCAGCAAGGTTTCACTTTCCCTTAGGTACAGTAGGCCCGGGCCTTAGGCCTCATATTTTAGGGTCTCTTAAATATTTTATCACATCTTTTATTTTATCTCAGGAATATTAATGTTATAAATCAAGATAATATTACTGTAATTTGTACTTTTTTTTTTCATTTAATAATGGTACACTTTTACAATGATTAATGTTTTAATGGAAATAATTTTCTGCTTCTATGTATATTATATGTATGCGTGTGCTTGTATATTTATGTAGTGTATATATGTGTATTTGTCATTGAAATACATCATATCCCTCTGTAAACAGTTTGCACAAGAGATGATGTGTATTGGGATCGCAAACTTTACTCTCATGATTCATAAGCTGTTTTTTTCTTCTTTTAAATTTTTAGTCACTTTCATTATTATTATCATCATATTACTTTAAATGTACTATACTAAACAGTTCAATTTATAGATGTAAAAAAGAAAGAAATATTTACCTTGAAAACTTTAAGTAATGTCTTTATTATGAGAAGGAAATTTATCAAATTAATGGATAAATTGTTTTATTTTAAAATTAGAAAGACTAAAACTTGTGGTTCTCCCATTGCATCTTCTGTCCGCCAAGTGAAATACGCTATTTAAAAAAAGAATTAAAAAATGTTAATATGAAATTTTAATCCATTAATTTATTAGAAAATTTAACTTACTAACCTATGTATATTTTAAAGAATTTTTTGGAAATTAGTAGTAAGTTTCTACCCTTATTTTTGAACATCCGTTACTATATAGAATTAATAGGTGTGTTAATTATTAATTTTTTTTATTTCACCAACACTGATTTCATGTGCAATTTTTACAGATTATTTTATTTTTTTATTAAAGGAGTATACATTCCGCGGATTTAGTTTATAAGAACTACCGAAGAATTAACTATGTGAAAGTGTTAATTAAGTGTGTTAATTAACTATATTAAATTATTTTAAAATTTTGGCATAGCGATATTTTTTCGTAAATCCACAAGCATTAGCCATTTCAGTCAACTGAGAGATCGCTGGTCTTTTGCCTGTAAATGTCATTTTTCCTTTACAGTTGTTAGATTGCAGAGTAAGTAAAAAGCACAATGTTTTTATTTCGCGGTGTTTTTCTTGATTTCAATTTAATTTGTTGATTTAAACGGCGGTTTATGTTGCTGCATCATATTATATAAGTTATAATTTTTTAATTAACTTATATATATATATAAATGAAAACACGTGTGAAAAACAAAGGATAAGGCATTATAAAAAGCAATGGAATGGACACTGTAGGAATTATACTTAATAAGATGAAAAAGTAAAAATTGGAAAACTGTGAATATATTATAGAATCTTCAGATAGGCTTTATAAGAATATTCATATATCTATATAATATCCACACAAATTAGGGTGGATCGAAAAGTGTTGGATTTTTTTTTTTCAAAATTACTTTTAGCGCGGGGTGCAAAAGTTGCCTTTTATGCACATTAGTTTACATCTTTTTTTTCAAATTGAAATCCATTTATATCTTCCGGTGCACCAAGCGACCCAAAAATAGTTAAAAATTGAAATTTTTATAAAAATGTATCATTTTTTTGTTTATTGTTTATTTTTAAGTAGCTTTCATTACAAAAAGCTACCTATTGCAGCCGTTCGGAGGAAAGCAATTCCAAAACATTTTGTACATTTTCACCGATCATCACCCCCAGACCCCAAAACCACCCTCAGTTCAAATGTTGATTTATATATATATGTATATCCATATACTTTTATGAAAATTTATAATTATTTTGTTTATTTTATTTTATTTTATTTTTAATTTCATTTGGTGCCGAGTGAGAAAGTTTTGTATTGGGTGTACTACATAATTCTGTAGTTTACATACTTTTTTATCGAAATCAATTAATATCTTCCTGTGCCCCAAGTATAGTTAAAAATTGAAATTTTTAAGAAAATGTGTTAAACATTTTAAATTTACAAAAAATTGTTTACAAATTTGGCAAAGTGTTTAATTAATAAAGTATAAACTTATAAATAAAAATAATTTTAATAATACTTGACGTATAAATTTAAAAATCAAAGCACTAAATCATAAAAAATATAAAAAATTTAACTTACGTGGCAAATTGTTTTTAATTTGGAGATTTACATATTTTTAAAGTTTGTAATACTTTTTGGGATTAAAATGTTTGATGAAGCTATAACTTCTATAAAAACTTGGCAATAATATAATTTTTAAATACACAAAGATGTATCAGAAAAATGATAATTATCAGGTAAGATTAGGTTTCTCTGACTTTTTCATCGGATTATGAATTTTCCATTACACTTCACTTTCCTGGTGAATAAATAAATACCATCTTATAATTTAATTCTGTCAGACAATACGTATTTCCTCAGCATAAAATTCTAAATTGATGCGAAACAATTTCACTCAAAATCAAAGCTGAAATTTGAAACAATAACTTCTACAGAAACTTGGCAATAATACAACCTTTAAACACACGAAGGTGTATCAGCAAAATTATAATTATGAGGATAAATTAGACTTTCTGACTTTTCACTAGACGTATGAACCTTACAAGACACTTCCCAGGCGAATAAACAAATACCATTTTTGAATTTAATACTCTCAGACATTATGTCTTTACTCAGTCATTATGTCTAAAATTTTAAATTGGCGCGAAACAATTTTAATAAAAATCAAAAATTGAAATTTGAAGCAATTATTTCAACACAATCTTCATATACACAAAGTTGTAACAACAACTTTTTTAATATTCAGGAACATGGGTGCCTGTAAAACGAAATCCAGGGAGCGGAAAATTTTTGTAACAGATGTGGTAGGGTTCCTCATCTTTGGTTGTAGTTTTTTTTTAATGGAGAATATAAACATGAGAGTTTTAAAATTAAAACAATATAATTTTTCCAGACCCCTACCTGTTCTTCATGTAAGCCAACTTTTAATACATATCCATAAAAATCAATACAGAAATTTAAGAATTAAAAAAATTTAAATATTCAAAAGAAAATATCTTCCAGCATTTGTCAAAGAGGCGAGTTGAAACAGTACCTTCTTTTATTTTTGTCAAGAGGTGATGGTGGCGGTGTGTGTGTGTGAGAGGGGGGGGGGGGAGGCAGAACTTGCTTAAGGTACATTTTAAACACATGAACTAGAAAATAATCATAGCAAAAAATTGACTTCCACGGGCAGTTCAGATGTGAAGTAGACGCTCCCCTCCCTCCCTCCCTGACAAATACTCTTAATTCTTTTTTCTCTTAGGTTTTAATTAATTTATGTCACTAGTAAAGAATAAATTTTACTATACGTTTATTTATTTATTTATTTATTCAAAATCATCAGAGAGTAAGGAAATTTAGTTAACTAAATTTCAAAATTTCCGGTGCGCATGATCGGGATGCATTAGATTTTACCGACTTTTCTAATCAGACGTATGAATCCTGCATTACACTTTCCAGACGAATAAGCAAATACCATCTTATAATTTAATATTTTCTGACATTGTGCCTTCCCCCAGTAGACGAGGCGCCAGGAAAACAGCAATTTCCACGATGTCCCCCTTAACATCTTATCCATAAAAGTGTCCCCCTCCTTAATATAATGTCGTCACAACATGGCCAGGGGCGGAAAAGCCATTTATCTGCGTAATAAGCATCAGCTGCTGTTAAGAATCCCCCCCTCTCTTTTAGGCTTGATGATCGCTCATCTTTCGGATGGACATTTTCCCCACCTACCCCTTGCCACTGACAACACGATCAAAGTGCTTCATCAATGACTGACCCTCCATCCCACAGGACATATAGATAGGTTTTCAAGCGTCGTTGGCCCTCACGGGAGAGAAAAATCCCCTCTTACAGGGACATATTCTATCACTGATTATAATGAGAAGTCTGCTAAATGTGTTCACAGATCATAGACCAATGCCGACTGAATGACACCCTTGTATTAAAAGATGACGGTCCTATGTAAATATTGCATTCAAAGTTTTAAATATTTTGATTCCTACAAAGAGAACATTATTGATCATTGAAAATATCACTTCTCAACCCCAAATTTTACTCACAAAATTATAATTTCCGAAACGTCAGTGAAGGCTCAGTGAAAACGTTTTGTTTTCCATCTGTTTGTTTGCTTGTTTGTTTGTTTGTTTGTTTGTTTGTCTGTCTGTTTGTCTGTCTGTTTTGCGATAACTGCCGTAAAAAGCGCCCGATTAGGTTGATTTTTTATGGGTATGTTGGTGAGGTACCCGGAATTAGCTGTATAGTTTCTAGTTACATTTGGTTCATTCGTTCGAAAAATATAGAATATTTCGTTTTAAGTCATCATGCTTTCCTATGGGAATGCAGACGACTTTTAAATTTCATTTTTAACTGAAATGAAAATCACATATCTGAATAATGGATTCAAATGTAAAATTACTGATGCTAAATTTTCGATATGGAGGTTTTAAATATATATAATAGCTTTGAAAATTTGCCGATACATTTATCAGAATTTAGAAATTAATTGTTTAAATTATTGAAACATTTTTTGCATCTGTTCGGGAAATATAAAACAATTTTTTTTTTTTTTTTTTTTTTTTTTTTTTTTTTTTTTTTACAAATTTTAAAGTGAGTTTCTTTTTACTTTGCTCTTTAATTTATTAGTTGCTTAGCAACCATATTTCAAAGAATATCAAAATAATAAAATTCAAGTAACTCTGACTATTTTGCTGCAATATTTTATTAGCAAAATAAATTATTTTCGGATGATTTTAGTATTCTATTGACATAAATGAGAATTTATTTTGATACACGTTTATTTTTTTATCTAAAAAGTTACATAAATAAGAAGTTCATAAGAATTGCAGAATATCATTACATAAACCGTGTTTAATTTAACGATTCTAATTTCTGAAACCTCCGAAGTATTTTATATGCCTATAAATATATATGTAACATAAAAAAATTAAATTGCGGGTTCTAACATGCTAAATAATGTGCAAAGTGAGATTAAAAAACAATGACTTTTAGAGCTGACGTTGAGGCTCCTGATCTGTAGATTTACTAGTTTATGTATCGTATAATAATAATAATAATAATAATAATAATAATAATAATAATAATAATAGCAACAAAAGTGAACTGCACATTGAAACGTCTATTCGAAAATAAAATAAACTCAATGATTCCTTCATGTATAAGAATATTGCGAAAATTACATTGCATTTGAATCATTACAGAAAATTCATGTTTGCGTTGTCCGAACTAGATTCAGATGGCCCAAGATACAGGTAAAGGGTTAAAATAAAAAATGCTTGAAATAAAACTTTAGTTTTTGGAAGAACAATTTGTAGTCTTATTCTCCAAATGAAGCATACGTGTGATCGAACACAATAAAAACAAAAACAAAAAGTTAACATGAATAACAACTTCTTTAAAACTAATAACCGACTTTTTTTTGAGTTGAGAAATAGTCCAATTGCTAATTATGAAATTTATTTGAGTTAAATAAAATTAATGTTATTAATTTATTTTAACATAAATTTTTAGTTGAATTTATGTTTATAAATTACTTTAAGTAAAATTTTCGAGAGAGTTTATTTAGTAACAGTTTATATGAAAACAAAGTTATTTTTACATTTACATCTGCAAGTTTCTCCTATAAGTCACGTGGTGAGAGAGTTTGAGGTCAGGCGGATATTGCCTATTTGAGAAAGTGAAAATAAAAGCTAAAATTGTGACATTCGATAAAAATTCAAAAATATAAATAAAAAAATAAATAAAAAGTCAAACAAAATTATGTCACTCACAGATTCTAATCAAAACTGCAGATATATATACTTTTTTCTGGCACAAAAGATAAATCGTCAAATATTGTTTCAATCGCAATCATTAATACTGAAATTTTTTTGAGCATTCCTTTCACGTTTAAATTAGATTTTTTTGTTTAAAATGTTATCTCTCATTATTTTTTTTTTTTTTATTTGTAATGAAATTAGAAAACTTTTATTTTTTATTTTTTGAGGTTTTTTTTATTATTTTCTAACTGATATAGCCGTTTCAATTCATTTAGCAACAATAACATGCCGTCGCCAAGATGAAAAAAAAATGGCCAATGACAACCTTCTCGCCCGAAATGAGAGAAAAATACCAAAATTTATTGTCAAAAATCATTGTTTATATCGGTATATTATACATAGAAATGAGACCGAGAGAATTGCCTATCCAATGGTGTAAACCAGAAAAAAAATCTATCCAGTAGCTTTTTAAATTAGCTCGGACCTACAGACAAACACTTTCAGAGCCTCTTGTTTTATAATATATATGATATGATATATGACATATAGAGCGGTTTTCAAGAGTCGTTAGCCCTCGCGAGATACAACCACCACCCCTCTAACAGGGACGTAATCTATCACAGATTACAATGAGAAATCTGCTAAATATGCGTTCACAGATGATAGGCCAATGACGAACTAGAGGACAGCATACATAACATTCGGATAAAGATCCTATGCAAATACCGTTCTCAATAACCATCCCTCTTATCAATATATAAAATTTATTTATTTCTCACACAAATCTCTGTAGTGAAAATGTATGCTGGAAAAACCATAAAGAAAAAAGTAGTTACTCAAGAAGAGAGATAACTATTTTAACAAAAATTAACCATTTATTAAAATGGACAGTTAATGTAATTTTTATATTAAGCATTTTAGCAAATCTTTCTACTTTGAATCACAACTGTTAACTTAACGATAATTTTAAAACTACGTGTCACATGTCTCTACAAAATCTAATTTTAATATACCACAAAAATCTATATATTTTATCACTTACTACGGCCTACTATTATACTTATAACTTTAATATTAAATCAAAATCCAAATAATAATAAAAGTAATAACAACCCTCTTTCTTTACTATGCATAAAAAATATTCTAAGTGATGTAAGTTTTAACTCAAAACATTTCTTTCAGCATTACGAAACATCCAGATAGAAAATTCCGAAACCAAGGAGAAAACAAAACAAAAAAACAAAAAAACAAAAACAAAAAAAACAAAACAAGGGTAAGTAAAACTTCAAAATTGATATTTAGAAATACTTAGCGCATTTTTTAAAATCATATTAATCGTTTATGATAGAAATTGTTACTTATAGACAATAAATACTACATTCAGCCTTTTTAAATATTTTTCCCACAGAAATGGCTTCTTAATAAACAAAAAGTGCATGAATTTTTAGCAGATAAAGCCAGTTAAGACAAAGAGAAGCCTGCGGCCTGGAATTTATACGGGTTTTCCTTCCTATGCTGTAAAAAAAAAAAAAAAAAAAAAAAAAAATCTATGCGTTAGAAGGCATATATGAATACATAAATACCTGTTTTGATAAATGTGTTTTCTGTTTTTAATCTTATCCTGTTTAAGGTAAGTTAGTAATACAAAATATTTTTAATACTTATTATAAGGTCAGAACAGATTTACAATATCAACAGTACAAAAAAAAAGAAAATAATAATAATAAAATAAAAATAATGATATGCAAATTTGTAAGCCCACAAATTCAGGGAGTCCAGGGCCACGTCCCATTTGGACCATGCTTTAATCAAGCCCAAGAAATAAGGGACTAGTTTTGAGAACAATAATTAATACTTTTCTGCATCAGGTGGAACATACTTGTGATCCTCTCAAAAATAAAGAATGCTAAAATAAAGCAACATAGATATAAAGAATCAATAGCTAAATACACAATAACTATCTTGATTTTTAGCTATATAAGTAGCACTCAAAGCCCTTTTCTTATTAATTATATTCTATTTTATTAAAAAAAGGGACCGATAATGAATTTCTTAAAAATTCATGCCCATTGTTCAATGTGAGTTACTACTTAAACTGCGAAACATATTGATGTCAGCGAAGGATTATTTTTTTTTTTTTAGATTTCTAATGGAATCTATGATTAGAAAATTCTTTAGACGTAATTAGACAATTTAAGAACGTTGATTTAACTACAGTTTTATAAATAAACAAGGACTTACCAGGGATATTAAGTTATGACTTTATCATGCGGTGGGATATTTTTTTTGGTGTAAATTAGGGCGTATCAAAGTTGGTTGCCATATCAAGAAGAAATACGAGATTTTTTTTTCTTTTTAAAGTAAGATGATGGAATAAAATGAAGATTTCATCTCAAAATTTGAAGTGCTGTATTTAAATTAATGTATTTTCTTGTTCATTGTTTGTTCCTACTCAAAGTACCGATGAAACCATTTTTGTAATTTTTTTTTAATTTGTAATCACTGGAAGTCTATTACACTGTAAACATAAAGATGAACAAATCACAGAATGCAGTCTTGAAATATTTTTTTTAATAAATAAAGCAAGAAATAGGAGCAAAAACTTATGCATGCAATATGCAATAAACATAATATAACATATTATTTTAAACAACTGATGCATTTGCAAAGCAGTCATTAAAAATCTTGTTATCTGCAATTAAAATTGATTATTTAAGTATCTTCTACATGTTTAACATTAATCCACATAAACATAAAAAGTTAATAATAAAGTTAAATTTAAAATTGTTGCTCAGAATAATAAGAGATCTGTGTAAATCTTAAACAGCGAATTAATATAACTTAACTTTTCACTATCGCTTTCATTAAATCGGTTATTGGAAGGTGTTTCGCAAAAATTTTTGATTTGAATCAAAGCATACAAAAACGGTAAAAGGTTTCAGCAACATGTGGTTTGAAGTGAAGCTAATATTACGGTAATTAAATGGAACATTGAGCATAATTTGTATTGCACAGTAAATTACACAAAATTTGTGAATCTTTAAATTTACATCGGAAGATCAGTAGTTTACTTTCCTATTAAATCCTTGTTTTATTCAAAGTCTAATTAAAGTCTTTTAAATAGCGTATTTTACGAACGATTAAACTCGATCGACAGATAAATCGTAAGGTTTGTCCGATGTAGTTCCATAATAAAATAAAACGGCTTTTGTTGCAGTTTTTTTTATAGTGAAAATTTCATTATTTTTCTCGCAAGATGCATCATCTTATTCGTTCTCCATATCTGGATGGCTAAAACAGAAACTCCCCGATCGCGAAGTCCCGTGTTCATCTACAGGAAAAACTTAAAGACGCGTATGATTATTCATTGCCTAATATAATTCTCAAAATACGGCTTTGACCATTAGAAAATAGATGTAAAATGCCGATGAGGTGAGTTTTTTAGAAATGTTTCCTTAAAGGTTAAGTATTTAAAAAATTCCTATAAACTTTTAAATTTCCATTTGATGAAATTTTATAATCTTCTTAAAATTTCTTAAAATTTCAGGAGACAATTTTTAAAAACGCTCCTCGTAGGCATATGATGTCTACTTTCTAATAGTGAGAGCTGTATTTTGATAGTTAAATTAAGTAATGCGAAATCAAGTATTTAAGTTTCACCATATGTAACATGGGGTTTCGTGATCGGGGAGTTTCAGTGACTACAGTTAAACATCTATAAGAAAAAAAATTATACACTGATGTCCAAAAATTAAGGGGCAGTGACCGGACACTTTCGATTTCAGACGTTTTGTTGAATATCTACTGAAATTCATGACGAAATGCCCTTGAACTTTGAGGATGTACAGAACATGTTTGACTTCATGTTTTTCAGTGAAGATTTAGTCCCGGGCACAATTAGGGGAGTAATAATAAATTTAATAAAAAAATAATATTTGCAACCCCCCCCCCCCCCCCCAAGAAACAGAAAATGCTGTAAATGGTCCATCATTGTAGAAAATGACTATGTAGGTCCTGTTCAATGTTTATGTGCATTTGTGTAAGAATAACACGCATATTCGTGAAGATGTTAACGTTTCTGTGAAAAATTTAAATGCACTGTAAAAAATGGGTACTCAAAATTGAGTAAAAAGTACTCAATTTTGAATACGTCACATACTCAAAATAGCTCCGATCCAAATGTATTCATTTTTGATCCCATGGATGTATTCAAATATGAACACCTATGTACTCATTTTTGATCCCATGGATGTATTCAAATTAAAAAAATTTTATGTCGTTAAAATAAAATTTATAGGATAAAAAAAAGTTACTTCGCGAGGACAACCTTATAAGGGATATATACATTTCTGCTCATTTTTTTCATTCCTGCGTGAGTTTATAGTAATTAACAAACCCTTGCCCAAGAGAGGAATCGAACCCGCGATGTCCTGTTTATTAACCTGACGACCCAAACCAACGCCCCATGAGGGGACACGCCTCCTTCTCAAATGTTGTTAGTTAGTTTGAAACTCCCCCTCTATCCCTTCCTAACAGTATCTGGCATCTGGCGCCATCTGTTAGGAAGGGATAGAGGTTTTAAATATGTTTTTAAGGATGTACAGTGCCTGTCTATATGTGCTAAAGATTAGAATAATGTCTGAAGTAACAGGTAGTTCGAAGAATTATTAATTAAAAAATGACATTAGAAAAGATCATAGATTGAAATACTAAAATTATAAACTTTGTAAAATTATAATTTATAAAGTAATAAATTTTAGCTTAATTCATAAATTTGTAAGCCAAATCAGTTTAGTTTAATACCAATTTGCATAGCTATAATTTGCAAAGATATTATGTTATGAAACTTTTAAATAACACAATATTGTCTCACGTTAAAAAAGTTAAAATAAATTTTAAAAAAATTAGTGGGAAAAAAAATCATAATTTTGAAGTACTATCAAGAAAAAAAAAAAGATGTGTAAAATGTGAGGGAAAAAAAAAGAGTAAATGTGTTGTAGTGGATCCACTTTGATGAAAATCCCGAACAACCAGATCCACTTTTCATTTCTCTTATTCTTCGTTTTTCCTTCAAATAATAGCTTTTTAGGCTCCGTAATTTCGTCATTACACGTTATGAAATATACAAGTATGTTGGGTTTGATCATATGTTCATATTTGATCCAAAAATACTCATTTCGAAATGAATACATGAACTTACTCATTTTTGAGAATGCACATGTTCATTTTTGATCCAAAAATACTCATTTCGATATGAGTACATGGACTTACTCATTTTTGAGAATGCACATGTTTATTTTTGATCCAAAAATACTCATTTCGAAATGAGTACATGGACTTACTCATTTTTGAGTACTTCATTTTTTACAGTGTATCTTTTGTTTATAGCATTCAGAGTTTTCAACCGAACTTAACACCGCTTTTCGAAAACTTGACAAAGAACAGTATAAATTGTATAATGTAATTAAAAGATGAATATATTGAATATTTGATAAGATATGGGTATTTGTATAAAATAAATTTGAACTGCGCATGCGCGGATTATACCACAGATTTTATTTCCATGATTTGGTAGTCAATTCATAGAGCAACTTATGTAAAATGTCCATTGAAATATCTCGAAAATTCAGAAAGATAGAAGCGATATAGTGAGTTGCTTTCTAAAAGTAGCTCAGGATTATAAGGGATTTTCCCCCAATTTTTCAATCAACTCACTGTATCGACAGTATTTTTCTGAGTTTTCACGATATTTGGCTAGTCTTTTTATCTGAGTTGCTCTGTAGAATTGACTACCAAATCATGACAAAAAATCTTTGCTGTAGTTCGCGCACGCGCAGTTAAAATTTACTTCATACAAATACTCACATCTTATCGAATTATCATTATATATTAATCTTTTAATTGCAGTATACTATTTCTACTGTTATTTGTCAAGTTTTCGGAAAGTGGTGTTAAATTCGGTTGAAAACTCTGTATGCTATAAACAAAAAATGTTTGAATTTTTCACAGAAACGTTACCATCTTCACGAATATACGTGCTATGCTTACACAAATGCACACAAATGTTGAACAGGACCTAAATAGTCATTTACCACAGTGATAAACCATTTTGAACATTTTCTGTTACTTGGGTGATCGAAAATATTATTTTATTATTAAAATTATTATTGACGCCACCCTCCTCCTAATTGGTCTTGCAACTTAATCATCACTGAAAATTATGAAGTCAAGCATATTCTTTATTCTCTTGATGTTCAAGGACAATTCGTAAAAAAATTAACTAGATATTCAACAAAACGCCTAAAATCTAAAGAGTCCAGTCACTGTCCCTTAATTTTTGGACATCAGTGTATAATTCGAATTTTTTATTCCATGAAGAAGTTTTGTATTCCCTGCAGGCAAATGAAGAACTGCTTCCTATAATTGTCTTAATTATTTTTGACAGCTTGAATTTCATAATTGGTAACTTTTTATTTATTTATTTTTCTTCTAGTAATTCAAGATATTGGAGTTTGACTGAATATAAGCGAAGACATATTTTTAACAGGGTTTCTTGTTCGATACTTAGTGGAATTTTTTCTTAAATTAAGCAACTTTTTGTTTTGTGCATAGAACTGTGCGTTTATAAATGATCAGGACCTCTACTGTCAACTGTTTTTTTTATTATTTTGTCTACCATTATTTCAAAACGACAATCTTCGTGGTAAATTTCTACTAATCTTATAAGTAGATTATTATCGTTTATAAAAAGTTTGAGGAAAAATAATAAAAAGATAGTCACCAATGGCAGGTCTGAGTGATACATATTAGTTACATTTCGGCAAAAAAGAAAAGTTGATAAAATGTAGAACTATTAAAGCAATTGCATATTACTTACAGAAACAGTATACGTAATGCAAAATATTTTGGTTTGCCAAGCTAATGAAAAATAACTATTTGTATGAAATATACATTTAACATTAATGAAAATTTCCCCCGCCACCCTGTCCTCTCAATTCCAGGAATAGAAATGCCTGTTTTAGTAATACTATATTCTTGAATCAAGGGTACGAACGGATAAGAGCTATAGTGTATAGGATTAATTATATTATGAATGAACTGTGGCATTTTAATTAATGACGAACCGAGTCACAAGGTTCTTTGCATAAATGATGCATAGCGGCTTTTATAAATTAATTGAAAATATTATAAATATATATATACATAATGAAATGAGGTGTACCTGTACATTGTGTTAAGAAAATATAAGACTGCTTTTATTTTACTAATTTCAATCTAAATAGAATAATTTAATTTAATTTCAAGTAGTGCATAATATAACATGAAATTATTATTAATTGGAAATTATGTTTATATATGATTAAAGATGAGAACTATAGGTAAATAAAAATCTATGCAAAAAAGTGTGCAAAACAGTTGTATAAAATTGTATTTTTTCTATAAATGTTGAATATTTCCGGTATCTTTAGTAACGTTTTTATTTATTTATAATTAATAATGGAATATATTAATCAGCTAGAGAAAAAATTATTTTATAGTGTTGGTTTTAATCGAATAAATCTGAAGATAACTGTGATACTTTAAGTATAGCTCAAAAATCTTGAAATTTGAGTATCTTAAAACTAATGACTTTCCTTAAAGAACAAAGAGAAAACATATGAAACTTATATAGTAATGCCTGTAAATTTCATGCATTTAAGTTTAAAAATGACTTCGTGAATTTTTCAGAAAATTTCGCATTATTGGACGGTGAAAATTAAAATTTAAGAAGACTTATAATTCAAAGCTGTTATTCAAATTTAAAAGCTGTTAGTTTAATGACAGCTTAAAAATTAAAGATTTGCTTTTTATTTAATGAAATTGTCTGAGAAATCTATATTATAGCAACTTAACTACAAAAATATGCTGCAATAAATTACATGCAGTTACAATATTGATATTCCTTATAAATATAAAAATAATCAATCTCTTCTTTACTCAAAGATATATAGCAACAACTTATAATTTTCAAGTGAGAAATATTTCTCCAAAATAACAGGAAATCTTTCGAAAAATTTATTGAGATGTAATACCCCAACAGCAAGAGATATCAGCTAAATTTCGGCCTATTATAAGATTTGTCGGAAAATGAACGGTAATCGTAAAGAGAAATTCACATGCTATCCTCTCGACAATAACTGTCGATTTCTCTAGTTGTAAATCAAAGGCAAACGTCGGCAGTAAATTAGATTAATGCTGAAAATAAATTAATCGACACATACTGTAAGTTGTGTAGTCGACCGATGTTTGTAAACGATCAAAGTTGAATCATTTTACTGTATTATTGTACTCGTATTATTGTCTCCGTAGTAATCCCCCCCCCTCCCTCTGCAGTGAAATGTGTCACATTACATAAACTCACCAATATCCTTCAAGATCTTTATTTCACAACTCCTCAAAAAGCTCTTTTTACGTTTCGACGACAGACCAAACCGCACTTGTAAACAGACAGATGATAATGCAGTGTAAGTGAAAAATACATCCGAAGGAAAATATGTTTCTGAATGAGTATAAATTCTTTATGCACAAATCAGTAAACTTCAATATGTTAAAAATTTACCGGTATAAAAGTGATGTAATAGAAATCTAAAAATTTAAAGGAGTTGCTTTTGTTTTTATAAAATAATAATTACTTATAATCATTCATAATTAAAAATATACTTTGATAAATGGAACTTAATAAATTCATTGATATATTTGTAATAAGTGGTTAGAAAGACTTGCTGTTTTATTTATTTAGATTGACAAATATGCGAAAATATCTGAAATTATAAACTACAAATTATTTGCTCTAAATGCATTCTTTAATTATGAATTAGAAAACACTGAGATAATAAACGAAAAGAGATTGGATTTAGACAGACAAATATGCGAAAACATCCCAAATTATAAACTACATTATTTGCTTTAAATGCATGTTTAAATTATGAATTAGAAAACACTGAGCTAATAAAAGAAAATAGATTGGATTTAGAGATACAAATATGCGAAAATATCCGAAATTATAAACTACAAATTATTTGCTCTAAATGCATTTTTAAATTATGAATTAGAAAACACTGAGCTAATAAAAGAGAATAGATTGAATTTCGATTGACAAATATGCGAAAATATCCGAAATTATAAACTACAAATTATTTGCTCTAAATGCATTTTTAAATTATGAATTACAAAACACTGAGCTAATAAAAGAAAATGCATCACTAGAACTGTAATTAAATGAAATAGGACGTTTTTGATATTTTCTTTTCTAAATGTTATGATGTAAATTGTTTTATACAGAAGTATATCATCTTTCTTTTTCTCTAAATAGAGAGAAATTTAATTTTATGCTTTTTTTTAAATTAAGAAAAATAACTGAACAAAGTATTCATTTAAACAATGATTTAGACATTTAAAAATAAAAATAAAAATCCTCACTTATCATTGTTTCCCAGCTGTAAAATACCTATTCTTTAACTCTTTTTTAAATATCTAAATAATTGTTTCAATGAACACTTTGTTCAGTTATTTTTCTTAACTTAAAAAAAATGCATAAAAATAAATTTCTCTCTATTTAGAGAAAAAAAGATGATTTGCTTCTGTGTAAAAAAATTTGCATCCAAAAATTTAGAAAAAAACTTTTAAAATATCGCATTATTTTTTAAATGTCCTATTTCATTTAATTACAGTTCTAGCGCTGCATTTTCTTAATTCCCAAACTTATCCCTAAGCAATTTCTAAAAAAAAAAATACCTTATTACAGGGTTCGTACGGCTCCTGGAATTTTGCGACCAGGAAATTCTTCGGTACCAGTATTTTATTACAGAAAATCTCTCCTTTAAAAGAAGGCGAAGTTTCGCGAGTTTAACCTAGATTTCTTTTTCGATAAAGGAAATACTGGTGAAACTCCTCGAAAATTCCCTGATCCGTACGAACCTTTTTATTAACTCAGTATTTTCTAATGCATAATTTAAAAAATGCATTTAAAGCAAATAATTTGTAGTTTATAATTTCACATATTTTCTCATATTTGTGTACAATTTTTCCTATATAATATATCTAACTAATCGGCAAAATATCTTATAATATCGCACTGCACTAGACAAAAGTTTACCAAGTGAGCAAATGATGGACAACTAATAGGCAAAAGCCTAAAAACTGATTCAATAGTAGTCAGGATGCAACAGTCAAGAGGGGCTTTGCCGGCCGGATAAAAAGCCTTTTCTGCCAACCCCGGGGAATGAGATTGCCTGGAAGAAAAAGTAGTTGGATTAGGATATTTGGCCAAAGTTCGGCGTAGAATTATTTGCTGTTTGGGATATGAAAGAATAAATACAATTTGGAATGCATCGAATATGCTTTTCTTCAAAATAAAAATTTAGAACCGTGAAAGATAAACAAATAAATCTTTACCTTTCGTGTGAAACTCACACTTTTCTTCTATTTCAGTTAATAAGAACGCATTTTTAACTGTCACGAATTTTGTCTCATACTTTATTCTCCGATATTCAATCTAAATATGTTCCATGTAAATCATTATATCGGGTGTCTTCAAATGGACTGACTTATTTTAAAATTCAATAACTTGCAAACAATGACAGATATTAAAATTTTTTTACAAGAGGGTTATGTAAAATGTCAAGACTTTTTTACCGTGACTCCTGATTGAAGTTCGAATTACCAGAAATAGATGGCGCTGCGAGCAATAGACGTCCAATCTAGGCAGAAGCAGAAATCACTCAGCACTGATGCGGAGGAAGTAGGTTGAATATATGGAGTGGGTTTCATTCGCCAATACAATCCTGCTTAGAATTGGGTCCTAAGAACAAGATTGTATTGTAGAATGAGACCCAATCCATGTATTTGAATTGAACCTTCTTCCTTCGTATCAATGCTGGGTGATTTTAGTTTTGACCTCGATTGGGCGCCTATTGCTTTCAGCGCTAGCTATCGCTGCTATTGAAATTAAAACCGGAAATCGCAGTAAAAAAATTCCTCACATACATTGCTTGCCGACAATAATTTTTTAGTATCTAGCATCGTTTGCAAGTTTTTGAATTTTAAAGTCAGTCAGTCCAGTTTAGGACACTCGGTTGAAGTTCACATTAAAGTCAATGTGTGTGATGACCCATAAATTCTACAGAATTCTTTAACTTAAAATCGTAACACGAAAATCGTATATAAATGTGATATGATTAAACAGCCACTTTCAGGAACAAAATGCGAAGCATGTTACTGCATTTATAAGAGAATTATAAGAGAGATTCTAAGAGATTCTTCTAAGAGAATTTTCCATTGCAGTATACATCATTAAATTATCAAACTCCGACAAATGGGTGTAATAATCCCGAAATGAAGACATCTATTCCATTTTTCTGTCTTTGAATGACGAATAGCCCCATCGACATCATGGCATTGGAAGTCTGTTTAATCTACCAGAAGTAAACGACGACATGTTTGGAAGAGGTGTTCTAAACTTTTCAACACATATTAGTGTCTGATTTTTTGATAAACTTATTAGCAACGAATTGAATCCTTCAAATACTGAGTGGCTTTCAGTAGATGTACTAAGGTAAGTTTGTGTGACATTTTCATATATCAAATTAAAATGATGCGTAAAAGCAGTTGAATTAATATTTTTGTTGAATTAATATATTTAGGATAGTCCACATAGTGATACATTAGTTTCTTTTCTTTGGCTGAGTATTTCATTGTGTATTTCAAATGATAAAAATAGGAAAATTGGGCCTTTATAGAAATTTAATAAAAAAATTGACGTAATAATAGCAGTGTATACTTCAGCAAGGAATAAAGAAATAAGATGAATGGATTAAGTTTTGAATCGAAGAAGTAGGGGGGAGGGGCAACGCAAAAGTGCACTTTCCCATTTTTCTATAAGCATGAAGCTCAAAGTAAATGGTCAGCATTATTGTCTTTAGTTATAATCATTAAATTTTTTAAAAGATATTTTTATTATGGTATAAATATGGATTATTTTATATAATTCCATTATTATTTTTACTTTAAGAAAGGTAAAATAGTGTCATTTCTAACTAACAATAAGCTTAAGGAGAGTTTCTAAAAAGTACTAGAAGTTAAACAAGCTGCCAAGGATGTTAAAACTGGTCGACTGACATGATGTCAGACCAATAGAAAATAGAATATTACTCATTCAACAGTACATGGTCAAATAAAAAGATAGCCTTTTGGGGGCAGTCACTCTAGCTTATCTGCTAAAATGTTGCAGAGTTTAATGATAAAAAGTTTAGTAGCTATGTAATTGTTGAGTATGAGGATAAATTTTTCAGGTACTAATGCTATTATTAAGATACATAAAGAAGTCGAAACAAGCACAATGGTACTGAATGATCTCAAAAGTTGTAAGTAGCCTAGCCAGAATGGTGTGATAAAACATTTTACGAACTGAATAACGTGATAAGATATACCTGTTAACCTTCCAGGGGTTTTTCACATCAACTAAAACGAGAAATTTTATAAAACAAAAGAATTTAATAAATATCAACGTAGAAACAGGAAATATTTCATTAATTTTTCTAGTTGAAATTATGTTTATTTGATTTGAAAAAAAAATAAAAAATCCGGAAGATTGAAAGCTATGACATTTCCACAACTGCACTGAAAAAAAAAAAAATTGTTGATTTTACAGTATAATATTGGCATTCAATATATATTTTTTTTTTGGCAGTGTGTTAAATCCCAGGAATAACTACAGCGTTTCAGGAATTCCTAAGTATAAAAAATTTGGTTTATGTCATAGTTTTGTAGAAAATATAAATATAGTAATAGACATTTTTTTTGTAAAAATGTGCTGCATCCGTTATTCATTTATTAATTCTCTTTTATTAATTGTCAAAGTTAAAAGTGTTTAAAGTGTGAATACTAGGGGGAACTGGGGCACATTGATGCGGTTTTTTTCTAAGAATTTTTTTGGTACCCAGAAAACAAAAAATTCAAGTTATTTTTTCATGTGATGTCAGCAAAACTAGTGTAGTGTGTTATTAACAGGCACAATTGTTGTTTTATATAGTATTTCTGTGTGTAATTAAAAAAAACTAAAAAAAGTCATTTGTATCAATGTGCCCCGTCCCCGGGGTAGATTGATACACTTCATGGGGCACTTTGATACGTATGGGAAAAGTGGTGAAAAAATAACAGCTAATGCATATTTTCCATAGAAAATAAGTTAGCAAACCATTTTATATTTATTCAAAGAAATTCAGATTACCCACAATTTATTTGTAATGAATGTTAAAGCGATCAAAGTCAAAATTAAATGTATATAGAACTGATGTTCCTGCTGTTCCTTGTCTGGTTGTTGACTTGGGCAACTTTGTTATATCTGTCACTTCAACCCCACAATTATCTTCTTTCTCAGGAAAATGAAAAAGTTACCATGTTTTCTGTTCATAAACCCGACAAGATGGTCACCATCATCAATTTTTCGTTTAACTTGGCCTACAAAGTGAATAACCGATCTCTTTTTTGCAAACCGCACTATAACAAAGTCATAATCAACAATATTTTGGTCAGAAGTATCTGCATCTTACATTGTATCATCTTCCAAAGTATCTGCTTCTTCACCTAGCAGGTCACTTAGATTGAAATCATCTGATGTAGAGTCACACCACTGTCCTAAGGGTGTTTCAGATTTATCTGATAAATATAATTCTTCCACCTTCTTTTTCTTCGTCTGTAGCTTCAAAGATTTGGTGTCTTCTATCCCCAGCAGCATTTTTGCGTTTTTCAGTTCTTTTAGTGTGCTGTAGGTTGTTTCTCTTCTTGAACTTTTCTCATGTCGAAAAGCCTTTTTTTTCTCTGGAGAATCAGTTTAAATTCGAGATTTACCAGGCTGCAGTCCTTTTTTTTTGTTAGTTCTACTACCAATAGCTGTTGGGTAAAGTCGTGCGTCTTCAGGAGTTACAGATTTGTTTGAACAAGTAGTTGGCCATGGAGTCTGAGTAGCATCAGCACTTCGTGCAACATTGCTATCTTGTGACTGAGAGACAGTTGAGGGAGTTGCTGAGTCTGTTTGAGAGGGTGTGACAACAACTGTATCAGAGTGAGAATGAGGTATGAAAACTGTGCTGGGAGATAAATCAGAGTCAGGAAATTCCAATCTGTTGAAGGGCACTATGCCTGTCCTCTCAAAACCAGACACAATATTTTCCGGAGTGAATGATTCTAAGTTTCCCAGTTTATCCAACTTTGGAATGTCATAAATTGATAGGTGTTTCCCCGGATTATTCAGGTGCCAATCGTTGAAAGAAATTTTCAGCTTTGCTTTAAAGGGACCAATCACTGCTACGTCCAATGGTTGCAGTTTATGAAAGATGTGTGAGGGGGAATGACAAAAAAATTATTCCATTTGCACGACAGTTGTCAATGGCATCAATAGAAACGTGTGACTCATGATTATCACATAGCAACAGTATATTCAGCAACAGTAGGTTTCAGTAGGTTCATAGCAACAGTAGGTTTTCTATTGACGAATTTGTATGTTGTTTGACGTGCCTCAGAACTATTAAGAACAAATCTGCAGACATCCTCTGCCATTTCATTACCATTCCAACTTTCAGGATACTTACAGAGTAGTTTTTTAGAAATTTCATATGTTAAGGGCCTTATCTGCTTCAGCGTTAGACCGTGATAGAACTCATTGCATTTAACAAGGTATTCATTTAATTGTTTTCCTTGTTTGGTGGTAAGTGCCTGTTGAGAGGAATACTTGGCCCCTTGATTGAGAGGAACCGTGACCCCTGAATCATTCTTCACCATTTCTTGCTTTCATTTTCTCCAGACGATGCTGCAGAGTAGCGGGTTTGGTGTTGAACATGAGTGCAGCTTTCCGGATTGACAAATTTCCCTCTAAAGCAGCTTTCATAGCTTTAGATACGCCATCACGCCATCCTCGTTGGTTTTAGCTATCTCGGTCTTTTTTTTTTTTTTTTTTTTTTTTGTAAGAGCTAATCATAGTGGTAACCATGGAATAAGAAAAATTAAAAATCACTGTTTGCAAAAGTACTATTAAATTTTCTAGTATACAATAATGGAGCTTTTTCACTTCAATAAAAACTAATATATAATTGTTGGTCGGAAATGATTGGATTAAGGAGTATACGAGGAAAATAATAATAAAGATAATGAAAAAATGAACTAAAATGAATATAGGTTGTTAGCAGCTATCATGGGGCACATTGATGCGCATCAATGTGCCCCAAAATAGGCTGTATCAATGTACCCCAAGTAGCCATTTTGAATAATACGAATCTCAAATCCAAAACTTCATAATTTACCTAACAAAAAAGGATGAGGAACTGATAAAGAGTACTTTTACTTACCAGGGGGGGGGGGGGGTATTCTTTCCTGTTAAAAATACTGGAACAGCTGTATAACACAACTGCAATTGTACAACTCAAATTTACTTTTTACCTACAAAAACACTAAATGACCCGTCTCATTTCACCAAACTACTGAATCACGCAAGACGTTCTGTAGGTAGTTGTGTACACTAGCGCCATATTTTGCAGCTGTTGGGAAACTTCCTGTAATGACCTTGTGAGCAGTAGAGGGGGTGTATCAAAGTGCCCCATGCATCAATGTGCCCCAGTTCCCCCTACATGATTCATTATTTATTGATAATGAAGTATTAAGTATACAAATAAATTAATAAAAATATGATGAAATGGCATGCATATAATGCATTGACATATTTAGGATGTCTCATTTAGGTTTTAACTACTGCAAATGTGAGAAAAAAGACCTAAATGTAACAGCGGCTTATTTTTGATAAGATTATAGGTAATAATTCAATTTCTTATAAATAAATTAGTTTTGACTTAAAGAGCATAATAATCAAGAATTTTCTGCTTACATTTGATATGTAAAATATACCCTAAAATGTAATATATGCTAAAATGTAAAATATACCCTAAATGTGACACATTTATGAGAAATCACATCGCATTTAGGCACAATGACCTTACACTAAATTTAATTTCCCCTTCATTCAACGCTGTTACACTGCAAAAAAAAAGTGTTGATTTTAGAGTATAAAACTGGCATCCCAGCTGCCAGTATCATACCGGGGCAGCGTATTACTGCTTATTTTACTGTTTATTACTGTTAATTTTATGGTATAATACTGGCAGCTGAGATGCTAATATTATACTCTAAAATCAACACTTTTTTTTTGCAGTGTATTCAGTTATCATTATTGCAACGGCAGATTACGACAATAGAAATTAAAGATTTACTTAGTTAATTTATGTAAAAGTTCTATTTTTAGCAACGTTAACACTTTGAATATACAATAATAAACTAAATAAATTTACGATATCGTTATTCATTAAAAATATACAAGTAGCCACCCTTTACTTTTTTCTTAGATAACTAGTAACAAGTGGTCATTTTTAAATGACAAATGAAATTCACTGAAGTAATAGAAAATCTTTCATGGATTTATTTTAGCTGTAATGAAAGAAAAATTACAAAATGTAATGCTTCGAATATGTTGGTCTTCAAAATCAATGCCTGTCAGAAAGGTGAAGAATATGTAAATAAATCTTTATATCTCGTGCGAAATTAATTTCGCTTCTTTTATCTCAATTAATTATGTCACATCTCTACCTTTCTCAATTATATTGTTACCGTAATTTTAGTTTCAAACCATAAAAATTTACTTTGTACGAGTGAATTCATAAAAAAACCCTCTCATTTTTAGCAACATTAAATGTATAAATATGCGGTAATAAACTAAATCTAATTTCAATATTTATATTTCTGGGATTAATAACCTGAATATCAATTGTGGAATGCACCGAATATGCTTGTCTTCAAAATCAAAGAGCAAAATAAATCTGTGTAATAAACAAATTTTTATCTCTCATGGGAGATTTACTCCACTTCTTCTATTTGTATTAATTATATCACATTCCTACCTGGCAACTTGTACAATGTAAAGTTTTAATTTATGAAATTGACTTTACACTATATCTAATTTCATCTTAATTCAACGGTGTTATTCAATTATTATCATTACTACATTGTAAATAAAAGGCAGTTCTTTTCTTATTAATCTACGAAAATATGATATAACAACGAATTAAAAATTACAGGGTGGCCAGAATTAAAACACCCTACTCAATATAGTGAACTACTCAGTGTGTAAGCTTCAAATTTTGTGAACATACTATTTTAGGCATATGGAAATGGATTACGTGAAATAAAATTTAGTTCCTGAAACACCGATGGATTACAGGGTGATCAGAATTAAAACGCCTTACTCCGACCTCTCTATATCGTGAACTACTCAGTGTATAAGCTTCAAATTTTGTGCACCATACTATTCAAGGCATGGGGATGCAAACGGATTACGCGAAAAAAAAAATTAGTTCCTGAAACACCGATTGAAGGCGCTGTACAACAGAAAATATAAATTAAAGCCAAAAAAAAAAAAAAAAAACTGTGAATGTGTGGTTTGTACGCATGGGGGGGGGGAGGTTCTTGGATCTTTCTTTTTCAAAGAAGCTACTTGCAATGGTCCTGAGACATGCACTGTGGCGGCCAACAGGTACAAAAGGATGCTCAAAACTTTTGTTGTACCCCATTTGCAACAGCGGGAATGATTTGACTCAATTACCTTTATGCAAGATAGAGCACCTCCACACATTTGATTCTGTGTACAGCAGTTTCTTCGGTAACTTCTCACTAATGACAGAATAATATGTCATGCATTTTTGACAACCTGGCCATCTCGTTCTCAGAATCTTAATCCGTGTAATTGTTAGCGGTAGAGACATTTAAAAAACCTTGTTTAGCGAGCGTGTCTGTTAACCTTTACAGATTTGAAAGAAGGTATATCGCTCTGCACGTGAGAAGTATCTCAATCGATCAGTTACGATCTGCAATTGAACAAGCTGTCCACAGACAGCAGATTTTACATCTTCAAGAAAGGAAACATATTAAGCGCATTCCCTGCGTTGATAAGGTTCTTATCACATGAATGTTTGTACGTTCAAATAAAATGTGTTTACAATGTGTTTTTGTGTTTTTTTATCATATGTCCAGTTGTATAGCGCCATCTATCGGTGATTGCTGAAACTATTTTTTTTTCACTTAATCGAATTCCCCATGTCTTGAATAGTATGTGTACAAAATTTGAATCTTATACACTCAGTATTTCAATATATAGAGAGGTCGGAGTAGGGGTGTTTAAATTCTGGTCATCCGGAACAATAACTTCAATCCGAGTTATCAACGATTCTGAAAAGCGTTCTTTATCTTTAGAAACATAGAAACCAATTCATTTTCGAGATTCAAAGAAACATTTAGCTTTCATTCAAACATTCAAAGTTTCATTTGCTGCCACTGATTTTCGAAAATGTTACCGAGTAGTTTTTATAGTGTATTAATAAAGTTTTCTCAATCCTTGGAATATAGGTTTATTGGATGCTATTAATTCTCAAGAAAACATTTTCATGTTCAACAAACATATTTTACAGACAACCGTGACAAATTAACAACATTAACAGTAACATTAATATTATTTTGTTACTATTGCATGTATAAATTAAATTATGCAGTTAAAAATGTTTTACTTGTCCTAAAAACCAATATTACGGTTTGAGAAAACTTATTAATACACTATGAAAACTACTCGGAAACGTTTCCGAAAATCTGTGGCAACAAAATGAACTTTATTTTTATAAATGCTTCTTTAAATCTCGAAAATGCATTGGTTTATGAGATTTCTAATGATAAAGAACGCTTTTCGGAATCATGGGTAACTTGGAAGATGCTAATGTATACTTTATTATGGTTAAATTATATATTCGTAGATTTTGAATCATTTGTCTTTTTTTTTTGTTGTATACAACGTCAGAATTAAATAATTACTTTTTATTTCGTAAAAGAGTATTTGTGTAAAAAGTCTATTTTTGTAGCGACGCTAACTCTTGGAATTGACTGCAATAAACTAAATCCATTTGCAATACCAGTATTCTTTAAAAATAAAAAAATGGTCTCACTTTTCATTATCTTCAAATAACTTGCAACAACTCATTATTTTTAAGTAATAAAAATGTCTCTCTGAAATAACAGAAAATCTTCAATGAATTTTATTCTGAAAAATGGTTCTGCGTCAATTTGTGGGGCACAATTTATCGCGGCACAATTCATCGCGGAAAAATTCATCCCGAACAATTCATCGCAGCGCCAATTTGTCGCAGAGACAATTCGTCGCGGCGTCAATTCGTCATGGTGTCATTTCGTCGCGACGTCAATTAGTTGCAGCGAAAATGTCTTTGAAGGCTATGATGATTAAAAGTAAAAATATTTTGGTAAAATTATTTAATGATAATTTGTATTTTAGATATAGATAATTATAAGTATTTGTTTATCTTTAATTTAACTTAGAAATGACTTGCTCTATTTCATTAAACTTTCATATTCTCAGAAGGTAAAATCACAAAAATCACATATAAAAAAATTTCCTCTAAAAATCGCCTGAAAAATGATAGTTATAATTCTCTATATATAAAAAAACAAATTATCATTAAATAATTTTACTAAATTATCTTTACTTTTGTGATTATAGCCTTCAAAGACATTTTCGCTGCAACGAATTGACACCACGGCAAATGGACGTCACGAAGAATTGACGCTGTGATAAATTGTACGCGATGAATTGTTCCGCGATGAATTGTGCGCGACGAATTGACGCGACGACACGCTGAAAAATATACTTACAATTTTGGGATGCATCGAATATGTTTGTTTTCGAAATCAATGAATTTCATTGATATTATACGAGAGAATAATTATAAATTTGCATGTATGGGATGTACGCTTGCCATCAACATCAAAGAGCACCGAGATCCAGCAGTTGAAATAAATATAATAATTATCTCAGGTGTGAAATTTATCCCTCTTTTTCTAATTCAATTAATTATGTCATATCTTTCCTCTCGCGAGTATTGTCTCATACCTCTAAGACTTTATTTGGTCCAAATTCTATCGTATAAAGTAAATCTTTAATATTTTAAGTTTACGCTATACCAAAACTAATGTCATCTTAATGTTACCATGCGATTCAATTAATCTTATTGCGGTGCCAGCTTCAAAACTTAGAGATTTACTTAGTATAATGAGTTCGTGTAGAAAATCTATTTCTTAGGAACATGAGATACTGTAAAATCCTGTAATAAATGGAATTCATTTGCAATATTGATATTCCTTAAAAACATAAAAATAATCAACCACTTCTTTACTCTTAAATAAATGGCTCGGATGTAATATGAAGGCATAATTACAATTTGGAATGTCTCGAAGATGGTTGTTTTGAAAATTTAAGGACGTGAAAATCATTTGAGATAAATGAGCAATTTTTTTTTCTCTAGTACGAGATTTATTCATTTTCAACTAGTATATTAATTATACCACATTTCTACTTGCCACGAATAATGTTTCATACATTTTCTCCAGATGTACAATTCTGCAATGTAAATGTCTCATTGCTGAAGTTGACATGATACTTAAATTTAATTTGACCTCTAATTCAACACCATTACTCGATTATCATTCGTTGTTGCAGCATCAACATAAAATTTGTACTAAGGAATTTGTGTAAAAATTATTTTTTAGGAAAGCTAACTCGATTAAGGTACTGCAATAAACTAAATCCATATGAAAAATGGATATTTGTAATATATATATATAAGTCACCATTTTCTTTATTCTCATATAACTAGCAGCAACTTATCATTTATAAGTGACAAATGCAATGAAGTAATAGAAAACCTTTCGTAAAAAATAAACTTGCTTTCAAAATTAGTGCATCATAATCATACAAGAAAAAAATTATCTGTCGTGTGAAATTCACTCCTCTTCCACTATTTTAATTAATTACGTCACATTTCTACATATTACGAGTATTCTCTTATGTTTCTTTTCCCCGATATTCAGTTGTACAAAGTAAATCTTTAATTTTTGATGTTGACGATAAACAAATTTTAAATTTTATGTTAATTCAATGCTATTATTCAATTATCATTCATTATTGAAACGTCTGCAAAGACTTTGTACTAGCAAATTTGCATAAAAATTAATATTTGTTAGCATTGTTAACTGGATTAATACGCTACAATAAACTAAATCCGTTAGTGATATCGATATTCGGTAATCATATAAAAGTAGTCAGTCGCCTTTTCTTCATTCTCAATAACTAGCGACATTTCATATTTTTTAACAACAACTATACATCGAAAGTAATTGAAAATCTTGCACGAATTTGATTCTGGAAGAATAATTACAGTTTTGGAATGCATCGAATAGTGTTGTCTTCAAAATCAAAGAGCGTCAGAATCGTGAAAGATAAATAAGTAAAACTTTATCTCTCGCGCGAAAGATACGCCTCTTCTTCTATTTCAATTAATTATGTCACATCTTTACCTGTCACGAGTATTGTCTCATGCATCTAAGACTCCATTTTGTCTTCATTTATGCTCATCTTAAATCTCCTAGGCAGGAATAAGAAAACTAAAACTTCTCTGGAGTCGAAATCTCCGGGGAACAAAACATTCTAAAAGTAGGATATTTTCATTAGAATATTTGAAAGCCAAATAAATGATACTAATAAAACTTTGGAAAAGCTGGAAAATACTTCCGATACGTTAATTAAGTCTATTCTCTGCGAAGAAACGAGAATATTTCCCTCTTTCAAATACGATTAGAGTTTTTTTACAATCAATTAAATGTTAATTTTTCAACACGCAATAAATAAGTACATGCGTGCGAGGAATTTTAATGCTCTCCTTACCTGATGTTAGTAAATAAATACATACATTCTTTCTAATTTTAAAGGATTTGTTTCCAGTTAATTAACTATGGGAATTCAAAATTGCGTTTTGTTTTTTTCTTTTTATTCAAATTTCAAAAGTGTTAATTGAGTTAAAGGAATTAAAACATAAATATTTTGATAAACAAGCGTGAATGAATTATATTTTAATAGCAGTGGAAAAATAAAATAATAAAAGAAGAGTTGTAAATGCAGAAGTACTTTAAATAAATATTCAAAGGCGAATAAAAAACAGCTTTTATTTAAATAACATGTAATGGTAATGTTAAATAATATAAATTATGTGAAATGTGTTACATATAGTGTATAAAATACATTTTTCTTCTTCTTTTTCTTTTTTTTTTTTGAACTATCAAAATGATTTATTAAGAAAATATTCTGATTTCTGACATCAAAATTTCGCATTCTTTTCAGCTATGATCTCTTGTCAAGTTCATGACAGAGCACAGACACAGACAAATACTCGGACTTCTAACCCGAAGGTTCAATGCTCTAAGGTCCAGGAGGATTACAACACGATTACAATACAATTACAATACAATTGCAATTACAATACATTGTAATTAAAATATAATTACAATATAATTACAATTACTATTCAATAAAATGCAAATACAATACAATATAAATACAGTACAATTATAATTACAATACAATTCAATTGCAATTATAATACAATACAATTACAATACAATGCAATTAAAATATAATTACAATATAATTACTATTACAATTCAATAAAATGCAAATACAATAAATATAAATACAATACAATTATAATTACAATACAATTCAATTGCAATTATAATACAATACAAGTAAAATAATAATTAATACAAGATAAGATAATTACTGCACAAGTGCTTCTGCAATACACGTTTACATATGAATAGAATATCAAATAAAATTATATAGGTACATTAATAGTATAACAATATAAATAATCCCTCTTAGGAAAATTCTAATGCAGATAAGGTTAATTAAAAAGCAATAAATATCATTTAATTAACAAACCTAAAATAAATACATGCAGAAGAACCGACAGCTAAATTAATCTACAAAACGGTATAATATACAGGGTCATTCATAATTCCCTCCAGGGTTTCGAAACGTTATAGTAAAAAAACGAAGACGAATATGAAAAAAAGAAACATATGAAATTATTCCGAAACTATTCAAGTTTTACTTACATACATTACAGGTGTTCTATGTGTGAACCCTTGGTCACACGGCATACATCCATGCGATAGTCCAGTTTCTGCCATACTCCGTTTCTTTAAATTTCCGGTACCACACATGAATTGTTTTGTCAGTTGGTCCCTGTTTTCGATATTTATTACGAAAGGCCCGTTGAACTGACACCACTGATTCAGATTTAAAGAAACGGAGTATGGCAGGAACTGGACTATCGCATGGATGTATGCCGTGTGACCAAGGGTTCACACATAGAACACCTGTAATGTATGTAAGTAAAACTTGAATAGTTTCGGAATAATTTCATATGTTTCTTTTTTTCATGTTCGTCTTCGTTTTTTTACTATAACGTTTCGAAACCCCGGAGGGAATTATGAATGACCCTGTATAATAGATATAAGGTTTATAGGTAGGCAAGGTCCCAAGATTCGAAAGGATTTATTTATTTATTTATTTTTGGTGTGTGTGTGTGGGGGGGGGGGGGGGATTGCGCTACAATATATTAAAATGTTACTATACAACACAGTTATTTATAGGCATATTCACAATACCAAAATTAATAATTCATACACTAAATTTTTGATTGCAACTGTAGTACAATATAAAGAGCATACAGTGAAATAATTAATTATGATACCAATAGTTATTGCAAAATTCAAATAGATGTCATATGATACAACAGCTGCAACACAATAAAAAATGTTTTCCATATTTTGTTTGTCAAGCAGTTATCATTATTTATTACAAAACGATTTTGTTTCATTTCAATGTCATTTTTTATACAATCTAGTATAATTTATTTCTCAGAAGGGAAGTTTTCGAGTATATAAAGGCCAATTTATATGAAAGTAGTATAAGTGAAATTACACACCCATTAATAAATGAATAAAGTAAAAATTGAAAGCTTAGTCACAACAGGAATCTCTTAATAATAATAATAAAGTACAAACAATTACAACATTTTGTATTGAAGAAAAATATGATTAACTAAATAATTTCACAAAAGCATTGGATAGGATTTCTGTAAAATAAATGAACTAAATATTTTGCAACTATTTTTTCGTTTTCAAATATTTTTATGGGACATGTATTGTGAATAAGCAGCTAATTTTTACATATTTTGCTTAGTATTGCTTAGATTATTGCCGGATTTTTTCTATTTTTTTCCCTCAAATAAACCAGAATCTTACCAGCCGATATATATTCCAGAATTTTCCAAAAGCCACAATATAAAATTTTCTCTGCCCTTTTTTCTTATCATTTATTACGCCCCACTGGTGACTGTCACATTCTACTCTTAAAGCCGGTAGACGGGAGGTTCGAACTCCTGTCACCCTCGTCGACCTAACCGTTCGGAATTTTCTGTGGTTTTCTTCGAATCTTGCGCAAGTACCTGTAAGAATCCCTTAGAAAGACCATCACGGACAACAAACCCACCCCTTAGGTATATCCCTCACGCAGATATTCAGCCGTAACAAGCACCAACCAATCAATCGAAACATTTAATTTCACCCGCCTACAGTGGCGGTCAAAAGTTTCCGGCCAGTTAGTTTCTTTGATTTGTTTGTTAGAATGTTTCAGCGAAGAAGAAACTTGGACTATGCAAAAGTTTGGACTATGCAAATAACCTCTGACCACGTGATAATTTTCATTTGCTACTGAAGACACTTGATGTTAAGGGGAGGAGTTCAAAATTCGCGGGTGCAAAAGTTTCCGGCCATTTGTCTTTCGTTAGTCTTTGCTATCGGTAAAGTGTTTTTTTGCCGTGTTTGTTAATTAATCAACATAAATAACGTAGTTGAAATTCAAAAATGAAAAGTTCAACAATTATTGTTCGTAAACGAGTGATTTGTTTGTCGCTAAAGGGCCAATCCTCTCGTGAGATTGCGGCAAAGTTATCAATCGGAAGATCTACAGTGAACGATATTTAAAAAATATATAAAAATGGCCATGGCCTTCAGGACTTGTCACGGTCCGGGAGATCCCGGAAAACGACTATTCGTGTGGACAGAATTATCAAGAGAAAAGCCGTTGATGACCCGCATAAAAATGTCGCTGCAATATCCCGCGATTTACGGAGTGAAAATATTACTGCAATAAGTCGGTCTATCGTGTCAAGACGCTTACGCGACGTAGGACTTTATGGAAGAGTTGGTGCTAAAAAACCTTTCATAAGTAAAAAAAAAACAGAGGGCCCGACTGGCGTTTGCCAAGGAACACAAAGACTGGTCAGGTTGAAAACTGGAAAAAAGTACTATTTTCCGTTGAATCGAAGTTCAACCTTTTTGGAAGTGATGGCAGACACTACGTCCGACGACCTAAAAACAAAAGATATGATTCGAGGTATGTTATTCCTACAATGAAACATGGCGGAGGACACGTTATGCTGTGGGGAGCATTTTCTGGAAAAAGTGTCGGCCCGTTAGTTGAAATCCACGGCAAGATGAATGGTGTAATGTATAAGGATATCTTACAAAATCATTTGCTGCCTTATTGGAGGAAAATTGTGGTCGCAACTATTTGTTTCAGCATGATAACGACCCAAATCATACATGTAAGCTCGTCAAGCAGTGGCTTTCGCACAAAAAGTTCCACTTTTGAAATGGCCAGCCCAATCACCAGATCTGAATCCAATAGAAAATCTTTGGAACGAACTTGACAAACGTTTGCGGAATTATAAATATGCTAATTCAGCAGAAATTTCCAAAAATTTGCAAGAAGAGTGGAAAAAACTTACCATAGACGATCTTCAAACGTTCATTGAATCGATGTCCCGTCGCTCTACCGTAGTACTTATTGCTAAAAGTATGACGACAAAATACTAATTGTAAATGCTGTTGATCACTGTTATTTTCTATTACAACACCATTTTTTTCCAAACTTGCCAAGAGGGCCGGAAACTTTTGAGAACATGCGTTTTCCTTTGCAATTAATTTTGTCAATTAAATTTATTGATATATATTTTTCATTTCATAAATAAGTTCCTAACTATTATTTTAATAAAATGTATAAGTATCACTTTGAGATTCCTCTTCATATGGCTATACTTACAAATTAACCAAAAATTGTATGCTGGCCGGAAACTTTTGACCGCCACTGTACACTATATCCTAAAATGAACAGAACATTTACAATAAACAATGAAAACAATAACATGAAACAATGCGAACAATAACACGAAAAGGCTATTAAAGTTGTTCTTGCAGGAAAGTAATGTGTGAAGGCAGAAATTTCTTTACTACACTTCTTTGTTTTAGTTCCAAGTGTCACCAATAGATGGTACTGCATTGTTTAGAAATATAATACTGCTAAAAAACGAAACAAAAAACTTCCAATTTCAATATGCAAATCATATTTTTAAGTTTCAGCGGCTAAACAGAATAAAGTTTAAGAGATGAGTGAACTTTGAGCCATTTTTACTGGTTAGTGTGAGCATTTTAACAGTACGAGAAAGCGCAGAGCCATCTATCAGTTATATTAGGAACAAAAAATAGGTAGCATTGTAAAGAAACTCTCGACTTTATACATTAATCTCTTTCAAGAATAACTTCAATAACTGCCACTATTTACTTGCTATAGTGTTTTAAATAAGACACCTCCATTTTAGACACCTTGTATATCGAGAAAATTCTTTTTCAATATAATTTTCTTTTTATTATTTTTTATGCTTGTGATATTCGTAAGTTAAAGCCATGGAGAAAACTTTGATAAAAACACTTAAAATACTGACAAAATAAATGTTTCAAATTGTGTAGAAATATTTATACAAGTATAATCATTTCACTCGAATCACTCGCTTATGCTAAAAATCCGATAGGGAATTCAATTGGAGTAGCATCAAATTGCATATGACGCTAGATAGTTTTTTATCAAAACAAAAATTTCATATTTATAAAACTTACTTTATTTTGTGTATATGTGTTCACATATTTTTAAGAAAAAAATAAAATTATACTCCATCAGAAGTCATTCACTTTTACTTGTATAAAAGAATAGGGAAAAGAACATTTAGCAACAACAAAGAAAATCTCAAAGGAGATGGAAGAATATATTTATGCAATCAATAACGGATATATTATGTTTTGCTTGTATCTTATCATCTTAAGTTATAAGAACAATGGCAATCCATCATTCGCTTGACAGGTAAATCGTGTAACATTATCATAAACTTTTAGCAGAAAAAAATCTTGCGTATGGGGCTTTTCTTTTTCTTTTTTTCTTTAAAAACGAAAGAGGAATAAATTTCCCCCAAAATAACTTTTAGATATTTAAGAGTGTATTAATAATATTTTAAACTTAAGGGGTTCTCCATTTTCCAAAAAATGACGAATGTACCAACTTTCCAGTCTTTTGCTTAAAATTACATCCATCCCGTAAGGCATGGTGACGTCACGGCGACGTCACTGCGAAGTCACACTGTGACTTTGTGACCGTCGTCGTGACGTCATGTGACGTAAATGTGAGGTCGTTATGGCCGTTTTCAAGGCTTTCTGTGACCTCACAATGTGACTACTTTGTGAAGTCACGGTGTGACAAATTTGTGAAGAATGTGACATTTGTGACGATTTTGTCTTTAACTTTGTGAAGCAGATATGACATCAGTGACGATGTTGTGAATTCACCCTGTGACTAATTTATAAAAAGTGTGTCGTTTGTGACGATTTTGCCATTAATTTTATGACGAACCCATTTGGGTCCTGTCCAGTGCTGGATGATTTGAATTTATTAAAACCCGACCCAAAGAGTTAGTTGTATTTATTTTACTCTGCATTGGATTTTAGGTAGATTTCGTAAGAGATACTACCTATTTCATTCTCCCCTAGGTTGGAATTTCTGGAAACAATTTTCAGATCAACACCGATCAGTACTCCCAGAACCCAAAACCACCCCACCCCCAGTTCAAAACTTTATATTATATATATATATATATATATATATATATATATGTCACTTTTTTATGGACACGATAACTTCAAAAATTCTGCACAAATATCTTCCAAACTGATACACAAAATCAAGGTGAATAAAATCTCGGTGAAGTTCGTTAATGGGTAAAATCGAACCAAGGTGGGGAAATAGGGGGGGGGGGGGCTTTTTGTGAAAACAGAAAATTCCCCATAACTTCTTAATTGTGATACGTATCGAATCCGTTTAAAGTTATTATTACTCCTGGGGAAAGGGCCGACAATTTATGCATGGCAGTCTTTTGATATAATTAAAAATGGCGTCAAGGAGGGGAAAAATAGAGGTTTGAGAAGAACAAAATCCATAACTTTGTCAATTCACAACCTATCAAACCGCTTAAATTTATCATACATCCTGTTAATATTATCTGCAACTTTTATATTGACAAGTATTTTATAGAACCAACATTTATAGCAAAAAAAAAAAAAATAATTATTATAAATAAATAAATAAAATAAAATAAAATAATAATAATAATAAAATTGCCGGCTCCGACAACTTGACACAGGTAGATTTCGAAGTGGGCGGTCCGAACTGCCGCATCCTGGCAAAAATGTCGTTTATTCTGCAATTCTCAATAAACAGGCGCCCCACGGTCCGCATCTTCGAAATCTACCTGTGCCTGTAGGTCGAGCCGTCAGGGATTTTTAGAGTATTTTGCTGCTTTTCGTGTTAAGGCTGCATGTACCCATCTCACACCGTGGGTTGAATTCACTAGAGATTATTTTCTTTCGAGTTGGATTAACTGATTCTCGTTTTTTTAAGAGATGTTCGAGCTATTATTTGGTACTCGTGGATGTGTCATTGGTACTCGGCATACCTAACTCCAGCCGTGATTTGCAGCGAGTCAGTTTCTGCTAGGTATTACAGATTTTTGTGTACGTCTAGTTCAGGTTGTCTTTTGTTTCTATATGGATTAGGACTGGCTGTACCCCAATCCAATCCGCTAATTAAATTGTCTGCAATTTTTTTATTTGGGTAAAGTTTTGGTCAGGTTAGCAATTTTTTTTTTTTTTTGACAGTTGAGTTTGGGTTGTGTTTTGTTTCAAATGGGTCGGATCCATATTTTATTTCAGATAAAAATATCTCTATTTTTGAATGTGTTATATATTTTTTAATTTGTATTTATTTCATGAAAATAATATTTAACTTATACATATGATTATAGATATTTTTTTCATAACTTATTTTACATATGATTTTAATAACAATTTCTATAATCTTGAAATTCCGGTCGAGCATTATTGGTCAGTAATGGGAACATTCTGTCTTCAGTGTTTGACTTTTCATTTCTGACAGTGTAACTACATATACAAAATGCTATAAATAGTAATTACATTTATAGTATCAATTAAGCTAGTAAATCCGCAGATCAGGGGTCTTAAGCGTCAGTTCCATAGTTTTATATCGAAATCATTTTATGAAGGAATTTAAAACATTCAACCCGCAATTTTATTTGTATCATTTTTTTTATTGCTCATTACTACAAGTAATATATCAAATAGTTTCTGAAAAATTAACTCTTAAGGCTGTTCGTTTGTAAACTTTCCGATTCCCCTCGCTGATGTTAAACATTTGGACTATAGGATTCATTCGTATATTTAAAATCTCTCTCCAGAAAATTAATATTCTTAATTTTGTTTTCTGTGTACACTTCTTAAAGGATGTCTTTTTTTTTTCCTTAGTTATCAAAATATTTCTTAAATATGTGCTTAATTTATAATTATATGTGTTAAAATATGAATTTAATACTTCTCATAAAATTAAGTATATATTTTAGAAATATTTTGATAACTAAGGAAAAAAAAAGAGAGACATAGTTTAAAGCGAGTACACAGAAAAATAGATTATTTAGAAGTTAGTTTCTTTAGAAGTTAGTTCATAGAAGTTAAAAATATTAATTTCTCAAGGAGATATTTTAAATATACGAATGCATCCTTCGCCCATAGATTTAACATTAGCTAGAGCAGGAAGTTCACTGACGAACAGCCTTAAGAATTGTGACGGGAAACACAATTCCATGTATTCTGATACTCCGAAAAATTTTCTCATTACACACACACACACACACACACACACACATATATATATATATATATATATATATATATATATATATACTAATACTTCTAATAATATATATATATATATATCTAATAATATATATATATATTAAACTCTACACAAAATCACTGTCTCAGTAATTTAACAAATGTAATTCTCTAAAATTCAGTATTTTAAATATTTTATCGAAATACATAAAGTATTCATCTTGTGATAATAAAGATTATTAGCTTGAACAATTAAGTTTAAACATAAATATTTTATTAATTATTGATATCCTAATTGGTCAATGTATTTCAAAACGAATATTGTGTTTATTTAGTATAATTCCATTAAGTTCAGATTCGAAACGCATTTATAAAACAATTACCTATTACCAGGCCTGTATTTTGGATGTGTGACGCCCTGTGCAATCAATTATTTAACACCCTCCTTCTTTTACTTATATAAAAATCTATATTTTTAGAATCATTTATTTCAATTTTAAATACTATAAAACATTTAAAATTAACTGAATACACAAAGCATAAAACAAACATGCAAGCTTAAGTTTTAATAATTTTTGCAGAAAACAATAAGTGGTAAATACACAAAAAAATATAACTACAGTTAATCAGCGCTGTTAAAAATATAGCACAAAACTCCACTTTTGTTTAGCAAAAAATATGTTATAGAAATGACAAAAAAAAAAAAAAAAAAAAAAAAAAAAAAACACTTGATTTTTAACAGTACCATTAAAAATCACATATAAACTTCCAATTTTATCTAGCAAAATGTATGATAGAAATACATTTAAAAAAATCACCCCAATTTAATGGAAAATATTTAAAAAATTATATCTTAGAACCATCCTAATTAGTCTGTAAGAAATATGTTTTACAAACTCGATATTTAGTAATCAGTTTACAATACTTACGGAACTCTTCTCATTTTTGCATTTGCGAAAGCATTTATAACTTAGTCGAAATCGAGCATAACAACATCATAAAATAAGAAAAACATCATAAATAGGAATATATTGTTTTATATTATGAATTTAAAATAATAAAAAATGATTTATTTAAAAGAATGTAATTTGTAACTCTTAAGTGCAGACAAATTGAACTTAATTTTAGAATATTTTGTACTTACCAAATCCTTAATGCATATCCCTCTAAAAATTCTTCGTGAGTTACTTTATCCATTTTTAGCAAATTGTTAATGATCTCATATCATATGTAGTTTCCAGCAAGAAATTTTGGAATGCTGATTATAAAAAATCAATGACGGCTCGGCCTACAGGCACAGGTAGAATTCGAAGACACAGACCGTGGGACGCCTGTTTGTTCGGAATTGCAGAAGAAATGACCTTTTTTGGGACCGCCTACTTTTAAATCTACCTGTGTCTGTAGGTGGAGGAATCAGGGATTTTATTTATTTACTTACTTTTTACTGTAAGGGTTGGTAAAACTTGTCAATATGAATGTTGTAGATAATATTAAGTGAATTTTTAATAAATTTAAGCGGATATGATATATTGTAAATTGATAAAAAGTTATGAAACTTTTTCTTCTTAAACTCCTATCCCCCCCCCCCCCCTTGAGGTCATTTTTAATGGTATCGAAAATCTGTCATACATAAATTTTCGGCCCTTTTTCCTAGAAGTAATAATAACTTTAAGCGTATTCGATACGTATGATAATTAAGACATTATGGGTATTTTTCTGTTTTCACAACCCCCCCCCCCTCCCCCGTTGGCTCGATTTTGCCCATTAACGAACTTGACTGAGATTTTATGCCCCTTGATTTTATGTATCAGTTTGGAAGAGATTTGGGGAGAATTATTGAAGTTATCGTGTCCATAAAAAAGTGATATAGATAGCTAGATAAAGTTTTGAACTGGGGGTAGTTTTTGGGTTCTGAGAGTCATGATCGGCGTAGATCTACATAAATTTTCGAGAAATTCCAACACAGAGGAGAATGTAATAGGTAGTATTTCTTAGTAGTACTTTTTAGGTGGTATTTTTTTATAGGTAGTAAATCTACCTAAAAGCAAGATTAGTACTGACTTTTTTTATATGAAGGGGTTTACAAGCTTTTTGACCAGGCCCTGAACCACCCGCTAAAAATAAATTTTAACCGTAACTAAAAACTCTCTTCAACATGCAGATCAGGAAATAGGGGGGTGGACGTAGGCGATCTCCTTTTCTGTTAGAACTTATAATTTTGTTCCTCTACTAAATCTCGTGAATTAATACAACGTTAGCACATTTTAAGAATTTTAAAGATTTTTAATGCTATAATAATGGCTTCAAATATTTCTAAATCATTATATATAATTCATAAATCAATTACTACTCCAAATTAAAAAATAACATTGCAAAATTACTATGATTGGAATTTTCCTAATGAAATGGTAACATATTTTGTAAAAATATTGTGAAAAGTTATTTATTTATAATTTGTTGTTGCTTAGACTAATCTAAACTATCCTGAAATATGATAATTTTTAAATGTAAAGTTTTCAATATTTGTCTTCTTCATATTTTAAATTAATACAAATCTTTAAAATTTCAAAAAATAATGAAAAGTATTCACAGTATATAGGGAAAAAAATAACTTTTATTAGTTTAGCAACCTATTCAATTTTTTATAGAACCACCAGAATACAATAATTTTGAAATAAAACAAGATTTGTGCAGTTGTACTGGAGTTATGCCTAAAAGTATACGTAAACATAAGATACATTTTTTTATTACAGAAAAAGTATTTACAATATGTAAACACTTTTCCTAATTGCCTAACTTTTATGCGTAAATATATACATAATTTTATATATGTATATGAAACTTCTTTTTACCATATAAAAATATTTATGACATGTAAAACAATTTAGAAAATGCACGGTTTTTGCAATTTGATCATTTTCGCTGGAAAAGGAAATTCTCATGCCGTCATAAAAAATATTTTTTTTAAGGAAATTTCTTGAATACCAACATCCTAAACGTATTCAAAGGCGAACAAAATATGAAATTTCAGTTATAATTTAATAATTTCTAATAATAGTCAAGTTAAATCATTATTTAAATTACAAAGATTGTATAAGTATTAAGGGAAAATCAAACATTCCTTAATTCTTTAATGTTCTTATAAAGTTATGAATAGCTGCTATTAGGGTTATTTCAACTTAATTATATTATATAACATGAGCAATTTTTATTACATCTTAAATTTAAAAAATATACTATATGTGTGGATTTGAATACAACTAATGCAAACTTCGCATTTAATGATTAACATATTTCCAAAATATTTTAGTTTAGAATTAAGTAGCAACAAACTATAGATGAATAACTAATTAATTTCCAGATAGATTTATTTAAAAAATAAGTAACAATTAAATTATGCATTTCCAAAAGAAAATTGTATCATTTTTTCTCACAGAATATGCGGGTCAGTAATTTTTAAAGAAATATATGCAGCAATTTATAAATTTAAAAGCATTACTATAGCATTGGAAACACTTTAAAATATTTAAAATGACTTACGTGGAATTAGTTCACACTCTTTATTAGAAAAACATGTTCTACTCAAATGTCCGCAGAAATAAAAAAAATCGTTTGCTTAACGTGTTCTTCCAAGTAGTACTGCGCAGCTTCGTCTGAGCAGACAGGCAGGTGTTTATCGTTTCTGAACTAACAATAACAAAAGAACTTATATGCTGATTATTTTAAATCGGAAAATAGTCTTTCTTTCTTTCCCTTTTTTTTTTCACCAGGTGAATAAGCTATGAAAAATTGCATTTACATGTATATTTTTATTAATTGCAGTTACTCAAAATCACTCCAATTTAATCAAGAATTGTACTAAAAAATGGATTTTATGGCATTTATGAAGTAATTTGTATAGAAATATCAATACTTTTTTACAAATAAATTGATTAAATATGAATTTACTTCATTATATATCATTGAATAAAAAAGCAATATATTTATTGGTGATAGAGGAAGAGATTCTTTTTAAATACAAGACAGTTTTGGTCAAATTGCTAAAGAAAATATGCCAAGTTAACAGCGTCTTTTAGTCCCCTTTTCTCAAAAAAAAAAATAAATAAAAAATAAATAAATAAATATAAATATAAATAAATATAAATATAATGTCTGAAAGTAGTTTACACCCGGACCCCAATCTGTCCTCTATAATTATAAGGCCACATATGACTATAGGGTATTTTGTGTTATCTCTATCTGTGTTACGAAATTAATTAAGGTCCCGTACACTTTCTTGGACCTAGGGTCACTTATAGAGAATCTCTGATAGAGAATATTATCATTTTCGTAGCAGACACTGGTGCTGATGAAGCGTCTGAGGAAGCATACCTCACCCAAGTTTTCATGTTTTAACTTTTTTCTTTATAATTAATGATTTAAACAAAAAAGAATTATAAATAAAACATATTTTTCTCAAGTTTTTAAAACTAACTAAATTGTAAGAGTAAAAATAATAATTAAGTGCATAAAAATGTTATTTAGTATTATCATGACATCAGTGTGTGACAAAACTTTCCACCCCCACAAAAAATTAGATTTCGTTCTGTCAGAGTTGATTGTTTTTGTGATCATATTTGTGTCGTGAAGATGTGACTTGCAGTGACGTCACTGTGATGTCACAAAAATTTTAAATATTGTCAAAAGTACATTTTTTAGGATGAATAATATGTTTTGAAGTGTTCTTGTTTCTTTTTAAAAGTTTTGAAGAAGTTCACATTTTAGTAACAATGTGACGTCACAGAGTGGTGGCATTTTGATCACAGATGTGACGTGACCACTGCGACTCGCAATGACGTCACTGTGACGTCACTGCGACCATGCATGCTATACGGGATAGTACAATCTGACTGAGTGTCGTAAAAATCTAATAATTAAAAATATTCAATACACATTCATTTCTCGGCATTCATAATTCATTTGTCCTATATATAGGACAATGATGAAATATGGGTTCAATTTAGTCAGTTTTGTTCATTTTCAATCTTCACATTTTCTTTAACGCCTTCGCGATAAGAGCTTTTTACACTTCTATTAATTCTGCACCACCAGTTTTTCTTTATTGTAATTATTTCCTTAATTAATCCTGAAAATACGCCATTGCACAAGGCGAAAATTTATTTAGTCAGTTTTGTTCATTTTTCAATATTCATAGTTTCTGTAACGCCTTCGCGATAAGCGCCTTTTACACTTCTATTAATTCTTCACCTCTAGTTTTTCTTTATTGTAATTATTACCTTATTTAATCCTGAAAATACGACATTACACAAGGCGAAAATTTATGTACTAAAGTACTGGTTCATAATTTTTATCTCAATCATACTGATTGGTAACGATATCATACGAATTTAGATTTTCCCAATTGAGGCAAAAGATTCCTGCGAGACTCTTTTTCACTCATTTAGAAAAATATCAATTAGTATAAAATACTGGAGTTTAAATTCAAAGATTTAGTGCATCTTAAACGGCACGTATACGTGCAACTCGTCGCGAGAGGGTTAATTCTCAAAACTTGAGCAGGACGACAATGTGAAATATGGCATCTTGATAGTTTATATCAATTTAACACATTTATAGAACAATGATATAGTAGTACACAACTTTCTCCAAACAGTGTCTGACCAAAAAACCTTTTAAATAGGTGCATTTGAAAATTGAAAATCTGAATTAAAATCTATATTGAATGAAGGTAATATGAAAAAATGAACAATAGTATCTTAAAATTTAAAGAACTACAAATTTATTAGTTAAAAAAATTAAATGAAAAAAATGATGAATTTTAGTTTAGGAAGTCTCTTTAATACTTACAATAGAATTAAACTTTTTAAAGCAATTCTATTAATTGTTTCAAAATAAGTTAAAACATCTCCATATTAAAGAAAAACACTAGCATTAGATGTTCTAATCTAAAAGCAATTGATATATTTTCCCCCTTATGTGGATTATATTTTTATATAATTCGAAGCTCACATAATTAAACTTTACTTGGTAAATTAAATAATTGACTTTAAGTGCTAGCATATATATATGATGAACACAAAATACTCAAGTTGTTAAAATGACTGATGACCTCAAATATATATGCAAATGTATATCAGTGATGAATTTGTGTGCACATGGGATATTTGCATGAATGCTAATGTGTAGTACGTTGAATAAATATGATTAAATGAAATTGTCAAATTGAAATATTCGTAATGTTCCTATAGATAAACATAAAAATAAACTAACTCACATTTTTGCATGTGCTATGATTTCCTTTTATTTTTTTAGTGTTAACTTTTCATTTTCCATGTACAATTTAAAAAATATATATATTATTTTTATATGGGGAATTTATTTTTAACTCTATATATGTTATGGGAACCATGCAAATTAGGTACAACTATATATATATATAATTGAATATTTTAATCAATGGAAAATACTGGTTATTGAAAAATTAAGTTCGTCTTTAAAACAAAATTTATCCAATATGGTTAAAATTAACACAAAACATTTGTTCCAGCAAATTACTAAATTACAAAAAAACTATGTAATAACATATATTGACAAATCTCCTAATAATTATGCAATCATATGTAAAGCTTATTATCACCAACTACTTACATCCTGTATTTCTACTAACAATTCTTTTAAAAAATCTAATGAAACTGTAATTGTAAATAATCGTAAAATTCACAGTTATTATAAATTATTAAATATTAATTCTACTAACTTTAATTATCCTTATTTAGTTCTTATACCCAAATTTCATAAAAATCCAATTAAATTTAGGACTGTAACTATAGGATGCAATACATATAATAATATAGCCAATAAATATCTATTAAAAATTCTCAATCAAATTTATACACTGACAACATCCACTGATAACACACATTGTATAAAAAATAGCTATCAACTCGTCAATATTTTGAAAAATCTTAAATGTGTTAACAATATAATGACATATGATTTCAAAGATCTATTTAATAATATAGATTTATTAGATCTACATAATATTATAAATGCATTATTTTATAAGTATCAACATTCACTTAATTTACCAATTCATATAGATACAGCTTATTTTAAAACTTTAACAAATTTCATTATATATAATAATTATATAATGCATGATAACACGTTATATTTACAGAAAGTCGGTATACCACAAGGGGGATGTACATCTAGTATACTTTCAGACTTATACTTGTATCATTATGAACGTACATTTATTAATAGTAATATACATTTATATCGTTATATTGATGACATTATTTTAATTGCTACTGATCACACTAATATTTCTATATTTCCAGTTGATTATCCTACTAATTTAGAATTAACGGAAAACCTCCTTTCTAACAATATTATTAACTTTTTAGATCTTAATATTACACTAAAAGATAACAAAACAATAATAGATCTATTTGATAAACGTAAAGAATTTAAATTTAAAGTTAATTCATTTACTAATTTTAAATCATGTCTTCATAATTCTGTATATCGTAATATACTCCTTAATCATATTTATAGAATAAAAAGTTTATGTTCCTCTCAACTTATTAACAAAAATATTAAAAAACTTATCTTTGACGCATTACAACATGGTTTTCCAAAAAAATTCATTTATTCCTTAATATATAGTTAGTTCCTATTTGATCTTTACAACCAAATTAACACATGCGTTTAAAAAATGTATAAAAAAATCATATAATCTTATAAATATTTACAAAAAAAAAAAAAAAAAAAAAAGAAAAGAAAATTATAATAGGACGGTTGGGTGGGTAGACGTTGGATTGAGGAGGTGTGTGGCGGCGTTGTATGGAAAAATACGCGTGGTTAATTTATATATTAAAAAAAAAAAAAAAAAAAAAAAAAAAAATGGGGGCATTTTGATTTACACAATTGTTTGATCATACACATTTTATAATGGACTGCGATGTGTTATTCTTATGTATATTAATTTAGTTAGATTTACTTATTCATTATTTAATTATTTTAAATGAATTTATATTCATTAATATTAAGAATGTATTTGATCTAATGATTTGGATTAATACCTTTGGTGGACAATATCATATCTACTTCTAAGATAATGTTTACTTTTATACAGTTTTGATATAATATGTTTTAATTTTATTTAGTGTTTTTATTTAATTTAACTTTGTTTAAAGCCACATTTTTGTGACTATTTCATTTCAATATTTACTCAATATTAATTTTAAATTCTTTGATTCTTAATTCAAATCTTTAGTATTTTAATTTAATTTATTTTAAATGATGTTGCATTTTTAGTACAGTTATTTAATCGTTGTTGACATTTAATGATACATTTTTAATGTTGCATTAATTATTAATTTTTCAATATTACTACTTTTTTATAACATAGTGTTATTAATTTATACATCCATTACTTAGATATTATTCAACTTTCTATTTATTAATTAATTTCATTTATTTATTATTTAACTAATGGCTATCATTAAGATAGTAATTTGGTTTAATTATTAAAAACTAATTTCCATCCATACTTTATATTTACTTTTACCACTAGAGGGCAGCACTATTTTAAGTTGTTTTTTTATTATTAATTTTTCCATCTTAATACTTATTTATAACATAGTATTATACATTAATACATCCTTTAATGTAATTCGATTTTCTATTTATTAATTAATTTCATTTATTTATTATTTAACTAATTGGTATCAATTAAGTTAATAATTTGGTTGATTTATGAAACATTTATTTCCATCCTATTCCTTCGATTCAGATTATATCCACTTTTTTTTTTTACTAATAGATGGCAGCACTAATGTTCCTGTTTATTTTATAATCCATTATATTTTAACATTATTTCTGGCATCACTGCAAAGCAATTTATATTTCTAAGCAATTTATATTTCTAAATTGGCAACATGATATGATTTTTTATGCAATTCATTCCCCAGTCATGTTGGAGTTTTCATGATGGTTCATGAACTGCAAGGTATCTTATTTATATCTCTATTCATCTTTATGGATTTTTTTTATAAGTATGGTTTCTTTCCTTTTTTATATTGTATTTTATTTTTTATTTTATCACTGATTTGAATCATTGTATTTGAGATGTAGTCCCAATATCATATTTTTTAGCAATGTTTGGCTAATATGAAGATGAAACATCTCATTTTATTTGTGGTATTTAGGCAATTGGGACTTGATAATTCTGTCTAAATTCCACAAATTTAATTTCATTTAATTCATTTAATTCCATTGATTCAATTTTTATTTAATTTCTTATTCTTTCAATGTTTTTTGATTCCATATTAAGTGTGTTGGGGAATCTTTCATTGTCAATTAATTATTTCATACTTAATTATTTCATGGTTTAAGTTGGTGTTATGATAATGTTTCATTTATGGTTATATATATATATATATATATATATATATATATATATATATATATATATATATATATAATGATTCCAATGTCAACGAACAGAAACAAAACACGAAACACAGAACAAAATAAAATAAATAAATAAATAAAATGAAATAAAATAAAATAAAATAAAAAAGGGGAAGTCAACAAAAAACATATTAAAGATACGAAGTAATACATGCATATCTATCTTTCTATCTATCTATCTATATGTTTTTTTTCCTCTTGTATCTTCATTTTATTTCTTAATTCAATGCATTACTACGTCAGTGGTAGACTTTACGTAACTATTTGCTATTATATGAAATAATGCATTTTTTGCGACACGTGGGTGTTCTTGCCGACTCAAGATGAAACAATCACCTGTCGGTTTTTTTTTCAGTTACCATCATCATATGATTTCTGTAGTTCACTTTTGTTCTAATTTATGATTAAATGCGTTTATATTTTTGTTTGGCATCGTCTAATCTTAAAATATGTTTATAATTTACTTAATACATTAAGGTTTCTTAGTAGGTTTTATTTATTAAGATGTTTTCTCCATATTTACATATTGTGTACTATAACGATTAATGTAAACAATTATTATGTCATCTTTAAATTAGAGATTCGATTTTGTTATAGAAATTTGTAAATTATTTTTATGTCAAAGATATATATATATATATATATATATATATATATATATATATATATATATATAACTTTAAGTAAAATTTAACCATTGAAACATAAGAAACTGACCGCATACATTGAAATCTCGATACCAAAGAGCCCTGTCAAATTACAAATTAAAATTGTAGTCCTAAAAAATGCAACATTATTAATTCAAATTAAGAAGAAAAAAATAAATAAATAAGGAATGAAATAAAAACTACACGAGGATAAACACAAATGAAAGCTTATAAAGTAATTTACTTTTTCAAGGGCAAGAAAATCACATTTATAAGCAAAGAACGATTGTTTTCTGTATATGACACCAGCTTTTGCTAAACATCGTGCCATATCTTGCCCGAACAATCGTTGAAACAATATTGAATAACAAGACCTTTTTACAATGGAATATTATAAATTATACATACAATTTGAAAAGGAGTGGGAAAAAGAAGAAAAAAAATCATATATTACTTACATTAATAATATACCATATATATATATATATATAATCAAGTAATTGGCTTAGAAATGTACAGTTTGGAAGAATATTCTTCTCATGGTCGCATTTGGTATGATTTATTTAATTTATGAATGTTAACATGAACTTATGCCGATGAGAGTAAAGGTCTTGAAAAGTCCTCTTTTAGTACTAATGGCTTTAAATGTCTGAATTGAACAATCTCTCTCCTTTTAAGGCTTGTTTCAGGTGCAGGAACATAGAAAGAAGTCTGCTAGAGCAAGATCAGGTAAGTGCGGTAAATGATCAAAGGCTACAACTCTTCTGCAAGCCAAAAAACAGTTTCGTGGTGGAACAAAAATGTGGCTGGGCAAATTAAAAAGCATGTAAAAAGTGTTCTCCATGGAGGTCCAACCAAAGAAGGGCTTTGGCCGCAATTTTTATAAACTGTACCGCTGTTGTAAAATTTGCATTGGAAGCGGCCGATTTTATTTCGATTACTTTGGGGGAATATAAAGTGTTTTCTCTGATTTAGGAAAGACCCTTTTGTTTATGGTACACATTCACCAAATTTTAATTCCGTACCTTGTACATACCTTAAGCAAAATTGTAACTGAATAACTAACATAAGATTAATAATTTCTCTATTTTCTTGTTTCGGCACAATATCATAACAGTAATTATATACAATCTTATGAGGAATAACACAGTAAAAAAATGGTGTTTAAAAATACAAAGCGTAAAAAATACGTATGATTAAATTTTTAAGGTGTTTTTTAATTGTTAATGAATTAAATACATTTGTGAAGTCGTTAGAATATGCCTTTGTAGCTACTGAAAACGTAATCAAAGTTTGGTTTCATAAAAACTAAATGATAGGGCCATTTTTAAGAATTAATTGGAATATGTTAATATTGCGACAGTGAATAAAATGTTTGTGGAAAATCTATTATGGAATTAATCATAAATAAATAGGGAATATGAGGTTCTGATAATAAATAAAAAATAATAAACCAACACTGCATGTTGCACATGGATGACTCTTGTAAATTGTCACAATTACATGTCTTTACTTCCCTTTTACTTTATTTGATATGATGAATGAACAATTTGTATGCATAAATACATCCATTTGAGAAGAAACATATATCTGTGCAATATTACTTACATTTACAGAAATGACATTAAAAAGATTTATTTTTTTAGCATGTAATTGGCATTATAAGAATTTTTAAAATGCCCACAATATGCCTGCATATATATATATATATGTGTGTGTGTGTGTGTGTGTGTTATCATTCAAGAAGTATTATTCAGAAAAGTGTCTTTTACTATATAACAGGGGATACAAGATCTTCCGGGATTGTAAGATACATGTTATGTATATTATTTATTTATTGAAGAAGTTTTAATTTTGTTGCCGAATATAAGCCGGAAACAAATTCTGAACTATTTCTATTGTTTTAAACGCAAACAGTTAAATCAATCTTATGTAATCGGTCAACCGGGGATTTTATAATTTAGTTTACATTAGATAATGCATTACGACATTTAACTAAATGGCTTAAAACAATTTGTAAAAAAAAATATTTTTGAACTGCACTCTGAGTTTGGAGCAATCAAGAAACGTTCTCAGAAAATTGAAAATTTCATTCGTTGGTTACAAATTTTTGTACGAGACAATATAAAATTTTACCAAACGTGTATACACCATCGTTATCCAAAAAGAATAGTTGCATAAGCCTATTCCTTACATAAATATGTTTGTCTAAATAAACATTCATTTTTAACGTAAAATGTTTCTTTTTTTTTTATCTTACATATAAAATTTAATTAATAATGTTAAAAACACTCTAATATAAGCACCAATTTTGCACGCTTTATTTATCCCGAATACTGTTCGTGACAACAATAACCGCGATAATCTAGATATTCCTGCACATTAAAGAAATACGCGAATTATTAATTAACACTTTAAACGAATATACTTATAATCTATATGTTCACGGATTGATTGATGATTTAGATGAAACGTTGTAATAGCTCCAGTAAAGCTTTTATCTTGCGAAACGCCATCAATTACCCTTTGAGCAAATGAAGATTGACTTGAACAATGCTAGGCTATTCATCAAAAGCATTCAGTTTAGCACTTGGAGTCACTTAGATTACTACCAGGTTTTTTGAGTAAATATCTACTGTAATTTGGAGAAATGGCATCTTTAAATGTCAATAAGATTATTATGGTAACTTGTTAGCATACAAATGACGAATTCAAACAATTACTGCACTTAATTTTTTTTCTGATCCTATTTGCTCATAGAATACAATCTGCATATCATTATACATATATGCAGACGACTGGTTTAGAAATTACTTAGAAATATAATTTTATTTAATTAATTATATTGATTAATTTTTATTAATTTAAATGTCAATGCGATTTTATAAGTAACTTGTTAGCATACAAATGACGAATTCAAACAATTACTGGTCTTGAATTTTCTTCTTATTCTACTTACTCATAGAATACAATCTGCATGAAATTAGAGATATATGTAGATGACTGGCTGATAAATGACATAGAAATAGAACTTTATTTCATTATTATTATTCGTATTGATTAACGTTTATATATTAATTTATTCTATTCGAGATTTTTCTATTTAGATTGTTACCGTCAAAATAGTACAATACTTTTAAGTACCGTTCTAATCTAAATATGTAAAATGCAATTTTCTTTAAACAGTCAATCAACAATATTTTTTTTTTCAAATTGTTGCATTTCCGATTTTTCAACATGGGTCTGAGAATTATTTTGCATGGTTTTATGCGGTACATTAAAATTATTAGAGTTGTTTCACAGTTTAATTGAAGGATAAATCAATAAGATAAAATTTAAAATTGTTAACTATTTTGAATATGATATTAAATCCATAACATAAGCGCTGTGATTCCTGACTTACTTAGTGACTCCTTAAGAGGCTACTTCACTCAGGCGAAAACATCCGCTCGCTAATGTTAATCCTATGGAGGAAATATTTTAAGATATCTCGTTCGCATTTCAATATTTTTAAATAATTTTTTTTTTGCATTGGATAACTGAGGTCAATCTCTATGCACGCTCCTTTGTACTTTTTCGATTTTGATTACAAGTATTTTTATTAAGATACTTTCACTTTCGGAACCGGTTTTAAAAGTAAAAGTATCCTCAATTAAAAAAACTGTAAACTTTTTTCCAATGCAGAAAAAATCATTTAAAAATATTGAAATGCGAACGTGATATCTTAAAATATTTCCTCCATAGGATTAACATTAGCGAGCGGGTGTTTTCGTCTGAGTGAAGTAACCTCTTAACGCTCCAACACTTACTCGGAAAAGTTCTTTGGGAATAGAGAAGCGATTACATGTACAGGACGTAATTCGGATGGTAAAGAGCTCGCTTAGCAAGCGAGAGGTATTTGGTTTCATACACTTCATATGCTTGGTTCACTCGCTTCCAAGCAAATAAGTTTTGGAAAAGAATTTAGCGTAGATCCTAGAAGTACAGAGCACGAATGGGATGACATAGCTCAATCTTTTGCTCTTACCGTAGTGAGGATAAATCTTTCAAAGTAGGCGAAAGTCACTCTTAATAATGAAATAAATATCGTGATCCTCTCACTGCTCTTCTAACACTCCAATGCTTATAGAGAAAATAGCCCTTTTAATGTTTTTGGTATTATTTGGAGTTGTCTGTAGCTCGAAGGAATGATCCGAATGAAACCAAGATCGGTATACTTATTATTCGGGAAGGGGAAAGAAGAATGGAACAATAAAAAAAATATTTGCAGTAATCACTGACAGATTGCGCTACTGAGTATGCAATGTAATGTGTAATACAAGAACAAAAAGATAAGGCGTCCAACCGGATGGCACAACTAATTTTCTGGAAAATGTCACAGTGAACGTGGTTACGCTTTTGCATGGCGGTGCCGATGATGTTCAGGTTCCACATTAGTGACTGTGCTGGAGGACACAATCCAAGCGGTGCACGACGTGCTCAGCTGCGGAATGTAACGCATCAGGAGTGATGTTTCGCACATGTTGTGATATGCGGTAAAGTCATTGAGGTTTGCGACACCTCCACGGTACACAATATTACACATTTCATTTCACACTCAAAAGCGCCTTCTGTAGGCTATTATTGAATGTAATTTTTTTTATTGTACCATTCTTCTTCCTCATTCTCAAATAGTAAGTGTACCGATTTTGGTTTCATTCCGGTTATTCCTTCAAGCTACAGACAGCTCCAAATAGAGATACTTGTATTATAACCACCCGGTATTTAAACATATATTATTTTTTATTCGTCATATTTGACAGGCTTGCGTCCAGTATAAGTATAATCTTGACCTCAAAATTAATTTTCACTTCTAAATTGCATATATGTACGCATACAAATGTTCCATTTATAATTTAAAATCAATACTTCACAATATTACTTGAAAACATTGTAAAAACGTGTTCAACATGTTTTTTTATGAGATTGTAGTCTGAATTTATATGAAAGTGATATGCCGAAGCAAAACTACCCATTTTCTTAATCTTCCAAATTTCTACTTCAAAATGAAATTAACTCCATTATTTAAATCGACTAGTAGGTATACTATCTATTTTTAAATATTTAAATTTAAGCTAAAAAAAAAACAATGGTACAAAAAAAAAGTTTTTAAACTTTTCCTTGATATCTTTGAATAAAACTTCAATGATAAGAAAATAATACATAAGGGGATTTTTTTTTTTTTAAGTCATACGCAAATTTAAAAATATATTAATTTTTTTCTTTTTTCCGGAAAAAAATCACAGATGTCGACAACAGAAACTTTTGAAGAATAAGATGTCAGAATAAAAATCATACTGATTTTTTTTTAAAGCTATGATTTTCAGCAAATGTAAAATACGTATAAAAATAGAAAAATATCGAATTTTTCTGCCTGGAGGAGTTCAATGGCAGAATCTTCTGAATACTGAAGATATTTATGGTAGCTTTTTGGAACATTTTGCCTTGCATATCACTATGATTTATTCATGTATAATGCGATATTATTCTGATGGAGTAAAATGTATCGCTAGTAAGTTTCAAAAATCTGTCTTGCAGAATTGAAAAAAAAAATCAGTAGATGGCATTTGTGAAAAGGGAAAAATGACTAATATTATAGATTTAGATTTAAAGTATACCAATTGACTATACATTTTCTGTACGATATGACCAAAATCGTTTAGAAGGAAATCTATGTAAGTTTTACATGTATATTTGCATAGTGCAAGAAAAAATGACATAGGCTATAACTTTAGTTGCGCAATTCAAGCATTTAAAAAATACCGGTATCCTTTTAACTCATGGAAGTTTCTTTCTAAATACATATAGTTAATTTTGTTCATTAAGGATCATCTCACATTAAAAAGGAATGAAACTTTTAGAAGTTCAGTCTGATCATAAATTTCCTTGCCAGAGAGCCTGCATGAACCGCAGGATTTTCCGATGATAACATTTTAGTTCATATCAAACACATTGTGAGAATCAAGAGGTTGATTAGTGTTGTTAAGAGACAATGAGCAATTATTAGCTGTTATATTATTAGAAGCCGTATCAGGATCCACATGCTTGGCCTTATAAGTTGAGACTGAATTAGTAAGAATGGATTCTGCTATTTGCGATGTTTTTTGGGGATTAACACAATTGACTCTAACATTTGGCTCATTTTTTGTATGTTGTCTGTGTTTGACTGCATGGCATCAGCAACCGCAATTCGGATTTCTTGGGAATTTTCAAAATTGGATAGCTGGTCGTCAATGATTCGTCTGTTTTCTGTATGCAGTTGATAATCCATTCAAAGAGTATGCTCCACCATTTGACTTTTGTAAGACGAGTCAATTAGAAGATTACTAGCTGTGGTAATAGCTAAAGACACAGCTGATGTTTCTAGGTGTTTACAGAGATCAGGTGGTTAACGATTGGTAAACAGAATTTCTACCATCTTTGATGTGTGATTTGTGTATTATCTAATGATTGGAGTAAATATTCCATCATTTGAATGTGATAAGTATTGGATTATAAAACCCAAACCATTAAGACTTGAATGTTCTGGGGTTTTGTAATATTATTTATGTAGTAACTACTAAACTGTTTATATTCAGCTAATTTCAGTTCGCCTTCTCAGTGAAACTGTCTCAAAAGATTCTGTTTTCAGTAAGTGAACGAATTTCTTGAATCTTCGATAAAATATTCGAATATTTTTACATTTTTAATGAAAAATCAATGAGGGTATATCGACATTTTTTTACAGAAGTTTTTTAGCAGCCGCAACCAATTCTGATATTGATGGCAAAGGATCCCCAGGTTCAGAAAGCTGAGAACTAGAAATATTAGAACTTGAGTTGAAGTTAAGCTTTTCAGGGTACGAGGTTTCAGAACCAAAGACTGACATGATTAATATTCAAGAGAAGGATAATAGGTTATAAGAGAAAGAACTGTACTTATATAAGATGAAACCAGCAAATCCGGCCAGGAGAGACCAATCTCCAAGAAAGAAAAGATGATTAAGTAACCAATAGAACAGAGAAAAGGGCAAAGGCAGAAGCTGAAACTTCTGAAAATGGCTAAGAAAAAATATGAAAGCCAAAAGTGGGTTTAAAAAAGGGGTATTTTTACCATGAGGAAATTATTAAAATATAATAAAATGGGGAAGAATGGTGCAATAATTAGGAAAGAAAGCAGACCACGGAGATTGTCAAACTTTTGAGATTTCTAGAAACAAAAAAGATAACAGTAAACAAAACTTTATTGCATTGAAATAACGGTTAAGTAGTAAACTGTAGTCATAAGAACAAAATTTAGAAATGCATTGACAGAATTTAAAAAGACATGTTTAGTAAGGCAATTACCTCGAAAACACATCAAATAAACTATAAAAGGGGAGTGGAAAAAAGTAAAAAGAGCGTAATATTGATATGCACATAAAAGGGATCATCATATTCATATTTTAGAGCGGTAGCATTATAATCCTAAAAAGCAACAATGTGTTTGTCCATAAAGTATGCAAGAATATGCGGACAAAAGAGAGACTAAAAAAAGACATCTTTACATTCAAGCACATCTTCTTATTCAAGCAAGCCAGAAAGGGGCAATGTTACAACCAAATAAAGGCATGCAAGCATAAAAGAAAAATAAAGAAAACTGAAAGTCATCTTCACACACACGCATATCTTCTTATTCATTTGTACGCTTTCTTCATATTCATGGAAGCTGGGACGGAACAATGCTAAAACCACATAAATGTAAGCAAACATAAAATAAAACTAAAAGGCATCTTCAGACTCATGCACATGCTGTGTAGGGGAGAGTGATGTGCAAACACAAGAAATAATTATAAGGCCTAAAAGTGCATCTTCACATTCATGCACCTCTTCACATTCATGCACTTGAACATAACCGGAGGCCAGGGGGAGGGCGTGCTCCAACCAAAATAATATTTGCAAACACGCTGTTCCAGATTAAAGCTGAAATACGGAAAATTCATTTTGTTTCATTTCAGACATGCAATTCAACGCATTCAGACATGCATTAACAATACAACGGTACATGTAAGAATTTACAGCTAAATATATTTTACCTTGATATGAAAATTTGTTTTACATCTTAACTTTAGTGACTACATCTGCAATAAAAAATAAAAAAAACTTCAATGTACGTTTTTTAACACTAAAACAGTCTTACCAAACCATTTTAGATCATATGGTACGTGTTTTCCACGACAATAGGGGGAAATATATAATTAGAGTCAATGAAACATGAAAAACCGTTTAAGATTTAGAAAGAATTTGGAGCTTGAATTGAAAAATTGAAAATTTAAGAAAAATAAACGTATAAACAGCTTACAGCGTGTTTATAAAATATAACTGTAAGGGAAATATAAACGATTACACGATTTACAAAAAATAACAGCATTATACAAGAGTAAGCACTCTTGGTGCAAACAGTTTTAATCTGCGACTTTTAAAACTAAAAACATAATTTGCGTTCGGATTTGTTAAGGAATTCTGTTCATTAGTTACATACAGATTTTACGGGGAGCAGCACTTAAGGAGAGCACTTAATGGGAGGGTCTCCCTGAAACCTTTGCAAAAAACAATAATATTTTTTGGATTTTTTGAGTCTTTACAGTGTTCAAAATATGTCCTGAAAACTGTTTATTGTTCCCTCTAATATTTAAATCGTAACAACTAGTTTAACGGACCGGTGTCAAAGCTGACAACATACAAATCAAAAACGTTAAAACTAATTTTTCTTGAAACAAGCTTTTCTTAAACTATGTACTTTCTCATCTTTAAACCGTTCAAGCTGCTGATGTTTTGTTTTTTGCAAATCAAATTAGATTTTTTTTAATGTATGACAAATATTTAAAAAATTTAAATTGTTAATAATTTAAATTCTTTTAAACAGTTTTTTAATATGAAAAATTACTAGCAAAACTTGATCTCAAATTTCAAACATCCGCCAATTTATGAAATTTATATTTATTTTAACAATTTTAAGTTTGGCCTCCAACTAATTTAATATATTTTGAATCAATGTGCTTTTTTGTTCCAGAAGATTATTAAGAACGCGATCAGTAACACCGATTTACTGTGCACGTCGTGTGTATTGAACTATGGGGAAAAATAGATCCATTAAAATATCAATATTTTTATTTAAAGATATTCCCATTCAAAGTACAATAAATTCAATTCCGAAAGCCATTTTTTTTTCTATCCGCATTGTTTGTACGAAAGGAAATTTCCCGAAAATGCCTTAAAAATCAAGTGGTATCAGGAGAACCTCCCCTTAATGCATGTGCACTTTCATCTGGATTCTTGTTAACATTTATTACATTCTTACTCTAAAGGTAAATTTTCAGTGGTTGCCATCAAAATTAAGATGTATTTTTTTTTCTCTTTTGTAGTTTAGATGTTTTACTTTGATGCACGTATAGAATGAACTACATGTTTGTTATTTTCTTTTTTCTTAGTTTAAGGTGAATGTCTACGTTCGAAAAAATATTTTAGTCTACTTTGATCTTTTGTAAAAGTAAAATACTCTTGTTATTCAAGGTTTTCTGTTCCCAAAACCTTAACTTTTAGAATGGTTTAAAATGACGAATAAATGTATTTTTTGAAAAGAAAAATTTTAATGTTCGTACCTATATCGTACAGTTGGTCTGATATGATAATTCCCAAACTTACGGTCGTGCGAGTAGTAAACGTTGAAACACGTAGATTGATAAAACAAAACCGTCTAAAACTTTTAACTCAATTATCTGGAAACACTGTGTTTCAGCAGTTTTTCCACGATAACTTTTGAACAAGTTAACAGATTTGTATGACTTGTATTGTTCCTTTTTAAAATAAAGGAAATTAAATTCTCTACAATCTCTACCTGAAAAATAAACAAAAAATTTCTTTTATCCAGTTATAACAAAAAATGTGATACATTTTTATGAATTTTGAATGTTTTATTATACTTTTTAAAATTAAAAGAAAATCTTTCGTTAGGTGTAATCGAGAAACTACGTAATAAGTAGTATAAAAGCGAAATAACGATTAAAAAATATGGAACTTAAACTTAATATCGCGGTAAAATTAGTTTTGAAAGTTTAATTTTTTCGCGCAATATTAAAATTTTTGTTATTGCTTTTACAATATAAGAAATATTTGTATTTCTATGAAACAAAAAATAAATAAATTCAAAATTATGTAATAATCTAAATTAATTACTGGCTTCTTAATGCGTGATCAAGTTTCCGACGAAATTTTTTTTATTCCAAATCTTTCTTTTTATCTTATCGTTAATTAGAAATATATAAATGAATTTAGTGCTTTTAGAAAACACCGTTCGTTATGCATTTACAGTAATGTTATATTTTATATTTTAATGACTTTTTTTTCTCAGAAGTTTGTTTTTCGAAAGAAAGCTGCATCATTATCATGATATCTCAAATAATAGTCACCTTGTCAATGATATGAACTAGAAAGATTTGATATGTATGTACATATACATTTTCTTATGAATGTTCTTGTTTGAAGAAAACAGAAAAATTTGAAAAAAAAAAAAAAAAAAAAAAAAAACATATTTGAGCCTTCAATCCTCTGTATTTTCCTTTCATTTAAAAAACTCCCAGGTTTCAGTTTGCTTTGAATACTATTATGTGTAATCTTTGTATATAGAAAATAGAGATAGTAGCATTTGATTGTGATCAGAAATTAGCCGTTTTTGCAAAATTTCCCTAAAAATTTCTTTAAAACACTCAATTTAAATATATATATATGATTTTAATATATAACCTTTTAGAAATGTTAAAATTTTTATTTAGAATTTTATCATTTTGTCTAAAATTCTTAAAAAAAAATTAAAAAGTAGAAATTAAAAATAATTATCAAAAAATGTAGACTTGGACACAGTCAGTCACCTTAAATTATCTAAAGATGCTCTGCTGATGTCTAAATATACTTAAATTCCGTTCCAGACACGTTTGCTCCTGCAGTGAAGAACCGCTATAGCTTTTTCTAAAGTTAAATCTGAATTCTATAACTTTTCATCACTGTAAATAGTAAAGTTAAAAAAATTGTGATGGAACAAAAGCTAATGAAATACGCAAGAAGCAATTTGTATGATCTTGATGTTTATTATACATAAAATGACATTACATATGATATGAAATATACTTATTACACATAAAATGACAATGCATGTGAAAGATTCTAATATTTAGTAAATAGCTTTTTACATTGAATTTGTAAAAAATAGTTTACAAAATATCAGTGTGTTACCGTCCAAGACTGCGAAAAATAACTGTCTTTGGTACCCTACTGTATGTGAGTTGCTTCGTTTTGACACCAGAACGACGTTTTAGTTCCTTAATACGTCTAATACATCTCCTTAATACCTGTATCGGTTTCAGAGGAAGTCTACGCACATTATTCATCTTCAAAATCAATATATTATTTATGCCAGTATGTTACAGTATATGCCACTTGGAATTAAGCAGAATCCTTGGAGAAACATGCGCTATCTTATAAGACACCAGACAATCTTATGAAATTGAGTGAATAAGCTGGAATTATATCTCTTGAGACTCAACATGCATTTTAATGTAGATTTGTAATTTTTGTGTTTAAACATTCAGATACTGTAAAATTATGAATTATTGCTTATTAGCCAATCGGGAAATATGATTATTCACGAGATTGAGTTACTCATGTAGAATTTAAATACTACATCAGAAGATGCAGTAAATGGATCAGATGTGCTAAAAATAAGAATATCTTATCTACTTATTAAATAAAAAATTAAGTATGATTGATTTTTTATATTATATTAGACTGAGCAATATCATGTAATAGTAGTAATGATAACATCATTGTTATCTTAATAATAATAATAAAAATAATTATTATAGAATTTTTTAAAACAATCCCTATTAGTAATATTTATTTTACGAAAAACCGTCTATAATATTCGGCATTTTTCTTAAGGATCTCAAGAAGTTAAAAAAAAAGGTTTCCATGAGCAAATTTTAATAACTGAAAACAAGCTAGAATAGTTAACAGTAAAATAAAATCAGACATCGGCACAAAAAGGGGCATTTATGAGGATAATTAAAAATAATAGAGATTAATTTTAATGGAATAATGAAAAAATGAGTAGCCCTAACCTGTTGGCTACACAGGTTCTCGCCAAGTAAGTTGGGGCGTTGAGTGTAAGTGACTAAGTGGCCTGGCGGGTTCGCTAATTCTGAATAACACAACTTGAAGTAACATTGTACGATCTAAATAAGTTATGCACTGATTTATTTCCTGTTGACTAATTTACATGTTGGATTACTTCAAGTGTAAAATAAGCCCCACCAGTGGCTGAGAGGTTGTGCTCTCGAAGCTGGTAGACGGGAGGTGCTGGGTTCGATCCCAATCGCGCCCGTCGGCCTAATCGCTCGGAGTTTTCGTGGTTTTCTTTCGAGCCGTGGATTTTCTCCATGCGTAAATACGGATTAGGTTCCCTTAGAAAGACCCCCACGAAGGGCACTCCCCCTGGGCCTATATCCCTAGTGTCGATAATTGGCCGTCAATAATCAACCCAACTCAACTCAAGTGTAAAATAAACTTTTTTTTGTTATACTACACAGTTTTTTAACTATACAAGTATCCCTTCTTCTTATCGTTCACTAATAACCAATTCCTAATCGATTGGTTTTAAAGGTTTAGTTTCAATTGCAAAAATGTCTTAAACATTGTTCTTCTTCATATAAAAATACATTTACGTCAAAAAAGTTATTTTTTATGAAAACATTATGACTAAATTAAAATTTTTATACGGTCGCTGAGTTTAAAAAAACTTTCTCCAAACTCTAACAAGTAAAGAATAGAAAAAAGCCAATTATCTATGGCCAAAACTTGCCGAGTTATGTCACTTTGAATTTTATGAATTTTCGTGGTTTTCCTTTATTTTTTCGTTTTCAGTGACAGAAAATACTGAATATTTTTTTTTACTAGTACCAAAGAAAAAGAATCCTTTGGTATAGCAGATAAAAATTGTTGACTTTTGGAAACTAATTGTGTGTTATCTTAATACCAAAAACCTGTGAAAACGGAATTTGCGTATAATGGAATCCTGTAATGAAGGAAACAATTTTGGTCACTACGGAAGAATTTCCCTACTGTTATATCAAAGACGAAAACCTGTCTGAAACGGATATTTTTTCTAGCACTAGCGATACCATTTTGAGAGCTTTTACTGCATATTTTGTACTAAACATATAAATTGCTGACTCTTTTACACAATAATGTCCAAATTACAGACTTAAAAAAATTCTTGCATACTAAAATTCATTACACTGGCATATCCGTCTAAAAAAAAAAAAAGAAAAAAAATTAAAAACAGTTAAACCTGTTTAATTAAAGCTTTATGTAACATGAAATCCAATTACTCCAACGGTGTTCGATATTCAAAGCTTTATCATTAAAACTATATAACTACATATCGCTTAAATGACGATCATCATTCATTTACTGCACTGGCCGATAATTTCAAAATATATCGCTTTCAACCGTTTCAAAAGTAATATATTCACATACACGAAGAAAGATTGTTCTCAGCACAGAATAACGGCTATCAAATATATCATGCGACGGAATTTCTGCGCGGAACATATTTCGCAATATCTTTAGATGACACGGATTTATCATATTCTCCAGTATACAGAATTCATTTACTATTCAAATCTCTGTTTCATAAACTTCAAAAGATATCTTGATTACAATCTTTGATACACTGTAATACTTTTCAACAGGTACCTACGGTCAAAACTTGCCGAGTTATAATACTTTGAATTTCATGAATTATTGGCGTTTTCCAGTTTTTTTTCGTTTTCAGTGACAGAAAATACTGATTTTTTTTTTTTTTTTTTTTTTTTTTTTTTTTTTTTTTTTTACCACTACCAAAGAAAGAGAATCTTTTGGTATTGCAGATAAAAATTGTTGACTCTTGGAAACTAATTGTGTGTAATCTTAATACCAAAAACTTGTGACAACGGAATATGCATATAATGGAATTCTGTCATGAAGGAAACAATTTTGGTCGCTACGGACGAATTACCCTACAGTTATATTAAAGGCGAAAACCTGTCTAAAACGGATTTTTTTTCTATAGCGATACTATTTTGAGAGGTTTTACTGCATATTTTGTACTAAAGACAAAAATTGCTGACTCTTTTCACAATAATGGCCAAATTACAGACTTAAAAAATTTCTTGCATACTAAAATTCATTACACTGGCATATCCATCTAAAAAAAAAGAAAAACAATTAAACAAAGTTAAACCTGTTTAATTAAAGCTTTATGTAACATGAAATCCAATTACTCCAACGGTGATCAATATTCAAAGCTTTATCATTAAAACTATATAACTACATATCGCTGAAATGACGATCATCATTCATTTACTGCACTGGCCGATAATTTCAAAATATATCGCTTTCAACCGTTTCAAAAGTAATATATTTACATACACGAAGAAAGATTGTTCTCAGCACAGAATAACGGCTATCAAATATATCATGTGACGGAATTTCTGCTCGGAACATATTTTGCAATATCTTTAGATGACACGGAATTATCATATTCTCCAGTATGCAGAATTCATTTACTATTCAAATCTCTGTTTCATAAACTTCAAAAGATATCTTGATTACAATCTTTGATATACTGTAATACTTTTCAACAGGTCAGATTGCGATTTATTTCAGAAATGGGTTAAAGAAGAGTATTTGATTAATGTTATGCTGTAATGGATACGTATTCTGAATAAATGTATTTACTTATTTAACTCTTTGAAATTCAATCTTTTGGGTCCGAATTTTTTGTCTGTAACTTTGCGGGAAAATTAGTTTGAGGATTATAAAAATTAAAAGTAGCTATCCGAATTACAAAAGCAATGGTTTACTGAAATTTAACGAATATCTCATTTACTAAAATCTAACGAATATAGTTATTATGTATACTGATAATATAACATTAGTCTAAGGAAGTTTTTTGAACACGTTTGGAAAATACCGTATTAAAATAAGATTTAAAAAATATAACAACTTTCCGGTTTTTTTAAAAAATCATAATTGATGGTTTGCACAAGAAGTCTTCGGATTTAAAGAGCGAAACAGATGTTTGAAATAAAAAAAAGAATCATCAACAGTGTAAATAAGATTTGAGCGAACTTTTCCTCTTTTTATTTATTGCTAAACTAGCGGAACTTCGATGGTCAATTTTCCCCAAACGAACCTCAAATTAAACTAACCCTGGAATTAGGGATCCCATTGTGTTCACCAGCGTGCACCCATGCAGGCTACCCTTGCAAACGCTAAAAGTCGTATAAAAAATTGTGAAAAATTCAAAATTTGTTGTATGAAATCTAAATAAACTTTATTGAAAAGAGGGCAAAATTTGTCATATTCTCAAAGATTGAAACTGACTTCCTTTTATTATTGTAAAAAAAAATTGCAACAAAACGCGGAAAACCCTAAAATTCGCAGCAAAACTACCCCCCCCCCCCCCGCAAAAAAATCGCATAAAAATTCACGAAATAATTCAAAAATTGCTATACAAATTCCGAATAAAATGTATGGAAACAGTACAACATTTTTTCATTGGGCTTGATAAACCGGTTTATTTTATAAATGTCTAAACATCTCCACGAAACGTGAAAAAATGTTAAACTTGCATAAATAATTCGTGAAAAATTTAAAAGTTGCTGTAAAAATTAAAAATAAACTTTATTGAAAAGAGAAAAAAAAATACTATATTAGCCTTAAAGATCGAAACCAGATTCCTTTTACTTATGTACATAAATTGCTGCGAAACGCGAACAAACTCTAAAAATCGCATTAAAAAAAATCTAATTAAAAAAATCCAAAAACTGAATTTCATGTGCATAACGTCAAAGTACAGGTACTTTCCTGCCAGATGTTGTAACACGCAGCGGTCTCTCCAAAGCACATTACACAGACAGACAAACATCTATATTTATTATCGTACTTTATACTTTAATACCACCCGCCCATCGTAGGATGAGCCCACAGAAAAGTAAAGAATATATTAAGTATCTAGGTATAATCATACATAAAACCTAAATTGGGTAACACACTGCCAAGCACAAATAGCCAAAGTAAGGAAAGCAATTTGGATGATGGGTCAAATGACCAAACGGGGTTGGGGATTGAAACAAAGCATCTTAAAAATATGGTATAGAACAGTAGCTGAGAAAACACTGACTTACGCAGCGTCAATAGGGGACAAAAGCTAAACCAAAGAAGTAAAGAAGTACTAACAACATGCCAAAGGCACTTTTTGCTGACTATAATTAGGGCGTATAAAACTGCCCCAACAGCGGCCCTTCAGGTACTTGCTGGCCTGATTCCAATTCACCTCCAGGCAGAATACGGCACAATGTCACGTTTAAGAGAAACGACAGAAATACACGGAACCACTATCCACCATACAGACTATATAAAAAAGATTAATGTATGGGAAACACACCCCGCGGACACCATAGAACCAAGAATAGGACATAATTACAAGGACATAGTAATATATACTGACGGATCGAAATTGGAATCAGGCGCTACGGGTTCGGCATTCGTAGCTTTTAAAAATGAACAAAAAATAAAAACATGATCTGCTCCATTAAGGAAGTACAACAGTGTTTTCCAAGCCGAACTACTGGCTATACTAAAAGCAGCAGAATGAGGAAATAGCACAGGGAAGGAATACAGCATTTGCTCGGACTGCATGTCGGCCATCCAATCACTCAGTAAACCCTTCAATGTAGCAAAATTAATCGATACAATACAAAAAACAGTAAAAGACTCAAACCATAAATTCAAAATTAGCTGGGTCAAAGCACATGTGAGCATCCAAGGAAACGAGGATGCCGACGAATTAGCAAAAAAGGCTGCAGAAAACCAAACTAAAGAAATTCCATACCATCTAGAAAGACCGATATTAAACTTAAAAAGAAAACTAAAAAAACTCACTATGAAACAATGGCAGTTCGAGTGGGATTATGGGGAAACGGGCAGGAAGACATATGAATACTTCCCAAAAGTAGACTCTCGCAGAATCATCAGCTGCAATCTACTAAGTCAAATTTAAACGGGTCACGGAGCATTCCAGGACTACTTACACAGGTTTAAACGCAAAGACGCACCAAACTGCTCATGCGCGGAGTTGGGAACCCCCAAACACTATCTAACAGACTGCTCACTAACCCAATCACTACATCTGATCCACATCACACCGAACAACGAAAAAATATGGCACAACCAGTTAGCGAACAACAAACAAGTACAAACAAAAAGAGCAGTGATGAGATGGTTAGTAGAAAACATCGATCTCATATCAGAATAAATACATCTTCCCAGCAGCGAGATTCCTCAAAAGCATTTCCCACCCTCAAAAGTCATCCCTTTGGTAAGTATATATTCTAATATATCTAAAAATAAATAAATAAAAAATAAACAAATAAAAATAAAAATAAAACGTAGCAATGGAACCTCTTTGCTACGCCAAAAAAATCGATTTTTTCCTTCAGCACTAGTGAGAAGTTGGAGTCATCTGTGACGGACTGAATTTCACCAACTGATGAAGTCAAATAATCAACAAAAAGTGAACAAAACACAACAAAATAATTAATTGGTAAATTCACCAAGCTCACCTGCCAAAGAAAGTGAATAGGGAACAAAAAAATAGTGTCTCATCAAGTGAATACAGCCTTATAGAAATATGACGGACTAACGGCAACGGAACAAGCCCCACTCCATTAGTGCGACAAGTTTCTCAAACAACAAATCAACAAGTTGCACAAAATTCAAAAGCAGCCATTAGTATTCAATGGACTGATCGCATTAAGCGTATTCACGAAGGAAATAAAAATAAAATCAAAACCCCCAGCTATAATGCATGGGTGAGATAAAGTGAGAAAAACAACAAAAATGAGTGTGCAACATCCCGAAATGTGACAACCACCAGTAACAAAAGTTACAATATGACAAGACCCACGATAGTGACATAATAACCAGTAAAACTCTCGAAAGAAAACCAAGTTTCAAAATGTGACAACCAGCTCTAGCACAAGCTAGAGGTAACAATATATCAAGAAAGAGACAAAACCCAACGAATGATAACAGACAGAAACAACCCACAACAGGGGTGAGCCCATAAAAACGGCAAAAAAACCCTGTCAGAGACAAATAAAAACGAAAAGTGAAATCAGCCTCCTAAAAAAGGCGATAAACACTACAGCGACAATCCACCATGAGCGTGACAAGTCAAATGAGACGACAAATATGAAAATCTATGTATGTAAAGGCGCCTGGTGCATGTAAAATCCGTCGTGGGTACAAAGCCCTCCAAGTTATCTGTAAATTATACCTCTGGGGGTGCCTAGCCAGGTGAGGGTCTCATCACGTGATCAAGGTTCTAAATTACGATACCTTTTAAATCTGTCAATTCAACAAAGTTAAATAGAAACCTTGAACCGGAGAACAAAGATAACTGTTGCAAACCACAAAAGAGCAAGCACTGCAGCGATGTCAACAAATCTATAGTCAGGTGGATCACAGCCATGTTGTAATCAGGCGATTTCCGCCCCGCTCCCAGGTACTAACCCGTCAAGCTAGGCACTCATGCCGGGCAGGTAGGGGCCTGGTTAGCGGTATATAAAAAAAGAGCCCACAGAAAAGTATCAGCTATCCATGGGTATTTATTATTTTTTGCATTTCCATCCGGATAACAATTTTAAACTGCAAGAAATCCAGGAAAATGTGAAAACGACTTCCAAAACAGCAATTGAAACAGTAAATATTCACACACACACACACACACACACACACACACACACACATATATATATATATATATAAAGGTACCATTGAAAGTAAAATTGAGTACGTGGGTATTTTGCTTTCTATTCGGGCGACGGGTACGGCAATTTAAAACTGTAAAAAAACTGAAAGTATGAAAACAAACTTATATAAAATATTTTTTTTGAGATAGTAAATGTTAATACATTTTTTAAATGAAAAATATTATCAGTAACAGAAGGTTGCCGTAAAAAATGTATTTTTTTTTTCTTTCTTTCTTTATCTTTTTTCCTTTTGTAAATCCTTAGGAGATCAGGCGATTGCGATATTAAAACACATAAAAAAAAAACGTTTATTACGTCTGTGCTTGAAAAATCTCGGTTTTCCCAAAGACTGGTCCAGTAGTGTTCGATGAGGGTTTTTAATTAATACCTTATCTAATTATAAAAAATGGAAATATCTAAGTCTCGGGTGAATTCGGACCTGTCTTCGTCTATTCTCATCTAAATTTTCAGATCTCTACGTGCGATAGATTTTCCTAGTCATCACTAACAGGTACATTTACAAATAAACATATTTCTTTTATTAATATAAAAATAATAAATCTTTTATTAATACATAATTTTATTATAATAGAAGAAGAAGATGATGAAACATAAATAAAGTGATAATAGTAAATATTTAGCCAAATATTATCATTACTACATGCATATAAGAACAAAAATAATTGTTAAAACAAAATAATAGTTAATGTAAAGACTAGTCTTATTATTAAGAGGCCAGACCCGAACGGGTTAAGGATACTAAACATAAAAATGTAAATTTTCATTCAAGATAATATTCATATTTAGGTATTATTCAGGAAATAAATCTCTATCTTTAGAAGACAAGGAATCATTATATTCTCCAAAATGCGGAATTCATTTATACTTTTCAAATCTCCATTTCATAAACTTCAGGTATCTTGATTACAGTCTTCGATACGTTGTAATATTTCACAACAGGTAATATTGCGATTTATTTTAGATTAGTTAAACCAGAGTATTTGATTAATCTTATGCCATAATCGATACGTATTCTGAACAAACATCATTACTTATTTAACTTTTTAAATGTAAGGATACTAAACAGAGAAGGGATTTTTTAAAATTATTATTTGAGATGATTTTGGTATCCTAATGACGTATTTATTCAGAAAATAAATCGCAAGTTCAGGATTTTAGCTTTATATTAAAAATTAGAATATTAGTAATTAAGAAATATAAATAATATTTCAAATAGGTACAACGTTTTGTTTAATAGACTGTTTTGGAGACTTAACTATCAGTAAGAGTTTAGATTAACACTTAGGTTTGATAGATTATTCAAATTACATTGAAGCCTGATTCAATTTATTGGAAAAAGCAATTATAGTAGTATGCGTGTTATAATGGTTAACAATTAAACAATAGTAAGCCTTTTATCGAGTAAAAGCTACATCTATTTTCTTGAATGTTTCTTTGTTACTATCCTTTTATATTAATGATATATATTTAAGTTAATATTTTTCACTAATGATTAAAATAATTCCAGAAATGACGCATAGAATTCTTATTCTTTTTATGTGATTTTGCTATTTTTCTTTCAGATTCATCAATTTTATCAGGATTTTTATGCTATTCGTTAAGAGCATTTAAACACAAAATTTCTGTAACTTCTTGTACATGAAAAAGGTTTTAAATATCTGATATTTAAATTTACATTTAATTTATTGAGACGAATTGCCGGAAAATGCTGAAAAGGGATAAAATGCAAAGTATCATAACCTGACTAAGTCCTTGACTTTCAAAATGATATTTCTTTTGTTTTACTTATTTTTATAAAGAAATTTGTGTTTGCCATCTCTTTTAACAGTTTAACCCTTTGAGGGGCGGTGGTATATATTATATACCACCTAACTTTAATCCGATTCAAACCAGAAACTTTTAATTAAATTTTACTTTTTTAACTTTGACGAGAAAAAGTTGAAAAATTGCTTATTCTTATTTTGAACTAAATTCTTTCCTAAATTCCGGTGGGAATTCTACGTTACAGGAGCACAAGTTCTTGCCCCTGAAAGGGTTAAAAGTTAGACAATGTATGAGCTTCATAAAATAACTGTAAATCTGACAAAATAACTACTTTAGAGGAAGAGATTAGAGCTTCTATAATACCTTATAGGATCCTTAGAAGAGACTGTGCAGAATGTTTTTCGAAAAATTATTTACACGATTAAATGACCCCGTGTAGAAATTTAACTTTTTTAACTTTTATAAAATGACTGCTTTTAACATGATGGAAAACAACAATTGGCAAATTTTTCTTTTAACTGGAAATATATTTCTAAAACTAACGGTTTAGGAATTACCTATTGTGGAGCATTAAGAAGGTCGGTATTAAACCTTGCATTCTACAAATTATAATAAACTGAAAGCTACGAAATAATTGTTAGTCTGAAGATAACGACACTTTTAGAAGGAAATGTTAAACAACTATTCCAGTTTCAGGACACAAAGAACAAATAATACTGACAGTGATATATATGAAAAGTTGGAAAGTGCTTTTAACGGCTGCTAAACACTTCCGATTGCTATTCAGCAAAAAGATTCGGATCCTTGTTTACGGAGATTCTGACACGAAAGAGAGGTCCGGAGACGGAAGTATACAGGTCCGTTTGATCCGGGAAAAGTGATGGATTGCAGAATCGTGCTGCTCCGAACACGAAATAGGAGGAGACATCATTTCTGTCCGAGAGATGTCATCGATTCCCGAAATTAGACAAGAAATGTTGCGCGATTATTTGCTCAAGTGTTCGGAAGGGAATTACATTAGTCGCTAATTGATTTGAAGAAACAAGATTTAAAAAAAAAATACATAAAGAGTATTCCAAGGAACAGTAATTGTAATTTATTTCTTTCATACTGATAAATTTTGTTTTCTAGGAGAATCATTAGCCAATTAAAGCTTTAGTCCATAAATATCGTTTGTAATTTTTATCATTTATTCTTAGGTAGCCATCACATCTGTGACTTCCGCTAGCTCCTATGAGGATACTTACAATTTTCGTCGTTATACCAAGAGAAGCTCTGTCTCTTCTATTACTTAGCAATCGTTTAGAGAGAAGAGATTAGCCATATCATGGATTTTATATGAACGTAAATGGCGTGTGCCTGGGTCACCAATCTATGGTGTTCCTAAGTGGTCACACTTTCAAGTACTAAGCACATTCCCTATTCCTTCAATTCAGATATTGGATGGGGAATCGGTGTTTTATAGTATGTCGTTGGTTAATAAAATAGTTAGGTATGTATAAGACTATAAAATGATTTTAGTTAGAGTGGTATAATGCAAGATATACTGAAGATATCACTACGAAACTTGATATTTGCATGGAATGGGCTAAGGGGATGCTATTGGTGGGATTTAAATAAAGTAGCTCAAATTTCAACGCCAGAATGAAATTCATGGTTATTAATTGAAACATTATGAACAGCAGTGCAAAAAAATATTACAATAATAACCTGGTAACAATTTCCCTGGTAACCTTGGTAACTTCCCGAGTGAGACCCTACTTTCCAATAGAGTACCTTTATTTATCAGAGTAGTGACATGTTGACAGTAAAATGTTATCGTTTGAGAGAATTTTTAAAAAGAAAAAACGAATTGGAAAACTTGTTAAACCAAGCTAATGTTTATTTATTCATTTAACACGTTTAAGTAAACTCGTACAGACTACTGCCAAACTCTGTAATGTAAGTAGCCATATTTGAACAACAACAAAAAAAAATCCATTTTGAGCATGCTCCCTTCTACTCTGATACATGAGATTCTTTGCTATTTAACTACCTCTCAGCAAAAAGTCAGTTTCGTTAAAGTCATATGATCTAGCAGTGCACATATTAGGAAACCTCCAAAAGAGAATACGATAAACGCCGATGTGAGAACAACACACAAATCACTTTTGTTGCCAATCCTGAAATGCATCAATTTGAATTTTTTAAAGAATATGTGATATAAATATTACAAGGATGTAGCTATAAACACTTTCATCTTGTATCTTAACAATTTATTTCCGTAATTTACATTCAGATAAAACAAGTAAAAAGTTTGAGCACTATCAATTGATGATTATTTTAAAACGTCCATCAAGTACGTCTCCATGATTCATTTCATGCTAGTGTCCTTTCATGGCAATGATTTTACTAGAACTTATATCGATAACGTTGATTAGAGCTCCATATTTTATAGCCACCCATTATATATTATGCTCACACAACACTATAATATCAAACATATGTAAGACACACATCTACTAATTGTTTGGTTGATTAACGATGATGATAGTCAGTTGCAATCTATTCAGGTGTAATTTAGGTGACTGCACCAATTAATTCAAAATAGTATGAAATAGTTCATTACAATATACAGAGTGATACATAGTTGTAATTTGAAATTAGAAAATATCTCGACAAGTATTATGATTCAGGGAATGAAAATTTTGAACGTCTGAATTTGATTAACAACTATACTGCCCTCTCTGGAGAAAGTAGCATTATGTTCTTATATATATATCATATAATTAATTGGATTAAGTAGTTTTGAAAAGTTGCAATTTTAATCATTTCACAAAGTGCATCACTGGTTTTAGAGGGAAATGAATTGTCAACATGAAACAACATAAGTACATTGAAAGTGTTTAATGTTTGCTTATCGCAATTTAATAGAGTGCTGTTTGAATTATGAAATTTAAACGCTGCAGTTTTGCGTGTGCAGCGCGTGTTGCAGCTTATTGCTTGTTTTATAATACATGAGATTCTGACGCATTGGAATTATTTCCAAATTTTTACAGTTTCTGCCATTAACGGATTCTTTTTTATTTTTTATGTGAAATTTGGAGCTGCGACCTCCAATGCTGGTCCAATAATTATTTTCTAATATTATTCCTAACTTACTATTATGAACTTACGATCTAAATTTTTGTAAAGAAATAATAAATGAATGGCTTTAAAGCGACATTAACAAATTAAGTGTTTACATTAAAAACATATTCGGATGTCATAGCAGAAACAATCATATTTATTTTTCAGCAATCTTAAACTAACATGTTGTAATGAAATACTGATCAAAATAATAACTACTTCGCAAAATTTACTTCGGAATTTGAATAAGTGATTTGATTAAATAATGCTGTATTAATGCTGCAAAAGACTGACAATAATTATTTAAGTTATTCATTTATCTATTGAACTTTCAGGTGTAAATGTTTCACATTTAGAATATTTTATTCCTTGGAGACAGGATCTTCATTGACGTGTTCGACTTCTCTGGCGTTGCTTCAGCAGAATTAAAGAAGATAAGGTGAAAAGGAAATGGCATTTAGATGGACTTGATTAAATGGTACAGAAGTTAAAACTCAACTGGAATAACTCAATTAAATATCACAATATAAAATAAAGCATGGAATCTGAAGTATTGAATTACTAGTGCTCTTGATCTTGCTTGTTGTTAAATAAAAGTAAGTAGGATTTCTCAAAGACACATTTCTAAAACAAAATATAGTTACTGGTGTTTTTAACATTCTCGCTTGATTGGGATTTACTATTATTTTAGTGAATCTCCTCTAAAACATATGGTGATGGTGAGAGCAAAATATATTGAGATCGAAGTGCTACAGGTGCCTGTTCTATATCCATTTCAAGAGAATTATTCAATATTCTATAGAATGAAACTACGAAGATAAGTCATTAAGTAAGTCACAAAAGATAATTAAATAATTACTTACAATGATATTCACTTCAAAACTATTTTTATTTCTCAACATATTTTTCACCAATATTTATGCACTTATATCACCGTGTTATCAGTGACCCAACACCAGCTGCATACAATTCTTTGGGTTGCTGTCTCAGAGACATTAGGACTTCAAGTTGAACCTTTTCATCATCTGTGAACATCATTTTGCAGCTTCTTCAACATGAGAGAAAAATATATTGAGATCGAAGTGCTACAGGTGCCTGTTCTTGCACTTCATACAGCTTCGACTTAGCCCCAAGCAATTTTCATCTGTTTAGTTCACTATAAAACCATCTTGGAAGCAAGATGATGTTCACAGATGATGAAAAGATTCAACTTGAAGCCCTAATGTGGACACAGCAACCCTCAGACAGCAACCCAAAGAATTGTATGAGCTGGTGTTGGGGCACTGATAAAATGGTGATATAGGTGCATATATATTGTGGGAGAATATGTTGAGAAATAAAACTAGTTTTGAAGTGAATATCATTGTAAGTTATTGTTTAATTATCTTTCGTGAGTTACTTAATGGCTTACCCTCGTATTTCACTGCGATCGGACAAGAATACTTGTACTATGCCACCTATGCAGAGAATTAAATAGAAACTTTTCCTTTACAATTTTAATAAAGATTAAAAAATAAATTAATTTTTAAGTTTAAGTAAGTACTAAACAGTAATGACTGTCAGAATGTAAAGTTATTTTTTCAGTAGGTAATGCATAAATACAATTTCATTTGATTTAGAATTGAACTTGATGAAACTTCAAATGAAGATATCAATAAAATATCGAACAATGTTACAACTGATTATATTTTATTTCGTTAAACTTGGAAATATTTATTTATTTTTTTTTTTTTCCAGAAATCTTATTATAATCTACTGAAATTTTTGTGTAACATAGAGAGACAATTTTACTTCTGTTTCGACCTTCCTAAAGCAGCATGCTATAATGAAATACCGATCAAATGAATAAATACTTTTCGAAATTTCCTTCGGAACTGGAATAAAACTATTTCATTAAAGAATGCTTTATTAATGACGTTTGATTAAGAAATGCAAAAGACTGACGATGATAATTTAATTTATTCAGTTATCTATTGAACTTTCAGGTGAAAATGTTTCACATTTGAAACGCTTTATCTCTTAGAAACAGGGTCTTTAGTAACGTGTTCTATTTTTCTTGTTTTACTGAACCAGAATTAAAGAAGATAAGGTGTAGAAGAACTGGCATTTAGATGGAATTGACTAAGTGGTACAAAAGGAATTGATTGAAATGAAATAATTAATTAAATATCATTGAAAACAATATGAAATAAAGTACGGAATCTTGAAATACTGAATTAGTGTTTTTGGTATTGCATTTGCTTGTTGTTAATTTTAATTACATTTAAATAAAAGTAAATAGGGTTTCTTAAAAACACATTTCTAAAAACCAAATATAGTCAAAGGAATTTTTAACATTCAAGTCATAATGATTTAAGTTATTAATTTATCTATCTAACTTTGAGGTGAAAACTTTGAAATATTTCACCACTCAAAGACAAAGTCTTGTATGATTTGTATTTGATTTTTCATTCTTTGCTCCATCAAAATTAAGGAAGATAAGGTGAATGCAATTTTGATGGAATGGATTGTTTGATAGAGAAGGTGAAATGCAAATGGAGTTATTAATTAAATATTACAAAACATGAAAAAATGTAAAAAATAAGTATACATATTTTACATATACGTTTAATATACGTTAGAATAGATATAAATTTAACACTCCTGCTGGATTGAGATTTATTATCATTATTATTTTAAATTACCTATTCTAAAAGATATGCTGAGGATGATAAGGGAGTGTCTTGGGACTAGTCCTACTGGTTTGTGTTCCATATTCATATTGATTTCAAGAGAATTAGGGGAAGGCAGGGCAAAGTGGTCACCCTAACGTTTTGTGATTTTTTGTTACCCTTTAAAATACATATAAATAGCTGAAATTTTGCATAGAACTAGAGGAACTATTTAGAAATGTAAGGGTATTTATAGTTTTTACGAAATAATAAAGTGGAAGTAAGAATTTGATTTTTTCAGAAAAAGGTCAATTTTTCCCGACCTAGACGGGCAAAGTGGTCACACTATGGCAATTTGCCCGACATGTGTAAAAAGATTTGAAAACACTATTTAAATGATTACAACATTTTTATTGCCCTAACAAATCGTATGAAACATAATGAAAAATTGAAAATTTTAGGAAAATACAGTAAGAGATTGACAAACCCAAATAAAAAATTATAAATCAAAATCAAACACTGCATTTTTCCGAAATGAACTCCACCACTACTAGTTTTCAACAACTGTGCGTGTAAGTCTAGTTTTCATCCTCTTCTTAGCTTCCTTCTTGCTTCTCTTGGCAGCGTTCTTTGTTTCTTTTTCTTCTCGAAGTTGTTCATCTTCTTCGCAAAGTGAACAGACCTCATGAGAACAGAGGTGACAAACATTGCACATGATCCAACCTTCACCACTCCTGGAATCAGCATAGGATTCTCTGCACTAAAGACATGAGGTGTCATCATCGTCGCTATCGCCATAGTTTTCAATAACTGCGCGTGTAGCTATAGTTTTCATCCTCTTCTTAGCTTCTTTCTTGCTTCTCTTGGCAGCGTTATTTGTTTCTTTTTCTTCTCGAAGTTTTTTGGCTTCCTGAAGTTCCTGTTTTTGGGGGCTAGAAGTTAATATCACCGATATCCGCTTCTTTCTTAACGCGCGTTTCCTTTATCTTTGGGCACGGGAATGGCATCCTTACGGGAGCCTGCAAAACATTCTGTCGATGTTGAAGAGGTTGGTTTAAGTGGAGTTTGTTGTGATTCAATTGATACATCATCTTGAAGTGGAATGGCTTCCTCATCATTTAGCTCTTCTCCATGTTGGTCTTCAAGGGCAATATCTGTAGTTTGGGCAGAAACAAAAACAGTCTCAGTAAACACATCTAGATTTAATGGTACAATTCCACTTGCTCGAAACCCATTGATCGCTACTGTTGGAGTTGCTGCTTTCAAGAAAGACTCCCCATCAACTGGCTGACTTGAAACATTGTAACAGTTCTTTCAGGATTGTTCCATAGCCAATGTTCAATGTATTGAATATAATAAGTATTTAATGAGCACATGAAAGACACGCCCACGGGTTATCATTTGTGACTGCTGTGATGTGGTATACAAACAACTGTAGTGTGGTTAGCCCTTGCCTTATCAATAAAGGCCAAGTTTTTTGTGTGGGTGATATGACCATCGAGTTCAGTAGCACTGGGTCATCGTTAGATGGTTTTGCATGTCACAGAAAATGGTCAAATCATTGAGTAAAAATATAATTTTGCATCCACCCAGAAGGGTGGCAAGCAAACTCGGGGTCTGGTGGAGCTCTATTCTTGACTTCGGTTTCATTCGTTGTCTTGGGAATATTACAAGAGAAAGCACGAAATTCCCTCCCGCTGACATGCAAATGGAGAATGTAGCAAGAATCCCTCTTTCAGCTGATGTTAACCTACCTACTTATTGTTTTCCCTTGAGAACAGGAACTTTAGAGGTTTTACTTTGAACTGTAATCAGTCCAGTTTCGTCAACATTAAAAAACATGTGGGCAGGAAACAATTTATCTTTTTGAACTTCATTTAGAGTCCTGAAAAATTTCTCTACATTTTATTTATTAAATGCCCGAGATCTTGCAGCTGAAGTTGCTTTAGGTTTTCTCAATGCAATCTCTGGGTGACGTCTTCTAAACCATGCCACCCAATCTGCCCAGATCTTTGTCCTTGTTGAAGTTGTAGGGTATATTGTTTTGACGATCCATCTGATACGCGAAACATCGTAGATAGCTACAGTTATTCCAAAAAATCTTATCTCCATATCCAAAACATGACTGACGATCTTATTTTTCTGAGATGCATTAAAAATTGGACGATATTTCCCCAATAGCTTTGTGGTCTCCTTTCTATAAATGTTCTTGTTCAGAACTCTTCTTTTTAATGTAGTTCTTGGGATGTTGAATGTGGAGGCAGCTGATTTAAACGCCATACCATCGTTCCTTACTGCGTCAGATTCACAACAGTATTGTTCAATACCTATGAAGTATACCATTAAACCCGATACAATACCTAAATTACTAAATTATTAAGGTCATTTCAAGTTTCGTAGAGTGGCGGGCAAAGTGGTCAAGTTGGCGGGCAAAACAGCCACTACCCTGACCACTTCGCCCATTTGAGAGCCATGACTGAAAATCAGGGGTTACTAATGAACAGTCAGCGACCACTCACCCACCAATCTGAAGCTGAAAACATGCTCTTTCCTTACATATTCAATCAATAAATGCAAGTTCAACAGGTTATTGTTAATAGTATGTAATACAAGTCATTTACCTTAGATCAAAAATTTCAAAAACTCGAAAAATAGCTCTAAAATCATGAAACATGGAACCACCTTGTTTAACGGTTGTCTGGTTACTCACTACCAACAAATGAAATTGTTTGACTACAAACCACGTGATGCCAGCGCTCTGGTGACGTCATTATACTGGGTGACTACTCTGTCCACCCTGACTACTTTGCCCTGCCTTCCTCTATTTAAAATTCTATAGAGCAAGAGTTTGCAAACATTTTTCTTTGAATTAAGTTAATATGTTTCTATGATGAAAAAATATAAAATACGCTTAAAATATTTAGTTTATGTTGCACCGTTGTATAAAGCCATTATATTTGATAAAACATATAGTGGAACCTGAATATCTCGAATATCAGGAGAAAAGAGACAATTTCGAGGTGAAGCTTTTTCAAAGTATCAAAACAATATGATATGTTATAAATATAAAGGCAATATTATATGCAAAGTTTTATGTATGAAACTTACTTTATTTAAAGCAAGAAGCATTATCAATGATTAATTTTAATTAAAAGAAATTTAAAACTAAAATTACAAGCCTTCTCAAGCTTTTATTTTTTATTTATTAAGTCACATAAAAATAATGCGTACCTTCATAAAAGGAAAATAATTTGTTAGTCAAAACAGGCGTCTAATTAAGTATGTAAATGGAGCAATTGCAGTAAAGCAGGAATAGACGTAAGTATTTCAGATTTACTATTTTCATTAAATAACGAAGTGGATAATATTTTCTATCACGTCTTTGTTTGGTCAATTTATTTCGAGTGAAGTCTGGTATGCTCGGATAAGTCCACGAGAAATAAAATAGAGGGTTTTGGGAAAGAAAGGCTAAAGAGAAATGTTGTTAAATGTTGAGTCATCCAAAACATTTTCTACAAAATTATTTCCTTGACAATGACAGGATATCAAAGAATGCTTTGTCCTAATAATAGCTTAATCAAAGCAAACTGAACAGTTTTCGCTCATCATACTTTAAAAACCGGTGCTTTAAAGTCAAACTGTTTCACTGGGATTAAAAAAATATACCTGCACTAGTCATCTATTCAAGACACTAAACAGGAATTTTTCTTTTTAAATTTTGTATAAAGGATAAACACAATAAATTAATTTTTAATTGTAAATCAGTGTTCTACTGTTATACAGTAACTATTGTCATAATGTAGAGTTATTTTTTTAATATAAAATGAATAAGTAAATTGATTTTCTGTTAATTAATAGAAACAAAATTTTAAAAAAAATTCGCAACTATTTTAAAAATTTCTTTTTTGATAAAAATCAGAGCATTTTGTTTGTTGTTTTATTTGAAAGATTATGCAATTATTAAACAATTAGCTATCAAAATGTTTTTGATTTCTTCATAGTGTCACTGAAAATGTAGTTGTGGCTGGGTTTTTAATCACAGCTCTCAAACAGCAATTGTGTATTTAAGTAATCTAAACAAAGAAAATACAAAGATGTTAAGACAGGTACAATATATAAGTCTGGATACATTTAAGAACTTGGAAGAATATTTGTAATAGATTTAAAAAAATAAATAAAAACATGCATTTGAAAATGCATTTTCTTTAAAACGAGATTTTTATGATCGAAAAATGTTCATCTCCAAAAATTGTGGTTATATTTATATAAGACTGATCACTTACAATTAATGTGATGTTATGAGTGTAATGAATTATCGGTTTAAATTTTTGAGAATATTCTGAAAATTTACAGATATTTTTAAAAATTCACATTGTGAAAATGTAAGTAAAATTGCTAAAATGACAATTTGAGGGGTATATCTCTGTAAGTTTTCATTTTGTGGCTTACATTTTGGTTCGTTACATTTTTAGTAACTTGAATTAAAAAAAGGTAGCATGGGGAGAAAATAGAAAAATATTATTTTTTTTTGTAAGGACATTTTTGGTAAGTGTCAAATATTGCATTATTTTTCCTTACAAATGTAAAAATTAAAAATAAACTGCTTCAAAATAATTTATTTAACAAATGAAATTGTATTTTTATAGAACAATTTGTTTGAAATAATCAATGTTATACTTATTTTTGCTTTATGTAAAAGTTGGGTGTGGGGAGAATGGGATACCTGAAAGACTGAAAAAGATCAACGACAATAATTGAAGTGATTCATTTATATATTCAACTTCCATGGGAAAATATGTCACCTTTCAAAATTTTGTTTTTTTTAGAGTCAGAGTCTTCAGTGACGCATTCGACTTTTTGTGCTTTCAGGGGCATATTCAGTACTCAATTTGGAGGGATGGGGGGTCATATATATATTTTTTAAAAAGGGAAGTCATATCTCTTCATAAGAAATTGTTATATATTAAGTTTGTTCACAACTCCAAACTGGCTGTGTTTTAATGCATGCATTTCATTCATAAAGCTACAAAATTTGAAAATGCTATTCAGAAACCAAGAAGAGTTTACCATTATCTTATAAGGCAATTCAGAAACGTCAATGTTGACCTTTTAAGATTTTCAAAACTCAGCAATCACGGATAGATCATCTTTTGAGGAAATATTAGTATTACATATATGTATAAAATGAAATTTTGTTCGATGTTTTGACGCTTAAAAAGTAATTTCATGCATTTATGTTTTAAATTTAAATGACTTTGTGAGTGTCAGAAATATGTGCGTTTTTGCGCGATATTTTTTTTCTTGGAAAAATCCTTAATATGTTTATACACAAAAAAATATATTATACTCAAAATTTTCTTTGTTCAGAGGAAGGTCATGACCTCCCCTGACCACTGCCCTGGACATGCTCTTGCATGCTCTGTTACATCAGAATTAAAGAAGACTTATACAGAAAATGACATTTAGATAGAATGGATTAGTTATAACGGGAAATAACGGGAATTAGAAATAACGGGAAAAATAAGAAATTTTGAATTAAACTGTCTTTTGACATTGTTTTATAATAATAAATTTCGCCGAACATGGTTAATGGAATAATAATTTTGGAAGATAGATTATTCTACTAAGTGGAATACTCTATTACATAGATTGCCCAATTCCAATTCTTGAAATCTAGTATTAATATTGGAAGCAGATTCGAATGTCACGGTAGAAAGAATCATACTCTTTGTTAGGCATTTTTAGAATAACATGCTATAATGAAATAGCAACTGAATGCCCTCAAATACCCTCAAATGAAAACCCTTTTCTTCCTGAATTTGAATAAAATTATCTGATTAAAGAATGCTGCATTAATGTCGCTTCATTAAGGAATGACGATAATGACTGCAGTTATTAATTCATCTATTCAACTTTCATGTGAAAATTTTCCACATATAAAATGTTTTATTAATTGGAGATAGAGTCTTCAGTAATGTGCTCGATTTCTCATGTTTGCTTCATCAGAATTAAAGAAAATAAGCTGAAGAGGAAATCGGATTTAAGTGGAACGAATACATTGATGGCGAAACTCAAAATAAATAAATAATTAGATATCACTAAACATAAGACGAAATAAGGGATAAAAATGAGAATTATTCAAATGTATTTTTATATTGTTTTATTATATACTCATGGTGTTTAATAAACAAAAATTAATTCTTAGCCTGCTTATTGAAATAAATATTTCCAATGTAAATTATTCTACTAAGCCAGATACTCTAATAATATCAAATTATTATTATGTAAATTCCTCTCGGAAAAGCAACTAGACACTGGCAGAGTGTGCTGCTGCTATGTAGGTGTGGAAAGAAGTAAAATCTCTAAATCGTGTTATCCCTTTTAATATCAACGAAGCTTGGATGTAAATAAAATTGTTTTATTTCTGTGGGAAGAAATACACCCACCGCAGCTTAAAGGGTTAAGACTCCCGTTGACTCACGCAAAAACACCCGCTTGCTAATGTTAATCCTAAGACACAGTTATCTTCTAAATGCTCGTATTAAATATTGAATTGCTCGTTTGCATTTTAATATTTTTAAACGATTTGTTTTTGCATTGGATAGCTGAGATCAATCTCTACAACGGCCATTTTTTACTTTTTTATTTTGTTTGCAGGTTTTTTATGGAAATATTTTCACTACTGAAACTGGTTCCGAAAGTGAAAGTATCCTCTTAATAAAAACCTCCAAACAAAATCGAAAAAGTAAAAAGCAGCGGTTGTAGACAGCGGTTGTGTGGTATTAGACTTAATTTAGTACTAAGTATGGAAAATTTCTCAAGTTTAAATTTTAGTTATCATTTAAAACAATAACAGTTTCATAATACACTCTCAGAAAAAACTGTAAATTTATGAGCCTTTCCCCTTCAATTTTCACGGGCAACAGCCTTATTTGATAAAAAACGGTCTAATCCACGGCCTTATCCCTTAGATACTTAGAAAATTAAGAGCAAACCACATATTCTTACAGTTCTAGCCCATATGTTAGCAAAAATACGGTACGACTCCATACATTGTCCTCCTCTAGGGTGTAACCCTTCATTTTACTCATGTTTCGAAAATTTTAACCCGCCAAAACAGCAATTCTGTGATGATTATCTAACGTGCTACGTGCTACGTAACAGTAAGCAAAGTGTTATTGTGTTTTAAAGTGCATTATATCCTGTGCATTATAATGCTGTGTTACTTTGCCCCGTAAAATTACGGGCTGCACAAAATGATGGGCAGTATGGATTTATTTTTTTATGGAGTATGACTGGAATCTCTGCTGCCGGCCTCTGCCCGTAATTTTACTGCAATTTTTTTAATAGTGTAGTTTGTTTCATTTTATATTAGACTGTAAGTTGTACAAAAATGTTATTTTAAGCCTTTTTATAGAAAAAAAATGTGACATTTGAAAAGATTCTGCATCGGGTCGCGTGACTACATTATATCTGTAAGAGCATTTTTTTCTGTTTTTTTTTTGCCTCAAATCGAATTTGGATGACAATCTTGCTTAGAGTCAAATAACCAGATTTTATCAAAACAGGACCCGGGTTGGTTTCGTGTAGAAACTGGATAACAGACCCAATGTCTAATCCGAATCATAATACCTACAGCCTAGAGGAAAAAGAATCCAGCCGACACCATAAAGTTGGGTCGGGTTGTAGTAAAATCAGGTTATTCGATCTGATGCAGAATCGTCACAAATGTCACATTTTCATAAATTGGTCACACTGTGAATTACAGAAGGACTTATAAATGGTCGTAACGACTTCACATCTACGTCACTGTAATTTCACATCCACGTCACATGAGGACGCATTGACAGTCACAAAGTCCCAATGTAACGTCACAATGCTATACGGGTAGTGTCTACATTGAAAGCAAACATTAATATCTGCGTAAATATAATCGTACTTCTTTTTTACCATATTTAAATCAACACATGCACATTGGTTTTGATGATCTAGGTGGACAAAATTCATTTTTCCGATTATCTCGAAATTTAACAAGACCGCGTATACTGGTAGCTGAATTATCTCTTTTGTCGAGATCCGTACGACTTTTGTCAAAAATATCCAATCTGTCTGTTAATTACGACCGTAAAGAAGTCAGTTGGTTTTAGGGAGTTTCAGCGGTTGCAGTAGTTTCCTGTAAGTTCGAACGCACGTCGTGACTATTCTGTTTTATTTGGAAGCACGAGCTTACAGGACATATGTGACATGTTTGTCACAATGTTCAGCTTATTGTTTGAAAATAAGTGCCATCTTGTTTACAAACTTTATTTTGACTTTTAGCACAGTATTAAGCATTATTAAGCAAGAAGCATTTTAAATCAAAGTGCCATTCCTAAAGTATTGGAAATTTAAGAAAACTAATGCAGATCATAAAGTTATATTAACTTGCAAAGTATGTATGTATGTTTAGTCCAATGTATGTATGTTAAGTCCATTTTAAACCGCTTTTAATTATCCGATTGAGTTCAAAGTTTGAATACATGTGTAGTTTCAATGAGAATACAATATTATAATATAAATAAATAATAATATAAATAAATAATAATATAAATATGAATAATATGAATAATAATAAAATAATATAAATAATAATAATATAAATAATAATAATATAAATAACAATAATAATAATAATAATAATATAAATAACAATAATAATAATAATAATAACACTATAAATAATAATAATAATAATATCAATAATAATAATAATAATTAAATAAATAATTAAATAAACCAAACATTTACACTGTTTGAGTATTTTATTAGTGATACATTCGAAAAATCAGCAAAACCAAATTGAACTTCAACGCAATAATTTTGTCCCCCTAGATCGTCAAAACGCCCCACTGTGCCGCTCGCTGTAAAGAAATACAGATAAAATTAATACATTTCAAAATTTCCTTCGAAATTCGAATAAAGTGATTTGATTAAAGAATGCTGCATTAATGTTGCTTGATTATAGAATGCAAAAGACTGTCGATGACTATTAAAAGATTCATATATCTATTCAACTTTCAGATGAAAATGTCCCACTTTTGAAATGTTTTGTTCCTTGGAGACGAAATCTTTAATGACGCATTCCATGTCTCGGGCTTTACGCCGTCAGAATTAGAGATAGTAAGACGACGAGACAACGACATTTAGATGGAATGAATTAATTGAACAGAAGGCGAAACTCAAATGAAGTAATTAATTAAATATCACGAAACACAATATGAAATAAAAGGTGAAAATGGCAAGTATTGAATTGAAATGAGTTTTAATATTAATCTTTATAGTATGCACGTTGTGCAATAATTTTTTTAAAAAATGTCGAACTTTGTTAATGAATAATTAGTTTGCCAAGATACATTATTTTGCTCGTTTGATACTTTACAAACATAAGCTTATGATACTTTTTAACATCAAGTGAAATTTTAAATTCTAAAATACTTTACAGCAATTCAATAACGTCATTAAAAAAAAAAAAAAAAAAAAAAAAAAAAAAAAAAATGTGTAATTTAGAAAAAATTTGTTCAAGATAGATTATAACAGTTTAAAATATTTCCATTTGTGAAGAACAAGGTGAATAAGGATTTTTCTAATTCACTTTTTGCTAATTCACTTTGTACACCACGATTTGTTCTTGTGACATCAATGTAGTTGATGTTTTGCACTGACATCAGTAATGAGTGGTTTTGAAGTGGCTACTGTGCAATAAATTTGGTTTTTATACTGTTTATATATAATTGTAATTCACAAAATATCCCAATTAGCTACTCTCGTTGCATTGTCTTATAAAAGAGTCATCGAAAAAATCACGTCATTGCTTAATCATCACATTGTATATAGACCTTCATAGATAATTCTCCAAGCCTTAATATTATAACTATCTATCCTATTAAGGTAAAGCCAGGAGAGATGGCGCGGTGGGAGGGATTGCGCACGTAGAGGTTCGGGGGGAAGGAGTAGAGTAAGCGCGCAGCGACTCCAGGTAGTTGTACAACAGCAGTAGTGGAGTGTCTACTTGAAAGTGCACGTTGATTGTTTTGAGCGTCTAAGATAAAGCATTGCCATTTTGTTTTGTTTTCCCAAAGTAAGCACTTGAATTTTCATAGTTATTCATCAGAATTTCTATACAATGTCAGTAGTACAAAATATTTTAAACTTAAACGATTTCTCATAAGCTACTAATCTAGACTAACAATGTGAACATCAATGGTTCGTTTTAGTAGCGGCCATGTATATATAAAAGGCCGCGCAATATCTCCTACCGAAATTGGAGAGTTTGCGCATCTGCTACTTAGGAGAGATGGCGCATTGTTTACATTAGTTTCCATGCTAGGAGAGATTACGCAGCTTATTGGTAAAATTTCATAAAAATATGAAAAATTAAAATGGACTAATTTTAAGTTAAACGTGTTATCAAGTAACTTAATGTTATTTTGTAATCTTATCTGGACTTGCTTTTTCTGATTATTTAATTATTTTTCCCTTTAATTAAAATTTTTTAATCGTTTTTAAAATTATTTCCTTTTTCTGATTCTTTAATCATTGGGTTGAAATATTCACTCCTTATACAATAATATTTGTTCACAAAAACCTTACAACAATGTCATTTAAGTGTAATTATTATTGTTAACAATTTAATTGTAGTTATTATTAGTAACAATCTCTCCTACCCATGTGCGCAATCACACCAACCCTATAAGGACAGATTGCGCAAAATAACTTTCTTGGTTTTATATCAACTGCTCTATTAAATTACAACATAACAACAAAATAGCAATGGAAATGCATAAAAAACAAATGAATTAAAAATTATTCATGGATAGTTTAGTAAAAAATTAATATTTAGATTTTTTATTGTTATTCTTTTGAATTGTGCGCAGACTCTCCTAGCTTTACTTTATACCTACAAGTTTATATTACAAGTTATTATTGTGTTTCAGTGTTTCTTCATAAGTAATGTGAGCGCAATGCTGTTTTTCGTGTCTACAGTATTTACTCGTGAGTGTTTAGACGTCTTTTTCATTTTAAGTACAACTTTTTCGTATTGTGTAACGTCGTCAGTGTTATTGTTATAGAATCTTCTATCTTAATCCATCACTGAGATCCATCACTTGGATTCACCCTTATTCACTGCCCATTATCAGGTCGGTGCTTTGACTTCTCCGGCAGTGATATTATTTTGTACCATTGTCTTGTTCACAAATATTATTTTCATTATATTCATTTATCGGCATTTATTTTAGGTTCACCTCCCCGCTCTCTGTCGCGCTTACCGGCGGGATCGTCTTCGGTTGAATTTTGCATTTCTTTTTTTTAATGACCTTAATAAAGGGGGGAGACATCTATTCTACAGATTTGCTTTCCTAGTGTGAGCGATACATAAACATGACTTTAGAAACTACCTTGAGAAACATCCAATACCCTAGCGGTTACGTTCCCTAAAGCTTCTGGCAGACGCACATCAAAGTTTTGGCTTCGTCGAAAATCTGACATATCTGATATCATGCAAAATCAGAACACTTACACTTTTGAACCAACCGCTAGAATATTGGATTTTTTGGTTGTTTCTAAAGTCATGTCTATATATCGAGCAGAAGTGTAAATATCCTTGGTGAAACACAGAAGTGGAGAAAAATCCAATACTTGAAAACAAAACGCATTTATCAATACCATCCATAAGAATCCTTGCTTAGATTATTTTGATCAACACCTGTTGATCACGTGCCATTCGATGTTGGTATCACTTTTGAAGTATGGTCCATGACCAGGTCAGAGTCATGCTTCCCTTTGAACCCAGGAAATTTTCACAAAACAGTAATTTTTTCGTATGACCCTATTTCATATATTAGCTCATTAGTTTAAAAGAAAAAATGCTTCATTCTATTTCCAGACACATTTAACCCTGTAAATTGTTGGAATTTGAAGAAATTACCATTTAAGTGCCACAGAATCGAACAGGTTTCTTCTTATTATTATTTTACAATGGAGTATATTTTTATTTATAGTCATTCTCAGGCTATCGCTTACCGAAAACAGACAAAAACGCAAACTTTGATGGTGTTTTCCAGATACATCTTTTGTTTTTATAAGGAAATGGAAAATGCTACTCCATATCTTTGTAACTGACATACTTTAAGTGTGGTATCTTACAGTTTATCTTTCTTAAACAGGTCCATATTTAAACGGCTTGTTTTCGCAAATGTAATTTAGAACAAAAGTTTTTTTACACTTTTCAACTGTGTTAAAAAAAGAAACTTCTTTGAAAAAAAAAAAAGGTTTAAGATGTTGAAGTTTCTCTTCAACATCTTAAACTTTTTTAACTTTTTTTTTCCCTTGCGATGAGTGATCAATTAAAAAATTGATTTTAACAGATAAAACAAAAATTACAGATAAATACATCGGTGTGAACTCACTAAAGTTTATCTTCGAATGCATTTTGTAGAAGATAAAATATCTGAGAATTTTACGAGGATCGATATCACGTGGAAGGTTCGTTTCTAAAGCCACAGTGATAAAGCACGTAATTCCGTAGTAGTGAGATCTTGAATCCTGATTCCTGAATCATTCTGTAGTAGGGATAGCTTAAAAAGGTATTTGAACCCGGAAAAGTCTTTTCCTGGGATGGGAGTTTAGAATTGAGGCTATCGTGTAGGAGTTCGGAATTACCGGGTTTTGTATTAAAGGAAGAATAGCTGATAATGCTGCTACAGATAATAAAATTGTGTTACTAATTATTCAATAAGTTTATTTTAAGGAGATTATTTAATTTGGCAATATAGGATAGGGTTGCAGATTGTACGTTTTCGCTTTAAGTTGTACGTTTTTCAGGTGTATTATACGTTGTACGCTTAAATCTTTCCCGTACGACGATTTCTTTCGTTAAAAATACCAAAAACATGTGACTTTTATAATTTCAAGAACTTTTTATGCGTTTACCTTTTTAATTTGCTTTAAAATTTTCACTTTTGCTGCAGTTTTTAAGACAAAAATATGACTAAAAAATCAATCATAAAAGGCAGTAATAATAATGTAATGCTAATAAGACATTATTGGCATTTTCACCATAGTTCAGTAGGTTTTGGAAAATAACAATACACTCTTCTAAAAAAAAAAAAAAAAATGTTGATTACAATTTGTTAAAACATGAAAACTTATATTACCATCCTCCTCCTCCCCCCCCCAAAAAAAATGCAGAAAATTCCCCATTCTAACGTAAACTTTACCTAAAACACATAAAAATGCATAAAAATCACAGGGGTGTTCCGGCAACTATACTGTTTCGTACTTTTTCGTATTTTTCAATTCCTACTATTAGCTCACACTCTCTATATATTTATATATCTTGTTCAAATTTTCAATCGTTAATAAAATACTTTGTATTCATCCACTCAAGTTCAAATACATTTTTTTAACTTGTAGTGGATGACACTGGATGTTAATACAGTTTTTTTCAAATATTAATTCGTTAATTAAATTAAATTAATTACTTTTAGTTTTATATGGGAGAAAAAAATTCTCCCATTGTTTTCATAAATGAAATGAAAGATTTTCCTCAAATTAGTGATGCCACAGAAATAAAATTCCGCAACGATGATTATAAAAAAATTTTCAATAAAAATAACGTGGGACATTAATGCTGCACGGGTTTATTTTATATATTTATGATTAAAAAGCAAAATTCAAATTCAAATGCTCAAAAGGAAATTCGCTTTCTATTTTGCCACTTAATATTGTGATTCTGTCATATGTATATACATATCTATATTAATTGTAATTATTTAATAAAAAGTAACTAAAATAAAATTTCTTTGTTGACCTAAATAGGAATTGACTTAAAAAATTATTTTTATATTACTTGTTCGTATTAGAAACGGAATCTTTATGTATGTCTTTGTTCTTTCAAAACACGAACAATTCGCAAACCTAAGCTCCAAATTTCATGAAACTCTCTAGTCAAAAGATGGAAATTTCTTCAAATAGCAGAAAAATCTCTTATCACAAGGGTGTTCTAGAAGCTTACTGCCTATATTTTTTAAGTTTTTGACGAAATTTTTTTTGATAGTGTAATTCAATAAAACTAAAACAAATTACTGTCAATAAAAATCTTTCGTTTTTTAAGAAATAAATCATCCAACCCTAATATAGTGTATCTCTTCTTTTCATTGACTTGTTAATTCCTAAACCGTTCGTTTTAGAGATTTAGTTCCAATTGCGAAGATGTGTTTCAAATGTTGTCAATCATCATATGAAAATACATTTACTTCAAAATAGTTATTTTTTAAAAATTCGCGAAATTTTAAATTTTTATTGGGTTTCTGGGTTTTATTAGTTAGATGTAGAATAGCTTTCGCTGTGTTTCAAAAAGCAAAGCAGTAAAAATTCCATTTTTGTGCAAACAAAACTTACCGAGCGATATGATACTTTGAATTTTATGAACTTTCAGCGTTTTCTAGCAATAAAACCCCGTTTCTTCCATTTTTCGTTTTTTTTTATTTATATATTTTTTTGGATTTTGCAATAGATGCACAATTTAGAAATTGACCAAGGCCGCATATCTTTATGGGCCAATGTGGACAAAAGTGAGGCCCATACGAACCCACATGAGCCCATATAAATCCACATAGGCCCATATAAACACACATGAGCCCATATAAGCCAACATGGTCATGGAGTTCTGTACTACCTCGGGACTTTAACAGAAAATTTATTTTCGAATACATTCTAAAGAAAATGAAGAATTTTACGAGGTTCTATATCAAGTGGAAGGTTTGTTTCTGAAGTCCACAGTGATAAAGCACGTAATTTCGTAGTAATGAGATTTTGAATCCTGATTCCTGAATCATTCTGCAGTAAGATAGCTTAACAAGTTATTTGAACTTGGACACGCCATTTCCTGGGATGTGGGTTTAGAATTGATGATATCATGTTGCAGTTCATAATTTCCTGGTTTTGTATTAAAGAATACCTGATAATACTGCTACAGATAATAAAATTGAGTTATTAATTATTCGCTATTTTTTAAGACGGTTATTGAATTTGAAAGTATGTATACAGGGAAAGCCTGCGTAATATATCTTCAATATAGAATAAGATACAACGGAAAAAGAAAACAGAAATGCAAAATCAATAATTAGAACTGCATTGATGCTTATAATAGCATTTATATACAGGGTTTCCTTCCTTATGTTTGATCTATAGCAAATCTTAAACCGTTAGTTTTAGAAATATAGTTATAATTATAAAAATGTTTCACACGTTGCTATGTTGTTCTTAATCATATAAAAGATTTCCATGTCAAAATAGTTATTTTTTATATAGTTTCAAAATTTACACTTTTATACGTTTACTGCGTCTTATGGAATATTTGGAATAATTTCTTCATGTACAAACAAGTTAAACAGTCCCTTTTCTGTTTTTTTTTTTTGAATTTTATTTTATTTACATTTTCTGAAAATTTGCGTTAGTTGAACAATTTAGAAATAGGTTTTAACAAAAAAATTATCTCCGGAATGCATTTTGAAGAAGATAAAAGAATTTTATAAGGCTCCATATTACGGGGAAATTCTGTTTCTAAAGCGACGGTGATAAAGCACGTAATTTCGTAGTAGTGAGATTTCCTGATGCCTGAATAATTCTGTAATAGGATTATAGCTTAAATAGTTATTTGAAACCGAAAAAGTAATTTCTTGGTATGGGAGTTTAGAATTAATGATATTATGTTGGAGTTCAAAGTCACCAGGTTGTGTATTAAAACAAGACTAACTGATAACACTGCTACAGATAAGAGCATTTTGTTTTCAATTATTCGTTAATTAAAATAGAAGGTTGCTAAAGTCTACAATATACTTGCAATCTCCAATCGGTCGAAACGTGCTTCAATCTGTTGGACATTAGTTGGCAATGTAAATTGCAAAAGCGTTCAAAAATAAAGTAAGAAATAAGATTGCATTAATGAATAGCCTTCCATTAATTATCAAAAGGAACACTTTTAATTTTTTATCCGACATCTCTAAACAAAATTAGTCAATTAAATTTTTTTTTACTTTGGCTCTAACAAGATCATTGCAAAAAACTGCATATCAGAATCTTTAAAATTGACGCCTAATTTTCAAATGCATGTTTTTGGTTTAGATAAATCCTTTTTTCCCTTGAAAGAACCGATTTTGATAGTGGTTTCATACAGAAATCTGAACACAGCATAGGATTTAGATCTTTCCTGACGCACGATGCAGTGTAGTTGTCTTGAGACAGTTGGTCATGGCCGTCTCGTGAGGTATACATGTTGTTGCACAGTCTTAATCTTGGCTGTAATGCTTGTTGAGGCTTCAGTACTGAATTCTGATTATGCCTGCCATAATGTGTCATACATACTGTATACTATAATTTTTGACAGCCGATGGTGGTAGCATTCACGTAATGCCTTCTCATGGCCGCACTGATGTCGTAAGTTGAGCCTTTTGCCAGAATTCTTGAAGTCGCGATACACCTGTTCAGTGGTCGCTCATTTCCTTTTACCTGCATCTCATGAACGCTGCGAAGTATGGTGAATAGTTGTCAGGATACCGATGGACTTTTTACTGCTTTTATTTTACGATCACTGACACATAACAATATACACTGAACTTGGATGATTTTACAGAACTTTTACAGGAAGACTAAATAATTTAGCCTATTGATAGCTTAGAGCTATTCGTGAGTTACGCGATTAATTTAGGTATTCAATAATACGGTTCTCGAATTCTACCTCACTTAAACAGTTAGAAGTGTCCAGCGTCTTGATTCTGACAGAATAAACAAATTTCTTTCTACACCGGACTGTCATTCGCGTAAAGTAGCGAAGCAAAGAGAAGTGTTCTCTTCAATGAAACTTGTAGAAATCCTTGAATCGCCCCATGTCGAAAGTATTTCAGCGTAGCGGCTCATAAGTGGATTTTGAAGAAGAACATCTGGGTTTTGAGTACTTTGTAAGTTTTTGCACATTATTGTCGGGTATAACGTCAAAATCCTGACGAGCTCAGAGTTTTACGTTTTCTGTAATGTCAGATCAAAGCTTTTTGCAGTACCAACAATGGAGTTTATGAGAGTCTGATAAAGATGTTGTATGCTGATCAGCTCTCTTAGGGAGGTAAAATTCGGAAGCTCCTGCGAACACCATGACCTCCCTTTTAATGAGTAAAATAAACTAAAAAGGAATTCAATTCTTCGCTACACCAACTATGAAAATGCGTGAGTCTTAATTCTGACAGAATAAACAAATTTCTTTCTATACCGGACTGTCATTCGCGTAAAGTAGCGAAGCAAAGAGAAGTGTTCTCTTCAACGAAACTTGTGGAAATCTTTGAATCGCCCCATGTTGAAAGTATTTTATCGTAGCGGCTCCTAAGTGGACTTTGAAGAAGAACATCTGGGTTTTGAGTACTTTGTAAGTTATTGCACATTATTGTCGGGTATAACGTCAAAATCCTGACGAGCTCAGAGTTTTACGTTTTCTGTAATGTCAGATCAAAGCTTTTTGCAGTACCAACAATGGAGTTTATGAGAGTCTGATAAAGATGTTGTATACTGATCAGCTTTCTTAGGGAGGTAAAATTCGGAAGCTCCTGCGAACACCATGACCTCCCTTTTAATGAGTAAAATAAACTAAAAAGGATTTCAATCCTTCACAACACCAATTATGAAATTGCTTTGAAAAATTTTGTAAATTGTTACTACTTGCCATTTTTAAGCAAAAAACATCAGTGCCAACTGACAGGGATCTACGCCAATTGCTTTATACTCAAACATGAGAACACAATCGCGTATGAGCATAGGTGACGTTGCTATATATTTTGCATAAGCACATATGTACTGACTTTTCTGACATTTCTAATGTCGTCAGAATTTTCTCTAAGAAGACTGGAAGAATTTTATTGACACTAGTTCATTTTTGTTTTATCAAACTACCGTCAATTTCTACACCCTACTGAACTATGTTTAATGTACCAATGATGTCTTCTTTTCTGAAAAACAAATCATTAATTAATTGTTATAATTGTTAATTTTCAACTTTATCTGTATTGCATTATTCTAATAACACTGCTTAATTAATTTTGCAGACAAAATGCATGAAATGTAAAATTTTTTAATCAAATTGAAAAGATTAATTGTTAAAAATTCTTGAAATTATAAAATCCATATATTTAAAAAGAAAAAAGTAGAAATCATCGCAAGGAAAGGTTTAAGCGTATATCATACAACGTGCAAATTAATAAGGAAATGTACAATCACACCCCTACACTGTTGAAAATTGCAGCAAACTGTCCTGTCATTCGACCATTTTTATAGAAAACATTGACATAACTGTAATTTAACTGTATTCTGACCGTAATATGGGCAATAATATGGTCAGAATAGAGTAAAATTGTGGTTATCTAACCATTTTCTATAAAAACGGTCGAATGACTGGGCAGTTTGCTGCAAATTTTCAACATTGTAGGCATTTACTCTATGTAGAAGTTGCAATTGTAACTTGTCTAGTACAATATGGAGTAGCACAATGGTTAATAGATTAATATCCTATAAGTGGACATTTATGCTAGAATTTCTAGTCCGAATTATACAAAACAGGTGGATTTTTAAAAAGTTAACTGATTATAAATAATAATAATAATAATAATTATATGCTTTCCAAAAGGAATATCTGTTTCCGAATTAAAAATTACCTGCCTTATTTTGAGGTTATGAAAACGATCCGTGAAGGATTTTTACTATTATGCATAACAATAAAAGTGCGTCCACCATTCACATTTTACTCTTTTCTATCGATTTCCATTAAAAGAAAAGAATATTACCGAGTTCATTGTTCTGCTTCTTATTTGACGATTATTTTGCGTGCTGACCTGATCACATTTGATGTCATTTTCCGGTACAGAAACATCACACAGCCAAAGTATTGATTGGTACTGCTAAAAAAATTCAGTGGATTAAAGTTTTCAAGTTGTTATTTAAAAAGATTATGGGGCATTGAGTTAAAAATGAAAGCTGACAAAAACTGTCGACGTTTTTTCTTATTTTCGTCAGATTTTTTTTAACGATAATTGTTAAATCTGAGAAAATTTTTTTTTGTTCAACTTTAAACTGACAGATGATCGATGTGCAGCATTAGTCATAGAAAATAATTGTAAAAATCATACTCTTATAATTATTTTTAAAAAATGAGATACTAAGTAAAAAAGCAACTCCAAGTGAACCCAATCGATTCAGAGATGCTTTTAAATTAAAAAAAAAATCTAACTAAATAACTTTAAGGCAAATGTATATTTAATTAACGATTTATTTTTTTTCTTTTGGAATTAAACGCTCCCGTTAAAGTTTTCTCGTTATAAGTTTATTTTTGAAACATAAAAATTATTTTCATCTTATATATATATATATACTCCGTGATTTATTTTGCATTTTAAAAGTGGAAGTTTTTTTTAAAATGTAAATTATTATTGGAAGGAAAAAATATTTATCTTATTAAATTATTTATCTCTTGTTTTAAAGATGCTGAAAAGAAGTGAATAAAAATATTAAAATATTTGACTGACACAGATGTTGTCATACAACTAGAGCCATGTTTAACACTTTCCAACCTAGTTGAAAAGCGTTTATGACTTCGGTTTGTCTGCCGTCTGCCGTCTGGCCGTCTGGCCGTGCTCTAACTCCCGTAAATATGCTCGAATTGCCCTGCAATTTTTATATGTTATTGTCGTTATCTATAGCATGTTCCCTATTTCAAATGAAGTGTTTAGCACTTATAGTTTTTTTTACAGGGACACTCAAAAGAATTCCGTTACATTACGGTCTATGGAGAAAAATCATTTGCGGTTTATTTTAATGATGTTACACAATTTCAAACACATTGTAATTGATATATATCACTAAGGTGCATTACAAGAAGCTTAATATGGAATAGGGTGTGCTTATAGTTACTTTACAGGGAGAATCAAAAGAATTACATTACATTACGTCTATGGAGAAAAATCGTTTGCGGTTTAATTAAATAATGTTTCACTATTTTAAACGCATTGTAATTTATATATATATCACTAAGGTGCACTACAAGAGGCTTACTACTGAGTATTGTGTGTATAGCAGTCATCGTTCATTTACAAGGACACACAAAAGAATTCTTTACTGTCTGTTAACAATAATTCCTGGAAGTGCGGTTTAAGTTGCTGAACGCAATTTTAAATTTAACTCACTTTTTGTCTACTTGGCGTGTATAAAGTCTGACAGGGCAGCACAAAAGTCCGCGAACACATTTCCGTTTATTGACAGAAACTCCAGAAGGAGAATTTTAAACTGTGCTACGCGTTTCCTAACTGAACTAAAATTTAGCATCCTAAGCAGTATAAATACAAATCTATAGATCATATACAGGGCTGAATAAAAGTATTCGGATATTTTTCCGAATATTGTATATGTTGGAAATTCCTGAAATTACGTTTTTAAATATATTAGGTGTTTTCCAAATTGTTTACTTAGATGTTATCTTTCAGCTTGTTAAACGGTAATGATTTGTAAAATTATTTTGGAAGCGTTGGAAAGTGTGACATAATCTATGCTTGACGCATGATTTTTCGTTCTTGTTAGTCATAAAAAGGAAAAATTTGAAAAAATGCCTTGTTTTGAAATTTTAGTGGAATCGTATTTCAAATAAACAAACATACAAAATAAATTTTGTATATAGCTATTCAAAAGTTCAGTAAAGAAGTCCTTTTGTCCGAATAGGATAAAAAGAGAGAAATAATAGCAAAATTAAATGCGTTCCGAACATGTATTTCGGACTTGTATGCGCTCTCCCATCATATGCAATAGTAAAATATGTCAAGTCTAAGGAAATACATATAAAAGGTTATACAAGTAAAAGTTAAAATAGATAAAAAGTCCAAGTATGGCTATCGGCGTGGTAGTTAATATTCAAATTTTCGAGTTCTTATTTGAATTTAAAAGTGCATTTATCTTTTTAAAAGTCGGTTTAAAACGTGTACTTTGTGCCTAAAGAAGAAAGACAAAACTTTTTCGTAAGACCTGGCACCTTTTCTATTTTTTATGGTGTTAATATGAGGTTGATTTGCCTTTATTTGAAATCGATAGTATATTGTGAAAAGAAGAAACAAAATCATGCGTTAAACATACATTATGAAACACTTTCCAATACTTCCCGAATACTGCAATTGAACTTTATCCTTCAAAAAGGTGAAACCAGATTTCAACAATTACCATCTATAGCCAGAAAGGTACTCGAATTGTTTTGTGCATCTCTGTATATGATATATTGATTTGTATGTACACTACATAGTGTGCTAAAATTTAGCTTAGTCACAAAATGCATAACACAGTCTAACATTCCATTTCAGTAATTTTCACCAACAGACAGAAATTCACTTGAATAATTTTGCATATTATCTACAGACTTTTATACACTCCTCATATTGAACTCAAATTTAATTCATGGGAAAGAAAAAACGCACAACGCAACTGAAAAAGTACTTTCAGAAAATACCATCCATGGACGGCCATGTATCCGGTTCTTTGCATAGCCCTGTATATGAACTTATTTATATTCTACAATTTCTCTTAGCGTGTATTAAATATAGTTCAGCAGGAAAATGCATATCTCATTTTAAAAAAAAAACCTTAAGCAATTCACGTTCATACACAGTAATGGTTATGAATTATTTTGTGTAGACCTGTATATGATCTATAGAATATATACATACCACGTAGTATGCAAAAATTTAGTTAAACATGAAATCCCATACCCCACATTGGAAAACGCACCTCCAGATTTTATCGTTCATAGGCAGTAGTGTAACCGAAATCTTTTGTGTGTCCCTGTAATTGAAAAATTACCGTCACGCACGTCATTTTCTACAATAAGTATCTTGTAGAGCACTTCAATAAGGTATATAAATTTCATTATGTTTGAAAGAGTGCAATATTATTAATATACGCTGTAAACAATTTTTTTCCCTAAACCATTATGCAACCGAATTCTTTTGAATGACCCTGTTAATGAATCATAAATGCTTTGCACAAAATATTCTACTGAAAGCATGTTTTAATGCACTTCATAAATGTATATCAATGTTTGAAACAGTCAAAAATCATTAAAATATGCCGCAAACGATTTTTCTCGGTTAGTCATAATGTAACGAAATTCTTTTGACTGTTCCTGTAAGCGAACTGTAAATGCTACATATTCCATTTTTAATAACGAGCATGCCTAGCAAACTTTAATGACATATATCAACTATGGCAATTCGAGCATATTTATCAAGAGTTAGAGCACAGACAGACACCAAATAAACTGTAGGCAAGAATACAGACAAACTAAAGTCATAAAAATTTTTGAACTATCTTATAAAGTGTTAATTAATATTTTTTTTCCCAAAAAATCATTGTTTTTAAATTCGAAATAATCAGTTTCGTAACACATCATTTAAACAATCGAGGAATGATTTACCATACAAAGCAATAAAATGGAGATCATCATCCAGTTTTTACTTTTTTAAGCAATTTCTATTTAAACAAGAGAAAATAATTTTGTGTCAAGCATAGATTATCAAACACTTTCTAACTCTTCCAGAATGCTTTAACAAAACTTTGGTGTTTACTAGGGTAAAGAAGATACCAAAGTAAACATTTAAGCAAATACATAACACATTTGGAAACCAGATATCAGCAATTAACGTTTATAGTCGGAAAAGTACTCCACTTTCTTGTGCAGCCCTGTATATAAACTATGTAGTATGATAAAATTTAGTCTAGTAAAAAAAAAAATCATAATACAGTTGATGAAAATTCGTCTTCAGAAATTTCTACCAATAGACGAAAACGTACATGAATTCTTTTTTAAATCCTGTATATTACCTGCAGATTTTTATACACGCCACATTTATACACGCCACAAAAATTTAATTTAGGAAAAAACGCTCTTCAAACTATTGAAATCATTCTTCAAGAAATTAACATCCATGGGCGGTCATGTTTCCTGTTCTTTCAGTATATTTTACAAACGTCTCTTACTGTACTAAATATAGTTCAGCTTTAAAATGCATACTTCAATTAAAAACCACCTTTAAGCAATCCAAAGCCATACTCATTAATGCATACGAATTATTTTGTGTAGCCCTGTATCTAATCTATAGAATTTATACACATCACGTAGTATGCAAAAATTTAGTTATTCTTAAACAGCATACTATAACTGAAAATGCACTTACAGCAATTATCGCTATTAGACAATACTGTATCCTCCTACACTGAAAAAAAAAAAAAAAAAAATGTTGATTTTACAGTATAATACTGGCACCGTGTAATGCCGTATAATGCGCGGCAGCGTATTACTGCTTATTTTACTGTTTTTTACTGTTAATTTTACGGTATAATACTGGCAGCTGGGATGCTAGTATTATACCGTAAAATCAACATTTTTTTCCCTTTTTTTGAAGTGTATATTTTTGTGTGTCTCTGTAAATGAATGATAAATGATATGAGCGTCTTATTCTACGGCAAGCATCTTGTCGTGAATCCCAGTAATATATACCAATTTCAGAAAGTTTAAAATAGTGTACAAAAAATAAAATATGTTGCAAACAGTTTTTTTCATAGACCATTATGTAACCAAATTATTTTGTGTGCCCTTTTAAATGAATGGTAAATACGTTGCACTCCATATTCTATAGAAGCATGTTTTAGTGCACCAGAAATTCATATCAATTTCACTATGTTTGTAATAGAGTACCTTTATTAAAACTAGGGCATCCCTCCCGAGATAGAGAGTATATGTAAAGATCATTTCATCAATTTCATTATGTTTCTAATAGGGTAATTTTATTAAAACTAGAGCATCTTCCCAGGATAGAGAATATATGTAAAGACAATTTTTTTTTATTGAAAACTCTAATAAATTTTTTACATTTTTTTTTTCAGATTATCTCCTAACAACACCAAAGAGCATTTTTATATGAAATATATCAATTATGTGTTCAAATAAAATTTCGAAATTTATTAAAAGCGGCAATTTCGTATTGGCCTCGTACCAGAAGTTAATAACCGAAGAAAGCGTTAAAAATTTCGTTATCTAAAGCGGTTTTTTTTTTTATTCTGATAATTTCAGCAGTTTTAAGTGGTTATTTCAATTAACATGTCTGTGAAATTTGTGTTTTATTTATACTATTTTATTGATTGCTTAGTGGAGTTTTAATTTCGTTATCTAAATATTAGCTGGAAACAAATGCTGAACTTTTTATATTGTTTAAAGTGCAAAAGGATTGATATTTTGTTATCGTCTGCAAATAATAAAGAGAGATTTTTAAAAAATCATGTTTGAAATGAAATTTAATTTACATGCTATAATAAATCAGTAAATTAAGATAAAGTTTTCAAACACATTTCATTTGAAATTAGAGTTTTTTGTCCTATATAACGGTGTAAAATAAAAAATGTGCGATGTTTAGCAAAAAATAAAAAATATTGCAGTAGCAAAAATCGCAAAACTGAAATTTCATCCTCAAGTGTTTCCATCCGCAAAATGACATCAGCGTTACGCACGGACATGTTTGTTCTTTATAATATAGATACAGCGCAAAAGATTATGTATCATAATGTAATTCTTTTGAGTTCCTAAGTAAACGAACTATAAGTGCTACACACAACTTATTAACTTCAGTGATGTATATCAATTTCAGTATGTTTGAACTAGTATAAGATCATTAAAGTGCACTGCAGGCGATCCCCCCCCCCCCCGATAGATCATATTGTAACAGAATTTTTTTGTGTGCTCCTGTATATGAACTATAAATGCTTCACTTCATTTCCAATAACGAACAGGCCATCAATAACGTATATGAATTGCATGACAGTCCGAATGCATTTGCGTGAGTTAGAGTGCGGTCAGATGGCCCGACAGACGGCCAGACAAACCGAATTCATAAACACGTTTCAACTATGTTGGAAAGTGTTAAAACAAGTGGGTAAGTGTGATCGAAGATCGCACAAAGGGTTTCGTTTAACATTCCTTTCAAAAAAAAAAAAAAAAATAATAATAATAAAAAGAAAAAAAAAAGTTTTTTATAAAGTAAAAATTTACCGGTCTATTTTTCTCGTTTTTTCGAAAATCTGAACCGGTCCCATAATACTCTGTCATAATAATATCTGTCATGTGGACTAAATGCGATATTAAAATCCTAATAGTAATTTCAAAATTAAACATGTTGTATAGACCTTCAAAATGTTAAAAATGTTATGTCAATATTTCCATAATCGGGTTTTATAATGATTCAACACGTTCCTCAAACTCATATGACGTTATAATCACTTGCTGACGTCATATCTACTGCCTTTCTATATTACTCGCATTGATACTCTCTTTGTATTATTCTCAAACATTTGAAAAAGTCCGTTAAGCTTCCAATATGACGTCAGATTAGTTTTCTTTTTAATTCTCTAATGACATCATATTAATCTGCTTTCTGTACTTACACATACTCATACTCCTTGTATTATTGAGAAATGTTTGAAAATTTTCGTTTTATTATCAATATAACGTCATATTAATATATTTTTTTTCAATTGGTGAAACTTTTTATTTCATTTTCATTTTTCACGTGGAAATCATTTAATAGAAAATTAATTAGTGTAGAAAGAATTTTATTGTGGATTTTTAATTGTTGGCAACTGCTATAACGAAAAATGTTTAAATTTAATAAGAAAAGGCTGTTAGATTTTTGGTTTTTTTATCTCTCTATATTAAAATAATACGATTTTTTAAAATTTTATGATTTTCAGCTTTATAGTAGATATTCAGCTTTAAGTACACAAAATTTCAAGTCTGTAAGTTATATAGTTTCTGAGAACCGGCTCTGTGACGGACAGACAAATAGCGAATAGGGTTTCGTGAGATCAACGACACCCTAAAAAAGAGTACTAATGGAGTTCATTGTTCTGCTTTTTATTTTTAACGATTATTTTTTTATCGCATTTAAAACCATTTTCCTGTACAGAAACATAACCTAGATAATATATTGATTTGAAGTAGTACTAAAAAACATTCAGTTTTCTAAAATCTTCAAGCTGTTATTTAAAATGATAAACCTATCGGATGTCCAGTTAATGAAAGCTGGCAAAAACTGTCACTATTTTTTTTCTAATTTTCGTCACATTTTCTTACGATAATTGTTAAATGATATTTTTTGTTTAACTTTAAACTGACAGGTGATGGATATCCAGCATTAATCATAGAAAATAACTGTAAAAATATGCTCAAGTTTTATAAGTAACCATTATTTAAAATTTTTGAGACACTAAATAAAAACGCTACGCTAGATAAACTCAATCGATTCAGAGCTGTGTTTTTTATGTTTAAAAACAGAAAAAAAAAATGAAAGGCAAATGTGTATTTAATTAACAATTTAAACAATTTTTTTCTTCTGAAATTAAACGTCCCGTTGAAGTTTTTTCGTCACCAATTTACTGTTGAAATTTAAAAAAAAATAAAAAAAATCTGCTTCTTATAACAAAAAATACTTGCAAATTTTTAATTAAAATATTTGTCATTTAAGTAACTAAAAGATACGATGCGAAGTTTTTTAAATAACGAATCTATTATGTATTTTACATTTAAAAAAGTGGAAGAATTTTTTTTTAAAGGAAAAATTATTATTGGAAAGAAAAATATTTATCTTACTAAATCATTCATCTCACGTTGAAAAGGTTATGAATAAAAGTGGTTTAACAATATTTGAATGTTTGAATGACGCTGATAAAGGTCATACAAAGAGAGATCTTCGTCTACACTGCCAAAAAAAAGTGTTGATTTTACAGTATAACACTGATGCGCGGCAGTTTATTACTGCTTATTTTACTGTTTATTACTGTGAATTTTACGATATAATACTGGCAGCTGCAATGTTAAAAATTTGCAGTAAACTGGCCAATCATTTGACCGTTTTTGTAGAAAACAGTTATATAACTGTAATTTAACTCTATTCTGACCGTATTATTGCAATTATTAATGTTAGAATAGTGTTAAATTACGGTTATGTAACTGTTTTTTATAAAAACGGTCGAATGACTGAACAGTTTGCTGCAAATTTTTAACAGTGTGGGTTGCCAGTATTTTACTGTGTTTTATTTTTGATTTTACGGTATAATACTAGCAGCTGGGGTGCCAGTATTATCCTGTAAAATCAACACTTTTTTTTTTTTTTTTGCAGTGTACAAGAAAATAAAAACAACTTTATTCATAAAAATGTTTAAAAAAAAACATATTTACGTACTTTTGCCTGATTATTGAAATACAGTGATCTCTCACTTATACGCGACCTCTGTTATACGCGTTTTTCACTTATGCGCGTTTTTCCCGTGGGTCCGGCCAGCGAAATAGGAACACAATGCTAACACTTATTCATTTATACGCGAAACCAAAAATTCACCTTTCACTTATGCGCGAAATTTTTTTTCTTCAAGTTTTGGTAAAATCGCCATGCTTTGCTTATCGTAAGAATGTACTTTTCCTGTTTTGTCTCTTGGGATGCATTCACACGCCCTTAATCCATTGTTCGGATTCTTCCAAGAACGCGTTATTTTTCGCTTGTGATTGACATCGAGAGGGGAGAACGGGTTACATACGAAAATGTTAACGTCATTAAAAGTCGCAGCCAATCGGTGTGGACACTGCTCGCGTACGCATGTGCTCGCGGAACGGAACAAGCTTATGTTTTGCGTTACTACGCCATTCGCGTACGTACTGTACAGTGTATAAAAAATGGCAAAACGTACGACATTATCGCTTTCTTTGAAAATGGATATCATAAAAAAAATTGATGAAAAATGCTTTAAATCAAAAACAGCGTTAACTGATCATTTCATTTTCCAGAATCAGCTTTAAGAGGAATTCTAAAAAGCAGAGAAGCTATAAATGCAACTTATCTAGAAAGTGGAATAAAGGCTAAGAAAAGCAGTCGAGAGAACTCAAAAAAGTGGAAAGAACGGAGAATTCGAGAAAGTTTTAGTTCTCTGGTTTAAAGAAACTTGTGCATCCATGGCCTGATTAACGCACAGGCCAACTAGGCCACGGCCTTGGGCCTACTGCTGATGGGGGCCCCAAAATGGGTAAAATGATTTAGAAAAAGTTTCTTTAAAATGAAATTTTCTGCAATTATTTTCTCAAAAACAGAACAAAAAGATTTTTTTTCACTTGTCAACTGCATCATAAAATCTAATAATAATCCTCGAAAAAAAATTCTATCCATTATTTTAATTTGAGGCGCCCCCCAAAAAGTTCCTGGGCCTTGGGCCCCAGACAACCTTAATCGGGCTCTGTGTGCATCCAACATTCCTGTAAACGTTGAACTTCTAAGAGAGAAAGCCTTGGAAGTATCGATGAGTTATGATATGGAAAACTTTTCGGCGTCACGCGGATAAGTTGAGAAATTTAAGATTAGACATGGATTCTCAACTCGTGTCCTTTCTGGTGAAAGTGGAAGTGTCAATAATGAATCTGTTGAACAATGGAAAAAAGACTTGCCTGATTTAGTTAAAGAATACGAACAGAAAAAACATTTACAATTGCGACGAAACTGGACTTTTCTATCGAGTAACGCCCGACCGAACTTTGACGTTTAAAGGAGAACCATGCCATGGTGGAAAAAAAAGTATAGAAAGGTTAACTGTGTTGCTGTGCTGCAATGCCGATGGTTCGGATAAACTGCCTAGTCATTGGGAAATCAAAGAATCCTCAATGTTTCAAAAATGTAAAGAAACTTCCATGTGATTATGCTAGTAATAAAACGGCATGGATGACTTCGGGTATTTTTCTGGATTTCCTGTACAAATTTGACAGTAAAATAAAAATAGAGAAACGAAAAGTGATTCTATTTATGGATCAATGCCCAGCACACCCAAAAGGTCTCCCACCTCTCAACTATACAAAAGTTGTGTTTTTTCCCGCCAATTGCACAAGAAAACTTCAATCTATGGTCCCGAGCATCATTCGGTGCGTGAAAGTGCAGTACAGAAGAACTTTAATCCGGCGTCTTCTTGCTGGTATAGAAATTAAACGTTCGGTGAAAGAGGATTTGAAGCAGATCACTGTCCTTGATGCTATTCACATGGTGTGCTCGTCAGGGACAAATATTACTGACATCGGTATCAAAAACTGTTTTAAGAAGGCAGGACTTCTGCTCCCAGAAGAAAAGAAATGCGAAGACGATAAGGAAACACAAAGCGAGGCCGATGTAAGCGAAGATGATTGAAATGCTGTATCCGGCGGACTGGCTTCGTGTACTTTCTCCGAATTCGTGGATGTCGACGAAAACTTAATTACAACTGAGATGCGGAAAATCAGCGATATTGCAGCAGAAATTGGCAACAACAAAGACGAAGATCTGGAAGACGATGAAAGAGATACAGCAAAAGTTCCCCCAACCCACACAACGGCATATGAAGCATTGGAAACTCTGCGGGATTTTTTTTCAATTTAATTCCGGAAGCGAAAGAACTTTTTCGCACCTGGATGAATTTGAAAAGACTCTCATAGACAGTTCCCGAAAACAAAAACAAACCTTTATTGATGGCTTCTTTGTAAAGAAAATGTAATTTAACAAAAATTTGGTACGTATGTAACAAATTTGAATTTTTACATTCTTATTAAATTACAATGTATAAGCGGAAATTATGTGCGCATTTATTTATTAGTGTATTAGTAGTGTACTATTAGTATTAGTTATGTTAACTTTTCGAGTTTAAGCTTCTGTTATGGTTTTTCACTTATGCATGAATTTCATTTGTGCGCGAAAATTTCGTTGTCCCCTTTTGTCGCGCATAAGTGAGAGATCACTGTATTGATTTAGAGAGAATACGCGACCAATATAAACAACAATGACAACAGCAACAACAATAGTAATAAAAAATAAGCTGCCTCATATTATTGGTTAAATTAATTGGTAAAAAATGTTAAGATTAACAAATCCTTACATTGTGTACACTGCAAAAAAAAAAGTGTTGATTTTACAGTATAATACTGGCACCCCAGCTGCCAGTATTATACCGTAAAATTAACAGTAATAAATAGTAAAATAAGCAGAAGATTAACAAATCCTTACATGGTGTACATTGCAAAAAAAAGTGTTGATTTTACTGTATAATGCTGGCACCTCAGCTGCCAGTATTATACCGTAAAATCAACAGTAATAAACAGTAAAATAAGCAGTAATACGCTACCGCGCAGCACTTTTTTTTGCAGTGTATGCGTGATGCATGATTATTCGGTAGCGTATTACTGCTTTTTTACTGTTTATTACTGTTGATTTTACGGCATAATACTGGCAGCTGGGGTGCCAGTATTATACTGTAAAATCAACACTTTTTTTACAGTGTAATTACCTTTTATGCTGAATACCCAATATTTATTGCATTATCCTCCTACTTACGTACATCATTTCATTACTTCTGTACTTATTTACAAACGTACATCTTACCAGGGCCGTGCTTAGAGAGTCGCAAATTGGGAGGTCGTCTAGGACCCCTAAAAATTAGATTGGCTAACATTTTATAATGCACCTAAGAAAAATTGATTGGCATTAACTTCCAGATTTTAAACAAATCCACTAACATAACACATATAAAAAATATTGTTAATTGAAAATTTAGCTGATTTTTCTATTTTATTCATTATATCGCCTTTGGGTCACATTTGTGAAAACCCCATTTGAGCCCCTAAAATTTTTGGATACTTTTTTTATAATATTAAATTTTACCTTTGGATAGTTAGAATTTTTTCTGAAGATTCCGGGAATAAACTTTTTATTGAAGAATTTTTATCAAACTTAAATTTTCTAAGCTATTTTATGCAATAGCGACAAGTAAATAAAATTTTTATTCAAAGTTAAATTTAATTGAGAGAATTATTTTTTAGTTTAAATAATTATTTATTCTAATATATATATTCTTAATTTTATTGCGTTATTAAAAATTTTATGGGTCAAAATGTTTACGAAACGTCTTCTCGAAACAAGATTTTTCAAATATGCGTAGGTTCTAGCGACTCAATCGTTGAAGTTTTTCTCCAGCAAAATAAACACTTTTGGTCACGGAATACACCTATAATATGTTAAAATTGTACATTTTAAATATTTTTTACAGCTGGTCAAAGGTAAATAATTAAAAAAAAAGAAAAATCCTGCGTCAAGCACAGATTATGTTACATTTTCCAACACTTCAAAAATAATTTTACAAATCTTTACCGTTTAATAATGTGAAAGATTACCTCTAAACAAACAATGAAATGAAATGAAATGAAATCCCTGGAGATCGTGGAGATCCAGCTGTTAAGCATAAGAACTTTTCTCCACGAAGGGAAACATATTGAAAATTCACATTTTAAAATACAGATGTTGAATATTACACTAGAGGTCAAAATAAAATTAGTACAAAGTTAGTCTTTACAATACTAGTTCAGATCACAACATTTCTTAATATTAAAAAATATATATAAGAAGAAGTATAAAAGAAAGTAATTAGAAAATTTATGAAAAGAATTCTTAATCACAACACAACTAGTAATTTTGCATGGCTCAAACTGTCAGCTGAAATAGGAACAGTATGAGTTACAAAATTGTGATCAGTATGTGAACTATAAGATACAAATTTCAAAAACAAAATATGTTATATTAAAAAGTACTTTACAAATGTACTTTTAAAATGTTTTAATAAAGGAGAAATGTTTCTTCAGAATGTTGTAATTTTCTTTTAGTTTATCGTAGTTTAAAGGATCAAAACAGAGTTATATTCAGATTTTGTCTCACTGTGACATTTTTATTGAGTTGAAAGTATGTCTCATTCGAGGAGAATTAGCATATAGAATTGTTCCTGAGCTTTTTTTGGCATATGCATGTTGGGCCTCTAAATAAACAATTTGGGAAAACGCGTAACATATTTAAAAACCCAATGCCAGGAGTTAACAACAATATTCGGAAAAATATCCGAACTCTTTTGTGCAGCCCTATATAGGATCTATAGATTTGTATATATACTACATAGAATGCTAAATTTTAATTCAGTTAGGAAACGTGTAGCACAGTTGAAAATTCTCCTTCTGGAATTTCCGTCAATAAACGGAAATGTACTCGAGAACTTTAGTACTGCCCTGTGTATGATCTATAGAATTTAAACAGATAAACATAAATTTAAACAGAGAAAACAAAACAGATAAAAATTTAAACAGACGCCAAATAAAATACAAAAAATGAGTTAAATTTAAAAATGAATTCAGCAACTGAAAAAGTACTTCCAGAAATTATTGTTAAAAGACAGTAGCGAATTCTTTTGTGTATCCCTGTAAATGAACGATGAATGCTACACGCAATATTCTATAGCAAACCTGTTGCAATGCACCTTAGTGTTATATATCAATTTCAATATGTTTGAAATAGTGAAACATTATTAAAATAAACCGAAAACGATTTTTCGCCATTGACGGTAATGTGACGGAATTATTTTGAATGTCAATGTAAAGGAACTCTAAGTGCTATCCCCACCATATTCCATAGTAAGCCTCTTGTTGTGCACCTCAGTGATATATATTAAATTCGATATGTTTGGAATTGTGTAACATCATTAAAATAAACCTGAAATATTTTTTCCCCATAGACCGTAATATTATGGAATTCTTTTGAGGGTCCCTGTAGGTGAAGTATAAACACTACATACTTCATTTTCAATACTGAACATGCCATAGTAAATCTCAATAACATATATCAATTGCATGACAATCCGAATATATTTACGTGAGTTAGACCCCGGACAGACAGACGGACAGATAAACCTAACCATAAAAAATAAACAAACCTAACCATAAACATTTCTCATCTATGTTGGAAAATGTTAAAAAGGGTAATAATAATAATAATAATAATAATAATAATAATAATAATAATAATAATAATAATAATAAACATTAATTTCAAGTGTCCGCCATTTTGTCATTTTTAAAAAACCTTTTCAATGTTTTTTAGGTTTATTCCGTAAGAAATTATGTTAAATAATATAACTCAATGCATTTGTGATTTCACGCCATGTTTTGAATAAGCGGGATCCTACGCAGATCGGCTACGTTTTTGCGCCCGAGATTCTTCAGGCACGCTATCTTGAATTTTCTTTCTGACAATCAACTATAATTCAATTCTTAAAAAATTAATAAACATTTGTGGAAAAAAAAGAATGTTTATAAGTCTGGTCTGTATTCTTAAAAAAAGAAAAAAAAATTCTAAGTAGGGTCATTTTTCAGCCAATTACATACAAGTACACATGGTCTTAAAGGGCCGTTTCACTGAAACTCCCCGATCATTAAATCCCATGTTAACCTATGGGAAAACTTAGAACCGCGATTACTACATGTAATTATTAAAATACGTTTTTCACCATCAGAAAGTAGACGTTAGATGTCGACGATGTGCGTTTTTAAAATTTTTCTCTGTAAATTTTAAGTATTTTTAAGAAACTGATAAAATTTCATCAAGTGGAAATTTCAAACTTTGTAGGGATTTTTAAAATACTTAAAGTTTAGGGAGACATTTAAAAAAAGTCTACCTGTGGCATCTGACGTGTACTTTTTGATGGGGAAAACCGTAGTTTAATAATTATATTAGATAATTTAATGAATAGCCACACTTCTATGTTTTCCCTTAGGTTAACATAGGATTTTGCGAAAGAACTTCCTGTACATTAAAGCTTTATGTTTCGACGGTAGTTCAAAGTAACAGTTGAATGATATAGCTATAAAAAATATATTTTATTCATCCATTACCAACGGCAAGCTTCAGGACCAACGTTAAATACTTCACTCAATCATCCATAAATAGCATTTGTAGTTATGTGGATCAAAAAATGTATGGGATGTTTTTTTTTTTCCAGACGATGTATCACATTTTAGGGTCCATCTTGCTAAACGATGTGCGATGTTAAGTTTTGCTGTGAAACATCGTAACATTAATACATTATTATTTTAATTTTTTTTTATGTCTTAGAAGTAATATGATTTGTCAAATTAAACATCATTATATCATTTAGTTATTTTTAGTCATAGTTATTTTTAATGGGTTTTCTGAAGTAAAACTTTTAAGTATAGTCGGGACTAAAGAAGACATTGCTAATGTATGTACTTTTATCATAGTATTTTTTTTTTTTTAAATAAAAGATTTTCCTTAAGTATTTGTTTATGCTCATTTGAGGTAAATTACTTACACAATTTCAATTCGTGCACTTTTGACACAAGTCGAGAATTTATATCTGATTGGTAAATTATAAATTCAGTCATAAAAACATCAGATTTTCGACTTGATAAGTTATAAATTTTGTCATAAAGACACCAAACATTAATAAGTATGATAGCAGACAAAAGAAGGACACAACAAAGAAAGGAAAAAGTAAGCTTCATAGGAAACAGCTGGAAGAAGTATAAGAAAAAAGAGGGGGTAGTGGTGTTTGGGCATCTTTATTCGAAAGGAAGAAGAACATTATGGGAAGAAGAAAAGAAGAAGGAGAAGAAGAAAAGGAAGAAGAACATTATGATAATATTTATCTTAATAGGAAATAGGGATGAGACGGGCTTATCCCGAGCCCGAATTGAGTTCGGGTTCAGTGTCGGGGAGTTTACTAAGTCATCAGGCTCGGGCTCAAAGTTTTTATTTTATTGCGACATACACTGAAAAAAAGGGATAAAAAAAAGTTGCTTTATGAAAAACGAGAATCTAGTCTTAGTTTCTTAAAGTGTTTTACAATCCTTTTAAACATCAGTTTGAAAGGATATTGAATTGTTATTGGATATAACGAGAAATAGTCTATCTGATTTTGAAGCTTGTGTACGGTTAGAGTTATAACATAAAGAAGTCATGTCATATTTCGTGTTTAACCTCCCGATTTACTAAAAAAGAGAACTTATGTCTAATTCCAATAGTTAAACAATGACATTTTAAAAGACTAAGAATTGTGACTTTGCGGATTTCGGCTAGTGGTTGGGTATAAATAACAAATTTTCTTTTTTAAACAGATTTCCAAGAACATGAAAATCACGAAATGTTGTCCCTGGGGAGTATTTAGGGTTAATATTTATTTATATGTAAAGAGAGAGTTTTAAACGAGAAAATTATTCTTGAAACAATTTTAAAATTATATTAACAATTTTCTGCGTACTTTGGTATCAGACGTGTTCGGATTTCAAATCGTCAGATTCGAGCTCCGAATAAAAAAAGATTCCGAAAACATTTCTAGTAGAAACTATGACAAATACAATTATTTTGTAAGTACAGCTTATTTTTGAAATGTTTTCTCGATAAAGTATTTTTTATTTTATTTCGGATACATGTTCTGTGTTATTTTCCTGGATATTCATACTCCCTTTGTCAAAATGTTTACATGATAGTGAGAAAATCTCATCATTTTTAACTCAATGCATAAAAAATATTAAAAACACCTAAAATTGGGCCAATATATATATATATATATATATATATATATATATATATATATATATATATATATATACTATATTGCCAAAGGTGATTGGTCACTTGCGATTTTAGACGTTTTGTTAACTATCTAGAAAAATACATGAGGAATTAACCTGAAACTGCAGGTGTGTAAACAGTATAGTATAGGTTATATATTTTTTCACGAAACCCCATAGGGGAGTGTCAACAAATTGAAAAAGAACGAATATCTTTTGGATAACACTGTAAAAACTAATGTAGCAAAAGCTTTCAAACTCGAGATTATTAATAAGTGGCTTATTGTAATATACTGTGTTCATTTTTATGAGGATAGCATGTATACTCGTAGAGAAATTAAGGTTTTTATAAAAACAGTCCGAAATTTCGCCTAGTTTTTTGCTTTTAATTTGCAGAGTTCTTAACATAAAAAAAGTTATTTTCAGAAAATATGACAAATAACATTATACATATAACTCTGCAATCAGAATTTAAAAATAATAAAAATTAGATGAAAAATGAGCAGGTTTACTAAAAAATGTTTCACTGCGTATGCGCGAATGCAATCAAAATATAATATGCATAATGTATTAGCTAAGTATATAGAGCAACTTTTGTGCAAGTCTCAAAATCATAGCTTGAAAATTCTGAAAATTATCGTCGATAGAATAAGCTCGAAATCCGTTGTTCCCAAACAGAAGCAAAAAGATGAGGGGTTGTATCAAATATCTGTTGATTAGTGCAAAGATAGCGTACACAATATTTCACATACTACTATATTTGGATACAACCCCTCATATTTTTGCTTCCTTTTGGGAACAACAGATTTTGAGCTTATTCTATCGACGACAATTTTCAGAATTTTCAAGCTATGATTTTGAGACTTGCACAAAAGTTGCTCTATATACTTAGCTAATACATTATGCATATTATATTTTGATTGCGTTCGAGCATGCGCATTGAAATATTTTATAGTAAACCTGCTCATTTTTTATCCAATTTTTATTATTTTTTTAATTCTGATTGTAGAGTATTATATACAATGTTGTTTGTCATATTTTCTGAAAAGAACTTTTTTTTATATTAAGAACTCTGCAAATTATGAGCAAAAAACTATGCGAAATTTGGGACTGTTTTTATAAAAACCTTAATTTCTCTACGAGTTTCCATGCTATCCTAATAAAAATGAACACAATATTACAATAAGCCACTTATTAATAATCTTGAGTTTGAACGCCTTTGCTACATTAGTTTTTACAGGGTTATCCAAAAGATATTCCTTCTTTTTCAATTTGTTGACAGTCCCCTATGGGGTTTCATGAAAAAATCTTCGCGGAAATATATAACCTATACTATACTGTTTACACACCTGCAGTTTTAGGTTAATTCCTCATGTATTTTTCTAGATAGTTAATAAAACGTCTAAAATTGCAAGTGACCAATCACCTTTGGCAATATAGTGTATATGTGTGTGTGTGTGTGTCGTAAGCTAATTGGAGATTAATCTCTCTTTCTCCAATCAGCCTGATGTTTATCAGGCTTATTGCAAAGAGCTGGGAGAGCGTTCGGCTAATTGAAAAATGACAAGTCAACCGGATTTTGATCAGATGTTTGTCCAAATATCGTGTTGTACCTGACCCGAACCTGAAAATTCATTTTGAAATCAACCCGCAACCCGACAACCCGCAACATGACAAAAAAATCCATCGAACCGTATCCCGATCCGAACAGGACAAAATACCTTCGGTAAACACGCAACCCAATCCGAACCTGAAAATTCAATTTGAAGTCAAATCCTGAATCTGCCTGACATACCCAACCCAAACCTGAATTTTCCATTTGATGTCAAACCGAACCCCCAAAAAAGTTCCACCTAACCAAAAACCGATTCGAACCGGACAAAATAATTCCTGTCGACAAGAAATCCAACCCGAACCTGAAAATTCCATTTAAAATCAACCCGAACCCCAAAAAAGTTCCATCGAACCGGAACCCTATCCGAACAGAAAAAAATAATTTCTGTCAACACGCAACCCAACCCAAACATGAAAATTCCTTTTGAAGTGATCCCGAACCCAAAAAAATTTCCATCGAACCGAAAGCCGATTCAAACAGGACAAGATAATTTTCGTCGACACGTAACTCAACCAAGATTTATGTTTTTGCAAATTACGGCACATATGATTTATTTACCAATTGTGTTGAATTAATGAAGTGCAATTACGTATCCAACGATTTCTTGGAATTCCATTACCTGCGATTTATTCTGTTTATTATATGTAAGATGTCATTATCAAAAGGTTGTCTGAATGAATTGTGTCCTTCGTATTCCTCCAAGATAACTGAGTTAATAGCGTTCGCAGCTTAAGGTCAAGATTCTGGGTTCAAATACCGGCCTGGACACTTTTTAACTCAGTTGAAATAACTACTCCTGCAGTGAATTATTTCACAGTTCCCTTATTTTCAATGTTCTGAAACATTTTAAACTATATTGTCCCGACACGAGAGTACTTGAAAGTATTTATTCAGTTCATTAGCTCTTATTAACGAATTGTTTTTTAATTTTATATAATTATTGGATATAAAATTGTGGAGATATTTTTAAATACATAATTTGGGACATAAACGGTTTAAAACAGATAAGTTACACTGACAGTATAAAGAGACAACATATTAAATACATATATATTAAATACAAGGTAAAATATTTTAGAACTTTCAGAACTCTTCCTCAGTTCAACAGAACATAAAAATTTTAAATAAACCACTGTCAGACTCTTTACCTACCCCATAAAAGTAGGATTTTGAGGTTTCTTTGAAATCTGTAGTACACAAAATTGAATACTCCGACAAAAGGATACGTGACAAAAAAAGTTTTCAATTCCTTCAAAAGAAATATCTATTTTCAGCAATTTTTTGCAAATACTTTTGCCTTTGCAAAGCATCCTCGTACTACCCGAAGATGAAGAGTCCATCCTTTTGGACCATCCCCTGCGGCAGGGGACGTAAATTCTTTTTCATCCCATCTAAGTTTCCCCAGAGTGTTAAGCCCTTTTAAGAGAGCCTTCCACGCCCCATTGTTCTTTCATTCCATGGTGGTCACAGACGATAGCAAGGATACAGCGATTGAGGGCGGATGAGCCTCCCCTCCCCCCCCCCTTTTTTTTCGTCTACACTAGCTTTGGTTGAGTGAGTTCAGCCCCCTGAAGCGGAGAGGAAAGGATGCTCAAGAGAGATAACAAGGTCTAAAGGGGAGAGGAAGTCCATCTAATATTTTTCAGTAGACGGGACGATAGAAAAAAGATATTTCATTTGTGATAAATTTTTGATATTCTTTTAAATAATGAATCAGACGAAATATGGACAGATTTAAATTGGTTTGTGGAAAGAACGATAGAATAAATTCAATAACGCTTTGAACGTTATTTTTGAGCCCTTTTTTTCAGTAATATGACGGAGAAAAGGTATTTCATTTGTGATATAGTTGTGATATATTTTTCAAATAATGAAACAGAGACGAAATGTGAGGACGGAATTAAGTTATTTTGTGTGAAGAACGGTAGAATAAATTCAATAACGCTTTGGAGTAATAGTTATTTTTGAGCTCTTTTTTTCAGTAATATGACGGAGAAAAGATATTTCATTTGTGATATATTTGTGATATATTTTTCAAATAATGAAACAGACGAAATGATGACGGAATTAAGTTGTTTTGTGTGAAGAACGGTAAAATAAAATCAATAGCACTTTGTTGAAATAAAAGTTATTGTTGAATTATTTGTTCAGTAGCATAATAGAAGAACGATATTTCATTTGTGATAAATTTTTCGTATGTTTTAAATAATGAATCAGGCAAAATGCGGACTTGTTTAGTATAAAGAACGGTAGAATAAGTTAAATAACGCTTTGTCATAAAAGTTAGTTTTGAAATCTTTTTTCGGTAGCATGATAGAGAAAAAATATTTCATTTGTACTAACTTACTTTTTTTATTTTTTGAAAATAATGAATAAGACGAAATGTGGACAGAATTAAATTACTTTGTGTAACAAAAGATAGAATAAATTCAATAACTCTTTGAAATAAAAGTTATTGTCCAATTCTCTTTTTAGTAGCATGATAGACAAAAGATATTTCATTTGTGATATTCTTTTAAATAACGAAATGTGGACAGATTTAAATTGCTTTGTGTAAAGAACGGTAGAATAAATTCAATAACACTTAAAAAATATTTCATTTGTGATAATTTTTTGGTATTTTTTAAAATAATGAATCAGATTAAATGTGAGCAGAATTAAATTCCTTTGTGTAAAGAACGGTGGAATAAATTCAATGACGCTTTAAAAAACAATTGTTAATTGTTTTAATTTTTTTGTAGCATGACAGAGAAAAAATGTTTTATTTGTGATTCTGGTATTTTTTTAAAATAGTGAATCAGACGAAATGTGGACAAAATTAAATTGCTTTGTGTTAAAAACGGTAGAATAAATTCAATAACGCTTTGAAATAAAAGTTATTGTTGAATTCTTTTTCCGGTAGCATGACAGAGAAAAGATATTTCATTTGTGATAAGTTTTTGTTATAATTAAAAAAATAATAATAATAAAACGAAACATACAAAATGTTGATAAAATTAAACTGCTAGATGTGAAAATGATAAACTATATTCATTAATGCGAAATATGTCATAAAATACACTTCTTAAAATATAAATATTGGTGGAAGCGTTGATTAAAATTAGGAAAAGTTGTTTTTGAATTCTTTTTTAAAAAGTTGTAGAAAAGATATTTCATTTGTGATAATTTTTTGTAGATTGTTTCTTTTAATGAATCGGATAAAACGTAGGTAGAATTAAACTGATCCATGTTAAGAACTGTATACTAAATTCAATAACCCATTAAAGTAAAAATTACTGTTGAATTTTCTTTCACCAGTATAATAGACAAAAGGTACTTTATTTGTGATAACTTTTTCTTATTTTTAAAATAATGAATCAGACGAAATTTAGATAGAATTAAATTGCTGTTTGTAAAGAACAGTACAGAAAATTTAATATCGCTTTAAGATAAAGTTATTGTTGAATTATTTTTATTCGACAACATGATATAGAAAATGCATTTTATTTGTGACAATTTTTTTTTAATTTATTTTTAAAATACTGAATTAGACGAAATGTAGACGGCATTAAATTTCTGCATGAAAAAGAAAAAGATAAATTCAATAACGTAGTCGAATAAGAGTTATTGTCGAATTTATTTTTCAACAGTTTGAAAGAGAAAAAGTATTTCTTTTCTGATAATTTTTTGTTATTTTTTTAAATAATGAATCAGACGAAACGTAGATGGAATTAAATTGTTGTATGTAAAGAACGATATTATAAAAGCTAACGCATTAGTAACAGAAATTATCAATAACGCATCAAAATAAGAGTTATTGCTGAATTCTTTTTTTGATATCATAGAAAGGGTATTTAATTTGTGATGCATGTTTTTTATGTAATTTTAAATAAATAATAATACAAAATACATGCAGATTAAAAATACTATATCTGAAGAACGATGGAATAAATTTAATAACGCAAAAAAGGTTACAAAATAGGTTGTTGAAAATATAAATGTTTTTGAAAATGTTGTTGAAAATTAATAAAAGTTATTATTGAATTTTTTATTAGGAGCATGATAGAGGAAAACATTTAATTTATGATGAAGTTTTGCAATTTTTTAATGTATTGAATCTGATACACTGTAAAAAATGGGTACTCAAAATTGAGTAAAAAGTACTCAATTTTGAATACGTCACATACTCAAAATAGCTCCGATCCAAATGTACTCAAAATTGATAAACACATGTACTCATTTTTGATCCCATGGATGTATTCAAATATGAACTGCTATGTACTCATTTTTGATCCCATGGATGTATTCAAATTAAAAAAAAATTATGTCGTTAAAATAAAATTTATAGGATTAAAAAAAAAGTTACTTCGCGAGGACAACCTTATAAGGGATACATACATTTCTGCTAATGTTTTTCATTCCTGCGTGAGTTTATAGTAATTAACCAACCCTTGCCCATGAGAGGAATCGAACCCGTGATGTCCTGTGTACTAACCTGACGACTCAGACCAACGTGCCATGAGGGGTCATGCCTCCTTCTGAAATGTTGTTAGTTACTTTGCAAAACTTGCAAAAACTTGAGGTTTCATCTGTAGACGGATTTTTTTCAGTTCCAATGTTTTTAATATTTTCTTTTCATAATTTTCAATATTTTGCTGTATGATTTGGTGCCTTATAACAGATAAATTTCAATTTATTATGTATTATATGCGTAAAACATTGCATTAAGAATACTGATTGCTTCTTTTCAACAGTACCAACAATTTCTTTATTCGAACATATATTTCTTTTTAATTATTTGCCTGATTATCTATTTATCAATTCTAATAAAAACAACAATTATCTTAATCAGACGTGTTTATTACATGCTATTAAAATATTTTTTTAATGTCTTAAAAAAATTATGTAAATAATTTTTTTATAATAAATTAAATTATTATATTTCAGCTACGCTGAGAGCTTTTGCGTACGGTTCGGTTAAACTAAATAGTTAAAAAAAAATATTTTTAAAGACAAATTTGAAATTAATGGCCTTAAGATAGGTAGGTTTAAATCTGGACTTATTGATTTCATTTAAATTAAATTAGTTTAATTTATAAAAATATAAGCTAAAGAAATAAATTAAAAACGTTATAAAGTTAAAACTTTATTTTTATAAAAGTAAAGAAAAAATGTTAACTAATTTTATAAATTCAAGGAAAAAATTATAAACTTGTAAAATTATAATTTATAAAATAATAAATTTTAGCGTAATTCATAAATTTGTAAGCCAAATCAGCTTAGTTTAATACCAATTTGCATAGCTATAATTTGCAAAGATATTATGTTATGAAACTTTTAAATAATACAATATTGCCTCACGTTAAAAAAGTTAAAATAAATTTAAAAAAAAAATAGTGGGAAAAAAAATCATAATTTTGAAGTACTATCAAGGGGGAAAAAAAGTAGATGTGTAAAATGTGAGGGGGAAAAAAAAGAGTAAATGTGTTGTAGTGGATCCACTTTGATGAAAATCCCGAACAACCAGATCCACTTTTCATTTCTATTATTCTTCATTTTTCTTTCAAATAATAGATTTTTAGGCTCCGCAATTTCGTCATTACATATTCTGCAATATACAAGTATGTTGGGTTTGATCATATGTTCATTTTTGATCCAAAAATACTCATTTCGAAATGAATGCATAAACTTACTCATTTTTGAGAATACATATGTTCATTTTTGATCCAAAAATACTCATTTCGATATAAGTACATGAACTTACTCATTTTTGAGAATGCACATGTTCATTTTTGATCCAAAAATACTTATTTCGATATGAGTACATGGACTTACTCATTTTTGAGAATGCACATGTTCATTTTTGATCCAAAAATACTCATTTCGAAATGAGTGCATGGACTTACTCATTGTTGAGTACTTCATTTTTTATAGTGTAAAATACAGGGTTGGGTTGATTATTGACGGCCCATTATCTACACTTGGGATATAGGCCCGGGGGGGGGGGGAGTGCCCTTCGTGGGGGTCTTTCTAAGGGAACCTAATCCGTATTTACGCATGGATAAATCCACGGCTAGAAGAAAACCACGAAAACTCCGAACGATTAGGCCGACGGGCGCGATTGGAATCGAACCCAGCACCTCCCGTCTACCAGCTTCGAGAGCAGAACCTCTCAGCCACTGGTGGGGCCGTAAAATACAGGGAAAACTAACTTGCTGTGTGTAAAGAGCGTTAAAAAAATTTAATAATGCATTAAAATAAAAATGAATGTTGAATTTTCTTTTAACAATATGATTAAGAAATAGTATTTCATTCGTACTTTTCTTTTCTTTTTCTTTCTTTTTTTTTTTTTTTTTTTTCGATTTTTTAAATTAAAAAACCTGATGAAATGAGATGGCATCAAATTGCTTTAAGAAAAGAAAAGTTTTAGCGGAATTATTTTTCCAACAGCATGACAGAGAAAAGTTCATTTGTGATAAATTTTTGGTATTGGTTTAAATAATGAATAAGATGAAGTGAAGATTAAAATAAATCATTTTCATGTAAAGAAATATATGATAAATTCAATAACTTATTCAAATAAGATTTATTGTTGAATTCTTTTTTGACAGAATAATAGAGAAAATATTTCTTTTCTGATAAATGTTTACTATTTTTTAAGTAATGAATCAGACAAAATATAGGAGGAATTAAATTGCTGTATGTAAAGAACGATTACATTTTTGATGTTATTTTTAAAATAATGTATCAGACAAAGTGGAGGTGGAATTAAGTTGCTGTGTGTAAAGAACGGTAAAATAAATTCAATAGCACTTTGAAATAAAAGTTATTGTTGAAGAGGATATTACATATTTTCATTCATGGTTATATTAATTTTTATTACAATGTACATTGTAAAAGTAAAATTTTATTAAAAATTCTGGATACAAATTGGCAGTTGCGAATTAAAATTAAGCGGTGTATATAATATACCATCTCTCTTGAAAGGGTTAAGCCACATTGTAGCCTACATAGCTCATTTTTGAAGCGCACTAGACCATCATAAATTAAAAAATTATGATGTCTATCTATTAAAAAAAACTATACACGATACGATGATTATTTTTAAAGTGTAAAAGTAGGAATACATTCAAATTAACAATATATTCCTTAACAACATATTTAAATTTTGTTGAGATGTGGCAATTTTTACGAAAGTTGGAGCTTACACAAACAAACAGAAACACAGACAAATAGTTAAACATTGTATTGTTGGATCTCGTTAATTTTACTCGAGGCCACTTTAAAATTACTTTCCAATGAACAAAAAATAATTATCAAAATCGGATCATCTGATCAAATGTTATACGTTAAAATACATAGGGGAAAAAAACTTATAAACGTTGCAGCCAATGAATAAATTAAACAAAATAAAGAATTAATTTTAAATGTTAAATAGTATCGTTTCAGCGAACACAATTTTACTCTTTATTAAAGATATTAATAAAATATTAAACCATAGATTAATGATCTATTTTAGATTATAATCACGGCCTTTTTCAATGAAGAGAAATTTTATGTTATTAACAAAGTATATATCTTTAAAAGTGTATTCTAAAATGTATGATTAAACAATTTGATTTTTAACCAATTTTGCACCATTAAAGCAGTGTTCCACTTAAAATTATTATTCACGCATTTAACAATACATACCAACTCTGTTAACGATTAACTCCGCCATATTTACATGGACGGAAACGCTATTTGCATTACAGAATAATCTATGACTCTATGAGAATATAATTATGATTATATCACAATGAATGATTATATTAAAGCTTTACTTTTGTAATAATTATTTGCTATTGCCATGAACTTCCACTTATTTTACTTATTTCAATAGCAAATAAAGAGTAATTATAGTGAAATACGTGAATATTTTATGATTTTTTAATTATTTCATTTCTTTTTTCATTTTGCGCGTCATGAATTTCAAGAATTTATGATTAAAAAAAAAGAAGAAAGAATGAAAAATATTAAAACAAATATTCTTATATAGCTGTTAACATTTACGTGTTAAACGCAGCAATTTAAGAAACACAGCCATTTTTACACTTTTCACAAGGATCTACAAGGGTAAATCAGTATAAAAAAGACGTTTTTAATATCAGTAGAAAATTTTTATATTTGATGTCATGCAATCATGATAAGCTGTTTACATTTTAATAATTCATTTGGCATTGTTTAATTCATCATTATCAGACTCGCTCGGCATTCCTGAGACCAAGAAGACCCGAATCTTCGGGGGGGGGGGGGAATTAAGCAAGGGCCGGGTCTCTCCTCTCCACACACTGATAAAAAGAAAAAAAAGGGGGGAGCGGCTCTGGCTTGTTACGAGTTAAACTAGAAAAATTACCCCCCCCCCCTGGGACCAGCCTCTAGGCAGGCCCGCTGTTCGCAACAACAAATTCCTCGAGTTATTTAATTTTTAATAAAGACAGTTAAGAATTATTACAATTTAATGAATTTTTGGGGCTGGTGGGGGGTGGGGGAGGAAAAAGCTACCGCAAGGTAAAATGTGAAAACACTTTTTCCCCACTTAAGAAAAGACATCATTGTCATAACAACAAACTTTTTGACTATTAAAGGTTATAATAGGAGCGAAAAAAATCCTAGTTCTACCTTCTTTTCTGCTCTCAGAAATTCTTGGAAATTTCTCATTTTTGCATTGCTTTTAAAAAATCGTATAATAATAATATTTTATTCGTCATATTAATATTTTATTTTTTTAAACGATTGATTCCCCAGTGATTTCTTCATACGAGGACATAAATTGCAGCATTGGGTATAGTTAAGCATCAAATAGAATTGAAGTTTAAAAAGTCTTCATTTTTGACGAATGGGGATTCTTTTTTAAAATATCACAAATAAATACAGGTAGATTTTTTACGGTCAATAAAAAAAAATGAAAAATTGAAATTCTGAAAGCCAATTGGATCCGTCTTCGTCTATTCAGAACCATATTTGCAGACCTCTACTTGCGATATATTCCCTAGCTTCGCTTGCATGCACACACACATGCACGGTTTTAACGATTCTCCAGTGATTTCTTCATACTAGGACATAAATTGCAGCATTGTATGGCTAAGTATAAAATAGAATTGGATTTAGAAAAGTTCTCATTTTCGACGGAATGGGTTTTTTTTTTTTTTAAATATCGCGAAGAATCAAAAAATTGCTGCACGAATTCCGAATAAACATTAATGAAAATAGGAAGTAAATTACTATGTTAGGCTAAAAGATTGAATTTGGGTAGCGGTTATAGGTGGCTCAAAATTGCACACCGGTGAACATGGAGAATTGGACAAATACAGGATTTTTTAATGTCAATTAAAAAAAAAAACAAAAAAAAAACGAAAAAGCGAAATTCTGAAATCCAATTGGATCCGTCTTCATCTATTCAGAACCATATTTGCAGACCTCTACTTGCGATAGATTTTCCTACCTTCGCTTGCACGTGCACACACATACACACACAGAGAGAGAAACATCTTGATTTTATTAATACAGGTATGTCCATTTATTTAATCGCTTGCGTTATGAATGAAACAAAAAGCACCTAGTGTGGTTAAACAAGTCTAGAAGAATTGTCAATAAATTAAAATGCTACATGAATTGAAATTCCTCACAGATTGAAAGTACATTTCGGAAATGACAACCTATCGATCTATGCAAATGGCACAAATTTTAAAAATGGCTATGAAGAAAGTGAAACAAGGCGGTACAACATGAAATAACAGACAAAAAGGGAAAATGTTCCACTGGTGCAAAAGCTGACAATGTTTTCACTAATATTTTGGGGGAATTTACGGGGTATATACGTCGATTTTGTTCTTGAACGAAGTGCATAATGTAGCATAGGACTGTAATTTTTCGGGGAAGATTAAAGCAGCACCATTTATGAATTCAGGGAGGACCCAGAGGAAGACATCCCCCCCCACCCAGAAGATTTGAGATGTGGTATTTGGTAGTGGACTAAATGTGTAAATTCTCCCCCCGGAACTCCATACTACCCTCCCCACTAGAGCTACAAAATTCCCTTCCGGAGAAAATTACTTAATTCAACACCGAGGAGCACGTCGGTTCTAAAAAGTTCCATTTTTATCCCAAAGTTCTTAAGACAACGCAAAACCTTACACAGTTAGTGTGACAAAACAAAAATTAGATAAACTTCAGTGGATAACACTCGATCATTCTTCTTATAGTCCAAACTTATCACATTCGGAGTAACATCTGTTTGGATCCTCTTAAAGAAACGATCGAAGGAGAAAGATTTCATTAGATGAAGAAGTCAAAGAAATTTTTTGAAATTGGTTTCACATAAATCCCAATTCTTTTATTATGTAAAAAATAAATAAATAAATAAATTCAATATTTTGGAAGACGTGTCCAGATGTTTAAGAAAGATAGCTAGAAAAAAAAAAACATTGGTATAATTTTGGTAAATAATATTTAAAAGGTAATCTATTTAAAAAAAATTCTAGTTTATGTTTTATTCACCCTCGTAAAAGTAAAACATAAATAAGTAGAAAGCATAAATAATGTTGTACTATATTGATATCGTCTGCATGTAAATGTATTTTGTTCACAATAAATTTCACTTTGATATATATGCTCATTATCCATTTTCAACATTCGTTGTACACTTAAAAGAAAAAATTGTTGATTTTACGGTATAATACACTGCAGAAAATAATTGTTGATTTTACAGTATAAAACTGGCACCCAGCTGCCAGTATTATACCGTAAAATTAACAGTATTAAACAGTAAAATAAGCAGTAATACGCTGCCGTGCAAGCAGTAATACGCTACCGCGCATGCGCGGTAGCGTATTACTGCTTTCACGGCAGCGTATTACTACTTATTTTACTGTTTAATACTGTTAATTTTACGGTATAATACTGGCAGCTGGGTGCCAGTTTTATACTGTAAAATCAACAATTATTTTTTGCAGTGTACTAGCACCCCAGCTGCCAGTATTATACCGTAGAATCAACATTTTTTTTTTTTTTTTCGCTGTATATGTGGGACCGTGAGAAACGTTAATTGATGAAAATTATGCTATTTCTTTTCATGGCGGTTTCACTAAGTAATATTTCATAGTAGAGTACCTTTATAAGAGAGTAGATACATATTGGCAATGAAATTTGATTGGTCGATAGGATTTGACGACTTTTTGAGGTCTGCTAATATCGCCAAGTCAGTATTTTTTTTATGTTAGTTCTTCACTGAAAAATTTAAAGTTGAAATTTGGTTTCAGATAATTATTTATCAGTCAGTTTGTCAGTGATAATTTATATTACTTGTTTATTTAACTCGGAGGTATTCAAGTTATAAGTGTCCGCAGGTGGCAAATGATCTTATTAATTGTATGTTGAGCTGCATCATCTGCTGTGTAGCGATAATTCCTATATATATACATATTAAAGGAATGAAAAAGTATGTTATTTAAATCTTGAAATGTTTTGTGAAATGAAAGTAATTGATTTTACAAGTTCTTTGAAATTAAATCCTTTTAACATCTCAGAGAAAAAGTTTAATATAGAAGAAATTAATTGTTGCAAGTAGCCCCGTGAGCCGTAAGAATAAACATTGTGGATTACACGTGGCCCGCTGAATTCTAGTTGAAAACCCCTGATTTAGATTAGTAAAATATTGTTTATTGTGCTCAAAAGAATACTTTCCATAAAAATATACTAGCTGAATTTTCGTTATTTTTGCAGCTACAAAATAATTTTGTTGGGTGCTACATTTTTTTTCCTTATATGATGCTGTGTGTATAACTAAAAGAAACATTAACTAAATGAGTTTGTTTGTTTGGTTTTTAATTTTGCTAGGAATTTTAATTGTTTATATAAACGCTAAACCTGGGTAATCACCAAGTAAGCAACGTGCTATGAATAATAATTAAAAAAGATGTGTATGAAAAGTATGAAATATTAAGCCTATATTTCATTAAATTATTTCGAATTAATATACAATGTCTATATTTTTAACGCTCAAACAAATCATGTAAACAATTCTTTAAACTTGAGGTAGTATCGTATAAGGTAAAATAAAATATATATATATATATCATTTTCGACTTGAAGTATTTTGCACATTTCTTTATACTTTTCTACTTTTCTATTTCACTATAGTATTCCTTTTATATACATAAAATGAAAAATTTATTTAAAGTTCAGTCACTAAAAATTATATTGATATAAAATTTTTGAACAAAATGTAAAGCAATGTCATAATGAAGAGAGGAAAATTTTTGCAACTATAGGTAAATCATATTCAATAGTTGCAGTATCATAGTTGAGGTTTATTACAACAGAGCTAAAAATATCCAGTCCAGGACTCGACTCTGGGTACCTTGGCTTGCCGTGCCAATGCTCTTCCCACTGAGCTACCTGAACGATATCCGGGCTGACATAATCTATTCTTATTTCTTGGACATGGCTGAGAACTGCAGCACTAATTCAGAAGTTTCCATGTTATATCGCACTTTCATCATGTAAATGCTATAGTTATAGCTCGGATGAATTAAATTAGCTCTGCAGTTCGTAGCCATGCCTAACAAATATAAGTTGATTATACCAGCCAGAATATCGTTCGGGCAGCCCATTAGGAAGAGCACTGGCGCGGGAAGCCAAGGTATCCAGTTTTGATTCCTGGCCCGGACATTTTTCGCTCTGTTGGAATAAATCTCGTCTCAGATGTCATATGCGCACCACTTTGGCGCGAATTTTTTCCCCTGACAATTTGGTGAAAACTTTGTTTTTGCATTACATATGTTTATTGTTGTTTATTTACTTTTATTTTTTATTTTAATTCTATAAATTATTTTTATTGTGTATATCAATATTTATGTCATTTATTTATTTTTATTTCCTTTTTTAAAATAATTGAAGTTATTTCATTTATTACGTTATTTTATTTTTATATTGAAATAAAAAATCACGTACTATTATTGCATGCTATTTGTAGCTGATATTCAAAAACAAGTTTTCGCCAAATTGGCGGGGGAAAAAATCGTGCCAACGGGGTGCGTATATGACATCTGTGCCTAAATGCCCTTAATCTCATACTATGATACATCAACCAATGAATGTAATAGCAATGTTGTCTATTTCTAGTTTATCACAAAAATATAAACTTATAAAATTTTTAAAGGATTTCACATTATTAATTTTTTTAATTCAGAAAATGAAAGAAATGTGTAATTTAATCCTTCAAACAGTATTTAGTTAATTATATTGCTGCTCGAAGGATAAAATGTTAGAGGAATTTCCATTTCCTCTTTCTTTATATAATGTATTCGCTTGGAAGCTTATATTAAGGAAGAATTTTTAAAATGCTCACTCGGTTCCTCAAATAAAACTCACTATTCTCGCTAATTGAATTTTATCAGGGGAAAAAAGGAAGCTAATGATTTTACTTCAGCCTTTCTGTTTCTATTCGGTTCCGAATTCAAAGGATTGACTTTCAAGTGTTTCCGTATGATGTTGTTAAGGGCTTAAAACTTTCTTTTCTGAAACATCAAAGTTTATAACCTGGCAGGAGAAAAATTTAGCAAATAAAGTTTAAAGACATATTAAAAGTTTTGTTTCTTGAAAGATTAAAGATTTGAATTTCATTTCCTGCTTTTACTTTATTGTTGAGAATTTCAGTCTGATGCAACATTCTCAACCAGATGACATCATTTTGCACTTTATTACTTTTAACGGGGATAGTAAATGTAGATAATTATATTACATCATATTTAATTAATTATTTTTTCTTAAGAATCCCTTTTACGTCATCATCCTCTTGAAAATTTTCAGAAATTCTGTCATATTTTAAATAATTAAATATATAACGTCTGAATCAGAATTTTAAAATTAAAGAGACATTTAAAATAAAATATTTAATTTAAAAAAACCGCATTAATATCACATAATAAAGTCAAGTATAGCAGACGTTTCAAGCTCTATGCAAGCTCTTCATAAGTACAAATGTTAATTGAAAACAAAAGCTGTTGAATACCAGTGAATTTTTATCTTGCTTTTTCTAAGCGTAAACCGACAGAGTGAAAAAAAAACCCAAGCCGGGAATTGAACCCGGGTCCTCAGAAAAACGCTCTGAGGCTTTAGCACTGAGCTACAAGGAACGATATCCCAACTCGGCATTTCCCACTCTTATATATGTCGGACAGGCTGCAATTTCAGCACAAGATGGAGATGCCATCTCGAACACTCAAATTTCTGCGGCAAACATGAGACGACAACAAAGTCCAGCATACAACACATAGTTCATTTTAATTCATTTCCAGCAGTGAATTACGCCTGTAATCATTAAATAATAACCAGCGAATTTTTATCCTACTTTTTCTAAGCGTAAACCGACAAGGTTGAGACAGTTCAAAAATTCACTAGTTATTCTCAATGATTACAGGCGTCACTGCTGGAAATGAATTTAAAATAACCAAAGCTGTTTACACATGTTCACGTTCAAAAATATATCATTTAAAATAATAAATCACCAGGAATTCTACGTCACAGTAGGACCGTATAGTCTAGTTATCATATAATCTTATATATCTTGTTAATCATTTGATAGATACCGACCATATCTCAGATTTAGAAAATATTAAAATAGTTAAATCTAACTACAATAATTTTAAAAGCAAAATTTTTCTAGAAGGTTGGTTTACAAGATTACAGAAATTTCCCCTAAATGTAAAATTCCACCCGAATATGTGTGTGGTCCTACTGTGGCGTATACTGATTTATTATTTTAAATAGTATATTTTTGAACGTGAACGTGTGTAAAACAACAGCTTTGGTTTTTGATTGACATTTGTACTGATAAGGGGCTTCCATAGAGCTTTAAATGTCTACTGTAATTGATTTAACTATGGGATATTAATGCGTTGTTTTTTAGTTTTTTTAAATACCTGATATTAAACGTCTTTTTAATTATTATTTTTTTTTACAGTAAAGTATAATTTCATAATTTCTTTTTTTTTCTTTTTTTCTATGATGGTAACAGGGTATTTTAGACAAAAAAAAAAAAAAAAAATCAAGTAACTGTGAATTGCCATAGCTTTTCACAAAAAATTTTAATCCGAGTATGCGTCCTGTGAGTATTTCGTTAAAATCTTATTTATAAAGACATTTTACTGTCAACAACGCAAAATGATTTTCAACGTAAGTTAACGCTAACACCGAAGTTTGCCACGTGGGGGGGGGGGGGACTCTCTGAAATGTACTTCACTATGGAGCACATACCCATTTTTTTACTATACCTGTACACCAAATTCATAGCTGTAGATAATTTGTTCATCAAGTACTTGAGGCAAAACGGAATTATGTAAATACCCTGTATACAATGCTCAATGAAAGAATATAAAAATGAACTGAAAAATGTATAATAACATGGGAAAAAAGTCATATCCGAGTGATTGGACATGAATATGTCCCATTTTGTGACGTGTCACAAATGATTAAAAAATCGGTCTGAGAGACTTGGCACTGAAGTCACCACACGATGGTCACTTGAGAGTCTTTATGCGATGAATTAAAGGTCACATATTTTATCATCTTTGTGACTGTCACAGTAGCGACCATTTGTGACACTAACTGATTTTGTTACTGGTGTTACTGGAATACCTAATTAAAACCTTTAAGATTTTCTGAACTTTAATTTTAAGAAAAAAAATTTGGATATTTCAATTTATTTTCTTATGTTTTACTTATATGAATTTTAAATGGCCATTAAAAATTTACCATATGATTCACACAAAATTAAAAAATAAAACAAGTTCAATCCTTGCAAATTATTTTTGGATCAAACCAGTGAATTCAATAAAAAGGCTGCTTACCTGCATTTAATTATAAAAATTCAATTTCCTTTACGTTAAAACTTTGAAAACCTTCAATGGATTTTGTATTGTGCACTTTTTTTTATTCTAGGAAATGAAACAGTTGTGTAATTTAATCTTTCAAACAGCACTTTGTTAATTATACTGCTGCTCGGATGATAAAATATTAGAGAAATTTCCATTTCCTCTTTCTTTATACAATGTATTCGTTTGGAAACTTATAATTAGGAAGAATTTTTAAAGTGCTTAAAATCAGTCTCACTATTCTCACTAATTGAATTTTCTGAGGGAAAAAAGGAAGCTAATGATTTTACTTTAGCTTTTCTGTTTCTATTCGGTTCCGAATTCAAAGGATTGACTTTCAAGTGTTTCTGTAAGATGTTGTTAAGGGATTGAAAGTTTCTTTTCTGAAGCATCAAAAGTTTAGAACTTGTAAGAAGGAAAATTTAGTAAAAACAAAAAGTAAGTTTAAATACATCTTCAAAGTTCTGTTTCTTGGAAGGTTATCGAATAGAATTTCACTTCCGGAATTTGAGATATTGTTGAGAACTTCAGTTTGATATGTAACATTTTCAAACAAATGGCGTTGTTTCGCACTTTACGTTTGATAGGGATATCTGATGTAGATAGCAAAATTACTGTTTAAATATTTTAGTTAAAACAGACAAACAAAAAAGTTACTGTTCAACACCTAAAACCTATCTGGAATCTTTATAAAAAAAAAAATCATTTTTGAATTAAGCTCTATACACAGATTTTCAAAATTAATGGAAAAATTGTATTTCTTTTTATCTACAAAGCGTAACAAAAATATAATATTACAGTAGAACTTCAATTATCCGAATCAATTGGTACCGGACCCCATTCGGATAATCAAAAATTCGGATAGTTGGATTTTTTCTGTAAAAGGTGTCTACTTTGATTAATTACTGTATGTATGTTGAAAATGGGAGAAAAAAAACTATTTTTCAAGAAAAAGATCTTTTAATTAAATGAAAAGGCAACACTATTACATGTTAAGCGTACTTACAAGTGCTGTGCATTAGTACAGTATGTACGTACCGTACTGTAAATGAAAGTCATTGCTTGCTGAACATCTCGGTCAAAGTAAGCTGTTTAACATTCTTCATCTGTTGTCGGGCAGTCAAGTCACGCATCCGCTTGACAGTGAGAAGTTGCATGTGACTCAGGCTGACGCTCCATCCACTTAACGCAGTTTCAAGGCCGGCAAATGCTTCACTTGCTGATGGTTCCGTGTCTGCTTCAACTTCGACATTAAGGTCATCTTCTTCCTCGACACTTTCTTCTCTCACACTTTAAATAAGTTCAAATAATAAGTAAAATAAATTTATTACTTTAGTAATGAAACAAGTATTTTGCTTTTTGACTATAAAGATAAAGAACCTACCAAAAAAATTACCGATCACTAGTCAAGTGTATCACCTGTCTCACATTCCTCTTGTAATTTCAGCAGTTTTGTTCTAGATTTTCCATGTAAAGATGGCATTGCTATGTCAACAACTTCTACTTTAGTTGACAAGATATCTTGCCTTGAATATATGGAACAAGCTTTACTTTATTTCAACATTCATCATTTTAATAGTCGAATTTTGCCATTTGACTTTCAGGAATGTACAAAATCTCTATTGTTCTTATAAATTGCTAGAAATTTAAAAATTTAGATGCTTAACAACATTTAGAAAAAAACCCGCATACATTTATCTCAAACATTTCATTAGTTGTAATATTTTATATGGTAACATGACTTTGTGGACGTATGTCACGCCCACAACGTAAAACTAGTCGTTGGGGGCCACCGTAATACTTACCCATCATGGATATGCATAATATAAAATATGAAAATAAAATATGTGTAAACTACTTATAAAATGCATTGCCATTCGAATAAAATCCTGGCGTGATGACGTCATAAACTTTAAATGCTCTATTACTGAATTGCGTAAGAGAAACATCCCTATAACTCCAAAATTGATAATCATATTAATAATGGGTTACTGCTCGGATTAAGAGTCTCATTTCTAAATAAAATATATCTTTGAATTGAAATTAGAATGATGTATTTCATTCTAATTTCAATTCAAAGATATATTTTATTTCATATATTTTCATATATAGGTCATAAAAAATCGAAGAGTGTGGAAAATATGATTATAAATATCTCGGCAACTATTATACGATCGACTTCATTCTTTATGCAAAATTTATGTTTTTTTATTGTGTGTTATATTCACTCCTTAAAATAAACAATTTCGAACATTTTTATATACTTTTTATCAGAACGAATACTTCGAGAGTCCTAAAAAAATAGTTCCGTATAATCGAGGTTACTGAAATTCAATAAGCTTCTTCTCATTATTACATACTAAGTACATACCAAATTTCAAGTCTCTATCTCAATTTTTTCGGGAGATAGAGCGTTTACAGACACAGAGACACACAGACGGATGGCAATTTTTTTTCTAAAAATATGTTTTTCGGAATCTCCAGTGTCTGAAACGTGTAAATCCGTCAAAAAAAAAATTTCGATTTTCAAAACGATTACAAGAATTACCCTATACTACGTATGATGGGTAAGTTATAACAACATTTTAACATGCAAGATTTTTTTTTTTTAATCCAAGTGCATACATCTTACTAAACTATTTTTAGAGTACAAGTATCATTTTAAACCGTTCAGCCATTCTCTTGTGAGAAATATAAATATCATTTTTCTGTTGCGGATGGGGAAAAAAAATAAGAGAAATTATTAATATGTTTGAATTTGCTAATGAAATCCAGTAACATTTTCTTCCTAAGTGAAATTCTTTTTATTTATAACTGCAGATTATCTGTGTAAAAGTGAATAATATTGTAGATATCATATAACTCATATGGTAGGCCTCCCTACTTGGTTGAATTTGAATTTGTGTTTATTAGAAAATGTCTAACAAACTCGTATCGATACCAAACTCGTTAATTTAAAAAATTTGAATTGAATTTAGCAACATCTGTGTTCATTAATGTGTTTATTAGGAAATGATACTATTATCTGTGATACTCCAATTTTTAAGGTGACTAGACGTCCCGTTTAAACTGATGGGACACTCCCAGTTTTAGAGTTAATGTCCGGTGTCCGTGCACTTTTTTAAATATCCCGGTTTTTAACAGAACCTTTAAATTATTCAAATTTTTCGAAATTAAATTTAAAAGTAACAAATTTCATTTATTTGAAACAAATCGTAGAAAGACATCAAATTCCGATTCTCTATTAATAAATTGCGGAAAAACTCTATTCAATATAATAAAATCTGTGATATTGGAACTTGTCTAATGCAGAATCCTGTCTTAAATGGAAAATATCTAAACAGAATGGTCTCACCAAAAGGAATACCATACAATTACACCTGGTAAGACGGAAAAATCTGTCTAAAATGGAAAAATTTTCCGAAGAATTTCTAGAAGAACATGTGCATCACAAAGCTCGATTTTCGAATATTTGATTAGATTCTTTTTAAATTTTATTTTTTATATTAAATTTTATTTTTTACATTTTCACCTTTTCAACGATGTGGTAATGATAAAATAAATGATCCGATTTCACTCTTTATATCCAATATAGTAAATCTTATCCTGTTTTCAGTAAACTTTATTTAGAAATCCTAAATCAATTTTTTGATTTTTTTTCCTGACCACATTTCTGAGAAAAAAAATAAACCCGTTCTGTTATGTGAAGCAATTTCAATCTGAAATTATCCTCTTCCATACTTTAAATTTGTGTTATACAATACGAAATGATTCCTTCGTTTTATGTACTATGGTCTCAGGGAGTATTGTAGTTTCTTCAGCAAATAAGAAGGGAGATGTTCGCTACATTTAATTGGAATGACCATTGCAGCATATGATACTCTTTGTTGAATTATTATTAAACTGGACTTCTGATAACTTTTTTCGCCACCAGTTTGCGAGAAAAAAGAAAGATCACGATCAGATTTGGAACATTTATATAATATTTAATTTTTCCCTTTTGGTTTCCTATTGGCTCCAAGACGCAGAGAAGTTGCTCCTTAGACTCACCTCACACACACATTCACATGCACATGCGCACCGGCTCTAATTACATTAGTTCTCATATCAACCCTTTGACTATTTGGGAAATTAAAATTTTTAATATGTTACAGTTATAAGATTTCTACATGAATTTAAAATTATGTGTAGGACATGGCCCACTTGGACACTCTTTTAGTTACACCTAATATATGCGATGGCAGGTTTCGAGTGTGTTAATAAGTACGTATTTATACAGGGTGATTCATAAAAGATGGGCAGAACTTTAAGGGGTTATAGTACACTTAAAGACAAATAATATTAAATAGGAGACTAAGGGTCCCAGACGTATTCCCAAGGAGATAGGGGGCATTAAAGTTTAGGGTCCGAAATTTCAAATGATTATAAAACATGGAAAAATTGGTCGATTCGTTTGCGGTTTTTGCAAAAAATTTTCTTTATGCCAGTATTTTCTTGAAATAAAATTTTAAAGTTCAATTTCAAAAAATGCCGATAGGGGGCGCTTTAGACTTTGGAGTAACAAACAACTATTTTTTAACGTTATTTTTTGTATTTCTTTAAATGATTTCGAAAGCTTAGACTTAAACTTAAATTTTGATCTAAAAATCTGAGTCCTAACGAGTAGTTAAGTAGCGTAAACTGAAATTTGAAATTTGAAACCCTTCTCCCCCCAGAACAAAAATCAGTTATTCCCGATCTTTGTGTCGTAGATTAGGCTCTAACTACTGCCGCGTTTTGCTAAAATTATTCTTTATGTCAGTATTTTCTTGAAAATAAATTTTAAAGAAAATTTTCAAAAAATTCCGATAGAGGGCGCTTTAGACTTTGGAGTAACGAACAACTATTTTATACCGTTATTTTTTGTGTCTCATTAAATGCTTTCTAAAGCTTAGACTTAAACTTAAATTTTCAGCTCAAAATCTGAATCGCTGAGCGTGGTTCAGTAGCGAGGGGAGGGGGTTCAAATTTCAACTTCTGAACATAGTTCAGTTTGCACTACTTAACCATGCCCAACGATTCTGTGCTGTGATACGAGGCAAAAATACAACTTTCGTCAAGGACTGCATAGTTGGAATTCACTCATAAAGGCACTGGCACAGTTGGAAACGTCGCTCATGCAAACGTTAAAGCTCCATTCCTGACGCTAGTCACCGGGTGAAGAAGGAAACAGAAAGTATGCAAATGTCAAATGGGGAAGAAGAAGAACACGTATGCAAAATTTCGACACGATTCAGGCATAAAAACCACTGAACGGTGAGTCAAGTGTAAGTCGCTGTAGTAATGAATCGGAAGATGGTGCCCTTCACGAATAAGGAAAAGGCTGAGATGCATTTAATTTACGGAGCGGCAGATGGAAATGGTGCAGAGGCACAACGAATGTACGGAGAGCGATTTCCTAACAGGCGGTTGCCTAACCGCAAAACTTTCGAGCGCTTGCACAGACAGTTGTGTGAGACGGGATCATTTCTCGCTTCCCGGTCGAATGCAGGTCGTGCAAAAAAGGACGAATCAGTAGTTGTTGCAGAAGCCATTCTGGATGTAGTAGCGGCGCAGCCAAGTACAAGTACACGAACAGTGGCTAGCCAGGTGGATACCTCACAGTCCACGACTTGGAGGGTACTGAAGGATGAACATTTGCTCCCGTTTCATGTGCAACGAGTCCAGAAACTGTCTCCAGGGGATTATCCAAATCGTATTGAATTCGCCCGCTGGTTTCTGCAGCAGAACGCGCTAAATCCACATTTTGGACGAACTGTGCTTTTCACCGATGAATGTACCTTCACACGTGAAGGTACATTTAACACACACAATGCACATGTATGGGCGGATGTCAATCCACATGCTACGTATCCACATGCTCATCAGAGACGCTTTTCCATCAATGTTTGGGCAGGAATCCTCGGAGACCACCTAATCGGACCGTACCTTCTTCCTGAACGCCTCAACGGTAAAACATACCTCACATTTCTGCAACATGTGCTGCCAGACCTGTTAAACGTTGTTCCTCCACGCATCCGGCGGGTCATGTGGTTCCAGCACGATGGAGCGCCAGCCCATTACGTACGAGACGTCCGCAACTATCTGGACATCACATTTCCGAACAGATGGATTGGTCGAGGTGGTCCTGTTGCTTGGCCTGCTCGCTCGCCAGATCTTTCACCCCTCGATTTCTTTTTTTGGGGACGATTGAAGGCTATTATGTATGAGACACCCATTGAATCCCCCGAGGAACTGGTCGCCAGACTTTCCGCCGCTGTAGGGGAAGTGCTCGAAAAGCCTGATGTTTTCGCGAATGTTCGCCGTTCAATTCGTTGCCGTTGTTCTGCGTGCATAACCTCTGGTGGTCACAATTTTGAACATTTATTGTGATTACATGTTAATAAATATGCTTTGGTAACATAATCCTAATTTGTGTCTTTTTACCTCGTATCACAGCACACAATGTGTGGACATGGTAAACTGAACTGTGCTCAGGAGTAGAAATTTCAAACCCCTCTCCCCAGAAACTTAACCACGTCTAACGATTCAGATTTTGGGCTGAAAATTTAAGTTTAAGTCTAAGCTTTAGAAAGCATTTAATGAAACACAAAAAATAACGGTATAAAATAGTTGTTCGTTACTCCAAAGTCTAAAGCGCCCTCTATCGGAATTTTTTGAAAATTTTCTTTAAAATTTATTTTCAAGAAAATACTGACATAAAGAATAATTTTAGCAAAACGCGGCAGTAGTTAGAGCCTAATCTACGACACAAAGATCGGGAATAACTGATTTTTGTTCTGGGGGGAGAAGGGTTTCAAATTTCAAATTTCAGTTTACGCTACTTAACTACTCGTTAGGACTCAGATTTTTAGATCAAAATTTAAGTTTAAGTCTAAGCTTTCGAAATCATTTAAAGAAATACAAAAAATAACGTTAAAAAATAGTTGTTTGTTACTCCAAAGTCTAAAGCGCCCCCTATCGGCATTTTTTGAAATTGAACTTTAAAATTTTATTTCAAGAAAATACTGGCATAAAGAAAATTTTTTGCAAAAACCGCAAACGAATCGACCAATTTTTCCATGTTTTATAATCATTTGAAATTTCGGACCCTAAACTTTAATGCCCCCTATCTCCTTGGGAATACGTCTGGGACCCTTAGTCTCCTATTTAATATTATTTGTCTTTAAGTGTACTATAACCCCTTAAAGTTCTGCCCATCTTTTATGAATCACCCTGTATATACATATTGGTATTCATTTGACAGACACGTACTTAAATGCTTCATTGTATTTTAATCAGAACGTGCTCTGATTTTTAAAACCTAAAGTTAGTAATGAAACATTCCTTTACAAATTATGCTTTATGGTTTTTATTAATGCTTTTTACCTATTACTTTATGTCTTTTTCGTTAATGCTCAATTTATTAAACTTCTACCACATATTTTATCTCACATCAAAAATAAATTTTCACAAAGTATTGAAATAGACAACTTCAGTATCGAAAAATCTGATTTTATCTTTCATTGTAACTTATATTTTATCCTTGTAATACTTTTCTTTGCTGCATGTTTTTAGCGTTAAATATTTAAGTCAGAGAATTGTATATTGTAAACTGCACTTATAGTCGTCACTCTTACTCAAATAAATTTTAACTAAAGTTCTAAACTTCACAATTTTAAATACTAAAACATTAATTCTTGAATTGTCTTTACCATTATATTTACCTCTGAAAATCCCAGTCATTAAACTACTCCTATAGCCTTCACCTCACACTAAAAATAAATCACACAATTCTAAATAGTAAAACATTCCTTTTAGAATTATATTTATTCCTTTTAAATACTTTTCTATACATTGCATGTCTTTGCCGATGAATACCAGTGTCATTAAACTGCTCTTACAACCTTCACCGCTCACTAAAAATAAACTCCCATTAGGTAACTGAAATAGTCATCTGCAATGGCAGGTTTCGAGTGTGTTAATAATCGCGTATTTATATATACACATCTCGGTATTGATTTGACAGACACGCCCTTGAATCCTTCACTATATTCCAAGAAGGACGTGATCTAATTTAATTCGAACGCTATCCTGGATGTACAATCATCGACGAAAGGCGTGACTGGTGTGCGAAGAGTGGAGTTGAGATGCGACCAAGACACTTATTGATGTTGATGGTCAGTGTTTGTTGAAGAAGAGTGGACTATTAAGTGGGGGATTTCGAGGTATTTTGCCGGAAAAAAAATAAATGAGCAATTATATTTCTTTTAAGAGAATGTCGAGAAGAATGCATGGATATTTTCCGCAGAAAATATTATTATTAAGCAAATAGTATGAAATCCCCGCATTAGCTTTTGTTATTTTATTTATTTGTTTTTTAAACTAATAATCATTGAGGTGATTAAAAGTTTGCATATTATCTGTATCAATACAAAAAACTATTTGTAAATATCAAATAAAAAAGTATTATATTTATTTCGAAGGATAATAAAAATTTGATATATAGCTCGAATGTTAGGTAACAGTATTTTTCAAGGAATAGTATTGTTAAGTGCAAACCCTTTTAAAACCCACAGAGAATATATAAAATATTTTTCTAATCTTTAGTTGTAATTATAAACAGCATTTAATTATATATTTTGGAAGAAAATATTTATCTTCAAATATTTAAAAGTTCAGTTAAAATAAGTAATAAAGTAGCTTTAATTTTCAAGACAGTGAAATTTCTGATAATGAAAAGGTATTATAAGAATAGTATGTAATACGGAAATTTCTCCTTCTTTTTTCAACTGTATTAATGTTACCCTGTAAGAATGTTATGTTTATTCCATCTGGTTATGTAGTCAGTTCAAGACAATGAAATTTGTGATAATGAAAAGGTATTATAAGAATAGTATGTTATACGGAAATTTCTCCTTCCTTTTTCAATTGTATTAATGTTACCCTGTAAGAATGTCATGTTTATTCTATCTGGTTATGTAGTCAGTTAGATTGTTCGATTCGCTATAAACTTTATTAATTTTGTAATTACAATATCATTGTTATTTTCATTTAATGGCATTTTGACTTGACTTTTATTTAGTAGTAGTGTAACAATGTTTTGCATTTTTAAACATATTTAAATAAAAAAAACAATTGCATTGATTGGGGAATTTTATCCAAGAGAAATTAGAAGATTATTCCAGTCACGCAAAGTTAAAGAGAAACAGTAAAAAAATAATGGTATGTTAAACAGAATTTCCTCTTTTTCCGACCATTGCATGTATCATTGTAGCCACGCTGTAAGAAAGCCATGATTTTTGTAGCTGGTTATGTAGTTGGATAGGCAATTCATTTCGCAATATACTTTAATAATTTTATATAAGTAGCATTATTGTTATTTTTACTTTATTAAATTTTGGTTGAACTTTCGTGTAATAAGTGAAGTACATTAATGACTTACAATTGTAAAACTTATTCCAATAAAGAAAATTAATTGATTACATGATTAATGTCCCCTAAAAATTTGAGGATTATTCCAATTCACGAAGAGTTCAGCAAACCAAATTTTAAGTAATGCCAGGTTATACAGAATTTTTTTTTACTTGTTCAATCAGGTTAGAGCAAAATTTCTTCAAGTAGCATGTTTTTTTTTTTTTTTTTGTTTTTTTTTATTGCGAGTTGAGTAGCAATTTATGTAATTTGATATTGCGATAAACTTTATGTAATTTATGCTAATAATATCGTCATTATTCTTTCCTTTATTAAATTATGGTTTTAATTTACTAATTATATAGCAGTGACATAATTTTAAAATGACTAATTATAAGAAAAAACATACTAATTAAAAACCTAACTGCATTATTTATGACAAAGAAAAACTTAAAAATTATTCCAGTTCATGAAAGGTTAGATCGAAAGAATGTTATGAAAATAGCACGATAAATGAAAATTTTCTTTCTTTTTACAACAGTAAATGTCATTTTTCTTTTTCCTTTATCTTCTACTCTTATTTATGTAGATGATTGTGTAATTCGGTTTATTAATTTTATACTGATAATATCATAGAAAATTGATATTTTCACTTCATTCAATTTTGGATTAAATTTATATGAAGTGTAATTGGGCCACTCTTGTAATTGGAACACTTATTATAACGAAGAAAACTTATTGATTACATAATTTATCTCCTCAAGAAATAGGAAAATTAGGCAAATTCACAAACAGAAATTGTTTTATAGGGAAGCCACGTTTTATGCTGGAGTTTTCTCTATTTCGTCCATCATGTTAGAGAAAATTTTCGTTCTACGAACGTCAACATTTTTGTAGCGGGTTATGTAATTGAATATGTAATTTGATAAATAAATTTTTTTATTAATTTTATGGTTATTGTCACTTTGTAAACATGCGGAAGCTTGTCAAGCATGACAATTTGAAAAAAAGGGCATTTAAAAATACCTTAAAAGTTATTTTCAATTTAATTTAATAAAAGATTTTAAAATGTAAAATAAAGATGATTATATATCCACTAATCAATATATGACTATATCGAGAAAAAAATCAAAATTTTATTATATAATTTTTAAATGCCCTGTTTACATACAACTCGTAAACATGCGAAAGCACGTCAAGCATGACAATTTGAAAAAAAAAGGGGGGGGGGCATTTAAAAATACCTTAATATTTTTTTTTCCATTTAATTTCATAAAAGAGTTTAAAATATAAAATAAAGATGATTATATATCGACTAATAAATATATGAATATATCGAAAAAAAATCATAATTTTAATCTGAATTCCCACAGAGTTTGATTTCAAGGTAAAACTAAGTCTGATTCGATAAATTATCACTAGCTCAAGAAGATTTTTATATTTTTTCCAATATTGGAGATAAATGATACTGAAGAGTTTCAAAACCTTTGAGATGATTCAGCCAAAATTAGAATACCACTAAACTCTTTTTTTAAGGTATTTCATTAAAATCGTGCATTTTATTTTTCTTTAAATTGCTTTTTGCTATACTGCTAAAATATGGGAGAGAAAACAGTAATTTAACGAAATATATTAATAACGAAGACTTTTTCAAATTTAAATTATTAAAATACAATAACACGTTAAATACTAATATGCCTTGTTTTTATACATATTTTCATGGATTAATGGAGGTGAAACCGACATTTGGTATTTCCCAATAACAATTTGTTTTCACTTTAATTCTCTCTTAAAGATCAGTACAATTTTAGATTTTATTTCAATTAATATAAAACCCCAGATCGATTATAGAATTTGATTTCAATTGTCTAAGAATTAACCATATAAATTGTCTTTCTTATATCGTTCTGTGGCACAGATCTTTTTTTTTCTATTGACATTCTTTACCACATTTTCTCATTAAGCCTTTCTGGAACATTCCAAATGGTACAGAAACTCCAATTGCTTCTTTAATAGCAAGTATAGGCAATTTCATGCTCTTTGAGGAATCTATTTTTGTTATGTGAGATAAAAGAAACAAAATTAACAAAGAAGAAAGGTTCTTCTAGTGTATAATGCCACATTAATGAAACCTAATCGAAACAAATAGTCGAATTAGTTCATTACGAAGTTAATGTAACCCTGCCATAAAACTCGGCCTAATTTTAATAAGACTCGTTAACAGCAGCGATTTTATTAATATTGTTTATTGAACGTTTTTCGATACATTGAAATTATTTTACATTTTTTATTGCGGCAAATTTGTATTCTTAAATACAGGGTTCCCCAAAAAGACTGAAACATGCTTGTTTCACCTGTCAGAGATACGTAAGAAATGTAACTTGCAAAAGTGTTCAAAGTAAGGTAAAAAATAGTGCTTATAAATGCCCATTACATTCCGAGTCCTAGTATTGCTTTTATTTGGATTCATTATTTGCAAAAGTGTTCAAAGTAAGGTAGAAAACAGTGCTTATGAAATGCCCATTACATTACGAGTCCTAGTATTGCTTTTATTTGGATTTATTATTTGCAAAAGTGTTCAAAGTAAGGTAGAAAATAGTGCTTATGAAATGCCCATTACATTCCGAGTCCTAGTATTGCTTTTCGAAAAGTTACAATTTTTAATTTTTAGCACTTTCCAAGATAGTTGAATAGTGATTATGAATTCGGTTTGTCTGCCTGTCTGCCATCTGTCCGCGCTCTGATTCTCGTAAATATGTTCGGATTGCCATGAAAATTTTATGTGCTATTGATGTTTACTATAGAGTGTTCGGTATTGAAAATGAAATGTCTAGCATTTATAGCTCGTTTACAAAGACACACAAAATAATTCCGTACCATTATGGTCTATGGAAAAAAATCGTTTCCGATGCGATTTAATGATACAATACTTCAGACATAATGAAATTAATATGCATCACTGAGGTGGACTAAAACTTGCTTTCCCAGGAGTATAGAATAAGTAGCATTTCTAATTCGTTTACAGGGACGCACAGAAGAATGCCATTTTACTTATCTACTGGAGAAAAACCGTTTGAGATACATTTTAATAATGTTATGGTGCTTCAAACATAATGAAATTTAAAAGGGTCACTGAGGGGCATTACATGTTTTCTATAGATTACGGTATGCATAGTATTTATCCTCATTTACAGACACGCACAAAAGTATTCGGTTAGAGGACGGACTATGATTGATTCCATTGTATGAAAGAATGAAATTTCTTAAGGCATGTTATAACTTTTTTTTTTTTTTTTTTAATCGAAATTTACTTTTTGCATATTTTTACTCTAAAGAGTAAAAATATGCAAAAAATAAATTTCGATCTGTCTAAAATTGTTGTAAAATGAAATAAAGGTTTTAAAACATTAAAATCCTTCTGCAGATGTTAAAATTTTCGTCGGAGTCCCAAGCGCTTTCGACCAGAACCTGGCCATCATCAAGAAGGCAAAAATTAGAAAAAAATCTGCAACTTCCGGAGTGTACGCAGGTAAAATATCAGAAGGTAAAACCAAATAAGAAAAAACGGGAGGGGGATAGGTGAGTTTATTGAGCGAGGTTGGTTATTCCAAACTAAATGCACCATTTCCACCAAGTAGATTAAACCAGATTTTTGGTATATTGCATGACAACATATCATTACAGGATTTCCTATTCCTTGTCAGTATTTCCACAGACTCCCTCAGTATACATGTACAACAAATATACCATTGACACCAAGTAGATTAAACCAGATTTTTGGTATATTGCATGACAACATATCATTACATGATTTTCTACCCCTTGTCAGTATTTCCACAGACTCCCTCAGTATACATGTACAACAAATATACCATTGACACCAAGTAGATTAAACCAGATTTTTGGTATATTGCATGACAACATATCATTACAGGATTTTCTACCCCTTGTCAGTATTTCCACAGACTCCCTCAGTATACATGTACAACAAATATACCATTGACACCAAGTAGATTAAACCAGATTTTTAGTATATTGCATGACAACATATCATTACAGGATTTCCTACCCCTTGTCTGTATTTCCACAGACTCCCTCAGTATACATGTACAACAAATATACCATTGACACCAAGTAGATTAAACCAGATTTTTGGTATATTGCATGACAACATATCATTACAGGATTTCCTACCCCTTGTCAGTATTTCCACAGACTCCCTCAGTATACATGTACAACAAATATACCATTGACACCAAGTAGATTAAACCAGATTTTTAGTATATTGCATGATAACATATAATTACAGGATTTCCTACCAGTTATACTGAGGGAGTCTGTGGAAATACTGACAAGAGTTAGGAAATCCTGTAATGATATATTATGATACAAAATAACAAAATTCTGGTTCAATCCACTAGGTGGAAATGGTGCATTTGATTTGGAATAACCCGCCTCGCTCAATAAATTCATACATCCCCCTCCCGTTTTTTCATGTTTGGTTTCGCCTTTTGATATTTAACCAGCGTACATTCCAGAAGTTACAGATTTTTTTCTCATTTTCGCCCTCTTGATGATGGCCAGGTTCTGGTGGAAAGCGCTCGGGACTCGGACGAAAATTTTTAACATCTATAGAAGGGTTTTAATGTTTTAAAACCTTTCATTTCATTTTACAACTATTTTAGTAATAAGTAATAAATTGTGATTCATTTTAAATGTTTTCACGTTTTTAATTCATTTTAAGTGTTTATGCTTCTCTTTACGTATGCCTTTTACACGTCCCATATTTATTGCAGCACAATTGTTTTTTGTATTTATCTCATCACTTTTGCAATAGCCTCATAAAGGTTTTAATTCCTTCCTCATTTATTAAAATGTAAATAAATAATAATTATTTAAAATATGTTTTCTTCTTAACGTCATGTTAATAAATAATGTTCACATTTTAGTTTTTTTTTTTTTTTTTTTTTTTTCTTTTTCTTGTCAAATTGAGGATAGTTTGAAAATATTTCGCTAATGGTCTATTTGATGCTGGAGTACATTCCAAAAATTAATATACAAGGTGTCCCTCCTTATCGTTGATCAATAGCTAATTTCAAAAGCGTTAGTTTAGGATGTATTATAACAATTTCAAAAACATTTCAAATGTTGTTCTTCATCACAGGAAAATCTATTTACGTCAAAATAGTAAAAATATATATATATATATATATATATATATATATATATATATATATATATATATATATATATATATATATATATATATATATATATATATGTATGTATATATATGTATATATATATATATTTTTTTTTTCTTAGGTACCTAGGTTCTATAAGTTATGTTTAGGAAAACTTTCTTTTACAAATAAAATAGTAAAAAGTCAGTATTCTCTATCAAATCGTGTCCAGTTATAATAGATTGAATTTTCTAAACTTTCAACTTTTTCGGCCATTGTAAACAGTAAAACAAGTTTTTAAAGCCAGAAAACACTGAAAATTCATTACATTCAAATGATCATAATTCGGTAGTTTTCGTAGCAGAAGAATGGAATTTTGATGTTTTACTTTTTAGAACACGGAAAAAGTTTTTCTAAATATAACTTGTAAGATTCAGGGACCATAACAAAATTTATATTTTGTAACTTTTATAAAAATAACTTTTGAATTGGGTTTTCATATGATACATTTGAAAGATTTTTGTAATCGGAACTATACCTCAAAAATTAACAGATATTGGACAACGATAAGAAGGGCATCTTTGCATAAGTAAAGATCTTGTAAATAAAACTTGTTATACAAAGTTTCACATGCATTTAAAATTTTAATTATTCTTTTGTTTATTTATCAAAGTATCTTTAGAAATTAGCATAAAATGAAAAGTTCATAAAAGACATACTATCTGTGAGCTATAATTAATGGCTTTGTTTTTTATAGTTTAAATATTATCTTTAACATTATCATAATAATACAAACCAATATTTTATAAAAATTTTAATTACTTTGAAAAATTACGTATGTAGAAACAACATCATTTTTATTAAATAAATATTGACTTTGTTTCAGGAAAACTGAACTGTCTGTTTCCTAAAAACGTGTGGCAGATAAATATATTGTGGATTTTAATTATAAAATATTATACATTTTGAAAATTTTTCGTAAAACTACCGTTTTGAACTGTTTATATAAATTCTTTTCGCAATTACATCAACAAAATCAACAGTTTATTTATTTTTTTAATAAAATAAAAAAGTTTAAAAAATTATAAAAAAGATAATAATAAAGAAAGAATTATGAAACTGCCTTTTTCACAGATTTTATTTAACGCCTGAGTAGTTAAGATTAATAAGTATTTTTTAGTTTACTTTAGTGCTAAATACTTCATACACACATCTATACACTCAGAAAAAGGAATTGATTAAAACTACAAAACATTTTTGTTGAGTACATGTTGGTTGTTTTAGCAAAATTGGAGTAAAATTGAACCATTTTACTTCAATTAACAAAACATTTTTGCTGACGATACAATTTTTTTTTTTTTAATTGAAAAAAAAAAGTGGTTTTCAACAAAAAAATATTTTTGTTGATTCAAACAAAATTTCCATTGACCTATATTTAAACAAAATTTTTGTTTAAATATGGGTCAATAAAAATTTTGTTTGAATCCACAAATTTTTTTTTTTTTTTTTTGCAATTCCAAAAAAAAATTTTGTATCGTCAGCAAAACGTTTTGTTAATTGAAGTAAAATGGTCCAATTTTGCTAAAACAACAAAATGTACTCAAAAAATATGTTTTGTAGTTTTAATCAGTTTCTTTTTCTGAGTGTACTTACATATAGGGTGCGATATATTCACGCTACATACAGGGGCATAAAAACACTTTTTAGGATACATTAGGCCCTAGCAACTGTAGTGTTAGATCAATCTGTTTGAAATTTGAAATATAAAAATTTCAAAGTATGTGCTTGAGAATTTGATGAAGTAGAGCCGTCAAACTCTCACGGTTACGGTTAAGTGACAAAACTACAAAAAATGTTAAATGGCACCGCATACTTTTTCTCATCGCAAAATTGTCTACGAAAAATCATAAATCGCTCTGAAACGAAAGACGAACAATAAGCTCGAAGCCGCAGCGGTCGTCCTACGTACTCAGATCCCCGACCTCAATACTTCCCGCTTTTTGATGCAATAAATTGCATTGTGGAATTTACCGTTTAAATTTTTCTGGTCAAAGAAAAAGGAGAGCAATGAATGTTCTACACTGTAAAAAAATACAAATATTTCTTAATCTAAGAAAATATCATATAACCTCGAACGAAAATACACAATGTCTTCCAAGTTAACTATAATTCCGAAAAGCTTTCTTTATCTTTAGAAACTTCAGAAACCAACATATTTTCGATATTTAAAGTAGCATTAATAAAAACAAAGTTTCTTTTCCAACCTCTGATTTTTGGAAACGTTTCCGAGTAGCTTTGATAGTGTATTAATCAGTTTTTCAACCCAGAATGTAGACTTTTCCTATGCTATCAATTTTCAGTTAAAATTTTCATGTTTAAAAAATATGTTTTACAGACAAACCTGGTAAATTTACAGCTTTAACACTAACATTAAAATTAATAATATTTTGTCACTCTTGCATGTATAAATTCAGTTATGCAGCTGAAAATGTTTAATTGAGAAAGGATAGTATCCTAATAACCTTTATTCCGGTTTGGAAAAACTGATTAATACACAATAAAAACTACTCGGAAAAGCTTCTGAAAATCAGTGGCAGCAAAATAAACTTTATTTTTATAAATGCTTCTTTAAATCTCAAAAATATATCGGTTTCTGAGATTTCTAATAATAAAGAACGCTTTTCGGAATTGTGGGTAACTCGAAAGAGCTTCGATGACACAGTCATACAATGTCATTTTGCGTTTCCGTGGTTGCTACGGTCATCCGAACAAAATAACTTCCTTTGATCCGAACGTACCATAATGCGTTTCTGTCTCTTAGGGATTTAAAATCCAAGGCAGAGAGGAACTTCGGGTATTATGGAATCGTCGGATAATATGGAATACCAAGGTTTCTGTTTGGTAAAGTGCTGTCACCAAGCGGCAATATCATAAACTACTTAAGACCGTTACCAGAATGACGCCCAGAACGTGCAGTTCGTCGGTCGGCGTCAAGGCGCGTCGTGTAAATAAATATTTGTTTTTCTTCTTTGGAAAATTTCAGGAGATAATTTTTCAATATTTTTTATTCATTATTAGAAGGAATATTTTTACATTGAAATTAAGAATAATGTACACCGAAATACTAACAGTTTATGACGCAATAATCGTTTTTTAGCTCTCGATTCACACCAATAAACATTAAGTTATTTTTTCCCATAACGGCGATATCGGGTTATACGGAATACCAATATCTCATAATACCACATGATCGTGGGGGCGCTAAGACCTTATATTTGTGATTTGTGCAAATCTGAAGTATGAACTGAAGTATATTCACTGATTATAGACACTATACTGTGATCATGCTCTCTTGATATAATTACATCTGTTTTTTGCCAAATTTTGTTCGTTTTCTTCATTTTTAACCCCCTATTCCATATTTCCCGATTGTCTCATAATTATTATTTGTTTGCAGGTGTTGAAATTTCGTAAAATAATTTTTGTTGATAAAAACTATTCGCAAATAGTTGAAGTTTGTAACTACATTCGGTTTTCGAGCTTTAAACACTATATGGATGTTGTATTGCCCGAAATGTAAATGGTATTCCATAAAACCCTAAGTTCCTCTAAATGTTGAATGTCGAAGATATTAAGAAATTTGGTCAGTGTGATCACAAATTCCCCTCGCTAATTTTAAACTTATTGGCGTGAAATGCATTCTTATTTTCAAATAAACTTGTCAGGAAATTAATATTTTAAACTTTTCTTGAATGTGTACTCTTCTTAAAGGATGTCTCATTCTCTTATAGTTTACAATATATTTCTAAAATATATACTTATTTTTATTTAAAATGCTGAAATCTTACTCACAGCTCGTCAGCTTTTAACACATAAAATATTAAATTAAACTTAAACCTCTCTAAAACGATTTTTTTTTTTTTTTTTAGTTTCTTGCATTTATGTCAGGTTTTACTATATTTATAGAGCATTTCTTTCTTTCTTTTTTTTCTTTATCAACATTATTTATTTTTCCTTATGTAAAATCTGATTCATGGTAAACGTGAAAGACAAAGTGATTGAAATGTTAAGATTTTGGTTATTTACTAAACGTATTAAAAATTGCATACAGAATGAAAGCTAATATACATGGTGTCCCAAAAGTCATTGCCACGTTTTAAAATGCAATAAAAGATCAAGCGATTGGTGTGGGAGAGTGCGGTTTGGACGAAAATACATTTTATGATCTGAAATTTTGTTTAAGCAAACAAAAAAATTAGTTCCAAAAATTTCTCATAGATGGCGCTGCTTCTGGAAAGTTATAGAATAGGTAGATTGCCTTTATACGCACAAGATTGCCTAAAGACGCACAATGCGTATGAACAGTTTTTGTCCAAGCTATGGCAACCCACATTCCAGAAGTTAACAATACTCGTCTGTCTATCCACACTCGTTTAATCGAACTCAGGAGGGCGAGTATTGTTAAGTTCTGGAATGTGGGTTGCTATAGTTTGGACAAAAACTGTGCATGCACATTGTGCGTCTTTCGCCATTGTTATGTATAAAAACATTCTGCCTAATCGATAACTTTCCAGAAACAGCGCCATCTATCAAAAATTTTTGTAACTATTTTTTATTTGCCTAAACAAAATATGAGATCATAAGAACTCTTTTCGGCCAAACCGCACCCTCGTACGACATTTGCTTGATTTTTTATTGAATTTTAAAATGTGCCAAGTACTTTTGGGATACCCTGTATAAAAACTTCTCAAATATTGGAAGATAACATTTTGTAAATCTAACCTAAAGGAAGTAATAAACTGATATAATTATTTTATCAATTTATTTGTAGAAATATGGTATAAGCTGAACTTTAAAAATATTTATCACGATTTACTCTCTTTCTTTTTTTATGAGGTCACCACAGGAACGACTCCAAAATGAGTAATAGCTCCCACTTTGCTGATAAAAATTTTTACTAGTTAAAACCGACGCAATATAAATGGGAATTCCAAATATAATGCAATTTTTAGCCAGAAAAAGATTTCCTGTAATTAATCAAGGGGATCTTTTCGTTCCCCAAGATTAATGAAGGTTGTAGTCTTGTTTGAAGATGGGGTTTCTTTTCACAAAATAGCTACATAGAGTATAAAAATGTTTCTTTAACAAAAGAAGAGATACATTAACAAACAATTATTTCTAGTGTATGACGATGTTAATCTCGTTATTCAAAGGCTAGTGTATTCATATTTCTGTGACTTTTATCGAGCATTAAAACTTATGTATGTAATCAAACTATGTTATAAACTTTTTATGAGTAAAAGTGCTAAAAAAATAAATGGTGTTTTGTAGTTATAAAGTTTATTACTAGTGGATGTATTTTATATTATTTATTGTTTATTATTAGAGAAAACAATTTTAAGGATTTTGCTTGTTAACTTTGTATAATACTATTTCCTAATGAATGGATGAATTTTTTTATTCAGTAGGAATTGTACATAACTTTTAGAATATAACGAAGAAATTAATTTGTTTTGAAAACTGCATACTATAAGTCTTTGGTCTTGTTTGAATATGGTGTTTCTTTTCACAAAATAGCTACATAGAGTATAAAAATGTTTCTTTAACAAAAGAAGAGATACAGTAACAAACAATTATTTCTAGTGTATGACGATGTTAATCTCGTTATTCAAAGGCTAGTGTATTCATATTTCTGTGACTTTTATCGAGCATTAAAACTTATGTATGTAATCAAACTATGTTATAAACTTTTTATGAGTAAAAGTGCTAAAAAAATAAATGGTGTTTTGTGTTATAAAGTTTATTACTAGTGGATGTATTTTATATTACTTATTGTTTATTATTGGAGAAAATAATTTTAAGGATTTTGCTTGTTAACTTTGTATAGTACTATTTCCTAATGAATGGATGAATTTTTTTATTTAGTAGGAATTGTACATAACTTTTAGAATATAACGAAGAAATTAATTTGTTTTGAAAACTGCATACTATAAGTCTTTGGTCTTGTTTGAAGATGGTGTTTCTTTTCACAAAATAGCTACATAGAGTAATAAAAATGCTTCTTTAACAAAAGAAGAGACACATTAATAAACAGTTATTTCAAGTGATATATCGATGTTAATCTCGTTATTCAAAGACTAGTGTGTTTATATTTCTGTGACTTCTAACGAGAATTAAAACTTATGTATGTAATAAAACTATGTTATAAACTTTTTATGAGTTAAAGTGTTAAAAAATAAATGTTGTTTTGTAGTTATAAAGTTTATTATAAGCGGATGCATTTTGGATTACTTATTGTTTACTATTGGAGAAAATAATTTTAAGGATTTTACTTGTTAATTTTGTATAGTCTTACTATTTACTAATGAATGGAGGAAATTTTTTCTTTAGTACGAAATGAACATAACTTTTAGAATGTAACGAAGAAATTAATTTGATTTGAAATCTGCATACCATAAGTTAAGTTATTTTGTAAAGTATATATAAAAATAATAATAATAGTACAATCGATCCTTTTGGGGTGTGTGTGTGTAGGGATTGGGGGGGGGGGGGATTGAGCACGGGACATGCTTTCTAGCGTGTTTTCTTTCTTTTTTATTAAATTAAAATTTTCTTCATTAAATTTTACAGTTTTTGAAGGCAAATATTCAGTTTATTCGAAAAATTATTTTCATAATTCTGAAATTTAGTGTTAAACGCACAAACATTGACCTTGTGGGAAAAAAAGTTATTGTTACATTTTGATTTTATAATTTATTACATTTTGTAAAAATTGTATGCAGGTTGGAAATTACCGTATAACATTTTTAATGTTTTCTCAAATAGTACTAGAGAAAACTTTATTATCCTATCTAAAATACGCAATAAACTTAGTTAATTACTTTTAATGACTTACTTTTTGATAAATAATTTTCTCGCTGAACTTTAAAAAATCTGGCATCTGTACTCTCTCTCTTAAAAAAAAAAAAAAAAAAAAAAAAAAAAAAAATCAGGTTACCACAGCAACGGTTCCAAGATGAGCAATAGCTCCCATTATTCTGATAAAATTTTTTACTAGTTTAAAACAACACAAAATAAACGGGAATTCCGAATACAATGCATTTTGTAGCAAAAAAAGTTATCGCGTAATTAATCAAGGGAGCATTTTCATTCCTCAAGATTAATGAAGTCTTTTGCTTCTTTTACATAAAAAAAAAAAATAAAATAAAATACAATAACAATTTTTTTCTAGTGTATGGCGATATAAATATTTTTATTCAATTGCAAGTGTTCACTTGTCTGTGATTTCTAACGAGCAATAAAATATATGTATGTAATAACAATTTCTGTTATATATTTTTATGATATAAAACATAGTGCTAAAAGAATGTTGCTTTGTAATTATGTATCCTTACTAATGGATTATTTTTTTTATCCCTTATTGTTTACTCTTGGATAAAATAATTTTAGGGATAGCTCTTATTAATTAGAGAGAATATAATTTACTAATGAATGAATGATTTTTGTTTGGTATAGTTTGTACATAACTTTTAGAATATCAACGAAGAAATAAAAATTTCGTCTGAAAGCTGCATACTGTAACATAAAAAAACGTAGTCGTTTTGTAAAGTATTTATTTAAAGAATATACATTTGACATTTGACCTTTTTGGTGTGTGGAGAAGGGAAGGGGGTGGGGGCTATAGTACAGAAACATACTTTTTTGCTTCCTGTTCTTTTTAATCTTTTCCCTTTTTATATTTTACAATTTTTGAAAGCGATTATTAATTTTTTTTTATTACATCCCAATTTTTATTTTAATAACATTTTTGATGTTTTAGGTAGCTTTCAATACAATAAAGTATAAAGCTACCTATTGCAGCCGTTCGGAGGAAAGCAGTTCCGGGAAATTTCGATATATTTTCACCGATCATGACCCCCAGACCCCAAAACCACCCTCCGTTCAAATGTTGATTTATATATATATATATATATATATATGAAACAAATTTAAAAAAAAAAATTTCGCCGTTGACTTCATTAAGACTATAATTCTGTGTAAATCCCATTATTCTAAATTATTTTCTCGCTCCAGTATTCGATTGTCAAAATTACATCTAGCGAAATATATAGTTTATTCCAAATTCATTCTCTTAAAAAATGGCACTGATAGAATGCTCTATTAAATTTACGCACTTTTATTTTCTTTAAATAAAAAGCATCCTAGAATTTAATTCTTCAAAAAATACCCATTTCCCAGCTAAAAATATTTTACTCTTTTGAAATAACAACCTATGAATTTCTTTTCTTTATTTTTTATTTCCCTACGATTCCTGACAAAATATTACTTTTCAAATTCTGAAAGATTTTAATCTCAATGTAAAAATTATTTTGGCATATTGCCATACTTGATAAAACATATGTACTCCTTTTCTCTCTGCTTTTATTTATTCGAAGGAAGTAGAATTCACGAGATTGTTCTAGAACATTTTTTGGCGCGCTTTTGCCAGCTTCGGTAAGTTCACTTCGATATTAATTCGCCGAAGGAATTAAGCCGTGAGCGTTGATTGGCATAGAGGCTTTTTAGATAGAATGTATTCTGGCGCGCTCGGGAAATGATATACGGATTTTTCCCGCGTTTAGAGCAGAAGGTTCCGGGATTCGGTGGTGGATGCAGCTAGTCATGTACTTCCTAATCTTCGAATGTTCTCCTTGGCCGCCGATTGATTTTAAAGAATACCTGCCTGTACTAACTAAGATGTCTTCTTATATTTAAATTTAAATCATCAACTTTCGCCACGACACTAAAATTAGCAGTGCATGGAGTGAGATTTCAATAGAGTAAAGCTTAATCGATTAATCTTTAAATTTTTCGAATAAAGTGTGAACTGGAACGAACTGCCTCTTCTCTTTAGCTTATACGTACACAATGAAGTAAGTCTGGGTGCTCGACTGCAAATCTCCTCGGAGAAACCTCCCTTGTCTTGAATATGAGTCTACAAAAGTATGGTGATTCCAGTTAAATCGTCACATATTTTATTTTTAGTCGACCAGGATATTTTGAAAAGCCCAGTGGATATGTCAGCTGCAAAGTGCTTTTGTTCTACCGGTTTTGTTCAATGCTAATGATGCTGGAGTATGGATTTCGGCTGTCGCGACGGATGGAACGATGTTTTGGTATGATGTAATCAAGATTGAAATATGTGTGTATAGCGGATTTGAAGTGTGTATCATCGAATTAAATGGAAATTTGAAAGAGTTATTTTATGAGTTGCGGCCAAGTAAATAAAAAAAAAAGAAGACACGGCAGTGTAAGTTATTTGTTCATGATTGATATTTTATTTTGTGACTTTACGATATTTGAATATTTTTATGTGTTTTATTTTTACTGTTTATGATTATTTAAAATTCTATTGTTATTTAAATGATACTTAAAGTCGGGGCTTTGTAAAGAAAATGAAATACATTCTTATATTGATAAAAGTAATTGAAAGATAAATATAATTAATTGCATTTTTCGTTCTAAACAGACGATATTTTTCTTATTTCCACTCTAAAGCAATTTGACTGGAAACCATGACAACCTACAAAAGTATTTCAAAACAATATGAAAATATTTTCAATGAAATGTGCTTATTGCGTAATTTTGCTATTTTTGCTTCCTTTTTATTCTGTGTTTATGTTTTCACTAAAAGATGTAATATGATTGAAAATTATTATGCTGTTGAAGTTATTTCCAACTATTGGGAAAGCATTGATGGTTTGTATTTTAAATAACAGAATATTAGATCCTTTACGTAATTTGATGTGTAAGTGTAGCAGTTCTTATGTTGTTTATTATTTTGAATTTTAGAGTCAGATAATTTTATAATTGTTGTTAAGTTAAAGATTAAAATATTATGAATTGATATTAGATATTATTATTATAAGTCATAAGATAAGACTTTTAAATTGGAATATTTTATTGAGTATGAGTTTAATTTGGATCATAAAGAAATGGATTAAACTTTAAATTATAGCTGTTCAAGTGATGGTTTTAGAGTTAGAAGGGAATTAATGGTCGTAGCTTAGAAATATGGATGAAATTAAGATGATTACATTTGACCCTGATTCGGGAATGGGGATTCAGCAGTGGCTAGAATATTTCAACCAAATTTGTAGAAGAGAAAATAAGAATGAGAGATGGAAATTTGACCATATATCTCAATATCTAAAGGGTGAAGCTCTTAAAGTGTATATAAATGATTGTTTAAATTGTAATGATTATGAACAAATTGCAAATATTTTAATAGAGAGATTTATTGACTTAAAATGCCCAACATTTTCTGAATTTACTACACTTAAACTTGATAAATTGAGTGATTTAGAAGCATATTTTAGAAAAAAGGTAGAGATAGGTAGGGAGTTAAAATTATGTGAAACTATTCTATTACAAGGATTGACTGATGGATTACGACCAGAATATCAAAATTCCATCAATGTAAAGCATCCTGAAAATACCATTGACTGGTACAGGATTGTAAAACAATTTGTTGAAATTCCTCCAACGCTCAATACTCGACAACCAATCAATCAACCATCTCGTCAGCCAAATTTTTCTGCTCCCCGTTTCCCAATGCAATCTTTTCGACAAAATTATCAGCCTTTCCGACCACTTCGGCAAGAATATGCTCCTCGGAATTGATCCATCTCGAATTTAATCTCGCCATCTCCCAATTTAATCAGAGATATCCTAATTATAGGAATTCAGTACAAAACAATCATTTTCAAAACCTTTATCCAAGCAGACCATGCAGAATTTGCACCAATAAGGGGGTCAGAAATGCTTTCCATTTGGAAAGAGAATGTGTTTTTATAAGTAATACTACTACCTCTGATACTCATAATGCTTCTTCTTTTGATTGTAATCCTGGTAATGAATGGCAATTAATAGTGTATGGATACACCCCTAGTTATAATTTACCTTGTATTGTGGATAGTGGTTCAACAATTGCCATTTTACCATTGAAATTTGTAAGAAAACTTAATGCTAAAATTGAAAAAATTCCTACTACTATTATTGGTCAGGCAAAAGGGTTTATAGAAATTAATCAGAAGTGCAGCGTGCTCATCAGGGTTGGGAAAATTAGTAAATGGGTAGATTTTCTAGTATGTAATATAGATCTAAATTATGCAATATTGGGGTTAAGAGAATGTTCAAAATTTGATTTAACAATTAATTGTAAACATTGTATTGTCAAACAAGGGAAAATAGTTGTAAATAGAGGTGTAGCCATACAAAATGAGAAAGCTTTACATTTTCATATTGTTGATGTTAATAAAGTACAAGTGAATAATGAAAGTATAAAATGTGAAAATGACAGTAGTAATTTTGAAAATAAGTCTGATCATCATAACAAGTTTAATTTTTGTCAAGTAAATAACAATTTTGAAAGTACTGAAGAGCATAATGATTATAATGGTTTGGATTTTTATCATGATGAACAATTAAATTTTGAGAACTGTAGTAATAGTATAATTATGCAGTCAAATAAGGAAAATAATGACTATGAAGTGCAACCAGATTATAGAAGACTCATGACTCCTCAAATTTCTCGCAAAGTTAATAATTCTAAATGCGAACTAATGGGGGAGATAAATTTGATTCAAAATGGGGATTTAAGGGAATTAATTCAAAATTACATGGATATTTTTGCTAAACATAAATATGATGTGGGTAGAATTAATATTGAATTGCAACGCGTTTATCTTAAATCTGACCTACCAATATCTTTGAGGCTTTATAGAACTTCACCAGCTGAGGAAAAAGAAATTCAAAATCAAATTCAAGGGTTGTTAGAAGCAGGATTAATTAAAGAGAGCAATAGTCCTTATTCGGCTCCTGTCACTTTGGCTATGAAAAGAGAGGAAGGCAAAAAGACTAGATTATGTATTGATTATCGAAAATTAAATGCAATAGTAAAAAATGATGCCGAGCCATTAACTCGTATCGATGGGATCTTGGATAAATTGAGTGGTGCTCAGTATTTTTCAACTTTGGACTTAACCTCCGGCTACTGGCACATACCCATACATCCCGCAGATACTGAGAAATTAGCTTTTGCTACTAGCTCTGGGTTATTCGAATGGTTAGTCCTCCCATTCGGGATAAAAACGGGACCCCCGATTTTCAATAGAACTATTAGAAGAATCCTAAATAAATACAAAATAGATTTTGCTTGCCATTATTTCGATGATATTATAATTTTCTCCTCCTCTCTAAAAGAACATCTTGATCATTTAAATCAAATATTCAAAATTTGTCAATTAGAAAACATTAAACTCAAATTATCCAAATGTAAATTAGCTCAGACTAAGATTAACTTTTTAGGATATGAAATTTATGATGGAATTATAACTCCTGCAAATGCAAATATTGAAACTATAAAGAAATTAAAACCCCCGACAAATATTAAACAATTGCAAAGTTTCCTAGGATCAATAAATGTTTATCATAAATTTATAGATAAATATGCTCAAATTCGACAACCTCTTAATAAATTACTTAGAAAAGATACAATATGGAATTGGACTCCCGAATGTCAAGATTCTTTCAATAAATTGAAAGATGCTTTAATCCAAAAATCTATTCTTAAAATTTATGATGCAAAATTACCACTTCATATGTTTGTTGACGCCTCACAGATGGCAGTAGGTGCAGTGCTTAAACAACCAGATAAAGAGGGGTTTCTGCATCCAATTGCTTACCATTCAAGGAATTTGAAGAGTTATGAACAGAATTACTTCATTACAGAGTTAGAGTGTTTAGCAATTATTGACACTCTTGATAAATTTTATCATTACTTTCATGGAGTCAGATTTACAATCCATACTGACCATGCATCTCTAGTTTTGTTAAAAAATGTTAAGAATCCTAGAGGAAGATTATTTAGGTGGTCTTTAAAATTAAGCATGTTTGAGTATGAAATTAAGTATGAAAAGGGGTCAACAAATGTCGAAGCTGACATGTTGTCCAGAAACCCTGTAACTTTTTTCAACCAACATATTAATTTATTGTTAGATAAAGATGAAATAATAGAGATGCAGAATAAGGAAAATGTAAATGATAGGAAATATCGATCAGAGAATGGAATAATCATACTTAAAAAACATGGATTTCGAAAAGTGGTAGTACCAATGGCTTTAAGAAAAAAATTATTACATATTGCACATGAGAATTATGGACATCTAGGTATACAAAAAATGCAAAATTTAATTTCTCCAAACTATTATTGGCCTAATATGACAATAGATATAACCCAATATGTAAAACATTGTGACACTTGTCAAAAAAATAAAAAACCCAAAACAAAAAGATTTGGCTTACTACAAGCTCTACCAGCCACAGATCAACCTTTTGAGTGCCTCTCTATTGATACTGTGGGTGGATTTAATTATTATAACTCGACAAAGAAATTTTTACACATAATAATAGATCATGCCACAAGATATGTCTGGGCTTTTCCATCAAAAAATGTTACATCAGCCACATATATTAATTGCTTAAAACAAATTTTCAATAGTCAGGTTCCCCAAACAATACTCAGTGATCGGCACAAGGCATTCCGGTCACCTCAATTCAAAAAATTTCTCAAGACACATAACATTAAACAAAGATTTACTTCTTCACATCATCCACAAACGAATGGGAAGGTTGAAAGGGTTAACCAGACAATAGTCACTAGATTAAAATGTAAAGTAAACTCAATCTCATCTAAAATTCCATGGACTCGATTATTAGAGCAAGTCATTCAAGAATACAATAATACTCCTCATTCCATAACTAATTTCCCACCAGCATACCTATTTTATGGCAAATTACCTTATAACTCTCCTTTAAATCAAAATTATTATCCACCTGTTCAAGAAGCACTAAAAATTGCTAAAAAACGTACTAAAGAATTTCATTTCAAAAATAAAAGGTTATATGATAGAAAATTTGTTGAGTGTCCTTTAAAAGTAAATGATTTTGTAATTTATGAAGAATTCAAATATCCCAATACTAGGAAATTAGAACCCACTTTTTCAGGTCCATACAAAATTATAAACAAACTTTCAGAAGTGACTTATGAAATAGACAGATTTAATTATGAAACTAAAGCCAACTCAGTAATTGTACATGTGTCTAAATTGCGACAATATTATTTTCCAGATGACTTCAAATTATTTCATGAAAATACACAAAAAACCAACACAAACAACTTCACCTACAGAGTCACAAAATCAAACTAAAGTAAAAACAATAGATTAAACTCAAAATATCGCTTATTACCATAATTTCAACATTATCAGGTATGTTCTTGGGTCGACACAGGAATATTACTTGTTTTTAAAAGTTTTTGAGGTTAGGTAGACACCTTATGCAGGCATAAGATGTGTATTATGATTTTAGGAATTTTCAAATTGATGTTGAAAAATGAAATTAAACTTTTTATATAATTACAGTTTTTAGTAAATATTAGTTACATTATTTAATGGATTCACAGAAGCTATATTTATTTTGTTTAATACAATAAAGGTCTTGAATTATTCTTGAATGCTGATATTCTGTATTAGTCAGAGTTGATATTGTGACATTGTAGTAAAATGTTAAGAGAGATTAGTTAAAATTTAAGGATTGCAATAGTGTAAATAATAGTTTTATATTCCAATTCTCTGTCACCTATCTATCTAACAATTATTATTATTATTATTATTATTGCTTATTACTTAAAAAGTGTAAAAAGAAGTAAATGATTCTACACTTAAATTTTGGTAATTAGTTATACCCGATTATGTCATAGATTTTTTAGTAGTTAAAAGAAGAGTATCAGAAAGGGATATTATTGTTCACAATTGTTGGTTGAGTGAATCCTATCTAAATATTTGGGCATCTAAATTATTTAGTATTGGAAAATAATGTAGAGTTAATTTTTTTTATATAGATTTCGGCTAGCAAAAAATTATTTCCTTATCCTTTCAAGTAAGGAAACAAACAGATTTTGCTATGTACTTTTTTTTCCTCAACCAAGAATTTTATATTGAATGTAATATTTACTGTGATATATTGCTAGAGTAGTTATTGAAGTTTGTTGATATTATTTATTGTTTGAAAAGATTTATTAATGTTATTATTTATTAAGAGAAAATATTAGAAAAAATGTTGAGAGATATTATTAGAGTTTTATTTACAAATTGAGTAAACTGCTTACAATGAATTGTAGTTATAAAATATATGATGAATTAGAATTTTTGTACCAAGGTTGTGATATTTCAAAGTAGTATGTATACCATGTTGTGCAATATGGACATTTATTAATTCAAAAATTTTACTGATTGTGACAAAAAGGATTGCTATCGAATGAAATGAATTAGCTCTGGTCTTCAGTGTGACCACAAAAAGAGTGGCACCACAGATTAGAGTGGGGGTAATCCCAAAACCACAATGGAGAAAGACTGAAATTTAGTCAGAACTGTTTGAGACTGTTGTTGACTGCTGTTGTTGTTCAAACAGTGACTGTTTAAGACTATTGAAGCTTCAGTATTCAGTATTCAGTATTCAGTATTCAGTTATTCAGTATTAGTGTAATTAAGTTTTTCAATAGTATTCTGCAGAATACAGTTTTTTTTAATTGGTAATATTCTTCAGTTTTCAATGTAACTAATTTCCAACTTTATTATTTATTATATTATTTATTATATTGATTTATTATTTATTATTATTATATTATGTTGGTAATATTATTTATTATGTTAGTTATTTCTTAGTTTATCTTTATGTATTCTCATTTATTTACACTTGCAAAAAGTAAGTGTTGCTGTAAACTTATGTATTTGAGGTTATGCTTTACTCTAAAAATATTTTAATTTCCATTCTTCCAAAATTTAAGGCAATTGCTTTGTTTGTGATTCTTGATGATTTAAAATTTTTAGAATTTTATATTTTAGGAAAAATTCTCTATTTTTTTTTTCTTATCTGAACTGATGTTAGGGAACTGCTATTCAGATAAGCTTTTTTTTTTTTTTTTTTTGGGGGGGGGGGGAGGGATATTGAAACAAATTTTAAAAAAAAAGTTTTCGCCGTTGACTTCATTAAGACTATAATTCTGTGTAAATCCCATTATTCTAAATTATTTTCTCGCTCCAGTATTCGATTGTCAAAATTACATCTAGCGAAATATATAGTTTATTCCAAATTCATTCTCTTAAAAAATGGCACTGATAGAATGCTCTATTAAATTTACGCACTTTTATTTTCTTTAAATAAAAAGCATCCTAGAATTTAATTCTTCAAAAAATACCCATTTCCCAGCTAAAAATATTTTACTCTTTTGAAATAACAACCTATGAATTTCTTTTCTTTATTTTTATTTCCCTACGATTCCTGACAAAATATTATTTTTCAAATTCTGAAAGATTTTAATCTCAATGTAAAAATTATTTTGGCATATTGCCATACTTGATAAAACATATGTACTCCTTTTCTCTCTGCTTTTATTTATTCGAAGGAAGTAGAATTCACGAGATTGTTCTAGAACATTTTTTGGCGCGCTTTTGCCAGCTTCGGTAAGTTCACTTCGATATTAATTCGCCGAAGGAATTAAGCCGTGAGCGTTGATTGGCCTAGAGGCTTTTTAGATGGAATGTATTCTGGCGCGCTCGGGAAATGATATACGGATTTTTCCCGCGTTTAGAGCAGAAGGTTCCGGGATTCGGTGGTGGATGCAGCTAGTCATGTACTTCCTAATCTTCGAATGTTCTCCTTGGACGCCGATTGATTTTAAAGAATACCTGCCTGTACTAACTAAGATGTCTTCTTATATTTAAATTTAAATCATCAACTTTCGCCACAACACTAAAATTAGCAGTGCATGGAGTGAGATTTCAATAGAGTAAAGCTTAATCGATTAATCTTTAAATTTTTCGAATAAAGTGTGAACTGGAACGAACTGCCTCTTCTCTTTAGCTTATACGTACACAATGAAGTAAGTCTCGGTGCTCGACTGCAAATCTCCTCGGAGAAACCTCCCTTGCCTTGAATATGAGTTCGTTGGCCAGCTTGGTCCGCCATTTTGTTTCAAGATGGCGGCCACTTAAAAATTTAAAACTAAAATAAATATACAAAAAAGTTAAAAATTCAAATTTATTTTTTAATTAAGTGTTAGGCCTTGATACGAGGATTCCAGAGCATTTTTTGGTTTACCTCTATCTTAAAAAATGGCTGAGATAGAACAGTTTGAAATTCTAGGGTGGCTGACATTTTGAAACAAGACAGCACATTACAAAAATTTTCATTGTTGTAATAATTTTCCCAATCATACGCATAAAACTATATATTCATATTCGTTAGTGCCAAATTCTTGCCAAATTTGGCGACATTTGGCGAAATATCGCCAAATTTGGCGACCAAAATAAGTCTTCATAAATGAAGCCAATTTGGCTATTGCTCAATAATTTGGCAAATTTCTTATTCAAAATCAGTATTAACGAATCTTTTGTAAACGTTTTCTTTGCATTTTAAATTGCTGTTTTTGTGTAACATTAGCTAAAATTTTAAAATGAAGATATAGGAAAGCTACCTTTTCCTCCCGGTGCAGGCCGGAAGGACTTTTTTAAATAGTGTTAGAGAAAAATTTTATTGTCGCATCTGCAATACGTAATAAACATAATTAATTACTTTTGTCAATTTATTTGTAGATAATTAAGATCTAGGCTGAATTAAAAAAATAATTTGGCGTGGTTTGCTCTCCTTTTCTTTACCAGGTTACCAGAGGAACAATTTAAATAGGAGTAATAGTTCCTATTATCTGGATAAAAAATTTTACTCGTTATAACCGACACCAAGTAAACTTGAATTCCGAGTATAAAAATGTTTAGCAAGAAAAATTTTCCCGTATTCAATCAAGGGGATATTTCTGTGCCCCAAGATTAATGAAAGCTATAGTTCTTGTTTTTGAAGATGGGTTTTTGTTTTTCATAAATTAGCTACATAGATTATAAAATTATTCTAACAAAAAGTAGCGAAAGAAATACAAATAATTTCTTCTAGCGTATTACGATATGAATCCTTTTATTCAAAGGCTAGTGTTCATATTTCTGTGACTTTTACCTGGATGTAAAATGCATGTGTTGATATGGCTTTTCATGACATGGAACATAGTGCTAAAAAAATGCTGTTTTGTTGCTATGATGTATACTATTACTAATGAATGATATTTATATTATTTATTATTTACTATTATATGAAATTGTTTTGGGGGATAATAGTTGTTAATTATGGATAATGTTATTTATTAATTAATGAAAAATTTTCTTTAATATAATTTGTACATAACGTTTAGAATATAAACGAAGATATCGATTTGTTTTAAAACTGCGTACTGTAAATACATTCATTTTGTAAAGTATATTTTTAAAAATACATAATTGATTTTGTAAATGCGCGTGTTGGGCGGTGGGGGGGGGGGGGGAGACTTTAGCACAAAGCTTTTTTTTTTCTACCGCGGTTTGTTTTCTTTCTTATTAAATTGACAGAAATAGTTAGTTTTCAAATTTTTTAGTTCTGAAAGCAAATATTTAATCAGTTTTTTAACTATATTTTATCAATACTGCAATTTAATACAGAAAGCACATATTAAACTTGTATAAAAAAGTTATTGATACAATTCGATTTTATAATTTGTTACATTTTTAAAAATTTGCTCGCAAGATGGAAACTATCGTATAACATTTTAATGATTCCTCAAATATCATTAAAAAGAATTTTATTATCATATCTGAAGTAACGTAATAAACTTAGTTAATTACTTTTGTCAATGTACTTGCAGATAAATAAATTCTAAGCTGAACTTATAAAATATCTGGCATGCTTTGCGCTCTCTCTTTTTTTTTTAATCTGGTTACCACAGCAACGATTCTAAGATGAGTAATAGCTCCCATTATTCTGATAAAAATTTTTACTAGTTAAAACCGACACCAAATAAGCGGGAATTGCGAATATAATGCATTTTTTTTTTTTTTGTAAGAAAAACTTTCTGTAGTTAATCAAGGGGACATTTCGTGCCCCAAGATTAATGAAGCCTATAGTCTCGTTTGAAGATGTTTTTCTTTTATATATACAAATTATCTACATAGATTATAAAAATGCTTTTTTAACAAAAAGAAGCAGAAGAATAATAGATAATTCGTTCTAGTGTATTACGATATCAATCCTTTTATTCAAAGGCAAATGTTCATATTTCTGTGACTTCTAACGAGATATAAAATACATGTGATAATAATACTCTGATATATACATTTCATGTCATGAAGCATGGTGTTAAAAATGGTGTTGTTTTGTTGTTATGAACTATACTATTACTAATGAATGATTTTTACATTAGTTATTGTTTTCTGTTGCATGAAATAAATTTGTGGATATTATTTGTTATTTATAGTTAAAGTTTATTGTTACTGAACGAATGAATGGTTTTTTTAGGATAATTCGTTCATAACTATTGGAATATAAACGAAAAAATTAGTTTGGTTTTAAATCTGCATGTTGTACGTTTAGTTATTTTGTAAAGTACATTTTTTTAAATATCACACACTCGATTATTTTAGTGTGTGTGGACGGAAGGGACTCAGCACGAGACTTTTTTTTTCTATAACGCGGTTTGCTTTTTTCATTATTAAATTAAAAAAAATATATATTTATTTAATAAATTTGAAAGCGAATAATAATTGAAAGCGATTGATTCAATTGATTTGGTAACTTATATTTTGATATCCCCGCAATTAACGAAGAAAGCACATACAATAAACTTGTGAAATAAAGTTATTGATACATTTAGATTTTATAATTTATTAAATATTTTAAAAATAGGATGCAGAATGGAAACTATCGTATAACATTTTTAATGTTTCCTGAAATATTGTTAAAATAAATATTATCGCATCTAAAGTACTTAATAAACTTAGTTAATTACTTTTGTCAATTTACTTGTAGATAAATAAGTTATAAGCCAAAATTTAAAAATATCTTGTATGCTTCGCTTTCTTTTTTAAAAATCTAGTTATCATAGCAACGATTTTAAGATGAGTAATAGCTCCCATTATGCTGATAAAAATTTTACTAGTTAAAACTGACGGCAAATAAACAGGAATTCCGAATATAGTCCTTTTTTTAGAAAAAAGAAAATTATATAATTAATCAAGGGGAAATTTTTGTTCCTCAAGATTAATGAAGTCTTTGGTCTTGTTTGAAGATGGGTTTCTTTTCATAAAATAGCTACATACAGTATAAAAATGCTTCTTTAACAATAGAAGAGGTAGAATAACAAAGAATTCTTTCGGGTGTATGACGCTATTAATCTTTTTATTCAAAGGCTTAGTGTGTTCATATTTCTGTGATTTCTAACGAGCAATAAAATGTATGTATGTGATAATAACTCTGTTACAGATTTTTTTCTCAAGGACATAAAATGTAGAACTTAAAAGTGTTGTTTTGTAGTTGTGAATTTTACTTTTACTTATGAATTATTTTTCTACTATTTATTGTTCAGTAGCGGGAGAAATAATTTTGGTGATAATATTTGTTATATATATATATAGATAGATAAATTTATTTACTTATATAACCTTTAGAATATAAAACGAGAAATTAGCTTGATCTTAAAATTTCGTATTTTAAAATAGAAAGTTAGCTGATAGTCTTTTTGTTTTGTATAAAAACAATAACATTATCAGTTTATTTTGTACTATCCTTTATCGTAACTCCTTTTTAGTGGCAAAAAACAATTTTCTTACTTGTTAAATTCCAAGAATTTTTTAACGTGAACATCAATGTATCTTCTAATAATTACATTTATATAATTCTTTAACATACTGTAACCCCTTGAAGTGCGGTGGGATATATTTTATCCCACGTAATTTTAATAATGATTTGTACCAGAATTTTTTAATGAAATTTTATTTTTATAACTTTGGTGACAGAATGTTGTAAAATTGCAATTCCTTATTTAGATTTCGAAAACATTTTATCGAGATACCTGTGACCCCGCCACACATACACGAAGCATAGCAACTGCCAGGCATTAAGATGAAAAGCAAAGTCCCTCAGCTAGTAGCAAAAGAAAATAATAAAAAGGGAGGGATTTAATTAAATGATCAAAAGAACCTGAAAGAATGAGCTTTTAGAAACACAAAACTTTAGTAGAAACAGACACAGTAGATCGTTTGGAGGGGATCCCCAGTTGCTAGTAACTTCACTCTCTGTATATTAGTATATCACATCTTAAAGGAGCTATGAAAAATAGAGTATAAAAGTAGCAAAAATGCACTGTAAAATGAAAGAAAAGCAGAGGATTTCACCGTTAACTTCATCAGCCAATCCGAAATAAGTAAAATAGCCAATCAAGATTAGCTTGGGTAAAGCAGCCAATCAGATTTAATTTGTAGTTTAAGAATGAAGGAGATCAAATAAAATAATTACATTAAGGTGATTGTTATATATTATTTCTGGTGCAGTTTGAAAAAGAAATATTTTTGTTGGTAACTGGCATATAAAGAATTATTGAGTATTTTTTTTTTTTTTGTTTAAACATATATATAGAGAGTGATTAAACTAGTAGCTGATTCTTTAACTACATTCTCTAGTTCCAGATTTCTTCTAATCTGCACTACTCAGCGAGAAATTATGCAGAACCAAAGATTTTTTGTGTTGAATAAAACTGCAAGCAAATTTACCTATATAGAGCAAATGTAATAATGTTATAGAGCAAATTTGCGTATGATTTGTCGTTAAATATTGTGAGTATAAAGAGGGACATTGCGCTAGAGCTAATCACTAACCGCTCATCAGTCATAATCTAGTTGTTGATCATGTGTTTCAAGTACTGCGTAACTATATTACGAACAAGCAATAAAAGTCGTACGCAGAAAAACAGTTAAGATACAAAATTAACTGATCAGATACAGTAGCAGTCAAGCTATATTGATATTTTGATATTATCCAATAAGAATATAAGTAATAAAACTTATTGTCACACTTTAAACAACAGTAAAAAACAGTAAAAAAATGGAAATGAATAAGCATAATATTTTTTATTTACTAAATTACATGAATATGAAAATATATTTTTTAATTATTATTTTTCTTTTTTCTTTTTATTTCTAATATTCTTATTTCTTTTATTGTTTAAAACTTTTATGTTAAATATATTCTATAATTGAACGCAACAAATAACACTATTTGTTTCCTAGTTTTGCACCTGCAACCAATTTGTTATTATTATTTTTTTTCTGTATCATATTTCATTTAAAATAGTAACTAAAAAGTAAACATCTTGAGGTGAGCATTGTTCAATAAGTATCAAATAAGAGATAAATATAAATATTTCAAAAACAGTAGAAAATATTCAATCTTTTTCTGATTCGTTATTTTATAAAGTTGGTTTTGCACAAACTCAATTAAAACTCTCCATAAATCTAATTTATGATCGTACAATTTTATTTTTACCTTTAACGAATCCTATTAAAATTTCTGTTACGAAATACAGGGTGATTATAAGTTATTGTCGGTGTTCGCAACACTTATCATAAGTAGGATAGGTGAAATACGAACAAAAATTCTTAGGCACTAGTGCAGGCAGAACAAAATAGATGGAGAAAAAAGATTTTGAAACGGTTATGTCTGTGATCCATAGTTTAGGTCGCGTTTTCTAAAATGAAACATATGAAAATGATAAAAGTTAAGATTTTTTTTTTCAAAACAACCTATGCATAACCTTTTTTAACATAGAGTAAATAAATGTTAAAAATTCAAAAGTATACTTTCAGTTGGTTTATTTTGGTGGCGTGGTGTGGATCATAATTAAATCATTTGTTGTTGTAACTCGTATACAATTGCAACTGTAAAGAATATTTGACGATTTATCACGTGTTGCGGGTAACGGAAAAAGGCCTTAAAATGAACGTTTTACTTTATAACTAAGTTCTAAAAATATTAAAATGTTGAATTGCCATTCGAAACACATCTGTGAACATAATTTTCGAATTTCTAGAATATCAGAAATTAACTCAAAAATCTTTTACAAAATTCCATCTTTACATACAAAAACCAGGTTGAGTTCATCAAAAGAGTGGAATTATTTTCCATGGAGATCGTTAGTCCCATTCCTTTTAATTTTTAATTATTTTAAGACAATTGGGAACTACACATTTTACTTTTTATTTCAAAATCAGAGAAATCGAAAGCTTAATTAATTAAATTAGAAAATTCAAGAGGGAATGGGCAATGGCTCTTGTTGGCGCCAATATGCTTATGCTTTGGATAAAATATCGCTTCAAAGTTGTGTACAACTATCTACAAATGCTTGGTATGGGATCTTTACTCAGTCCACACATACCGAGCCATCTCATCCTATACTTTTTGCAGCACATCGTCCCCCATACTATCATTACTTGTCAGCACTGGGCATTACCTGCAATGAAAGTAATCTTTATGCCTTTCTTTTATCAATGTAAATAGATATAATTCTTGAGCATTTCATACTGTGCTTAGAATAAGATAATACTGAAACCACAACAATCATTTGTAATCACACCATATATAATTTTCTAACCAAAATAAATTTCTTTATTCTTATCAAACATCCCGTACACATTACATTGATAGAATGATTACTCCAGCATTTAAAATTTAAAATATCCCAAATTAATTCAATTATTGCGATAATGGATAACTCAGCAAGATTCTTTTTTCCTCCAAAATAACATCATTACATATTTATATCAAAAGCTATATATTCCGGTACATAACGCGTAGCTAAGAGACTATACAGGGTGGTTCAGAACTATATGTCAAAAATGTGAAGGCAGGTAGAGGGGACCTAAATAAGAAGATTTCGTATAGGAATGTGGGTGCGGAAATCTAGCATTGAGGCAGTAGGCGCTGTTGAGTTCGGCGGATGAAAGCATTTCGCTGGCTTGAATCGTCATTTCCCGCAGGGATTTCGAGCAACATGCATCGTTACAACAATACGAAGCTTGCCGACATACATTTCATGTATGGGGCTGCGCAAGAAAATGGAGTGGCTGCTCAAACGATGCGCACGTACAAAGTCCCTCGAGCCTGTCCAAGGACTATCCTTACATGCGCGTAATATTTCTTGTTCAACTGCAGGAATTCTGTGATATCTTCCAGTGCCCGTGTTACGCCTGGGAGTATAAAACGATTCACTCGCGCACAACACCCAATGAAGGTGCTCAAACGTTCGGCGATCGCGCAGATTCCTACCCAGGAATAGTTTCATGTACATCCTTTTTGAGAAGCCGCTCTATTTCCTTGCGCAGCCTCATACATGAAATGCATGTCGGCAAGCTCCGCATTGGTGTAACGATGGATGTTGCTCGAAATCCGTGCGTGAAATGATGATTCAAACCAGCAAAGAGCCTTCATCCGCCGAACTCAACAGCGCCCTCTACTGCCTCAACGCTGGATTTCCGCACCCACATTCCTATACGAAATCTGTTTATTTAGGTCCGCTCTACTTGCCTTTACATTTTTGGCATATAGTTCTGAACAACCCTGTATTTGTCACTTATTTGGTATATTCATCGTATTATCCGTCTCCCGTTCTTTTCAAAGAAGTTTTTATGAGTTACAAAGCATGGAAATACAATAATGTGTAATTACCACTACAAACATAACAAAAAAAAAAAAAAAAAAAAAGGAGAAGAGAAAATGCGATGGAAGAACATACGATACGTACAAGATTTTAAGCCTTTCATGATTGTCAAGATTTTAAGCATTTTGGTTATATTTTCTTAATTTTTAATATTTCTTTTTTATATCCACGTATAACGGGCTCTTTTATATTTTAATGAATTTTCCAACATTAAAAGTGCGTGATATACGCCGGAATATAGAGTACGTGTTATTTAAATGCAGTAAGTTATTAACTGTTTTTTCGTTCTTAAACCTTTATTTTCCTAGCTTTAGACTTTTTCTCTACTACAATAGAACTGAAAAACAAACTGCTCGGAATTTTCCAACATTAAAAGTGCGTGATATACGCCGGAATACACAGTACGTGTTATCGAAATGCAGAAAGTTATTAACTGTTTTTTCGTTCTTAAACCGTTATTTTTCTACGTTTAGACTTTTTCTCTACTACAATAGAACTGAAAAACAAATTACTAGGAGTTTCCCAAATAGGAAGTTGCTTTCACCTTTAAATTTACTTTACGCACACGCGCCCTTCTCTTTATCCAAATAAAAGTCATTCCGGATCCCCCAGCTCGGTAACAAAACAACCATTAATCCGTGGGTAACTGAGCTCGAATTTCCTTTTCTCATTTCAGCTTAACAAGCCCCATTATATGTAACAAGAACTTTTGCCTTTTCCAATGTTCCTTTTCTTCGCTATAAAAAGTTCTGAAGAGAACGTCAAACTGTCTTTAGTCACTGTAGCTGTTAACAATATGTTCCGTATTGCGTTGCATTACCTGAGATGATACAGCGGAGAATATGAGAAATAGAAGAGGGAAATATCTCTTCGGGAAAAAAGGACGATTTTGTTTCAGGAAATGTAATGGAAGAAATTTAATTTGACTTGCTGATTTTTAAAAAAAGATATAGCCGTTATTATATTGTAAGAATAAAGAGAATGTTTCGGATATTCTAGCTTTTCTTTGTCGATGCGAATTTACTTTATATTAATATTTTCTTCTATATGAACAAAATAAAGTTTAAATAAAGTTTTTTGTCCTTTATTCTGGAAAAAAGGGTACATCGTGCAACATATATTCTATACTACATTTTTTTTTCTTTTTTTTACAGGGGTTGAAAAAGATACATGCTACTCTTTGATTAAACAGAAAGGAAAGTAATTTTTAAATATTACTAAATTTTTTTAGGGATGCAATTTTGAATTTTATCGTTTGCGGCACTTGTAAAGATATATTCTTTGATTAATGCGATACATATTTTCAAATAAATTTGACAAATATGACGTAAATCTCGCTCAAACTGCATTATAAAAAAGGCAAGCATTTTTTAATCTATGAAAATATAATATAATTACGAACAAAAATACCGCATAACCTCTTCCGAGTTACCAGCGATTCCGAAAGGCGTACTTTATCTTAGAAACTTTTCAGAAACCAATATATATTCGAGATTTAAAGAAGCACTTATAAAAAAGTTTCTTTTGCTGCCACTGTTTTTCGGAAACGTTTCCGAGTACTTTTTTTTATTGTACGAATCAGTTTTTCAACCCAGATTATAGGTTTTTTTCTGATGCTATCAGTTCTCAAGTAAGCATTTTAAACTTCAACAAGAATGTTTTAACAGGCAAACGCGATAAATTAACAGAATTAACGTTAACATTAAATTTAATAGATTTTCTTATTGTATGTAGAAATTCAATTACGCAGCTTAAAATGTTTAGTTAAGAATTAATGTCATTTTAAAAACCGATATTCCAGATGGAAAAAACTGGTTAATATATTGTAAAAGCTACTCAGAAACGTTTCCGAAAATCAATGTCAAGAAAAGAAACTTTGTATACATGCTTGTTTAAACATCGACAATATATTGGTTTCTGAGGTTTCTAAAGATAAAGAATATTTTTCGAAATAATAGTTAACTCGGAAGAGGTAATTGTATATTTATTTTCCCTTCGAGGTTATATTATATTTCCGTAGAATAAGAAACATTCGTCTTTTTTTATAGTGTAATAAAAATCCTTTATTACAAGGATTTTACAAGGATTTAATATAAAGATCCTTTATTACCCAGATACTTTTTTTAATTTTTAATTTTTAATTCTTTATTTAATTCTTTATAAATGAGAATAGAAAAGAAATCCTGCGTCTAACACTTGATTCCCAATTCTTAGGGGAAGGCGGCCTAAAATAATCCCCTTAAGGAAAAAAAAACTTGTGTAAAATAACATAACCGTTTAAATAAAACTTTGGCTCTTTGCTAGTATGTTTTACACTATATTTTGCATTATAAACATATTTTAATAATATTTTAAACCCAAATTGAGTATTGAAAAAAATAGATTTTTTAAAAATTGTCCAAACTATCATTTTACCCTCCCTAAAGGACAAAATGATCCTTCATTTAAAAATAATTGTAATTTTTTTTTTTTTATCGACAAAATAAAAGATATAAAAGTAATATGACAATACACAAGCGTTATTAACATTTAAAAACATACTTCAAAAGGTAAACCAAGTCATATTTCTGTACATGAAAATATTGATTCATGAACATATTTAAATAAATACGAAAGTTAGTGCTTACCTTATAACAGATGTTATAAAACCCAATTTTTCAAAGAATTCTATTCAGACGCATAATACTGCGATCGCTTGAATACCGCCATTGCTTCTTCTTCGCTTATCACAACTAGTTTATGTGCTACCCTGTAGATAGCGTGACCTTCCTGGAAGAAAACATATGTGGATCGTTTTGCCCGTTAGGATCATTTTAGACCACCTTCCTGTATGTTTTAGCAACACAAAATGAAATAATTTTAAGTATTACAGTATTGTCGAATAGAAAGCATACGTTTAATTATTTTAGCGGTTGTTTAATTTATCTAATTACTCTCGACGTTGAAAAATGTTATTTTTATGTATTTATAGCACATGGTAATTATGTATTTATTTTTTGTATGCATTATATATGAAATTCCATGTTGTAAAATGTTAACATACTACTTGTATTATGCGTATCTTATAAATCTTATAAAGTAATGTTTTAGAATTACCTTCCTAATTAGAATATAATTTAAAAAGAAAGATAAAGCTACAATATTCCTACTTTGGATTGTTTTAATTAAATTTGTCTTAACTAAATGCATGCTATTTACTTAGATAAGCGGTTTACTTTGTAATTTGTAGTTGAATGGAATTTTGTTTTTGTAAAAGAACGCCAAACAGTTTTTTAGCCTCTGTAGCTGATAAGAATATATTCCATATTACGTTGCATTACCTGAGATGATACAGCACAGAATATGAGAAATATATGAAATCTCATATAAAATATGAGAAAGATATATGATATATTTCCATGAAGAAATCTAGAAAGGTTTTATTTCAGGAAAGGTAATATAAAAATTTAATTTGATTTCGTGAATTTCTTTAATTAATAAAAATTATTATGATATAGAAATAAAAATAATATTTTCGTTATTTTAGTTTTTCTTTGTCAATACGCATTTACGTTAAATTAATATTTTCTTCTACATAAACACAATAATTCTTTTTCATTCTTGAAATTAATGTTTGTTATTACAGTAAATAAATATGTTTCACTGCATGATATTTTCTGATAAATAAACTTAAAAAAAAAAAAAAATTACTAGTTTGCACTTTTAAGTTTTGGCATTAGCTTAAGCATTTTTATGGGTTGAATCAGTGCAGTGCCATCTATTTGCGAAAATTTTAACTATTTCTAACATTAATGCATGCAAAATTTACTATCTATCTTATAAACATATCAGTTATATCCTTTTGAAAATTTATTATAATTTATTGAAAGTTTGGGGGCCTTTTCGATAAACAATCTATATAGATCACCTAAGATAATAATAATAATAATAATAGTAATAATAATAATAAAATAATAATTAATAATATTAATAAAATAATAATAATAATAATATAAGAATAATATAAAAATAAGAATAATCTGAGGGAGAGAGAGAGATCATATTACCTGTTTTCATACCTCTCTTTTATAACGATCGTCTTATGAAAATATTTATGATCAAGTGAATTTGACATATACAATACTGAAAAAAAAAGAGAGATCATCCCCTATTAGCTTAATACAAATAATCGTAAATTCAAGATATGAGTACCGGCAGACTAAAAATCATGTCTTACTTAAAATATTTTTAAAATCTTTCTTTGGAGACTATCTCCATATTAATGTGATCCAAATATTAAAATTTCAAATTGATTCAAAGTTCATAAGATAAATATTTTATATCTTTTAATTAACCAAAATCTAAATTTATAATTTTTACTTAACACAGAAAAGAAACTCAAATATTAGTGACAACTTCCAAATTTTACTGAGATAACTTCCTTACTGAATATTTTGAAAGAAAGACAAAATTAACAATGTTACACCTAAATTCTAAATTTTGCCTAAATGTCAAATATATCTCTTTTCTGAAATCCACTCTTATATTTTTCTATTACATGTCAAAGATTTATTCCTGTAAAGCATAAACTTTTCCACTCGATTATAGTTTCTTTTTAAGGACAAAGTTTCTTCTTTTTATTACATAGATTCAGATGAAGTACGTTTTCTCACGGGTAATGAAAAAAGTGTTTTCTTCATTTATGCATTTTTCACTATCCATTTCCCCTTTAAAGGAAGCATTTTCATTTGTTATTCTAAATTGAAATAGCTAAAGAATTTCGACACTGTGGTTGTTCTTTTACAATCTTAGTTTATTTATGAAGCATAGGTAATGTATATAACAAAATAACAAAATATATTTATAAAATTTAAAGAATAAATTTGACTATTTTTAGGCTCGGGTAACAAAAACATTGCATGCATTTAATTTGCTTTCGAGTGATATAATATATGAATTGAATGTCTTAAAATAATTAGTTCATATTAACAATGTTTGAATATCGCCCTACTCAATGATTTGCAACAAGGAAAAGATTTTCAAAAAGATTCGAATTCCCGACTTTGTTTTGAATAATTTTCACAAGAGTATGTAATTAAAATAATTACATTCATTACCGGAAAAAATTACGAAGTTTTAAATAATATTTAATTTTCTCCTATCCGTTCATTCAGCTCATTTTAAATTAACTAAAAATTCTTGCTATTTCGTTTTCCCTGATTCAATGTGTGAGTGGTACGTTACACTCCTTTTAAATATTTCAGAACAAATTATCATCGAAGCGGTAATTAGGATGCCATGTTTTCCAGCGCTGTTTTCAATAGTCTTTTCCACCGCTTTTACTAGTGGAGTCGTTCCAGCTTAAAATATTTGTAGTTGAAATACTCATTTGAGTAAATATCTCATTAAAATGAAAATATTTTTAAAAATAATCAGCTCCGGTCGTTGACATTTCTAGTCTGCTGTATTTTAAATTTCTTTCATTAGAGTCAGCACATATTTAAGTGGGCGTGTTCTACTGCAATTTAAGTGCACGGCCAAAATTTAGCTTAGTTTGCGGAGTTTTTTTTTCGAACTAAAGATGTTTTTCTTTGCATATAAGATCTAGGTATGTATAAGACACGTATTTTGTTGACATCTAGAATTATATATATATATATCTTAATGACGGAAAAATAAGGTAGATGTCTCCATAAGTGGATTTGTTTAAAAGTGCATGATTGTCTGGAGTTTGAATGATTTATTTTTTTAAATTCCAGAGTTAAATATTTTAAAAAACAAACTTAAATATTTTTAAATATTTTTATTTAAATTAGCTTTTTAAATATTTTTGGAAATAATCAGCTCCGGTCATTGACATTTGCTAGTCAGTAATATTTTAAATTTCTTTCATTAGAGTCAGCGCATATTTAAGTGGGCGTGTTCTACTGCAATTTAAGTGCACGACCAAAATTTAGCTTAGTTTGCGGAGTTTTCTTTTCGAACTAAAGATGTTTTTCTTTGCATATAAGATCTAGGTATGTATAAGACACGTATTTTGTTGACATTTAGAATTATATATATATATATATATATATATATATATATATATATATCTTAATGACGGAAAAATAAGACTTAGAAATAAGGTAGATGTCTCCATAAGTGGATTTGTTTAAAAGTGCATGATTGTCTGGAGTTTGAATGATTTTTTTTTTTAATTCCAGAGTTAAATATTTTAAAAAACAAACTTAAATATTTTTAAATATTTTTATTTAAATTAGCTTTTTAAATATTTTAGGAAATAATCAGCCCCGGTCATTGACATTTGCTAGTCAGTAATATTTTAAATTTCTTTCATTAGAGTCAGCGCATATTTAAGTGGGCGTGTTCTACTGCAATTTAAGTGCACGACCAAAATTTAGCTTAGTTTGCGGAGTTTTCTTTTCGAACTAAAGATGTTTTTCTTTGCACATAAGATCTAGGTATGTATAAGACACGTATTTTGATGACATCTAGAATTATATATATATATATCTTAATGACGGAAAAATAAATCGTTGAAATAAGGTAGATGTCTCCATAAGAGGATTTGTTTTAAAGTGCCTGATTGTCTGGAATTTGAATGATTTTTTTTTTTTAATTACAGAGTTAAATATTTTAAAAAGCAAATTTAAATATTTTTAAATATTTAAATTTAAATTAGCTCTTTAAAAATATTTTTGAAAATAATCAGCACCGGTCATTGGCATTTGCTAGTCAGTAATATTTTAAATTTCTTTCATCAGAGTCAGCTTAAATTTAAGTAGGCACGCCACGCGTAGTACAACAATTTAATTGTTCCAAACAAAAAGTTGGGCTAGTTTTCAGAAATTAAAGATATTTTTCTTTGCCTATAAGATTTTGTGAACTTATAATACATGTTATTTAACAAGATGTCTACGATTTTATAGGCAGATACTAATATCAGGTTTGCCAGTTTGGCTTTCTTTTTTGTTTAGAAATTAAGAATTCATCCTGGCAATCCAAAAGAAGAATTTTAGTTTAGGTAAAGACCAAATGATTGTTATTAAGGGGAAATTTTGGTTCTATAGGTCAAAATTTTCATTTTTTGCAACTTTTATGTGTGTAGATTGCTGCTCTAAAGCGGTTTCGTGATATTCCGATTCGTTAGAATTTCTCTTGCTCATTGAATGTAAAGCCCCTCGTTGAAGGAAACGCTATTGTAAAATTTTAAACATGTTTTTCTCGAAACCATGTTTTCCAAACTGAACGACCTTTTTTTTCGAGAACTATATTGGACCGATTTTCTTCATTTTTTATTTAAAAGAAAGCTAATCATTTTTGCTGGAGATTATACTACCTAAAAGTATAATCTTCTTTGATTAAATATTTTTTATAACTCAAAAAATGCAAAAAGAAAAGAAAAAAAGCGAAAATTTGACTCTTTTTGTTCAAATAACCGACATTTTGTCAAAAATAAACTTTTTAACCCTTTAACGGGCGGTGTCCACAAAAAAGGACACCTAATTTTAATTCCAAAACCGTCAACCGGCACCAAGAATATTTAATGAAAAATTTCCTTTTATAAAGTGCCGGGAAACAAGAAAGTTTTTATTGTCTAATGAATTCGTTTGAAAATTCTGGTGTCAGTCTATTATTTCATCATTTTACAAACAGACTTGCTCCGCGCCGGAAAGGGTTAAACTAAATGACGGTATAAACTCAAGAGAATTTAATGCCCTTTCATAATATAGTGACCAAATTTGTTTGAGATGCTGATGACAAGAAAAAAACGGTCGCCCGATTGGAAGTCCATGACGCGTTTCTGCAGTCGCACAAGACATATTAGTCATTGTTTTTTTGCATACAAATATTTAAATATATAAGTGAAATGTAAATAAATGCAATGCGAAAACTCCCTAGGTGATATCTTTTTTATTTGTAACCAAAAACAAAAAAAAAAAACGTAAAAGTCACTTAAATTTTAGGCCATAGAAGTAGAATCTCCTCATAAATAAAGAAAAAAATTGATTCGAAATTTATGAATAAAAAAGAAAACCAGACCGGAAACTCCGAGTAATAGCGCAATAATAGAACGTTATAATCGTGCAGACGTCTCCATGAGTGGATCTCTTTTGAAGTGCACATGCACGATTACTTAAAAGTTTGAATTATTTTTCTGGACATCGCGTAATTTCTATTCTGATTCTTGTTAGGTAGCTTCCATTACAAAAAGTAAAAAGTTACGTATTATAGCCGCCCGCAGGAAAACAATTTCGGAATATTTTCTCCGATTATGACCCTCCAGACCTCAAAACCACCTTCCGTTCAAATGCTGATATATATATATATATATATATATATATATATATATATATATTACGTGTTATTTAATGGTTATATATATATATATATATAACCATTAAATAACAACATAGAAACATCATACAACAATTGGAGGAAAAAATATTAAATATGAAAAATGAACACATACCTGTTTGAATATCTAGAATTATGTAGAGAAAAAAGTAAATAAATATATAAAGAGAATTTAAAATAAAGAGAATTCCTAAAAGATTGGAGGGAAAAAATAAAAATAAAAACTTGAAAGATGAACTCAAAACTGTTATGAAATATATCCGGGCCATTTTCAAAATTCGCTTACATATGGTGTCCCAGAGAAAAAAGAAAATTCAAACATACATTAATATTTAATGTTTAATTTGAGCTATGCATTATATAAAGGAGACTATATTAAATATTTCTAGCATTAAAAATTTTAAGAAAATCCATAAAAAATGTTGAGATATAAATCAGTATAAATGGATTAGTGTCGAATACGTTACCAAATGTCAAGCCCGTTACCATACAAAATTACTGAAAATAGTCACCTTTAAATTTTTTTAAAGTTTCAAAAATCAATTTACTTTGAAGTGACTTATGTCCCTAAATTTTAGAGCATGATGCTTAACAATAATACTTAAATTAAATTGAAATGAGAGACATTTATAACAAAAATTTTAACCCCATAGAAATTTATACAAAACTTTTTCTAATAATAACAATATATATTTTTGTAAATTATTAAATTTTAAGAAAATTATATCTCTATTTCTTAGTTAAAAGAAAAATAACAATAGAATGATGAAAAAAAGGTATAAATATCAAAATACATTTAAAAAATGTGCGGTAACGGACTTGGAATTTGGTAACGGATTTGACACTAATCCATTTATATTACTGATTTATATCTCAACAATTTTTATTGATTTTTATAATTTTAATGCCAGAAATATTTAATATAGGCTTCTTTATATAGTGCACAGCTCAAATTAAACATTAAATATTAATGTATGTTTGAATTTTTTTCTTTTTTTCTCTGGGAAAGCAAATGTAAGCGAATTTTGACAATGGCCCATCCAAAAATTAACAAATAAAGAAAAAAGTAAAATTTTGAAATACATGAAATAATTTGAAATAATTGTGGAATCATGGCAGAATTATCAACCCCAAATTACCATAGATTCCTCAAAAAATGTATGATTTCATCTTTGTACGAACAATTAAGTTAAAATTGCACAAAATCTGTGCTATCATACATTAAATAAAAAGAAAACTGCCCAGTTAAACTGAGGGCATTGAGCTCACAGGCTATTCACACTAATTGTATATTATATTCGTATTTCAAAGAATTTGAAATAAGCCCCTTGAAAAATAAAGAAATCGACAATATATTAAGGGGGGGTAACCCCCCGTTACCCCCTCATAGTTAACTAATGAACCCCTTAAACTAATCAGGGAAGCCTCTTATTACAATGAATATATATATACAAAATTTGAAGAAAATCGGATAATGCTGCTGGAAAAACCCATTTATATAAATTAAGGGGGGATTGGCCCCCCCCGTCCCCCCTTTATACTTAACCAATCAATCCCGAAAACAAATCAGGGAAGCGTCTTAACCCAATGAACTTATAAACAAATTTTGAAGCAAATGAGATAATTCTGCATGAAAAACCCATTTATATAAATTAAGGGGGGGATTAGCCCCCCGTTCCCCCCCTTTATACTCAAACAATCAATCCCGAAAACTAATCAAGGAAGCGCATTAACACAGTGAACCTATAAACAAAATTTGAAGGAAAAAGGAATAATTCTGCAGGGAAAACCCATTTATATAAATTAAGGGGGGGGGACTACCCCCCCCCCGTCCCCCCCCCCCTTTATACTTAACCAATCAATCCCAAAAACTAATCAGGGAAGAGCCTTAACGCAGTGAACCTATAAACAAAATTTGAAGGAAAACGGAATAATTCTGCATGAAAAACCCATTTATATAAATTAAGGGGGGGATTAGCACCCCATTCCCCCCTTTATACTTAACCAATCAATCCCGAAAACTAATCAGGGAAGCGCCTTAACACAGTGAACCTATAAACAAAACTTGAAGGAAAACGGAATAATCCATATATTTAAAGCTGTTTGGTAATTCTGTCAAATCTATTCCATCGAAATTCGATCGAATACGCATGCGTCAAAAAATCACCGGCCAATGAGGTGAGGGTCTATGACTGTCTCTACAAACGTGTTTGGGATCGTATCATCTGTTGTTTTTTTCTGTTGTCACGTTGCGTTAAACCTAGGAAGATATTTATCTAGAACTCACTGTGGAGTGTTTAGAAGGTATTTATTTTATTTATTTATTTTATTTATTGTAATTTGTATGAATACTTAGATGTCCATTTCGGATTTACTGTTTAAAAATGAATTTAGGCTCATAAGTTGGCGAAATCCCGATGGAAATTTTTTTTTTAGATCTCTATCATTTTGTTTATATAGTACAGAAAATAATTATTCAAACGTGTAGAACACGTAATACAAAATTGGACCACTTATGGTCTGTTTATTATCGGGAATGAATCTTATGGTGTTCCGATTGATAATGAATTCGATTATGTAAATATAATGTCAAAAGACAGTACGCACGGTAGTAATATTTTTATTATTATGTGTTCGAAAAAAGCAGAACCTGAGCATCTGAATATAAGTTATAAAATAAACAGAAATATATTATCTCTATTCGATTTAAAAGTTTTGTCATTACATAAGTGGGCTATTTTATTTGTAAAGAGTATGTATGCATTATATTGTTTGTATGTATACAAATCTTTATAATGTTTTGATTTGCAAACTCTTAATATTTGAATAATGTTTACATTATATTTGTTTGTATGTATACAAACAATATATGTACACAAAGAAGTATATATACAAACAATGTATAATGTATCATGTAACAATATTAATATTTACATTGTATTGTTTGTATGTATACAAATCTTGAATGTTTTAAATGGGCAAATTTGTAATGTTTTTTCTGTTATTTTTTTTAAATGTCAAAAAAAGATAAATTTTCAAACTTGGTATAAATAACTTAGGTACTTTTCTCTGTTATCCCATTGACCACTTTTCATAACAAAACAGAAATATATTATCTCTATTCGATTTAAAAGTTTTGTCATTATATAAGTGGGCTATTTTATTTGTAAAGAGTATGTATGCATTATATTGTTTGTATGTATACAAATCTTTAGAATGTTTTGATTTGCAAACTCTTAATATTTGAATAATGTTTACATTATATTTGTTTGTATGTATACAAACAATATATGTATACAAAGAAGTATATATGCAAATAATGTATATAATGTATCATGTAACAATATTAATATTTACATTGTATTGTTTGTATATATACAAATCTTGAATGTTTTAAATGGGCAAATTTGTAATGTTTTTTTATGTTATTTTTTTTAAATGTCAAAAAAAGATAAATTTTCAAACTTGGTATAAAAAACTTGAGTACTTCTCTATTATCCCATCGACCACTTTTCATAACAAAATACTATCGCCAAACTGTATGATTAAATGCCAAAATTGCAGTCCCATTTACTTGATGTCGAAAACATTATACGTGTTTTTTATGTCATCAAGTGGTTTTTAATTCAACATTTGCGTGTATTTTTCATTATGTTTATTTGATTTATTAGTTATTTCATTAATTAAAATAACAATTGTATCCTTAAATTCTTATATTTTATTTATTTATTTTGATATTCCAATGACAACGTTCTCCCATTTATTTGGCGATAGTTTTTTTTTTATGAAAAGTGGTCGATGAGATAATAGAGAAGTACCAAAACTTAATTACGTATATGAGTATATTCTTTGACAGTATTAATCATTACTCGATATTTTAAAACTGCATCATATTTGTAGAATTATATTAATTTAAACAATGCTTCTATTGAAGTGTGAAGAACCATATACCTCTATGAAGAACCATATATTTACATAATTGTCTTCATTAGCAATCGGAACACCATAAGATTCATCCCCGATAATAAACGGACTATAAGTGGTCCAATTTTGTATTACGTGTTCTACGATATTTTTACATACATTTAAATAATCATTTTCTGTACTATATAAACAAAATGATAGAGATCTAAAAAGACAATTTCCATCGGGATTGATTTCGCGAACGTTAAAAAAGCCTAAATTCATTTTTAAACAGTAAATCCGAAATGGACACCTAAGTATTCATACAAATTATAATAAATGAAATAAATAAATACCTTCTAAACACTCCACAGTGAGTTCTATATAAATACCTTCCTAGGTTTAACGCAAAGTGCAAGAAAAAAACAACAGGAGATGATCCCAAACACGCTTCTAGAGACCGTAATAGACCTTCACCTCATTGGCCGGTCCTACCGGAAGATTTTTTTTATGCATGCGTATTGGGTCGAATATTGTTGAAACATTTGACAAAATAAGCAAACTGTTTCCACCTAGGTATTTATACACAATACAACAAATAAAATAAATGCCTTCAAAACCCTTTTGATCATCACATCAGCGTGCAAGACAATTTTTTTACCGGAAACCGTTTGATGAATTTCATTATTTTTCCGTTATCGATTGACAAATTTTACGATTTTACCGCTAACGATTGCTGAATTTCACAATTTATCGACTATTGATTAACGAATTTCATGATTTTTTCCATGAACATTTGTCGAATTGCACAAAAAAAAATTAAGAATATCGTCAAATTGTCTTGGGTAAAAAAATTTTGAATATTGTCAAATGCCATCGAGAAAAAAGTCTCTTTGTCAAATGATTTTGAAGAAAAAATCGGGAAATTCACAAAATGGTTTCGGAAAAAACTTCACCAAATGGTTTCAAAATTCTTTGAGTGACAGCGGGAAAAAAAAATTCATTTTACATTCAATCATCGCAATTGGCGAGTGTGACTAAGTTTAGCCAGTGGTGGCAATAACATCAATCACCAATTTCCAGTATTACTCGCCGATTGGTGAATGTTAATTTTGTCTTATATCACAAACTGTATTTACATATACTACTAGATATAATGATTATGAACCATGATTTTTCTGTTATTGGGCGAGATTCATGTTTTTTCAGCAATTCTTTGACGAAATTAGTGTTTTTTCAGCGATCCTTTGAAGAATTTCGCATTTTTCTCACGATCCTTAACGAAATTCGCATTTTCCAGCAATTCTTTGATAAAATACATTTTATTCCGCAATTTTTAGACGAAATTTAGTAAAAAAGCGTGATCTTTTGGTGAAATTTCCTTTTTTGCGATTCTTTGACAAAATTTGCTTATCTTTCGCGATCCTTTTGCATAATTACGTTTTTTCTGTGGTCTTTTAACAAAAGTCATGTTTTCCCATTATCCTTTGATAAAGTAGTGTTTTTTCCTCAATCATTTGACAAAATCTGTTATTTTCCCCCCGCGAAGATTGGTTAGATGTTTTTAGTCTGCAGGTGCCCTAAAAAGTCTGTGACGCCCGTTGCTGCATCGCACACATTCTTCCATGGGGCATCGAACGAAGTAAATTCAACCTAAAGAATCATTGTTTCATTCCTGACAGTTCTCGAAAGAAACAACGTTCAACTCATTGACTGAATTGTAAAGGGCGAAATGTGTCAATTAGCAGAAAGTGCGCAATTTGTTCGTTTATGGAAAAAATCGTGAAATTCGTTAACCGATAGTCGATAAAATTCGAAATTCGTCAATCGATAGCGGAAGAAGTGCAAAATTCATTAATCTACACAGTGGAAAAATCGCAAAATTCATCAACTGGTTTCGGGAGAAAAATTTTTCGAATATCGTCGAATTTCTTCGAGAAAAAAATTCACAATCTGCCAATTTCGGGGATGAAATTTACCAAATGGTTTCAAAATTTGTCGCGCGACAGCAGAGAAAAAAAATCTTTTTTCCATTCAATCATCGCAATTGGTGAGTGTGACTATTATGTTTGACCAGTGGTGGCAATAAAGTCCATTGCCAAATTTTCAGTATTACTCGCTGTTTGGCAAGTGCTAATTTTGTCCTATACTTCAAAACCCTTTTGATCATCACATCAGTGTGCAGGACAATTTTTTTTACGGGAGACCATTTGATGAATTTCGTGATTTTTCAGTTGTCGATTGACCAATTTTACTGCTATCGATTGTTGAATTTTATAATTTATCAACTATTGATTAGCAAATTTCCTGATTTTTTCCATGAACGTTTGACGAATTACGCAAAAAAAAATAAGAATATCGTTAAATTGTCTTGGGTAAAAAAAAATTTAATATTGTCAAATGCCTTCGAGAAAAAGGTTGCAAGTTGAAACGGCTGTGACTTCTTTTTCATGTTATGCATCTCCGGTGTCCATCCCCCCCCCCCAAGTGGGACACTTTTCTAAATTTTGCACAGACCCCTCATGTGATATATCGGTGGAAAAGTCTTTGACCACTTATTCATGTTATGCATCTCCGGGGTCCATCCCGCCCCCCCCCCTAAGGGGGGCACTTTTCAAAATTTTGTTGACACCCCTCATGTCATACATTGTTGGAAAGGTCTGTGACTGCTTAATCATATTATGCATCTCCGGTGTCCATCCCCCCCCCCCAAAGGGTGCTTTCTAAATTTTGCACATTACCCTCATGTTATATATCATTGGAAAGGTCTGTGACCACTTAATCATTTTATGCATCTCCAATGTCCATCTCCCCACTTTGCCCCCCCCACCCCCCTAAGGGATACTTTTCTAAATTTTGTTGACACCCCTCATGTCATATATCATTGGAAAGGTCTGTGACCACTTAATCATATTATGCATCTCCGATGCTCATCTCCCCACTCCCCCCCCCCCCAAGGGATACTTTTCTAAATTTTGTTGACACCCCTCATGTCATATATTGTTGGAAAGGTCTGTAACTGCTTAATCATATTATGCATCTCCGATGTCCATCTCCCCACTTTGCCCCCCCCCCCCCAAAGGGTACTTTCTCAATTTTGCCCATTACCCTCATGTTATATATCATTGGAAAGGTCTGTGACCACTTAATCATATTATGCATCTCCGATGTCCATCTACCCACTTTGCCCCCCTCCCTCCCCCAAAGGGTACTTTCTAAATTTTGCACACAACCCTCATGTTATATATCATTGGAAAGGTCTGTGACCACTTAATCATATTATGCATCTCCAATGTGAATCTCCCCACTTTGCCCCCCCACCCCCCTAAGGGATACTTTTCTAAATTTTGTTGACACCCCTCATGTCATATATCATTGGAAAGGTCTGTGACCACTTAATCATATTATGCATCTCCGATGCCCATCTCCCCACTTCCCCCCCCCCCGAAGGGGTACTTTCTAAATTTTGCACATTACCCTCATGTTATATATCATTGGAAAGGTCTGTGACCACTTAATCATTTTATGCATCTCCAATGTCCATCTCCCCACTTTGCCCCCTACCCCCAAGAGATATTTTTCTAAATTTTGTTGACACCCCTCATGTCATATATTGTTGGAAAGGTCTGTAACTGCTTAATCATATTATGCATCTCCGATGTACATCTCCCCACTTTGCCCCCCCCAAAAGGGTACTTTCTAAATTTTGCACATTACCCTCATGTTATATATCATTGGAAAGGTCTGTAACTGCTTTATCATATTATGCATCTCCGATGTCCATCTCCACACTTTGCCCCCACCAAAGGGTACTTTCTAAATTTTGCACATTACCCTCATGTTATATATCATTAGAAAGGTCTTTGACCACTTAATCATATTATGCATCTCCGATGTCCATCTCCCCACTTTGCCCCCCCCGTACTTTCTAAATTTTGCACACAACCCTCATGTTATATATCATTGGAAAGGTCTGTGACCACTTAATCATATTATGCATCTCCGGTGTCCATCTCCTCACTTTGCCCCCCCCCCAAGGGGTACTTTCTAAATTTTGCACACAACCTCATGTTATATATCATTGGAAAGGTCTGTCACCACGTAATCATATTATGCATCTCCCATGTCCATCCCCCCACTTTGACCCCCCAAGGGTGTACTTTTCTAAATTTTGCATACACCCCTCATGTGATTTATCGACGGAAAAGTCTGTGACCACTTAATCATATTATGCTCCCCACTATGAAATTTGTCAAGTTAAAGCAACTATAAATTTTACTTTTATGGTATTATCAAGTTGTTTGCCGTCAAATTTTGACGGGTTCCATCTAGTTCTGTATTAAAACCCCATTTATATAAATTAGGGGGGGATTATACCCCCCTTTTCCCCCCTTTATATTTAACCAATCAATCCCGAAAACTAATCAGGGAAGCGCCTTAACACAGTCAACCTATAAACAAAATTTGAAGGAAATCGGATATTTCTATGAAGAGTTATCGCGTTACGTACGTACATACGTACATACATACATATATACATACAGAACCAGCGGGCACATAAGCTCTCAGGCTTTGATAGCCTGTGAGCTAAAAACCAGAATTAAGATATTAGAAGTGAAAAAAAAAATTGACTACAATATCCCCATTAGTAACCATGAAGAAACGTGATTAACTCAAAAATTTCATGATTCAACAAATATTCATCTGTTGTCAATAAATAATTACTAGTTCACTAGATGAATTACAACAGAAGTGAATGATACTTAAATATTCAAGCCATGACAAATGAATTACATACAAGCGTTAAAACTAGAATTAAGTAAGATTAAGGAACAATGCTGCCACCTATTGGCTGTTCAAGAAAGAGCATTTAAGTAAGGCACATAATAAATTTAGATACAAATATGGATATGCCAACTGGTGTCATTGTATGAAACAATATCAAATATTAGTAATTTCAAGTGGAATTTTAATATTTAAAGAAAGTGGCTAATTAGAAACAAATAAATTAAGATAATTATGCAAATAATGAATGAAAAATATGATATTTGTCATGCGATAGCACTCGTATTTATAAACGGATTTGGATGTAACTAAACATGTGTATTGGGCTGACAAAGATCTTGATCGAGTTCTTGTTTCAAAATAGCTACCATTTAAACACTTCCAACTTAAAAAAAATATATATTCGAATAAATTAGAAATCCAAATTTATTTTTTGCGTAATTTTTAGGTCTTGATACAAGGATTTCAGAGTATTTTTTGATTTGCATCTATCTTAAAAAATGAAAGATGTAGCAGTATGAAATTCTACGGTCGCTGACATTTTGAAACAAGACAACAGATTAAGAAAACAAGGAATTAATTTATGAGTTTTAGTAAACGTGGTTTCTCGCAAATTACTTTTCATTGTTGTAACCATTCTTCCAGCTTTCATAGCATAAAACTTTACATTCACATCCGCGAATTCTCGCCAAGTGTGGTCACGCTTGGCGAAATGATCAAAATAAATCGCCATATTCAGTATTTATGTAAACTGGGAGGGAATCTTCTCTATTCCTTTGCATTTCAGCCTCGTGTTTTTGAGTAAAATGAGCTTTAATCTTAAAACATAGAAATAGGAAATCTACCTTTTCCTTCCGGTACAGTGCCGGAAGGAAAAGGTAGATTTCCAAAACAGTTGAAAAGTGTTTATGAATTCATTTCGTCTGTTTGTCTGCCATCTGTCTGTCCGTACTCTAAGTCTAGTAAATATACTCGGATTGCCATAAAATTTTTATATGTCATTTATGTTTACTGTAGAATGTTCGATATTGAAAATGAAGTGTGTAGAATTAATAGTTCGTATACAGGGACACACAAAAAATTCTGTTATATTACGCTCTATGAGGAAAAATCGTTTGCAGTGTATTTTAATGAAATTACGCGTTTTCAAACATATTGAAATTGATGTATATCACTGAGGTGCTACAATATATGCTTACTATAAAATATGCTGTGCATAGCATTTATTGTTCATTACAGAGACACTCAAAAGAATTTCGTTACATCACGGTCTCTGTGGAAAAATCGTCTGTGGTGTATTTCAATGGTTTTACACTATTTCAAACATATTAAAATTGGTATATATCACTGAGGTACAATATCACACGATACTTACTATAGAATAGGGTGTGCATGAGATTCATCGTTCATTTACAGGGACACATAAAATAACTCGGTTACTGTAGAATCTGCGAACAGTAATTACTACAATTGGGTTTTCAGTTCTAGCACACATCTTTTAATTTAACTGATTTTTTGTTTATTACCTGGTGTGTATAAATTCTTTAGATCATATACAGGGCTGCACAAAAGATCTCGAGTACATTTCCGTTTACTGACGGAAATTACTGAAGGAGAATTTTCAACTGTGCTATGCGTTTCCAGGCTGAATTATATTTTAGCTTACTATGTGGTATATATACAAACCAATAGATCAGATACAGGGCTGTACAAAAAAAATCGTTTTTTAGTTTTTACTATCGGTGGCAGTTGCTGAAATTGGGTTTATGCGTTTTCCAAATTGTTTATTTAGACATCATCCTTCACCTTATTGAACTGTTAAGATTCTTTTACAATACTCTGAATATCTTGGAAAGTGTGTTTCACAATTTATGCTTGACGCATGATTATTCGTTCTTGTTTAATAATCACTTCGGTCATTTACATGTACAGCCGGTTATATTTTTAAGTTGTTTTCATTAAAGTCAGCGTTTATTTAAGTGCTTACGTACTACCACAGTTTAAGTATAAAGTCGTCCAAAATTATGCTTAATTTACAGGAGTTATTTTTTAACACTTTCCAACATAAGTTGAAAAGTGTGTATGACTTCGGTTTGTCTTTCCGTCTATCCGTACTCTACTTGTCGTAAATATACTCGGATTGACCTGTAATTTTGCCATGTTACTGACGTTTATTATAGAACGATCGCTATAGAAAAGGCAGTTCGTAGCATTTATAGTTCGTTTACAGGGACAGTCAAAAGTATTCCATTACATTACCGTCAGTGGGAAAGTTCGTTTAAAGTGCATTTGCAATGATATTACACCATTTCAAACATAAGGAACTTGATATGCATTTGCACTAAAACATTCATTCTGTAGAATATGAGGTGCAAAGCCTCTATTATTCATTTACAGGCCCACACAAAAGCATTAGGCTACATAAAGGTATACAGGGAAAAACATTTGCAGCGTATTTCAATTATGGTACACTATTTCAAATATAATGAAATTGATGTACATTACTGAAATTTACCACAAGATACTTGCTGTAGAATATGATGTGCATAGCATTTATCGTTCATTTACAGGAACACACAAAATATTTAGGATACAGTACTGTATCCGTATCCGAAGTACTGTCTATTAGCGATAATTTCTGGAAGTGTGTTTTAAGTTATGGTAAGTATTTTTAAGTTTAATTAAATTTTTGCATACTAAGTAGTGTGTATTAATGGTATAGATCATATACAGGGCTACACAAAATAACGCGTAAGCATTATGAACGTGAATTGATTAAAGGTGGTTTTAATTGAGTTATGCTTTTTAGAGCTGAACTATATTTAGTATACTAAGAGATGTTTGTAGAATATAAATATAATCGTATACATGGGTCCACTCAAAGAAATGCATGCATTATCGCCTATGGATGATAATTTCTGGAAGTGTGATTTCGGTAGTTATACGCGTGTTATAGCCTGGATTGTATTTTATCTTAATATATGGCGTGTATAAAAATCTGTAGGTAATATACAGGGCTGTAACAAGGAATTCAAGTACGTTTCCATCTATTGATAGAAATTTCTGAAGGTGAATTTTCAATGTATTATACGTTTTCTTATTAAACTTTATTTAACATACCATGCGGAATATATACAAATCTATAGATCAAATACAGGACAGTACCTATAAACTGGAGTTCTTTTCTGGCTATGGATGGTAATTGCTGAAATATGGTTTTCAAATACGTTATGCATTTTCTAAAACGATTGCTTAAATATCTTATTTAGTTTTGTTAAATTAATTCTGGAAGTATTGGAAAGTGTTTCATAATCTCTGCCTGACGCATGATTTTCTTTTTTGTTTAGAACTAAAAATGTTTTTATTTTCATATAGAATCTAGGATTCCAGAAGACATGTTATTTAACAGACGTCTGCAATTCAATATATTTATTTTAATGGCGCAAAAATATAGTTTATAATCAGACAGACGTCTGCGTTGGTGGATGTGTTTTGAAATGCATGTGAATGATTACCTGGTATTTTGAAAAAGTTTTTATTCTGTACTTCACATACTTTCAGTTCGGATTTTTTGAAAATCCATAATTAAAACATTTAATTTTAACCCATGCGAATTATTTATATATATATATATATATATATATATATATACTTTTAAATAATCAAATTCGGTCGTTGGCATTTCTAATCTGTTAAATTTAATCTCTTTCATTAGAATTTGTGCATCTAACAAAGAATGTCCCCTTAAAGCGCAGACTCAGAATATTTTGAAAAATAGTACTAATGAAACTACTCATGTACGTAAATAAAGGATCAGTACAATTTAGCTTCGGAATCCCAGTAGAAAATCTGCAAAAAATATATTGTTATTAAATATATAATTATGTGCATATTTAAGCGAATGCGTACTACTATTATAATGTACGATCTTACAATCAAGGAACGTACAAAACATGCTATTTAACAAACTAGGACTTATATGTGGATCTTAATAGTGCAAAAATTGAACGCTGGGATCAATTAGGAGTACTAGGACCATATGTAGATCATTTTTGAAATGTAATGTGCATGAATGTCTGAAATTTCAAATGTTTTTCTGGACTTCACGTGAATTCAGCTCTGATTTTTTTTAAACACATAATTAAAGTACTTAAATTGATTACATGCAAACCATTTTAAAATATTTTTTCAATATTATCAGCTTCAATCACTGGCATTTGAAGTCTGTTACATTTTAAATTTCTTTCATTGGGATATGTGCATATTTAAGGGAGCGCGTATTACTACTACAATTTACGATTTTACACTGTTGAAAATTTGCAGCAAACTGTCCAGTCATTCGACCGTTTCTATAGAAAACGGTTACATAACCGTAATTTAACTGTATTCTGACGATAATATGGGCAATAATAGGATCAGAATAACGTTAAATTATGGTTATGTAACCATTTTCTAGAAAAACGGTCGAATGACTGGACAGTTTGCTGCAATTTTTTAACAGTGTACTATAAGAACGTAAAAAACATGTTATTTAAAAGACTTCTAAAATTTATATGTGTATTTTAATGGTTCAAAAATAAAACATTAAAATCAGGAAGATTTTCCCATAAATGGATCGTTTTGGAAGCTTATTTGCATGATTGCCTGGAATTTCGTTCCGTTTTTAGAAATTTAAAGTGGTGTAACATTTTGAAAGAGAGTTTTCAGCTTTTTATGTGAATTCTAGAAAAGACTCATTAAAGTTTGCATTGAAACTTGTTATTTACATACCTCCGATACAGTTGCAAATCAAAATTTCTAGCATAGGTTTAGTTGTTTTGAAGTAACGTCAGTAATAAAAACTAGCATTTCAGTGAAGCCGAATCATAGGACCTATGTTCTAAGACGCCCTTTTTTTAAAAATAGAAATCGATTATGATTAATCGAATTTTTTTATTGAAAGGCATGTTCAATAAACACAATTGAAACATTCACTCATTGAGTAGGCTATTATTTTGCTTTCAAAAAGATGGTAAGCCAACAAATCGCTCTTGGGGTTTAGCTTTTTGCAGCAGTTTTCAATAACATTCATCATATTACAACTAATTATTCTTGAAAGCGTTCATAATCAAGATGTACACTGTTAGAGAGCGAGAATGACCTGGCGAATGAACAAATGTGTTAAGATTATCTGCCTGAAGTCTGAATTATGTGTTCTATCGTCAACAGTAATAGCTGGAAAGCCAGTAAGAGCAAAGACCATAACAGATTCAGAGATAATTTGTACCATTTTTTTTTCACCGCAGTGTTTTTCTATTATTGACTTTTCCTAGTATAAAAGATGTCTTAGGATATTCATGATCACATCTGCTGAGTGCACGGATTTGCTTCATGAAATCATGGAAATTTCTATTGTTTAGCAGACAATCCGATGGTTTGATTTTCATGGGTAATATGTTCATTTCCCACTGCTAATTATGTTTTACATGATAATAATAATAATAGTAATAATAATAATAATAATAATAATAATAATAATAATAATACCTAATGTTAGATTTTTGGATATAAAAAAGGCTGTTATGAAAATTGATGAATATTTTAGGAATTTAAATTTTATTTTACATTTCAGAAATGTTAGTCATACCTAAATAGCCCTACGTTCTTATAGTAATCGGATGTTTATTTATTCTGCAGTGGCATCAGTGCAAAATAGATATTAGCTTTATGACGTCAGACAAGCTGTTATTTAATTTTATAAATATTTTGACTTATAATTTTTTAATTTATTTTATGTTTCAATATTTTTATTTATTTGTTAATCATATCTGCTTTTACTCCCACATTTAGTTGTTTTCAAGCAAAATTAATACAAAATAAATTTTATCTTTGAACATATCAAACAAGATATGAATAAATTTGATGAAATTTTTAAAAGCTTTTCTTTTTTTTTACGTTTGAACTTTTAGTAATAGTTAGTCATACGTTCTTTTAGCGATGCATCTATAAAATCTTATAGATAACTAAAATAAGGATAAAATATACTTATTAAAAAAATTCTTGAGATTCCAGTAAATGTCTTAGTCAACACGTTTAGATTTATTTTATTTTATTTCTTGAAGCAATATTAATGCAAAATAAATGTAAACTTTATGGTTATCAGACAAGGTGTTAGTAAATTTGATAAATATTTGAAAGGCTTTAGTGTTTTTTATGTTGCAGTACTTTTAGCCATACGGTTTTCATAAGCACTTTTAGCCCTTACATGTGGTTGTATTGAAGGAAAATTAATAGAAAAGAAGATAAAAAAGAAAGAAAAATTTAGCATTTTGAATATCAGAAAAGCTGTTATTAAAATTGACGAAAATTTGGGAATTTAAATTTTTTTTCAAGGTTATGTATTTTAATGAAATATTTTCATAGTATCAGAAGATTATGGTTTTCAGCGAATATATGATAGTTTAAAAATTTTATTTTTTAAGTTTTTTTTAAGTTGTTAAACAAACAATTACTTGTGTAACTATTTAATGATAAAGAGTCTAATTGGCTATTAAATCAGATTTTTCCTCAAAGATTTCGTACCCGTCATGATATAAACACTAGCAAAATAAATGTACCACTAGAACAAACAGAGTTTTCCACGTTATCCGTTGCAGTTTAATTATGTCAAAACTTTATTGATGTTTTTTGTCTATCCACCGTCATTGGATATTCTGAAATATTTAACACAAAATAACTTTCAAAACTAGTAATTCTTTAATGCATGCATTTTGTTTCTCTTTGAAAGCAAGAAATTAAAACTATTCAAGAAATGTTTTTTATACTTTGCATTTCTTATTTTTCTTATAAAATAAATGTGTGACATAAAAAACTGTAAAAGTCTTCATAAAATTCTCAGGAATATTCATGAATAAGTCCTTTTTGCGAAAAACATTTTTCTTATTTATGCATATGTTATTAGATACTGAACATAATAAGTAAATAAAGTACACGTTCAGTCTATGTACGCTAATAAAAAATTCCAATTACTACATAAAAACTGCATTCATAAAAGTTGATTCCTGTCCCTTGGGAGGACAATAAAACTTGTTTGCAAGTTTGAAAGAATTTTTTAATGATATTTACCCATCGGCGCCTCACAAAAGCTTGACAAAAAAATTCTTAATTAAGAATACCCTGATCTTACTTTTCTATAAAAATCGATGGATTCATTGCTACACACTCCATATAAAAAATTCTTGAGATTCCTTCAGTAAAGGTCTTCTCTAACTAAAGGAGGGAAATCTTTCCTAATTTAAATCATCGACTAAAATCTAATCTTCGTGTCTTGTCACTATGACAACGTCACGGTGCGGTCGTTTTGGACCCATTGCCACGCAGGAAATGTATAAATTGCCTTGAGTCCCCCCAGCAGTCCGCTGTTCCATCTTTGACGCCATTATGTATTCGGGATCAAGCGAAAAGGAACCAAGGAAAAATGGCATTCGATCTCTTTTCGAATTTTCATTCTAAGTTGTGATGCAATGAAAATGTTTTCATAAAGCTGGAGGCGGAGAAGAATGTCTAAAATTTATTTTTCATCTGTCGACACGAAATTGAAAGAAAAATATGAGAAATTTCTGTAGCAGAGGTAGAAAACAATTTTGAGGGGGTGGGTGTTCTGTATGATAAAGAGTCTAAATTCCAGAAAATTGAAAAGTACAAAATGAAAATATTAATGGAACATTTTTCTGGTAGGAAAAAAAATATGAAGATTTATTTTTTTGAATTTCTTTTTTAGAAAAAAACTTGTTAATAGAAATAGTTTTCTGTTAAGAGAACACAAAATGAGTCTTGGAATTTTTTTTAAAACTGCGATGAGACTTAAGTTTTCTGACGTATTTCATAAGAGAAAAAAGCGGATGCAGTGTATAATTCTACTCTAACATTTTCTTTTTATTAAAACTCAAAATGATGAGATTTAAAGAGAGAGAGAGAGTAAACTGTTTCTAACTGTAATATTCGGTGCTTCAAAATCCTTAGGAACGTAGCAGCTAAATTCAAATTATTGGATAGACATTTTAAAAGAAAAAAATGCTAAAACTTAAAAAAATAATCACATAATCATCAAGCAATTTTGCGTTATTTATTGTAGAAAACAATTCAGTAATACATAGTTGCGATAATTGCCAAGAACTATTGATGTTGATGTGTTGATGTTTTTGTTACAGGTATTATCTGCGCAAGGGATATAGATCAAAGGTGTGTGTGAGGGAGATGTCCTCCGTGGGTCTCTCTGAGGGTACCTAACCCATATTTACACAAGTTAAGCAAGGTTCGAAGAATACCACGGAAAACCCCAAACGATTAGAATGATGAGCGCTACATGGGTTCAAACACAGCGTCGCCTCTTAAGAATTGCAACAGCTATATTTTACAGATATTTATAATGAGAAATGTAATAAACTTGAAATTTCAGCAATTTTTAACACCTGAAACAAAAAAGACTTCTTAAACCTTCTTTGCATGAGTTTTTCTTTTACAATTGTGTTTTTTTATACATATATTAAATATTAGACACCAGAAATTTTAAGATAGATTTTTAACTTTGTTCAGCAACATAGTTCACGGGAAATTTACTGGATTAATATTTCTATATAAATATAGTGGGGGCGAAGAAGTTGATTTATTTATTAAAAGTTAAATAAACAGTGATGGAAATTTACATCACTATGCAATTAAGGGTTAAAGGTTACATTTCTTTTATTTCTAAGTAATTCTGTTGCTAAAATGTTTACATGTTTGAAGGTTGTCAGAATTTATGGATAAATTTATTTGAAAGAAAATAAAATCTTTCCTGCACGGACCTTATAACAATAAAATTTTATTAAAAAATTTTGGGTGTTTTTTGGCAGACTGGAATTAAAATTAAGTGACATCTATAATCAGAGTTCGTGCGGATCAGCGAATTTTCAAGGAGTTTCACCAGTATTTTATTTATAGAAAAAGAAATATAGGTTAAACTCGCAAAACTTCGTCTTCTTTTAAGAAGATATTTTCTGTAAGAAAATACTGGTACCGAAGAGTTTCCTGGTCGCAAAATTCCAGGAGCCTTACGAACACTGTATAATATACCACCGGGCCTTCAGTGCGTTAAATTAAAGATAGAAAAAATACTTTTTTTGGATATTATTTTTCGAAAACTGTTTGAACGATGAAAATTGATAGTTTTCTGTGTCCATTGGCTTGAACTAAAGTAAAGAAACTTCGGAAAAACTGCTTTAAATTTAAAAGTGTGACTGTATAGTAGGAGAAAGTAGGCTAAAACCGGGTGTCTAATAATTTTCCTTCGTTGACAAAAGTCTAAAAGGGCTTAAAAAGAGGAACACACCACAAGAGTGTTTGGAGACATCTGGATACATGAAAAAACAAAACCTGTTGCCACAGAAAATGCTTGTCTACTTGGAAAAAGGTATTTTCTAGGACCATCCGAAACAGCTCCGAATTTTGGTGGAAGAACTGGATACTAATTCGATATTAAACTTTTGCACTTCCAGTAACAAAAATCTTTATTTTGTAATAAATTTTGAATCAAACTTTAAAAAATATATAAATTTTTAAAGGTCAGTAACTGTTTTTCTTTTTTTTAGGTTTTCAAGCAACTCTTAATGTTGTCATGAAATTGCTTTTCTCAGCTTTTACTTCTCGTATCCGCTACACTCCTCATGTACTACTCTTTGCAGACTGAACATTGTATCCATCCTTCACCACCTGTTTATGAAGAAACAATTCATTGCAGAATTCAATGCAAAAATATGGGTACCTGGTTTTGCCACAAAAGACCACCAAAAATCAACATTGTAGTTCTCCTGGATAGCTCGACGTACACACTTCTACTTGGCATAAGTATATCGTGTGAGAGTTATAGGAAACAGTAGTTTACTTACCTAAATCGATCCGTCCGGCTGAATTTATTTGAAAAGCAGAAATGACGGCGAAAAATTAAAACTTTTGAGATGAATTTCTTTCCAATAACACTGCACGGACACAGATATTAAGTCACTTCAAAAGCGGATGGCACACTGCTAGGGTACTCTAAGGGACGTAGTTAAGACGGGTGCACTGTTAAAAAATTGCAGCAAACTGTCCAGTCATTTGACCGTTTTTGTAAAAAACGTTTACAGAACCGTAATATAACTATATTCTGACCATATTATCGCCCATTTTATGGTCATAATATAGTTAAATTACGGTTCTGTAACCATTTTCTACAAAAACGGTCAAATGACTGGACAGTTTGCTGCAAATTTTTAACAGTGTGCTGTGCACAGGTATGAATCCATCAGCAAGAAAACAGAGTACCTGGTTTGACCCTACTCTTCCCTACGTACAATTTGCGCTTTTACTTGTTATAAATCTTCCCTAAAAGTCAGTAAATTTAACATACAATCCTTTAGTTAATCATATAGTGTAGAAAATACAACTATACCGCAGCTAAAAATTTTTATTTATGCATTCATTATTCTTAAACATATATTTATGAGCTGCGATTCGATAAGATACATGAGACAGAAAACACACTAATACAGAATCAATATTTCAACACATTTGAAATTCACATAATAAGAAAAAAAAGTTCTGTTCTGATATGCTTAACTAAGGCAATCTTTCTGACAGTTTGAAAAAAAAAAAGTATTTCAATCTTGCGTGATTCTCAATAAGGAATTCATGACATAAATCACAATGAATTATATGACACGAGGTTTTCGAAATATTTCATTTCCCTTATTCTTTGTTCATGTAGCTAAAAATAGTTGAACACCTTCTTTTAGTGCATAATAGTATCTGTAATATGCAGGTGAATATAAAAGAAATTCTATCAATGCAAGAAAAAATGTTCGCTATCATCTTTTTTTGTAATTAATCATAGAAAATCGTAAAAAGAATGTATTTAATATCTCAGAATTTTTTTCCGAAGCTGAAAGTGATTTATGGTTCCTGACAGATATAATTAAAATTACTTTTTCCCGTTTAGACAATGAATATTTTAAAACTGTGCATATGATTTGAACGTGAAATATTATGGACTTGTGACCCTTTTCCTTTCTTGAAACAAGCAAAATATTTAACTTTTAGATAACATATATAAAACAAATAGTTCTATAGAAAAATATCCTAAATATATGTTGAAACTATTACACGTTCATTGAAAGATTGGACAAAAAATCGTTGCAGGGTTCTGCAAACAAAATCTTTTGAATTTAAAGGAATTGAGTTTTTTTTTTTTTTTTTTACAAAGCAAATTTGATTATTTTTTTCTTTTTCAAGAAGAATGAAAAAAGTGGTTATTTTAGTTGCTTATCTACGTTTATTCTTTTTCGTTATAAAATATCATATAAATGCTTCGTTATTCATAAGTTTTGAAAAAGAATTGATCTTTAATATGCCTTATCCACAATATTCAATGACATTTTTCTTTCATTCCTATTTTTTTTTAATTTTTTTTATTCATTTATTTTTTCTCATTCTTTGCAATAATCATTACGTTTTGGGAAAGTGAAACGTAATATCTTTTCTGTATTGTCGCTATTGTTTGAAATATTCTTCTCAAGTAATGTAGTTTTCTTACGAAGAAGAATTTTAAGAAACTTTTATTTTTGAAAAAGAGAAAAAAGAAATCAGCGAAGATAATAGATTCTCACAGAGTAGTATTACTGTTGGGGATAATATAAGCTATACAAATACTTTCCAGATACAAAAGATTTTTTCTTTACTTTTAGCTTCTATTTTAAGAGGTTAGAATCGATCGATAGAGCTTAATAACTTTAAAAGTTTTGCGTACAGGATGTGAAATGATATATTCCAAATTTTAAAAAGAACGTTTATTATATAAAATCCGTTTTCATGAATGAATACTGAATTATGGCAAAAGCAGAAAGGAAATTTTTGCGTACTAATTATTATTTTAAAGTAGTCCATTTCTAATCTCCTGCCTTTTCTTAAGGCTGTTCTCGAATACAAAGGAGCTACTTTCTGACGCAATTTCAAATTCATTTTCTTTCAGAAGCGGGTGAAATTGGCAGGTATTCTTATCAGAAACTATGTCATCGAAATAAGTTTTCCATTTTTTGGTAAAGGCAGAATTTTTTTCAAAAATAGTATCAAAGTCAGCGTTTTGAAACAAATTCCCGATGCAGTAGAGCGAGAAAGGGGGAAATCGTGTCGTCATGTAACACGAATTGCTTATAACTCCATAATTAATTTATTTATAAAAAAAATGGAAAATTCAATTCGATTCCAAATCGCTTCAATAGTCAGGCCTGCAAGTGTCATGCATTTGTTTTTAAAAGGGAGTCAGAAAACGTGTCAGAAAATTTCACGTTGTTGAACAGGTCATTTGAGAACCATCTTAATAAATATTATAAATGCTTTTTGAAAGCAAATCATAAAATTTCTGCTGAGGTTAGAGTCGAGAAATCTAGCTATTTTATTAAATACATATTTTAATCCCTTGAAAAAATATAAAGATGCGATTAAAAGGCGAAAATTTATAAAGTTGAGATAACTTCTGTTTCTTAAAACAAATGAATATATTTTATTAAGGTAACAGAATGAAAACATGTAGTTTTACTTTAAATTTACTTTAAATTTTATAAGAACTTATAAGAAAGATTTCAAAAATTGTCACAACGTTTAGCCTACAAAATCTTGTAAAGTTTCGTGTAATTTATTTGTAATAGCAAATTAGGTTTTTAATTTTAAAAAAATGTCAGAAAAGTGATATTATTGTTAATAGTTTTGAAAAATGTTATCAAATATTTTTATTTAATATAGAGAATGCTTAATCAAATTACTATTTTTATGTAAAATTTCATATAGTTTTTTTTTTATTATTTTTAATACATTTTTAAAAGGAATTGGTCTTTAATGCTTCTTATCGAAACATGAAAGTGTATTTTTCTCTAGTTCTTATTCACTTAATTTTCTCTTTCCTTTCTTACTTTTTTTTTCATAATCATTTTATTTTTGGAAAAGGAAACGTAATATATTTTATGTATTATAAATATTGTTTAAATTTTTTTTTCAAGTAATGTAATTTTTCTATGAATACCATTTAAAGAATCTTCCGTTTTCAAATTCCGTTTTGAAACTTCCGTTTAAACGACTTTAATTTTTAATTAGACTTTAACAGAATATAATTTTTGTTTGAGATAATATGAAATATTCAAACACTTTTCAGACAGCAGAATTTTTTTTTCTCTCAGATTCTATTCTAAGAATTTAGACTTGATCAGTAACGATTAATAACTGTAAAAGTTTTGAGGACAAGATGTGCAGCATCGTAGCAACTTTATTTTGCGCCTGGTGCAAAACACATTTTCAACTTTAATGCACATGGTCGGTGCATCAGTGTCATAAGTGTATGCGCCAATAAAGCCTGTCAGTAATCGCCCTGATTAATGGCGCCTTGTGCGGGGGCACAGCTCGCATCGTCCTTGCTGATTATAAAATGGACGAATGTGAAATGAATCCGTTTTGATATCTTAAGACGGAATTTAAAATAAGAAATGAAAAATTGTGTATGAGTAGGTCCTAAAGCAGGCCAATTTTAAGTCTCCCGCTTGTTTTTAATAAATATTGTACATGCTTTTTTTTTTTTTTTTTTTTTTTTTAAGAAGCCATAAAAATTCTGCTAACATTGAATAGGTGGGGGAGAGGAGCTTTTTCTCATATGTGAAATATATTTTTAAGCGTTTATTATAGCGGAAGTGTTCATTACCGCAGATTTTCTACTGATATTAAAAAGGTTAGAAATGTTTATCAAATATGTATTTTAATATCTTTAAAAATATATACATATCCACTAAAAGGTGAAACAATTTCTGTTAACTACAGTTTCTTAAAACAGGTGAAAATTTTTTAGTTAACAGATGGACTTGTTAACTGTTAGTAAACTGTTTAGATTTTTCTAACTGTCACTTGTTTAATTGGTTAACTAACAGTTAACTATAACTGATTAGTTAACTGTTAGAGTTAACTGTTGGTAAAACATGCAGTTTTACTAACAGTTGTGTTTTTTAAGACCTTTGAAGAATATTCCAAAAATCATTACATCGTTTTGCGTGCGGAATTGTTTGAACTTTTGTAGAATTTACTTCTAATAGCAGATTATTTTTTACTTTCAAAAGAAATGTCAGGAAAAGAAAATATTGTAATAGTAGTCTAAAATTATTTAAAAATATTTTTGTTTCATATAGAAAATGCTATAGTCAAAATATTATTTTAATTTAAAAATTATATATTTTTTATTAATAATAAGGAATTGATCGTTAATATGCCTGTTGCAAAATATTCAATGATATTTTTTCTTTTCTGTCTATTTTTCTTTATTTTTTATTCACTTTTTTTCAATAATCATTTACATTTTGTGAAAATGAAAGTCGATATCCTTTATGCATTATTGCCATTGATTGAAATTTTCATTTCAAGTAATGTACATTCCCTATGAAAAAGAAATTTCAGAATCTTCTATTTTTTGAAATAATAAGAAAGAAACTTTTAAACGAGGGTAATAGATTCTTAAAGAATATGATTTCTTTTGGGGATAATGTGAGCTATTCAAATACTACCAGGACACAGAAGATTTTTTTCTTCTTTTAGATTCTATCATAAGAGCTTAGAATCGATCAATACAGATTAATAACTTTAAGAGTTTTGTGGACAGGATATGATATGATGTATAGAAAATTATGAAAAGGGCGTTTATTAAATGAAATTGGTTTTCATATCTGAAGACTGAGCGAATTGCAGCATTGTACACATTAAGAATTAGACTGAAGTAGTGCATTTCTAGTTATTTACATTTTGACACTATTTTCTTTAGCTAAATTTGATTAGCTGCGATTTAAGTCCTTTTTTAAGTCTTTAATCATTACTATTCTTTAAAATAATCAAAAGATTTTAAGTTATATATGGATAATTCTTTAAAAAAAATTAGTTTTTAACAATTAAATTACATTTTCACCATTTTTTTAAAAAAATTACAAAAGTCGTCGACCCGTAATTTGAAAACAAAATCTTTTAAAATTTTGAATAACTATTTTTTTTTTCCTTAACAAAAAAAGCCAGAAAAGTGGTTATTGTGATTTTTTATTGATAATGAGTTATTCTCATTTGTCTAAAATGTACCATTTTCAGACAGAGGACAAAATGTCACTAGCTAATTGTTGTTTCTACGAGACAATCAAACTTTTCTACACTCATACTGTGATGTAAGGATTTTTACCTTTTCCTGGTTTCTTTAGGTAACGACTTTACAGTGGAATGGGTGCCGCACAGTGGAGTATTTGACGCAAAATTCTAGCCAAAATTAATTTTCATGTGTTTTAAAGTTAAACGATTGTTGTTGACTTACTATTAGTACATATACTTAATTAATGTTATATATGCACACTGTAAAAAAAATTTCTAGAAGGTTCCAGAAAAAGGTGGCATTAAGATGCCACGGCTTTTTGCTGTTACATTTCACAACAAAGTAGAGAAACATTCCAATTTTCAATAATCAACGTACGTTTTTTATTCAATGTCTTATTTAAGCAATTAAGTTTTAAAGTTTCGTATTACAGATAAAATGAAAATTCAAATAATGAAGCATAAAAAGATTTAAATTAGCTACTTACTTTACAGGTTGGTATCCAAACAAAGAATGGCATTTGTTCATATTTCAATTTTCTCTAAGTACCTAGGCAGCTGTTTTTTATTCTTCTTTAGTCATCAAAACGGCTAATGGAACATAAAACATGAAGCACGCATGCGCAGAATGTAGTTTACGGAAAGTTGAAACCTCTCAAAAATATTACACGAATCATTGCCGTAATTGTCGTGGGACATAAAGAAATTTGAAATTCCAGTAAAATATGCGAAATGTTTCAGTATAATTTCCTGAAACGTTCCGAAATTTTTTTACAGTGCATAAATGTATATATGTATTTAAATAAATAAGTATATTTATTTAAATACATTAAATAAGCGCAGTGTATTACGTAAGCACAGTGTATTATTAAAATACACTGTGCTTACGTAATTGTTTACTTTTTTTAAGAGGAAATTGATTGTTGATAGGTTTGTTTTATTTACAAGTAATGTTTAATTAAATGTGGTTAATTTTACTACACATAAATGTTTTATTAATTGTAAAAAAAACAATGCATATAATATATATATAACGTGCGTTTAGTATCTACCAAAGTTGAGTCTATATAGTATAAAGATGTTGGTTTTAGAGTGTTTTTAATGGATCTGCAGTCTTTCAAAAAAAAAACATTGATATCTAAAAAGGGCAACAATATGCGGAACAGTTTTTTAAAACAGTTGCCTTTAAAACTAGAACCAATACGATTATAATTCAAAAATGTTCCGACAAACCCCGACACAGCTTTAAAAAGCTTTAAATATATTAGATAATATATTTCAATAAATTAGATCTAAAAAGGCTTAACCTATTTTCAATTATAAACATAAATATTTTTTATTATGTGAAAAGTAAAATTATTTAAATGCAACATGTCAAAGTATACATTTAAGCACAATAACAAAGCTGAAACATAACAAAAAAAAAAAAAAAAAAAAAAACACGACTTCTAACAAAGAAACTTTCATTTCAACTGAGGCTAGTTGCCGTAGTAACTTTTAGTTTTTAGAGCAAAAAATATAAATAAATAAAATAAGTAAATAAGTAAATAAAATAAAATAAAATAAATATAAATAAAATAAATATTTTGAAAAGATATTAATAAGAGATTTATTCAGGCTGTTAAATCCTAGCATACGTAATTAATTCAATGATATGCCTTGATAGGTAATGATTGCAGGTTGCTATGGTGTTCACGTCATAATTAAGATGTAGTCATATTATTTCCGTTATTTCTGAATTTAAAAACCGAATTTGTATACTAAAATTGTTTAATTATAGCCATCATATAATCTACCGTCAGTTTTTTGGATAGATGTTTTCGGAGAAATATATATTAAATTAAAAAAGAGTCTAAATATGGATTTCAAGTTCTGAAATTTTCAAATCTAGGTTTAAGTTTCCCATTAAAATGTTCACTAAATGTCTACAAAAGATAAAATGTTGTCATCTTAAAATGTACTTATGTTATTACGGAAATTAATCATATCATAATAACACACGATATAATTCATTTCACTGAAATAATAACGATGATTTTTTTACATTGTCTTGTATTGCTTGTATTGGATATTTCCGCATAGTATAATTTTAATGTAACATAATTGTAATTAATTGTTTGTAAAGGTGTATTGAAACTTAATTTTATAAAATAAAATTAATATCTATAAGGTAAAGCCAGGAGAGATGACGCAGTCGGAGAGATTGCGCAAATAGAGGTTCGGGGGGAAGGAGTAGAGTGAGCGCGCAGCGACTCCAAGTAGTTGTACAACAACAGTAGTGGAGTGTCTACTTGAAAGTGCACGTTGATTGCTTTGAGCGTTTAAGATAAAGTATTGCTATTTTGTTTTGTTTTCCCAAAGTAAGTGCTTGAATTTTCATAGCTCTGCATCAGAATTTCTATACAAAGTCAATAGTACAAAATATTTTAAACTTAAACGATTTATCATAAGCTACTAATCTAGACTAACAATGTGAACATCAACGGTTCGTTTTAGAAGAGGTCATGTTTAAATAAAAGGCCGCACAATCTCTCCTACCGAATTTGGAGAGTTTGCGCAACTGCTGCTTAGGAGAGATGGCGCGTCGTTCCCATTAGTTTCTATGCTAGGAGAGATTACGCAGCTTATTGGTAAATTTGCATAAAAAAATAAAAAATGGAAAATGGACTAATTTTAAGTTAAACGTGTTATCAAGTAACATAATTTTATTTTGTATTCTTATCTGGACTTGCTTTTTCATATTATTTAATTTTTTCCCTTTAATTAAAAAAATTTAATCGTTTTTTAAATTATTTCCTTTTTCTGATTCTTTAATCATTAGGTTGAAATATTCACTCCTAATACAATTATATTTGTTCTCAAAAACCTTACAGCAATGTCATTTAAGTGTAATTATTATTGTTAACAATTTAATTGTAGTTATTATTAGGAACAATCTCTCCTACCCATGTGCGCAATCACACCAACCCTGTAAGGGCAGATTGCGCAAAATAACTTTCTTGGTTTTATTACAACTGTTCTATTAAATTGCAACATAACAACAAAATAGCAATGGAAATGCATAAAAAATAAATGAAGTAAAAATTATTCATGAATAGTTTAGCAAAAAATTAATATTTAGATTTTTTATTGCTATTCTTTTGAATTGTGCGCAGAGTATCCTAGCTTTACCTTAATATGAAAATGTGCATATAAAATAAATTTCATATTCGTGCATTTTTGAATAAGTGTGCAACAGCAATTGCACCAAGATTTGAATATTTATAAAACTAGCTGTAGTACGAACGCACCTCATTTGTCACGTTTGACATGTAATTTCCAACTTGTTATTTTAGATAATATATTACACAACTAAGCTAGTGAAAATAATGAAAAACAAAATTATATTTCATTTTTATACGAAGAAGATTAGAAAAGTGACTTTAGATTTTTATAAATTATAACAAAATATTTAATTTTTAATAAGTATTATCTTTATTTATTGTTAAAAGAAATTATTTTCGCATACAATTCGAAACTATATCTAAACATATGTCTGAAATTATTTTCATTTAAAATTACACAGTATATTCCAAAGGAAAACTTCATATAGAACCATATAAAACATACATGAAGAAAAACTTTCATATTTTACACTGCAAAAAAAAGTGTTGATTTTACAATATAATACTGTCATCCCAGGTGCCAGTATTATATTGTAAAATCAAAACTTTTTTTTGCAGTGTAGATAATGTATTTCACAATTAAGCTAATCGAAGATCATGAAAAATAAATATATTTAATTTTGTAATTTAATATTCTAATTAATAAAAATTAATGCAATGTTGAAAAACTTTTAAAAGCAAACAAATTTTCCCTTTTAAAGGAGGGATTTAGAAAAATGTATTAATGTTTTAATTATAGCTACTATTATCTTGAAGTATTTTAGTTCCATTGAAAATACTGTATTCATAAAAGTCTTCCAGCATAAAATTTGATAAAAGGAAAAAAATCATTATTAGTCATTTTTCAAAGAGAATGATCGTGAACTATTATTTCTTTTTTTCATAAAAAGAAATCAAAGATAGTTTTTAAAATTTCTGTTTCTCTTTACATCTTATTCAACCACATTTAATGCATTTCATTCACTTTTTGAAATATCATTAAATTTATAAAAGTGAAACGCAGTATCTTTTAGTATTACTACCATTGTTTAAAATATCCATTTCAAGTAATAGATTTTCTTTATGAAAAGGAGTTTTGAGACTATTCTAATGTTTAAATACGGATAATATATTCTCATAGAATAGGGTAAATATTTCATAGATACAAAAGGAATTTTTTCTCCTAGATTCGTTTCCAATATCGGTTAGACTCGATCAATAAATATTAATAACTTTAAAAGTTTTCCAGACAGGATGTGATGTGAGACAGTATAAAATGTGAAAACGACGTTTAATAAATAAAGATGGTCGAATAAATGGATTTTTTAATTCAAAAAATAAATCCATGTAAAAAAAAATGGCGCATCAAAATCTCAGAGAATTAGAAATTTATTATTTATGAATAATTACAAATTACCAAAATCGCGTCTTTAAGATGACTTGTGAATCACAGTTATGATCAATTAAGGAAAGTAATTTTTTTTTATCCATTATTCAAAAAGTATTAGAGAAAAAAAAAAGTTCAAACGATATTGATTAAGTTTTGTATTCTACCATTTTGGGGTACGAGAAGACCATTGGGCTAGGTTACATGTTCCAGAAAATTGGATTAGTGAGTCATTTTGGTAATGCTTGGCGTCAAAGGAAAAAATGTCTCCATGTTTGCGACTTTTCGCCAAATTTTGGCGATATTTGGCGAAACAATTGGCTTTTAGAATTTGAAGGAATTTTCTAGAAATTCCCAATAGGAGCTGCGATACATGATTCAAACAAGCGCCCATAGAACATTCTCAAAAACAGAAATCAACCAATCAGGGTACATAGAACTGATTGTTATATGATGTAAAGGGAATTTATTGTTATATTGATTTGAACACAAAGCTAATTTTTTCCGAGCATAGCTCGGTCTTCTACGCTGATCGTATTAGTTATTGATAATTTCCTATTCATACGAATATTCGCCATAATTCTCATAAAATTTTGCAATATAATATATATATATATATATATATATACAGGATGTCTTCTCTTACTGCTATCCAATAGGTAATTCTTAAGCAGCATGATTCCAATTTCAAAAATATTTCAAGAGAAATTCTTCATCATATCTAACCCCATTTACGTTAAAATAGACATATTTTTTTAAAGGTTCAAAATTTAATTTTTATATGGTCCCTGTGCCCTTTAAGCAATGTTTATTTTTTTTCATGCTCTAACAAGTAAAACAGTGAAAATTCCCTTCTTTTACGACCAAAACTTACCGAGTTATAATGCCTTAAATTTTACAAATTTTCAGCATTTTCTACCACTGTAAACACGTTTTTACATTTTTAGAGCAACAAGACGCTAAAAGTAACAAACGCTGAAGAATTTGGTAAACGTTGAGAGAAAAATTTAATCCAAGTATTAAAAATTAAATTATGTAAGTAGCATGTAGGCATTGTATGTGTATGTGGATAATGTTACACTGTTCTGTACAAGTTATGTAATTAATCCAAAATAGACAAAATAAACTAGAAACAAAATAAAATTTTATTCACCCAAATCAGTATCGTAAAGTACATTATAATCTGTGTGTATATTATTCTCAATATACGAAATAGATTACATTTTATTTGCTTCCTTCAGTCCACTTTGAATAGTACCTCAGTGCTACAATCCATAACTCACACAATACAAAACACTAACTTTCCAAATTTTAGCTTTTTAACTTAAAATTTTTAAATTTTAGATTAGTCAGTTTTAAGGCCTAACTTAGAGTTGTATAGTTTATTTCGGGTATCTTAACCCCTGAAAGTTACAACAAGAACGAAAAAATATGCGCCAAGCATATATTATGTAACACTTTCCAACACTTCCAAAATAATCTTCAAATCTTTACCGTTTAAAATGTGAAAGATGGTATCTACGTAAACAATATGAAAACGGCATAATATATTTTAAAAACCAATTTCAAGAATTACCAACAATATTCGGAAAAATATACGAACTATTTTGTGCAATCTTGTATATTCTATATATTTGTATATATACTATATATAATGCTAAATTTCAGTTCAGTTAGGAAACGCATAGCACAGTTTAAAATTGACCTTCTGAATTTTCTGTCAGTAAACGTAAATGCACTATAGAACTTTTGTGCTTCCCTGTATATGATCGATAGAGTTTATACACACCAAGTAATAGGCTAAATATGAGTTAAAATTAAAAACGCGTTCAGCAACTGAAAAAGCACTTCCAGCAATTATTGCTGACAGACAGTACCAAATTTTTTTGTGTGTTCCTGTAAATGAACGATGAATGCTGTACACATAATATTTTATAGTAAGCCTCTTGTAATGCACTTTAGTGATACATGTAAATTTCAATATGTTTGAAATAGTGAAAGATTATTAAAATAAACCGGAAACGATTTTTCTCCGTAGACGGCAATGTAACGGAATTCTTTTGAGTGTCCCTGTAAATGAACGATGAATGGTATACACACAGCATTCTATAGTAAGTCTCTTGTAATGCACCTTAGTGATATATATCGATTTCAATATGTTTGAAATAGTGAAAGATAATTAAAATAAACCGCAAACGATTTTTTTCCATAGACGGCAATGTAACGGAATTCTTTTGAGTGTCCCTGTAAGGGAACTATAAGTGCTATGCATACCATATTCCATAGAAAGCCTCTTGTAGTACACCTCAGTGATGTATATCAATTAAAAAATGTTTGAAATAGTAAAACATCTCTAAAATAAACTGCAAATGATTTTTCCCCATTGACCGCAATGTAACGGAATTCTTTTGTGTGTCTCTGTATAAAAAACTATGAGTGCTATACACTTCATTTTCAATACCGAACATGCCATAGTAAACCTCAATAACATATATAATTTCCATAACAATCCGAAGATATTTACGTGAGTTATAGATCGGACATAGAGACAGGCGTCAGACTGACAGACGTACAAGCAAACAGACAAATAAACCGAATTCATAAACACTCTTCAACTATGTTGGAAAGTATTAAAAATGGAAAGCAGTATAGAATTTACTACAGAGCTCAAAGTCGCCATAGAAAAATAATGGTCTTTTCTGTCACAGATAGCCTTGTAAAAAATGATTGATTCGATGTTTATTTTAAGTTACCGAAACCAGAGCTTTACAGTTACTAAATAATATCATGAGTAAGTGTTAAATAATATTTTTTTCACTCGGCATAAACATTTGCGACAGTATAACTGCGGATTTTTATGACTTTTTCAAATTCATGATATGGTGGAAATTTATTCATTTTAATATGAGTTATTTAAATTATATAATAGAATCTAATAAATAAATATTGTCCTTTTGTTTAATTTGTTATTACAATTTAATAAACAACATTTTCTTGATGTGTTTATTGGGCAACGTTACCTATGACGTTAAAAATATCACTGAATTTTTAACACTGTTTTAGAGTAAACAGATTCAAAATTGGTTTGCAGGCATTTATTGTATTAAACTTTAACATATTTAACATGTATTTGTTTTTTAATTAAAAATCAAAATAGTGGCATTGGAGTGGTGGCAACATATGGGGATGCCAAATGTACAGCCTTGTGCCTTTTTTCTGTTAATCTACATCAAATTTGCAAGAGAAGTTCACAGAAACATTAAAAATATTGATATTTGAAAAAAGGCGAATATGCAAAAAATCGGTACAATGTTTCGTATAAAAATTTGACTTTGTACATTGTTAAAAATAAAAATATTTAATCAAGTTATCTGAAAGCCATGTTTCATAGAATTGGGTATACATGTTTCATAAAATGGTCGCTAAAGAAGATTTCAATATATATTTATAAAGTTAAATTAATATATTAAATACGTTCAAACAAACTTTCATTCCAATGTATAATTTTCTCAAAATAAATAAATAAATATATCAGTTGATTTTTCAGAAGGCATAGGTACCGTTACCCCTTAAACTTTTAAGACAAACTGTAATAACTTTGCAAGTTTGAAGGCAAAGTATGACTGGGGACATTACAAAATATAGAAAGGCAATAAAGATAAATGAAACAGATCAAATAAATATATATTTTTTTAAATCTGAAAACTGAATCGAGTTAATATTTAATGAACAAATATCGTATTAGTAACCTGCTGTTAAGAAGTTAATTAAATATGAATAAAGGGACAAAATCAAGGATTGATAATAATTTAAGAAGATAAATTATAACTTATTTTAAAACAAATCATATTTTTAAAAAATGTAGAACGGAAACATTTTTAAAATAATAAATAATATATAGACAGTTTTGTTTATTAAAAATACTGCATTGTTTAAATTATGTTTATGATAGTGTTTCTGCCATACAACATTTTAATTTAGTTTCAATATTTAATTAATTTCGATACATTTTCTCTAAGTTTAATTAATTTTACAATTAAATTAAAAATGTAAAGTTATCAAAATAGTTACATTTTATACATTTGTTTTAAGAACAAAAAAGATTAGAATATCGAGATTAGGTTAACCTATATTTATTGCAAAAAGATTATAAATTCTCATTGAATATTTAGTATTTTTTACTACAGAAGTATACTTACAAATTTTTTTTGTACAATCATAAATCCACTGATTATTTATATAGTCTAAAAAATGAGTTTTATTTTGATTTATTTTAAAGCAACCCATCATAAAAAAAAATTATTATTGCAATTGTTATGTATAATTATATTCAAATACACATTGAAAAATGTATCTAAAAAATATTTTCAATTCAAAATTTTATACAAATACTTTATTATTTATAAGATTTAGAAAGAAAAGGATCGTGAATTAGTCTTTTGGAAAAAACTCTACGACAGTTTCAAAATTTTCTGTTTCTTTTTGTATCTTATTCAATGGCATTTATTATATTCCTGTCATTTTATGCAACAATCACTTGATTTTATAAAAAAGAAAAAACTATATATGTTTTTTGAATTATCGCTATTGTTTGAAATACTTTCTTCAAGTAATAAATTTCCCTTTGTAAAGAATTTTTAGATTTTTTGAATAAAAGGAAAGAAAGAAAGTAAAAGTTTACACGAATGTAACAATGTTTCACATAATAGGATTTCTGTTGCGGACAATTTTAGCTGTTCAAATATTTTCCAGATATAAAAGAAATTTTTTGCTGCCTGAATTCTGTTTCAAAAGGCATAGAATCAATCAATAATGATTAATAATTTAAAAAGTTTTTGTGACAATGATATCGTATGAGACATTGAAAATTATAACACAATGATTTATACTGCTAAAGTTTATATTATACGAAGTGGCTGAATTAATCGATTTTAATATGGGAATTCTAAATCGAGACAAAATGAAATGAAATATATGCCATAAGTTTAAAATATAAGGTGTTAATTAGCTTTAAATGAGTAGGAATAATTAAAAACCACAAGTTTTACTATGATTTGTATCAATACATTGCTATTGGATGTGTGAAAATGGTTTATAGGTATTATGATAGGGTTTATATATATGGTAATATGGTATGGTTTATGTATATATGGCATTATTATGGTATGGTTTATATATATATATATTTTTTTGACGAAATTTCAGTTCTATAGCATTAAAATGTTTTATTATGATATCTGAAAAAAAAAATCGGTTGTCCTGTTTCGTTTTTTGAAAATGCCGTATGTACAGTTTACATGATAACGAACTCTTCATATGGTAATTCTGTTCACACGACAATGACTTTGGTAAATAAAATTTCAGTTTATTTGAAATTTTTAATTCATTTAGACAAATTTTGTTACATTTTGACCGATCTATACAATTAAATGACAACTTTAATTAAAAGAGAAGTCATTTCAGTATGCATATTTATTTATTTATTTATTTATTTTGAACAATGATGGATAAAAAATTACGTTTAGATTACAATTTATTATTCTAAAATTTTGTAAAAACTTTTAATAATAAAACTTAGGCCCACTTATTATTGCAGAAATAATTAACATATTAATTTTTGTCAAAATTTTTAGATTTTTAATAACTGATAAAATACGTAATATCTATAAAAAAATTATATATTCAGTTCCTTATTATTTTAATTTCTTTCTTTTGTGAAATTAATTTAAAATATTTAATTTTACGAAATTTCTCGAAAGGAAATTTATTTATTAAATGCGACTTGAAAAATGTTTACCCTCGACAATATACTATGTATATGTTAAATCATCTATAATTTATTTTCAATTTCTCTATTTTCTTCTTCTACAGTTTTTCACGAGATTTGTAAATTGTAGGATCGGCAGTAGATTTCAATGGGGAAAAAATAGGAAAACATTAAAATCAAACGAACTTATAATATTTGAACTAATATTTAAACACTTCTGCATGACAGAGCAAAAATCATTTACCTTGCAAGAGTTTAATATTTTTAAATCCCGTCCTATCTATTTTTATATTAGAATTTTCAAATCAGAATTTAACTTATTCAGGACCAGCATCTTTCACACAAATTTTATTCAATTGACACCACTTTTTGTTAATTATTTAATTTTACTTCATAAATCAAGTAAATGTGTATCAATTAAACAAGGCAAATTTTGCTTATATTTTTTACTGGTGGCAAAATCAAGTATTATAAACACTTTTTGAAGGTGCATATATGCACCCATGGCCCTAAAAGGGCTAAATTTATAGACTATCTATCTAGAGTTAGGCTAAGTTACCAATTTTGTTTACTTTTTGTTGTAAAATAATGACAAGCAGAATTAATTATTCCCGTAAAAAAAGTTTTTGCTGTGAAATAAACAGGAATATATTAAAAGTCTAACATTGAAAAGACAATAGGAAAAAAAAGGATACAAGGCATAATGCTGACAATATTTGTTGAAATAACATATATTTACTATGAATATTCTTATAAAGACCTTCTGAAAATTCTATTAGACATTCATAGTTTTCCAATTTTTGCTTTTTCATTCTATTAAGTATAATTCCTGCAGTGTCCATTCCATTGCTTTTTATAATGTCTTATCCTTTGTGTTTCACATGTGTTTTCATTTTTAAATATATCCAGGGTTCGTACGGACTCCTGGAATTTTCAGGGAAATAATCAGTATTTTCTTATAGAAAAACTCACCTTATATAATTATGTGATTACATAAGTCGAGTTTTTCTATAAGAAAATACTGGTACTTTCCCTGAAAGTTCCAGGGGTCCGTACGAACCCTGGATATATATACAAGTAATATAAAAAAAATTAAGTCAATTGCTACTTTTTAATCATAAATATATAAAATAAACCCGTGCAGCATTAATGTCCCACGTTATCTTTATTGAACATTATTTTATAATCATCGTTGCGGTATTTTATTTCTGTTGCATCACTCATTTGAGATAAATCTGTCATTTCATTTATGAAAACAATGGGAGTAATTTTTTCTCCCATTTAAAACTAAAATTAATTAATTAAATTTAATAATTGAATTAATATTTGAAAAAACTGTATTAACATAAAGTGTCATCCACTACAAGTTTAAAAAAAAATTATTTGAACTTGAGTGGATGAATAGAAAATATTTTATTAACGATTGAAAATTTGAACAAGGTATATATAGAGAGAGTGTGAGCTAATAGTAGGAATTTTATAACCATTAAATAAACATTACCGACCACCAACAAAAACTGTGAAATTATGAATAAAATTAAAATGACTAATTGACAACGATACAGTCCCCCCCCCCATATATATATATATATATATATATATATATATCTTTTAGTAAGACTGTACGAAATTGTAACACTTGGACTGGCTGGGCGAACGCGAACGCGAATACGAATAGTGAACGCGAATAGTGATGGATTAATAAATTACAACTGCGTTTCTCCTCTACCATACAAATAGAATGGTGAAAGTGGTTTTACAGGTGAAGACTGATAAAAAAGCGTTTCGCTGTGAAATAAAAAAAATATATATTAAAAGCCTAATACTGGAAAGACAATAGAAAAATATGATCGAAAACATATATATTTCTTTTAATAAGACTGTACGAAATTGTAACACATGGACTGGTTGGGCGAAACAGAGAATACTGATGGAATAATAAATTACAACTGCGTTTTTCCTCTATCATACAAATAGAATGGTGAAAGTGGTTTTACTGGTGAAGACTGATAAAAAAGCGTTTCGCTGTGAAATAAAAAATATATATATTAAAAGTCTAATATTGAAAAGACAATAGAAAAATATGATCGAAAACATATATATTTATTTTAATAAGACTGTACGAAATTGTAGCACATGGACTGTTTGGGCGAAACAGAGAATAGTGATGCAATAATAAATTACAACTGCGTTTCTCCTCTATCGTACACATAAAACGGCGAAAGTGGTTTTACAGGTGAAGACTGATAAAAATGGCAAAAATTGGAAATAAAAGTTCATTGTTTCACTACTCATGCTTAACGCTTTTTAGGTGCGTTCGTAATTATATAAATACGTAACACTTATAGTCGTTGTCTTGTCTGTCCGTCTGTCCGCATATAACAGCGCAAAAACGACCCGACCGAATGGTTTGAAATTTAATATATATAATCGTTGCAGAATTTTGCGCAGTCACTTCAAATTTTATGAAAATCTAATCAAAACTTAAAAAGATATTAATAGAAGTTTTCTTCACTTTTTTAAATCCTACCATACGTAATCTATATAATAAAAGCGCAAGTCATGTGACTGAGGAAAACAAATACGGGCTAACCACTTCTTTTTTTATATGCCAGGAGGCCATTTTCATTCAAAATTAATTTTTCGAATAAAATTGTATAGAAGTTATACTTTTAGAAATATCATTAAAAAATATATATTTGTTTGAGACATGAGTTACATTGTATAGATTCTGAGATAACTTCAGTTGAAATTAGGTTGACAGCCAATATCTCAATCCATTAAAATAAATAAACTCAATATATTCCTTCATCGTGAGTCATAGAAATATTAAATCATGGAGGTAATCATTCACAAAGCAAGATGTCCATGGTGAATTTTGCAGTGCTGTCTGGTGTGGAAAAACAATCCGTGCTTGTAAACGTGACATACGTAATAAAAGAAAAAGGATGCTCATTTCGCTCATAACAGACGATATAATTTATTTCACTGAAATAATAACGAAGATTTTTTTTACATGTAAAACTAGTTATAGTACGAACGCACCTCATTTGCCACGTTTAACGTACAATTTCCAACTTTGTTTTTCGCAAAGTTTGTTTATAAAATCTATAAATTTAGTCCTATACATTATAATTATACTTTACCTATACTTTACCTTATAATTTACATAATGTAATTTATTGGATTAAAAACTTGATAAAACATTATAATAAATTTCTCTGATTTGGAACTGGCAATTCCGATTGATAGACTGATTGAACCGATTTGCAAATCCTAACCGCAAATTGGAACCGATTTGAGCCCGTTATTATCATTTCATTTTCTATTCTTTTGAGCCTACAAATTGAACAGAATAAAAGGTCCTAGTCAAAATTTAGCATACACATATAATTATATATATATTTTTTTTATGTAGAGAACATTTGCATGGTATATTTTCAATTTATTACACACGCTACACATTACTTATTATTATCACATTATCATACATTTTTTTATACATTTTTAGAAATAATATTAAAAAGATTTAAATAAATATTATAATTTTTTATATATTTTTTAATATTTTTTTAACGCATTTACACTATTTTAATCCTGTTAAATGATTATTTATAATGTTGCATTACAGGTGTAAATAAGTCTTTTCTTTTACATTCTAGTTTACACAGCGTGCTTTTTTTTTTTTTTTTTTTTTTTTTTTTTTTAACTTATTTTCAGTTTTTTTTTTTTTTAAATTTTAGTATTTCTGTGAAACAGAATAAATATATATAAACAGAATTTTCGACTGTTTAATTTTTCAGATTTTGAATTGAATTTTATATTTTATATACTATTATGTAGTTCTCCTAATAAAACCACAATAATTCGTAACTATATCCATTAAGTTGAAATGTATTACAGTTTCAGTTTATTAAGTTTATATTATACGTTAAGTAGTCCATAACGTTTTTATGAAAGAGTCTAATTATTAATAAATTAATAAGATGCAGTTTAATGAAATTAATATTTCTTAAAATATTATTAAACATTATATAACTGCACTCTCAAGTTAAAATAATTTTTAAAAATGATCGTAATCAGGGTTTTAATATGAAATAGTAAACAAATTAATAAACTGTTCTCAAAAGATGTAATCATGAAAGAATTCTCAATTTTTAATTTCTATTTTACTAAAATATTTCTAAGCAGTCAAAATTCTTTTTTTCATTTTTCACTATCATTAAATAAGTTTACATACATATTTCAACAAATATTAATTTTTCGATAATTACAAAGAACATACCGACTGACAGTGATTTTAAAAGAAAGTTTTGCGGTATTAGCTTTGAAGTTTAGAGATCTGATTAAACAAAATTAAAGCTTTACAGACAAATTATATGCAAACTTCAAAAATAAAATAATAAAACAGAAAAGAGTAAATATTTCTAGATAAAAGATTTTTTTCTATTTCACTTCTTTTCAAATGAGCATGGATCAATGTTAAGTGGAAATTCAAATACATTTTAAGACCTTTATAAGAGGTTATCGAATTTCAAAATATGAAAGGCATTAATTAAAAAATATTATTAAGTTCAATATTAAACCTAATGATTTTAAAAGATATAAAAATTGTAATTATAAATAAATATTGGATTTATAACTCAAGGAATAAATAAGTCTTTAAGGTGACTTAAATGAAGGTATTAAACACATATATCGAATTAATGCTTTTCAGATGTGATCAAAAGACAACATTTCCAATTCAAATACTACTTTTTTTAACATACTTCTACTGCACAACTTTTATTACAGAAATTCTTCAAACCAAATAACTTTACTAATTAGAGCAGAATCTTCAGATAAAATTTTAATACCATGAAAGATATCTATTTTTAAATTATTTAATTAAATTGTTGATTTAATGAATATTTAAGTGATTCTTTTGTGGTTTTCTAAATTTGTCTTTAGTCGCAAAACTGAACACTGAGATAGTTTCTATGTCATTTTTAGAACAATTAGGAAATTGGATAAAACAAAATAGGTAATGTATTTAAAAAGTTGATTATATATTTATTATTTTTTTTAAAGTTTGTACAAAATTAGAATTGTTTGTATGTTTGTAATAAAATTACATAAATATCATTAAAAAATAATGCGTCTGACTAAAACTTAATAAATCTATTAGGTTAAAGCAAAGGTTGCTAAAGTTGAAGATGGATAGAATACAGAAAGGAGTTAGTAATAGATTCTCTTCCATAATGTAAATGTTCTCTTTCCATGATCAAAGTGCTTCTATTATAATGACAATGTGCCATATTGTTGTTTTCGTTTCTAAAGTTTCTGGTCGAACGATGTGGTGGGTCAGATCCCAAAGGCACAGGGGAAAAAATAGGAGGGGTGGTCTTCCATTTTACGAAGGAACACAGAGGTAGAAATTTGATTTTGGCTTCAAGATTTCCTCACAATTTTTATCCTTAGTCGAAGGGCAGAATCTTCCGTCCCGGTACCTCTCCCACTACCTATCTTCCAGAGGTCTCTCCGCACCACTGATTTTTCGTGACGGTTTGTACCATCGATATAGTACCAACAGCAGAACAACATTTACAGAAATTACCATTCAAAGTACAGACTGCGTCCTATGCTGCTTAACTACGATGTTCTAATGGGAACTTGTTATGTACATCAACCTATACCATTGCAAAATGACGCGGCGTTTTACTGTGAGTGAAAGCGATCCGTATGTCTGTCTTTTACAAGGAAGGTCTCCTTAAAGCGCATACTCAGAATATTTTGAAAAAATGCTAATGCAACTACTCATGTATACATAATAAAGGATTAGTGAAATTTAGATGCGGAATGCCAGTAGGAAATCTGTAAAAAAATGAAATACTTTCAAGTATTTGGCGCATAAAGACGCGATTTGGTGGTCAACACTTTTTCCGCGCCAAATACAAGCCATTTTAATGCATTTGAAAATTCCTCGTTCAATGAGTGTTTAAATGCGCAGTACTTTATGAATTTAAACTTTAAAGATTAAATTAGTTTATTATTTTTCTATAAGTTTATATAATATATATACAAGTTTGCATGTTGATGAAGTTATTTAAATTTATTCGGTTTCACCGGCTGGATAAGTTTAAAGTGTATTTTAACAGTAACTGCCCGATTAAGAAAGCTCTCATTATACATTTTGATACTGAATAAGTAGTTGTTTCCATGGTAATAATACTTTTCTCTTGTTTTCTCTGACACTAACCCTATCAAAGTCAAATTATCAGTGCTCAGAATCGGACTTTAATTTTTAGTTTGAAGCATTTTTACCCAATTTAATTTTTTTTCTAAACCGTAAAATACGATCGTTAATTTTATTTATATACGTATTATATAAATATATGTAACAAAAACGTAATTATAAAAGTGTGTTTATTGAAGTTAAACTTATTTAAACTAGTTCAATTTGGAATAGAAGAAAAGGCTTTCCTAAAAGAGTATTTATCATAAAAGCGGTTTTTTTCTTTTTTCTTTTCTTTTTAACACTTTCCAACCTAGTTGAAAAGTGTTTATGACTTCGGTTTGTCTGGCCGTCTGGCCGTCTGCCGTCTGCCGTCTGGCCGTCTGCCGTCTGTCCGTCTGTCCGTGCTCTAACTCCCGTAAATATGCTCGTATTGCTCTGCAATTTTTATATGTTATTGTCGTTATCTATAGCATGTTCCCTATTTCAACGGAAGTGTGTAGCACTTATAGTTTTTTTACAGGGACACTCAAAAGAATTCCGTTACATTGCGGTCTATGGGGAAAAATCATTTGCGGTTTATTTAAATAATGTTTCACTATTTTAAACGCATTGAAATTTATATATATCACTAAGGTGCATTAGACGACACTTAATATGGAATAGGGTGTGCATAGAACTTATAGTTACTTTACAGGGACAGTCAAAAGAATTCCGTTACATTACATCTATGGAGAAAAATCGTCTGCGGTTTATTTAAATAATGTTTCACTATTTTAAACGCATTGAAATTTATATATTTCACTAAGGTGCATTACAAGAGGCTTACAACAGAATATTGTGTGTATAGCAGTCATCGTTCATTTACAGGGACACACAAAAGAATTCTCAACTGTCTGTTAACAATAATTCCTGGAAGTGCGTTTTAAGTTACTGAACACGATTTTAATTTTAACTCGCTTTTTGTCTATTACGTGATGTGTATAAATTCTGTAGATCCTATACAGGGAAGCACAAAATTTCGCGGACAAATTTCCGTTTAGTGACAGAAACTCCAGACGGAGTTTTAAACTGTGCTACGCGTTTCCTAACTGAACTAAAATTTAGCATCCTATGTAGTATATATACAGATCTATAGATCCTATACAGGACTGAATAAAAGTATTCGGATATTTTTCTGAATATTGTATATGTTGGAAATTCCTGAAATTATGTTTTTAAATATATTATGCGTTTTCCAAATTGTTTACTTAGATGTCATCTTTTAGCTTATTAAACGTATGATTTGTAAAAATATTTTGGAAGCGTTGGAAAGTGTTACATAATCTATGCTTGACGCATGATTTTTCGTTCTTGTTTAAATTTTATTGTGTCGCCAAACAGCGATAAATTGCCCAAAACACGAAATTTTCACAATTTTTTAACGAACGTTATATCGAGGACCCGCAGCAATTTTTTTTAATAAACATATATATCTTCATATGAAGAATAATCTGTAATTTTTTTCATATTTTTCTGAGTATGCGTTTATGGAGACCTTCCTTGTTATCAATAACATAGATAAAATAACTGAGATAAAATAATATGCCATAATTATTATTAAAAACATTTGCATCTGGTACGTACACAAAGTTGTCTTTTTCTTGTTATTCGAAACCTTTGTGACTCCAAAACTGCCTCAATTAGCCTAATTTTATAACGTAATCGAACTTTAATGCTTTTATCTTTGTTTCTGCGTTAGGCAATGCTTAAATCTTATTATCTTTCAATATAAAAACTTGTTTTGGATTAACGTTTGCAAATTGAGCTTAAGCAACTTTTTTTTTTCTTTTTTTCTTTTTTTCTTTTTCTTTTTTTTTCTTTCTTTTTTTTTTTTTTTTTTATAAAGCACATGTTAAAACAGAAATAGCGATGGCTCTTGTTTACGTTTTCATATTTGGGTCAGGAAGAGCTTTAACATATTTTCTAAAATACATTTATCTGAAATAGAACTATTTTACTTTTACTAAGTAATCCCCTTTAAACAAAACGTTCATAATCTTTAATATTTTTGATAAATTTAGTAATATTTTAAAACTAGATAATCATTGTGAGAAATAATTCGTATATAATTAAATTTTAAAAACTTTCGTAAATCATATTTATAAAATATCTAATATTTTCATTTCGGTTTTCATAATTATATATGTATTAAAACTAATAAAACATATCTTTTGATTACAGTTTGCATATAATGCTTCAGATTTTTTTTTTCATAATAGAGCATTAATTATTCTGGATTACATTTCTATAGTCATAAGATCTTTTATAAGCTTTAAAAATAAATTTATCCAATATAGAATTGTTACATGTTTTACGAATTATTAGTTTGATAGTATTATTACATCTAAAGTCAATGTGCCTAAATGGGACACAGTCCTTATACCTAAAATCCAAGAATTGTACATAAATGTGACACAATCAAATATCCACATTTCAGGGACAAAACACGAAACAAGTTATTGCATTAAAGCGGTTCTTCTAGGAGAATTTCGCATTGCAGTACTCTCTTAAAACGAAAGAGTGGATTTGGCTTCTCAGAAAAGATCTGTAATTTATTGGATCGTGAATGAGTTGATTTTTAAACGTTTCACTCATCTTGATTTGAATTTTTATTTTCTAATGCACTCCAGAAGAGCTAATACTAAACAACTCATCTCGATAAAAAAAAAGCAATCATTGGAGAGCGGAAATGCCAATGCGGCTGACGTGACCATTCGCTGAGCAGACGACAGGCGTGTGACGTCATCGAGTGGAGGCAAGCATTTCGCCTTCGGGTTCGGGACAACTGACCTCCGTTTGGTGTGTGTAGTACGCGGCTACAGCACGTTGTTGACCGTTGAAGTATTATTCGCGTTGTTCAAAGAGGCAATTTTCAAGAAGGAATACTTGAAAAGGTAAGAATTTCTGCTGTTTTAAATACTCTAATCATGTTTTCTATAATGATTCTGTTTTATATTTATTGTTATTTCATATATGACGTGATATTTTTCAGTTTATATCAATATTTTTAACAAATATGTCTAAACCCTAACATTTAGAACTATTTACACGAACGAACATTTAGAGATCTTTTGAGTTGGAAGGATAAATATTAAAATATGCTCTAAAATATAATTATACAAATCCTTTGCCTCTCATTTTAAGTTTTTTAATGTTGTTTCAATAAATAGGATTTATAAATAGCATTTAGTAGCAATTTAATCTTTTAAAGAAAATATCTCGGCGGTACTGTGCGTTTGTTTATATATATATATTTTTAATGATGTTTCAGAACTCTAACTTTCATAGTACTATAAATTGAAAATTGACTTGTCTGACTTTAAAAATATTGTTTTAAAGTAAACAAATTATATTTCTTATTTTATTCTCAGTCTGAAGAAATTTTTCCTGGATATTTTTATTGACCTGCCTTGTTTTTCGAATGCGCATACATAAGTTTTAGTCATTTTATGTTGCTGAGAGTTGGATTATTTGAAATGTATCTCAAATATGTAAGAAAAGCTTTAGAATATCTATTTCATGTTGACGAAAACTTTTGGAAAGTAGCTTTATTAGTATATATACTGTTTTTCTAATATTTTAAAATAAATATACTTGATTTGTGAAGCTGTATAAATCCCATATTTTTTTTTATCATATGTTGTTAAAAATAAGGTAAATATCTCCATTCCCGTATATTCACTGTGTGAATATTCCTAAATAGTATTAGGATTAAAACATTTAATGATAATATTGATATAAACTGAAAAATATCATGCAATATATCTAATAATATTGCATAGAAAACATAATCATTATATATATTAAAAAAACCCATGATTAAAGTATTTAAAACAGCATAAATTCTTATCTATTCAAGTATTCCTTTAAAATTCTCGTTTTGGATCAAGGGGGTGGGGGGTATATATTTCAAGCAGCTCAAAAACAACAACAAAATAAATAAATATAAAATGACACTTTTCACGTAATTGTTGAATGTACACATATATGTATACATTCAACATGCAACTTTTTTTTTTTTTTTTTTTTTTTTTTTTTAATATTTGTATCTGTTTATGAAATTTATTATTTTACAATAAAACATCTTTACCTTGAATTTCAATTCCCCTTCCCGTCCTTTCTAGAAAAGAACTTGTATTTCGGAAGCTATAAATAATAAAATATATCAGAGGTATAAATAATAAAATATAATTTTTATAGAGTATGAAATAAGGTAGTTATTTATCATTATTTTTATTTGAAAACGTGGCAAGAATTCTGTGTTATTTTGAATTTCGTTGATAAAAATAAATCAAAGGTTACTGAATTTAATTTTAAATGGCTTGATTTTATTTAGTCAGTTGATTAGAAATCCCTCAAGTTTTTGTAATTTTTAAGTGAGTTGACTCCTCTCAAGAATGAGTTTATTAGAAATCACCCAAGGGGTTTTGGATTAACTCTTAAATGAGTTGATTTCATTCATGTATGAATTGGTTACCAATCGCTCAAGAATTACTGGATTAAATCTGAAATGACCTCATTTCACTCAAGTTTGAATTGATTATAAATCACTCAAGTGCTACTGGATTTAGTCTTAAAGGACTTCATTCCACTCAAGTATGAGTTAGTTATAAATCACTCAAGTGCTACTGGATTTAACCTTCATTGATTTGATTTCACTCAAGTATGAGTAAAATAGAGATCACTCAATCATGAGTTGCTTAAAAACAACTCGTTCACTCGAGTTGTTTCAACTCTTCATGAGAAGCTGACTTTCAAATCGTGAGATGAGTGGATTTCGGCTCATCTTGAGTTATTTTGGCTCTTTCGTTTTAAGAGAGTATACAGCGTTAATTATTAAACTCCAACAACAGTTTCTAAATGTGGCGAATAATCCAGAAATCGTGATACAATCTTGGAATGTTAAATAAACCCCATCGATGTCCCGGCATTTAAGGTCTATTTTATCTACCGGAAGTGAAAGCGCTAAAAGGCGAAACGTTTTGAACTATACAGATTTGCTCTCAAAATTTTATCGCATTTTGGTGTCTGATTTTTTGATTGACCTATTAGCGATGAATTAGAATCTTCAAACGCGGAGAGGTTTTCAGTAAATGTGCTAAGGTAAGTTTATGTGGTAGTTCCATGTATGAAATTAAAATGATTCTTAAAAGCAGAAATTGTGTCTAATTGAACTTTGTCGAATTGATTTATTTAGAAATTTCGGCATAGTGTTTCATTAGTTTTTTTTTTCCTTTGGCTAAGTACGTTTTTACGTTTTTCAAATGATCAAAATAAGAAAATTTATGCTTAAATAGAAATTTATTCAAAAATGTGACGTAATAATAGCGTGTATTAAAGAAATTTAATCAATGTGTAAAGAAACCATCCTTACAGAAATCATAGAAACATTTGGCCATGTTGCAGCGTGAGAAAGAATTCCTTCTAAGTGGTCCAAGTGATGGTTTCCCATGGCGGGTAATCATTTATAATCAAAATCTGCTGAGAAGATCTTTCATAACCAATCTTCCGTTAAAAAGGTTTTGGACAGATTAAAGTCGCCGAACTCAACGTGTCAGGTAGTACCTTCTAGAAGCATGGTGTCGTCAGTATAGATAGTGGAACTCTCTCAAAATGACGGAGTCTAATTTTCCCCTTTTCTCCAACCAATGATGATAGAGTTTGAGAATGATATAATTTTCTCACCTTCAGATAGGACGGATTAAGTACCTCCTATATTGAATCACGAGAAGTGAATTAAGGCATCGAGAGGATTCATTGAGAGAGAAGTCCTGGAAAGGAGTAGCAGCTCAGTTTAAGAGCTGGGTTTATTTTCTGGATGAATTCTGGAATGAAGTATTAGCTCGGTAAATAGCTAAGGCAGAATTCTGGAATTATAACCCTTGGGGGTATATCCTATACAAAAGGCTTACATGGCTGAAAAAAGCTCTCAAGCATTCTAAATCAACAAAAGACTGGATGCGTGTGCGAGTAAAACAACAAGAAATAAACAATCTCGAAACTTGGTGATAATCTATGATAAACTTTAGTTATCATCAACAAAACGGTGAACTTCTAAGTAAGCGAGTTTTACTTCGAATATTATCCCACAATATGGAGAATTTGTGACAAAACCTAATGACTGGGTTATATTGATATATATCTAAGATCTACATAATTTCCTTGAACAGTCAATATTAGTCTGTGAACTCACTAGATATTTAAGTTATAATTTCATTTATACAATGAAAACTGACTTTATTCTTAATACAGTTTTTTTTTTTTTTTAAATGAAGGCGATTGCATGTCACTCGCTACCCATCACACTATGATGGATATGTAATCGTTTATAAATGGATCAAGTTTTGAATCCAATGGGAAGAAGGCAATGCAAAAATGCTCTTTTTGAATTTTTCTAGAAACATGGGGGTCAAGGTAAAGGGTCAGAATTATTGTCTTTAGTTATATTTCATTACATTTTTTTAAACACATTTTTATTATGGTATAAACATGGATTATTCAATACAATTCCATTACGATTTTTACTCTTTTCTCCGATGTAATTTCTAGCTAACATAATACTTAAGAGAGCTTGTAAAAAAGGTCCTAGAGATTAAACAACCTGTGGAGGATGTTAAAATTAGTCAACTTACATCGTAGCAGGCCCATAAGGAATCAAATATCCCTTACTGTAAGCAGTGCTGCAGTTGGAAAAAAATATTTGTGGGAACTCACTTTTCATAGAGTAGATGTTGATGCTATCGGATTTTTGCTAAGCCTAAAGCCAATTTAAAACATTTAGCCAAAAGTCGACTTTTTTTAATTAGCAGTTATAATTATTGTATTATAGTTTTTATAATATTGTATTTGTATAGCGTTTATCTAAAAGCAATATTTAATTAAACTCATAGTAACACTTTCCATTATGAATGAAAATTTAATTGAAATAACAGCAATAAATCCATATATAACTTATTTGCACATCTATCCTAGAAGTTTCTATAAAGGACGATAATGAGAGGTGTTTTCTGTGCTCTCTAATTTACGACAAACTGTCTCGTCTGATAATCTTCTTCCTGATCGCAACCAAGATTCCACATATAGTTCAGGACAAAATTCTTTTGAGGGAAGTCCTGCACGGCTTATGAATATTAAGTAAACTGGCTCTTTCAATAAGGAGGAAATTTTTCGGATAGGTCATGATGTTATTCATACCACTGAATGAACTTTCGCATTCAGACATTGGAATGGGTATAGTTTTCACAGTCTGGAGGGGAAAAAAAGGCTTGTGCTCGTACGCGGTATTTTTTATTTTTTTTACAGTAATACACCAAATATCTCTGGAAACGGCGTTCCCACGCGTTCCTACCCAACTACAGCACTGCGACTTACTCAAAAGAAATGGAATTCACTGGTTCATCTGGTAAAATGTTAATTGAAGAGTGTAATGCTGATATTAAGTTTAGAAGCTATGCAATTGATTTGTTATATGGCGGAATTTTCCAAAGTATTTTTGCATACTATTAAAATGGATACACATGTCTATATACGTGGATACTATGTCGTACACAATTGTAGTGAGTGGTTCCAAAATTTCGAAAAAGATCAGAATGATCTGACAAGGTATTTTATGAACTAAATCAAATTAGATATGCCTGACAATTTTCTGCGTTTTTTCTTGTTTTTTTCTTTCAACTCAATTAAAGCCTCAAATTTTATAAAATAAAAATACTTAATAAATAAGCATGTATATAGAAGAGATATTTCATTAAGTAATTATTATGTTTATTTAACTTGAAAAAAAGGGAAGGTTGTCTGCTCTGACATTACCACAATTGTTAATTTGTACAAGAACAACTACAGCATTACAGGAATTCCTAAGTATAAAAAAAATTAGTTTATGTAATAGTTGTGTAGAACATACATTTATAAACATTGTTTTGGTAAAATGAATGTTGTATTGGTCATACATTTGTTACTTCCTGTTTATTCATTTTCAAATTTAAAAGTGTTTAAAGTTTGAATGTTAAATGATTTATTATGTAATTATAATGCAGTATGAAATATTTATAAAACTCTGACAGGAGTTAATTTAATGAAATTAAAATAAGCTGAAAACACATTGTTACATTTAGCACTCTAAATGTGGCTTAGATTTCAGATTATAATTAAATTTCTTCAAATTATACTAGTTTTGATTTAAAAGCATAATAATTAATCTTTTTTGGTTATATTTGCATTTTATCTATACTATTATATAAAGAGGAAACGGTGACTGACTGACTGACTGACTGACTCATCAACGCCCAGCCGAAACTACTAAAGTCAGGGTCACGAAATTTGGACTGTAGATTGCTGTTATGTCCTAGGCAAGCAATAAGAAGGGATTCTTGAAAATTCCTCCCTGAAGGGTGTTAAAGGGGGGTACGAATGTTTTAGGTCATTTCGCCATATGTCAGCAGCAGTTATAGGTAGGAGTGCGAAAATCAGGAAAACAAATCTACTAAAAAAATAATTAAACACCTATTTCAGCGATTTTCGAAATTCCCCCCAGAAGGGAGTTAAAGGGGGGTGGTCAAATGTTTTAGGTCATTTCGCCATATCTCAGCAGCAGTTATAGGTAGGGGTGCGAAAATCAGGAAAACAAATCTACTAAAAAAATAATTAAACACCTATTTCAGCGATTTTCGAAATTCCCCCCAGAAGGGAGTTAAAGGGGGGTGGTCGAATGTTTTAGGTCATTTCGCAATATCTCAGCAGCAGTTATAGGTAGGAGCGCAAAAATCAGAAAAAAAAATCTACTAAAAAAATGCTTAAACATGTATTTAAGCGATTTTAAAAATTCCCCTTCCGAAGGGGGTTAAAGGGAGTCGAATGTTTTAGGTCATTTTGCCTCTCAGCAGCAATTTTAGTTAAGAGCGCAAAATTCAGGAAAACAAATCTACTAAAAACATGATTAAACATGTATTTCAGTGATTTTGGATGTTACCGCCCCCCTCCCCCGATGGGGTTAAAGGGGGGTGGTCGAATCTTTAAGTCATTTCGCCATATCTTAGCAGCAGTTATAGATAGGAGCGCGAAAATCAAGAAAACAAATCTACTAAAAAATGATTAAACACCTATTTCAGCGATTTTAGAAATTCTCTCTAAAAGGGTGTTAAAAGAAAGGGGGGTGGTCGAATGTTTTAGATTATTTCGCCATATCTCAGCAGCAGTTATAGGTAGGAGCGCGAAAATCAGAAAAACAAATGTACTAAAAAAATTATTAAACACGTATTTCAACGATTTTAGAAATCCCCCCTTGAAAGTGGCTAAAGGGGATGGTCGAATGTTTCAGTTCATTTCGCCGTATCTCAGCATCAGTTTTATGTAGGAAAGCGAAATTAAGGAAAACAAATCTACTAAAAAAATTGGTTAAACACGTATTTTAGCGATTTTAGAAATTTCCCCCCTAAGGGGGTTACAAGGGGGTCGAATGTTTTAGATCATTTCGTCTTATCTCAGCAGCAGTTTTAGTTTGGAGCGTGAAAATCAGGAAAACAAATCTACTAAAAAATGAATAAAACACGTATTTCAGCAATTTTGGAAATTCCCCCCAGAAGGTGGTTAAAGGGGAGGGAGGGTCGAATTTTTTAGGTCATTTAGCCATATCTCAGCTTTTATGTAGGAGGGCGAAATTAATTAAAACAAATCTACTAAAAAATTGGTTAAACACGTATTTCGGCGATTTTGGAAACTCCACCCAAAAGTTGGTTAAAGGGGTATTCAAAAGTTGTGGGTCATTTCGCCATATCTCAGCGTCAGATTTAGGTAGGAGCGTGAAATCCAAGAAAACACATTCTACATAAACACATATAGTTGTATGTACATCCATGGGCCGTGTATTATTTATTAGTTACAATCTGTACATAAACAGAAAAAAAATTTTATCACATTTTTACAAGTTTTTAATTTTCAAAATTTCTAAGTACTGCAATTTTGTCTCACTCGCAATTTTATCCAATTTAGAACAACTTTTTAAAAGTACCTACACTTCTCTTCCCTACATTGTGGTCAACACATTGTCTACCCGTGCAAAGCCGGGACGGGCCGCTAGTATTTAATATAAGGAGAAATGTACCCTACATGTGAGAAACATATGAGAAATTGCATCGCATTTAGGCACAATTATCTTAATCCTTCAAAAAAAAAAAAAAAAAAAAAAAAAAAAAAAACCTTTTATAATCTTGTTTACTTTTGTTACATTTTTAAAAGATTTTGAAACAGAATTTACGTTAAGCAATAATTCATAAACGCAAAAATGTTATTAAATATTCAAAGTTTTTTTTTCCCATAGACATTTTTATGAACTAGTTGATAGAAAATCCAACAATTTTATTCCAGTTTTCGAAATTGTATGCGTATTAAAAACTAATGGAAACATTTGATTAGAATGCATCGTTTCTTCGCCGTTATTGATTAAATCTACTTCGTTGCTGTAATATGGAAGAAGAAACAAAACGTTTAATGAACTGAATAGAACGTTCAATGAACTGAACAAAACAGGAAAAATCCGGAATACGTTGAATTGTCGAGAATCGTGAGTAAGTTTGTAATAAATGGATGAACAAATTAAACGTAGGAAACTGGATACAATTCGTCTAAGCAATGTATTTCTTTTAAGACAAGTCGTATGATTAAAGAAAAAAAATGAAAAAGTAAATAAACCTTTATGATGTCAAAAAAAAAAAAAAAAAAAAAATTCTAATATTTAATCATTGGCATAATTATTGCGATAGGCATAAAAAATACATGGTGGTTCAAAAAAGACTGGACATTATTTAAGTGAGGGAAGTTCACGCTGCAAGAAGCAAGTATAATGTAAGAAACTATGGTTTAAAATAGGTGGATTTAACTTTGTGCCGTTATATTAAAAATAAATTAACAACGTAAAATAGCACAAATAAAAATATATAAAATGGCAAACAGCTGTTTCGTAGCCACTAAAGCTCCATCATTAGTGCCAAATTCAAAAGATTAAAACCGAATAAAATGATTAAGCCATGTAAATATGCTTGCGTCTCTCGCACGCGCCTAAGATTGAATGGCCATTCCTCTCTCTCTCAAAAAAAAAGTGGAAGAATGGATGCTTATTCCTGGAAGGGGGAATAAAAATAGAATTAAGAAACTTTTGAAGGAGTTTTTCCTAGAGATAGGGTTGTGTGCAGTGAATTCCAATAGGCGAGCTATTCTTTCTACACCCCTCTTGATTCTTCTTAATTCAATTTCCTGTGTTATTCACCCTTCAAAAAAAGTTGAGGCATGCGCAGTAAGGTAGAATTTTTCCTGAAAAATTAAGACTTTGGCTTCTCGCTTTAATATATTAGATGATGAAAGATTGTTATATTAGATTACAATGCTAAGATAAAATTTAAAATATGAAAAATCTATTTTCACTCTCCTAAATAATTAATTAATAAAATATATCATGAAAATATATTTTGTTGATATTTGTCTCGTGCATTGTTCTTTTGGTGTCCCCCCTATTTCGTGCCCAGCAGTATCAACTAACATATTTTAATTCATTTTGACACTATATCTTTGCTGATGTTTATACACATTGCTTATTTTGTTTTGAGTGGCAAATCAAAAAAGTTATGCACATGACCTTCCTTGCATATTAATTCGGTATTTTGATTTGGTACTCGGAACAGCAAAAGCAATAAAAATAAAACGAGTATGACTTTAATTAGATAAGAAATAACTCACAAAACACTAAATCTATCAATTTTTTCCATATTATTTTAAAATAAATTTAATATTATTTTTTTCACTATTATATTTCAAATATGTTTTATAATTAAAGTAATTTATAGCGATATAATATCTTTTGTCACTTTAAAATTTTGGAAAAGTTTTTCAAGAATCATATATAAAACGAGTAATTCTATCGCGATCGATTTTATGCTACCGCGCATGCGCGGCAGCGTATTATTGTTTATTTTACTGTTTATTACTGTTCATTTTACGGTATAATACTGGCAGCTGGGATGCCAGTATTATACTGTAAAATCAACTTTTTTTTTTTTTTTTCTGCAGTGAGGTATGTTTTGAATCAATCATTGATTGCATATATATTAATTTCTTTAGTTAATAAGGATTTCCTGACAAGATTCATTTAATATTTTAAGGAAAAACTATCTTCCCTGAAACAGATATCCTGCTTTATCCAAGGAGATATCTGCTTGGTAATTGGGCATGGAGCTATCAGATTTGATGGATCCTCATAAGCAAGGGTGGTAATAACTTTGAGGCTGTCATAGAACAGAGGATTAATGCTTGTTCACCGAATGAAAATCGAGCTTATGTCAGTCAGATAGATGGATTGATTGAGGAGAAGTTGATTTGTTCAGGTTGTACTACCTTCAACAGATGATAGATGCTGAAAGACAAGCAAGAAAAACTTTTTACAAGACGGTATCTAACTTCTTTTGACAAATGAAAACTTTTTATTTTATCTATATCTCTCATATAGTAACTAAATAATGTTAGTGATTTTTTTTTTTTTTTTTTTTTTGGCATTTCACTTTCATTTTTATTTTAGAGTGTTCACTAATAGTTGTAAACAAGGCGTGCGTGCAATAAATTTCGTTAACACATAATAGGTGCAAAAAAAGGCAATTCAAAAAAATTTCTAGAAGACACTATTGAATATCTTTTAACAAATGATATGTCTATTTTTATCTATAACTTAGATAGTAATCAAACAATATTAGTGAAATATTTGCTGAGATGATTTCATTGTATTTTCGTTTTGATTTTAATTAATTCAATAATATTGTCAAACAAAAAGTGCAAAAAAAAAACTCATAGCTGCATGAAAAGTAAGTACACTAAAAAAAAAAACATTTTTTAATCGAGGAATCTATAATATAATCCCAAACGAAAATGAACAATAATCTCTTGCGATTTACCAACGATTGCGAAAAGCATTCTTTATTTTTAGAAACCTTAGAAACCAATATATTTTCGAGATTTAAAGAACCATTTATAAAAACAAAGTTTCTTCTGCTACCACTGATTTTCGGAAACGTTTCCGAGTAACTTTCAGAGTGCATTCATTACTTTTCTGAAACCCGGAATATAAGTTTTTCGGATGCTATTCATTCTGAGGTAAACAGTTTCATTTTCAAAAAGCATGTTTTGCAGACAAACATGATAAACTAACAGCATTAATATTAACATTAAAATTAATATTATTTTGTTACTTTTACATGATGTATAAATTCAGTTACGCAGCTGAAACTGTTTAATTGAAAATGGATAGCACCCCAAGAACTTATATTCCGGGTTGAGAAAACTTATTAAAACACTATAAAAACTACTCGGGTACGTTTCCGAAACTCAGAGGCAGCAAAAGAAACTTTGTTTTTATAAATGTTTTCTATACAGCTCGAAAATATATTGGTTTCTGAGGTTTCTTAAGAGCCCACACTAGTCACGCGAAGAAACGCTCACGCTAATGTTAAGTCTACACTGCAAAAAATAATTGTTGATTTTACAGTATAAAACTGGCACCCCAACTGCCAGTATTATACCGTAAAATTAACAGTATTAAACAGTAAAATAAGCAGTAATACGCTGCCGTGCAAGCAGTAATACGCTACCGCGCGTAATACTGCTTATTTTACTGTTTAATACTGTTAATTTTACGGTATAATACTGGCAGTTGGGGTGCCAGTTTTATACTGTAAAATCAACAATTATTTTTTGCAGTGTATGGGAAGGTTATCGCGCGATTTCTCGCTCGCATTTTAATATTTTTAAATGATGTTTTTTGCATAGGATAGCTGGGGTCGATCTCTAACGTTGTTAGTTGTTACTTTTCCGATTTTGGGTCCAGTTTTTTTTATATAAGGTTTCTTTCATTTTCAGAACCGGTTCAAACCGGTTCCAAAATTTAAAATGTTCGCTTATAAAAAAAAAACTGTAACCAAAACCAAAAAAGTAAACACTAACAACGTTAGAGATCGCCCCCAGCTATGCTATGCAAAAAAAAATCATTTAAAAATATTAAAATGTGAGCGAGAAAACTGATTAATACAATTAAAAAAACAAAAACTACTCGGAAATGTTTCCGAAAATCAGTTTCAGTAAAAGAAACTTTGTTTTTAAAAATGCTGTTCTAAATCTGGAAGACATATGGGTTTCGGAAGTTTCTAAAGATAAAGAATGCTTTTGAGAAATCGTGGGTAAAACGGAAGAGCTTATTGTATAATTCCGTACATTGTTACACTGCAAAAAAAAAAAAAAAAAAAAAAAAATGTTGATTTTACAGTATAATACTGGCATCCCAGCCGCCAGTATTATACGGTAAAATTAACAGTAATAAATAGTAAAATAAGCAGTGATGCACTACCGCGCATGCGCTGCAGTGTATTACTGCTTATTTTACTGTTTATTACTGTTAATATTACGGTATAATAATGGCAGCTGAGATGGCAGTATTGTACTGTAAAATCAACTGTAAAAACGTTTTGATTTTATTTGCAAAAATGAAAGTTGATAATTCTTTTTAACAGATTATACACGTTTTAAAGCCAAATAATAAACACTTTATAGAAAATGCTATGCAACTTCTGCGACAAATGAAGAATCTTTATTTTATCTATAATTCGGATAGTAATTAAACAATAACAGTGAAATATTTGTTGAATTGAGACATTTAAAAGCAGAGTGATGGGCAGATTTTTTATATAATTAAAAATGGCCCCAAGTGGGGGGAGGAGGGGGTTTTAGAAGAAAAAAATTCATAACTTCGTCAATTCACAAGATATCAAATCCGCTTAAATAAAATTTTTATATTGACATGTTTTTTATAGGCCCAAGTTTTTTACTAACCCTTATAGCAAAAATAAAATTAAAAACAAAAAAATCCCTGCCGACTCCGCCTACACACGCAGTTATATTTCGAAATGGTCCCAACTGCCGCATCATGGCATAAAGGTAATTTCTTCTGCAATTCCCAACAAACACGTGTCCCACTCTATACCTGTGCCTGTTGGCCGAGTCGTCAGGGTTTTTTTTTCTATAGAGGCTTTGGCAAGATAGAGAAAATGATCTTGGCGAGAAAAGGAAATTTTTCACACGTACATCTGGCAACATATTCATTGCTCCATATATACATGTGTTTTTCAATATTTATACATTTTATTTAATATGTACATAAATCATTTATCTGTTATTATTTAAAAACTGAAGTCATTTATCTGTTATTATTTAAAAACTGAAGTCATTTATCTAATAAGTGTAATCAGAAGCAATTTTTTAAATAGATATATAAACAAGCATAAGAATTCACCAGTTTTGTTTTCGTAGTTGTTCATATCATTTGGCAACAAATCTGACTTTCTTAAGCCCGAATTTCGCCGTTTTTTTTTTAAAGTACTAAGGCCCCTATAACAAAGAAGTACCAAAATTCCAAAGAAGTACCAGTATTCTGGTGCTACTTACAGGCAAAGTTTAAGAAAATATTACTTATACCAATATTCCTATGTCTATATCTAGATTCCTATTAATATATCTAGATATCCTCCATTCATTTAACTCATTTTTCAAAATTAGTGACTCTCAACACTCGACCTCCCAATTCCTCAATTATTACTATTGCAAGACATCATTTTAGTTTCAATCTCTACAATATTATGAAACATGTCAATTGAATTTTAACATAGCCATGCTTAATTTTCTTTCCTTCCTCTTAAATAATTATTTTCACTTTGAAACTATTATGAAGCATTATTTTTAATTATATAAGAAATGTGTAAATTGGAAATAATTTCTAAAAATTATCAGAACGTGCATTTCTCGGTTATTCAATTAGAATTATGATTTAAATTGCAATTTTTGTGAAAACATTCTAAATATTTAGACTTTCTGATGCATTTTTTTTCGTACTATTAGTCAAATTTATTGTAAATGCTTTGAGTCATAGGGAACAATCATATTTTGTTTGGAGAATGTATAATATTTTCAGCATATTGTTGCCACAGTGAAATATCGATAAAATCAAAATTTATGTTTTCCCTTTTCTTAAAAAAACAGAGCCATAAATAACATGGTCTTGAAGTCTAGTTTTATTTCCGTTAAAATCTTCAAAACCATAAAAGTATAAGTTACTTACCTCATTCGTTTTTAATTTGATGGTATGAGAACATGGATATTAAACATAGAGAAAGTTCTTCCAAGTATAACTTTTAGAACCCAGGGGCCGTAAATGAATTTTAGTTCCGTAACCTGTTAAATAATCTAATTTGACGTAAATGGATTTTAACAAGATGAAGAGCAATATTTGTAAAATTTTATAATTGAAAATATAGCTTTAAAACTAACGATTTAGGAATTAGGTTTGGTCAACGGTAAGAAGCGGCACCATGTATATAATTGACAATTACGATATTGTCAATTATTGTTCACATAAAAAAGTCTAGATATTCTCTTTAAATAAACGCTAAATTATGAATCCATATTTTTGAAATATAACAGGTGTAAACAAGTAAATTTGTAGTAACATATTATAAAATTTGTCATTACGTCCATTGTCAAAATAAATTGTATGAATTAATCGATTAAACGACAAATATATTAATACATTAATACAGACAAATTTAGGGTTCTTTGAATCTTCTACACTCGTATAAGAGATTTTGAACTGGATATAGTTTCATTTCTTTTATCATTAAATTATGAAATTACTTCGATCATTTAGAAAAACCTTTTTTTAACATGTGTTGTTACATTTTAATTTCCTCATTATAAAAGAAAAAGAAAAAGACGAAGAACTCTAAATCCTAGACAAGAAACACTGTGAAAGTAAGTACATATAAAAGATTTAAATAAGAAAGTAGAAACATTTATATAAGTAAATATGTGATAATTTTTTAAACATTTCATACCGTCATTTATCATAATAAATGTCATGATTTAATATATCAAACGACAAATACATTATTGCGTTAATACACATTAATTTAAGGTTCTTTTAATTGCTTACACAAAAGGTAATTCTGAATTTCATATATTATTTTTTTTATTTATCATTAAGCCATGCAATTGTTTCGAACGCTTAGAAAACATTTTATTTTCCTCATTCTAAAAAAAAGAAAGAAAAGAAAAAAAGAGAGAGAGAGATAAAAAACTCTGAATTTCCAGAACAAAAAGACTTGGATAATAGGTGAATATAATATATGGGAATAAGAAAATATAACAGATTTAAATAAGTAAATATGTGGTAACATTTAAATTATTTTTTAACATTATTTATCAGAATAAATTTCATGAATTAATCCTTTACTGCCTTAATAACACATTAAATTTAAGGTATTTTATCTTATACACTTGTGTAACAGATTCTAAACAGGATATCATTTCTTTTGTCTTATCGTTAAGCTATGTAATATTTTCAAGAATTTAGAAAAATTCTTTTTAACAAACGGTGTTACATTTTACTTCATCATTCTAAAATAAAGAGACAGAAAAAACCGGAAAGTAGGTATATAATAGATTTAAGTAAACAAATATATATATAAAATATATTATATAAGATTTAAGTAAATAAATATGAGGCATATAAAAGATTTCATAACGCCATTTATCAGAATAAATTTCATGATTATTATGTATTAATATAGTAAACTAGGAACATATTACTAAGTTAATACACATTAAATTTAAATTCTTTATCTCTTACACTTGTGTAATTCGGAATTGAATATCATTTCCTTTTTTTTTTTTTTTTTTTTTTTTTTTTTTTTTTTTTTGTCATCCAATTATTTCGAACATATCTCTTTTAACAAACGTGTTACATTTTACTGTCTTCATTCTAAAAGAAAAGAATGGGAAAACATAGAATCACAGATGAGAAAGACTTTGCTAGTAGGTGTATATAATAGATTTAAATTAGAAAATATAACACATTTCAGTAATTAAATCTGTGGTAACATTTAAAACATTCTATTTCGTAATTTATGAGAATAAATTTAATAAACTAATGCCTTTAACCACAAATGTATTACTACATTAATACACATTAAATTTAAGGTATTTTTATTTTATCTCCTACAGTCGTGTAACAGATTCTGAATTGGATATCATTTCCTTTTTTTAAACCAATAAGCCATGCAATTATTTCGAGCATTTAGAAACCCTTGAACAAACGTTGTTACATTTTACTTTCCTCATTCTAAAAGAATGAAAAAAAGGAAGAAAAACCAAGAATCCCAGAACAGAAGAACTTAGAATGTAGGTGTGCAATTCCTGCCGCAGCGCCCCCGCTCCGGGTTAAGGACAATCCAGGGTCAGAGATGGAACTGGCCTGGATTTCATCGATTTTTATTCCTGGATATCCCCTTCTTCCATCCCCCGACATCAGCAGACGATCGCTAGACGGAGCAAAGGGGTCTGGCGATGCAAAAGTTAAAATAGCTAGTTGCCTTGGCGTTCGATTTAAGAGAAATAGTTATATACCTGGAGAATTTGGAGAGAGGTTATTCCGGGAAGAGGAAGATGGAAGAGGTAGAGTTCATTCACATTTTGTAGCTGTGAATGAGAAATTGGACAATGAATGTGGGAAAAGTTTCGTTAATGTCATAGGTAAAAGCGCATTAAATATACGTGATAATTGTTATTAAGGAATAAAAATTTTGCGTAAAGTTGATTTGATAAATAATTAAGCCACATCAAAAACAATTATAAAAATAAATAAATAATAATGAAATAAACAAAAAAATCTTGGAATTTATGCTACATGCAGATGTATTCCAAATACTATATTGTAAATTTTGCAGCATCATAAAATAATTAAGCACAGAGACTAGTATGTACATCTTTATGCTCACTCACTCTCACACACATGTTATCAGTATACATGTTTTGTATACAAGGTGTAACAAGGAAGGTAGTCACAACTTTAAGAGATGATCATGTATTAAAGAAACATACTTTTGGGGAAACAGGAGTTTCAGTTCTCGTATTTAAAGTGCAAGGTATTTCACTCCAAGCCGAGCCGGCATTTTCGTTCATAACTAATAAATAACATCTTTATGCTCATCTCCCCCCCCCCCCCCCCCACACACACACACATATGTTATTCGTATGTATGTTTTGTATACAATGTGTAACAAGGAAGGTAGTCACAACTTTAAGAGATGATCATGCATAAAAGAAACATTTTGGTGGAAAACAAGTGTCGCAGTTCTCGTATTCAAAGTGCAGGGTATTTCACTGTAAGCCGGACCCGCACTTTTGTTCACAACTAATAAATAACCTATTCAAGTGGAATTTTGAACAGACAATCTTTGTTTTGTAGGAACTGTGCTGTCTGATATCAGAGAAAGTGCTCAAATGCACTGCAGTTCGGTCTGTGACACCGATGTACTATCAGCTAAGGTTCAGAAGCGTTTCTCTCAGAGCTGCTTTGACGCAGATATGGGCAATTTCCAGAAAGTCACGGGATGTCATCACATTTCACAGAAAGTAATGTAATTTTATTGCAAAAAACATTACAATATTTTTATTATCGTTAAGATTATGAATGAAATCCGAGTTTGTCTTCATGTGAATTTGTCTATATTTTTGACTAAAACTATGAGGCGTGAGATCTTAATTTTTTCTAAAAAAATATTTTGACGCATGTTATCATCCCTTAAATTTATAAGTACCTTTCCTATAATACCCTGTATATAAATATAAATTTCGATTAAAGAGAAATGGTTATATACGTGGAGAATTTGGAGAGAAGTTTTTCCGGAAAGAATAAGTGGGGAGGAAGAGTTCATTCACATTTTGTAACTGTGAATGAGAATTTGTACAATGGATGTGGGAAAATTTCTTGTCATAGGCAAATGTGCATTAAATATATGTGATGCTTATCTATCCTAATATATAAAATTAGAATATCTGACTGTGATTTTCATTGAAACAGCTATTTTTTAGTTCATTCGACTATTTACATGACGTACAGTTAAAAATAACATTAAAAAATGTTTTTGTCTGTCTGTTTGTCCGGAATAGGTTTAGAAACAGTTGCATAACAAACACTAAATTTATTAGGGGACATTTAGAGAATGTTTCCGGTTACTATCTGAAGTTTGTCGCATTTTTTATATCTAAAATTGTTTTTGAGAAAACAGGGAAAATCAATCAATCAACGAATTTTTCTATGCTCAAAGACTCGGGAATTAATTGATCAACTTTAAGGAATCGTATGGCGATTGGAAGGTCTAATTAAGATTTATTAATGATAATTCTGCATACAATCTGGAGTTTCTCACATTCCGATATCTAAAATAGTTTTTGAGAAGACAGGGGAAAACCGGGAGAATCAATCAATTAATCAGTCTTTTAATGATCAAAAACTCAAGAACTAATTGTTCAATTTTAAGAAATCTTACGGCGATTGAAAGGTCTAATTAAGATTTATAAAGGATAATAATTACATTTTTAGTTTATGAATTATACTATTTTAATTAGAAAACTGGAATAGTAAATATTTTCCCTAGAAAACTTGAAACATCTTATAAAATATAAATACCACACAACGGGTGGCTACGCAGCTAATTAAAGAATAAAAGTTTCATATAAAGTAACATTTGATCAAACAATTAAGGCACAAAGATAAGAAATATAAGAATAAATAAATAATAATAAAATAAATAGAAAATCCCGAAAAATATGCTAAATCTAAAATTATTCTAACTACTATTGCAAATCCTATGGAGTCATAAAATAATTAAACAAACACGTGAATACACTAGTGTATATCTATATTCACACACATATATTCTTTGTATACAAGGTTTAACAGAAAAGATAATCACAACTTTAAGAGCCTTACAATAGTAACGGGAAGACACTCGCAAACTAATGTTAAACCAATCGTAGTCGTTCTTTTCAAATTTCTCGTTCGCATTGTAATATTTTAAATGATTTTTTTTTTGTGTATAGGATATGTGAGGTCGATGATTAATTAAGATCCCCGATTAAGACCCGATATGTTGGTACATTTTATATTTTAAATGTAGTTTTTATTTATTTTTTTTTTTTTATTTTTTTTTTATTTATTTATTTTTTTTTTTTGACGGAACTTTTAACTTTGGAAAAAATTAGTTCTGAAAGTAAAATTGTCTTCAGAAAAAAAAAACGAACCAAAATCCAAAAAGTACGAACGTACCCGGTTAGACTTCGACATCAGATCCTAAAACATTATAATGCAAACGAGAAATTTTAAAAGAACGTTGCCATTGGTATAAGATTAGCTTGCGAGTGTCTGCCCATTACTAGCATACGCTCTTATGGGATAAAAATATACGTAGAGACAAACAATTTTTATTAAGAAACCACAGTCGTAAACCACTTATTAAAAATACAAGGTATATTACTCCACACCTAACCTGGATTTTTGTAGAAAACACTAAAAATAACGAAGCTATTTTTTAGTGAATTTCTTAACAGGTTATCTTTGTTTCATATGATATTTGATGACATAACAAGGAGTGTCCCATAATTCGATTTGTGACACCGTATGTGCTGTCAGCTAGGTTCATAATTACGCAACGTTTAGTTCAAATTATTAGACATAATTATGGAACGTTCAGTCGCAGAAGATGGTCAATTCCAGCATTTCTCGCGATGCCATCACATTTCACAGAAAGCAATATAATTTTGTTGAAAAAATCGTTCCAAAATTGTATTATATAAGGTGCGTCAGAAAAATGTATACATACACTGTTTTAACGGATCATAATTTTCTTTTTTTTTCTTTTTTTTCTAAGTGTAATTAATTGGAAATAGTGAGTGGACCAAAATAACTTTTGAAAAAAGAAAATTTATTTTAAAATAATATCGTAAGTATGACAAGTTGGAAATTGTACTTCAAACGTGACAAATGAGGTGCGTTCGTACTATAGCTAGTTATAATAAATATTCAGATCTTGATGATATTTAATTCTGTGAAATGAATTACATCGTCTGCAGATTAATTTCTGTAATAAAATAAGTATCTCGGTCGATTGACGATTAAACCTAGGACGCTCCTATAACAAGAAAGCACCGATTCTTTTTTTTTTTTTAATGCAAATTTCTTAATAAATATTTTTATTAATATCTTCTAAACTTTTGATTAAATTTTTATCAAATTTGAAATGTCTCGACAAAATTCTGCAAAGATAATATATCTTAAATTTCAAACCATTCGGTTGGGTAGTTTTTGCGTTGTTATATGCGGACAGACGGACGACCAGACGACGACAATAGGTACTACGTATTTATATAATTACAAACGCACCTAAAAATGTAGCAGAAGTACAAAAACAATATCGCAAGGGGTTTCAGTCAAATCCACCTATGCGACTTACAATTCATCGAATAAAAGATAAGTTTGAAACGAATGAATGTTCATAGACAACGTTCCGGAACCGCAATTGAGCAAGAATGCGCCCCAATTTCAAATGAAATGTTTGTTGAAGTTTGTGAATCAATAGCCCACTGTTATAAACAGACCAGAGCGGTATTGACCAGAGCGGTAATAATTTTGAACGTCTGCGGTAGGAGGAAAAGTTATACATTTTATGTAGATTCTTTCGCAATTTAAATATTAATTATATGTGAATAAAAACTGGAGTTATAATCATGCAAAGTGTGTATACCTTTTTCTGACGCAACATGTATTTTATTACATTCATAATTGTTTATATTATGAATGAAATCCTCGTTCGGCTTCGTCTGAGGCGCTCTCTATTTTTGATTCAGTATGAGGATTGCGATTCAGATTTCACTCTCCGAAAATATAGTCTTGACACTTATCAGACATTAAAGTTGTGGATACCTTTCCCGTTACACACATTAGGCGAGAAGGGGGCACATGTGAGCAGCATCCATTTTATCTAATTAACATGAGACAAAAATCGGTACTTTTCCAGTATAAGGGCCATGGCGGTACAGATAAAATGACTTTGGCGAGAGAAGGAAATTTGGCAACCTATTTTCTGGAAACTTATTCACTGTTTCATATACACAAGTAATATTTTCAATATTTAAGCAATTTATTTAATATAAATAAGCCATTTATCTATTTTATATACAAACAGGAGTAAATTGTATATAAAAACAACAATAATATACATATAAATAAAATGCTTGTATATATAAATACATATATAAACAAGCATAAAAGTTCATCAGGTTTGTTTTCTTACTTTTTTATACCGTTTGGCAATAAATATCTCTTTCTGAAGCTCGATTTGTGCCAAGCTTTCTAAAAACATATGAAAGTCACTATAGGGAAAAAATACTTAAAAATATTTTAAAATTTGTCTATAGTTGATATGAATTCTATCAACTATTGACAATTTAAAAAAGATTCTTATCTAATGTTAATTAGATGAAATGGAGATTGTTAATATGTGCCTCGTTTTCCCCTACATAAACATGTCCTAACTGCATAGAATATTTATAATCCAAATAAAATGTGGAATCTGGATGTAATTTTTATTTTTAAAACCATGTCTTTAAAAGTAATCCCCACAGCTAGTTGACTTACGTTTCAAATTAAAAGTAGTTACATACCTACGAGGATGGAGAAAGGTTATTCCGTGAAGAGGAATATGGAATGGATATTTCATTCACATTTGAAGCTGTGAAGAGAATTCGGGCAAAGGATGTGGAGAAACCTTCATTACTTGTCATAGAAAAATGCTACTAAGATACTTGTAATGCTTATTACAGAATGAAAATTTTGCATAACTGAAAGAAGGCTGTTCTCAAATCAAAACTAGCTACTTTCTAACACATTTTTAAATTCATTTTTATTCCCAAACATATAAAATTGACAGGTACTTTTATTGAGAAAACATATAATCGGTCTGTTTTTTTTTCCGTTTTACGTTAAAGGCAGAAGATTTCTCAGAAAACGCTGTCAAAATGTACGTTTTAAACCACATTTCAGTAAAATAATGAAGCACACGAATAAAAAGTTTCAAAAACGAAAAAAAGTTTCGGGATATATGTTTTGCCCGCAAGTCCGGCTGTCATTACAAATCCTGGAGTTTTTTAAAATAATTATAATATTCCTATATCTGTGGTTTTCAAAATATAGTATATTAGAAATTGAGATAAAATGGGGTAAAATCTAGATTTTTTCTTTTTTTTTCTAAAATCACAACTTTGAAAATAATCTAGAAATCTATTTTCGCTGTCTGTCGATTTCAAAGAAATTGTTATATGCCTGGAAGATTTGTAGAAAGATCTGTGAGAGGTGATTGTAGCAATATAGATTCCAGAAATTAATTTTTTATCATAAAATATTACATAATATACGTATAAAAATATTACGTAATATACTATAAAAATATTACGTAATATATTATCGTAAAATATTACGTAATTCATAAAAAATCCATATAAATAATAAAAATACAAAAAACTCATTTTCATAAGACATTAGAAAGGTGATGTTTTTTTCATCGTTTTTAAAAAAATCTTTGCCGGTACACTTATAATCAAAATTTCATAGTTTATTGAGGAATATACTTACTAATATTGTTTTTCATTCTTCACGGTAGAGAATGCTTCACTTTATTTGTATTCAAATGATAGTGTAAAGCTTCACAAAGATAAATGTTAAGACCGTAACATTTTCTGTACAAATGTCAAATATCTTAAATAGATATTACTATTCAAAATTTTCTTTAAAGGATCGTTTTTCCATTTGAAGAATTAAAGGATATACGAAGAAGTAGAGTTTCTGGAATATCTAAGAAAACAAATTGTCACAAAAAAGAAATTACTTCTAAATACCTACTCTTACATTTTTCGGCGAATAAGGGGGAATGATTTATTAATACCCCTTCTAACACAACAATGTTTTATCCTTCATTATGCATATTTAGAAAGATGATTCAATATATTTGCATAATTTGACACTACGTGATGCTGTTTTTTTATGAATTTAAATGTTTACGAAATGCTAACGGGATAATAAATTTTTTCTTCTTAAAATAAATGCATAATTTGATTATTTTGTTAAAAAAAAAAAGCCTCTGTAAGTCCCTACAGTTTCACTATGTAAATATCGAAAACATTCCCAAAAGGTATTTGTTCAAAATAAGTTACACAAAGACAGGAGAAAAGCTTGCTAAACTAATACAAAATTTTAAATTTTTTTTAATGCAGTAATTTTTTTAATTAGCTACTCATCTATTATTCATTAGTCTAGCCGAAAGATGAAAGGAGAAAAAACATACATTACTACTATTTTTATCCATGACTTTATTCGTACTTATTGCGATCGAAAGGTGTATTTTGAGTTTTTGATCTTTAAACTAAATTATTATAAAAATAATTGTTGAAAATTATTTATTTATTTATTTATTTTATTCGTTAATTAGAAAAGTTATATGAAAAAACAAAACAAATGTAACCTCATGATAATAATCAAACTTTTCTTTTACGCTCATAAGATATTTTTCCCACAGTTTTAAATTTCACTTGCAAATTTGATTTTCATGCTGAGCATTGACATTATTTGACATTGTTTATTAATGTTTTATAAGTTAACATCTCTGCCAACTAATTAGGCCTTACCAACACGACAACCATTATGCAAACTCTCATTCATAGTTTCAAAATGTGCTTGTTTTTATTTATAGAAGGTGTTCCTTCTTATCGTTGACCAATATCTAATTTCTAAACCGTTATTTTTAGAGGTACCTTTCCAATAGCAAAAATGTTTAAATGCTGTTCTTCATCATATGAAAATCCATTTACATCTGAACAGTTATTTTTAAAAAGTTACCAAAATTTTAATTTTTATACGGTCTTTAGGTCCTATATTTAGAAAAACTTTCTCCTTGCTCTAGAAAGTAAAACAGTAAACGTTCTATGTGTGTATTACAAAAACTCACCGATTTATGAAACTTAATTTCATTTTGAATTTTTAGTACTCTCTGGCACTGTAAACGAAATCTTCATTACGAAGTAATAAACTAGTACTTCGGTAGTTCATGTGTTGATGGGTTGACTTTATATTGCCAGCAATTCGAATACCTCTACAAGAGGTAGTGACATACTCACAGGGTGCATGCTCAGATTTAAATGTTTAGTCCAAACTATGGCTTTCCATGTATGCAGTTATATGCAAAACTACTAATACTGGCTTCATTGAGTACAGTGAGTAAAGAAACACTAGATTGGTGATAATGCCAGATTCACTGAATGTGTTTTTCTCCAAAATTCACTCGACCAATGAAATTTTACTGTCCATATGACACTATTGTAAAATATAAAGGTACTCTAGCACTAACACGAGTTCCCATCATTACATTTACCATTAAATGATTTAGCAGCGGAATTGCTGATAGGTATGATACCTGCTTATGATGTTTCGTAAGATTAATTGGTCGTTGTTTCATCCTTCAGTTTCTTTGTTCTATTCAAAAATTCATTTTATACTCCAGTTTACTTCTTTGGGATATCTCTTGGTTGCATAAACATATTGCAATAGATGTTATGGCTAGTATGCGTAGTTTTTGTACAAAGTAGTCTATAAAAACTCATTTTTCGTCCATAGTCACCACCACACCACGTTCTGCGACAAATTATTCCGCAGAAATCTCAAAAACAATGACAACATTGTCATTTGAATTTATCACTGATAATACGCTTTGTAAATAAATTTTGAACTCGATTACCAAACTTTTGAGTTCGGTATTCATTAAAGTTGATACAATCTGTATCACAGTTTAATGATTAACTTCTAAATGTTTTGCAAGTTGAATGGTTAATTATATGACATCCTCTTGCAACAGTGATTACGGCTGGTCCTTCGCGAATTCCTTTGGTCTGCTGAAACATGATTTACATACCAAACTTAAATCATACTTCTAAAACTTTCAAAATATTTTCTAGGCATTTCCACGCACTAATAACTGTATCGCCTCACGCCTGATATATAGAATCTTAAGGTTCAGTTCTCTCTTTTCTCCTTACTTAAACATGAAAAGCAAACGTCGTTACAAATGCTATCGACTAACTTGCTTGGTTGCACGAACTACCTGCTGCGGTTGCTTGCCAACTGGACTGTTAAAATGATGTACAGATCGGTGAAAAGATGATATTTTCACATACTTTATATTTTTATATCTTTAATTACATATTACATATTCTTAACAATTTTATTGGTATTTCTATGAAATGTCTTCAAATATACAGAAAAACTCACATTTTTTATATTATATCTTGAATTATCCAAAGTTCAAATGATCAATTATAAAGAAAATGAATTTACATAAATTTTTTCATGAAAATATACAATATAAAGCACATTAAAATTACAAAAAATATCTATGTTTAGTGGCATTATATTGTTTGAAAAAAGAATTGTATCGGATTCTGTATATGTAGTCAAACTTGTTTTTCTAGGATGATACAATATCTTAATGATTTTTGCTTTTTTAATACACTAAGACCTAATGAAATTTATTATTCAATAGTTTATTAAATTAAAAGTTCCTTGAAAAATAGAATACTTTTTTTATACGTATTTTTACGGTAACTATGATACAAGGTGGGTCAAAAGTCCTTGATACATCTGAAAATTCAATAAAAAAAAATCAAATAAGTAGCGTACGATAGTGCGGTTTCGACAAAAATTCTGCTCATGCTTGAAAGTTTTGTTTAAATCTGTTCTCAAATCCAAACTGGCTACTTTATGACATATTTTTAAATTCATTTTTGTTCGGAAATGCATGAAATTGGTAGGTGTTCTTATTCAGAAACTTAGAATAGAAAGACGTTTTCCTTTTTTTGTAAAGGTAGAAGATATTTCAGAAAATACTGTCAAAGTCAGTGTATTGATCCGAATTTTTGTCGCCGCAACACAAGAAAGCAGAAAAACGTGTCGTCACGTGACACCAATTGCTTATAATTCGGTAGTAAATTTATTTATCAAAATCGTTTCAATAGTCAGGCCGGCCTTTGCCTTTGCTTTTGCGCTTAAAAATAAGTCAGAAAATGTGTCGGAAAGTTTTGCGTTGTTGAACAGGTAATTTGAGAACTACCTTGAGTAAATAAAAAAAAGAAAAATAGGCAAAAATAATTGTCTATAGATGGTTTCAAAATAGAAAAAATCAAAAATTCATATTTCGTACAATCTACAACCATATTTCAACGAATAAAATTAGATTGTCTAGTGTTTGGATGTATTCCGAGGCAAAAGGCGCACACGTTAAAATATGCATTAGATGACACAAAATAAGTAGTCCATAATATAAATGTAAAGCTTTATCTTAGTATCTTGTAAACTATTTTATCTTAGATTACATAGAGTCGAATTCGTGCAGCACTATATATCGAATTATATTGTTACAGCACTTCTCGTGATTTTGTCACATTTTACCGAAAGGAAAGAAAATAAACTCTTGAAAATATCATTACAATATCTTCATTATTGATAAAGCTATGAACGAATATCTGGTTTAGTATTGAAGTGAGACATCTTGCAATTTTGACAGAAAAATCCTATTACGACTCTAATTTCATATACAAAAAATGTTTGTGTTGACATCGGTTTTCAGTCCTAAACGTTTGTACACTGTAAAAAAAAAACATTTTAAAGTAAAAAGTAGTTAGCTAGGACGCCAGTAACAAACTGTTTATTTTACAAAGAAAATCTGCAAACCCTTTATTTCACTGCAAAGTCTGTTAAAATTATAGAAAGTTCATAATAGATACAAATTTTATTTTGGAGGAAATCTATAAACTGTTTATTTTACGGGCAAAATCTGTTATAACAACAGGAAGTTCGTAATAAATAATTTTTTTTTTTCGTAAAATAAATAGTTTTTTTACTGCCGTTCTGGGGGTCTTTTTCTGTAAAATCAACTGATTTTTTGTATTGTGTACGGGAAACCAGGTCATTTATATCCCTTGTTTGTCCCTTGAAGATAATTCGTAGATGATACTTTACAAAATAAATCTAGCAGTAGGAAAATTGTGAAAGATTTTCCGAAACATTCCACCTAAATATTTTTTCAGAACGTGTAACATTAAATTATATTTTAAATATTGACGTCCTGTCTGACATTTTTTTTTTCTATAAAATAAACAGATTTTTTTTTTTACAGTGTATGTATAGTTTAACTGTTATATTCATTTTATTCTTCGCTTAAATAAAAGATTGGGGGGGGGGGGGCGAGTAGAATTAAAATTATATTATAAATTAACGTTCAATGTATTGATACTTCTTTAATTAACTTTTAAAAAGTTTAAACCCGATATTTTAATACATTTAATTTGTAACTTCAAAAATTACTACAAAATTATTAAACTCATTTGTTAAATTCACTTAATAATTGCTACAAACTTACTAAATGTATTGCTAAATATCCCTCTAATGAACGCCCACTGTATTAAATAATTAAGTGAGTGTTACAGTTACAAAGGGTATTTTAATAATCTTCCCTTCTGTCAGACGGAGAACAAAGCTTCTTAGACGATTATGACAGTAGAGACACTTTTGCGACAATAAGCTTAATTGTATTTTAATGCAGACTCTTTGATTAAGAAAAATGAATGATGAAAATTCCCCAGGCGCTTGTCATAAGTTCGATTTCCTTTATTAAATATTAAATATTGGGCAATAATGATTATAAAGTGTTTTTAATATGTCAGAATTTGCATCGTTAGGGTGTGTACTGGCTTCTTGGATACATTTTGCGACTTAGATATTTTAGCTTTTCAAAAACCATTTTTAAAAATTAATTAATAAAAAGGCACAAAAAATTGCGTGATTAATGAGCAAATTATTTGCTATACGTGTTAACATCAGACTTTGCGCTAAACTGGAAAGTTTGCCTCTAAAAGTGAACTAAGGTCAAAATAATTGGAAACGGGGGGAGGGGATACTAAAAATGTGAGTAAATTTTGAAAATCTTAAACTTAATAAAGTTAAGTCAAGTTTAAGTCAATAAAATTTAGCACATGATTTCGTATCAAACTGATACAAATCAATATTAGAACTGTAAAATGATTATACAGCAGCCCCTCGTTATATCATGTTCTTAAGAAGACAAGAAAAGAAAACGCGATATATCCAAATGCTCGATATAACCGAGGGCATTGAAAAATTAAGAATGATGATAACTCACAACTATATATGTTTTTTATTGGTCTTCAAATTGTTAATTTGTACCACATATTACAATATTCTTGCCAAATTAACAACATAGAATTACTTTTTGAATATTTTTATTTACAAATACTGTTATTTTAAAAGGGTAATTAAGGAAGGGATTTTTTTTTTTTTTGGCTCTTTTAATTTTTAAAAAAAGCTTTTATACTTTCTTATGAGCAATGGAGGAGTTACTATATCATAATTGTCAAGTCTCTCAATTTTTGTATGTCACTATTTACGAATAGAAGTATTCGCTTTATCACACAGTTATAACTCCTTAGCTCTTCAAATGACACATTATATACAAGAAAAATATTATTGTATTTTAATGTAACTTAAAAAAAAATATATCCAGTTATTATAAATATAAAATACATATTATTTTCATAGTGCTTCAAATTTTAACAGTTCAAAACGTAAAAACTATTTTATGAAATATCGTAAAGGTTCCTATAATGGGCCATGTGTCAGAAGTGAAATTTTTAATGTTTAAAAAAATAAGTCACCGACGTATTTCTGAAAAACGAATGAAAGAAATCTGATTGACTAAAACCCTTAACTGTTAACTATCCATAAACTATTTAGTTATTGTTTAAATCATTGTTTTTTTTTCTGTTGGTGGAGAAATTTATTTTCTAGAGCATCTTCTAAAACGAATTTTTTGGAAAATTCTGACATATCTATTTAAGCAATAAGTTTTTATTTAAAATATTGTTTCTTAAATATTATGTTTTATTTTGCATTTAACTACCATTGATATACTCTATTACATTTTAAATATTTTGTTAGATAATCCAAAAACTTTAATTTCTTGTGCCATTCATGAGTTGACATGGGCACAAGAAATTCATGGAGACCGGCTCATTATTGGATAAAACAAGGAATGAACCAAAAAGAGTGTGGAAAACGTCAACGATTATCATCTTGACGTGCTTCCTGCAACCAATGGGGCACATATAGAGGTTTATTAATTGATACAAACAATACTATACTCCTAATATTGTTATACTTTCCATACACGTATCTGTTTATGTATGTTTGTAATAAGAGCTTGAAATTGTAAAGCTATTTTGTGGGCACCCTGTATGTATTGAGTCTATGCATAATTCCGTAGCGAAAATCGCGTAAATTTCAAACGCAAAATATTTAAGGGGAAAAAACAATTTTAATCAATCAAATATGCTCCATTCTGTTCAATAACTTTCTGCCATCTCTCCGCGAGCTTCATTATCCCTCTTTCATATAAATCCTGAGATTTTAAGGCAAAGAAGTCATCCAAGTGGCTTTTGATGACGTCCAGGGAACTCAAGTTCTTGTTAATCGCTTCTCAAACGCCGTACAAACGAACCATTTTTGAAGCGGATGATCACGGGTGGTGAAAAATGGATTGTTTATAAAACTGTCAGTCAAAAAAAATCATGGTCAAAGAGCGGAGAGACTGCTCCGACGGTCGCAAAGGCTGGATTACACCTGAAGAAAATCCTGCTCTGTATCTGGTGGGATTTGAAGGGAATCGTCTATTATGAGCTGCTACCACCCAACCAAATGATTGATTCGACCAAGTACTGCTTACAACTGGACAAATTAAAGAGAGCAATCAACCAGAAGTGTCCCGAAAAGGTGAATAGAAAGAGCGTTGTGTTCCACTACGACAACGCCAGACTGCACGTTTCTCTGATGACCCATGAAAAATTATTGCTGCTTGGATGGAATGTTTTGATGCACCCACCATATAGTCCGGATCTTGCACCTTCAGATTATCAATTGTTCCGGGCGCTACAGAACAATTTGAATAACAAGAACTTCAGTTCCCTGGGCGTCCTCAAGAACTACTTGGATGACTTCTTTGCCCGAAAATCTCAGGATTTCTATAAAAGAGGGATAATGAAGCTCGTGGAGAGATGGCAAAAAGTTATTGAACAGAATAAAACATATTTGATTGATTAAAATTGTTTTTTTTTCCCCTAAATAATTTACCTTTGAAATTTACTCGATTTTCGCTACGGAATTATGCATATACCCAATATTATTTCAAGTTATTGGCGGATAATATAAATTAATAGTTACAATAGTGACGAATTACAGAAGTTGTTTCTCAATTTGTTCTACAAGGGCGTTCCATAAAACCGAAGAGTAAAATCATAATACAGGGCGTTTAAAAAAAAATCATCTGATTTTTAAAAAATCATAACCATTCAGCTTTTAATCCATTTTGATCGAATAATGTATTGGTAGAAAAAGGGAAATCCCGAGATTCAAGCAGTTGTCGACAGGTAGTTCTACACTGTTAAAAATAAATCCGTCAATTCACGGTAAAACTACTGGCAGCAAAGTTGCCGGACTTTTTCCGTTCCGTTAGTACATTTTCCGTTTTGAAAGATAAAGGAAGGGAAAACTCCGTTTGAAGAATCGGTAAGTTTCCGTTATAAATAAACTCGGTTTTAAAAAATGTCATCTCTGTTTGTGCTGCCATCTGTTGATTATTACGGGAGTATTTAATTTAATATTTGATATAATGCAAGAACATTTTCTGCCCGTCCTGAGGATCGAACTGGAAACGATAGTGGTTTGAGCCGAGTGCTTTACCGTAAGACCAGCGGGTCCTTGCTAGAGTAAGAGTAGGAAACGATGATAGGGGATTTCTTCAAATCGCATCTTGGAACTTAAACAGTTTGGGGTTTAGAAAACTGGTAATTTTGAAGTTAATTGCGGGGATATTTCGTAAGGAGATGATGGTTGAAAACTATAGTATTAATAGAGGATAAAAACATAAATTAGATATATTCTTAATTTGATTGTTAGATGTAAAATATAAATATTATATTTTGAATTAAATTCGATAATTTTTTTTGCTTTTTTGCGAAAATCGATTTTTAATCAACTATTATGTATTTTTTAAATGTGTTCGTTTAGAATATATTTTCCGTGTGAGTGTTTTTTATAATTAAAAATTAAAAATAAATGTGCAACGTTAAATTAGCACAAATTAAAATCATTTCTAATGGCAAACAGCTGTTTCAGAGCCCTTAAGCTCCATCTTCAGTGCCAACTCAAAAGGTAAAAACGAATTAAAAACTCCTAGGCCATGACCGCTTGCCTGCCATCTCTCGCCCCGCGGCCAGATGAAATGGCGTTGAATTTTTCAAAACAACAGCGGAGAAAAATTCAACGCCATTTCATCTGGCCGCGGGGCGAGAGATGGCAGGCAAGCGGTCATGGCCTAGGAGTTTTTAATTCGTTTTTACCTTTTGAGTTGGCACTGAAGATGGAGCTTAAGGGCTCTGAAACAGCTGTTTGCCATTAGAAATGATTTTAATTTGTGCTAATTTAACGTTGCACATTTATTTTTAATATAACGGCACAAAGTTTTAATCCACCTTTTAGATGTTTTTTATAAGTTTAAAAAATAAATTGCGAATAATTTTAAAGGAATGAGTTTAATTCCAAAGCATTATTTTTGTTTGTTGCTTTTTTTAAATAGAATCGATTTTTTTTCACTTATTTTAGTTATTATATATATATACATATATATATTAATCTGTTTGTATAGAATATATTTTAAGTGCGAATACTTTTTTATAACTTTAAAAAATGAATTGCAAATAATATTAAAAGAATGGAAAGAATTAATTTTTGCTTTTTTAAATTCGAAAGCACTATTTTCTTGTTGTTGTTTTAAATAAACTTGAAATTTTAATTTATGGAATTTTTAGTTTTTCTGTGCAGCAACATGTCAGTTTTTGAAACATTGAAAATAAACATGCAGCAGATAACGGAATATATCCGATGGCTGCTTTCTTATATGAGGAAATTTTCTGCTTTTAACTGAAAATGCCCTTTTGTTATGAAAAGGGACTTTTTCTGTGAAATTCAGGAAAAAAATACCCGTGAATTTCAGATTATTTTTAACAGTATACTGTAAAAAAAAATTCCGTCAATTTACGGAAAAAGGACTGGCACAGCAGAGTTGCCTTAATGTTTCCGTTTTTTGAGGAATGTTCCGTCTTTGTAGTCCATAAATAGAGCGATACAGACGCGAAAGAGTTTTAACGCATGTGTGGCGATCAAAAATACTGCAATCCCATTGAATGATAGATTTTTACATTAATAATTCCGTATTTGAAACTCTGTAATCTTAAAAGTCTAAAAAGTGTACAATTTAGGGATACAGTTTATGCACTTTTTGTGCACAATTCAGTTTGCAGTTTTTATGCATAAGTAGAGGTGCCAAATACGCTCGGATGTTGTGCACTTTTTTTGCAAACTTTTTCTATAGCTGGGTAGCAACAGAAATGCGGGAGAGATTCCATTTTTCTAACAAAACGGAAACTTTCTGATCAAAATTCACGGAAGACAACCTGTAAATAAACGAAATTTTTTAACAGTGTAACACACTTTCTTCGCCCGCCACTTCAGCGTTTGTCTGGTCTCCAAGATCACTGGACCTTTCAGTGTGGGATTTCTTTTTTTGGGTGTCTACGTTTTGGGTGTCTACGCTAAAAAGACTACGTTTATGTGCCCCCCCCCCCTTCCAAATACAATAGCCGAACTGAAGATACGTACAACAGTAGCCGTGGAAACAGTGGATGCAGACATGCTTGCAAAAGTTAGGGACGAATTTGACTACCGTATAGACATATGCCGTGCATCCAAAGGTGGACACAATGAGCACCTTTAATTTGGTTTTTAAAAGGCTTTATAATTAGCCATGCAATATAAAATTAATCTTAAGAGTCTATATTCAACATTTTTCATAATATACGTATTTCAAATCGGGTGATTCTTTTTGAAATACCCCTTAATTTAACAACTACGGAGTAACCCAAACAATACTTTTTAAAGTATCTTCCGTCGAATGCCTAGTTTTTTTTTTTCAAATTTGAACATAATACACAAAACATTTTTGAAATGATATTTAACATTCAAATGAGAAGTAGTATATTGATTTTTATACATTATGCGCTAATCTAATGCCACTTTCATTTCTTATTGCTTCCAGTTTCAGTAGAAATCCAATGGATTGTTTCCGAAAACACTGCGCGTCGCATCGATTTCCGGTTGCAGTTAGGTTTATCCCAAATGGACACTTAAATTCAGATAGTATGAAATAAATGAGGTGGATATAAATATTTTTGACAATTACGAGTTTATTTCGAATAGAATATTTCTGTTATGGCTTAGATACATTTATCTTTATTTTACGACGTTACTTATTCATAAGAATATTATACTATAGTCATTTTCTAGTAAGTTTCATTATTTTATTTGCTAGAAATACGTTATATATGATTTTTCATAACCGAAGAAGTATTTCTGTTGTTCTTTTATGCGCAAGGTTTATTGTTATCATAATTGAATATGCTTTTGTTCTTTTGACTTAATTATATTTTGCTTAACTTTGTATGATAAAATGAATGCCTAGTTTGTCTTTCTTTTTTAATTTTTAGTTTGTACCAAATGACTATACTGTGTATATCCTGGTTACGATAAGCCTGTGGATCTTAGTAAAAATTATTTAGTGTGCGTACACAATTACGATTTCCGGAAATTTAACTCGGGAAGTCTGCGAGGCAGGTGAGCATTCGATCAATGAATCACCAATGCTCAAAGAAAGGAGAAACAGTCTTATGTTTATTTTGTCAGGCCGCACATCGAGGCGACACAAGCGACACAGTGTGCGTCACTTTCTCACCGCCGTTAACGGATATATCCGTTCACTTATTAATTAAGCTGTATTTTTAGATATCTCATAAATTTAAAATTACTAAAATAAAAAATAAAAATTATATTTGGAAAGGAATTGGTATAGAATTAGCGTTTATTTTTTGTGTTCTGATGCACTAATCTATTGTCACTTCCCTTTCTTTTATTGATTCTAGTTTTAACTGAAATCTAATGAATTGTTTCCGAAAACACTGTGCGTCGCATTGGTTTCAGTTTGCAGATACGTTTATTCCAAATAGACACTTAAACTCATATAGTACGAAATAAATGTGATAGATATAAATATTTTTGACAACTGCGAGTTTATTTCGAATAGAATATTTATCTTATATGTCTTAAATACATTTCTCTTGATTTTACGACATTGCTTATTAATAAGTAATGCTATACTGTAGGTCTTTTCTAATAAGTTTCATCCTATTTACTTGCAAGAAGTATAAGGCGACTATAATTAAACTGACAGTACTCAGCGTGTTCTGTAGCGCGATCTAATTGGGAGAATGAAGCCAAATTTTGTAGAATGATTAAACAAGACGGGAGGCGAAGAATTCCGCGAAGAAAAATAGTTACAAAATTCACCTATAAGTGATCTGTGGCGCTGTTTTTTTTTTCATGGAATCCTTCGTTCCCTGTCTTGTTTAAACACCCTATAAAATTTGGTTCCATTCTCGCAATTAGATCATGCTACAGAACACGCTGTGTACTGTCACTTTAATTATGGTCACTCCATGCTGGCCATTAAACTAACAGTACAGTGCTAACAATACTAAGCTAAGTTACGTCCAAGTAATGGTTGCCTGGGTTCTAAAGCTTTCCAATATTTAAAAATAAAAGTTTCAATTGTTATTATTATATTTTATATTTAAACTAATGCACAATACAGTGCTAAAAAAAAGGTTGAGACAAATGTTAAACAATCATTGTTGACTTCCTTAATGCACATTTTTTAGTACATAAAATTTACCACCTTTATTTCACCGAATGACACGTATAAATAAGCCGTATCATGTTCACACTATTATTATACCACATAAACTACCTTGTAAAGAATTGAGCTTCGACATCCAGCTGCACTATGTGTCATTCTAGCATTTCCTGTGAGTACACTTAACTGCATACCTTCCCTCGCTATTTTTGCCTTGAAGACTAGCAGACGCCGAATTCTATTGTACTGTGAGCGGAAAGTTCGGACAGTGATGAAGTGGTAAGGCGTTACCCAAAGAGGGGTCTTATGCTTTGATCCTTGCCGAGTTCGTGGGAAAGAGTTCATCTGCGAGAGAAGCGATCTCTGCACACGATTTTTAGGTTTGCGCCCGAAACTTTGCCCTTTGTCTTAGAACGTCCAATGACGGACTTAGTGAAAACGAAACAGAGGGATCTCAAGGCTGCTAAGAGGCTGGAGAGTTTCGAGGGGCCCGCCTCGACAAAGCCCCCGCCCCTAGAAGGAGTTCTCCTGCGGGAATGAAAAAGTGAGAGAGGACAGTTTTTGGAGAGATCGAAAAGGAGAGTGTTGACTCTCTGGAGAAGGGAAAAGGAAACGTCAGTTTCGAACTCAGCGTGGTGTAAGCGCTAGTGAGGTCCGACCTCTAGAATTGATACAGCAGGTATCCGGTGAAAATCCCAGCGAAGTGAAAAAGCACACCAAGTGCGAGAGTGAGAGTTCTTAGACTCAGAATTAACGAGTATTAGTAGATCTTCCGAAGAGAAGGAACGGACGAGCCTTGGTCCGAATGAACTTTGTTTTGTAGTCACGACTGTCTGTAATGTTTAGAGACTTTTGTTTGTTTCAGTTACACTTGGAGTCAAGAGGTCATTAATTTATAAGCGATTGACTCACGAAAAATAATTAAATGCTGTATTGACGTCTTGTATATATTTTTCATTAGAATTAACATTGTTATACAATAAAATTCTATTTTCTAATTTATGCGAGAAATTCTCTGTGCCAACGATCCGATCTCGCTACCACTCACCATCTTTTATCGGGTCGGTATAGAGGAGTTACTACAACTGGTGGCAGCGGTGGGATTAATTAGCAAAAATTAATGACAATCTTCAAAGACAAAGAGTGGACTCTGAAATTTAAATCATCAAAGTGCTCCAAGAGAGAGTCTCCTTGTGACTTGTGACCTGAGTCTCCTTAGACGCCCCTGTGGATCAACACAGCATCAGAAAGAGAAATCTACCAAGAATTCTGGAGAGTGTTCCCCCATCCGGAAGAGTCCCCATCCGAAAAGTGTGACAGAGAACCCCGTCTGTGCTCCTGAGAATCTCTGAAGTCTGTGCTTCTGACGCCCTGAAAGACTCTTAGTAATGGAGGTAAGCTCTTTTTATACTCAGAGTGGCTTTAATTGTTATTAGTGTTTGTATAGGTGTTGTAGGCTTCAAAAAAAAAAAAAGTTGTATGTTTATTTTTGTGAGAGTAAATTATTTGAGAAATTTTTCCGGTAGAAAAAAAAAGTATGATGAGATATTTCCGATATAACTGTAACTTATTTAATAGACAAATTTTGTAGTTAAAATTAAATTATTGTTGAATTAATTTAATGCAAACTGAGAGTTGTGCAGTGTTACAAATTTTAGCTGAATCTATAAATGAGAGTTCATTGAAAAAAAAAAAAGTATCGAACGCATTTCATATTTTACGATAACAGAGTTGATTTTATATGTTTTTTGTGAATTATTCTAAATTTTTTAAGAGTGGATGCAGAGATTAAGACCACCATTGATTTTTTTAAAAAAAAAAAGGGAATTGAATGAGACTTTTGCAATTTAAAATATTTTTACTGTGCTTTTTGAATTTGAAATTTTTGTTTTGTGTAGAATTTATCCCATATGTATTTTATAACCAAATACCAAGGTGAATGTAGACGTTACGATAGAGTTGCTTATCTTTATATGTTGCATATTTCCTATATTATTGCTAAGCGTACTTTTTTTATGAGCGTATATTTTGGTAATATTTTGACGCACTTGGTAGGATTTGATTTAATCTTATTGTATTGTTTTATATTTGTGGGAAAGATAATTTCTAATTTTATACTTTAAAAATGTCGGAGCTTAAATATTTTAGGAAAGCTGATTTGCAAACGTTAGCTTACGAATTTGAGGTCATTTTAGAGGAAAATGATACTGTACCGAAAATTATAAAAAAAATAGAGTCGTCAGAAGGATTTGATAAAGAGCTAGCCTTAGCGCAGATTAAACTTATAGAAAAAGATAGGGAAAAGAAATTATTGGCAGATAAGGAAGAAAAAGAGCGGGAACATGAGTTAGCTAGGTTAAAAGCGACGCAAGAGTCAGATGACCGGAGTACCGCATCTAGTAGCATCTCAGTTAGAACGAATCATTTACCCCTAAAAACAATTATGCATCGCTTTGATGAAAAGAATTCGGATATTTCGTTGTTTTTGAATTTATTCGAGAGACAGGCAAAAAAATGTAATCTAAATTCGGATGAGTTGGTGACGAATTTACTATCATTATTACCTGTGGGAATGGCCGAGCTAATTTTGAGAGAACCCGAAGACAAAATTGATGATTTTCAATATGTGAAAGAAAAACTGTTAGAACGCTATCGTTTGAATGCAGAGACATACCGACAAAAATTTAGTCAACATCCACAAAATCCTAATTCAGTTTGGAAGGATCTGATATTCGAGCTTAATAGTTTTTTAGAAGGTTGGCTGTCATGCTTACAAGTTTCGGATTTTGAGGGTTTGAAAAATTTGCTTGTCACGGGCCAAATCAAACGGAGAGCGTCTCCCAGAAATGCGCGAACATTTTATAGATAACTGGGCGGAGATTAAAGATCCCGAAGAATTAGTAAGGCTTTTAGATGCGTACGAAGCGATCAAACGCCCTTCTAAAAAAACGTGGAATCCTAAGCCACCGACAGAGAAGAAATTTGAAAGACCCAGAACTTTTGAAAATGGGCGAAACGGAAACAGAAATCCGGAGACTAACTTTAACTGGAGGGATCGCGATGATCATAAAGAAAGGGAAAGAGTTTACGAAAAAAGGCGAGAAGTCAAGTGTTACGCGTGTTTTCAAAGCGGTCACTACAGAGTAGATTGTCCGGAAATTAAAAAGAGAGATGTTGCGCGGGTCGGTCACTTAATAAGTAAACCGACACTTGAAGAAACCTTCTCCCCTTATTTGAGTAAAGTGTTAGTGAATGGAATTCAGACAACTGCTTTAACTGACACTGGGAGTGAAATTGATATCATCGCATACGACTTGGTCAGTCAAGATAAATTGAATGGAGATCACGTATGGATTAAGACTCCGCTGGACAGTAAATTATACTGTTTACCCATAGCAGAGGTCACTTTAGAAATTGAAGGCGTGGGGGTTATTGAAACAAAAGCGGGAGTTAACAATAAAGATTCAGATATGTTTTACTATTTGTTGGGTAATCGCACTCAAAAATTGTTAGAACAGGCGAAGAAAAAACCCGAATTGATGAATGCAGTTTTGACACGAGCTCAAACGAGAGAAAAGGGTGGCCCAGCTCCGAATCCGGTAAATAAACAAATTATGTTTTCCGAGGGGGAAAAAGAAATTTCTAGCGGGAATGTGGAAGCGGAAACTTTGAATTCCGAGAAAGAAAAAGAAGGGGGGATTTTTCGCGAGTGCAGTGAAGCGGAAGCGTTGAATTCAAAACTAGAGGGTGAAAATCTAGAAAACCCTATTGAACTGGTTAGTGTGGATAAGGGATTATCGCCTTTGTCGATTTGTGAGGGATCTTCGAATTTAGCAGAAATTGGAGGGAAGGATAGTCAAATTGAATTAGACAGAGATCAATCTCTCAAAGGGATTAGTAAAAAAACGGAAGGTGAAGAATCGCATTGTAATGCAGGAGATTCTTTGATAGTAGCAAAAGCCAGAGAAAATCGCGTGAGTGGGGGGAAGCAGGTGCTTGTCCCATTGCCTTATCAGGTAGATATTTTTGGCGCGTGCCTAGAAAAAGTGCCATTACACTTAGGGAAAGGGAAAGTTAAAGGAAATGTGTCAAAATACTTGGACCTTGGGAAAAGATTGATAAACGATTTAACTACCGCATTTCTAAAAAGGTTCGGTGTTAAGTTGAAAAATCCGAGAGTGTGTCGCACAATAAGCGATAGTATTTCATGTTGGCATCGAAAAGTTAGAAAGCTTTTGAAAGCGTTAGTATTTGGAGAATGGATAAGAGAAACGGAGGAAAATAAATTCGTGAAGGGATGTGTGTTTAATCTCACGAACAGGTTAAAAAGAGGTCGAGTTTTAGCCGTTGAAAATGTGTCAGAAAAACGAGAAAAGAGGAAATTTTGGTTTGACAGAAAGGCGGTAAAACGGAAGCTTAATGTGAAAGATGAGGTTTTAGTTTTAACTACCAGAAATCCAATTAAAATGTCAGATAGTCGGATAGGGCCGGGAAGAAAGGAGTCAATAATTACGGAAACAAATTATATTGTGATTGTTCCTGGGAGGCGACAGAAATCTCAGACTTCTCACGTGAGTTTAGTAAAGCCTTACAGAAAACGGGTGGAGTTAGCAGATATCTTAACGCGGGAAATAAACGCACTTAAGAATTTCTGTTTACCGTATCTAGATGATATGGCGATTTTTTCAGATAGTTGGGAGGACAATATGCGTCATCTAGAAATAGTATTAAAAAGGGTTAATGACGCGAAACTAAAAATCAAATTGGCGAGATATATTGTAGGTGAGGGTAGACGGAGGCCAGCTGAGGCGAAAGTAAGGGCAATTAAGGAATTACCGGTTCCGAAATCGAAAACTGAAATTCGTAGATGTTTGGGAATGGCTGGATATTATTCCCGGTACATAAAAGATTATGCAGTGATTGTAGAACCATTAACTAGGGCGCTTAAAGGGAAAAATAAAAAAGAAAAGATTGCATGGAGCGACGAAATGGGAAAAGCCTTTGAGACTTTGAAAATGAAACTTACTGAAGAACCGGTGCTTTACGCTCCTAATTTTCAGAAAGATTTCATAGTACAAACTGATGCTAGTGACTTAGGTATTGGCGTGGTTTTGGCTCAAAGAGAGGGATCGGAAGAGCACCCCATAATATATTTAAGTCGAAAATTTACTGATAGTGAGAAAAGTTTCTGCGCCACTGAAAGAGAGTGTGCAGGGATTATTTTTGCGATAAAAAAGTTAAGGCATTATATTGATGGACAAAACTTTTCTATCGAAACCGATCACAATCCTTTGGTGTTTCTAAAAAGAAATTCTGGAAATAATCCCAGATTATTAAGGTGGTCCTTAGCTCTGCAACCTTATAATTATGCCATTTCTCATCGCGCAGGCAAAGACATTCCGCATGTTGATTATCTGAGTCGAGTTTAAGGAGATTTCTTGATAAACTTTTGTATATAATTATTTTAAGATTTTTTATTTTTTATTTCACTGTGTTTTATTTCATTATATGTTCATGATTTCTTATCAGAGCGCGGAAAAAAAGGAAGGTAGTATTATCTTATTCATGTATGTTTTATTTCTTGCCACTCTGATGTAATTTGAGCTTGCAATTCTTTATCCGACTCTTAGAGATTCTTAGTGTTTCACCCTTAAGAATCGTTTGAGGAGGGGGTGCTGTAAAGAATTGAGCTTCGACATCCAGCTGCACTATGTGTCATTCTAGCATTTCCTGTGAGTACACTTAACTGCATACCTTCCCTCGCTATTTTTGCCTTGAAGACTAGCAGACGCCGAATTCTATTGTACTGTGAGCGGAAAGTTCGGACAGTGATGAAGTGGTAAGGCGTTACCCAAAGAGGGGTCTTATGCTTTGATCCTTGCCGAGTTCGTGGGAAAGAGTTCATCTGCGAGAGAAGCGATCTCTGCACACGATTTTTAGGTTTGCGCCCGAAACTTTGCCCTTTGTCTTAGAACGTCCAATGACGGACTTAGTGAAAACGAAACAGAGGGATCTCAAGGCTGCTAAGAGGCTGGAGAGTTTCGAGGGGCCCGCCTCGACAAAGCCCCCGCCCCTAGAAGGAGTTCTCCTGCGAGAATGAAAAAGTGAGAGAGGACAGTTTTTGGAGAGATCGAAAAGGAGAGTGTTGACTCTCTGGAGAAGGGAAAAGGAAACGTCAGTTTCGAACTCAGCGTGGTGTAAGCGCTAGTGAGGTCCGACCTCTAGAATTGATACAGCAAGTATCCGGTGAAAATCCCAGCGAAGTGAAAAAGCACACCAAGTGCGAGAGTGAGAGTTCTTAGACTCAGAATTAACGAGTATTAGTAGATCTTCCGAAGAGAAGGAACGGACGAGCCTTGGTCCGAATGAACTTTGTTTTGTAGTCACGACTGTCTGTAATGTTTAGAGACTTTTGTTTGTTTCAGTTACACTTGGAGTCAAGAGGTCATTAATTTATAAGCGATTGACTCACGAAAAATAATTAAATGCTGTATTGACGTCTTGTATATATTTTTTATTAGAATTAACATTGTTATACAATAAAATTCTATTTTCTAATTTATGCGAGAAATTCTCTGTGCCAACGATCCGATCTCGCTACCACTCACCATCTTTTATCGGGTCGGTATAGAGGAGTTACTACAACCTGAATACTGACTGAAAGAAATACTTTATACATCAATAATGTGAACTTAATAGACCTACCCTCAAATAAGCATCGTTGTATTCATGAGATTATAGGGTAAATGTACCAATAGTCGGCCACTTAACTGCTTTTATATATATAAATCTTAACTTAGAAATTTTAAAAAACGACACAACATTTTTAACAGTGATATATGTTAAAACATACGTTTCTTATTATTCTCTCGTAGGAGGAGATCTAACCAAAAATTCCTATCTTAGCCTCTTTTTTTTCATGTTTATATTCTTCATTTTTATAGAGGTGCCGCAAGCTGGAATATTTATTTTTTTAATAAATCTCTACTTGTTGTATGTATGTGTTTAAGTCATCATCAATATTGTTAATCCATATTCCATTTATTGAAGTGTTAAAAATCAGAAAAATGCTATACAGTAAAATCTTCTAAGATGGAATTGCATAGGGACGAAAAAAAAATGAGTTGTAGACAATTTGCGTTCTTAGCAGGTGTAAATGTATTATATATTCTTTTCTTACATATTAGTATATTCATAGGATCAACACATTTTTCAATTTAAGACAGGATTCCATCATAAGCAGGTTCTTTTTCACACGTTTTACTATATTTTAATTTAGCCTTATTTTAATAAGTGTATAAATCTACTATTCTTTAAAAAGAATAAATTTTAATGTTTAATTATAAAATAATGGCGATTTAAAAATGTATGCATGTTTTGCAAAGATTTTTATACCAGATCTTATTTTACTGACCTTCGAACGGACCAGGCACGCCGAGACAATGATTTTAATACGGGTCAAAACCAGGACTAAAAATTTTGAGGCGTGAAGACTAGGAAGAATGAAACCAGTCCCGGCTCTGTACGGAAAAATTAATTTAAGGCACGGCCTTATCCTTCAGGAAAAAAGTAAGGCCCGGCCCGGCCCGTAAAGAGTAATCACGGGCCCGGCCCGGCCCGAGCCTTCAGAAAAAAATATGGCCCGGGCCCGGCCCGGCCCGAGTGCCGTGAAGAAAAATAGGCCCGAGCCCGGCCCGCGGGCCGGGCCGAGTACGAGCTTCGGGCCTTGTCCCGGCCCGTGCAGACCTCTAAGTCGGCCACTTCAGAATTTTTTTTTTAAGTGAAAACTTCTTTAGGCGCGTTGGGCATTTTTTTGAGATGGAACAAAACCATTGAACTCGCAACACTGTTACTGTAACCGACACTGCTACCGTCACTGTTACCGACACCTCTGTATATTTGAAATGATTGAAGTAAAAACTTCTTTAGGCGCTTTGGGCATTTTTTGAGATGGGAAAAACCATTGAACTCGCGACACTGTTACTGTAACCGAGACTGTTAACGTCACTGTTACTGACACCTCTGTATATTTATATACAGAGGTGTATAGCGCATGCGGTATAGCGCCGCATGCGGTATAGCGCCGCATGCTTGTCTGTGCGCTATTGCACCGCGGTATAGTAAGCACAGAAAAAATGTAAGCGGTATAGTAAACGCAGGAAAATGTAAGTGGTATAGTAAGCGGTATAGTAAACACAGAAAACTGTAAGCGGTATAGTAAGCGATATAGTAAGCGGTATAGTAAACGATGTAGTAAGCGGTATAGTAAGCACAGAAAAATGTAAGCGGTATAGTAAGTGATATAGTAAGCACAGAAAAATGTAAGCGGTATAGTAAGCGCAGAAAATGTAAGCGGTATAGTAACGCAGGAAAATGTATACGAGTAGAGAGAAAATGGGGCTCCGACCCCAGGAGGAGCTTGTAGCCGGAGGAGGGAGGAGGGCTCCTCCTCCCGAAGTGCCCTCCTCCTCCTCCTCCTCCCGAATTGCCCTCCTCCTCCTCCTCCCGAATTGCCCTCCTCCTCCCGAAGTGCCCTCCTCCTCCTGAAGTGCCCACCTCCTCCCGAAATGCCCTCCTCCACCACCTAAGATAACGGGATTAGTGTTAATTAATTTTAATTGCGGGACTTAGAAATTTTTCGAAGCCATTTTTTTTTTTTTTTTTTTTTTCCGCGGAGAATTTTCTACTAGAATACGAGGTGTGTTTCAAGGGATTTATTTTAGCGAATTAGAAATTTAATTAATTTTAATTGGAGAACTTAGAAATTTTTCGAAGCAAATATTTTTTCAACGAGAGTAGGCTATTTGTTATACATGTTAGAGTATATTACAGGTGAATTTTAAAAGTCGATAATTATTTAATTAAAAAGGGTCATTAATTAATTTTAATTGGAGAACTTAAGAAATTTTTGCGAGATTTTTTTTTCCTCAACGAGAGTACGCAGTTTGCATGTGCAGTAGAATGGTAGATGCTAGTAATTAAAAAGGGTCATTAATTAATTTTAATTGGTGGACTTCAACATTTTTGGGGCAAACAGGCACCTTTTAATGAATTCGATATAGGTTGTGGTAAAAAATATAGGGTCCCGCATGAATTATACTGTACTCAATTGAATAGCTCCCCCCCTCCCCCTCCCCCTCCCTTTTTTACCCAGAGGGGGCCCTTCGATAGACTAACAATACACACTTCGAAAAGAATAGAGTACTATAAAAGGAATTTTAGCGTATATGTAAATAAACAAGTATGTAAAATCAGGCATAGCGGCATAATTCGTGAATCACTTTCCAACATTATCGAAATGTAACGTGAACAAAATATAATTTTACCATCTAGTGCATTAGTTAATTAAAATAGTGAACAGTTACAGATCCCCTTTTTAATAAAAAGGCCTAAGGCCCTTCACAAAAAATCCAAAGGATTCAAGAAAAAGCTTTACACTACTGATAGCCAAAACATATAGGATTCTTAAATGGATTGAAGTATACAAATAGTTTATACAGGAATACATTTATTTAGGTTAGCATGCAAAAATAGTTAAAAGTTATAGGGAAGCCTTCGAATGGAGTGATTATACGTTTTGGGGACCCTTCAAAAGAAACTGGAAACAGTTATAGATATTGAACCCTTCACAAAAAATTGGACAAATCCCCTTTTTAATAAAAAGGGAACCTTCACAAAAATTCCAAAGAATTCAAATTATGCATAAATACTAGAACCCTTCATACATTCAGTTCATCGATCCCCCTTTTTTTTACCCTTCGAAGTGTGAACTCGCATTAGACTAAAGGGACCCTTCATAAAATAAATGAGATACGTGCCCTATTCAAATAAAAACTGTCCTTCACAAAAAAAAATTGTAGGAGTCCCCTGTTTGAATATAAAGTCTACTTCTCAAAAATTGAAATGTGTGTTAGAGGAATCTTATGATATAAGAAAATAATTAATATTTTTTTTTAAACTGGGCCCTCCTCCGGCCGCTATATATATATTTTTATATAGCGCCCCAATATTTTTGCAGCAAGCTCTTTTTTTTCAAGAGTATATGAAAACTATTATTCTTATACGAAAAATTCGCACTTAGGCGAAAAAAAATGCAACTTTATTTTGCTATATTTCTTTATAACTTTATTTTGCTAATATATAACTTTATTTTGCTTTATTATGCTATATTTCTTATAGCGCCCCAGTATTTTTGCAGCAAGATCTTTTTTAATTCAATGTTTCATATATGAAAACTGTTATTCTCATATGGAAAATTCGCACGTAGGCAAAATAAATGCAACTTATGAAGTAAATAATAGTTATTATTTTTTACTAAAATCATTCAGAATTAATATCTAATTTTTAATTATTAATTATCTAATTTTTTATATGTGAAAATTAAATTATCTAACCTTTCCATGCTACACAAGTCCAGGCAGGCTTTCTTATCACTATATTCATCAGAGGTAATCCCCAATACTGAGTCACTGATAACAGGTTGTATGAAGCCCGGCTTAAGGGCTTTTCTCAAATCCAAAACAGGCTACTTTTTGACACATTTTTAAATTTCATTTATGATCGCAAATGCATGATATTGGCAGATTTCCTTTTTCAGAAACTATATGTAATCGAAACATTTTTTCATTTTTTTTTTATAATTCTTCAAAAGATATGAATAAAGCACATATGTTTTACACTGAATACATTATTTAGCATAGCATTCAAATAAAATCTAGGAACTTTTCGAATAAACGTTACTAACATATTCTAACATATAAGAAATAATCGCATGCCTCAGATTTTTTTTTTTTTTTTACTAGTGAATCAATAACACTTTTTTTAATTAGAATTCAAAATAATATGATAGGAATGAAATATTTGTTTAAAATTTTGTGAGAAATCTATACGGTTTAGTTTTAGATCGACACTACCTTACATATTAATTAGTAAAACAAAATTAAATTTTATGCTTACGAATACAGAAATTTTGATAATACTGCTTGAAAAAGATTTTTAAGTAAACTATATTTCTGTTTATTGAAACTTTACACTAATATTTTCTCAAGAATTTATACTAGCTGAAACAGTGACAATTAAAAAATATTAATTACTTATGCAAGAAATTATGTATTTGGAGGTTTGCCTTTTTCATTCAATATGTAAACTTATAGCATTGATTGCGTATGATATGAAAAGAAAACATATGCAAATAATTTTACTTAAAATAAATACTTTAAGATTAGAATTTGCATTTAACTTACCCTATAATACATATGCAAAAATTTTAATTAACATAAATAGTTTACACCAATGTGATTATAACAGCACGAAAATAAATTCATGAATAATAATAAGTACAAACTATGTCACTATAATGTGGGCATATTTTAAACTGTAATACGTTAACAGTTATATTATAAGGCATAAAGATTTACATATGAATATATCATTTTACTCCGATATAAAATAAGCAATTTTAAAATAAAACATACATTATTAAAAACACAATTTAAAATAAAACATAATTATTAATAAAACATATATTATTAGGCTACAGCGTGACCATAAATTAAAAGAGGTCCCATTTTTTTTTTCCTAAAGGGCTCATTTTTCTAAAGGACCCTTTGAGCGTAGTGAGACTAGTTCTATACGAATATATTTTAATATATATATATATACATACTATAAAAAATTAATTAAGATACATACATATTTGCAGAATTATAAAAAAAAAAATCACATTACCTCTTATTTTATATTCAGAAAACGGTAGAGGATTCATTCCCCACCGAACTAACTTGACATATGCCTTAGAGAGATAACACATACTTATGCTTATCGCATGACTAATAAGTGTATCACCCCCTATTCACAAGTAGAATTTTGTGTAAAGTTCTTCTCAAATACATACAAACCCCTTTCTGACACATTTTTAAATTTATTTTTGTTCGCAAATGCATGAAATTGACAGATTTTCTTACTGAGTCACTATGTATTCGATACAAGTTTTTCATTTTTTGGTAAAGACAAAATATTATCAAAGTCAGCGTTTTGTTATCGCATAAAATATATTAACAAGCCCTGTAAAAATATATTGACAAGACATGAACTATTAATAGATGATTTAAAACATATTGGTTATAAAAAACATATATATAGAAATATATATATAAATTTATCATTACCTACAAATGTCAAGCACGATTTACTGGACTTCACCTAAATTCAACTAGATTCTTCACCACGTTGTTTGATTACGTCACTGATCGCGATAACATTCTAGATAAGATTGACTGATAAGAACACATTTCAATTCATTTCTTCTAAAGAAAGTATACGAGTTGGTTGTAAGGTCTAGGTATGTAGATATATATAGTAGGTAAGTAGTAATATATTTTTAAAGTACTTTTTATTTTGTTTTAAAAAAAATGGTTATTTTTCTCTTTACGTAGGGTAGTCACAATTAAAACATAAACTATTAAATTTAATCTTTAGTAATACAAAGACTTACACCTACAGAAACGCAGACATCCTTTTCGTGATATTCATGCAGACTTTAAGATATATCACATATGTTCTTTCTTTTACCATGATACATATGGATTTTTTAAATGTACGTCACGTGACTATCTAAAGCGAGATTGATACTTAAAACCATTAATATATGTGAATTCTTTCGTATAGCTCTGTATAGATGCTACTAACCAAATATATATATATTTATATATACTAAAATCTGTAAAGTTTTAAAATGCTTCAATGATTATTCAATGAAAAATACTAACTATGAAATATTAATTAAGATATATGCTAATGTTTAAACTTAAAAAAATTTTGGGATAAGAGATAGATTCATTAACCTATTTAATTAAAACCTAATTCGATACAAGTCTTGTTAAAACAGAGATTATAGTTAAAATACACATTAATTATACTGCATTAATGCGCTACCTCACCTATATTATCACAGAAATACCTTCGATAAAATTTAGACTAACAATACGCACCTAAAAATATATATACAGAGTACCCAGAAAATGATAGGAATGAATGAAAAATTTTAACGTAAATTATAAAATAGGGTCTACAATAAGTGACAATAAATAAATATGAAGGAAAAATCATGAGTCATGGTATACTTTATGAAACACTTTCTATTTTAGTATTATCTAAATTAGTTATGTATGATTTTCATTACAATTTTATAAAGCAAACATACAAAGATCGTGCAGTTTTACTCTTTACGGATATAGATTCCCTAACTTATCATATTAAAACCAATAATATTTATAAGGATATGGAGCACCATCATGATTTTTTCGACTTTTCTGAATACTTGAAATCCCATCGTCTAAACAGCACAAGTTTCGAACCCACAAACATATAATACGTAGGTACCCAAGTATTGTACCTTGTTTTACGAAATAATACATAGAAAAATCATGTATTAATTTATCTATATATATATTATACAAATCAATTAAATGTAAATTGTTAATTGCAATTAGCAATTGGTCCTTTTATGACCTAGTCACGTGATCTCTGATGTCATTGGTGACGTATTGAATGATACCACATGGTCACGTGATATCATTTAAATAGTGACGTCACATGTCACGTGATCAAGTCTTATCAGTGATTATATTAGCTGATAAGACCCTGAACAAGCATTCACTTTTCTCAGAGCCTTGGTGTGAGAGGGTTGGGTGCTTAGCTAGCTGGCGTGTTAGGTAAGAATAGTATTTGTATATATATTTTTTTAATATGACTTTAAATTAATTTGATACCTACTATGTAAAACGATATGAATATGTTTTGAATATTAGAACTAAAAAATAATACTTTGAAATAATAGACTTACTAAACAGTAAAATTTAAAGCTATGTAGATAAATTTTCTAAAACTAAGTTGAAATGAAAATGGTAAAAGTTTAGTCAGTCTCATGTTAGTGTTTATCATATTAAATCTACAAAAGAAATTTTTAAGTGGGAATACTAATAATCCAAGTTACCATATAGATATTATAAGTTAGTAGATTCATAAACTAACGAGAATGTATATAATTTTAATAAACTATGCTAATTTCTGCAGATATTTAATAAAATACAAGTGAGTTTTCGAGGTACATAGTTTACCAATTTACTTCCTAGCTTTATCTTACCATAGGCAATGGTCTAAATCAAGTTAGGACATATACCTTGGAAATCATATTCATGCGACTAAATAACCTGGGGCTCACTCAGCCCAGTAGTTAGCGTGATGGTTATAAAATACCTGGGGCTTAATCAGCCCAGTAGTTAGCGTGTTGACTATATAATAAGTGGGGGCTCACTTAGCCCTGTGGTTATCGTGGTAGCTATAAAATAAGCGGGGGCACACTAAGCCCAGTAAACGTGGTGGGTAGAAAATAGCCTGGGGCTCACTCAGCCCATTAGTTAGCATAGTGGGTATAAAATAGCCTGGGGCTCACTCAGCCTAATACTTAGCATGGTGACTATAAAATAAGCGGGGGCTCACTTAGCCCTGTGGTTAGCGTCGTGGTTATAAAATGACAAGTCTGATTATATGTTTGTGGGTTCGAAACTTGTGCGGTTTAGACGATGGGATTTCAAGTATTCAGAAAAGTCGAAAAAATCATAATGGTGCTCCATATCCTTATAAATATTATTGGTTTTAATATGATAAGTTAAGGAATCTATATCCGTAAAGAGTAAAACTGCACGATCTTTGTATGTTTTCTTTATAAAATTGTAATGAAAATCATACATAACTAATTTAGATAATACTAAAATAGAAAATTCAACATAGATGGTCGGTTCATTAAAATGCTAGTGTTTAGTCGTTCTACAGCGGTTAAATCTTCATCATATGTCTTGAATGATTTAAAAGTAGGCAAAGCTACTAATTTTTTTAAAAATACATTTCCAGTATGAATTATTAAATCTAATTCACTTATTTCAAATTCTTAACGATAGTCCCATAGCATTGGAAAGTGTTTCATAAAGTATACCATGACTCATGATTTTTCCTTCATATTTATTTATTGTCACTTATTGTAGATCCTATTTTATAATTTACGTTAAAATTTTTCATTCATTCCTATCATTTTCTGGGTACTCTGTATATATATTTTTAGGTGCGTATTGTTAGTCTAAATTTTATCGAAGGTATTTCTGTGATAATATAGGTGAGGTAGCGCATTAATGCAGTATAATTAATGTGTATTTTAACTATAATCTCTGTTTTAACAAGACTTGTATCGAATTAGGTTTTAATTAAATAGGTTAATGAATCTATCTCTTATCCCAAAAATTTTTTAAGTTTAAACATTAGCATATATCTTAATTAATATTTCATAGTTAGTATTTTTCATTGAATAATCATTGAAGCATTTTAAAACTTTACAGATTTTAGTATATATAAATATATATATATATTTGGTTAGTAGCATCTATACAGAGCTATACGAAAGAATTCACATATATTAATGGTTTTAAGTATCAATCTCGCTTTAGATAGTCACGTGACGTACATTTAAAAATCCATATGTATCATGTTAAAAGAAAGAACATATGTGATATATCTTAAAGTCTGCATGAATAAAACGAAAAAGATGTCTGCGTTTCTGTAGGTGTAAGTCTTGGTATCACTAAAGATTAAACTTAATAGTTTATGTTTTAATTGTGACTACCCTACATAAAGAGAAAAATAACCATTTTTTTAAAAACAAAATAAAAAGTACTTTAAAAATATATTACTACTTACCTACTATATATATCTACATACCTAGACCTTACAACCAACTCGTATACTTTCTTTAGAAGAAATGAATTGAAATGTGTTCTTATCAGTGAATCTCATCTAGAATGTTATCGCGATCAGTGACGTAATCAAACGACGTGGTGAAGAATCTAGTTGAATTTAGGTGAAGTCCAGTAAATCGTGCTTGACATTTGTAGGTAATGATAAATTTATATATATATTTCTATATATATGTTTTTTATAACCAATATGTTTTAAATCATCTATTAATAGTTAATGTTATGTCAATATATTTTTACAGGACTTGTTAATATATTTTATGCGATAACAAAACGCTGACTTTGATAATATTTTGTCTTTACCAAAAAATGAAAAACTTGTATCGAATACATAGTGACTCAGTAAGAAAATCTGTCAATTTCATGCATTTGCGAACAAAAATAAATTTAAAAATGTGTCAGAAAGGGGTCTGTATGTATTTGAGAAGAACTTTACACAAAATTCTACTTGTGAATAGGGGGTGATACACTTATTAGTCATGCGATAAGCATAAGTATGTGTTATCTTTCTAAGGCATATGTCAAGTTAGTTCGGTGGGGAATGAATCCTCTACCGTTTTCTGAATATAAAATAAGAGGTAATGTGATTTTTTTTTTTATAATTCTGCAAATATGTATGTATCTTAATTAATTTTTTATAGTATGTATATATATATATATATATTAAAATATATTCGTATAGAACTAGTCTCACTACGCTCAAAGGGTCCTTTAGAAAAATGAGTCCTTCAGGAAAAAAAAAATGGGACCTCTTTTAATTTATGGTCACGCTGTAGCCTAATAATATATGTTTTATTAATAATTATGTTTTATTTTAAATTGTGTTTTTAATAATGTATGTTTTATTTTAAAATTGCTTATTTTATATCGGAGTAAAATGATATATTCATATGTAAATCTTTATGCCTTATAATATAACTGTTAACGTATTACAGTTTAAAATATTACACACATTATAGTGACATAGTTTGTACTTATTATTATTCATGAATTTATTTTCGTGCTGTTATAATCACATTGGTGTAAACTATTTATGTTAATTAAAATTTTTGCATATGTATTATAGGGTAAGTTAAATGCAAATTCTAATCTTAAAGTATTTATTTTAAGTAAAATTATTTGCATATGTTTTCTTTTCATATCATACGCAATCAATGCTGTAAGTTTACATATTGAATGAAAAAGGCAAACCTCCAAATACATAATTTCTTGCATAAGTAATTAATATTTTTTAATTGTCACTGTTTCAGCTAGTATCAATTCTTGAGAAAATATTAGTGTAAAGTTTCAATAAACAGAAATATAGTTTACTTAAAAATCTTTTTCAAGCAGTATTATTAAAATTTCTGTATTCGTAAGCATAAAATTTAATTTTGTTTTACTAATTAATATGTAAGATAGTGTCGATCTAAAACTAAACCGTATAGATTTCTCACAAAATTTTAAACAAATATTTCATTCCTATCATATTATTTTGAATTCTAATTTAAAAAAGTGTTATTGATTCACTAGTAAAAAAAAAAAAAAAAAAATCTGAGGCATGCGATTATTTCTTATATGTTAGAATATGTTAGTAACGTTTATTCGAAAAGTTCCTAGATTTTATTTGAATGCTATGCTAAATAATGTATTCAGTGTAAAACATATGTGCTTTATTCATATCTTTTGAAGAATTATAAAAAAAAAATGAAAAAATGTTTCGATTACATATAGTTTCTGAAAAAGGAAATCTGCCAATATCATGCATTTGCGATCATAAATGAAATATAAAAATGTGTCAAAAAGTAGCCTGTTTTGGATTTGAGAAAAGCCCTTAAGCCGGGCTTCATACAACCTGTTATCAGTGACTCAGTATTGGGGATTACCTCTGATGACAATAGCGATAAGAAAGCCTGCATGGACTTGTGTAGCATGGAAAGGTTAGATAATTTAATTTTCACATATAAAAAATTAGATAATTAATAATTAAAAATTAGATATTAATTCTGAATGATTTTAGTAAAAAATAATAACTATTATTTACTTCATAAGTTGCATTCATTTTGCCTACGTGCGAATTTTTCATATGAGAATAACAGTTTTCATATATGAAACATTGAATTAAAAAAGATCTTGCTGCAAAAATACTGGGGCGCTATAAGAAATATAGCGGGCGGTGGAGGGCCCAGTTAAAAAAATATTTTTTTTTCTTCAAAAGTTGCATTTTTTTTCGCCTAAGTGCGAATTTTTCGTATAAGAATAATAGTTTTCATATACTCTTGAAAAAAAAAGAGCTTGCTGCAAAAATATTGGGGCGCTATATAAAAATATATATATAGCGGGCGGAGGAGGGCCCAGTTTAAAAAAAAATATTAATTATTTTCTTATATCATAAGATTCCTCTAACACACATTTCAATTTTTGAGAAGTAGACTTTATATTCAAACAGGGGACTCCTACAATTATTTTTGTGAAGGACAGTTTTTATTTGAATAGAACACGTATCTCATTTATTTTATGAAGGGTCCCTTTAGTCTAATGCGAGTTCACACTTCGAAGGGTAAAGAAAAGGGGGATCGATCAACTGAATGTATGAAGGGTTCTAGTATTTATGCATAATTTGAATTCTTTGGAATTTTTGTGAAGGGTCCCTTTTTATTAAAAAGGGGATTTGTCCAATTTTTTGTGAAGGGTTCAATACCTATAACTGTTTCCAGTTTCTTTTGAAGGGTCCCCAAAACGTATAATCACTCCATTCGAAGGCTTCCCTATAACTTTTAACTATTTTTGCATGCTAACCTAAATAAATGTATTTCTGTATAAACTATTTGTATACTTTAATCCATTTAAGAATCCTATATGTTTTGGCTATCAGTAGTGTAAAGCTTTTTCTTGAATCCTTTGGATTTTTTGTGAAGGGCCTTAGGCCTTTTTATTAAAAAGGGGATCTGTAACTGTTCACTATTTTAATTAACTAATGCACTAGATGGTAAAATTATATTTTGTTCACGTTACATTTCGATAATGTTGGAAAGTGATTCACGAATTATGCCGCTATGCCTGATTTTACATACTTGTTTATTTACATATACGCTAAAATTCTTTTTATAGTACTCTATTCTTTTGGAAGTGTGTATTGTTAGTCTATCGAAGGGCCCCCTCTGGGTAAAAAAGGGAGGGGGTGGGGGGGGAGCTATTCAATTGAGTACAGTATAATTCATGCGGGACCCTATATTTTTTACCACAACCTATATCGAATTCATTAAAACGCGCCTGTTTGCCCCAAAAATGTTGAAGTCCGTCAATTAAAATTAATTAATGACCCTTTTTAATTACTAGCATCTACCATTCTACTGCACATGCAAACTGCGTACTCTCGTTGAGGGAAAAAAAATCTCGCCAAAATTTCTTAAGTTCTCCAATTAAAATTAATTAATGACCCTTTTTAATTAAATCATTATCGACTTTTAAAATTCACCTGTAATATACTCTAACATGTATAACAAATAGCCTACTCTCGTTGAAAAAATATTTGCTTCGAAAAATTTCTAAGTTCTCCAATTAAAATTAATTAAATTTCTAATTCGCTAAAATAAATCCCTTGAAACACACCTCGTATTCTAGTAGAAAATTCTCCGCGAAAAAAAAAAAAAAAAAAAAAAAAAAAAAATGGCTTCGAAAAATTTCTAAGTCCCGCAATTAAAATTAATTAACACTAATCCCGTTATCTTAGGTGGTGGAGGAGGGCATTTCGGGAGGAGGTGGGCACTTCAGGAGGAGGAGGGCACTTCGGGAGGAGGAGGGCAATTCGGGAGGAGGAGGAGGAGGGCAATTCGGGAGGAGGAGGAGGAGGGCACTTCGGGAGGAGGAGCCCTCCTCCCTCCTCCGGCTCCAAGCTCCTCCTGGGGTCGGAGCCCCATTTTCTCTCTACTTATACGGTATAGTAAGCGATATAGTAAACGCAGAAAAATGTAAGCGGTATAGTAAGCGCAGAAAAATGTAAGCGGTATAGTAAGCGCAGAAAAATGTAAGCGGTATAGTAAGCGCAGAAAAATGTAAGCGATATAATAAGCGGTATAGTAAGCGGTGTAGTAACGCAGAAAATGTAAGCGATATGATAAGCGGTATAATAAGCGGTGTAGTAACGCAGAAAATGTAAGCGGTATAGTAAGTGGTATAGTAAACGCAGAAAAATGTAAGCGGTATAGTAACGCAGAAAAATGTAAGCGGTATAGTAACGCAGAAATATGTAAGCGGTATAATAACGCAGAAAAATGTAAGTGGTGTATAGTAAGCGGTATAGTGCGACTGAAGTCTAGTTCCCGAAATTTTTGTATGTAAAATAATATGCATTATTTTTCATGCACAATAGCGCATTAAATGAAAATTGTAATCTAATTTTTGTAGTAGTAGTTTATAATAATGAATAAAAAACACTTCATTTAAAAGTATTTCCTGCACAATAAAACATTTCCTGACGATTCAAAAAATACGCACGTAATTGTTCAAGTTATCACTTCTGTCAGCACTCCCGGAGTGCCATTGTTTTTTTTGTGCTTGAAAAATGACTCTAACAAATTTGACTAAATTTTGCATTCTACCATTTCCGGTTATAAGAAGATGATTGAGCTATCTCACATGTTCGAGAAAATTCAATTAGTGGGTTATTTAGGGTCACTGCGGGTAAAGCTAATTTTATTTTATCAGCTAAATGCCTTTAACGATTTTGACTAAGTTTTGTATCCTACATTTTTGGGATACAAGAAGACCATTGGACTGGGTCGCATGTTCGAGAAAATTTCATTAGTGGGTCATATGGAGGTCACTATGGGTCAAATAAATTTTATCTAAAAAACGGCTTTAACGATTTTGACTAAATTTTGTATCCTACCGTTTTGGGATACGAAAAGACCCTTGGGCTGGGTCACATGTTTGAGAAAATTTGATTAGTGGGTCATTTTGGGTTCTTTACGTTTCAAGATAATTCTATCAAAGAGACGGCTCTAACGATTTTGACCAAATTTTGTATCCTAACGTTTTGGGGTACGAAAAGACCAATGGGATGGGTCACAGGTTTGATAAAATTCGATTAGTGGATCATTTCGGGGTCACTACGGGTGAATGCATTTCATTGTGAATGAATGTTGAGACAGTTGTTGAACAGTTGACAGTTAACGAAGTTGCAATATTGGCAATGTTTCGCCAACTTCGCTAAGTTTGGTGAAAGTTTTGTGACATTTGCGAGATTTAGCATAAAATCGACTACCAAGATTACTAATGCCAACGCACATGCTTACCGTGACCTGTAAGAATGTGTCAGATTTTGAATTTTCGCAAAATTAGGGCGACATTTGGCGAACAGATTGGTTTTCAGAATCTGAAGGAATTTTCTAGAAATTCCCACTAACAGCGAGGATAAATTATTCAACCAATCAAGGTCCATAGAACGTTCTCAAAAACAGAATTTAACCAATCAGGTTACATAGAACTGATTGTTATATGTTGTACGGAGAATTTATTGTTATATCGTATTGAAAACAAAGATAAATTTAACGAGCATAGCTCGGTCTTCCCAGATGGTTGTAAAACACAGTAAAACTTTTTTAACAGTGCCATGTATAAATGCATTGGAAATTCTTCTGGGAAATTCAAATTATTTCTCATTAGTGTTATTTTTCAAAGTAACGTCAATCAAAATCATCAATCATAAACATTTTCTTTTAAATTTTTGATATTATCTCATACATGATTACTGTATGAGTGTTAAACTACGAGAAATTAATAACACAATACCTCTTTACATTTCAACCAAATTAATTTGCTGTGTAATGTAAATCTTAATGTGGCAGTTCAATTAACAGTGACACATGTAGAAAACTTCATTATTTTATTTTATTTTATTATTTAAGTTTAATAGAGGCTGCGAAAAGGATTCTAATTCCGAGTACTTAGCCTCCTATCAACAGAGCGGCTAACTATTGGATAAAACAATCAGGTAACAAGTTTTTCTTTTATCAAAACCAACGGCTTTGCACGCATGATTAAAATATGGAAAGTGGTATTTAGGTACCAGTTAACATTAGGAGAAATTATACTTTTTCAAATAATTTAAATATTACCGAATTAAGTAACAATTTGAATAAACGTCATTTTTGTACCGCATTAGGTGAATGTAAGACTTGAAATAATGCGAAAATCGTCATTGCAACGCATTTTAATCCACATTCTTCCAAGAAAATAGATACAATGCACTCTATTTGGAAACTCTGTTTATAAGCTATCGTTTAGTGGAATTTTTTTTTAAATCAGTTCAGTAGTTTCAGAATTTATTTTCTATAAAAATCAAGCTTTGGTTTTTACAATATTAATACTATTTACAATATTAATTTACTATACCGCTTCTATACCGCTTACTATACAGATTACTATACCGCTTCTATACCGCTTACTATACAGATTACTATACCGCTTACATTTTTCTGCGTTACTATAACGCTTACTATACCGCTTACATTTCTCTGCTCTTACTATACCGCTTACATTTTTCTGCGTTTACTATAGCACTTACTATACCAATTACATTTTTCTGCGTTTACTATACCGCTTATTACACCGCTTACATTTTTTCTGTGTTACTATACCGCTTACTATACCGCTTACATTTTCTGCGTTACTACACCGCTTACTATACCGCTTACATTTTCTGCGCTTACTATACCGCTTACATTTTTCTGCGCTTACCATACCGCTTACATTTTTCTGCGCTTACTATACCGCTTAAATTTTTCTGCGTTTGCTATATCGCTTACTATACCGTTTACATTTTTCTGCGTTACTATACCGCTTACATTTTTCTGCGTTACTATACCGCTTACATTTTTCTGCGTTACTATACCGCTTACATTTTTCTGCGCTTACTATACCACTTACATTTTCCTGCGCTTACTATACCACTTACTATACTGCTTACATTTTTCTGCGCTTACTATACCTCTTACATTTTTCTGCGTTTACTATACTGCTTACATTTTTTCTGTGGTACTATACCACTTACTATACCACTTACATTTTTCTCCGCTTACTATACCGCTTCTATACCGCTTACTATACAGCTTACTATACCGCTTACTATACAGCTTACTATACCGCTTACAATTTTCTGCATTACTATACCGCATACTATAACGCTTACATTTTTCTGCGCTTACTATACCGCTTACTATATCGCTTACTATACCGCTTACATTTTTCTGCGTTTACTATACCGCTTACTATACTACTTACATATTTCTGCGTTTACTATACCGCTTACATTTTTTCTGTGTTACTATACCACTTACTATACCGCTTACATTTTTCTCCGCTTAATATACCGCTTCTATACCGCTTACTATACAGCTTACTATACCGCTTACATTTTTCTGCGTTACTATACCGATTACATTTTTTTGCTCTTACTATACCGCTTACATTTTTATGCGCTTACCATACAGCTTACTATACCGCTTACATTTTTCTGCGTTACTATACCGCTTATATACCGCTTACATTTTTCTGCGCTTAGTATACCGCTTACTATACCACTTACATTTTTTTTGCGTTTACTATATCGCTTATATTTTTTCTGTGTTACTATACCGCTTACTATACAGCTTACTATACCGCTTACATTTTTCTGCGCTTACTATACCGCTTACTATACAGCTTACTATACCGCTTACATTTTTCTGCGCTTACTATACCGCTTACTATACCGCGGTGCAATAGGGCACAGACAAGCATGCGGCGCTATACCGCATGCGCTATACACCTCTGTATATAAATATACAGAGGTGTCGGTAACAGTGACGGTAACAGTGTCGGTTACAGTAACAGTATCGCGAGTTCAATGTTTTTTTCTCATCTCAAAAAATTTTCTGCTCAAGACATTCATCTCAAAATTCATCTCAAGACATTTTTCTGTGTTTCTATACCGCTTACATTTTTCTGCGCTTACTATACCGCTTAAATTTTTCTGCGTTTACTATACCGCTTAAATTTTTCTGCGTTTACTATACCGCTTACTATACCACTTACATTTTTCTGCGTTTACTATACCGCTTACTATACTGCTTACATTTTTTCTGTGCTACTATACCGCTTACTATACTGCTTACATTTTTTCTGTGATACTATACCGCTTACTTTACCGCTTACTATACAGCTTACTATTCCGCTTACTTAACCGCTTACATTTTTCTGCGCTTACTATACCGCTTACATTTTTCTGTGCTTACTATACAGCGGTGCAATAGCGCACAGACAAGCATGCGGCGCTATACCGCATGCGCTATACACCTCTGTATATAAATATACAGAGGTGTCGGTAACGGTGACGGTAACAGTGTCGGTTACAGTAACAGTGTCGCGAGTCCAATGGTTTTTTCCCATCTCAAAAAATGTCCAACGCGCCTAAAGAAGTTTTCACTTCAATAAACTCAAAAAAGTACAATAAGTTAAGTATTCAGTATTGAGCTCCTGGTGGCCGACTATTCGACATGTAACCAAAATTAATACCCAATGGTCGGCCACATTAAAATTAATTAAAAGCAACAAAGTTATTTACTTTTTATACTCAAAAACATTAGTTTATTTACCCTGCTAATATTCTAGTCTTATAATTTTAGAAAAAAAATAAAAAATAAATTAATACTTGCCTTTTAAGAAAATTGTCATCTGTTAACAAAAAGATATGGAAAATGGCGATTTGACCTCTATCTTGAAAAAAAAAATGGCTGATTACAAATTCAATAAAAATACCCACGATTCTTTGGTGATGGTTTATGACTTATGAAAGATGGCTGTATACAACCAAATTGTAATATTTCATTTAGATCTAAAAATAAGCTATGCGTAAGGCATTTTATCTCAATGTGGCCGACTATTGGGGGTTGGCCGACTATTGGTACATTTACCCTATACCTTCTATATAGTCCTAATACACTATTCTGATTAAAAATGCAATGGGTGAACTCGTGAACTTACATTTACCGTGGAAAACGGATAGGGTAATAGCACCAGTAGTTGATGAATAATGAATTAAAAAAAATTTTGGTTTCCAAAGTTCCTTTTGTCTCCTCTGCTTTTCTGACCATAAAGCTATGTTCAAATAATGATTTTTTGCTGGTTTTTTTATGATGAATAAAATTGTGTAAGGTACATTTGCCTACGCTGTGCCGTTACTTCGTAATTATATTCGAAATGTAGAAGGTCAAGTTTTGGAAGTAGTTGATCACCTACTGCTATTAGTTAATTCAGCATGATATAGAAATTGATTGTATGTCATATGTAGCTACTAAGAAGCAGGTGGTAGAAACTGTACCTACAAGACTTTATTGAATACGATATAATATATTAATTGTTCAACTACTGGAGTTGATCAGCAACTACTGCAGTCATACAATGTACTGTTCTTGTGATCCTAATCTCTACAAGTACTGAGTTTTTGATACACATTAATCAAACGTTACTAATTTTATATGAACTGAAAAACTGTCGGCAAACAAAAATACAGAAAATCAAAATTCTTTGACAGGGTTGTATATTCGTAACACATTATGATTTGTCAACTTTTGTAAATATTTAAAAAAAAAATTAACAATAAAATAAGTGTTTTTTTTTTTACACGCTTAAGAATTTCCCCCGGCTGTAAACCATCAGGGTCGACCGCTGGGTTGAGCATTCTCTGATTTCTATTTATTTGAGATTATTTACATTAATTATTTTGCATTAAATATTCATCAAACATAAAGTATCTTCTGTACTTATCTTATTCTGTTAACATATGTTAACACCCAAATAAAGTACACTATATTGCCAAAGATGACCGATCACTTGCGATTTTAGACATTTTGTTAACTATCTAGAAATATACATGAGGAATTAACCTGAAACTGCAGGCGTGTAAACAGTATAGTATAGGTTATATATTTCCGCGAAGTTTTTTTCCCGAAACCCCATAGGGGACTGTCAACATATTGAAAAAGAACGAATATCTTTTGGATTACCCTGTAAAAACTAATGTTGCAAAAGCGTTCAAACTCGAGATTATTAATAAGTGGCTTATTGTAATATACTGTGTTCATTTTTATGAGGATACCATGTATATTCGTAGAGAAATTAAGGTTTTTATAAAAACAGTCCCAAATCTTGCCAAGTTTTTTGCTTATAATTTGCAGAGTTCTTAATATAAAAAAAAAGTTATTTTGAGAAAATATGTCAAACAACATTGTACATATTACTCCGCAATCAGAATTAAAAAATATTACAAATTGGATGAAAAATGAGCAGATTTACTAAAAAATGTTTCACTGCGCATGCGCGAATGCAATTAAAATATAATATGCATAATGTATTAGCTAAGTATATAGAGCAACTTTTGTGCAAGTCTCAAAATCATAGCTTGAAAATTCTGAAAATTATCGTCGATAGAATAAACTCGAAATCCGTTGTTCCCAAAAAGAAGCAAAAAGATGAGGGGTTGTATCATATATCTGTTGATTAGTGCCACGATAGCGTACACAATATTGCACGTACTACTATATTTGGATACAACCCCTCATCTTTTTGCTTCCTTTTGGGAACAACGGATTTCGAGCTTATTCTATCGACGATAATTTTCAGAATTTTCAAGCTATGATTTTGAGACTTTCACAAAAGTTGCTCTATATACTTAGCTAATACATTATGCACATTATATTTTGATTGCATTCGCGCATGCGCAGTGAAACATTTTTTAGTAAATCAGCTCATTTTTCATCCAATTTTTATTATTTTTTAATTCTGATTGCAGAGTATTATGTATAATGCTGTTTGACATATTTTCTCAAAATAACTTTTTTTTATATTAAGAACTCTGCAAATTATAAGCAAAAAACTAGGCGAAATTTGGGACTGTTTTTATAAAAACCTTAATTTCTCTACGAGTATACACGCTATCCTCATAAAAATGAACACAGTATATTACAATGAGGCACTTATTAATAATCTCGAGTTTGAACGCTTTTGCTACATTAGTTTTTACAGGGTAATCCAAAAGATATTCGTTCTTGTTCAATTTGTTGACAGTCCCCTATGGGGTTTCGGGAAAAAATCTTCACGGAAATATATAATCTATACTATACTGTTTACACACCTGCAGTTTCAAGTTAATTCCTCATGTATTTTTCTATATAGTTAACAAAACGTCTAAAATCGCAAGTGACCGGTCACCTTTGGCAATATAGTGTATTATTTTAACAAGTTGTTTCAAAATTGCATCAAAATTTAACCATTTTACTGATTGTTACTTTGATACGTAAATATATCTCTTTTTGTGCGAATTATGTTGTTTTTATAAAGTAATATTTTATAGTATGCTGAAATAGAAAAGCAATCAAAACTTAAATGCATCCAAATATTCTGGGTTGCTACATATTTATAGTACTCAGGTTGCTTTGCATTAAACATTGATAAAATACCAAAATAGGCTATATAGATTTTTATAATACATATATAACATTCATTTGTAACATTTATAACTTACAGAAACTCTCCTGTATTGCATAAACAACAACAACAAAAACAACAACAACAAAAACAAAAACAGAAAAAAAAAAAAAACCCTTATCATTTCTTCTTAAGTGCACCACATTGCCAAAAGTCATTGATTTCTCACGATATTTGAATGGACTTTTTATATTGACTTATAGTATCGACTACCCAGGGCCCGACTTAGGCTGTCTTTTGCCCCGGGGCAAACATCATTCTGGGGTGGGTGGTTCTAAATATCAATAGAAATTGTTCATGAATTACGCTGAAGTGACTAGTACTAAACTTCATACCTTTTGTATGTATACATAAATTTCGTACCAGGTACTATCAAAGAATTGGTACTATTCACATTTGTATACAGATAAATAGTATTTGCTCATATTTTATCAATTATTAAATATATTTATTTCTAATTGAACTATATTTGCCTCTTTATAAAATCATTTGTTTAAAGTTATAGATAATGTCAAGCTTTTTATGATACAGGGTGATTACAAATATTTTTGTTGTTGTTTTCTAGTTGCCCTCGTTTCTAAATCTTCATTGAAAAATATGAGTTCAAATATGCTTTTTATATCTTCTAAGCTTAAGAAAAATGTGTCAAATATTCCTGTAGATATTCAACAGAACGTCTAATTCGAAAGTGGCTGGGGGATTTTGGCCATGCAGTGAATGTATTTCATAAAAATTAATAGTATCTTCAATGGAAAAATTTAAGTGAAAGATGAATTATTACAATAAAACAATCAATTGTGGTTACTTCAATTTAAATTGTCCTTGTTTATATATTGTCGAAATAAATAAATAAAAAACCCAGAACTTTATAGAGGTTGAAAAAGCATAAATATTTTATATATTAAAACTTGATAGGAGGGAGGGGGCAGTTTAGTGAATTTTTTCCGTTGTAGGTGTTACAATTAATAAACATTCAAAATATGTATATGTGTATATATATGTGCACATTAATGTATCAGATACCATTTGAACTCACTAAATACATGAAAGAGGAATCTCTATAAGACTTACAGTAGCTCCGTAGCTAATTTAATTTGAATTATTAAATTTAAAACACAAATTAATAAAACTTTATTTTATCAATTAAAATTTTCAAAAAATGTATACACTCACATAAAGCTTTTTAACTTACTTTTAAATATAATGCATTTTTTAAAAAAGAATTATTCTTGCATGCATTACGCGCATCATTTTTCACATTTGAATTGCTAAAACCAGCGAAAATATTTTTAAAGAGTACAAATATAATGTGTTCTCAAAATGAACTGCAATAAATAAAATGAGTGGATACTGAGAAAACAAAATTTCTTAATAAAAATTCGAAATATCGAGTTTTTTTAATGTAAAAGTAGTCATGAATTCTAAACTCGTAACTTGATAAACCTAATAATAGGTCATTTATGCATCTATATGGTTTAATACGTTCAATCAAAATTTCATGAAATTCTAACCAACCATGTTTCAGAAATAGTGCGCGCAATGACCAAAATCGCAATTTGAGAAAATTAACTTTAAAGATCAAACAACCCCTTGATGATATAAAAAGAGCTCAGACTGTTTTAGACATAACTCCTCTTCTAAAGTGAATTTTTGCATGAGATTTATTTTAAAATGTTCCTAAAGAATCATATTTAATTATAAACAAATAAAAAAATCGAATTTTTGACACTTTAAACGCTACTTGATCCCTTAATATTATTACCCATTTGCATCAATTAGAAAAGTGAAAAATTGAATATGAACACTCAAAAGATATTTTATTGCATCAATGAGGAAAGTGCAAAACTGATCCTGCTCGTTCAAATATATTTTATTGGATCAATTGGAAAAGTGCAAAATTGGTCGTGATCACTCAAAAGATATGCTATTGCATCAATTGGAAAAGTGAAAAATTATTCCTGATCACTCAAAAGATATTTTATTGTATAAAATATATATTTTTTAAATGTATAAAAATCTAACACCAGATGAAGTAAACAAAAAATTCATAATTTTATTTAGCTCAAAAAAGTTCATACATGACAAATCCATGGGGTGTGTCTGACATTTTTACATAAATTAGTTCTGTATTTAAATTTATTTAAAGCCCAAATTTTTAAATTAAAAATTTTTATTTTTACCCACTATTTATTTATTGTAATATAGCAGCATCAATTTTCTGAATCATAATTTTCATACTTTAAATATATATATATTACTTTTCTGTTGCAACACATGAAATTTCTTTTTTTTTTTTAAGCTGATGTTTCAGAAAATCGATGCTGCTATATTACGATAGATAAATGTTGACCAAACATAAAAATATTTCATTTAAAAGTTTAGGCTTTAAACAATTTACGTACAAAGCTAATCGTGTGTAGAAGTGTTAGACCATGGATTTGGCATTTATTTACTGCCTACACATGATTTCTGGTTAGAATTTTATTTAAAAAAATTGTGCGCATGTATGCGTTTATGGTGATGGAGATCAGAAAAATTCCGCGCTATTACGCTAATTATGCAAATGGGTTAATCCATATGTTATTTTTCTTATGTAGACTTTGCAAAGCTGAATGGTATTGTTTAAGCAAATTTCGTAATTAGTTTTTATTAGCTGATTTCTAAATATTTTTCTTCTCTTTTCACAGAATATCCGAAATCTAATGAAGTTCAGAAAGCCGAACGTCTCATTCCAATATGCGTTGGATTAGTAATGCTCAACTGCAATTCGAACGGAGTCTGTTTAAATTATTGTGCGATTTGAATACAGCCATTTGCGAGAGAGCCAGTTTCAAAAGAGGTCAGAAATTTAAAGCTGTTTGGAAAGAATAGATTAGATGCTGCAAATTGAATTGTGTAATAAAATGTATCTGCATTTTAGAAATAAATTTTGCTTTGAGTAATAATGTACATGCGTGTGACTTTGTTTCTCATCGTGAGGTATTTAAAATTTGCTTATTGATGATAATACAATTTTTTTAAGTCATAAACTTTGGTGGATTGTAACCAATTGTGGATTTGTGGTCCAGTCTTGTGGATTTATGACCAGTGAATTGAAATTTTAATTTGGTCAAATTAAAATTAAAATTTAAATTAAAATTTAAAAGTTATGGTATCACAAGGAGAGGGACAATCTTGGTAATCACAGATTTTGATCACTTTTATATATGTTATAGGGTAGAAGCCCCTTAGTCTCAGGTTCAACAGATTTTATACAACGCTCCTTAGTTCTTGAGGAAAAGGGGGGGGGGGGTCTAATATTATAACACAACTTAAATATTGTGTAAGAAATTCACTATATCTCACTCGAAACCCCTGTTTTGCAGCCTAAATTCAAGCATAGGAGATTCTCATGTATTATAGATTTTCTTCAGATTTTACATAAACCGCACTAATCGGCGGATGATTATCAAAACTTTTGTTTCATCATAACCAATCTTCAATCTTGAAGGTTTTGAGACAGCAAGAATAATAAAAGCACTCGGGGAAAAGTGTTTCATCTCACTGTTCGTTCCCACGAGGAGACAGCAGTCCCAAAGAGAAAGTTATATCAGCGTGACATCGTGAGAAACCTTCCTCCTCCAATAATAACGGATTTTGCCAGTGATCTCACCTTCCAAGGCTTCTATTGGCTAGAGTAACCTCCATTGTTCTAGATGATAATCAAGAGATATATGAAAGAAAAAAAGCAGATGCAATCAGTTAGTTCAGTTAGAGAACTGAGTAAGGATTCAGTCCATCTGATCCTGGACAAAACGGGGCCGTAGCTTCGGGTGAATATATTCGGGCGGTTGTCTTAGATCTCCGACGGAAAAGCCGATGCTGGCTAATGTTTCAAGGGTGAGATATATCAGCCTGATTTATCGAGTGAGAAACATCTTCTGTTTCCTCAAGCCGACGAGAATTAAGCTTTCTCTTCTATTTGAAAGCGGGCCTTCACTTCGAGAAATCTAGTGTAAAGGGTACCAGTAGAGAAGGAATTTCTCTGACTTACGTTTTTGAGGGTGTTCCTAGACATCCTTGCATACTAAATGCTGACAGTTACCTGTACAGTAAAGACGGCGAAGATATTTATTCCCGGCCTCTTTTCTAAAGATTATTGGTCTTAGACTCTGTTTAAGAAGGGCCCTGTTAGCAAGGACTCTTTTCCAAGGACTCTTTCCCTCTCTTTTTTAAAGTGGACGTTGCATTTGTTTTACGTCGTAAACAATGGACTTTGAAAATCACTGGACTATTCTATGTAATTTATTTTTTGATCACAAGCTACAAGAACCCTCATTATTTACTTATTGTTGTGACATCACATTAATCCAGAAATATGTTTTTTAATATTTGACGTTTTGAATTTAATAAATTCATTTTGAGGATATATGAGAGCGGTTCATTTGAAGGCTATCGCTACGACTTCTTTATTATAACATCTGGACCCATCAAAACCGTAATTTCCGGCCTATAATCCGCGGATCAAATAATCATGTTCGAGTCGGAAATTTTATTTTATAAAACGTAACTTACTAAATCGCTGTAAATATTTAACTTCAATTATTGAATAAAATTTCTAGATCGAAACATGATTGTTTGATACGCGGATTATAGACCGGTAATTACGGTATTTAAGTTACGTTATAATATTAGACCCCCTATTTCTCGAGAGCTAAGGAGCGTTGTATAAATTCCTTTGAACCTGAGATTAAGGGTCTTCTACCCTAACAACATATATAAAAATAATCAAAATCTGTGATTACCGAGCTTGGCACTCTCCTTGTCAGAGCTTTCAGATAAACTTGATTATAGCTTATCTGAAAGCTATAATCAAGTAATAATTTTCTACAAGTTATTAAAAAAATAAACACAAAAATTACAAAATGTCCATTAGAATGGAAAGTGGATGCCAAAATATGAGTTATTATTTTAATATTAATGCACAAATGTTACAGGTAATTACAGATATCGTTAATTAATGGAAAACAAGTGGTTGGGTTTTGAGTTCTGCCGTTATTTGTTGCACAAGATAGATAAACAGACTTGAACCTCAATAATAAGCAAATTTGCCCCTTAAAATAATATTATGTTAAAGCAAATATTAAAATAATAATAATAATTTTGAGTTACTTATTACTCGATAATATATACGTTTGTACGATAATATATATGTTATACTTTCATTTTCTAAAATTATTTTTCTGTGTATGAGACAATAATACAGAGCATAATAACATGAAAAAATCAAATCAAAAGATAATAATTCGTGCTCGATTTACTTTAAGTTTGGAATATGCCATCAAAAAAGAATTGTAATAATTTATTCATTTATCGTGAACAAAAGATTCAGAAAAAATTATAAATATCTCCAGAATATTGTCCATTTTCACTGAGCTGAAAAAAAGAATACGATATAAAAATAAAAAAATGTTTTTTTTTTTTTTGTAAAGCGATGAATGTTTTGTTTATATCAAACATAAATTTACATTTGAATAAAACTCATTTCTCTCGTCCGAATACTTGAGACTGATATTTTCACTATTTTCTTCATAAGGTAAAGCCAGGAGAGATGGCGCGGTTGGAGAGATTGCGCACATAGAGGTTTGGTGGGAAGGAGTAGAGTGAGGAAGCAGCGACTCCAGGTAGTTGTACAACAGCAGTAGTGAAGTGTCTGCTTGAAAGTGCACGTTGATTGTTTTGAGCGTCTAAGATAAAGCATGGCTATTTTGTTTTGTTTTCTCAAAGTAAGTACTTGAATTTTCATAGCTATTCGTCAGAATTTCTATACAATGTCAATAGTACAAAATATTTTAAACTTAAATGATTTCTCATAAGCTACTAACCTAGACTAACAATGTGAACATCAACGATTCGTTTTAGTAGCGGCCATGTTTAAATAAAAGGCCGCGCAATATCTCCTACCGAAATTGGAGTGTTTGCGCATCTGCTACTTAGGAGAGATGGCGCGTCGTTCCCATTAGTTTCTATGCTAGGAGAGATTACGCAGTTTACTGGTAAATTTGCATAAAAAAGGAAAAAAGAAAATGGACTAATTTTAAGTTAAACGAGTTTTCAAGTAACTTAATGTTATTTTGTAATCTTATCTGGACTTGCTTTTTCTGATTCCTTAATTTTTTTCCCCTTTAATTCAAAATTTTTAATCGTTTTTAAAATTATTTCCTTTTTCTGATTCTTTAATCATTAGGTTGAAATATTCACTCATAATACAATAATATTTTTTCACAAAAACCTTACAACAATGTCATTTAAGTGTAATTATTATTGTTAACAATTTAATTGTAGTTATTATTAGTAACAATCTCTCCTACCCATGTGCGTAATCACACCAACACTGTAAGGACAGATTGCACAAAATAACTTTCTTGGTTTTATTACAACTGTTCTATTAAATTACAACATAACAACAAAATAGCAATGGAAATGCATAAAAAAACAAATTAAGTGAAAATTATTCACGGATAGTTTAGCAAAAAATTAATATTTAGATTTTTTGTTGTTATTCTTTTGAATTGTGCGCAGACTATCCTAGCTTTACCTTAAATAAAGAAACGGAAATTTCTGATGCAATCTTCTGATTTTACCTGATCAAATATAAAAAATTGAAACGGTGTTAAATAACTGGCAGTGAGAAACTGGTGTAAATGCAGTGTGAAAGAAGTTTTCTATATATCTGGAGACATCGTACATCTTACACATTTACACCGATCTTAAAATCTTACATGCATCTCGTAAAATAGATATACATGGTTACATACAATAACTTTCAATACATACAACAGATGAAACAAGTCTTTATTTTCAATAAAAATGACAGTTAATATGATAGTTAGTAATGAAGAACCTTCCATAATCCTTATTCAATTTAAATTTAAATCTATTAGTTTGATGCGAAAGCTGGTAGCATTTATTTTAATTTGATCAAACAGTTTAATGAATTAATTACAAAATTGCCCTTACAATACAAAAGTAATACAACAACGGTTACTTTCAATGATATGATACTTTTATTATAAACAACGCGATAATTTTCCGAGGTTGGAAAGCAATAAGCAACCCTGCCGTTAAAAAAAGTAATACCAATGATAACCAATTTTTTAAAAATATATATATATATATTGAAGCTTTATACGAGAATAATATTACATAGATATTTTTTGCATATTTTTATTTTCCAAAAATATTTTTCTTCGTATATCTCAGAGAGACACTACAAAGTACAATAATCTGAATGAAACATAATTCATGCACGATTTATTTTCTGTCTGGAATCTGTCCTCATAAGAAAATAACATTTATTTTCATTTATCAAAAACAAAAGATTCAAGTGTTTTCAGAATTCCGTCCATTTCTACTGAACTGAAAAGAAGAATAGGAAATAAAAAGGTAAAAAAAAATGACAATTATTAGCAAGGACATAATTGTTTTGTTTATATAAAACATAAGCGTGTACATTTCAATAAAACTCATATCTCTCGTTTGAATACTCGCGAATCATATTTTCACCTTTTTCTTCATAAATAAAAAAAACGAAAATTTCTTATACGTTCTTCCAATTTTCACATATCAAATATAAAAGAATGGAACAGCATTAAGTAATTCGCAATTGGGATGGAGTGAGGGGGGGGGGGAGAGTTTAAACACAATATGAAAAGGTTTTCTTTCTTCCGACATCATATGATCATCGATTTAATAAGTAGATTTTACTTTTTTTCATCTTTACAAGAAAAAGTATTTGATTTGGGAAAAATCTTCCGGTTTTCGACAGATTTATACGTTTTAAAAAGTCCTGATCACGATTTGAAGGTTTTTAGAAAATGTCTGTCCGTGGGTCTGTTTTTGTGTCTCTATGTGACACAAATTTTTTGGGTGCTCTATCTCAAGAACTAATGCACGGAAGTTAATCAAACTTCAAATTCAGATAGACCTTGATATAAATTGGCATAAATTGCCCTACAGTTGGCGCTGGTATGCAGCATTTTTGCTTGCATATCTATATCTCAAGAACTAATGCACGGAATTTCATCAAACTTCAGATTCAGATAGACCTTGACATAAATTGGTATAAATTGCGCTACAGTTGGCACTGCTATGCAGCGTTTTTGCTTGCATAGCTATATCTCAAGAACTAATGCACGGAATTTCATCAAACTTCATATTATGTTAGATCTTCAGATAAATAGATGTTGATTATATTTTGCTGTAAATCACCCAACAGGTGACTGCATTTTTCACGATTTCCTCGAAAGCTATTTCTCAAGAACTAATGCACAGAATTTCACCAAACGTGATATTCTGTTAGAGCTTGACATAAATAGATCCTATTAAATTCAGAAAAAGACGTACAATTCACAATTGTACTCATTGCTTAATTGTGCAAAAATTCATTTATTGTTGACAAGATGTTAAAAAGATTAAAAACACACACTCCAAACGCTTTCAGCCGATATTCGGCCGTCCTCGACAATGCTGTCATTCCCCTTCGATCTTCACAATCCGAGAGAGATCATTATTGTTCAAGAGTGGTACGCAAGGTAAAGGGTTGGGGGCGGAAAATAATCTCTCCATAAAAATGCAGAGCTGGTGCGCTGCATTTTTATGGCAGCTATGTCTGCGGTGCGCATATCACATATTAGTAATTTGCATATCTCCAGACAATGTGAACCATGACAGCGCCATCTATCGGCACATTTTGGAACTATTTCTTTCCTTCGCCAAACAAAATTCCACTGCCTCACGATTGTTCTGCTAAAATATCAAGTCATTCTGACCAGTAGTTTTAAAGTTATCGATTTTTGAAATCGTAACTTTAACTATAATCAACCAGTATATTTATCATGAAGATACCAAATTCACTTCAATCAAAATTTTTACATTAAAGTAAATAATAATAATAACAAAAAAAATTTTTTTTAAGTATTGCATAATTACACAATTTTAATATCAACTTATTTTTTAAAATACTTTTTATTCGTATATCTTAGAGAGAAACAATACAGAGTATAATAATCTGAATGAGAAATAACAATTCATGCTTTATTTGTAAAGGTATCATCATATAAAAAAGTAATAATTTATTCATTTTTCATAAACGAAAGATCCAGAAATAATTATAACTGTTTTCAGCACAGTGTCCGTTTCCACTGCAGTGAAAAGAACAATAGTAAATGAAATTTATTAGCAAAGCGATGATTGTTTTGTTTATATCAAACATAAATTTACATTTCAATAAAACTCATTTCTCTCGCCTGAGTACTTGAGAATGATATTTTCATCTTTTTCTTCATAAATAAAGAAACGAAAATTTCTGATGCAATCTTCCTATTTTTACGCATCAAATATAAAACAATGGAGCACTGTTAAACAAGTCGCAGTGGGAAACAAATGTAAACACAATATGAAACAGTCTTTCTTTTTCCTGTGATTGCACTGGAATATATATTGTGTTGTAACAAAACGGAGAATAAAGAATACAAAGAAAATCGTTTATGAGGATGGCGTCCTGAGTTACACGCTTTTAGCACGAATCTGGGTAAAGAAGCATGAAATTGTTATTTTCTGACTTAGGAAATACAAGGCAGATTCATACAATAAATATATTTAATAGTAAGATGAATCAGACGATTATAACTCATATTATATTGATAGCGTTAATTAAATAGTTTTTTTTTGTTATACAGTCTAAAGAATGAAAATAAATAGCTATTTTAGAGTTCGCTATCAAGAAAAATATTCAAAAGTTTTGAAAACATTTAATATCTTAAATAAAACTTGCAACGCAGAAAAAAAATCTGCGTTTAAACTTATATTTTAATTACCAGTATAGTTCCAACCTAAAAGACCTATTTAATTACTAGTGATATTGCATCTTTATAATTAATTTTGTGCACAAAAATGTTAACTTTTTTATCAGTTTAGGTACTTTAAAAAACGGCGTTTGAAAATATCATGACAAGCGTAATGCTGTAAAAACTGTAAAAACAGTTTTTGGGTTTGGGCTTTATGTTTTTTGACGTAATCTTCTGATTTTTTACTCATGAAATATAAAACAATGAAACATTGTTAAACAAATCGCAGTAGGAAACAAATTTAATCACATAATATGAAACAGCATTTCTTTTTCCTGTGATTGCAGTGGAATATATATTATCTTGTAACAAAACGGATAATAAAGAATACAAAGAATGTATTTTTTTTTCACTGACGGAAATCTATTATGAGGATGAAGGTCTGAGTTATACGATTTCAGCACGAATCTGGGTAAAGAATCATGAAATTGTTATGTTCTGGCATAGGAAATACAAGGCAAATTAACACAATAAATATAGTTAGTAGTAAGATGGATTCGGCGAGTTTAACTCATATTATATTGATACTATTAATTAAATATTTTCTTCGTTATACAGTCTAAAGAATGAAAATAAATAGTTATTTTAGAGTTTGCTAACAAGAAGATAGTCAAAAGTTTTGAAAACATTTAATAGAGTAAATACTGCTTGCAGTGCAAGAAAAAAAAATTCACATTCAAACTTATATTTTAATTATCAGTATAGTTCCATTCTTAAAGACCTATTTAATTACTAGTGATATTGTATCTTTATAATTAATTTTGTGCCCAATAAAGTCCTTTTCTTATATCAGTTCAGGTACATTAAGTTCAAACAAATTGTAATGAAAATCTATTCTTATCATGAGGATTCTAAATTTGGAGCTTCGTTGAATTCTGCGCCCATACACTGGCGATATAAACATCACATAAATTGAAAAAATCATTGATTTTTGCCCCCCCCCCCCCCCTCCATCCATTTTTGGGGAATTTTGTCCCAAATCTAATCAGCACCAGTTCACATAAGCAGGGCTGCCACTGGCGACTACTTTTATATTCTATTCGCACCACTATTTAAAAAAATAAATAATTTTGTAGTATGTTTTTCTTGCACATGTTGTCAAAGTGTATGTGAAAAAATTCTGTTTTGAGAAAGTGGTGCGAGATAGAATTAAAAAATAGTCGCCAGTGGCAGCCTTGCATAAGGATAGAACTTCAAATGAAATTTCATCCTATGCTACGCATTAGTTTGTAGGTTATAGCTCCCACAAAATTTGTGTCACATACAAACAGACAAATATTATCTAAAAACAATCAAGTGGTGTTCAGTACCATCTAAAACGTATAAATCCGCCAAAAACCAGAAGTCAAAAATTTTCATGAATCTAATACTTTCTTCATGTATAGATAGAAGAAAGTAAGTAACACAGCTCTTTGGGTGTGAGCTTTATGTTTTCTAACGCAATCTTCTGATTTTCACACATCAAATATAAAACAATGGAGCATTGTTAAACAAGTCGCAGTGGGAAACAAATTTAAACACAATATGAAATATCCTTTCTTTCTCCTGGAACTGCAGTGGAATATATATTATCTTGTAACAGAACGGAGAATAAAGAATACAAAGAATGTGTTTTTTCCCTGATAGAAATCGTTTATGAGGATGGTGTCCTGAGTTACATGCTTTTAGCACGAGTCTGGGTAAAGAACCATGAAATTGCGATTCACTGGCATAGGAAATAAAAGGCAGATAGATTTTCGTCAGAATAAATGCAATCCCAAAATTTTATTTTGCTTTGTCTTAGGTCGTTGATTTCTATATATATCATAAGTTGTTTGAAAGAACATTTGTCGATAAAAACTGTAGAACAAAATGAGCTGAAATGCATCATCTATTTTGTTTTATTTTTCATAATTTTTTGATTCTGAAACGCTTAACCTTTGTACACTGCAAAAAAAAAAAATTGTTGATTTTTATCCTAGCTGCCAGTATTATACCGTAAAATTAACAATAATAAACAGTAAAATAAGCAAATAAGTGATAAACAGTAAAATATGCTGCCGCGGCAGTGTATTACTGCTAATTTCACTGTTTATTACTGTTCATCATTTCAGTATAATACTGGCAGATGGGATGCTAGTATTATAGTGTAAAATCAACAATTTTGTTTCAGTGTAGATATTTGTCAGGAGATAATTTTAATAAGGTGAATCAGATTTATTCATTTTATGTCTGTTGAATTTATTTTTAATGCAGAAATGACAAACTAACCAAAGTAAATCAATAATTTTTAATTTTAATGTTTTTGTGATATTTGGTGATTGTTAACTCAGAGCTTAAATCTGTTTTTTATCGCGTTTTTGCTACAACTAATAGTTGACAACAAAAAATAATTGTGTAATGGCCTTTTGTTTTTGAGTATTCGTGCGTTTCACCCGCACGGTGCTCAAAACAAAATTGTAAACTATAAAAAACATAATAATGTAGTAAATAACCGTTTTTAGGTTTCCTGTTTGTTCGAATTCGACATTTATATACATTTTTTATTATGACCATCATGACAATCATTTATATTATGACCATATTTTATCAAACGAAAAAGAACATAACAGTAACACTTTAGTTATTAAACGAGCAGGGAAGACCGAGCTATATGCTCGGTCAAAATTAGCTTTGAGTTCAAATATCCTGACGCATGACCAAAATGTCCCACTAATCAATTTTTCTCAAACATGTGACCTAGCCCAACAGTCTTCTCGTACCCAAAAACCATAGGAGGCAAAATTTAGTCTAAATAGTCTGGGGCGTTTTTAAAATAAAATAGCGTGACCCATAATGACCCATGACCAAAATGACCCACTAATTGAATTTTCTCGAACATGGGACCTAGCCCAACAGTCTTCTCGTGCCCGAAAACCTTAGGATGCAAAATTTAGTGTAAATAGTCTGAGCCGTTTTTAAGATAAAATAGCTTCACCCATAATGACCCATGACCAAAATGACCCACTAATTGAATTTTCTCGAACATGTGACCTAGCCCAACAGTCTTCTCGTGCCCTAAAACCATAGGATGCAAAATTTAGTGTAATTAGTCTGAGCCATTTTTAAGATAAAATAGCTTGACCCATAATGACCCATGACCAAAATGACCCACTAATCAAATTTTCTCGAACACGTGACCTAGCCCAACAGTCTTCTAGTGCCTGAAAACCATAGGATTCAAAATTTAGTGTAAATAGTCTGAGCCGTTTTTTAGATAAAATTAGCTTGACCCACAGTGACCCAAAAATTACCCACTAATCGAATTTTCTCGGACATGTGACCTAGTCCAATGATTTTGTCGTACTCGAAACTCGTAGGATACAAAATTTAATATAAATCGTTACAGCCGTTTTTTAGATAAAATTAACTTGACCCGAGTTGACCCAAAAATGACCCACTAATCGAAAGTTCTAGAACATGTGACGCAGTACAATAGTCTTCTTGTCCCGAAAATGGTAGAATACAAAATTTAGTCAAAATCGTTTGAACCGTTTTTTGGATACAATTACCTTGACCCTGACCCATGGTGACTCAAAATGACCCACTAATGAAATTTTCTCGAACATGTGACCTAGCCGAATGGTTTTCTGATGCCCCAAAACGATAGGATACAAAATTTCGTTAAATCGTTAGAGCCGTTTTTAAGATAAAATTTGCGTATAAGTTCCCGAACATGTGACCCAGCCCAATAGTCTTCTCCTGTCCGAAAATGGTAAGATACAAAATTTAGTCAAAATCGTTTGAATCGTTTTTTAGATAGAATTAGCTTGACCCTGACCCTTGATGACCCATTAATCCAATTTTCTCGAACACGTGACCTAGCCCAATTGTTTTCTGGTGCCCCAAAATGGTACGATACAAAATTTCGTCAAAATCGTTAGAGCCGTTTTTAAGATAAAATTTGCATATATATATATATATAACCACACACAAGATTTGCTCGTATTAGAATATATGATACATCGATTTGCGAAAGCTCCAAATAGATACGCATGACGATACTGAATTTAACCGTTCAATTCGCTATAGACTACCTTATAGTCTTTTTCATTGAACCAATAAACACTATAGTTTGAAACTTTTTTAAATAAACAATGCTTTTGCTTAATTTTTACCAAACTTGACTAAACTAAGCAGTAAAACATGTTCGTGAATCAACAAAATTGTAAGATTTCTGTTGTTTGAACGTAGTTTTTGCAGTACTTGTAATAATTCAAAATGTTACGCCTTAGTTAATTTAATTTAATTTAATTAGTTATTAAAACGTCTTTCAATAATTAGTTATTAGTATTAATTTAATCCAGTAGTTAATTTATGACTAAACAATTTCAATGAATACATAACAATCTGAATATCTGTTTATTTAAACCTTTTCTCCCCAGTGGATCTCGTGGAGGTGGAATGGGATATTTAGTAAATGGCTTTTAAATAGTCAGGCGTGCACAGGATTAAAGCATTCAATTAACAGAGTTTGTCTTGTAAATTTTGTTTTACAAACATTTTTTACTATTCACATATTAAGTTTACTAGCTAAGTTTAATCTTTCATTATCACCTATACTTAAAAAGAATGTTCCTAGTTCTAGGCCATATTTTAAAGCTCCAATTATGTTTTAAATATCTCATTTTTTTATTCCTTATCTCGCTGTGAGAAAATATCTTTGATTTTTGATGACTTTAAAGATTCTGAGTGATTTCTTTTATTAGTATCATCTAGATGTAGCTGATCATATATTTCCACATATTCATTAAATATTACATCAGTAACAGAGTCTTTCACGAATTATCCCGATTCTATATTTTCTAGAATGAGATTATAACTGTTACTCAAAACTAAAACTGTTACTCTGGCTGGTTCATTAGAGACAAAGTCAGATACACAGATCCAAAGGAATTTCCGAACAAAATACGGACGTCACCCACCATCCAGGCCCTCAAAACGCGCGTGGCACAAGACGTTTATGGAGATCGGTAGTGCGCTTCATAGAAAAGGCATAACGTCTCGACGTTGTTCATGCAACCAAAGGTACTTATGAAAGGAGCTCTTCTAGCGCCACATAAAACTTTGGAACTTACTTTTCGTTCATTATACAATAAACAGATTTTTGTTATCTAATTTCGTTTAAGTTTTATAGAGGATCAAAGTTGTAAAGATAAATTTGGGACACCCTGTATATTTTCACATTTAATGAAAAATAAGTGTTGAAAAATAATTCCTACTGCTTATTTTAAAGTTATCTTACGAATCTGGGTTTCAGAGTCAGGCTGATAAAAATAAAATTAATTAAAAATTTTAAAGGTCGTGTAATTAAAAAAAAAAAAAAAAAAATAGAAACTACTAAATATTTATTTATATTTTTTTAGTTTTTGAGACTATAGTAAGTAAAAATAAATCATTCAATTAATATTTTTAATTAAATTCTTGCTAAATAAATGTAAGTAAAATAGGATGTAAATTGCTGGACTGACAACACAATCTATCGCCTTATATCTATAGGAATCAATTAATTTAAAAGCAGCTAATTAAAAATAAAAGCATATTTCTAAAGGAAATTTTTGGTTATTTACCGTCAAATCTTGATGGGCACTGTCTAGTTTAACTAAACATCTCTGCCTCATTCAAACTCTGCATAAACATCAATCTGAGGACTATGCAGCTCGCAAGCTTTTTGTTACGAATTGCTGGAAACAGTGAATAATGAGAACGTAATTCAGAATTAAACTTCTCGCTCCCACTATCTAACTCTAATAGGCTTTTTTTGGTTGGGATTTTTTCAAATCCAAAGTATATCAGGTTCAAATTAATAGCGTTGAATAATTATAACAATGAAGCAATGTTATAATTATAATTATAACATTATTATAATTATGTATATTATAATAGTATATATAATATATATATATATCCTCTAAATAGAACCATAATTCTATCTAGAGTTAGATAGCTCCCACTATCTAACTCTAATAGGCTGTTTTTGGTTGGGATTTTTTCAAATCCAAAGTAAATCAGGTTCAAATTAATAGCGTTGAATAATTATAACAATGAAGCAATGGTTGCAGTTGACGAAATTACATCAACAACATTCATGTAGTTGTTCCAATGTACAGTGGATAATGGTGGCAAATGTGCCTAGACAAACAGGGAGAAGGGAAGGGGGTTAGGGGGATTAGTTGAATTCAATTCAAATTTCATGTTTTGCCATGTTGCAAAGCGCGTTTATGTGAAAATGTACACAAACTTTATAAACATTTTGTATTTTACTGATGGTCATGTAATACATTTTTGTACCCGATGAAGCAGAAAAGTTAAAAATTTATTCCCACTATTTATTTTAAAGCTGTTTCATGAATGCATTTAAATCGTTCACATGGAAATAACATATTTTACTCACAACATAAAATTTTATCAATATTTGTTCAAAATCTTCAGCGATGAAACACTTAAATATACCATAAAAATAATCTTAAGTGCTTTCAGAACGCTAAAATATTTCAAGAAACGATAAAAATATTTGAATTTCCATTCAATTCTCTTGAGATTTTGTTGGAATTTGAAAACAACACTTTAAATTGAACACGTGATTGCTTACTGACAATGAACTTAAGCACGTATCATTACGCCATTCGTAAAAATATTTTAAAGCTTTGAAAATTAATACTTTTATTCTTAAATCTGCATGATATGTATTTAAAATGCATTGATCGCATAACAAGAAAAAGTAATATTGAATTAAGAGATTAGAGATTCTCTGTACGTTTAAGATGTAAGCAAATAATGATTTAAATGAAAAAGTACATATCTGTGTTTAAAGTATGAGTAATGTTTTAAAATATGAGTAATATATTATTTCCATGCTTAAACTTGGAAATTTTTTACATAAAAATGATAAAGAAGAATCGCAGTTTTACTGCAATATTCATAATATTTACAAAAATTCAGGTTGCAAGACAACCCTTCGTTATATCGTACATCTACGTATTTCGCTCTTTTTCCTGTATCTCAAACTAAAACATGTTCTACTTAAATTACACTTTTAAGTATCCTTCCCTAATATTTGGACTACAATGAGTTTAATTCCTTATTATTTTTTTCATTAGGAAACATTATTATACGCATGGACAAACGTTTTGGAGGCAAATATGAAACATTTATTTATAAGTTATCATCTTTTTCAATTTTTTAATACCCTCGGTTATATAGCACGTTCGGATATATCAGGATTATTTATGGGTTACATCGATATAGGCGCAATATAATGAGGAGCATAAAAAATTTTTTATACCGAATGAAAAACAAATGATGAACATTTATTTCTATTGTTTATTTTAAAGTTGACTTACGAATGCATTTCAATTAAGTTAGAAAAAAAAGCTATTGATATTTAAAAAAAAAAAAAAAATATTGGACGGCAGTGAAAATCTGATTATTTTACGGGAAAAAAGAACCTGTAAACTTTTTTTACAGCTAAAATTTGTTAAAATAACAGAAAGCTCGTAATAAATGCAGATCCCCCCCCCCCATAAAATAAACGTACTTTTACGGACGTCTTTGCTGATAGATTTTTTTTTCTATAATATCATAATGTGTACATATTTTCTCTGCAATATCTGTTTTTTTTTATTATTATTGTCTTACGATAACATCTGAATCTACACTGTAAAAAACTGCCATCTAGTACTACAGTAAAAATCTGTTTATTGTACGGTGCAAAAAGTGTAAGCTGTTTATTTCACGGGGAAATTTTGTCAAAATATCAGAAAACTTGTAATAAATGAAAATATTTTCTGTAAACTCGACATTTTTTTACTAGCTTCCTGTTTGGCAGTTTTTCTATGAAATCTTTTTTTTTTTTCTATAAAAATGTTCCCTAATTTTCTCCAGTGTCTTACATGAAAATAAAATATTTTTCTCACAACGTATGAGTTTATCAACATTTGTTTGAAATTTAAGAGATGCTTCGAATAGTTATCTTCGAACACTTAATTGTACCATAAAAATAATTTTAAGTGCTTCCTTTAGGAACAGCAAAATAGTTCAGCAAACAATAAAGATTTCTGCATTTGCATTCAATACTCTTAAGATTTTATTCCAGTTTGAAAACAACACTTTAAATCTAACATGTGATTTCTTAATGACAATGAATGAAGCCTTCCGTAGAAAAATAAAAGCTTATACAAATGATTTAAGATCCTTTGAATTTTTGAGATGTAAGCAAATAATAATTTACTGAAAAATATTTCAAGTGTTTAAAGCACAAATAATATTTTATAAAGAGTTTTTGAAATTTTTTTACATTAAAATGACCAAAAGGAGAGATAGTTTAAGTGCAATTTTCATGATACTTAAAAATTTTGGTACTTTTATGTTAGCATTGTAGGTGATGTGGTGCAGGCGATAAATCGCCAAATATTTAAAATACACGACTTTAATTTAAAATACATATATTACATACATTAGAAAAACATGATTTTTCATTTCATTAAAAATATAGAATAAAAAAGAAATAACACCATAAACCAAAACATTTTATTTCATCATCAAAGTATTTATTCTAATTTACACACGTGAAAAATGACAGCTGCTGTTCGCGAGATTTGCACCCAGCTAACATAAAAGTACCAAACTTACATTGGCCTGTTTTCACTTATTTTTTATTCATAAGATAGCTTAAGATATATTGGTTCTACAGAAAACAAGGTAACAAGGTAACAAGCTTCTTTCTCTTTTGTTGCAGTTTTCATCCATAATGACAATGTACATTGAAAACAATAAAATCGGAATTTTTGGAAATCCTGTATTGATATTCACATTAGAGTCTTCCATGGGGGGGGGGGGGTTATACCGACCCGAACTCGACGCGCTTCAACGCCATATTTAAATCCATTAATCCTTATTTTAATGCAATTATGAAAAATACTCTATTATATTCCTATATATGACTATATATTATTTTATGTTGAAAAATTGACTTACATATATGCACTCATTTATATTCAAATACATAGCTTTTTATATTAAACAATATTGTGGATATTCTTTTGATAAAACGGGTTGCCAAACTCAACTCGCAAGGAAAAGAATTTTTGGTAAACCGACCCGGTGCAAACAGCATTAATTGTCTGGTTCGGGTAAAATTGGGTTACTCGACCTGATGCAGGACTGTAATCCATATTCATTTTTATATCATTGTTTCCAATAATGTTCATTTTGACGCGCAGTAGACGATTATTTGTTAAAAGTTTTGAGGTGTTCCTATAACGACGATATTCTAAAATCGTTGAGTAATTCAGTGTACCTTGACACTAGGTAAATTTTTCGAAAGCCTATAAATCAAAAAAAGACATGAAAACAGGCAGATAAACATATCATGTTTAGATCCTAATGAAATTGAAACGGAACCATCTACAAAAAAAGACTCCCCCACAACCCCCCCCCCCCCCACCACCACCAAAAAAAAATTAAATAAATCAGACCATCTATTCAACATTTGTGGTTGGACAGACACAAAAATTAAAAAAAAAAAAATTTTTTTTAATTAAAAGAAATCACAAACGAGTTGTGATTTCGAACAACATTAACGAAGCAACTTTTAACGTGCTTCGTTAAAAGTTAGTTAAAAAATTTTAAACCTTTTCAACTAAACCTTTATTTTGCTTTTGATTATAGTGCACAATACGACAGTTAGAAATCGATTAATATTTTATGAAAGATCATATCATATGCTTAATGCTTTTCAGTCATGTTTTCGCATCGATAATAATTGATTTCAAATGCTTTAGAAATCGAACCAAACTGTACGATTCTGTGAAAATAATGGCAATTTTTTCATTTATTAAAATTCTCTTAGACTTATCAAAAAAATATTAAATGGGTTGTTTTAATTAAAGTTCTAGATTTTGTTTATTTTTTAATCTTACCAGCGAAACAAGTAATTTTTAAGAAAAGATGAAACTGACTTCAAAGGTCTGTTGCTTAACTTGTTACATTGATATATGCTTATTGCATGCTAAATTGACGAATAATTTAGTGATAAAGGTTTGGCACAACATAGTGCTTTGTGGCAACCCTTCATTGTGTCCGCATTCCTTTTAAATCATTTCGTCACCAATATCACTCCTTTTGACATGTAACTGAAGATCCTGTGTTAAAATGTTTGGCGTGTCTCTGTAATATATAACTCTCAACTCGACTTAGTCAACATGTATGATGCATTGCCATGTGGATGTGAATATTATGCAGAAGTTGTGACATTTTAAGGATTCTGTATAATTATTGTGAGTAAAATATTTTATCTACACTTTACGCGTTCATATTTCCAATTTTATTATTTCAAAACTGTTATCTCGTGGTAATTTCGTGAGATGTTAATTACAGTTTTTTGGATAATCGATGTGAGTGAAATATATTGTATATTCTTAATGGTTTTTTATTTCCTATTTAAATATTTCCAAATTTTTATTTCCTATTTAAATATTTCCAAATTTTAATATTTCCAATTGTTGTCTGGTAATAATTCAGTGTACCTGGATGATTCTACTGATCTTAGCATTATGCCAGTAGAATTATGAAACACTGAATTATTATTTAAAACACATGTGGGTGCATCCAGGCTGATGAGTACATGTGCATGTGTTTTTTCATATACAATTCATATTTAATTCTCATGTGATCCAATTTTCCATTGTATATGGTTCATATTTAATTTATTAATCCATTTGTATTTACTTAATTGCAACTCCAATTTATAATTTTTTTTTCCCTTTCTCTCTATTTCTTTTTTCTTTTTTCAATATTCTTTAGGTATGAGTAATATTTGGCCAATTACCATTGAAGCACAAGCTATGGTAATATTATGTTTGCACATGTTAATTATTAGATATGTGGTATTCTGTATACACAATATCATTAATTATCTCATTGGAGATTTAAATAGAATGATAATAGAACTTGATATGTTTTTTGAAATTCATAGATATTATAATTATATATATATATATATATATATATATATATATATATGCATGATGCGTAAACTATTTTAAAAGTAGCATTGTAGTATTTTGTATCTTAACTTAATATTAAAATTCCGTTAAACCAATTTTTTCGAAAATTAGAATTTAGAAAATTAAAAAAAATAAAATATCAAAAACCCTCAAGCAAGCAAACATACTTTTTTTGGATCCTGATGAAATCTGCATTGGACTACCCAAAACAAGCTCTTCCAAATATATATATATATATATATATATATATATATATATATATATATATATATATATATATATATATATACATAAATCAGAGCATTCGTTCAAAAGTTACACGGGGGCATACACAAATAAATAAATATTCAAACGAATTATATAATCTCCTTTGTTTAAGTCAGTGATTCTTTTTTAGAACGCTCAGGAAATTGATTTGTTTTCTGAGAATGAATTGTGTATATTCCTGTATTTTCACTCACATCATCCTTATTTCTTTACTTCTTCGGGAGATCGCGTTTAATCTTGTTTATTCCGTACCTTTCATTAAATAAGTTTGCCTTATTTTATTTTCCACATAAACCTAAATCCCAATTATCTTGATTTATCCTTAGTACACTTCTTTATTGGCTTAGTTTCGTTTCAGCTATTTTCTGCGTTATCTTATAACAAATAACACGATTTAACGTATTTATATAATTGTCAAAGCATTCTTTAAATGTAATTTGTACAGTATTAGGTATACAGAGTGTTCGCCCTTTACATCGGATTTAGATTTTGTTACTGTATTTGGTACTTTATAAATACATATTTCACTGCATGCCCGTATTTATTTAATCAACGTTTTATTTAAAGCATCAATATTTCATTAATAAAGCTACTTTTCACATTATTTTCACCAGTGATAGAAAAAGAGAGAGAGAGGTAAGAATAAAAGAGTATAAAAGATTTATTAACATTTTACACTCTAGGCTATTTATTTTGTAACTCTGCCTAAACATCAGGCAATAGCGATTATAAATTTACGTTTATGTGGAAAAAATAATAAAGCAAACTTATTTAATGAAAGGGGAGAAATAAACAAAATTAAAAGCTAATTCCCGAAGAAGTAAGAAATGAGGATGATGTGAGTGAAAATATACAGGAATATAAAAAACTGTGTCTCAGAAAATAAATCTGTTTTTGACCGTCTAGAAAAAGTCACCGACTTTAAACAAAGGAGAATTTACAATTTATTTGAATCTTTATTTATTTATTTATTTTATATATGTCCACACGTAATTTTTGAACGGATATTCCGATTTTGATTTTATTTTCTTTTTGCTGGAAATGGTACGACGTATCGATGGTGCTCCCATAGAAATTTCATCAGGATCCAAAAATGTTACGTTTGTCTGCCTGAGTAGATTTTTTGACTATTTTTCCATTTTCTAAACTCTAACTTTCGTAAAAATTAACAAATTGCCTAATATTTTGTTAAGGTACACAATATTGCACATTTTTAAGATAGTTTACGTACTTTGTATATTTTTTATTTTATTTGTTTATTTGTTTATTACCTTTACTTTTAAGAAGTATACTTCAATAATAGACAATAATCTTATTTTATATGAGATGTAATCTTCCCAACTGGGCAAAAAAGTTCGGGCCAGGATTCGGAAAGGGATCCCTTGGCTGATGCTCTACCAACTGAACAATCCCGGATGAATATGGCTGAACTAATTCACCCAGTTAACCTTAATGATCATAGCATATGGTCTGATATCTGAATCAGCATAACAGAATAAATCTTTGGTAATGGTTCAGGGCAATTCTGTTGTGATCAGATATCAAACCAGATGCTACGATCATTAAGGTTAACTGGATGAATAAGTTCAGCCATATTCGTCCGGGATTGCTCAGTTGGTAGAGCATTGGTAGATTCAGCCAAGGTTTCAAATCCTGGCCCGGACTTTTTCACCCAGTTGGGAAGATTACATCTCATATGACTTCTTTACCAATTTGAACAAATGTGTAAAAATTAATCTAGTATAATTTTATTTGATATAAATGATCGGCTGTAATTCAATCAAAGATTTATCAAAGATTTCCCTGTATCTCTTTTGAACCAATGCCTTTATATTTACAAAGTATTAAGCCAAAATAAACTGCAAAATGTACTGTCCAGGAAAAAAAAAAATATTATCCCTACTAACTCTGCCATAGATCATCATATGATAAAATATAACTGGTACTAATCGATTATTAGTAACGTCTACAAATTAATGGCATGCTTAAGTTTTGTTTAAAGGGTTTGTCTACATATAGAAGTCTTACCAAACTTGAAAATTTCAATACTAACGTATGCGTGTTGTAACTTAAATATGATATATTAGTATTTTTTGGAAAAAATTAAAAAATTAAAGGATATAAAACAGTAATTCGGTGAAGTACTTTATTTTTTATGCAAGTTTAAAGATTAGAATTCCTAATATTAAATGCATATTTAATCGTTTCAAAACAAATTGAAATGCGGATATTTTTTTAAGCATAACTCAAAATTTACTTGGCAGAATGAGTTGTTATTTTGATTCGCATATTTGAAGCTTCTAGATATCGATTTCTGTTTACAAATTTATAAGTTACAGTTCATTTTTTTTTCGAAAAATAATTTCAAAATGTATATAATTTCAAAATTAGTTTTAAAAAAAAGGTATTGTAACCTATAATTTTTTTTTACAGAAACCAATTTCTAGAAGCTTCAATTATGTAAATCCAAAATTAAAGCTCATTCTGGGAAGTAGGTTTTGAGTTATGTTTAAAAAACTATCTGCACTCCAATCTGTTTTAAAAGGATTAAATATGAATTTAACACTAAGGGTTCCAAACTTTAAACTTGAAAAAATTCCTAAACTACTTGACCGAATAAATTTTCGTTTTTGTATCATAAGGTAAACCTTAACGAAACATCCAGATATGATGCCAACATTAAGAGTTAACGGTGTAAAGTTTATGAAAACATTTTTTTAGATTATTAAAAAAAAGATGGATTCAACACCGAAAAATCTCAGTGGTAGCTTTAACCTTTCAATGGGCAAGCTATAAATTTTCTCAGGGATGGGAGGGTGCCGTACTTTTTACTATAGAAGTGTTTCGTTTTATTACGCTGTTACAATTTTCAAATACAAAATATTTCATAATGCTAATAAAATAGATTAGTTAGATAAAAAAAAAAAATACCTATATCAATACCGAAAATTAAATTTGAATAAAGTTTACGTGCAGAAAAAAATATCCACAGATATACTTTTAAAGAAGGTAAATATTAACAATGAAATAATAAGTTTATTTCATAAAATATATATATATCTAGCATGACTTAATGCAAGAAGACAAAGATAAAAAAAAATCTATTAAAAACAATCTATTATTTTCTAAAATAATGCCGTCTTCTATATTTTTTCACAATTTTTTTTAATGCCAGAAAGAATTTTCCCAATGTACAATGTTTTCCTTTCTGACCTCATGGAATATATGTGCTGTCCTCTAAAAAAAACCCAGTGGGAAATGTTTCCTAAAAAAACCCACCCTAGTATTTTATCAAATATTACACTGAAGTCAATTTTTGGTTTTGCCCTGTTTCTATACACCATTTGCAACAATAAAAACATTTGATAATGCCTAAGGAGTGTTTATTTAGTTTTAAAAGAATTTAATCTAATAATGCAGAATTTTGGCAAAACATGAGCTTCATTTTCACGTATTTGCTTGTTATAATACGTTATGTTAGAATGATGTACATCAATTTTGAAATGTTTTTATGTTAAACCATTAAAATGTGAATAAAATGTTAAATTTTCAGCTGATTATGTCATGTAGGGCTCGGTTGGCGACCTTTGAAAATGGAGCTAAAAAAACCCATGGTGGAATTAAAAAAACCCCAAATTTTTTTTCAATAAATAAAAGATAAAATATACAATTTTTTTAAAAAAATACATTTATTTTAAAGGAAAATAATTAAATTATGCAAATTTAATGCATGTTGAAGGCACTTCTAAGGATTTTTTTTTTTTTAGTATGTCATAAAAAAAATCCATGTTTGCAAAATTAAAACCCATCCATCTTTTTTACACACAGATACCCTTCACTTGTATTTTACACATTATTTTGATGTTTTCAAACTTTTATTTATTTTATTTTATTCACTCTTTTAACTTTTTAATGAAAATATTTTACTTAAGGTAGGAATAACTAATATAGATACATAGCTGCTAATTTGTACTATTTATCTTCTAAGCATACAGATGAACTTGTGCAGTTTTGTGCAAAACACAGTAAGTGAATTGCAAAATATAATTTTGTCTTTCGCATAAAAGGTAAAACTTGAAATCTCATGCATTCCCCCTTTCCTATGTAATTTAAAATATACCACAGAAGAAAATCGTAATATAATTCAGGAAAGAAGTGGCAGCAAACTTTCTTTCAAGAACAAGAATGCACCTTTTCTGTGTTATCGATGAACTTCATTATCTTTGCTTTATCATCTGAGAAGGTAAAGCCAAGGTTGTAATTTTGATCAGTCAAAAATCATTTTAACCAGGATTGTGGTCAAAACTGGTTTTAACCATGTAAAAGTAGTCAAATTTGCTTCAACCACTCAAAAGTAATTGAAACTCTATTAAAAAGACATTTGACATTTTTGTATTTCATAATGCACCTTTTGAATTGTTGTGCAAACTCTTCAGCAATAAAGATAATTTTCAAAGTTTGATCTGAGTTAACCTTAATACAGAAAAAGTCGTTACTTGATAAGTAACACATGTTGTATTAAATTTATTTTAATAAAATAAATTTTAATCTCTTTTTCCAAATCAAAATGAGTCCTAATTACTGATGATCAAAACATATTTATACCAGGAAAGTTAGAACTGTTATTTTCCATGTTTAAACCAATACAACCCTGGGACTAATAATATTAGGTAGACCAACAAGGACTAATAATATTAGGTAAAAGGCAAAATTGGGAAATTTCATTAGTGGCCAGTGGTAGCAGTTTTATAAGTGGCCACTAACTTTCTACTAGTAGCCACTTTTTTATTTAAAAGTGTTAAACAGTGAACTTTTGTTAAAATTTTTATTAGTATTAATCTAAAATTAAATAGCTCAAATAAATATATTAATATAAACATATTGCAACCAAGCAAAAGTAGAATCCTTGATAAAATGCAAGAAAATTTTACTCTCTCCTTGTGGGAAAAGTGCCATAGGGTGGCCGCTGACAGACGTATTTAGTAAAAGGAATGGAAATTTATTTGGTGCCAAATATGGGCTAAAGGTTCAGGTATGATAGTATGACTTGGTACTTGCTGCCCCTAGTGTTACTGCATCAATGGTAGGAAAAAGTAAAAGCATTAAAAATCTGCACATGCAAAAATGTTGAAGAAATGTGATTAGTAAAATAAGATTTTGAGTGGCAATGTTGGCAGATGTTCTGAAAACAGCACCAATCCATTCCTTTTATTACCTAAGTACTCAATATTTTTTAATATCAATTAGATACCTTTTTTTCCAGATTGACACTGATCAATTTAATAAAACACAAACTACAGCTTGTACAAGATGTAAGGAAAGAATAAAGATGAGTGTTTCAGTTATTACACAAAAAGAAATAGATGCAGTGTTAGAATCACACTAATTTCCAAGTACTTAAAAGCATTGTAATCATTCTTCGCTGCATTCAAAAACAAGTATTGAGAATGAAAGTACTACTATTAGTGAAGATGGCAGTCAGGAAAGTAATAAATCTTTATGGAGCTCAGATTTATCAGATACAGATATGCATAATACAGAAGAAGCCGCAATTTTGGACACTGCAAGGGATATTACCGATAATGAAGGCAATGATTTATTCTGTTCTGTACAAGAAGCTGAGAAGTTACAATGTGGCCAGGCCAGTAGGTGATTATTAAATAAGATGATTTAAAGTTTCATGTTATTATTACTGAAGAAGTAAATGATGATCGTCGAATAAATTGCTTAATGCCGACAAAAATTAAGAGTACTCAAGTTTGAATCTAATCACTGTATTATTCAGAACAAAAGAAACCAAAATGTGGCTATTACTAATGCTTCTCCATTAATAAACTCTCTGAGATTTTACAAATGCTATTTAATAATTTTCTTCTTAAATTTACTGAAGATGTATTCAAAGAAATGTGAAAAGTCTGCAGCGAATTTACAAATAATTATATTTTGCATTTTACATTTGAAATTCCTTCAATTTACAAAACAATGAAATATTTAATATTTTTTTGCAGAATTGTGGTTTAAAAATAAATAATAATGAAAAAAAAATATATTTTGCTGTCAAATAATTTTATTTCCAAGTATTTTTACATGTGGATTTTTTTTAGGTAACATGGGGTTTTTTTTGGGGGAAAAGTGGGTTTCTTTCAATTTCTTGCTTGTCATTTTGTAACATATAAACTGGCTGTCTGGCTGTCATTTTGTAACATATTGATAGAATGAAAAATGTTCAGCATTAAAATCTTAGTCAGAACAAGCCGTGAAAATATAGCTATGTTGAATTCTTTTGTATTCCTTATTGGACTTTATATAAGGATAAATTCAAAAAGTGGTTTTTTTTTTTAGAGGACAGCACAATACTTTTTTACCCCATTTTGTTGTTTTATCTTTACAACTATAATTATTTTTATCTTCAACTTATTCTTCTGGATTGTCATCGGATATATTTCAAATATTTTCCTATTTTTCTATTTTTGGGACATAATGGCAAAATTTATGCTAAATATTTTTCGTTTGACGATGTAAAACAAAATAAGAACTCAGCATAACAAATATGAAGTACATGATTACAGGAATAAACCTTGAAAATATGAAATAATTTATTAATATATCTACTTTAAAGAGCGGAGAACAATTAAAATTTTAAGAAAAACGCAGAAAACTGCTTTATGGATATCGGAGAAACTGGTTTTATACAGATGTGAATTAATGAATTGGGGAATAATAGTGATCTCCTCGATATCGTGATCCTCCTAGATATATTCAATGCCGCATTTGAGAAAAATTTTAAATTTTATAATTAACATTTTATCACTTTTCTAATTACACATCTCAATTTGCTTAAGCGCCCGATTGCGTCATATTACAAGCATGTCTAGTTTTAACACAAAGCACAAAACTAAAACTAGACTGCAAACAAAAGTGTTGATTTTACAGTATAATCCTGGCACCCCAGCTGCCAGTATTATACCGTAAAATTAACAATAATAAACAGTAAAATAAGCAGTAATACGCTACCATTCATGCGCGGCAGCGTATTTCTGCTTATTTTACTGTTTATTACTGTTAATTTTACGGTATAATACTGGAAGCTGGGGTGCCAGGATTATACTGTAAAATCAACACTTTTTTTTGCAGTATAGATATCGCAACAAGCGTTATAGCCTTCGTTTTGTCACATATAGTTTCACTTTTAATTACCAAATAATGCATATTTTTAATCGGCATCGAATAGAATATAAAATGTACAGTCGATCAAGAAAAGAAACCCCCTTAGTATCTCACATCAAAGTAAAAACAGAGAAAACCGAAGATAAACCTTCGATTAGGAATTATGTCTTCTTTAAATGTATGCTTAAAAAATAAGCGTAAATGAAAAATACGAACAGATAATTTTTACGTCATACTTGGATTATTCGAAAATGTTTACTTTGTGATGCCAAGATTGTAAAATTTGCGCACACGCGCTCACGAAAAAGTTAACAGAAACTTCAATTTTCCAAAACAAGTAGTTCAAGAAAATTCTGAATGTAATTTATTCGCTTGAGTCAAATCTTCCAACGGTTATACAGATGGATGAAAGTCCAAACATACTGAAAACTATTTGTGAAAAATGATACATTTTAAATTTTATTTTAACGTGTATTTTATAAATATAAAATCATTAATTTAAAAGCTATTAAAACCTTGCTCAATTAATCGTAACGCAACATGTATGTTACAGTATATTAAGGAAAAAAAAGCATAAAATATTCATATTAATTCCTCTATATATATCAAATAACAAATAATATCTATTATCGTTATTATATGCATTCATATACAAAAAATTAACATAAATGCAGAAAATATCTTTACTACACATATGAAACCATTCAAAGTAAAATTCGTCAAAACGTACCAAACATACATACAGGAAAACTGAAAATCGGCAATACACTAAAAAAAAAAAAAAAAAAAAAAAAAAAAAAAAAAAAAAAAATACGGTACATTTTTGGCATCCCAGCTGCTGGTATTATACCGTAAAACTAACAGTAATAAACAGTAAAATACGCACTAATACGATGCAGTGCAAGCTGCTAGTATTATAACGTAAAATCAAAATTTTATTTTTATTTTAATTATTATTATTATTATTATTATTATTATTATTATTATAATTATTTTGGAGTGTAGGCAATATTAAACTGTAAAAATTTAATAATGAGCATTTAGCAATAATCGAGAACCAATTGTCAAATGTTAAAATTTTCAGGAGTCTTCCCAATTTTGTAATTTTTCCCGCTCAACAACGTGAGACTTACTCAAATTCATTTCTGCACGTAAATATGCGAATTTTTAGATGTTACTATTAAAGTGACTAAGAATCTAATAGAGTTTTTCATTTTACAGTAAATGGTTCACGTCTCGTATTATAATAGATTGTTCTCTCATGAAGGCCTATAGTTAATAGACGCGTCCCAAAAGTTGGTCTAAAATGCCAACTTTGGCAAAGTTATCCAAAATACCATTTGCTTTTACGGTAAAATGGAAAATTATATTTGATCTGTTGTAAATGAATAATAAGAACTGCAAATTGTATGCTCTTGCGAATGGAAATGACTTCGTGAATGTGTCAGTAATTAGGCTGGTTGGATTTTAGAACAAATTTATTAAAATCAATCTCTAAGCTATGCATAATTTTATATATCAAATTTAAAACGTGTTACTGATAAAAATAGTTTTGTATGAAAAAAGTAATAATAATACTTCCAACCATACAATCACAAAATAAAACTATATCGAGTGCAATACACATAAGCATTGCATTTCAAGTTGAAGTCTTATGAGTCTTTTGTTATTTTATTACTTTTTTATTGTGTCAAAGTTTTTAACAGTAAAGTAAACATTCTCGAGATTTTAAAATCTCAAAAACTATTGTCAAGGGAAAGCGGCAAGAAATAAAAAAAATATTTTTTATTGAATTCGGATGAAAGTCAGAAAATAGAATTCTAAAAGGGAAAATGCAAAACTAAGTAAAAAGAATTTGACTTGAAAAAGAAAAATAATATGAAGAAGAATTGTACTCTTAAATTTATCTTTTCTTTAGATTTCTGATCTGGTGACAGAATATTTGGTAAATTTGTTGTATGAAAGATTCAAAAAAGCAAACACTGCATTTTCTATCTTTAATTTATTAAAAAAAGGTGGGATTCTTAAAAATCATTTTTAATCCCATTGGAAAGTATTTTTCAAAATCAGACAGATTTTTGCATATAATAAAACACATTCAACATCTTTTTTCTTAAACTTTTTTTTGTGGTAAAAAGAAGTTTCATATTTGAAGTAAATTGAAAATGACTTTCTTTGAAAAAGTGATAGTAAATTTTTTTTATTATTATTTGGTTCAAAAGAAAGTTTTTAAACATGTGAAATAGGATTCATTTAAATATGATTGCTTCAAATAAAAATAAAATCGGTAAGTTTATTTTTGTAAAAGAAGTGGAAAATAAATTTGAGAATTAATAAATATGAAAACTGTTTGTATTAAAAAAGTGAGTAAACCTTTCGAGATTGAAAAAATTTTCCTCTGATTGTTATATCTCGCAAAATAAAAATAATTGTTCTAATACCAGAATTCGAAGTAATTGAAAATGAAGAAAAGTTGTCTATAAATCTATGTAGCTTTACGCAAAGTATAAGTGTACGTAGGGAATTACGTAGGGAAATAAGTGTTGCAATTCACTTTTTGATTAAAAAATACGGGGTGTGTCCCTCCAAACAGAATCTAGATTTTCATTCATAACTACAGGGTGTCTCCCTCCAAACAAAATCTAGATTTTCGTTCATAACTACAGGGTGTCTCAATCGAAACAGAATCTAGATTTCGTTCATAACTATAACAATAATGAGGATATTGTAACGGTTTTTAACTGTCTTACTTTGTTTTCTGTAAAATGTCATGAAACAAGAAGTATTAAAAATAGCAACACCTGAATCCAAACAAAACTGAACTATACACTCTATAATTTGGAATGTTGTTGGCAGTTCGTACGATGTGGCAGAAAGGATGATAATGTCCTTTCTGCACTTGCCATGATGTTTTCACATTTCACACATTTCTGTTGAAAATGTTGCTAAAATAAATTTATCATTTTTAAATTATGGATTAAAATCAGTTTCAGCTTGAAATGACACATCCTCTATTTTTGAATGAATAAGTGACTTGCGACCATGTTTTTTTTATGCAAAAGTTATTTGACTTGGACCATGTTTTTTTATGCAAAAGTCATATGTGCATTACTGTCCCTTAAAATTGTAACCACCATTCCTGTTATATCCGGTATATTTCTTTAAGTATGTGTGTTTAAACACTTAAAAATTTTATTCTTTAGAACGCTCTGGTGCTTTTTCTTTCTCTATAGGTAAATAAAGCAATATATTTAAAAGAATTGCCTGATCTGAAGATTTTTTTTCTGACTTTCCTTTCTTCTTTCGGCTTCTATTGTTTTCTAAGAGTTTCTCTACCATTCAAAAACAAATAAAAGGTTCCACAAACACATCTTTTTTTTTTCACCATTTTTTCATCAATTTCAAATATCTTTAATGGGCTATCGTTTCAAAATTTATGCTTATCTATTCCTTCAATTCTATGGGGAACCTCATCTAAAGTACTCTCTCAGGGAAAAATCCAGCCGTGAATGGAAACCGATAAGAGATACATTGTTCCCAAAAGTAAAACTGTCTTAGTTGAGCTCAGGATAAATGATTCTTCTTTTCTTCAAAACAATTCAATTTAGTGTTAGAGTTACCGATGAGCGACAACTCTTGATCATTTGTTTACTCCCTGTTTTGGAATCCACATTTTACTCGATATCATTTCAGTTTATTCAGTTTTAAAATTTCGCTGGTACTTGCTCGTACGAAAATTTTTCACGAAATATATTTATATATAAAACCGAAATTGAGTGTATATGTTTTCAGTAAAGCGTATTTTTTAATATCTTTCAGAGCTTATTTTCGCCTCTTACAGCTTAGATCCTGTGAAATGAAGAAATATATTCAATAGAAAATTGCGCATTTATTTTTTGTTACATAGATAATGTATTTTAAAAACAATTTTTTAAAGCAAAATTTTAAAACTGAATAGAAATGAAAGGAAATCAACTGAAACATGGGTTCCAAAATAGGCATCTAACAATAGAGAATGAGTTACCGCTCATCATCGGGAACAATTTTGTTTGGTTTTGAAATAATTATTTTTGGCGTAATGCTACTCATTCTCCCCCCAAAAATTATAAAGAAAATACATTTGATGCTTTTCTCTTTTTGTTAGTTCAAGTTTTAAAACATTATTCTCAAAACTAAATTTAAATAATTCTATGAAATATATTTATATATAAAACCGAAATTGAGTGTATATGTTTTCAGTAAAGGGTATTTCTTAATATCTTTCAGAGCTTATTTTCGTCTCTTACAGCTTAGATGCTGTGAAATGAAGAAAATATGAAGAAATATATTCAATAGAAAATTCCGCATTTATTTTGCAATTTTTAAAACAAAATTTTAAAACTGAATAGAAATGAAAGGAAATTAATTGAAACATGGGTTTCAAAATAAGCATCTAACAATAGAGGAAGAGTTACCGCTTATCATCAACCCTAACACTAAATTGAATTGTTTTCAAGAAAAGAAGAAAAAGAAGAAGATATATTGCATCTTTATAAAGGTTTAATTGCGTTATTTAAATTTAATCTTGAGAAGAGTGTTATAAAGTCTGAAATAACACAAAAGACGAAAGCATCAAATATGTTTTCGTTAGAATTCTTTGAAAAAAAAAGAGTAGCATTACGCCAAAAATAATTATTTCAAAACCCAACAAAATTTAAATTCCAAACAAAATTGTTCCTAAAATTAAAACAGTCTTGCTTGAGTTCAGGATAAATAATTCTTCTTTTCTTGAAAGTAATTCAATTTAATGTCAGAGTTACCGATGAGTGGTAACTATTTATCTATTGTTTTATCCTTGTTTTAGAACCAACATTCTACATGATATCATTTCATTTTTTTTTTCAATTTTAAAATTTCTCCGGTATTTGCTCGTATAAAAATTGTTTATTTCACGAAATACATTATATATAAAACTGAAAGTAAATGCATAATTTTCCAGTGAAACGTATTTCCTTCATATCTTTTAGAGCTTATTATTGAACCTGTTTAATATACTTTGCATCTTACATAGGTTTCATAGTGTTATTTAAATTTAGTTTTCAGAAGAGTGTCTTTAAAAACAGAACGACAACACAAACAAAATGTTTTGAAATAACAAAAAGAGAAAAGCATCAAATATGTTTTCTTTAAAATTCTTTGGGGGAAAAATGAGTCGCATTACGCCAAAAATAATTATTTCAAAACCAAACAAAATTGTTTCCGAAAGTAAAATAGCAGGACAAATAGTTCTTCTTTTCTCGAAAACAATTCAATTTACTGTTAGAGTTGATCATGAGCGGTAACTCTTTCTCTATTGTTAGATGCTTGTTTTGGAACCCATGTTTCAGTTGATTTCGTTTAATTTCTATTCAGTTTTAAAATTTTGCTTTAAAAAATTCTTTTGAGAATACATATTATCTATGTAACACAAAATAAATGCGCTCTTTTCTATTGAATATATTTCTTCATATTTTTTAGCATTTATTTCTCTATCAGTTTAAGATGTATTGCGTCATCGGAGAGCTTTCATATTGTTACAGTCTTGTGACCATTGTTTTACAGCAATACATAATACAAATCACAAAAATAGTACATCAGTGTTCGTACGCTTTTACCACAATTTTTAATAGAATTTTTCTGTTTAATATTTAAATAATAGAATTTGTAAACGCCTTGTTTAATTGCAGGATTTGTAATACTTTTCTGCATTTATATAAGGCGAAAAAATGTATTAAAAAATTGTGGTAAAAGCGTACGAACCCTGTACAGTATCAATTATGGTTTCATTATTACAAAACATTTTCCTAGAAAAATGAGTAAAATTACTGTCAAAATAATTATTTCAAAGACCAACTAAATTTATATTTTAACATATGCATTATTTCCAAAAGTAAAATTGTTTTAGTGGAGCTCAGGTTAAATGACTGTTTTCTTTTAACCTATTCTCTGCTGCATAACTTTTTATAAAAATATTTTTTTCATACTTATATTTTATATTAAATAGATCATACATTTGAGAAAAATGTAGAGAAAAATAATTAAATTTATTAGTTTAAAAATCATAAAACAATGCAAAACTCCCACCATTGGCAAGAATTATTAAAAAATTAGAGGTAATCAGATTTTGATAAAGGTTCATAGTAATTCAAATTTTAATTATTTGTAAAACCTTTCAAAGAACTTTTCATGTACAATCGCATTGTATTTTTTGCAAAGAGTTAAAAACCATAATTTCTCCTTTAAAAAATAAAAATTTAAAAAATGCAACTGAAAGCTAAAAAAAAAAAAAAAGTTATTTAATTAAAACAAACTTTCTAGTTTTCAAGAAAAATATTATTGTTGATCCAAACATTTATATTCATAAAAAAAAGAAAATAATAATAATAATACTTAAGATAATGTTGCATTTTCGCACCATCAGAAGGAAATAGGTTTAAAACAATTCAATTTAATGTTAGAGTAACCACTGAGCGTCAACTTTTGACTATTTGTTAACTCTTTGTTTTGGAATCCAGATTTTAGTTGATGTCATTTCATTTAGATTAAGTTTAAAATATTTGCTCTTAATATATATGTATATATTTCACAACCCATATTACTTACCTAACGTAAAATGGATGAATAATTTTCTAGTGAAACATATTTTTCATATCTTATAGTGTTTCTTTCTCAATGGAGAAGTTTCATAATGTTATATAAATTCAGTCTTGAGAACAATGTTTTACAGTCACAATAATACAAAACGCATCGAAGTACGGCACAATGATGTTTTTATTGTAAAAAAAAAAAAAAAAAAAAAAAAAAAAAAAAAAAAAAAAAAAAACATAAAAAAACATAAAAAAACATAAAAGAACTACAAAAAAATCGGAAAAATAATAAAATTACCACAAAAACGAATATAAGATAGCAGTATTGCTCCTTAATTTCTCGTTTTTATCAAGATATTTGAGCTTCATTAACGCATTGGTTACAATAATTGAGCTTGAATATTTTGAGTAATTCATTTTTTTCTATAATTCATCTACGGAATTACTAAATATTTTTTTGGCAACATGTGAAGATTTGTCTAGGCATGCATGTTTTTCTTGTTTTTTTATAAAGAAACCTTCCCTACTTTTATCTTTTTTCTTTCGTATTTTCTTTAATTTTCTGGTCTATTAATGTACAATTGCCCAAATCTTGTATTATTTTTAGCTTATTGCGGTTTGTACAAGGATGAAATCGTACATTTTTTGTGGAAACTGTAGTACTTTGGGCCCAAAGATTCTACTACAGTTACAAAAATATTTAATTAATTCACTTTTTCTGGTTTCAATTATCTTTTTTTTCATTTTTCTGTTCCTATATTTTATAAATTCTCTTATATTTCTGAATATTATTCAAACAGGTATGTGTTCATATTTCATTTTGATTTTTTATTCCTCCATTTGTGTATAATGTTTCTGTTTTTTTATAGGTTATATATATATATATACGTATAATACCTTTGAAATCAAAATACGGCAAACAAGTTCTCCCATCAAAATGTGACCAAATATCTAATTTAAAGATGACAAGTAATTAATTTATATATAGAATACCTTTAAATTAAAAATTTGCTAACAAATTCAAACTACAAAGAGATGGCACATTACATAATATTTCAAAAAATAAATAAATAAATAAATAAATAAATAAATAAATTATTAACCAAATAAAACATATTAAAAGGCAGAAAACCAATGTTAAATATGCACAAGTAATACACAAAAAAGCAGCAAACAGCTGTTTCGAATCCACAAGCGAGAATTCTTCTTCAGTGAGACAAAGAGCAAAGCACAGCGTTCTAGAAAAAGCAAGTCTGGGTCCTTCTAGTACGCTGTGCTTTGCTCTTTGTCGCACTGAAGAAAAATCTTGCTCGTGGTTTCGAAACAGCTTTTTGCTGCTTTTTTGTGTATTATTTGTGCATTTTTAACGTTGGTTTTCTGACTTTTAATATTCTTGCCCAAAGGCTTCATTTGCTATTTTTATACAAATAAAACATAGTATGAAATTTAATATAATATGATTCAAAAACTTATTAAATGATAAAGTATGCCAGATAAATTGAATATATTTTAAAAGAAATTTGTGTTTTAAAAGATACATTGTTCCCAAAATTCAAACCGTGTTTGTTGAGCTGAAGATACATAATTTTTTTCTTCAAACAAATTCAATTTAGTATTACAGTTTCCGATAAACAGCAATTCTTGACCATCTGTTTACTCTTTGTTTTTGTAACCTATATTTCAGTCAATGTCATATCATATGAATACAATTTTTAAATTTTCATGTTAGGTGATTGTAGCAAAAAATGTTTGTTTTACAAGCCATATTACCTATATAACTCAAAATGAATGCATAATGTTTTAGTGAAATATATTACTCCTTATGTTTCAGCTTTTATTTCCCTATCTGTTTAAAATGTCTTCATCTTCGAAAAAGTTTATTTTTATTATTTAAATTTAGTCTTGAGAACTTTTTTTTTTTTTGCAGTTAAACGTAATCCAAAACACATGACATAAAAGCACTGCATCGTATTTTCGTTATAAGAATTTTAAAATAAATGTGTGAATACGATTATCCCCCCAAAAATAATTATTTTAATAATATACGAAAATTACATTAGAAAAGATACATTGTTTTTAAAAGTAAAACAGTCTTGGTTGAACTCAAAATAAATAATTGTTCTTTTCTTCAAAACAATAAAATATAAAATTTGAGGTACCGATCAGCGGCAAGTATTCAGCTTTACTTGTTTACTCCTAGTTCATAATTACTGTTTTTGTATTCAGTTTCGAAAAATTTCTCTTATAAATTGTTTATTTCATGAACCATTCTATATGATCTTGAAATCAATACATAATTTTCAAGCATTCTTTATACCTTTTAGTATTTATGTCCCTATCTGCTTAAGATATATTGCACCTTTGGGGAGGTTTCGTAAGGTTATTTAAATTTAATTTTATGAACAATTTTTTTACAATCAAATGTAATAACAAAACAAATTAAAACACTGCATCTTTTTCTTTACTTATAAGTAGTTTAAAATGATTGAATACAATTACCCCAAAAATAATTATTTCAAACACTAAGGAAATTTATATTAAAGGGATATTGTTCTCAAAATCAGAACTGTCTTAGTAGTAAAAAGCACTCACGACTGACGAGTGCTAAATAAAGTTGAAAACTTTGTTGATATCACCATACAAATATAATACACTAGACATAACAGCACTGTTTTGGATCATATAAAATTGATCCTTCATCAGGTATAAAATAACACGCGGTTGAAGGCGCGCGCTTAGCAGTAACTATAAGTATATTTTCAGAACATTCAGCAATTTCTACATTGAAATCACAATTTTTTAAACACAATGATATATGAAATACTTCCAAATTAAAAACTTTATTAAAAATATTACAATTTACGCTTTATACATGAATAAACAAATATAATTAATCTAAACTCTACCCGTATTTTAGTTCATGTTGTTTTATTTGGATTCGGTTTTGAAATTTTGCTGTTAATTTCTTTTCATCTATTTCAAACAAAAATGACTCAAAATGAATTCCTACTTTTCTAGTGACAGATATAATTCATATCTTTCAGCGTGTTTTTCTCTATAGACAGGTTTCGTAATGTTATTTAAATTTAGTCTTGAAAACAAAGTTTTACAGTAAAAATAAATAAATAAATAAATAAATAAAAATAAAAATAAACAAATAAACAAATTCGAAGCACATCAAATATAGTCTCATTTGTGTGTTTGTTATGAAAAAAAATCAGAATAAAAATGAAAAATTACAACAAATATATATTTTTCCTTTAAAAAATTTTAAAATAGACTGTTTTAATTATAATTATTTCAAAGTGTTTACGTAACATTTTAAATACTAGTACGATCAGCAATAACAATAATGTGAGGGATTTTGTTCCAGTAACATAAGACTTTTCAATTACTATTTAAAATTATAAAACAAGTTTTATTAAGTGATTTATAAAGAAAAAATATTATACTGATAATTAAAATGCGCTGAATTAAAATATTCAGAGTAAGATTTTTTCTTCGCCATAAAATATTAAAAAACCACAGTATTCAGATAAAATTAAACTAGCTAATCGTTAGAGGTTTGAGTATATGAAATTCTAGAAATATGAAAATTTATTTGTAATTATTTTAAATCAGTTATATATATTTTTTAAATTGTCTTTGTCTACTATCATACTTTAAGTTTAAAACGTAACATGGCAGAAGTCTATCCATCAAAGAAGACCATCCATCATAGTAAAATTTGTTCTGTTTTTATAGGATACTATGGTGATATAACAAACTTTACTGTTAACTGTTTTATTTGCAGCGATTAAAATGGTTAAATGCCCAATATTGATAAACAAAAGTGATATTTAAATTTAACTGAAGAATCCATATTTAGCAAGCGTGACTTTAAAACTTGTTCTGTTGCGTTGGGCTTAATGTGACAATAAAACAAACTTTACAGTTAACTGTTTTATTTGCAGCGATTAAAATGGTCAAATGCCCAATGTTGATAAACAAAAGTGATATTTAAATTTAACTGAAGAATCCATATTTAGCAAGCGTAACTTTAAAACTTGTTCTGGTGCGTTGGGCTTACTGTGACAATAAAACAAACTTTACAGTTAACTGTTTTATTTGCAGCGATTAAAATGGTCAAATGCCCAATATTGATAAACAAAAGTGATATATAAATTTAACTGAAGAATCCATATTTAGCAAGCGTAACTTTAAAACTTGTTCTGTTGCGTTGGGCTTAATGTGACAATAAAACAAACTTTACTGTTAACTGTTTTATTTGCAGCGATTAAAATGGTCAAATGCCCAATGTTGATAAACAAAAGTGATATTTAAATTTAACTGAAGAATCCATATTTAGCAAGCGTAACTTTAAAACTTGTTCTGGTGCGTTGGGCTTACTGTGACAATAAAACAAACTTTACAGTTAACTGTTTTATTTGCAGCGATTAAAATGGTCAAATGCCCAATATTGATAAACTAAAGTGATATTTAAATTTAACTGAAGAATACATATTTAGCAAGCGTAACTTTAAAACTTGTTCTGTTGCGTTGGGCTTACTGTGGCAATAAAACAAACTTTACAGTTAACTGTTTTATTTACAGCGATTAAAATGGTCAAATGCCCAATATTGATAAACAAAAGTGATATTTAAATTTAACTGAAGAATACATATTTAGCAAGCGTAACTTTAAAACTTGTTCTGTTGCGTTGGGCTTACTGTGACAATAAAACAAACTTTACAGTTAACTGTTTTATTTGCAGCGATTAAAATGGTCAAAGGCCCAATATTGATAAACAAAAGTGATATTTAAATTTAACTGAAGAATCCATATTTAGCAAGCGTAACTTTAAAACTTGTTCTGTTGCGTTGGGCTTAATGTGACAATAAAACAAACTTTACAGTTAACTGTTTTATTTGCAGCGATTAAAAGGGTCAAATGTCCAATGTTGATAAACAAAAGTGATATTTAAATTTAACTGAAGAATCCATATTTAGCAAGCGTAACTTTAAAACTTGTTCTGGTGCGTTGGGCTTACTGTGACAATAAAACAAACTTTACAGTTAACTGTTTTATTTGCAGCGATTAAAATGGTCAAATGCCCAATATTGATAAACAAAAGTGATATTTAAATTTAACTGAAGAATCCATATTTAGCAAGCGTAACTTTAAAACTTGTTCTGTTGCGTTGGGCTTAATGTGACAATAAAACAAACTTTACTGTTAACTGTTTTATTTGCAGCGATTAAAATGGTCAAATGCCCAATGTTGATAAACAAAAGTGATATTTAAATTTAACTGAAGAATCCATATTTAGCAAGCGTAACTTTAAAACTTGTTCTGGTGCGTTGGGCTTACTGTGACAATAAAACAAACTTTACAGTTAACTGTTTTATTTGCAGCGATTAAAATGGTCAAATGCCCAATATTGATAAACAAAAGTGATATTTAAATTTAACTGAAGAATACATATTTAGCAAGCGTAACTTTAAAACTTGTTCTGTTGCGTTGGGCTTACTGTGGCAATAAAACAAACTTTACAGTTAACTGTTTTATTTACAGCGATTAAAATGGTCAAATGCCCAATATTGATAAACAAAAGTGATATTTAAATTTAACTGAAGAATACATATTTAGCAAGCGTAACTTTAAAACTTGTTCTGTTGCGTTGGGCTTACTGTGACAATAAAACAAACTTTACAGTTAACTGTTTTATTTGCAGCGATTAAAATGGTCAAAGGCCCAATATTGATAAACAAAAGTGATATTTAAATTTAACTGAGGAATCCATATTTAGCAAGCGTAACTTTAAAACTTGTTCTGGTGCGTTGGGCTTACTGTGACAATAAAACAAACTTTACAGTTAACTGTTTTATTTACAGCGATTAAAATGGTCAAATGCTCAATATTGGTAAACAAAAGTGATATTTAAATTTAACTGAAGAATACATATTTAGCAAGCGTAACTTTAAAACTTGTTCTGTTGCGTTGGGCTTACTATGACAATAAAACAAACTTTACAGTTAACTCTTTTATTTAAAACGACGAAGATGCTCAAATTCCCAATATTGGAAAACAAAGTGAAGTGATATCAGTATATATAAAGCGAAACTAAGTATGTGTAGGTTCTTTATACAAATTCCCAATTTTTGACCGATTTGCACGAATTTTCATGTACACATACGTTTTAGAATCCGGCAAAAATGACTAGTTAGCTTTAAAAATTTCGTAGACTATTTATCCCATAAACTTTATTTTTTTTCAATCACCTGCTATAATTTATCTTAATACAAATATATATTTTTTTAATTTTCTCATGCAATTTTATCGTTCTTCTTGGCACACCTTAAAAGATGTCGCTAGATTTTTTTTCTCTTTTTTTTTTTTTTTTTTTTTTTTTTTTTTTTTTAATAACACGTGTACTTTGTTTTTATAAGCCAATAAAAATTCCAACCCACGCATTATATTTTAGCATCCGAACCGAAATTGACGTCATTCTGAGCAGATAATGCACATTTTTCGTACATAAAATTTAATTTGTTTACCATAAATGCGTTAAAATGACGTAGTAGCTTTACTTAAATGCATTTGGAGTTCAAACATTTACCATAATACAGACATTTTAATTTGAAGAAAAAAAAAATAATAATCTACTAAATATGATGTCATTTACGATGGAACAAAACATTTAATATCGATATTATTCTGTTACACGCGCCAAAGAAAACGTGCATTATCATTTATAAAGCTGGGAGATTTTCGTGGCTAACTCGGAGAAAACCAGTTGGGTTTGCTAGTTTAAAATAAACTAAAGAATACATAATTTAGCAAGCATCACTGGAAAAAATGTTATGTTGTGTTGGAAAAACTATATCAATAAAATAAACTTTACGGTTAGCCTATTTTATTTCACGCGACGAGAATGATCTTAAAACCCAATATTGGTCTGTTAAAAACCCAATATTGAAAACATAAGTTATATTTCAAATAAACGAAAGAATACATATTTAGCAAGCGTCAATAAAAAAAATGTTCTGTTGCGTTGGGCATACTATGGCAATAAAACAAATTTTACAGTTAACCTGTTTTATTTAAAGTGACAAAAAATAGTCGAATACCAAATATTGGAAACAAAAGTTATATTTAAACAAAACACGAAGAATAAATATTTAGCAAGCATCACTGAAAAACTTGTACTGTTGTATCGAGTATACAACGACAATAAAAAAAAAACTTTGCAGTTAACCAGTATTATTATCGGTATTAGTACCGACGAAAACGATCACATGTTCAATATTGAAAAAGAAAGTTATATTTAAAATAAAGTGAAGAATACATACTTAGCAATCGTCACGGGAAAATTTATTTTGTTGTATTGGGTATACTGTGACAATAAAAGAAACATCACAGTTAACCTGTTTTATGTAAATGGCCAAATGCTCAATGTTGGAAAACAGAAGTTAGTTTTAAAATAAACTGAAGAATTCATATCTTGAAAGTATCATTGTAAAACTTGTTCAGTTGCATTCAGCATGTTATGGCAATAAAACCAACTTTACAGTTAACCTGTTTTATAAAAAGCGATGTAAATGGTCAAATTTTCAATATTGAAAAAAAAAAGGGATTTTTAAAATAAACTGAACAATACATATCTTGAAAGCGTCACTATAAAACTTGTTGTGTTGTGTTGGGTATACTTCATCACTAAAACAAACTTTACAGTTAACTTGTTTTATGAAAAGCGATGTAAATGGTCAAATTTTCAATATTGAAAAACAAAAGGGATTTTTAAAATAAACTGAACAATACATATCTTGTAAGCGTCACTATAAAACTTGTTGTGTTGCGTTGGGTATACTACATCACTAAAACAAACTTTACAGTTAACCTGTTTTATGTAAATGGCCAAATGCTCAATTTTGGAAAACATAAGTTATTTTTAAAATTAACTGAAGAATGCATATCTTGAAAGTGTCACTGTAGAACTTGTTCAGTTGCATTGAGCATGTTATGGCAATAAAACAACCTTTAAAGTTAACCTGTTTTATAAAAAGCGATGTAAATGGTCAAATTTTCAATATTGAAAGACAAAAGGGATTTTTAAAATAAACGGAACAATACATATCTTGTAAGCGTCACTATAAAACTTGTTGTGTTGCGTTGGGTATACTACATCGCTAAAACAAACTTTACAGTTAACCTGTTTTATTTAAAGCGACGAAAATTGTCAAACACTCAATATTGGAAAACAAAAGGTATTTTTGAAATAAACTGAAGAATACATACTTTGCAAGCATCACTGTAAAACTTGTTCTGTTGCGTTGAGCATACAACGGCAATAAAATAAACTTTACAGTTAACAGAGTCGAAACAAATTACAAAATGCAGCAATAATATGAAAATTCTTTTATTAAACTCAACACATGTATATGAGAAAGAGAACAATACACAGTTGAAAAATAGAATTTTAATGCGAAAAGTCGCAAATAAAAATCATATAAACACAAAAATCAAATATACAATAAAATATAGTCCCTTCTGCAACGCTTTACTTAAGTAAATGCAGTAATCTTCTTATAACACGAAGAAACGGTGCTGGATAAATCCATCAAAGAATGGACACTAGTTCCGATGTACATAAAAAGAAAAAAGACAGTGTTGACATGTTATATATAAACTGCTTCTTAGCTCTATAACTGCTTCTAGAAACACATTAGTTTAGTTGTATTCTCTTTTCTGGATACGTAACAGTTTAGCCCATTCGTTTCCTTAAGTAAATATCATGAGGGTGAGGGATCGCTTAGGAACAGGAAACTTATCACAAAGACTTCACTAGAATAAAAGTAGAATAAATAGTTTTGTATGATTTCCAATACTGTTTAAAATGTAAACATTTTAATAAAAAAAATTTTCAAGGAATATTTTAGTATACGAAATATGTTTGACATATATGATGTAAACAGTAAATATCTATTCTTATCATTTTTTCTTTCGTACACTGAAAAACAAAGAAAATAAAATTGAGGATTTTACAGTATAATATTGGCACCCCAGCTGCCAGTATTATACTGCAAAATCAACATTTTATTTATTTTTTTATTTTTTTTATTTTTACAGTGTATGCGAAATAAGAAACCGTATTTCCTCACGTATAAAGACAGGGAAATAATGTGAATTTTCTCCCCAAAATTTTGTGTTAAAAATGCAAAGTGTGCATTATACAAAAAACATTTCCGACAGATGTGCAAAAACACGCGTACTTTCAATAGGGTACTGCACACGATACGTAGTTTTTGCATTAAAGTTACACGAATGCAGTTAGTAATTAAGTGAAATTATTGCACTTTTATGGGCGTGGTATGTGTATTACGAACAAATACACAAATGGCGATTATTTTTGCTTATTCTGTCAAAATGACAGAGAAAACAATGCTTATCTTAACCTAAAATAGCTTAATTCAATACAAAATAAAGTCGAAAATTACCAAACAGATATTTATGGTGCATCTTAATTTGACCAGTATCTGCTTCTATAAACACATTAGTTTAGTTGTATTCGCTCTTCTGAATATATTTAGTTTAGCTTATTCATTCCCTTGAGAAAATATCAACATTGTAAACATTCAAACAACAAATGTAAACATTCCATTAAAAATCTTTTTAAAGAATATTTATAATAAACACGAACAAAATATACTAGAGCTATATAATGTAAACAGAAATATATATTCTCATTATTTTTTTCAATGCGAAACATTGTTATTGAAATATTAGAAAAAATAATAACAGCTACAAAATACTTACACACAAAAAAAAAGAAAATACAGTATTTTTAAATATCAACGATTTTATATATATTGGGTTGTTTGGAAAATTCTTGCCGTTTGAGGAGGATTTTTGTGAAAACAGAAAAAAACCATAACTTCTTATTTATGATACATATCGAATGCGTTTAAAGTTTTTATTACTTCTAGGGAAAGGGCCAAAAATTTATGTCTGACAGATTTTTGATTTCATTAATAACGGCCTCAAGGGGCAAAAAAAAAAAACAGGGGTTTAAGAAGCAAAAAATTCATAACTTCGTCAGTTCACAAGATATTTAGATTTATTATAAATCTTCTTAATATTATCTACAACTTTTATATTGTCAAGTTTTTGATAGGATCAACTCTTACAGCAAAACCAAATTAAAAACATAAAATCCCAGCCGGCTCCTTTTACAGGCACAGGTAGATTTCGAAGTGGGCGGTCCCAACTGGCGCATTATGACAAAAAGTCCCTTCTTCTTCAATTCCCAATAAGCAGGCACCCCACGGTCTGCGGCTAAGACGCGGAATTCACTGTCGAAAATTTCCAAGTCCTTAATTGCGCCTGCTTTAGGAATGGTGGAATTGATACTTACAAGGAGACCGCCAAACATGATGCGCACAGATTTTGATGATTTTAAAGTATGTTGTAGGGATCATACCCCTAACTATTCAGGTCAAAGGTTTCCTTCAAATGGGCTTTAGTTTTCGAGAAATTTCGGGTTAAAGTTCAGCAAGCATTTCAAATACCATTACTTCGCGACTCTGGGCATGGTCTCCGTGGTGCAGTGGTAGCGTTCGCGATTTGAGATTCGCAGATGGGTGTTCTGTCTTCTCCTGTGACTTTTACCCTTTTTTTAACAAATTTTATATATTTGTCGCGTTATAAGTTGTATGCAGAATTATGAATTCTGCATCTTTGAACTTTTTTATATTTTCCTAATAAATTCCATTTACATTTTCGAATATTGCGTGAAAATTTATAGTTTTTCCGCAATTTTTATTCGAATATTTCTGCTGACGAATATCCAAACTAATTTATGTCTTGATATCTCGTCTTTTTAAAATGATTATTGTTTACATTTATGTATATTTACTTATTTATTTATTGTATTTATGAAATAATACATTTTTTTTAAATTTACATTTTCTATTTAAAAAAATATTAAATGATTAAGAAAAAATTAACAAAATAATATATCCTTTTAATATTTGATTTGTTCTAAATATATTGAAATATGTTAACTGCTGAAATACTAAAATATTTATCATCACCAACATCGACATTTTTAGTTTATTAAATACTAGATGGAACCCGTCAAAATTTGACGGCAAACAACTTGATAGTACCATAAAATTACATTTTATAGTTGCTTTAACTTGACAAATTTCATAGTGGGGAGCATAATATGATTAAGCGATCACAGACCTTTCCATCGATATATCACATGAGGTTGTGTGCAAAATTTAGAAAGTACCTCTTGGGGGGAGGGGCAAAGTGGGGAGATGGGCATTGGAGATGCATAATATGATTAAGTGGTCACAGATCTTTCCATCGATATATCACATGAGGGTTGTGTCCAAAATTTAGAAAAGTGCCCCCCTTAAGGGGAGGGAGTGGCGGGATGGACCCCGAAGATGCATATGATTAAGCAGTCACAGACCTTTCCAACAATATGACATGAGGGGTGTCAACAAAATTTAGAAAAGTACCCCTTGTGGGGGGGGGGCAAAGTGGGGAGATGGACATCGGAGATGCATAATATGATTAAGCAGTAACAGACCTTTTCAACAGTATGTGACATGAGGGGTGTCAACAAAATTTAGAAAGTATCCCTTGGGGGGGGGGGGGGCAAAGTGGGCAGATTGACATTGGAGATGCATAATATGATTAAGTGGTCACAGACCTTTCAAATGATATATAACATGAGGGTTGTGTGTAAAATTTAGAAAGTACGTTGGGGGGGGGGGCAAAGTGGGGAGATGAACATCGGAGATGCATAATATGATTAAGCAGTCACGGACCTTTCCAACAATATACGACATGAGGGGTGTCAACAAAATTCAGAAAGTATCCCTTGGGGGGGGGGCAAAGTGGGGAGATGGACATCGGAGATGCATAATATGATTAAGTGGTCACAGACCTTTCCAATGATATATAACATGAGGGTTGTGAGCAAAATTCGGAAAGTACCACTTAGGGGGGGGGGGGGGGCAAGTGGAAAGATGGACATCGAAGATGCATAATATGATTAAGTGGTCACAGACCTTTCCAATGATATATAACATGAGGGTTGTGTGCAAAATTTAGGAAGTACGTTGGGGGGGGGGGGGCAAAGTGGGGAGATGAACATCGGAGATGCATAATATGATTAAGCAGTCCCTTTCCAACAATATACGACATGAGGGGTGTCAACAAAATTCAGAAAGTACCCCTTGGGGGGGGGGGGCAAGTGGGGAGATGGACATATCGGAGATGCACAATATGATTAAGTGGTCACAGACCTTTCCAATGATATATAACATGAGGGTTGTGCGCAAAATTTAGAAAGTACCCTTTGAGGGGGGGGGGGCAAAGTGGGGAGATGGACATCAGAGATGCATAATATGATTAAGCAGTCACAGACCTTTCCAACAATATATGACATGAGGGGTGTCAACAAAATTTAGAAAAGTGCCCCCCTTAGGGAGGGGGAGTGGCGGGATGGACCCCGGAGATGCATAACATGAATAAGCGGTCAAAGACTTTTCCAGCGATGTATCACATGAGGGGTGTGTGCAAAATTTAGAAAAGTGTCCCACTTGGGGGGAGTGGGGGGATGGACTCCCAGAAATGCATTACATGAAAAAGAGGTCACAGGCGTTTCAACTTGCAACTTTTTTCTCGAAGGCATTTGACAATAGTAATTTTTTTTTACCCAAGACAATTTAACGATATTCTTAATTTTTTTGCGTAATTCGTCAAACGTTCATGGAAAAAATCATGAAATTCGCTAATCAATAGTTGATAAATTATAAAATTCAACAATCAATAGCAGCAAAATTGGTCAATTGATAACGGAAAAATCACGAAATTCATCAAATGGTCTACCTAAAAAAACTGTCCTGCACACTGATGTGATGATCAAAAGGGTTTTGAAAAAATTAGCACTTGCCAAACAGCGAGTAATACTGAAAATTTTGCAATGGACTTTATTGCCACCACTGGTCAAATATAATAGTCACACTCACCAATTGCAATGACTGAATGGAAAAAGATTTTTTTCTCTGCTGTCGCTCGACAAATTTCAAAACAGTTGATGAATTTTCCGTCGATTAATGAATTTTGTGATTTTTCCTCTATCGATTGACAAATTTCGCAATTTATCGATTAACGAATTTCACAATTTTTTCCATAAACGAACAAATTGCGCACTTTATTTCCGCTAATGTCTGACACCATTTCGCCCTTTACAATTCAGCCAATAAATTGAACGTTGTTTCTTTCTAGAAATGTCAGGAATGAAACAATGATTCTTTAGGATGAATTTCCTTCATTCGATGCCCCATGGAAGAATGTGTGCGATGCAGCAACGGGCGTCAGACTTTTTAGGGCACCTGCAGACTAAAAACATCTAACCAATCTTCGCGTTTTGAAAAAATCACAGATTTCGTCAAATGATTGAGAAAAAAACACTAATTTCATCAAAGGATCATGGGAAAACATGACTTTCATTAAAAGACCACAGAAAAAACGTGAATTATGCAAAAGGATCGTGAAAGATAAGCAAATTTTGTCAAAGAATCGCAAAAAAGGAAATTTCACCAAAAGATCACGCTTTTTTACTAAATTTCGTCTAAAAATTGCGGAATAAAATGTATTTTATCAAAGAATCGCTGGAAAATGCGAATTTCGTTAAGGATCGCGAGAAAAATGCGAAATTCTTCAAAGGATCGCTGAAAAAACACGAATTTCGTCAAAGAATTGCTGAAAAAACATGAATCTCGCCCAATAACAGAAAAATCATGGTTCATAATCATTATATCTAGTAGTATCCAGTACTGGCTAAACTTAATAGTCACACTCTCCAATTGCGATGATTGAATGTAAAATGAAATTTTTTTTCCCGCTGTCACTCAAAGAATTTTGAAACCATTTGGTGAAGTTTTTCCCGAAACCATTTTGTGAATTTACCGATTTTTTCTTCAAAATCAGTTTTCAACAATATTCGACCCAATACGCATGCGTAAAAAAAAAAACACCGGCCATTAAAATGAGGGTCTATTACTGTCTCTAGAAACGTGTTTGGGATCATCTCCTGTTTTTTTTTTCTTGCACGTTGCATTAAACCTAGGAAGATATTTATATAGAACTCACTGTGGAGTGTTCAGAAGGTATTTATTTTATTTATTATAATTTGTATGAATACTTAGGTGTCCATTTCGGATTTACTGTTTAAAAATGAATTTAGGCTCATTTAACATTCGCGAAATCAATCCCGATGGAAATTGTGGTTTTAGATCTCTATCATTTTGTTTATATAGTACAGAAAATAATTATTCAAATGTACGTAAAAATATCGTAGAACACGTAATACAAAATTGGACCACTTATAGTCCGTTTTTTATCGGGGATGAATCTTATGGTGGTTCCGATTGCTAATGAAAACGATTATGTAAATATATGGTTCTTCATAGAAGTATGTGCTTCTTCACACTTCAATAGAAGCATTGTTTAAATTAATATAATTCTACAAATATGATGCAGTATTAAAATATTGAGTAATGATTAATACTGTCAAGGAATCTACTCATATACGTAATTAAGTTTTGGTACTTCTCTATTATCTCATCGACCACTTTTCATCACAAAAAACTATCGCCAAACTGTAACGCCAAATAAACGGGAGAACGTTGTCATTAATACGCGCAAATGTTGAATTAAAAACTACTTGATGACATAACAAACACGTATAATGCTTCCGACATCAAGTAAATGGGACTGCATTTTTGGCATTTAATCATACAGTTTGGCGATAGTATTTTGTTATGAAAAGTGGACGATGGGATAATAGAGAAGTACCTAAGTTTTTTATACCAAGTTTGAAAATTTATCTTTTTTTGACATTTAAAAAAAATAACAGAAAAAACATTACAAATCTGCCCATTTGCTCAGCAGTCAAAGGATTAAGTAAATAAGTAAATATTAATGATTAGCGGAACTGGTTCTAGCTATGGAGTAATATTATTTTGCTCAAAAACCCCCAACAAAAAAATAATTACAAAGAATAAGTAATCGTCTTTAAATATACAAAAAACAATGTGATTAATGGCCAGGATTTTTTTACATATAACATTTTTTATATACAAAAGAAAAACCGAAATAACCTCATTCATTTCACCGGATGTCAAAAAGTTTTTTTTTCCACATTCTTGGGCAAAGCACTAAATCAATAAAATCACCAATTTGTGACAAATTATGAGTTTCATATGAATCGCCCATGAACGGACATGCAAACTGGTAAAAAATGAATGTAATAAATTAAAACATTCAAGATTTGTATACATACAAACAATACAATGTAAATATTGATATTGTTACATGATACATTGTTTGTATACATACTTTTTTGTATACATATATTGTTTGTATACATACAAACAAATATAATGTAAACATTATTCAAATATTAAGAGATTCTAAAGATTTGTATACATACAAACAATATAATGCATACATACTCTTTACAAATAAAATAGCACACTTATATAATGACAAAACTTTTAAATCGAATAGAGATAGTATATTTCTGTTAAAAAATAATGCTAAAGTTCAGACTTATATATATTATACATTCACATAAAGCTAGTCACATTCCTGCATATTTATTAAATATTTAGTTGCTAAATACAGAAATAATATTTTATAATTTATATTCAGACGCTCAGATTCGCTTTTTTCGAACAAATAATAATAAAAATATTACTGCCGTGCGAACTGTCTTTTGACATTATATTTACATAATCGTTTTCATTAGCAATCGGAACACCATAAGATTCATATCCGATCATAAACGGAATATAAGTGGTCCAATTTTGTATTACATGTTCTACTATATTTTTATTTACGATTGAAGAATTATTTTCTGTACTATATAAACAAAATGATTTGATTTCGCGAACGTTAAATGAACCTAAATTCATGTTACACAGTAAATCCGGAATGGATACCTAAGTATTCATTCAAATTACAATAAATACAACAATAAATAAAATAAATACCTTCTAAACACTCCACAGTTTTTTATATAAATATCTTCCTAGGTTTAACGCAACGCGGAAAAAGTCATCAAAACAACAGGAGTTGATCTTGATCCCAAATACGTTTGGAGACAGGAATAGACCCTCGGCCTCATTGGCCGGTCCTTTTTTGACGCATGCGTATACGGTCGAAATTCGATGGAATTATTTGACATTTTTAGCAAACAGCTTTAAATATATGGATGGAATTAATTGTGTTATACCTATCGCAAAAATATTCTAAACAAATTTCGCATTAAAAATCGCCTTTAAATAATTGTTTTAACAATATTGGAAGAATGTATAAATTAGCATATTATATATTCTTTAAATACTTAAATTGTGATAAATATATTTAAAAATGCATTAAATTTGAAAAAGAAATTATTTCAAACGTGGTATTTGTCTGCAAAGGAAGCGAAACGAAATTGCTAAAAAGAAATTTTTTTTATTCTGATATTACAGTAGAAGTCGTTGCAGACGATTTTTTCAGATATTTTTTTTATATGTATTGTAATTTATAAACGATTTTTCATTTCGAGTTGAATTTTTCTGTATGGCATCGACAAGTTAGACTGTAAAAAAATTAATTGTAATACATTATTTTTTATTTGTGCAAATCAAAAATGACGGTGAGTTTGAACTTTACAGTTAAATGTATTTAAATAACATAAAATATATATATATATATATAACTGGCTAAAACTTGGATATGATCGTTATTGCTTTAATATTTTATTACTCCTTTCAAGATATGTTTTTCGAATTAGTTAGTTTGGAATTTCGTCAATAGAAATATTAATTTCAAAACTGCACAAAAAAAAAAAAAAAAAAAAAAAGAAAAAAAAAACGTAAATTTTTACGAAATATTCGAAAATGTAAATGGAATTTATTAGGAAAATATCAAAAAGTTCAAAGATGCAGATTTCATAATTCTGCATACAACTTATAACGCGACAAATATATAAAATTTGTTAAAAAAGGTAAAAGTCACAGGAAAGGACAGAGCACCCATCTACGGCTCTCAAATCGCGAACGTTAAGACGGAACCACTGAGACCTTATCCAGGATCGCGAAGTAATGGCATTTGAAATGCATGCTTAACTTTAAAACGAAATTTCTCGAAAACTAAAGCCCATTTGAAGGAAACCTTTGACCTGAATAGTTAGGGGTATGATCCCTACAACATACTTTAAAATCATCAAAATCTGTGCGCATCATGTTTGGCGGTCTCCTTGTTAGAAGCCAACGAACGTAATCGTAGATTAAAGATAGATTTAGTTTATGGTCCAGTTTTTTTTTAATTTCGTACCTTTACCAGTTAACAAGACTAAATAATTCAGTAATCACGGTAGAATTTTTATAAGTATTTACAACATAATCGGAGTATAATCGAAAAAAAAAAAAAGACTCGTCAAAACGGACAGATAAAATTATTGAACTCAGTTTATCTCTAATCTTAATTTAGTTTTTATTGGTGAAAATAGTACTTAACTTCGAAATATACCTATGCCTGTGGGACGAAAAGGCAGGGATTGTTTCTTTCTTTCTTTCTTTCTTTCTTTTTGCTGACAGTACTTCTTAACTTATGATTCTAACTTATGATCTTAACTTCTTCTTATGATTGCTTAAAACTGAGTTTTCTCAATTAGTATAGAGCAGATTGAAAGCTGAAATAGGGAGCATACATGGGGAATATTACACAGATTTTAATTTTCGTTTGTACTACATATAAAATTATAAACAATATAAACGTGCATGTCATACTAATTTTGATTAATCTTGCTCACGGAGAATATTTCAGAAAATTAACTGAAACTTCTGTGATTCATGTCCATTGCGTTTTTGGAGTATTATATGGATTTTACTCACAGACATTTGGAGTACTATATAAGTCCTGGCTAAAATCTCTGAGTAGTCGTCTGGTTAGTGATGCCAGTTCTAGTTAGTTATAGATTTAATTATTATCAAACTTGTTATACTACTAAATTAAAACAGAAAAGCAAAGTTTTGTTTATGATAGATATAACTTTCTATATTATTATTTTATTTATAGTTTCAAACATTGTTTTATTGAGTGCAAATTATTATTATTATTGTTATTATTATTATTATTATTATTATTATTATTATTTAGCACATCGTGTTAATCAAACTTTAATCTTTGGAAATTGTGTTTTAATATTTTTTATAAGTATTAAAAATAAAAGTTATGCAACATTTCAGAATAAATTAGTTCAGCAATTAGATGTAAAGCCCTAAAAATATAAGATAACATAATAAAATTTTGATATGAAAGTATTTTAAAAGAAATCATTAATACATTTAAAAGATTTTGTATCTTCGTTAGATTTTTCCAAAACTTCCATTTATCACGTTTTAGTACACTTACAACCAAATCAATTTCATATATATCTACATAATTTCAAACGTAGGTAATTTCAAAGATACTTCGAGCATGATATAGAAAACACATCAAGTGTTAAATATTATTTTTGCTTGATGTATTTGCCCAGATACTCATGAAAATAAATACATTCATAAAACTCAAATATATACTCAGAAAATAATGAATATCATTATTTGAAAATCTACGTCTTTCTCTTCTTTCCGTTTTTATTAGAGTTATTCACATTGCGACATAAGAAAAGCAATAACTATTTCCAAGTGAAGCGTGTGTTACTGCTGCAAAGATACACAATCAAAAGGAAACATGTAACTTCTTAACTTCTGTATGATTACTTAAAACTGAGTTTCCTCATTTCATAGAGCAGATTGAAAGCTGAAGAAGGGAAAAGAGAATATTATAGGGATTTTTCATTTTCCTGAAATGTAGTGATTGGGAACTCACTTTGCCCGGGTTGTTATTTGATGTCTCAAGAAATGAAAAAGGAAGGAAAATAATATCTCTTTAGGGAAGCATCCAATATGCGGAAAGAACGAAGGGTTTTTTTTTTTTTTTTTTTTTTTTTTTTTTTTTTTTTTTTAAATAAGATATTTGAAAGCCTGACTTAGGGTGGTATAAAATATCAAAGGACGCTACAAAGTAAACATTTGAGTCTTCATAAAATAACTTCGTTCTCTTTCCGTAATGAAACAATTTTTAATATGTAACAGGAAAATTTTTGATAGCAGAATTTAAAAAGTAACAAAGAATACGTATACAATGTTTAGTGTTTATTCTCTTTAATATTTCTTTAATATGTCTTTATTCATAAAGCATATTTGATATGAAGAATTCTTTTCAACAGTGGGCTATTTGAATAAAAAATAAAAGAAAAGAACGAAAACGCACGCACTCGGCATACACTGCAAAAAAAAGTGTTGATTTTACAGTATAATACTGTAAATTAACCGTATTATAATATACCGTATTATAATATAACCGTATAACCGTATTAATTAACTGTATTATACCGTAAAATTAACAGTAATAAATAGTAAAATAAGCAGTAATACATTGCCGCGCATGCGCAGTAGCGTATTACTGCTTATTTTACTGTTTATTACTGTTAATTTTATGGTATAATACTGGAAGCTGGGGTGAAACAGTAATACATTGCCGCGCATGCACGGTAGCGTATTCCTACTTATTTTACTGTTTATTACTGTTAATTTTACGGTATAATACTGGCAGCTGGGGTGGCAGTATTATACTGTAAAATCAACACTTTTTTTGCAGTGTAAATTACAAAACATTTACCAACACTAACATACTATTGTTAAGAAATTTCATTTTTTCATACAATGAAATGAGATATCTAAATAAACAATTTAAAAAATCTCATAACGCAGAAACAATTCATTTTTTACAATTCCTGTCCATATTCGATAATGTGTTTGAATTCCTTCTCGTGCATCTCTGTATGTGATCCACACTACAAAAAAAAATTGTTGATTTTACATTATAATACTGGCATCTGGGGTGCTTGTATTATACTGTAAAATCAACAGTTTTTTTTTGCAGTGCACAGAATTTATACCAGGATTTATTACAGGAACACACAAAATAATTCTCTACTGTCTGTTAACAATAATTACTGAAAGTGCGTTTTAAGTTGCTGAACGCGATTTTAAATTGAACTCACTTTTTGTCTATTACGTGGTGTGCATAAATTCTGTAGATCATATGCAGGAAAGCACAAAAGTTCGCGAACACATTTCCGTTTATTGACAGAAACTCCAGAAGGAGAATTTTAAACTGTGCTACGCGTTTCCTAACTAAACTAAAATTTAGCATCCTATGTAGTATATATACAAATCTATAGATTATATACAGGGCTGAATAAAAGTATTCGGATATTTTTCCGAATATTGTATATGTTAGAAATTCCTAAAATTACACTTTTAAATATGTTATGCATTTTCCAAATTGTTTACTTAGATGTTATCTTTCAGCTTATTAAACGGTAATGATTTGTAAAATTATTTTGGAAGCGTTGGGAAGTGTTACATAATCTATGCTTGACGCATGATTTTTCGGTCTTGTTCATACAATGAAATGATATATCAAAATAAATAATTTTAAAATCTCATAACGCACAAACAATTAATTTTTTACAATTCCTGTGCATATCCGATAATGTGCTGGAATTCATTCTCGTGCAGCTCTGTGTGTGATCTACAGAATTTATACCCGCAACTTAATATGAAAAAGATTAGTTAAGTTTAAAAATACATACCACAGCACTTTCAGCAATTATCAGTCATTATCCGTCCAGTAACCGAATCTTTTTGAGTGTCTCTGTAAATGAACAATAACTGATATGCACTCTATAATATATACTATAGAGTGTTGTAGTTCATCTTAGTGATTTATTATGTTTTAAGTACATAACATCATCAAAATGCACCGAAAACGTATTTTACCCGTATATCATAATTTAATGAGGATTTTCTTGTATGTCCTTACTTGTACTTTCTTATGCGTCTTATAACAGCTACTTTTTATATACTCTACAGAGCTTGTGTTATAGTAACGTCATTATTTTTTAATTATCGTAACATGTTTAAAATGCACCGCAAACGATTTTTTCCCATATACTATTATATAACGGAATTCTTTTGTATGTCCCTGTAAAAGAACTATAAATGCTACACACTCCATTTTCAATATGGAATATTCAACTGTGAAATTCAATAGCACATGACAATACGAGTATATTTATGAGAGCTAGAGTACGGACAATATTGTGTAAATAATTCTAAATGGCATTTATTCAGTAAGGAATGGCAACTATTTTTAAGCTTTAAACTTTGGAATATGCTTAACGTAGTCTGAGTTATAAACCAACAAACCCAGCGAGCCAATGAGAGACAATGAATGGGATTCAGGTGAGACAGTGTATGAGGCTAATATGAGAGAGTACACTAGGCTGTGACTGTGCTATTCTATTATACAGGGTGATTACAAATGAATATCCCAACTTTTGAGGGCTATATCTTCTGAACAATAAAAGGTAGTGTTCCATTTCACACATCGAAGGGAGTGAGAAGTTATGAAATTTCATAAATGTAAAGGTTCCTTTTTTTGAAGGGAGAGAGGGCGCAACGAGCGGCGGGTTGAAAGCGAACAGGCATGTTCCGTTGCGAATTCATCCAACAGGATGGTGAACCATCCCATTGGCACCTTTCTGTCCGAGAGTTTTTGAGCGAGCAACTGCCGCAAAGGTGGATTGGTCGCAGAACAGATTTCGACGCTGCTCTTCATCAGTGGTACCCACGAAGCCCGGGCTTAACTCCGTGCGATTTCTTTCTTCGGGGATACATAAAATATAAAGTGTTTTTTTCCATGTCTACCAACTGACACTGCTTAACTGAAAACTAGGATAACTGCAGCTACTGCAACTGTAACACCCGACATGCTGAAAACCGTGTGGGGCGAATTCTCCTACAGAATGGATGTCGTTCGTGTTTCTGCTGGTGGTCACACTGAACATTTATAAATTTTTGATATTAGTAATTTCACAATCTTCTTTTTTATGTCATTTTCACAAATGCGTGTGTCTCCTATAATACTGCTATTATCGCCAAGCTAATACTTGTTAACTTGTTTCACTCATCTAATCAAACTCGTAGTCACATTGAACATTTATAAATTTTTGATATTAGTAATTTCACAATCTTCTTTTTTATGTCATTTTCACAAATGCGTGTATCTCCTATAAGCCTGCTATTATCGCCAAGCTAATATTCGTTAACTTGTCTCACTCGTCTAATCAAACTCGTAGTCACATTGAACATTTATAAATTTTTTATATTAGTAATTTCACAATCTTCTTTTTTATGCCATTTTCCTAAATGCGTGTATCTCCTATAAGCCTGCCATTATCGCCAAGCTAATACTTGTTAACTTGTTTCACTCGTCTAATCAAACTCGTAGTCACATTGAACATTTATAAGTTTTTGATATTAGTAATTTCACAATCTTCTTTTTTATGTCATTTTCACAAATGCGTGTTTCTCCTATAATCCTGCTATTATCGCCAAGCTAATACTTGTTAACTTGTCTCACTCGTCTAATCAAACTCGTAGTCACATTGAACATTTTTAAATTTTTATATTAGTAATTTAACAATCTTCTGTATTTTTGACTGAATAAATGGAAGGTGGACAATAGATTCCCATACATTTTTTTTGTTGTTATTGTAGAGTGTACTACCACTTCTTAAAGTTTCTCCATTCTTTTTTTAATCCTCATGTATATCAACAGAAACCGTGAAATTGATATTTTTTTATATGGAAAAATTTGCTTTCAGAATGCAGAGGGTAAGCGATTAGAGCTTTAATGAGGAATAAAAAAAAACATTAGAAAAAATGAATTAGAACAAGATACGGTAAGAAAGAAAGCGTAATACAACACAATTTTGCTTATCTTCGAGTCGTATTTTTTAAAAGGATGAACAAACCGAAGTTCCTTTCATTTACTATTTATTGAAATTACTTGTGCAGAGTGATTTGATTCATCTACAGACTAAATTTAAGATGATATCGGGCTAGTTTATGATTATTTAATAAAGAAAAAAATCCCACTATAAATTTTATTGCTTGGAGTCTGGAGTCATAATAATAAGACATGTTACAATTAAGATTAAGACAATTTACATTTACTATTATTTTGTGATTATCTTAAGCAGTTAGGAGTTGAAATTGGCGAACATTTCTAATGCAATCTGAATTTAACATTAGAAAGTATGATTAATATATGTGTAACGTATACTTTAAGTTTATGATAGGAGTATAAATGGAAACAAGCTTTTATTTCATTTTCTAGTTTTAATTTGTGTACCATAATTTGTATACTCAATTTGTATAAAATAACAAACGGTAATTATACATTACAGCAGTATCTTAAAGAAGATTGAAATGCATAAATGCTTACGTACTCTTAGTTACTTTTTGTTTTCTATCTGCGTATAATGATAGTATATGACATTATATTTACTATTTATGTTTCACATTTTAGTAATAAAACAAAAATAAAGTTAGCTTAAAGATATTTCATTCCTGAGACTTTTAGTTCAAACAGGAGAAAACTTATGAGAACAAGAAAAATATAAGAAAGTTGTTATGCCTATTTAATATTGTTGTAACATAATAAATTTCTTCAAAAAATCTTCAATAGGCTAATTTCGTATTAACAATGCACGAAATATCTTCTGAAACATTCGTTAGATCCTAGTAAATATTAAGTTTTGATACTTGGATGGTTATTATTTAGTTTTTAAGTTACTATATTCGTTAAATATCAGTAAATGACATATTCGTTAAATTTCAGAAAAACCTTAATTTTTGACATTTGGATACGTACTACCTAAAATTAATTTTTACTTCCCCCCCTCCCCCTCAAAAAAAGATTTTAGTAAAAACGTACAATTCATGGATAGAAAATAGATTTAAGACGGATTTAAAGATCATACGTGAAAATTATAACATACAAAATCTATGAATGTATTTCATGGGTTGTAACTTATTTATGATACTTTTTTTTTCTTACAAAAAATTTATTACAAAACTAATTAAACTGAGAACTTTTAATATGTTTGAAAACTTTGATTTTCTGAGAGAGTAAATGGATATGGAGAAAATCTTTGGAATCCGAATGTATTTATCTGTTAGTGTTATACAAATAAAAGTAAAGGTTAATTGCTCTTTTAAAAAATATTCGTTTTTCTCTCACAACTGTTACGGAAAAAGTACTATCATACTTTTTATTGCTCACTAAAGCATACACGAATGACTAAAAATAATCTTTTGTATCAAAGTGATGATTAATTCGCAAGGGAAGAAGCAAGTAATCACTCTTATTGTATTGTTCATTTTGTTACAAAAGAAACAGCATTTCATCATCTTATAGTCGAAAAGTATTGTCGAATGGAATAATTTTTCATTTTTTTATCGCCCAAAAACAACGATAAAAATACTGTTGATTATTTATCTTATATTTATATAATTTACTTTGATTGAAAACACATGACATCCATTAATTATAGCGTAGAGTTTGATATCTTACACAGAAAAAAAAATGTTGATTTTACGGTATAATGCTAGCACCACAGCTGTCAGTATTATACCATAAAACTAACAGTAATAAGCAGTAAAATAAGCAGTAAAATAAGCAGTAATACACTACCGCGCATACAATCAACAACTTTTTTTGCGGTGCACTACTCGTGTATTTTTTCACGTTTTTTTTTTTTTTTTTTTTTTTTTTTTTTTTCCCCATAGTTGTCAAGTTTCATAGTAGAAGTATGGTGCCAAAAATTCCTGAGATTGACATTCCTGCTGTGCGTGACATGTTTTGCTTGCTTTTCCTAGATTCAGTGTGTCACATAAAATGCGGCCAACAATCTAAATTAAGTAAAACTGCATCTATCTGCATTGATTGGTTATTATTTATATTTCAATATCATTATCACGCTTGTAAGACTGTTTTTCAAATTATTTATGGGATTTATTCGAATCTCAGTATTTTAATGCAGCTTCAAAGTGTGAATGGAGTTGAATTTTCAACACATTGCCAACCGATCACTAGTATTCTCGTGTTTATGTAACTAAGCGTCATTGACTTAAGGCGTATTCTGAAGCCTTAGTTCCTCGTTCTAGGTAATTCTTCTTCCATACAATATTAATAGGCTTTTAGCAGAAAGGATAATCATTTATATCGTATGTTTGGGCTCATTTTATTAAAATGTAAGAAGTTTTATAATAAATCCATATATTATAATATGTTTACTGATGCGTATATTTGAAAAACCTACCTGAGCAATCCATGTTAAGGAAAAGTATACGGTAAAACCGCTTATCTTATTATAAGTTGTTTCTTGAAGCCAGAATTTCCAAGAAAATTTAATGTAACTTTGCCTACATATTCTTATATCATAATATCAATTTTTTATCATTTTTTATTAGCAAATTATTATTTATAAAAAATCAAATCATACCACTTCACCCCGCTGCTGGAGTGCAAACGCATGGATATGTTAAACTTACAGAAAATGAATAAGTTTAGACTTTCTTTTAAAAAGAAAAGCTATATATATTTTTGACAAGTTTAGCTAAGGAACTAAACTATTTCAATTATAAATCTAATGATTTAATGTTTAAAGACAAAGTGATAATTATTTCCATTACAATATGAGAAATAGCAGAAAAAAAATCACTTCTTCACCAGCTTTATAAAAATCATAATATCAATTTAGGAATATTATTAGTTTGGCACGTTTTTTATTAGAAAATTATTATTTATAAAAAATCAAATTATACCATCTTACCCACTGCTGGGGTGCAAACGCAGGGATATGTTAAACTTACAGAAAATGAATAAGTTTAGACTTTCTTTTAAAAAAGAACACTATATGTATTTTTTGACAAGTTTTAACTAAGGAACTAAATTATTTCAATTATAAGTCTAATGATTTAATGTTTAAAGACAAAGTGATACTTATTTCCATTACAATTTGAGAAATAGCAGAAAAAAATCACTTGTTGACCAGCTTTATAAAAATCGTAATCTTCGTTGTCTATGTAGTATTGACTGTTTTTCTTCAAATATGATTTACGGGGTCTTCAGTTATGCTTTTTTATACACATAGGATATCGGTCTTTACCTTTAACGAATGAGAGTCGCAAAGCAAATCCTTAAATTGCATCTATAAATGCTAGAAGCAGTTTCATTGCGGGAAAGAGATCTTTTTTTAAATATGCTACTCACAATAATATAAGATGTTTCAATAATTTTAAATGTGTTCATATTAAAAAAATTTGAAAACTAACAATCATTAAAACGAAAAATGATAACGAAACGTCCTAACACAGAAACTATACAATATGGAGATACCGTAATGGCCGCTTCTTCTTCTCGCTCAGAGCTAAATATTTAAACCATTAACCACAACAGGACTGCTCAAATTGTGTTAAACTCAGGTATACGGTTTTTACCCCGACTACACTATTTCATACCACTTTCGCCTACTAAAATAATTTCAAAAGTAGGGGGGGGGGGTTGTTTTATTTCGAAATCAAATTTCAAATAAATTTCCGGTTCTTCCTTCTGAAAAACATAAATCTTTTTGGCATATTACTTTTTTTTTGTTATGCGGAAAAGGTTTTTCAAGCATTCTTATTCAGGTGCCAAAGAAACAGATGGCATTATTTTAAAACTTTTAATATATATAGGATACATCTTTACTTACAGTCGATCTTTACTTCATGGCCAACTTTTCGCAGTTGTACTGCTCCATAACTCGATTTAAAATACTAAATTGCTTGATGATTTCTAAAAGATATTTTATTTTCATTTACATAAAGAAAATGAAAAACGTTATCCGAACCTTGAAAATCTGAATAAGAAACGCATGTAGAAAATAATTAATTGTGTTAATTTAGCTCATATAGAAATCGTATTACGTAATCTTGATTGAAGTAAGTCATAAAAATTTTGATTAACAATTTAGTGATTATTCTCAGGAAATTGCGAGTTGGAATTTGGGAACAGTTTAAATGTATTATGAACTTAACTTTGGAAACTTTGTCATAATCTATGGATAATCTTCATATAAATTTTCATATTAATTTTCATATTAATTTTCATTAATAACAAATTTTTCCTTATACCAAAAATATAGAAGAGGACACAAGCTTTTTGCATTTTTTTTAAAATTCAATTTGCATTCTATAATATTCAATAATTACATTTCAGCAGCTTATTTATATATAAGAAGATTGAAATATATAAACGCTTACGTCGACAAATTGAATATGAATATACATAACACATTATCCGGCACGCTCTTGTAAATGATTTACATGTGATAATTTCACCATCATATTGTGTGAAATTATATTACTATATAAACATATGCTGAATATATGCCGCATTTTAATCCACTTATTATATGTGTGTTCTAGATATCTGATGATAATTAAAGCAGACTGCTTTTAAAACAGCCCAAACAAATCCAAGTTCTTTTTTTCTCACCGTAACTGTCACAGGATATGAACCTACTTCAGTAACACTCCGAAATTTGAAGTTGGGGTTGGGCCCGCTTCACTGAAACTCCCCGGTTGCTAAATCCCATGTTAACCTATGGGAAAACTTAAAAGCCCAATTACTCTTTACCCAATTTTTTTCCCAATTAATTTTTTTACCCCATTTGCCCAATTACTCATTATTAAAATAAGGTTTTCACCATCAGAAAATAGACATTTGATGCCGACGATATGTGTTTTTAAAAATTGCGTCCTTAAATTTTAAGTACTTAGAAAATCTCTATAAACTTTGAAATTTCCACTTGATGAAAATTTATCATTTTCTTAAAAATACTTAAAATTTACGGAGATAATTTTTAAAAACACATATCCTCGGCGTCTGACGTCTACTTTCTGGTGGTGAAATTCGTATTTTAATGATTATATTAAGTAATGAGTAATTGCGTTTTTGAGTTTCCTCATAAGTTAACTTGGGATTTCGCGATCGGGGAGTTTCAGTGAAGCGGTCCATTAAAACATTAATTTTTACAATGATTTCTATAATCTAAAAGAGGCTTTAGCTTCATAAGAAAGTGAAAAACGTTGTTAGATTCCTGGAAATGTGAATAAAAATGTCTGAAAATGTCATGCACGTAGAGATAAATGGTATTGCCTAATTTCGATTGAAAATAATTGTTATAATTTTGATGGATAATTCCGAGGTTGTCTCAGACAATTGCAAATTCAGATTACATAACAGTCATAACATAGTATGAATGTAACGTTAACTCTTCTTTATATCAAAGGTATATCTATATTAATAAAAGAAAGTTTCGCTCTGTGTGTGTGTGTGTCTGTTTGTTTGTCTTCGTTGGTAAACAAAATCTAGCGTATCTAGAAGCCTGAAAATTTATAATTAGGTAGTCCAAAGCCTGAACTGATGCACCTGAGACTCAGAATTTTAATATTTTGATAATTACCTAAGATATTAATTAGAATCGCATTAAACACCGCATCGAAAATCCCATCTTTTTTTTTTTATCAAAATGGCTAAAGAAAAGAACACCTGTTCTCGATTTGCAAACAGAAATGAACGAATTTGAAATTCATTTACTAATTAACAAATTTTAAGAAAACTAATTACGATGTCAATTTGAAATTTTCTGAGCATATATGTAGAACAATTTTCTGCATCCGACAACGCAAATTTTTGTAAAATTAGACCGGTAATTTTTCTTAATTTTTGCAAAAAACTGCCAAATGTCTGGCGGCGCCAGTAAAAACAAAAAATTCGAGAAAGCTTCAGACAGGGATCTAGTACTTTCATTAAAAACTGAACTACAAAGAGATCTGTTTCTCTGGCCGATCCCTCTATTTGGTTTGCGAAAATGAAAGGAAATAATTGCCATTTTTACTCACCCATCATGCGTAGTATAGGGTAAGTCTTGTATATATATATATAAACAAGCTTTTATTTTATTTTCAAGTGCTAAACACTAAATTTGTTTCCTGCACTATTCAGTAATTACATTTCAGTAGCCCCTTTATATATTGGAAGATTGAAATACACAAACACTTCTGTCGATAAATTATATATGAATACATATATAATAAATTTTCAGGCATGCTCTTGTAAATGAATTGCACGTGATAATTTCACCATCCTATTGTGCGAACTCACATTATTGTATGAACATATGTTGAATATATGCCTCGTGCCTATCTATTTACTCTACATGTGCGTTCTGAATCTGATAGCTGACGAGAATTACATCAGTCTGTCTTCGAAACAGCCCTAACAAATTCGAGTTCATTTTACTCACCATAACTGTCACCAGGATAAGGATCAAGTCGGACTGTCATTGTATCCCTCTTCCGTGCTTTCCAGTATTATCATCTGCAACGGAGCGGATGAATATATAGGACCTCCAGAGTACCTTTAAATCAGGGGGTATAATTGCAAAGCCGGATTAGTCTATGGTCGATGAGTAGCTAGGGGAATTGGGGTTTTAGATAAGAAGTGATTATGGCCGAAGGGACAATTTATCTGATAGAAATGCTACAGCTGGTCGAATAGACAAAGGGGGTGCGATTGTGTTCTTTAAATGCAATTTAAATAAACGTTTAATAATATTATAAGTAGTAAAAAGGCTCAATGTAGAAACGAATGTGTTAGAAAAAAAAAGACAGAAAGAAAATAATATGATAAGATATGTGAAAAAAATTCAGAAATATCTTAATCGATTAAATGCATGCAGGTGACATAGTAAGTACACGGCAGCGTAAAAGTGAATGCTCAGTATATGAAAGAAAAAAAATGCAGCGTGTTTCAAATTGATTAAATTATTTCATCTGATTGCATTTCATTGTTAAATCGTTGAAATAAAATATAATTTTGCAATACGTAATGTAAAAGTTCAAGTTTAGTGACAATGTTTACCACATTGTTAAATCAGAAATTCTCAATGTAAACACTCTTCCCATTTTCTACGGACGTAAACTCCAAACAGACTCATCTCACCAGTTTTATAATCAATGGTTTGCAGCTCATGCGATCTTGCAGTGTAAGAGCATTTGTGGTAAAGAGGTAGTAAGTTAGTACATCATACAAAAGATAATAGAAAAGTAATTTATTTAAGAGATATTAAAATATATTAAACTCAAATGAGTCTGTAATATTTGTTATAAAAATTAAACTACTTAGTTTTGTTTCAAGTTTGGTAAGGTTTAATTTATTTTGGTTATTTTTTATTATTTTATTTTGGAATTCAGCTTAAATTAATATATTTTGCCAATGTATTAAAATTATAAAAACGAGTTCCGAATGTGCGCGTAGGCAGATAACTTAATACAAGTAGTTCTAAATAGATGATTATCGACGTAGATATTCAATCTAAGTAAAAATTGAAAAATGTATATTTATTATTTTTTAATATTAACTAAAATTTGAACATAAACGTTAGTCATCCCATACTAATGACTTTTCAGAGGAATTGATTTCGCGTAGAATTTTTATGTTAAGTTTTGGGGATTGTAATTTTTCTCTCCCCTTTCCCTCTTTTTTAACACTTCCCAACATAGTTGATTAACACTTTCCAACATAGTTGAAAAGTGCTTATGAATTTGGTTTGTCTGTCAGTCTGTCTGTGCTCTAACTCTCGCAAATCTACTCAGATTGTCATGAAATTTTTATACACTATTGAAGTTTACTATAGAATGTTCGGTATTGAAAATGAAGTATGTAGCATTGATGTTTCATTTACAGGGACGCACAAAAGAATTCCATTACAACATTACATCTGTGGGGGGGAAATCGTTTGAGGCGCATTTTATTGATGTTAGATATTTCAAACATAATGAAATTAATATACATTGTTGAAGCGGAATATAGAATGATTTTACCTTAGTATACAATTAGTATCATTTACAGTTCAATTACAGGACGTGCATTATAATTCCTTTACATTATGATCTATAGGGAAAATCGTTTGCGGTACATTTTGAACCTGTTTTGATACTTGAAACATAATTAAATTTAAAAGGATCACTAAGATTCAATACAAATTATTTTCTATAGATTATGGAGTGTGTAGGATTTATCGCTTATATACAGAGGCGCACAAGAGAATTCGGTTAAAGGACTGACTATGATCGGTAATTGCTAGAAGTGCTCTTTCCGCTGTGATATACAATTTTAGTGTATTACGTGTTGTTTACAGTATCTGTAGATTATATACAGGGCTGCACGAAATATTTCGAATATGGGCGGCAATTGTTGAAAATGGATTTTTACAGAGTTATGTATTTTTTTAATTGCTTATTTAGATATCTCATTTCATCGTATGAAAAAATTTAATTTCTTAATAATATTATGTTACAGTTGGAAAGTATTTCATAATCTATATGCCGGATGCATGATTTTTCATTCTTGTTTATAATGAAGAATATATTGGATTTTCAAAGACGGCATGATGATTGAAGAGAGACATAGTTTTTTGTCATTATACTTTAACTAGAATAAACATATCAGGGCTAAGATATTTTAATTAAGGCAATACACAGAGTATCTTAAGGTAGATATATTTAGAACATTTTATGGATGACAATGTAGGTAATTAAAAAAATATTTGAAGAATTTTTTTTATATTAAAGTTATATAAATTGTTCTTACGAAATAAATCTTACATCGAAGAAAATTATCTATTTCAGATATGTTTATTGTACTAGAATTAGAATATTTTAATAAGGAAATATCGAGAGAGAACTAGAACGTTTTAATTAGGGAGTTATCTAAAATAAGAATATGCGTAACTAGGGGAGTATCGAAGGGAAAGGAGGGGGGAGGGATTTCCCAGATGTCTCATCAACTTTAACTGGAAAAATTTTCAATATGCAATTTAAAAAAAAAAATTAACGCCATAAAATGTTATCTAATCCCAGAAGCAAAAGATGTTCTTGCGATTTGATAAAATCTCATCATGTAAAAATAATTTGTAACCATAGGTGAGATATGGAGATGGAGTAATTTATAAAGGGCTATGCCCACCTAATTATGAGTAAAACGAACTCGAATTTGTTAGTGCTGTTTCGAAGACAGACTGATGTAATTCTCGTCAGGTATCAAATTCAAAACGCACATGTAGAGTAAATAGATAGCCACGAGGCATATATTCAACATATGTTTATACAATAATGTGAGTTTATACAATAATTACGTTTTGCTACAGGTTGTAATTTCCCGTTGCCATTTTCTTCGCAGAAGATCTAATTTAAATTGAAAAAAAAATTGATTGTACAAAAATGTTGTTTCACGTAAATCACATTTGTTGTTTTACTTTGTTCGACATGTTGTAGTTTCCCGTCTCCATTTTCTTCTGCTACGGATCTAAAATATATTTAAAATAAAAATTTAGATTGCACAAAAATGTTGTTTTACATTTTTGTAAATTAACTACTTTCATTAGTTTCATTGTAATTTGTAATGTTTCAGTGCCTTCCAGTTCAGTGCCTTCAGTTTCTTCCTCGATTTGTTAAAATTGAACTTTCACTTAACTTTTGTACAACATTTTTTTGTCTAATAGATTTAATTTTACTGAACTTATTGAATTTTAATAAGAAAACTCTTTGCACTTATCTGAAATTTATATTTGAAAATCTAAAATTTATTTATGATATTATGTATTGAGAAATAGATAAAACTTTGTTTTTTAAAAAGGATTTCAGGATGCAGTTAAATAATTTTAGATGAAAATCAGAAAAAAATAATAATATCTTTGGTTACTATATTTTACAGCTGAACTCTTCAAATATTAAAAATCCAAAAGTACCCTTTTTTCCCCTTCAAAATGAAGAATTGGTTTTTCTTATTTTTTTCTTATTTATTTATTTATTTATTATTATTATTATTATTATTATTATACGTGCCGGAGCTCCGCCCTTTTAAAATCCCCACTTAAGGTAATTTTTAAACTCATGAACATAAAAGGAACACAAAACTAAAATTTGTCTTCAATGAGGAGTTCAGGGGTGCAAAGCCCCTCTGAAGAAAAATCCTTGGTACTTTACTCTCTGAGAGTTTAACTATTTTAAGTCATAAATAAATTTAACTATTTTAAGTCATAAGAATAAATTTTTCTAATTAATTTTAAAAATAATTAGAGAAAAAAGAAAATTCAGTTAATTAAATCTCAAAAGTCAAAATCTGGGAAGGAGCAATGTCTATCTTCTGCCTTATTGCCGCAGGGCCGTAACCAGTCGGCAAAACCAAAGGGAGCTTTGAAATTTTTTGATGGGGCTAATTCACAGCTTGTCTTTCCCCTCTATTTTAAGGATTTATAAATATAGACAGAAGTAGAAAGCAAGTTCCCACTGATGAATTGATTAAAAAGTATAAAATTCTTTTTATTATAAAACTTTTGATTAAAAAGTTTTAAAATTCTTAAATGTAATAAATGATGTTATTCGTATTGAAAGATTTTGAAGTCGAGACGGGGCTCAAGAAGTTTCTAGGAGGGGATGAGCCCACCCTGCCACCGTCTGGTTAAGGCACTTTATTGCCGGTTCCATTATTTAGCATAGAAACGGTGGAAAGTAGCTTAAATTAAAATTAATTTTTAATAATAATTAGTTTAGGCATATACTGTTTATATTAACTAAATTTAGACAAATCATCCAGTCTAACATATAAGATCAAAGATCTGAAATTACCAAACTTGTGTTTTTAATTTTCTATCCCTACGCTTTCCATTTATTTTAATAAAAACTTTTTTATTAGTAATAAAAATAAAATTATTAATTGGCACTGTATTTCTGAAAGTATATACAGAACATTATTTAAATAAAAATAAAATTACTTAAACATTTTAACATTTATGGAATGATACATATTTTTTTGTCTTGACCCCTGAAATTAAAGCATTTTACCATGCTTTTTAAATATGGTTTTTAACCCAATCTACCAAATTTTCTGAGCAAAAAAAAAATATTTCTTGTTTTAGATCTTAAAGTTTATTTTATAATATATATATATATATATATATATTCCAATATAAACAACAATAAATATATAAATAAATGTCCCTGTAGTGAGCTTTCTACCTGTACAGAATATTATTGTTATATATTAACAATAATTATCATTAATAAATAGTTAACATTGTTAGCCAACGATTCAAATAAATATGTGCTATCACAGCAATTTTTTTTCTATTCTTATCATAATTTCTCTAAACGGTAAAGATATGATTAGATTTAAAGGTAATATGAATAAAAAACACGATGACGATACCCATATTTAGGCGAAGTTGCTTTTTTCGTGTAGAGATGGCGTTATAGGCTCTAGAATGTATAACGGTTTTTCCTGATGTTATTGTGAAAAAGAGGGTGATTTGAGAGTAGATGAAAGAAAAAATACATTATTTATGTTCCAACTATTTTATGTTGTTTGTTCCGATGGTAAAATGGGTAATACTTTCTGCCATTTATTTGTAAGCCCATCATCTCGTAATGTAGAAATTTAATGCACTGGTAAAACTATCACAACAAGAATAAGACATTAAACGCGCGTAACTGCCTAAATAGTTTGTGTATTTTTTATTTGTAATAATAATAAATTTATCCAGAAACAAAAAATATAAGAAAAAATAATGTCAGTAAATTTTCAAAAAAAATGAAGCAAATTTTATTTAAGGGCAGTTTTAATAAACAAGAAAATATAATTAATTACTTCAGGACGAGGGCCGATAAAAAGCACTCTCTAGATTGTTGACGGTAGAACGAAATCCAGGACTGGGCAAGATTTTCGAACAGAACAGATATGTCAGTGATTCGCAGCCTAGGCTCTTTTGTAATAGAGAATATATATAAATATAAAATAGGCTAAACAGTGGATTTGCTGTCAGTTTTTTGTTACATGAAATATTCTTTGATGCATGAACTTTCAAATCAAATTCAAATTGACAATAAGAATTCTTAATTTTTAAATGTTCAAACAATCAGCCTTTTCAATTCCTCCAATCTCTCGTGAAAAATCGGTTAATGAGATATTGCGTGAAAGTTTAAGTTTTAGGATAAAAAACTCTCAAATTTCGTTCGGGTCCCCGTCTCTAGGCAAGAAATTAGGCCCTGCTTCACGATTAAATTTGTATTGAATGTACTAGAGAACAGACAATAGTTTATTTTATGCTAGGTACTAACAATGGTAAAACAAATATCGCCATCATAAATTAATTGTATGCATAAATTATTATATTCTCTGTTATTATATTAATGTACGCTAATGTATTTCGCTAAGTATTGGGTTGTTTGGAAAGTTCCATCCGTTTGGGAAAAGGGGCTGTGCATATATAACGTTATCACTTTAGGGGGGAAGGGGGATCTGATACTTGATATCATGAGACATCTCCAAGGGGAGGGGGGATATGTCTTTTGATATCGTTATCATTTTTTATACAAACAAAATTTTAATTTCTTTTCAACTTTTCCATTACCTCAAAATAGTCTATTACCTCTTTTTTTTTTTTTTTTAACCATTGGGAAAATGGTTTTTGTTTTCGGTCGAGAATGGACCTCTTGACGTCGTCACTTTATTTTTTTTAAGCATTTTTAACGAAATTCTGTAACTTTAGAAGAATTTATCTTTGAATAGACAAAAGAAATGCATAAAATCGTTACAAAAATGTTAAAGTTACAAAAAGGATAGATGCAAACTATCAGATATGAAAAAAAAGTCGAATTCAAAAATTGACGTCGGATGAGAAATCGTCTTATAAAGCAAAAAACGTGATCTTTAATCAACTTTAATTTCCTCAAAATACTTTTAGCTCAGACATCAATCTAAACAAGAGTTAAAGTTATTGTAGGAAAGACCCGTCAAAATATTAAGGTATAGTAATGGAAAATATGTTTCAATAACTGCGACGATGGTTCAAACGAATATTTTTAGGACAGAGAATGTCTCTCGTAATCTCGTCTCGGATCTTGTAGTAATGGAAAATGCGTTTATTTGTAAGATGGTTCCGATGAATATTTTTGAATTATTATTATTATTATTATTATTATTATTATTATTACTATTTAAGCTTTTGGAACATTTTTCCAATGGTTGTTGTAATTTGTTAAATTATAATTTTATTTTTAGTCTTATCTATTGTTAAAAAATAAACAGTTATTAAAGCCATTAAATTATTTTTAAATCATTTCATTTCAAAATATGGAATACCCCCAACGTTCGGTATTCCTGTTCTTCTGTCATATGCGCATATAAATCGCTCTTGGAGAAACCAAATGCGAAATATGTTTGAAATGATACTTGTGTTTACTAGTATTGAAAGGAAAACAATTCGCCCTCCCCATGCAAGGGGGAAGTGCAAGAAGACAATTATTAACATTACCGTTCACTGTATTATACATGTATACTAGCATCCCAGCTGCCAGTATTATACCAAAAAAATTAACAGTAATAAACAGGTAAATAAGCAGTAATACGCTATCGAACTTGCGCGGCAGCGTATTACTGCTTATTTACCTGTTTATTACTGTTAATTTTACGGTATAATACTGGTAGCGGGATTCGAGGGATGATAACGCATGATTTCGTAAGGGGGAAGCGGGTCCAAAATCACCAAAATGTTGATAACGTTATATATGTAAAGCTCCAAACCAATTCGTACCAGAAAATTCTGCCTGCCAATTATTATACATTAGATATCGGAATTAATGTTTAATAATTAAATGATAGAATTTTCCGGTACGAACCAACCAGATTCTATGGGCGATAACTAAGTATCGATTTTCTTGTATATTTGAATTTTTTATTTAAAAAATGTTCTAAACTTAAATAAGTGTAATCTTCATAGGTTTATTTCATATACTCCAATTATTAATTTCTGTTCATTTGATCTAATATTTGTATCTAAAGAGGCTACTTTACTCAGTCGAAAACACCCGCTCGCTAATGTTAATCCTATGGGGAAAATAATTTACGATATCTCGTTCGCATTTCAATATTTTTAAATGATTTTTTTTTTTTTTTTTTTTTTTTTTTTTGCATTGGATAGCTGAGGTCAATCCCTATCCAATCTCCTTTGTAATTTTTTGATTTTGATCACAAGTTTTTTTTTTTATTAAGATACTTTCACTTTCGGAACCGGTTTCGAAAGTGAAAGCATCCTCAATAAAAGAAACTGCAACAAAAATCGAAAAAGTACAAAGGAACGTGCATAGAGACTGACCTCAGCTATCCAATGCAAAAAAAAAAAAAAAAATCATTTAAAAATATTGAAATGCGAATGAGATATCGTAAATTATTTTCCCCATAGGATTAACATTAGCGATCGGGTGTTTTCGACTGGAGTGAAGTAGCCTCTTAAGCTTGTAGAACAAAGTACCCTGTGTATAAGGTACAAAAAAAGTAGTTTGAAATACCAAAATTAGAAAAGAAGAAAGAATTTGAAAATTGTTAATTTGAAAAAAAAAATCATTTTTTAAATGTATTAATTTATTAACATTTTAAGGCTGTTTATTATCTGTTATGATTTTCCTTTATTAAAACATGATCTAAAAACTTTAATATAGATGTTATTTACAGAATAAATTTTTTGGTACAGAGTCCCCTTAATATACTTTTCAAAATAATTGTTCCGTAATTTACACATATATCTTCAAAAACACAAAACATTTCGTTGAAAACTTTTATCATAGTTTTTACTCTTTTATAATTTTTTTTTCTTTTAATGACAGGCTGCGTGACAATATGTAATTAAAAAAAATATGCGAATAATCTCACAACTTTTATTCAGTTTAATTAAAAAGGGAGAGTTGCCCTATGATTGTAATATAGAAGAAAAGAAAATTTTTCAACAATGAAAGAAACCATTATTTAAATGTGTCAACAGACAGTTTTTTATACAATCAAAAAATTGAAAAACGCATACTAGCCCCTCCTACTAGATGACAGCAATCTTTCCATAATTATTAGGTTTGACATATGAATGTGTGCTTGATGGCTTTTCGGCATTATATTTACGCGGAGATAATTAACAAGGAGTTACTTTCAAGGAGTTGTTGTGAGTAACACGGCAAGTCATTATATGAAAATGTCTTTGTCAATGATTTTGCATTAAAATGGATAATGATGCAATCTGATGGAGACTTGATATTTATCAAATTACTAATAATGCTATTATTCAACGAGCAAAATTTCATTTCTTGTTTATAAATTCATAATTTTATTTTTGTTGGGAACATATCTCTTAAGAAATTAATATTGAAGAAAATAGTATCTTTCAAGAAGGGAATCTATATTTAAAGGTGAAGTGGTATTATTCGATTTCTTAAAATAATCAAATTATTCTAATACTATTGTTCAACGTACATATTTCTTTTTTAATCTATAAATTCGTAATTTTATTTTTGTTGGGAACATATCTCTTAAGAAATTAATTTAACTCAATAGCTTAACTAAGCTATTAGATCTTATTAAATTAATATTAAAAAAATAGTACCTTTCAAGAAGGTAATACATATTTATCGATGAAGTGGTATTATTAGATTTTTTAAAATTATCAATTTATTCTAATACTATTGTTCCACATACATATTTCTTTTTAAATCCATAAATTCAAAATTTTATTTTTGTTAGTAACTGACTTCTTGAACGTGTTAATTGCAACTCATAACCATTTAACAATTTGAAAATTTTACTATTTTGTTCAATTAGTTTATTACAACAAATTAATTGGCTTAAATTAAAAATATGATTAAATTTTTGAATTAACTCAATTTACTGAATTTACTTATTTAATAAATTAATTAAGTTAAATTAAAAATTCAGTTAAATTATTGGATTATTTTAAATCAACACTCAACAGTCTGAGTTAAATTAAAAACTCAGTTATACTTTTTAGTTAAATTCATTCATTATTTATTTCAAAACAGTAGTTTATTTTTTATCAAATTAATTTAACTCAACAATCTTAATACGCAAACAAAAAAATTGTAAAAACATGTAGTATCCCCTCCTACCAGATTAAAAGTATGCTTCTATAATTATTAGGTTGAACGTTTGATTGTGCTTGATGGCTTTTCGGCATTCTATTTACGCGGAGATAATTAACAGAGAATTACTTGCAAGGAAGTGTTATGAGTAACATGGCAAGTCATTATATGAAAATATCTTTGTCAATGATTTTGCATTAAAATGGACAATAAAGCAATCAAATGGAGACATGATATTTATCAAATTATTCTAACACTTAGGATACATATTTCATTTTTCGTTTTGCAAATATATAAATTTATTTCCTTTAGAACCTGGCTTATTAAATAATTTAATTTAACTTTTAAAAAAAAAATAAAAAAGCTAATTAATTGTTGAGTTAAATCATTAAATTAACTCGATTCATTTGCTAATTCATCTGTTAACTCCATTGAGTAAAATCATATAAGTTAACTCAATGAGTTTAATTGAGTTAATTCAATTCAATTTATTAAATCATTTTAGTTAAATTAAAAATTCAATAAAATGCATGAGTAAAATAAATAAATTGCTAAGTAAACTGTTTACTCAAATAAGTTAATTAACTGAAATTAATCATTCAATGAGTTGGATTGAGTTAACTCCTTTAACGATAAATCGAATGGCTGAGAAACTAAATCATGACTCTTCTCACGTGTATAAAATATATTGAATATTTGTAGGCAAAAAATATTTTTAAATCCTGTAAAATTTAGGCTTATTAATAATTAGCAAATACTATGGATCATTTCTTATAATTTATTAATTACTGTCTTAGTACATCTATTTTACTTTTTGAAAATTTCAGCAGTAGTTCTCCCTAAAATATTACTATAATGTAATTTATCTAGTATTAAATAACAGCTTTAGATTTATTATTATTATTTTTAAATATCACAACTAAATTAAGACTAAATAATTTCTTGTGATAATAAAAAAATCCTTAAATTTTATTTTTAGCCTTCCAGCATGTTTAAAAAAATTACTACCGTTTAAGAAAATTGTATCTAAACTTAGACTTATAACATCGTTTTTAGGAATTTTAAAACCATCTTCATCTTTAAAAAAAATTATCTTTTAAGAAATGCGAACACGATCTCCAAAACAAAATTAGTTATTTCGCTTGTTTGGGTTAAACGTAGAAAAAGCATGAGTATGGTTAAACGTAGAAAAAACATGAGTATGGTTAAACGTAAAAAAAACATGAGTATGGTTAAACGTAGAAAAAAATGACTATAATTTTTTTTCTCTATACCAGTACAGGTAGCTAACTGGATGAACTTTCTGAAGAGGCAATGAAACGTCCTATAACCCAAGAAATATATTTTCAACTTAACAATAATAGTCCAGGGGAAATGTACCAAAAAAAGACGTTACCTTGCAAAGGGTCGGGTAGAAGATTTTTTTTCTGACTTGTATATAATGAGGCCAACATGGAAAAACCAAATTATCCAACAAAATTTCTTAAGGGAGAATTTTATGTGGCCAAAAAACAACAAATTTTTGGGACTTTTTTTGTTGTTTTCTAAATATCTCGAGACTAGCTGCCGTAGCGTATTATTTGTCAATTACAATGTTAAAGAAGACAAAATTCTCTACAACTTTCATATTTACAGCTTTTTAATACACTTAATAGCAAACGCAGTACAACATTTCGAAAATAAGACAAGTTTTTCGATTTCCTTAAAAACCGCGAAAACCGTAGTTTTTTCCCGATGATTCGAATGTTCTCCACGGATTTAATCATGGATGTCAACTTATACATATTGATAGACATATAGCTAGATAAAGGTACATATGTTTTGAGGTAGTATATACATAAATGTATGCAGCAACTTGCAAGTGCTAATGCGCGATATTATTGTCGCATCTATTATTAATACAGTTGTATCGAGCCTATGTTAAATGCGCTAACTAAGATTTGTATACGTTTCTCATTTGAGACACCCTGCTACTGTATCTCACGATAGAGGAAAGAAGTGAATTTATTCAGCTCTCCTGGGATGGATTACTGGAATCCACATTCAAAAGGATGAATGTAACAGATTTTTCGTTGGCGAGAATGTGAGAGTACCGTCTGATATCGTCAAAGTCTGCTTGTGTTTAGCGCAACATATCTCTTTGAATGTGCTTTCCCCCTCTTCGTTATATCAAAAACAAATACAGGAATAAACTAAACATCGAATCTGACTTATGACTAAAACTACCTATAATATTGAGCCAGACGTGAGGAAGCTGTGCTTGATAAAACAAGTCCACCCTTTTCATTAGCGATAGAAGCAAATTAGTGTAATCCACCTACTGTAACAGTATATGAATCAGTGTGCGCCAATATGTCATTAAGTATTGTGGCTTTTTTCCTATACCAAAACATTTTTCTTTTATATTGTATACATTATTAAAATTTAATGGTGATACTACTTTTTACTTGAATGTTATTATGAAGCAGTCTATCTTAGTATACCAATTTAGTAATGTAATCATTAATTTTTATGTGCAGTAAAAACTGCTATGACGGAAACACTAAAGACCGAGGATATATTTCGTTTTAGACAGGTTCTTTTTTATAGGTTTTTCTGTATTAGCTTTACGTTTTTTACCTGGTGGTACGCATAAGTATTATGAACTTCGATTTAGTGGTACGTCGGTCTAAAAGTTTGGGAACCCCTGCTGTAGAGGAACACAATCCTGATATATCTTCTATTCAGGATAACTGAATGCTAATAATCCTACAACAGTCCCATCAAAGAGACAAAAATATTGTTAAATATCTCGTAGAAATTATTATTATTAAAATAAATTTTTTCATTTAGCTTATGCAGTCATATAGCGTACCTTACTTTATTGTGTAGGGAAAATGGACTTGAAGGAGATAGGGGATGAATGTAACAACAAAAATGTTTATATAATCTACAATCATAAATAACTTGATATTTCATTTGATAAATGGTAGCACTGAGATCATTCAACAGATATAGTTTCAAAACAGTACATATTACAGAAGATTAGAATATTCCACAAAGTGTATTTTTCAACAACCAAAGTAAGTTTCTCTGTTTGAGCTTTAAGGCATTTAATAGATAAAATCTTAAAATTTTATATATTTTTGCACGCTAAAATGTTATAATCTCTTGTTATATTTGTACAAATACTAACAATATTTACTAAAACTAATAACAATATTTACTAAAACTTGAACATTTTTATGAAAATAGTGATCTCAAATATTTTATTGATAGAATTTTTAAGTTTTACAATTGATATAAATGCATAATATTCGTTAATGAAATAATATGTTGTCATTTTTATTGAAGCTATTTTATAAGGTAAAAGTATTTGTTACATAAGATATATTTATTTTTTGAGTCCCTCCTTATTATATGGAACTACAATTCAATGTCTGCTATACTTAAAACAGTAAAACATTAAAACATATGTCATCAATAATTGGTAAATAAAATATACCATTGTACTATAGAATAAAATGTTATGGAATAAAATGAACAATATCTATGCATTATAAAAATAATTATTAAAATTAAACAAGAATTTTTTTAATTGAACCTGCGTGCCAATAAGTTACTAAATGGTGAAATATTATTTTAAACAATGCTTTAAAATTAACAATTGTATGCACTTAAAGTTACTGTCTAAATATGAAAATTGTCTCAGTGATCCACACTCTCCCCTAATTGCTAAATTATATAGATTTATTGAATATAAAATATGTATGTTGGGATGAAAATGAAGAAGAGGGTGTGCAAATAATTGATAATTTTCTGCTGTCAATATGTAGAAGTTGACATACATCATTATATCCGTGGGGAACATTGAATCATCGGGACAAAACTACGTTTTTCACGGTTTTTAAGGCAATCGAAGAAAATGTCTTATTTTTGAAATGTCGTACTGCACTTGCTATTGAGTGTATTAAAAAGTTGTAGATATAAAAATTGTAGAGAATTTTGTCTTCTTTAACATTGTAATTAACAAATAATACGCTACGACAACGAGTCTCGAGATATGTAAAAAACAACAAAAAAAGTCCCACAAATTTGTTGTTTTTTGGCCACAGAAAATTCTCCCTTAAGAAATTTTGTTGGATAATTCGGTTTTTCTATGCTGGCCTCATCATATACAAGTAGGAAAAATAAAATCTTCTACCGACCTTTTGCAAGGTAACATGTACATTTCCCCTGGACTATAAATCCCCTCTCATTTATCCGAAATCGTACTTACGGTTAAATATGTACTTACAGTATCAGAAAATTTTTCTTTTCTTTTCCTTTGCTTCTTTAACCACTTTCTCTGTGTCTTTCCATGTTTCAGAAGAACTATTCATCTTGCATATTGTTTCTGCAAGGAATTTTATTATAATACCTAATAAATTTAGCGATATTACTTCAACAGAATATTAAGAGACTACATGTCCTTAACAAAACTATGCAAATAAGTCTATTGATAATCAATGGACATAGAAACTTCAATACTCGACTATACTATATATAGTTAGGACTTTCTAACGACGCAATGAAACGTCCGCTAACCTCAGAAATATATTTTCAATCTCACAATAAATCCTCTCCCACATATTTGAGATCACTCTCGTGTACTTACGCTGTATCAGAATTTCTTTCTTTTATCTCCCGTTGCTTCTTTAACCACTTTCTCTGCCTCTTGTCATGTTTCAAAAGTACTATTTATCTTGAAGAAGATTGTTTCTTCAACATGTTCAATTATATTACCTAATAAATTCAGCGATATTGTTTCACCAGAATCCCTGATAAACATTTTCGTTCGTTTTTAACGTTCTCCAATGTAAGTGAAGGAAAGTTCACGACTTCTGTGTATTTGTTTGTCTCTTCATCCACGCTCTGTCTTTAGCTAAATTTTAGAAAGACGATAAGAAGAGAATGATATTGTTGAAAAGACTGAAATTTGTACTCTTTTAACAATAACTGCGGCACTAAAAAAGTCAAGGGAGTACACGTTTTTTTTTTTTTTTTTTTTTTTTTAATACGCTATTAAATTTATTGATAAAAAACACAAATTGAAACTGCAATAGTAATTTATACTTTATATAATTATAACTTTCTAACGAAGCACTGAGATATCCGATAATATCAGAATATGTTTTAAACGGAACAAAAAATCCTCTCTCACATTTCCGAGATCACTCTTATGTACTAACGCTATATTTGAAAATGTAAAATATAATAACTAAATATAAAATGAAAAAAATATATTATTATAATTTTTGTGACAATAAAAAGATGTAAATATCTGACTTAAGAACATTATTGATTATTTTCTTAGAATGAAAGAAAAAATTGTGATATTTTCTAGATTTCTGAAAAAAGTCCAAGTTTATTAATCGACTTTCATCGGAAGGGCTTGTAAAATTCGTTTGTATCTTTTTTCCCCTACAGATACAAATCCTGTTTGTACTCTTTATTACATCCTATCTATGTCCACGCACAGTAACAGATAGTTCAATTTTCATTTGTTGTTGTTGTTGTTTTGTTGGAAAGGTCTTTGTCTGTCAGTTCCAATATCATAAGGATCTAAAACTAGATATCTAATATTTTTGTATGTGTCTTTTCATCTATATTTTTGGGTTTATAAGTAAATTCCTTAAAAATTGACCCATCGTCACACTTTTCTTCTGCAATCCTCAGATTTTTTTAGGCGCAATTTTTAATGCACATCTTATACATTTCTTGCTTTCACATCTTTGTTTGTTCCATGAAAACGTAGGTACTGAAAGTGATGATAAAACAGAACGGCTTTACCATGATATATTCACCATTAAAGAAAAACTCAGAAAGGTAGAGTCCAGAAATAATTGCATGTGTTTAACGAAAATTAAATATACCATAATTTGGGGTTACACGGATCCTGAAGTGTTACTTGGATTGAAAAAATGTAAATAAATTTTTGGTCTACTGTATTGAGAGTAATGACGTTATTCACCAATAAAAAAGTTTTAATCCAGTTTTTGTTCCTTGGGAGTATTGACGTTATTCACCAATAAAAGAAATTTTTATAAATCAGTCCTTGGTCTACTGTGTTAGAGTATTGACGTTATTCATCAATTAAAAAAAGGTTTTAAATCAGTCCTTCGTCCTTGAGAGTATAGACATTATTCACCAATAATAATAAAAAAGTTATAAATCAGTCCTTCGTATATTGTGTTGAGACTAATGACGTTATTTGCCATTAAAATAAATGTTTTAATTCAGTTTTTGGTCTACTGTGTTCAGAGTATTGACGTTATTTACGAATAAAAAACATTTTGAATCAGTTCTTGATCTACAGTGTTGAAAATATTGATGTTATTCACCAATATTCTAATAGTTAGTAGTCTTAGATAGTTTCTGAGGTGCTCAACAACATTCCAGCTTTTCTCGCCTTCTTCTAGTTGAGAGCATGTTGTTTTGAGATAAAAACACGAAATTTCAAGACCTGATAACTTCCACCTCCATATCTTTGCGCACTGCATTTACACACAAGGTAAATATAAATTTATATTCCATATTCAGTCCTGAAGAAAATAACAAAGGTGTTAAATAGTAAATTACTTTGCATTGTAAAATTTATAAGTAATTAATAAACGTTTTGGTAACCTAAAAATGGGGTGTTACTTAGACCATTTCTGGGTCCCTCCAAATAACCACTAACTCCTAACCATCTTTTCTTTTTTTATTATTATTAAGATCTCCCTGTGAAGGTATTTTTTTATCAACACATTTTTGTTAATTTTATTTCATTAACTAGTTTAACGACTATTCACGTGAGTTTATTTGCATATCTGAAACTAAAAAAAATATCCCGAAATTACGAAAGATTTTCTAAGAGCAGAAAGTACGCCAATTTTACGGCTGAAAATTTAGAAGAATTTTTAAAAGCTATAATGTAAGAAGAAATCATGCCTTAGAGAGACACACCAGCTTTCTTTTAAATAGGCAGATCAACGTGTAAATTTTGCATTATAAGTGGTGTGATATCAAAAAGAAAAGGACTCCATCGACACTGAAGAAAACGATTTTCTTTAGTTTCAGTGTAAAATAACTTTTCATGTATTATTCTCTCTTATTAAAACAAGTTAGTAGTGCTACTATGACTCATTCAGCATTACACAATTTAGGGCGTATTTTCTATATATTTTTTCAATTTAATCACAAGTTTAATTAAGCATTCTTATAATTAAAATGATTACGTAATTTATTTCCAGATTCTAGATCCTGTTTAAGCTCCTTGCCTATTTAAATGTCATAATTCATATAAAGTGTAGCTTGGGTCCAAGTAACCCAAAGCCGGGCGTTACTTGAACCCAAATTGTAATAATGGTGCGATATCAAAAAGAAATATACTCCACCGACACTAAAGAAAAATGTTTTCTTTAGTTTCAGTGTAAAATAACTTTTCATGAATTAATCTCTCTTATTAAAACAAGTTAGCAGTGCTACTATAATTCATTCAGCAATCTATTACACATCTAAAGAGGTTTAAATTAACGTTTGAAATAGGCCGAAAATGTTAGAAAAATATCACAAAAATAGTAAACATTAGATTATCAGCACAATCGATATCTTTGGGCTATGGTTTAGTAAGAAATATACAAAAATTGCTAGTTTTGGCGTTAAAGTAATGCTGTTAAAGTACTTTATCAACAGAAAATACGTGAAAAAGCTATAAAACAAAGTCTTAAAATACACTTTTTAATAAATAAAATGATATTTATTTTATTTCGACTTATTATCTATTTTTGAAAATATTGTCACTTTTATTACTGAATAATACAGCATCATTTGAAATTTTAGTTCTGTAAAAGCTAGATGCGATTAAAAAACATTGTTATTTGTTGAACAATCCTATCTATTATATGTACCCGTAATTTATTTCTGCAGTAATTTCCTAATGTTTAATCTTTGTAACACCGAGAATTTTCAACGAGACTTCCTATAATAAACTGGATTCATAAAAGTTATCTTTTCATAATAAGCAGTCTTAATTGGGTAATACATCTTAGGCACGATTTAATATTTCAAGCTCACAGTCACGTGCAGGCGGCTATTATTAAAATTAATTATTGCCAGCGTTTGCATGTAAGAATTTCAAAGTATTTTTGAGATAAACCGTTCAAGAAGAACAAGGTAACAAAGTTAATTTGTGAATGATGTTTGTAAATGGGATATACTTAGTGCGTAGAAAATGAATTTTCTTTTTATCTTTTTATTTTTCAATATATCAGCAAAAAATAAAAATAAAAAATAAAATAACCTTTAGATGATTTGGAAAATATAATATCGGATAATAACTAGTCGCTGTGGGCCACCGTAATACTTACCCATCATGGATATGCATAATATAAAATATGAAAATAAAACACGTGTAAACTACTTAATGCATTGCAATTCGAATAAAATCGTGGCTTGATGACGTTATAAACTTTAAATGTTCTATTATTGAATTGCGTGAAAGAAACATACTCATAACTCAAAAAAATGTTAATCATATTAACTAACAGTTTATTGCGTTGGATTAAGCGTCTCATTTCCAATTAAAATATATCTTCTAATTGAAATTTGGATGAAATACGGGGTCATGAAAAATCGAAGAATGTTGAAAATAGGATTACAAATATCTCGGCAACTCATTGTCCGATCGACTTCATTCTTTATGCAAAATTTGTCTTTTTATTGTCTTTTATATTCACTCTTTGAAATAAACAATTTCGAAAATTTTATATACCTTTTATCAGAACAAATATTTCAAGAGTCCGAAAAAAATAGTTCTGGATAATCGAGGTTACTGAAATTCAATAAGCTTCTTCTCATTATTACACAGTAAGTACATAACAAATTTCTAGTCTCTATCTCAGTTTGTTTCGTTTACAGACACACACCCAGATACACACACAGACGGCAATTCCCCCCCCCCCCTAAAAATATGTTTTTTGGAATCTCTAGTGTCTGAAACGTGTAAATCCGTCATTTTTTTTTTTTTTTTCGATTTTCAAAACGATTACAAGATTTACCCTATACTACGTATGATGGGTAAGTAATACTAGAAGCAAAGGAATCATAAAAGTCCTCACATTAACCGTTACTCGTAATATCCGTAAATATAATAGAAACCTTATTAGAAACATACACTATTAAACAAAATTACTAATAATAATTTATCTAATTACCTAAATGATAAAATTAATTTAATATCATAAAGTTTAAATAAAATATTCAGTCTTGATTTTTTAAGTATTAGTTTTCTTTAGACTGTTCTCTCTTCGACTGAACTCCATAATACTATTGTAGAGCTCAGTGGTTTCTTCTTTACACAAAACTTGATCGGGCCTCCTTGAAGGTTGAAATTCTGTCTGGCAAAATTGATAAATTACTACATTTTGAAAGACAGTTGTAAAGTAGAAATATTATTATCACTGAGAGAGAACGTTATTCGAACTAATTTCGATAAGAGAGGGATTTCTTTCCTAATTTTACCCTAATTTTCGCCGAAAATCACATTTAAATGAACAGATATTTTTCTCGTATTAGCCGTGATCCTGCTTTTGTAGCTTGTAAAAAGTGGTAAAATCTTAATATATTTTAAATAATGAATCATTCTTAACATGCAAATTTCTGGTTTTAACAGTGTCTTGTTTCAGCTGTACTTGTATTAAACGAGATCGATTGTACTTTTAAAATACACTATGTCAATATATTTTATATATATATATATGTTACGGTCAATATGAGTAATCCGGTCATTATTAATAATAATCGGTTATTATTAATAATGACCGGACATAAAGGTCGGTTATTATTAATAATGACCGGATTATTCATATTGACCGTAACATATATGTATATTTCTCTAACGTGACGCGAAAATAAGGCTGAATTTGTAGCTTGCCGTTTGGCAACAGCCGTAGTTTTCAGAGCGACGATTCTGAGTGGTTCATTTTACGGTCACATGATTCATTCAGCAAATCATAATTCAGAGCACGATCTCTTTATAAACAGCATGATCCTTTGACTAATGTAGCTGTTTCCAGCGACGTAAATCAATGGTTCGTTTTACGGTCACTTGATGCATTCAGCAAATCAGCTTTTTTTTATCGAAAGTTTCTGTTACACGCAGCAGAAAACGTGTTTACGTCTGACAGATACGTATTGTATTTTTCAAGTCGAACGAAATTTAGACGATGATTGTTGATTTATGTTGAACTATCTTGCTATCACGTAGTTTCAAAATGAATTTAAGTCGTGCGGTACAATATTATAGGCACAATGAGTTTTAAATTAATTGTGTTTCTATGGTATTTTTTTTTATAATGGCAAATGATTTATGTTCATTGGTAGCACCAACTAAATGCATTTTTAATTGTGTTTTTTCAAATCATCTTTTTACATTAAAAGAAATTGTAAATTTCATATGTTAAAATGGTTTATGATAGTATACTTATTCTAGCTAGAGTTGCTGCAAAAAGTGGCGAGCGAACGAAGCAAGCTGGGACAACATAGTGGTCCCAACGTGAATTGCTCGCAATTCACGGGGGTTGGCGAGCATTAGCGAACAGTGGGCTGAGCCCCTTAGTTCTAGTATAATGGCGCTACTGTGTTTATTATCCAGTTTTAAACACCTTTTTAATTTCCTTCTGTTAAAACTTTTGTGACACTTTTCAAAGTTTAGATTTCCTCAACCATCATTGTTTTTGTAAGTATGTGACACTATGAATAAAAATGTTATGTATTTATGTAAATATTGTGATTTCGTTGATTGAATCTACTTATTTTACATTTTGTTTAGCTTTTCATTCTTGTACAGTTATGTTTATATTAGTGGTACGTTTTGTGCTTGTTATTCTTTCCTGGTGATTATATTTTTCTCTAATTCAGCCAACTTTCTGTTTTCTTCACATTTGTAATGACAGCTACCAATTAGAGCAAACATATTGCTCAGCTAAAATCTTTCTTTAAAGAAACTACGATTCACATCTTCACAGTGTACATATTATTTCTTTGGCTGTAATAGCAGATTTTATTACACAAAAATACTGATGTTCTTGCAACTAAGCACGGGAGTTTCATAAAAATATATATGTATTTCATATTTTTTTTTTAATTTCACTTAATTAAAATGTTCGTTGTTAAAGATGTTAACAAATCTTATGTAAATAAATTAAGTGAAAAAAAAAACATTATAATACTGTATTATCTGGCATATTAAATCTCATTAAAGCACCCCTTTTCTTTTATATTCAATTACAAAACAAAAATGTGCTTTAATTTCCATTAAAGATAACAATAGCAGTTTTTCAAGCCATTTAATCTCTCCAGACCGTAATGAAACGTGTCAAGACTCTAACATTATTTTTCAACTGAGCAATAAATTCTTTTATCTTGGCATTTTTTAGCAACTTTCAGCCTATTCCAGTCAACTTTCCCCTCATCCCGATTACTTCCTTAAGCATACCTCTCGCCCTCTTATCAAATGATAAGCATAGCAGAGAGGAAAAAAAAAAACTATATATAAAGAGAACCGTTCTCATCGAATGCAACTTTATCAAGGGACACACCCATCCGTTAAAGAGACCTATCATTTACATATCACAAACCCCCCTGCTGTAAGTGACACTACCTGATGACTACGTTCAACCACCCCCATTGCAAAATGACCTTGAAGTCAGTAGATTTTTGTTTTTATATTTCTATTTTTTTTTTTTCAGTGTTGTCTGGTAAGTGGGTAGAAAATATGGTGAATTTTGTTATGTTTATGAACTCGAAGCGAAGGGTATATGTTTGCTGATAAGAAGGGGTACTTGAATAGCTCGATATCTGTCAAAACGTCACATTCCTCTAAATCGTTTTTCCCTTGGAAGATTCTCCGATTATTTATTTATTTATTTATTTATATAATACTTCTTCTCTCGAATTTTCATTCAATTTATTGTATTTTGATACTGAGAGTTTTTTTTTTTTCTTATGCTGCTGTGATATCAAAACTTTATGCATTGAGAAATTAATTGCTAGATTAATGATTCGTAATGATATATTGTAAAATAAAAACGGAAATAATTATATACATATGGTATTTAAGCACATACATAGATACATATTTGTTTTATACCTATTGTTATTTTATCATATTTTGTACAAATACTATATTTTTTATTTTCTTATGTACTGTAATACTTACTAAATAACACTGAATGTATAATCAAACTAAATAAATAATAGTATAAAGTATTACAGATCAAAATTTGCACGGGTAAAGTGATTTATGAAAACACAAAATATATATTCAGATTGCGAATTGTTAGAATATTAATGTAAAATTTAAATAGGCGTTAATATAATATTTATTCATATTTTTTAATAATATCGTGAATGGCAATTTACGATATTATCACGAAGAACGTGAATGTATGTATAAATAACTTTCTGCTCTCTGTAATGCAAAAATTTTATTTAATCGCTAACAATTCTAAGAGTGGTTTCTATACTGGGACGTTGTTAATTGACAATATTAGGGAGAATCCAGTCCCTTCAAATAAAGGAGGTCTGTCGTGATGACATATTAAGATTCTGAGGTAAAAATAAGTTACATTTTACTTCTCTTTCGTAAACTTTGAAATAACAATATATATTTTTGGTTTTAATTAAAACTATATTGAAATCAAAATGACAATCATATGACAATTATATGACAAGACTATGCGTCAAGTCTAACTGCGCTAAGTAAAACTTTAAAAATTTTGTTTGATGAGAAAATATATAAAGATAGTAATTAGAAATTTTACGAAACAGTAAACTAAAGTATAACACATCAGTAATCTTTTGCATGACACTACTAGTAAACTTTAGTAGGACCAATATGAATACACAATTTGAAGATGTGAACACAGTGTGAATAATAATATACAATTTTCCAAAACAATATAGATACTATTAAATAATATTTTATAAAAGTAGGTAAATGGATCATATATTGCTTTTGACAAACGAGAAATGTTTATTTAGACTGTTGTAATTTTCTTTTACTTTATCATAGTGCACGTTTTCAAACATGTTTTTATTCAGATTTCGTATCACTGATCCATTTTTATTAAAATTGAAATGATGTATTATTAAAAGGCAATTTACATATATGTAATATAGAATAGTTCCTGAGATTTTTTAGCATATACATGTTGGAGCCTTTTACTATTTTATTTAAAAACGATTAGAAGCTTTCGTTTTTCTCTGATCTAATAGGTTAAAACATTTTTTTTGAGAATAAAATTCAAGTAAACTTTTTGTAGAATATTATGAGTATTTCGGCATTTTAATGAATAGGACCAATCTTGATGTTAATCTGTGATTATTTTTGTCTAAAAGATAATTTTACTTTTGAAAATGGGAATAAGAGGGTTTCCTTTTCGTTCTATTAATTATTTATGATAGCATCCTTTGCCAATAAACGAGCTTGTTCATTACGCTCTGCTCCAACATGCGATTTGATCCATGTCATTGTTGCTTGTTTGGTGGGAATTGCTTGTTTGATGTGTATTTCTACATCCTGCGTTCATATATACCAAATAAAATGTTATTTATTCAAAATAAATTTTACATACAATTTATTTTATACGCTCAATATGCAAAAAAGAACTATAGTCTATAAATTAACACTATAAGAATTAGTATATAACACAACCAAACTTCAAAAAAATCTAAAATGTATAAAACCGTATAGAATTTCTTAAAACCTTTTATATTCTTAAATGGAAATTTCCAAACGCTTTTCTTCTGTCAAAAGAAATCTGATAAATCATTCTTTCTAAACAACAGTTTGTATCTAACCTTTTCTAGGCACTATAAAACATTTCTTCTGTATTTGATATAAATGTATATACGTGCGCTGTCAAAATCATTTCAGATTTTCATCAGATTGTGACACATGAAATCGTTTCGGAAATAGCAAAAATGCACTTTATTCTGAAAATACATGTGCCCATAGCAGATTATAGATAGGGAAAATATGTCCATATTTTAGAGATAAAAAAATCCGGAGGAATTTAAGAGTATATTACTGTCGCTTTATTTGACGTTGTATACTGTGAGATACGTATTGACTTTAACGACGTTTACAGTCGTTAAACAAGTCAGACACGTGTCAAAAAAACTTTTATTTGCGTTTCCTATAGTAGATTCATGTTAAAAGTATGATATAGTTGTTCAATTTTAACACTTAATTTAACTGAAGTAATTGTGCACAAATATATGAAAAATAGCGTTTTATTGCACTAAAATATACATAGAACATAACAATAAATCACAAAAAGAATCTTTTGAAGTTTATTTCTGTTAGTATATAATACAAAACAATATTATTCTGACAAAACTCTCAAGAGTAAAAAATATATATATATATATATTTTAGTTTGTTACACTTTAAAATTCAAATCATAATATGATAACAGTTTAAAAATATTTGAAATGTTCTGTTTTTATATTACACCTTAAATTTTACAGATCTAATCTTCTCAAGCGTGAATTATTTTTAAATGTATATTTTACATTTTAAACAAACTTAAAAATTAAAATTTACCCATTGTAAAATGGGTTACTAAATACACATAATGTTGAATTTTTAAAAATCTTACATCTATTACAAAATTATAAAATAAACCTCATATGAAATTTGCAAGCTCTTATTAATAGTTATTAACTCAGTTTTTGAAAAAAATTCCCCTGCTCAACAACGTGAAATTTTCTGGCGAATTTCTGGACTTATCTTTCAACTTAAAAACATGAAACTTGAAGGTATGATTATTGAAGTGATTTGTAATCGAACAGATTTTTCACATTTTCTGATTATTGAAGTATATTTTGAGTTACAAGTGATTGTTTACAAGTGATTGTTTCTTGAGTTACAAGTGATGGATTTGTACAAGTTTTTTTTTCTTTCCTACGCTGTCCCGTCTTGAAATTTTACTCAAAATGCCCACTTTTACAGCATTTTCTGGAAAACCAAAAACCAAAAACGTAAAAAATGTTCGATTACAAAGTTTCTTAATTTTATAAGAGCACCTGTCTGTTTGATCATTTTTAAAAAATGTGTCAGAAATTTGTGAACAGCCGTAAACTTCTTTTTTTGTGGTAATTTAAGCATTGGATAAATTAACACAAAGTAGGAAGTTAAAAAACATTTTTGGTCCTGTTCTTGTTAAAATACAACAGCAGAAATGTTTTGGGAAAATCTTTTCTCCCGCCGAAGAGAAACAAATTTTTCGAAGGCAGATTTTATCAACATTGAAAAGAAAATGATTCTGTTTATCTATTACTGTATTTTACAAGTATTATTTAGTTTAATATGACATTGATCTACTATATATATATATATATATATATATATATATATATATATATAAAGCAAATGGAAATTTTGTTCCGATTGCTTATAAGGGGAGTTCTACTGAACGGATTTTGATGGGACTACTGTTCATTTACAGATACATAGAAAAAAACACGGTTACAGAATACTGTTTATGAGCGAAAATTGCTACAAGTGCGTTTTCTGTTTGGGTAGGCGTTCTTAAATTTAATTATTTTTTTACGCATTGTACTTGGTGTGTATAAATTCTATAAATCATATACAAAGCTGCACAAAAGAATTCGAGTATATTTCCTTTTATTTACAGAAATTGCTGAATGAAACATTTCAAAAGTGTTAAGCGTTTACAAACTAAACTAAATTTTATCATACTATGCAGTATTTTTACAAATCTGTAGATCCTATACAGTGCTGTACAAAGGAATTGAATAATTTTCCGACTGTTGATATAATTGCTGGAAGTGCGTTTTCATTTGTGGTATGCGTATTCCAAATTGTTTACTTAGATATCATCTTTTACCTTATTAAGCGGTAAAGTTTTGTTATGCAATTTTGCAGGCTTTAAAAAGTGTTTTATAATCTATTCTTGATGCACGATTATCCTTTCTTGTTGAATTTAATTAAGGCGTGAAATGGTTTGATGCGGCTCCAAACATTTGCGCTGTCTGAGGGAAGAATGAAGATGGAGAAAGTATGCCAAATGACTGTGCTGTTTCAAAGATGTCTTTGGCATAAGTGATTTACCATTTTGCGGAATATCATCGAGTTTTGATTAAGACCTTCTGTATTCTGTAATCCAGTCAATCAACTCGAGAATCAGCAGAAGTAATGAGTTGTAAGGTTGTGACTTGTCAACCATTGTTTGACAATTGCACTCCATGAGCAATTTGCAATAATCCGGTGATTACATTAATTAGTAATATGCTACAACTACAATTAGAAGAATTACGCTACTTCTACATCAGTCTAAGATTATATGCTATACAAATTATAATCTGAAATAAAAGTTCACTGTAATTTTGTCAGTCTGTATTTTAATTATATTAATTTCATTGAGCTCAGTTTGGTTCAGTTTGAAGCAGCTTTTAATCAACCCATGAACTCCCCACGTTAAATGAGCACCCTCGCACTGAACACTAGAGCGATTTAGGATTCCGTAATTTCAACTGCGTATAACTTTATTTTCGATGTAGTTGTAATGAAATATAACATATGAATCCTATACGAAATTAATGAGAAATCGAACTGTGATAATTATCTGTATCAAAAATTTTATTTTGATAATGAAAAAAGCAATTTAATGAAACAGGTTTTCAAAAAACGCTGACGGTTTGAAATTTTTGTCTTTGCAAATTCGCACTAGTTTGGAATTCTCGGGTTAAAGTCAACCAAAGGGATCAAGTCATGGGGGTCAACCAAGTCAGTCTCAGGTTAAAACATTTTAGAATCAAAATATTTTGAAAGGAGATTTGCCATTCATTGTTGACATAAGTCCAATTTATCGCAATAACTTAAAATCTTTTGAAAAATATAAATATAAATATATATATATATATTTTTGCTCTTATACAAAAGCTTTTGATGGATTCTTGATTAAATTATTATCCCAATTACTCTCATAGAAAGTTATTTTATCATTTTCTATCGAAAATGTACAAAAAAATGCTACACCATATTTTCCCATCGTATGCTTTTAATTAGAAAAGTAAACTGAACGTACACTTTTTTTGTGCAAAGAGGAAATTTCTTCAATTACTTTACGCGGTGAAGCTAAAAAAGAAAAACTTTACTTACTAAAAAGAAACGGGAGAGCAAGTCATTGAGTTTCGTTTCTCTTAAGAAGTGAAATATTGAACCTGATACTTTTTTGCCGAGTTGTTGAAATAGATAAGGATTTAGGACTGAACTCTTAAAAAAATTATCTTCTGAGAAAAGCTTATCGTACGGCAGTTTCCTGCTGTCAGAAACATCGTGCACAACTGGGGAACATGTTACGCTGGCGTTAATAGGGAGAAATAGCTAGGTAGCTGAACTTGTCAGTGCCTGGAATAAAAGAAAAGAAAATCTTCAGAAATAAGGGGTCCTTTTTTCTCAAATGAATTCAACGAAAAACTTAAAACCTTTGAACATTTCTACGTTTCATTGATTTATTTAATAGAAAATGTCATGCGAGTTTCTCCAGTTTTTTAAAATTATTATTGAATTCCACCAAGCTATATCTGATAAGATTTTCTATTAAATCTTGCTTATAATATATATTTTTTTAGATATTATTTAGATATTGAATAGTCTTCCAACCACTAGAAATGACATTTATAAATGCTTGATGTAAATAGGTTCTATGTTCTAACCCGGTAAACGTTTTGGTGAATCCGGAAACTTTAAGTTTTCTTCTTTGTGTGTTTAATAATCGACAAGATATAATGATGACGGCCAGTGAACATATTTTGCTGGCGTTAATAAGGAGAAATAGTCGTCGCTGCCTGGAATAAAGTAAAACTTCACAAATAATAGGCCTTCTTTTACAAAAATGAATTCAAAGAAAAAATTTTGAAAACTTATGACTTGTAGCGATTTTTTTAATAGAAAATGTACAAATGCGAGTTTCTTCAATTTTGTTTTCTTGTTAACTGCAACAAGCTTTACACTTTAACATTTTCTTTTAAGCATTGTTTATGTTTGCTGCTTTTTAGGTGTCTTCTAAAAAGAGAATATTTTTGTAATTTCTTCTAAATGATACATATAAATGTTTGATTTCAATATTATTCTTCCTGCAACATTAGCAAACGCTTATAAATTTTATTCATTATATCATAAATTTCATTTTTTTATAGTCAAATCGTTTCTTTAAATGTTCATTACAGCGATTTTCTTACAGTTAGTGCTTAATGTATTTTTTACATAATTTATATAATGAATCAAGCAGACGAAAATTTTTATCTCATTAAGGTATTTTAAAATAAAACCCGTATTGGGAAGCAGAAAAAATTTCAGCTCCTTATATCTATGGTCAATGGGCAAGTACCCTATACCTTGTCGGTAATAAGGCAGTGCACCTATGCAACTCTGAAACATCCATCCTGTCTGTTATCCCATCCTTCCTTTTACAATATTTTGGAATTCTAATTTCAATAAACTTGAATTCAAATTTGAGAAAAGGCATTGTTTTGCTCATATGACAATTTTTAGAGTAATGGTTAAGCCAGGTGTAAATAATTATGACAAATGTTTACAATTCTATGTTATCTAAACACCAAAACAAATTTGGAAAAAAGCATCATTATCACATTAAAATGTTTTATAATTCCCATAGCAACATTAAGACTTAAAAAAGTTACTTTTGTAACCAATCAACAAGAACATATGTGCTGAAGCTAAAAAGTTTATTCTTTTACGGTCTTATCCTACCAATAGTCGAAAAGTGTGTTTATATCAACTCCCAGAAAATAATATGAAAATTAGACAAAACAGACAGACATGCATTTTCTTGTCGCTGATCCGCGCTCTGTGGTTTAAACATGACAGTTTGAAATATGGTAAAATGTATTTTGAATATTTTTAAAAAGCAAAATACTTGGTAAAAGCATTAGAAAATCCATTACAAAAATACTTTGATTTTATCGGTTTAAAATACAAAATACAAAATACAAATATATTTCAAATACATGTCTTTTCGACACTGCCCAACGTTGAGTAAGAAAGAGCTCTTAATCTATACGTGGACGTTTTGATTCCTGAAATCGTGGATTTTGTTATAGATTTAAAAAGGTTGCCATAGTGTTCGTTTGAGAAATCTGCCAATTTAAATTTTGTGGGCTATTATGTTGAAAATCAAGAGAAAAGTTACGATGTTTCCGAAAAGAATGACCCATCCAATATGACGATGTTGTAAAGCTCGTGTTACGAACCCGATTATGTTTTATCGTTGGTATCATGTTGTATAATACACGTTGGCAGATCAGAGAGTAAAAAACAGAAACTCATATCTGAGTATGAAAGGAGGGTTAAGCGAACCGTAAGGAAAGATAAAGGCAAAAAACAGAGACCTAGAACTCTGAAAATGTCTAAGAAAAATATTAGATCTAAAGTGGGACAAAGAAAAAATAATAAGTGAGACTGTTGGAGAACAGAGGAAGAGAAATTTTGCAGAATGGCCACGGTCCAGTAACGAATAATCAACTATAAGTCTTTAAAGGCTAAGCAAGGTATAAATTAATTCAACAATATTCCACTATACTAAATGTAATTTCTCTTAGACCCTTATACCAATGTAAGAAAGTGTATTGCTTTGTTCATATGAAAAATGTCTAGCAGAATAAAGGTTGAACAATTATGATGACAATTTTTTGCATTTCTAATTTCTGTAAACTTGAATTCAAATTTGGGAAACAGCAGTTGGGAAACAGTATTGCTCATATGACAATTTTTTAGAGTAATGGTTAAAGGAGGTGTAAATTATTATGACAAATTTTTACAATTCTATATTCTCTAAACATCAAAACATATTTTGAAAAAAGCATCGTTTTGCTCATGTGAGAAAATGTATGGTCAGTAAGGGTTGAGCAAGATATAAATTAATTTGCATTGTTTCGCTATTCTAAATATAATCTCATTTAAATAATTGTGTCAATGTGGGAAGGAGCAATGTTTTGCTCATATGAAAAAAAATATAGCAGAGTAAGGGTTGAACCAGGTATAAGTTATAATGACAATATTTTGCAGTCTTTTCTCTAAATATCAGTTCAAATTTTTAACAAAGAGCATTGTTTTACTCACGTGAATTTTTTTTTCGAGTATGGGTTGAACAAGAATTAAATTTACAGTGTTCCGCTCTGCTAAAAATGATCCCTCTTAATCCCCTATATTATACTTCAGGAAAGAGCAATCTTCTGCTGAAATGAAAAAATGTTGCCTGGGTACGAGTTCAACCGAGTATAAATATTATAACAAAATTGACTACCTGCAAATAATATCAAGCAGGGGGACACTAAGAATATTTCATGATGATAGTAACTTCATACTTAATTTTTGGAGAGTAAAGGGTTAAATATAATGTAGGAAATAACAATTAACTTTGAAAATGTGAAATTACACTATATTTTACAATTTTTACCAAGAATACACTGCACAGAACACAAAAAGCCGTATGGGAAGTCCTTGCTATACTGATATTGAAAGGCACCTGTACAATCATCATTTAACATAATATATAAAAATATCTGTAATACTGTAAAAAATAATAATGCACACCAAAAAGCTTATTAATCAGCACGTCAAAGTTAATCCAATATAAAGAAGAATATTGTTTTACTCAGGTAGATTTTTTTTTTTTTGGACATAACAAGGATTAAGCAGTTCATAATAACAGTGTTATATTTCAGTAGAATAGTTATAAAAAATTTCAAGAAAAGCAATTATAATTTCATGAAAAATAACGTTTACGGGACGTAATAAGAGTGAAATTGAAAAAAAAATTCATAAATCACTAATTAATTTCTAATTATCATTTAGATTACAACAATGAGGCCACAGTTGAAATAAATATGTCTAAAATATAATCCCAAGACAAAGTGGCACTTGTGAATTTATGAATGTAGACTAATTCAAGGACATTTAATATAATATATAGAATAATAAAAAGTTAAAAGCATCAGAAGTTATCTATAAAATAGTAAATATTTACAAAAATGCTCATCGAAAACCCTACTAGTCTAGTCAGCATGAATCAAAGCGCTAAAACGACATATCTCCATAATCAGTGTTTTACTTGTTATAAATCGAATGACACTAGAGTCAGCATATGCCGTACCTGTCATTAGAGGTCTGCACGGGCACTGCCTGGTCTTCACTCTTTCCGGGCCGGGTTGGGTCCAGGCCTAACATTCTTCAACAGAGCCGAAAATTTCTTCGAACGTAATCTGAAAATAAAATCTATGCATAAATATGTGTGCGTTTTGAATAATTTTAATTTTAGGATAATGTTGCTTCAGAAATATCGGCGTGTTTTACAGAAATTCAGTCGGGCCGAACTTTTATCTTTCGGACCGAGGTTTTAGTTTTATACCAAGTCTGGCCAAAACAAATTTTGTAAGGGCTGGGCAAATCTTTTTTCTTTTATACCGGGCTAGACTGGGCCGTAGAAAAATTTGTACGGGCCGGGCCAGGCTAAGGCCAAACTTTCTACTTTTATACCGGGTCAGTAACAGTTTTCTACTGGACGGACCGGGCTTGGGTCAAACTGTTAACTTTTATACCCGACCGTGCCGGGCCCGAGCCAGGAAATTTCGGCCAGTGCAGATCTCTACCTTTCATTCGCTGTATCTTTATTTTTTGCAGAAACATTTACAGTTTTCATGATTTACTAACTCAAACTATGGACAAGACTCTAAAAAAGAAGAAAATTACACAATATCGTCAACTTAACTGGTATTCAGATAGCTTAAAAATACTCAGAAATCGTTTAAATGCTCTAGGTAAAATACACAAACGAAATCCAGAAAATGAGAAATATTTAATTGATTTTAAAAAGGCAAGAGCAGAATACAAATTAAAAATAGTGAAAGCCAAGAAGGAATCATGGTTATCTTTCTGCAATGAGACCACGAGTAAATATGGCACGGCTTTTAAAATTCTAAAACAAAAGTTTCTTAAAAATACAGACCTAATCCATACAGTTTTGGAAACATCAACAATAGAAGATACATATATAACTGTACAGCAAGATCTATTACAACACCAAATTGGTGTACAAAATACAAATGAAATTCACTCATATATAAATATGTCCCCAATTCCAGAAGAAGAATTTCAAGACATCAAATTTGCCCTAAGAGAACCGAAATTTGCAATAAAACAACAGAACATTAAAAATGCCCCAGGTTATGATAGGGTAGACGCGATAACTATAAGAAACATGCTAAAGGAATTTCCAGATCTAGTGTTACAAATTTATAATAAATGTTTAAAATTATGCCATTTCCCTGAAGCTTGGATACAAGGAATTGTAATTTATTTTAGGAAAAAGAACAAAGACCCATCTCAACATAAATCTTACCGACCAATAACTCTTCTTCCCATGTTGGGAAAAGTTTTAGAAAGGCTGATAAAAATAAGAACGATGACATTTCTAGAAAGTAAATCCATTCTTCAACCAGAACAACATGGTTTTAGAGCGAAAAATAGTACATTAACAGCTTTACAACAACTAAAATCACTAATCATGAAAAACTTAGATAAATATAAATACTGTGGAATGATCTCAATTGATATCCAGGGAGCATTTGACTCCATTGATTGACACAAAATTACTGAAATAATAGATGATTCTCCACTTCCAACTTACATAAAGAAGCTCCTAAAAATTATATCAGTGAGAGATTAATCGGTTTAAATAATTACACATTCATAGAGTGGTTCAGGACACACAAAGGTTTCCCGCAAGGCTCGTGCTTAGGACCACTATTGTGGTTACTAATAGCCAATTACATAATTACAAGATACAAATTAAAGGCTCTTGGAATTATCGTTTATGCAGATGATTTCGTCGTACTCACTGAAGGCAATACCAGATCATCAAACCCAAGCACTTCTATTTGGAAGGAACCTCCTTAATAATCGAAAGCCAATTTTCAAAATAAAACAGAAATCTATAAAAATTGTTAAAAATCTACAATATTTAGGAATTATACTAGACCAAAAATTAAAATTTCAATCACACCTAAGTATTTTAAAAGCTAAGATCGCCCAATTTGTTTCGGGCTTTAAAAGTTTCCACAATTACAACAAGGGAATCAGTCCCTTCCTCAAGAAGATCTGGTATCAAACAGTTATTGAAAGACAGATTCTTTATGGCTCCGAATTCTGGTATCCAAACTTGAATTGCCACGGCATCAGAATCTTTAGATCAATTCAGAGAATAGCATTGTTAAACATCATAAGAACTTACCGAAGTATTTCAAATGACGCATTAAATATTTTAACTGGAGTGCCTCCAATTACCATCAAAATACCAAACGAATTCTAAGTCTATGAGATAAAGCAAGGAAACAGATTACTTAACATCAACAATACAATAATATACAATAATCTTATGCAACGGGAAGCAACTTATAAATTTCCAGAATATTACAAGTTGAAAAATATAGAAATTATAGATAACCTGACAGAAAACATAATATTGGAAAATCATCTACAAATTTTTACAGATGGATCATCTATGGGAAATGGAGTGGCAAGTGCATATACAGTCTCTCTTAATAATAACTTCATCCATGATCATGCAGTAAGACTACACCCAATTAACTCAATTTACCAAGCCGAATTATATGCGATCCAGGAAGCAATAGTTTGGTTAACACAATCACAATTTACATCAGCCCTTGTTTTGACAGATAGCTCATCCTTAGATGCACTCAAGATAATTTTTCCTCGAAACTCCATAATTTTAAATATCTACAATAGTTTACTACAAAACCCCAATAAATTCATCAAAATAGCGTGGATTAGAGCACATGTAGGCACCACTGGTAACGAGCGAGAAGACCTTCTCGCAAAAAATGCAATTACAGAAGACCATTATGATGACATCTCTGTCTTACCATTTCCAGAATCCATTCTAAAGAGTTATTTTAAAGACAAAATCATCACAGATTGGCAAAATGATTGGACCAACTCAACGAAAGGAAGAGAAACGTATAAAATTCTTAATAAGGTATATGTTGAATTTTTATGTGTTCAGAAATCAGCAGCATATTATCTTAGCGGCCATGGAAGCTTTCCAAGCTTTTTATATAAAATTGGTAAAAGAACCACTGATAGATGTCTTGTGACAAAAACTCTGGAACTCCTATACACTACATCTTCGGTAACTGCCCTCTTATGGAATACCATTTTAACTTCAATAAAAATAAAACATTAAAGAGAAACCTACAACGTGTGCTATTAGACGCTTCCAATTACGAAAAGTTAGATAAAAACTATAATGTCCTAAAAAAAACTTTTCATATATCAAAGAATTATTATAACCTATATAAAATTCTAGATCTATAGATTTTAAAACCTATGTTTTAAAAGACTTAATAATAGACTAGTGCATAATACAATTGAAAATATTTTAAGTACAATATTATTATTGTAAATATCTGTAAATATTTATCTTTAATATTATTATGTAATCTTATCAGTATATTCATATAGAACTTATATACATGTAATAACTTTGGGCTCACCCAGCAATAGGCAATATTGTGTAGCTCGTGTGATTGTTTTTTTTTCTCTTTAACTTGCTGGGGACTCCGGGTCTTTGGACACTGGGGTTCCTGGTAGATATAGGTTTTCCTTTCGTGGACTCATAGGTCCTATGCCGAGAGGTTGGCTGTCCACGAGTGGGAGGTTTCTGTTTCTGTTTCTGTTAAACGAAACAGGAACAAAACTGTAGAGACCCAACTCATCTGATTCCTCTTTGAAGGATGGAAAGCCACTAGAACGTTCGGCTTTCAAGAATCCCTGTTCAGTTTTCTTAATGTATCTAATTAATGAAGTTATTATGCAGAACATAAAATTATTATTTTTTTTTTTAATATTGTTGAGACAGCTCATTTTACTACATTATTATTATTATTATTATTATTATTATTATTGTCGAGATTAAACCATGATTTTTCTGGACCAATGGATTTTAAAGCATCAACACTTTTATGGATATTTATTACATTTACTAAAAATATTCCCAAATCATGTTACAAATCAAGGCTGTCGGCTAAATGAGAAAAAAATGTTCGTAGTCTTCGATTTATTTCAGTAATGTTTTTTCAATTTGGGAAAACATTTCTTCCGCTGATCAGAAATAATCCATTTTTGTAGGTTTTAAAAAGTGCATACATATAGATTGAACAAATATAACCTTCATGTTAACTTCTAATCTAAAAATAAAAAAAACTTTCCAATCTCTATCAACTCTTTTTAAACACTTTCTAACAAAGTTGAAAAGTGTTTATAACTTTGGTTTGTTTGTTCGTCTGTCCGTCCGAGCTCTAACTCTCGTAAATATACTCAGATTGCCCTGCAATTGTTACTGTCATTGGCGTTTACTATAGCACGATTGCTATTGAAGTGTGTAGCCTTTATAGTTTGTTTACAAGGGCAGTTAAAAGTATTTCGTTACACTACGGTCAATGGAAAAAAATCGTTTCAAATTCATTTTAATGATATTACACCATTTCAATCATAATGAAATTCGTATGCATTTATGAAGTGCACTAAAACGCGTATTCTGTGTAATGTGGGGTGCAAAGCATTTATTATTCATTTACTGGGCCACACAAAACAATTCCGTTACATAATTGTCTATGGGAAAAACTTTTTGCACTGTATTTTAATTATGTTACACTATTTCAAATATAATAAAATTGTTATACATTATTGAGGTTCACTTGCTGTAGAATTTGATGTGAATATCTTTTATCGTTCATTTACAGGGACACGCAAAAGATTTAGCATACAATACTGTACCCTAAATACTGTGTATTAGCGATAATTGCCGGGAGTGCGTTTTCAGTTATGGTATAGTTTTTAAATTTCACTAATTTTTTTAATACTACGTGAAGTGTGTAATTGCTATAGATCATATGCAGGGCTTCACAAAAGAATTTGTAAGCATGACTGTGTATGAGTATGAATTGCTTAAAGGTGGTTTTAAACTGAGTTATGCATTTTCAAACAAAACTATATTTAGTATATTAAGAGATGTTTGTAGAATATAAATAAATTCGTGTACAGGGCCTCGCAAAGAACTGGATACATGACCGGCTATGGATGATAATTTCTGGAAGCGTGATTTCAGTAATTTTAAGCCTGATTTAAATTTTATTTTATATTTTGGCGTGTATAAAAATTTGTTCGTAATATACAGGGATGTACATTGTGCGTATTCAAACGTGTTTCCGTCAAATGGTAGAAATTGCTGGGTGAATTTTCAACTACTATCCATTTTCTTTGTAAACTAAATTTTAGCATACTATGTAGAAAAAATACAAATCTATAGATCAAATACCGAGCTGCACAAAAATTTGGAATAAGTTTCCGGGTATGGATGTTAATTGCTGAAATCTGGTTTTCAAATATTTTATGGGTTTTCTTAAATGTTTACTTAGGTATCGTATTTATTTTATTAAACAGCAAAGTTTGGTTAACGTATTCTGGAAGTGTTGGAAAGTGTTTCATAATCTATGCTTGACGCATGATTTATATTTCTTGTTTTTATGATAATTTGACAAAAATATGAATTTTTTAGCTGTTAAAATATACAATTTCAACCGAATATCGTGGATGTAGAAATAGTCCAAAAATCATTCAATTAATTTTTATTTTCAATCTCATTTGGAAAGTCTCCAATTAAATAAGTGACTTTTACAACTCTTTAGAAACTGTCAACCGTCTCAGTTGCCTTTCAATTAATATAAGAAATAAAATGAATGCTGCTATGTCACAATACTAAAAATAGCTGCATTTCATCTATTTAAAATGGAATAATTTGTATAATGCCCTTATACATATTGGACTTCATAATTCACATTCTGCTCTCTGCACAAAAATAATCATTAAATTTTTAAAAAATGTTATGATGCAAAAAGAATATTTAAACATTTTTATTCAATTAGATATTGTCTTATTTTGTAAAGTAATAGTTTAATATTTTGTTTTCGACTTTTTCATTGTAACACATTAATTTTTCGCGAAAACTGTTATTCAATATTATTTTTTAAATAATAAGGACTTAATTTTTATCCTCACAGGCAAAATGTTCAATTTCATGGCTTAATATTAAATATTATAGATGAATATATATATATTACTTAGAAATATTAATAATTTTTTTGCAAAATAGAAAGGAATCTATAAAACACAATTGAACAAAGAATAATAACTAATACATTCACTATAAGCTTAATTTTAAGATACACCCAGAACATATTTTAATTTGTGCCAAAATGTTTTCTGTTTATCAGCATCTGATGTCAACATACAATGTCAACTTCAAACAATGTCAACTACAAACAATGTCAACTGCATATCTATCTATCTATATATATATATATATATATATATATATATGTCACAGTTGGATTACCGAACTAAGCCAACAGGGGTTAGCGTGAGTGACATTTTTCTGTCAACATAATGCATGTTTACTAAAGATCTCGTTTACTATTTACATGAAAGGAAATAGTTTTTCATTCGTAAAGATTATCTCTTTAAAAGGATAATGCGTTTAATTTCTGTAATGAAGCATTTGTTTTTCAACAAAACTACTAAAACCTGTGAAAACGAAACCTATTTACAATGGAATACTGTCTTAAACGGAAAAATTGCATGCTCTCGATGGATAGAATACCACATAAATCTACCTGTTAACGCAGGAAATTATCTAAAATGGAAAATTTTAGGGTCTCTGGCTATTCTGCTTTCACAGTACATCTTACTGCAATTTTTACTCTATCTGCAAAAGTATTTCATTTCGTCTATAAGCTATAACAAAAAAAAAATGTTTTCTTCTGAACAAAGATTTTATTTTGTGACGTAATAAATCTGTAAGCTTTAGTGTTTAATACAAAATACTTTCGTTTGCTATAAATTAAATAATGGGAAAAACTTGTTTCTTAAGGTCTTTCTAGTAATTTCTCAAATAAATTTGAGAGAATAAATTTTCAAAATATGATCATCACGAGCTAATAAAATGAGCCATTGAAAGAAATTTCAATTTGGGTTTTGAATTATTTTAAATATAGAAAAGGGTGTTTCAATTTCTATTAAAGCTATAATATGAAATTTTTTCCAACTGTGAAATGATGCTATCTTAATTTTTATAACATATACTTGATTGATATTGATTACGGTTCGTTTAAAATTTTTGAAATAATCTAATAGAATAAGTTTCCTAGAATTTTCTTATCAATAGACTTTATGAAGTATAATTATCAAAGTGTCACTAAATGAAATTTCAGTACGCATTGTGAGTCAAATTGTATTTCTCACTACAATTTATTTTAATAAGAAAACCAAGTTTAGTATGCTTAATGTATACGACATCAGATGCATGCAGATTGCAGAATACATGATGCGGATGGTGGACACATTGAAACATACATAACACATAGAAACATACAACTGTAACATACTAAACTTGGCTTCCTTATTAAAATATACTGTACTTCGCTCACATGTGTTAATTTTATTAGTAATTGTTCATCCGCCGTATATAAATGTCATCCGTCCCACTTCTGGATGCAATTTGTAATAGTATATTAAAGCTAGCGATTGAATATAAAAAAATTACATTTCAGGTCTGCTAAATAAACTTATTTTTACACGTAAGACAGCATTTTATACTAAATCGAAGACTATCTAAAACTTTGTAGCTGACTTTCCCTGTATATCCTACCGTTTTTGAGATAGGAGCACTAACTCCACAGTTTGCTGCTAGGGGGAGCTGCAAAGTACCTCATCATGAAGCGCATATCCCTTTTGCTATAGAGTGTAAAAAAGACAGATGTGTCTTAATTTTAGAAAATATAACAATAACCTCTCCCAAGTTACTTACGATTTCGAAAAAGTTCTTTCCATTTAAAAAGTTCGGAAACTAATTATTTTAGAGATTTAAAGAAGCATTTATGAAAAGCAATGTTTCTATTGCTGCCACTGGGTTTCGGAAACATTTCCAAGTAGTTTTTACGATACAATAAACTGTTTTCTCAAACCGGATTATCGGTTTTTCGATGTTATTAATTCTCAAATAAATATTTTCATGTCCAACATACATGTTTCATAGACAAACACGATAAATTAACAGCATTAACATTAAAATTACATTTTATATTATTTTGTTATTCTAGCATGTATAAATTCAATTACGCAGCTGAAAATGTAGGAATGAAATGTATGAAAATGGAACTTGCAAGCATCCTAAAAAACGATATTCTGGTTTAAGAAAACTAATTAATACACCATAAAAACTAATCTGAGACTTTTCCAAAAATCAGTGGCAGCAAAAGAAACTTTATTTTTGTAAATGATTTCTTAAAATGTCGAAAATATATTGGTTTCTGACTTTTTTAAAGATAAAGAACACTTTTCAAAATCAGGAATAACTCAAAAGTGATTTATTGTATACTAGCTGATCCGCCCGGCGTTGTCCGAGCCCGTGTAATAAACTCAAATCTTTTAAAAAACGAAACTCTGGCCTAGGTCTCCGATGGCTTCGACACCGTATACCGGGAACGCTCGCACGCTCCGGAAAATCTTTTATTTCCCCCTTTCACCGCCAGGGAAGCAACCTCTTTCGGAAAAAATCTCTGAGACAGGTCAACCTTGCCTACATTACTGTATAGTAGGCGTGCGACAAAATCGAGCTGGTTTCGAGAAGATGGAACATTATAAGCCGAGTTATTGAAATAAGGCACAGTTAGAGAAAATAATCATGAGTGAGGTGCCAGGTGAAGGGGATGTTCAACTCTCCTTCAGAAAATGACTAATTAGGAGGACTACGTTGCATCATTAAAAATTCGTTCGTTTGCTTAAGCTAGGAACTTAATTACAAATTTGCCTTAAACTATTATTCGGAAATAGTGGTAACCGCTACTCATAAATTTACTTTAATGTTATAGAAGGTGACTATTAAGTTAATTATAATGTTTGGAATCAGTTGCGTTGAAATCGGATAGATAGTTGCGGAGATACGGAAACGGGGCATAGTTAGAGAAAAAACTTTGAAGGAGGGGCCGGGGGGGAGGGGATGTTCAAGTGCCCTTCAGAAAATGACTAATTAGGAGGACCACTATGCATCTTTAAAAATTCGTTCGTTTGGTTAAGCTAGGAACTTAATTAGAAATTTGGCTTAAACTATTATTCAGAAATAGTGGTAACCGCAACTCATAAATTTAGTTTAATGTTATAAAGGGTGAGTATTATGTTAATTATAATGTTTGGAATCACTTGCGTTGAAATCGGAAAGATAGTTGCTGAGATATGGAAACGGGGAATAGTTAGAGAAAACTTTGAAGGAAGGTCTCGGAGGTGGGGGGGGGGGGGGATGTTCAAGTGACCTTCAAAAAATAACTAATTAGAAGGACCACTATACATCTTTAAAGATTGATTCATTTGGTTAAGCTAGGAACTTAATTTGAAATTTGGCTTAGGCTATTATTCGAAAACACTGGTAATTGCTTTTTAGAAATACACCTTGAAGCAATGAATGATGATTTTTACAATAATTTAGTAAAAATGGAACTAAATGGAGAAGTTCGGAACATTATTACTGAGATATTACTGAGAAATTAAGAATTAAAATAGCGGTATTCTGTATATAAAACAACAATTAAATGCTACGGGTGAAGCTAAAAAAATGTTAAAATTGTTAAATGTAATTAGACCCCTACCCCTCGCCATTCCCGCAAATATATAACAAATAATCTGTTACATAAAGTTTTCTGTATTAATAGTCTCTATTATAATAATATATGTCCTGTTTTTAAAAAAACCTTAAACCCAGATAATTATAATGAACAAAAACGTGCCTGGAAATGTCTTAAACAGGTGGTGTTTGTGTAATTTGCCGTGAGTAGATGGAGCTACATTAGCTTGGCTATATGCAGGTAACTGCAATCCCTGTTGGCCCTATTTCGTTATAAGTCCTTATCTATGCATCGTTACTCTGATTTATTTAATGTGTTCTGAGAAGATATATTCTACACAGCCAACCAACCGAAGAAAAAAAGCGTATTTTTAATGAGAGTTCTTAGTGCATTTTAATTAATATTTCAGAAAATAATTAAAATATTAAAATTCTGACATTCAGGTACACCAGGAGAGGGTTTGGACTACCTAAATCTAAATTTCCAGCCTTCTAGGTGGGCTAGATTTTCCTAGCCATCGCCAACAGACACACACACACACAGACAGACAGACACACACACACACACACACACAGAGCGAAACTTTCTTTTATTAGTATATATATTCGTTTATGGTTATATTATATGTTTGTAGATTAAGAAACGTGTGTCGTTTTTACAGTGTGCCTAGACACCACTTTCATCGCTTTAGTTAACTCGGTTAACCAGTTATTTGATGTAAACGGAATTAAGAAACCACCCTGTATACTGAAATATTAGTCAAAAAGCCAGTTCTTGAAAAAATATATCTCATGAAGGGAAAAAGATAAGAGTATACATCTTTGTATGTGTCATAACTACCTCCGAACATGTGCAGAAAAAAGGTTGTTATCTCTTTTCACCTTCTGGATTATAACAATTTAAATGTTGAAAGCTTTCAATGATCATCATTTTCGACAACTTGTAATCCAAAAAAAAAGGGAAATGGTATTCATATGCGATTTGGCAAGGAAGGACCTCTTTATATACTGTCTGTAATCTGTAAGTCGTTTTTTGTTTTTTCAATTGGTTTATAAGATACAGAGTCTTCAAATTGGAGATCTGACAGCCACCCCACGAATACAAAAGGGGACATTTAGAAACAAGAAACATTCTACAGGGTGGGCCAAAAGTCCTGCATCATAGGAAACACGTGTATTGTTACAATATGTTCTCAATATGATTGCCTCCGTTGTCAAAACACAACTGCAGGCGATCGTTCATGTTCCTCAGAATGTTGGCCACTAAGATTGGCGTTATGGCATAGCACTCAGTAGCAATTCGCTCACACAAATGGTTTTTATCTGTGATCTTCTCACTGTAAACTTTCAATTTAGGGTAACCCCATACAGCAAATTCTACACGCTCTTCCGTAGTAAACATTTTCATTTACAAATTTAAAAAAAATTAAAACCTTCTACGATACGGAACTCTTGGCCCACCCTGTATTTAATAAATTTAATTGGTTTATTTAGAAAAAAATTTCTGGAATTCATCATACTTTTAACTGACAAAACCCAGAAAATTTATTTAATAAAATGTTTCCAAATTATAGACTCCGTATCTCAAAGACCAGTAGAAAAAACGGAAAACAACTTGCAGATTACAGGCAGTATATAGAGAGGTCCTTCTTTGCCGAATAGCATATGAATACCACATCCCCCTTTTAAGTTACAATCTGTCCAAAATTCTAATTTCTGAAACTTCTCAATTTTTAAATTGTTAGAATTCAGGATGGAAAATTGATTATTTCCTGCTTTTCATTCTGGACATGCTCAGAGGTATATATAAAACATATTAAAAATGCACATAACAAAACACTTATAACGTTCTAACATACACATATATACGAGGGTCACTCTGAAATTTTTGAGATACAACTAGGTTTTTAAAGTTATACTTACAAAATTTTAGGTGTGTTCAAAGTAGTCTTCTCGAGCATCAATGCACTTTTGTAGACGAATTTTACACAGATTAAATGCCTCAAGCCATTCATTTCTAGGAATAGATGAAAAAAATGTATTTAGTGGTATACCAGTTTGCTGTTACTGTCTTCTGTCCTTCCAACTTGATGGCTTTGACCAATCCCGTACTTCTGAAGAAAACGGCATACATCACTTTTTTCAGTGCGCGTTGTCTTTTCACCATTGTTGGCGTGGGATCATCTTCAAAGACTCATACTTTGCTTTCTTGACGTGTTGGAACGTCAAAAAACGGTATGTACGTTTCATCACCCGTTACAATTTTAGAAATGATGCGGTGGCCACCATCATTTAGAAATTTAAGAGTTTCTTTACTGATTCTGACACGCTTCTCTTTTTGGTGCTCAGTTAGATTATGGGGAACCCAACGGCAAACTACTTTTTTCATATGCAATTCTTCATGAATAATTTTGTATATGGCTGCGGATCCAATGTTAAGTTCCTTCTGTATCATTTGATAGGTACAGCGATTATCATCCATTAACATTTTGCGTATGGCAGACACATTATCCGGGATTACTGCCGACTAGAGTTGCAAAAATCCAGTTTATTCCCGGGTTTATTTCCAATAGACCCGGTTTATTCCCAGGTTTATTCCCAAAAGACCTGGTTTATTCACAAAAAAACCCAGTTTATTCCCAAAAAACCTGGTTTATTCCCAGGTTTAAACCGGGTTTTTTCTAGCCTTTGCAACTCTACTGCCGACGGCGGCCTTCCTGTGTGTTCTTCATCCTGAAGAAAATTGCGACCTCTGCTAAATTCTTTAAACCATCTGAATACAGTAGCACGAGCTGGAGATTCATCACCAAATGCTAATTTCAACCGTTGAACGCATTCTTCTTGATTTAATCCTGCTTTAAAATCGTAGAAAATCATAGCGCGGAAATGTTCTCGCGTCAACTCCATTTTCTCTTCTGTTTAAAATTTATTCTACGCTAAACAAGTTGAAGTAAGTCAGTAAAAAACCGTCTGCTGTGTTAAAATATTTTGTATTTTAAAATTAAACCGTTATTTTTATTTTGTAAATTCTCGTCTGCGCGTATCTCAATAATTTCAGAGTAACCCTCGTATAAAGGTATGGTTTTGTCTTTCACTTCCTGAGATAATGATTTCTGGAAAACGGGCATTTTGACTAATATTTCCGAATATTATTAAGTACTCTCATTTGTTTTTTTAATGTGGATACATCCACTGCAATTACATGATATAATAGAAAAAATAGCTTGCAGATTTAAGATCGTTTTGAATTTTTGTTCATTTGAAAAAATATGTAAGATTTTATAACCCTTTGAATTATATAAAATTGTATCTTTTTACCCCCTCTAATTTAAACGATTTTTTACATAGAATGTTTTTGAAAATGGATTTTAACTTCTTTTCTGCATAAATTTACACATACAAAGTATTGGGAAAGTAAAAAATGATGCGGCAACAACAAAATAATAATAACAATAATTAAATAAAATAATTAAATAAATAAAATTTGTTGTAATTCTCTGGAATTACCCAGTAGTGATGTAAATAAATAAAAATTGTTCAGTAAGATATGTTACGTATTCAATATTGTACAATTCTATAAAAATACATTTTAAAAATGTGAAATGATTTTTAGTTGTTACCTATTAGTTATGTTAATTTTATTTTTGCATTCGAGACCTTTTTCAAGCTTTTTTCAATCTTATTAAAAGAAATTAGATATAAAAATGCATAAGAATTCTGTTGCATAGTTTTACACTAGTAGAAATCCAATGTCATAATATTGTATCTACTGAATTTATCTTTATAGGTAATATTGACATGTAGTACTCTATCATTATTTAGATGCTTATATTTTGACAATATTGGTGCAAGGTTTTGTTAGAGAGAGAGAGTGTTTGTTTGTTGAAGCATTTTTGAAATGACATTACCAAATATGTACTCTTGAATTATTCTACCAAAGAAATGGTTACTCACTCAGTGGTATGACTTTTGTAGTGTAACAAGCTTAAAAAGCTATGGAGATGAAAAAAACCTATAAAATCATCTATTCTATATGAGATATTGTTATCCCTAAGGAAGACGATTAATGCTGCCAATAAGCATTATTATCCGTTGCTAAATGTTTAATCAACTGTTTTGTAAATACTTCTTTTCAAGTTCCTGTTTTGATGTTGTGTGTGTTGATATCGATATTGAATATTTGTGGGATATTCTTCAATTTAATATATTTATTTTTTCATGTTAAGGAGAAGTCAATTCTGTTTGTATTACACACAGATAATAAAGGTAAAGCTTTTTAGTTATTTTTATTATTTCACTTATTATAGTAAGAGGAATTTCGTATTAATACCTTCTCATGGAATATCATTGCAACATTTTGATTATTAGACTGAAAATCGTCTCAATTTTTTTATGTTGATATAATTTTGAAAACGAAAATATATATTAAAAGTTAAAATAAATAATTACGTTCTGTATGTTACATTCTGTCAAGTGAATGACATAAAAGAAAATCATTCTTAATTTCGAAATAAAAAGCATTATGTTTTGATATGAAGAAAAATTGAATTATAATTTTGCCAGTTTATTATTGAAATGTATTAGTACTTATTTCATTATGCAAGTTGAAAGCACAGGCTTATGTCTCTTTAAATAAAGAAGTAGAATATTAAGAACACTTTGCTCTGAAATCAAAATAACTTTTGAAATTGTTCTCAAGAATTTTTTATTGTTATTTTAACCAGAAGCACTACATTGGTGTTTATATTTTTCTTTTTATGCCATTACTAAGATAAATAGTTTATATTTTCTGCGAAGTAAACAAATATGATTATATCATAATGTCTTGTCTAAAAGGATTTCATTATGTTGATAAGTTAACATGATAACTATTCGTATGGAAGTTCAAAATCGAATAGTTGTTAATCAATGAGAGACTGCATGATGGTATATTTGAAACTAAAAAAGAAGATGGCCAGAATTAGGATAAATATGATAGAAATTCCAGCGCATTAATTTTGATAAATATCCCAGACTTATAAATTTTTCATGTTTGTCATGCTAAAAGTGCTAAAGAGACATATGACCATTTAAAATCTGTCCACGAAAAGGTTAATTTGACAAATAAACACTATCTTAGGAAATTTCATTCTATTAAATATAATGAAAGTATAAAAATGTATACACATATAAATGCTCTTAGAATTGATAGCGTCTTAGACTTGACAGAAAAATTAAGAAGCATATGTTAAGAAATACAAGAGGTTAATTTAATAGCAATTTTGCTCTGTCCATTGCCAAAAATACTTTTATAACACTATTGTAAGTAAAAATGAAACTGAACTATCATTAAAATATGTTCAAAGCAAACTAACTGATGAGTATGTTAAAAGAGTTGAAACCAAACAAGTTTCAACAAATTTGTATATATTTGCTTTAAAGGATAATAGGGATAAACTTAAGCTTTTTAATAAGCAAAAATTCTGTCTGCACTGCAAAAAGAATAATTCGAATTGTGAAGATGGTTTTCATTTGTAGAGTCATAATAATAACAAACTAAAACCAAATATTATACGAGATAGATCACGTTAACAGTTTAAGAAACCAAACAATTTTTCAGCTTCTACAGCGAGTAGACAAAATGAAAAATTAACAGAATGATCACAACACATTTACGAAATAATAGAAGAATCAAACTCTTCAAGTTCTGTTGTAAAATCTCAACAAAAGGAAATAAAAAAATATATAGCTGTTATCCATTCTGGTGCGTCTGTTCATTAAGCAAATTCTTTGAATTGTTCTCAGAATTAAAATATGTTCAAAACAAACTAACTGATGAGTATGTTAAAAGAGTTGAAACCAAACAAGTTTCAACAAATTTGTACCTATTTGCTTTAGAGGATAATAGGGATAAACTTAAGCTTTTTAATAAGCAAAAATTCTGTTTTCATTGCAATACTTCAAATATTGAAACAATTGCAATTGTTAATGGAACTAAATTAACTGCTAAACGAAAGGATACATGTACTTTTAATATTGAAACTCTTAATGGTTAAACAAACAAAGTAACTTTAGATCATGTATTACAGTGCGCGTAAAAACTTTAAGGACAGCCAAAAATTTTAAAAAATTGATAAATCTAAAATGAGATAGTTGCATTGAAAATTTAATGTTGATCCTAAAATTGAAATACTAATATAAAAGTCAGCAAAATGTAGTGAGATTTTTATTGCGAAAAAATAAAAAATATGCAAAAAAAACCGTTATTTTCGCCTGTGTGAAAATTTAAAGATGACGCCACTTTTTGTATAGAAATGTTACGTATAACTATTATTGATTTGCACGTTAAAAACTCTTGTATATAGTGGTTTTTCTATTTTCTATTAAGAGTTTTGTAATGCCAAAAATAAGTAAACTGACTGAATGTGGAAAATGTGCTGTTGAATCTTTTGCATTGTCAGCAATGAGTTGTCGGTCTATTGCAAAAACGACAGGAAGATATAACGCTTCTTTGTACTTTTTCGATTTTGATTACAAGTTTTTTTTTTTATTCAGATACTTTCACTTTCGGAATCGGTTTCGAAAGTGAAAGTATCTTCAATAAAAAAACTTCAACAAAAATCGAAAAAGTACAAAGGAGCGTGCATAGAGATTGACCCCAGATATCCAATGCAAAATAAAATCATTTAAAAATATTGAAATGCGAACGAAATATCGTAAATTATTTCCCCCATAGGATTAACATTAGTGAGTGGGTGTTTTCGCCTGAGTCAAATAGCCTCTTAAGGGTTAAATAACAGATTCCTCACACATCTTTCTCAGCCAATAACTAAACGAAACTTTTTAGAAATTTTTCTCTTTACTGTGAATTTTTAACGAGCAGTATCATCAGTTATAATCTTGTACAATTTGTTAGGTGAAAATTCAATAGTGAAAGTTCATCTTGATTTGATGAGTGACATACATGAGTAATGTGAGTGCCATATAAAAGTAGATTCCAATGACTATTTTCCAGAAAATGTAACAACAATATTTTTTATCAGATATTTTTTTTCTTTGAAGATAATGTGCCGATGTAAATAAAGAGCTAACTTGAGAACATTTTAAAAGGAGGAATTAACATAATTTTGTTTGATCAGATAAACGGAATAGCCACGGATTTCTTTAAAAGCATAACACGGATTTCTTCAGAGCATTTCTTCAAATATTTACATAAGTTTAGCACAGCTTATCTATGTGAGAATTCGTTACAAAATAAAATTTAAATCAAAGTCCAGTTAGTATATGCATGATAGTATATATAAGTTAGCCACTAGTGCATATAAGAGCATTCCAATAACTCCAAAGTTGCTGTAGTATTTTTTTCCAAATTGTTTTAGGATATTTTACATATAATTAATTTCTAATAATGATGCTAGTCTATGTATGCATGCCAATAAAAGAAAGTAATTTAAGTACCATTTTAGTATCAAAATATTGCAGTTAAATATTAATATTGCAGTTAAAAATTAACATTGAAGGACTGATTTATTATCTTGGGCATCCTGAGGATACAAGCTTTTCCGACCCCACATCCCCCCTAAAACGTCTTATATACTTGTTAATTATTTTATTATGTCTGTTTTAGAGATTTAAAGAACCTTTGAGAAAGGTAACCCAGGACACGGATGTCTATTAACCTGCTGTAAGTCACTTCTTGTTAACATTACCTTTGTTACATGGTGGTACGCCAAAGTGTTAATTTCGATTTAGTAGTACGCCTATCTAAAAGTTTGGAAACCCCTTCTTAAGATTTTTCTATTATTTTAGCAAACAGATCTCTATAGTTTTCTTATCAAGAATTCTTTTAATATGGATTTATTAAAGGGTAATTTAAAGAAATTTCTCAGTTATGTTTACTTATTTGTGTTCAGTATGTTTTCCACCTACTAGTACTCGAGATCATAAATATTCGAGGCGCATTTCATCCCTAGAAACCACATCATAAATAGTACAAAAACTTAATTGCGCAAATAACTCTATCCTGTAAAATGTCAAGTACACAGTTTGTTTCATTCAGCATCATAAAAAAACTGCATATGTACTTGATTTTTTTACATTGACATAAAAATATTTCTATGTCGAAATTTTTTTCTGTTAAGCTCAATTTAAATTTTCACAATAATAAAAGATCATCTACGCAGCTTTTTCCTTATGTTTGAATTAAAATGGAATAATTTGCATTGCATTAATACAATTCTTTGAACTTATCTCCCCTTCTCTTATTTGTTAGATTTGATTCCCCAAGTCCCTACCCTCATTATTATTCTATGCAAGGTCCTAACGTTGTTCCACTGTGTCAGTCTAATACTTTCGGCATCGATAAGAACTTACATACATAAAGTAAATGTATTTGCTTCAGTCTAAAAGCAACTATAAGATCTGGAACAAAATAATTTTGTTGGTAAAGAACTGTGAAAAAAAAAAACTGTTCCTCAAATTCTCTTTATAAATTTCCAAAAATTAATTTTAACAACCTAATCTATGTACTTTTCTTATTAAAGGGTTTATACCTGCTTGCAAGGTCGAAAAAACATACGTTTTTGGGAATTGTTTTCAAGTAACTCTGTCAAATGTTATCAGAAATTTTAAAAATCACAATGTCGTTAATCCGAACACTTAAAACTAGAGTTCTACAAAATCGTTCGGTTTTGAGAAAAGTTGATTTTGAGCCTTTAGATCGTTTGTACGTCGGGCATTTTTGGTTTGTTCAGAAGAATTCTTAGCAGAAGAACTTAATTATATTATTAATGTAGGTATGAAACATGGATATAAACCGCACATTATTCGTAAATTAATCGATAAATACAGGGTTACAGTAGTTTCTTCTCCTAAAGTTACTCAGGTTTACAGAAAAATTTCATATATCCCCATTCTTTTTGAAAGATTAAAGAGAGTTTTCAAGAAATATAATATACAACTGGTGGCATCCAATTCTATAACGTTGTTTAATTTATTGAATAGAAGCATTGACCCATTATCAGCCACTTGTTTATCTGGGGTATATGAAATTCCATTTGAATGGACCGATGGTACAAATTCTGCATATATTGGTATGACAAAACGTCGCATCGTAGAGAGACTTAAAGAACATAAGAGAGATTTGAAATACAATAAATTTTCCACTGCCTTATCAAGAACTTTTGCTAACGGACAGGTTAGGTTTATTGATTTTAACAACGTCAAAGTTATTTCCAGACAAAACAATCCCTTTAAAGCCTTCATCCGTGAATCTATAGAAATTTCACTAAGGAAACATGAAATTTGCAACGATATCCCATCATTTTCGGTTCCTGCCATATGGAAATGCATTTTAAAATGAACGTTAATTCCGTCGAACATAAGTTCCAGTTACATTTCTGATTCATAGAGGGCGCCACCAGGCGTATTTTGAATATGTTGTTTTAATTTTCCGTTATTTGAGCGTCTTGGCAGATTGAATATTGTGACTCAATCATGTAACACATTTTAATTTTTGCTGTTCATATTTATGAAGGTTTTTCTCCTGATGATGGTTATAAAGATTAACCGAAACGTCGAGGTTTATTTTATACATATGTAGTTTAAAAGTAACTAATATTTATTAAATAATTTTACGTTGGAAGCAAATGTTTGATGAGTATTTATAAACTAACTTTACACTTTAAAATATTAAACGTACCAATTTGTTTCATTTAGTATAATATTTAATATATTTTATTCTGCATCGAATGATTATTTTACTTTGACATAAACAAAGTTTTTATTTGACGACCTTCATTTCTGTTCAGCAGTGTTCATAATAATGAAAGATCATCCATTCAGCTTCCTTTTACGCTCGAATTATTTAAAGGCCAGACGCACAAACAATTTACTTTACATTAATACAATTCTCAGAACTTATATCCACCTTCGCTCTTTCTTGTTTGTCTCATTTAATTTCAAATTCCTACCCTCGTCATTATTCTATGCAAGGTTATGGCGTTGTTCCTCTGTCTCAATACAACATGTTACAGATCGATAAGAACTTAAAGATACTGGATGATATGTATTTGCTTAAGTCTAAAAGTAACTATAAGATTTGGAACAAAATAATTTTGTTGGTAAAAATTTGTAAACAAAACACTGTTCCACAAAATTTCTTTAGAAATTTCCAAAAATTAATTTTAACAACTTGATCTATGTAGTTTTCTTATTAAGAAATTTTCAAAAATAGAATTGTCCAATGTATATTGAAAAAATTCTAAGTTTAGATTTTGAGTAGTTTTCAACAACCTTTATGGATTTGAGGCAAGTTTCTCCCGATTTATTTTAACACTATACAATCAGTTTATTGTATAATTAACTTTATACTTTAAAATATCAAACGCACAGTTTTTATTATTTAGTATAATATTTATTATCTTTTATTTTGTATCGAATGGATATTTTACTTTGACATTAAAAAAATTATATGTCGACCTTCACTTCTGTTCAGCAGTGTTTGTAATAATGAAAGATCACCCATTCAACTTCTTTTTACGCTCGAATTATTTAAAGAACAGACTGACAAATAATTTACATTGCATTAATACAATTCTTTGAACTTATATCCACCTTCCCCCTTTCTTATTTGTCTCATTTTATTCCAAATTCCTACCCTCATCATTATTCTATCTGAGGTACTGGCGTTGTTCTTCTGTCTCAATACAACATGTTACAGATCGATAAGAACTTACATACTTAAAGATATACCGTATTTGCTTTGGTCTAAAAGTAACTATAAGATTTGGAAAAAAATAATTTTGTTGGTGAAAATTGGTAAAAAAACACTGTTCCACAAAATCTCTTTAGAAATTTCCAAAAATTAATTTTAACAACTTGATCTATGTAGTTTTCTTATTAAGAAATTTTCAAAAATAGAATTGTCCAATGTATATTAAAAAAATTCTCAGTTTAGATTTCGAGTTGTGCTTAACAACCTTTTTGGATTTGAGGCAAGTTTTTCCAGGTTTATTTTAACACTATTTAATTAAACATAACACAAACTATACAAGAAGTTTATTGTATAATTAACTTTATACTTTAAAATATCAAACGCACTGTTTTTATCATTTATTATAATATTTATTATCTTTTATTTTGTATCGAATGGATATTTTACTTTGACATAAAAAAGTTTTTATATGTCGACCTTCACTTCTGTTCAGCAGTGTTTGTAATAATGAAAGATCACCCCTTCAACTTCTTTTTACGCTCGAATTATATTCACAAATAATTTACATTGCATTAATACAATTCTTTGAACTTATATCCACCTTCCCCCTTTCTTATTTGTCTCATTTGATTCCAAATTCCTACCCTCATCATTATTCTACGCAAGGCCCTGGCGTTGTTCCACTGTCTCAATACAACACTTTGGGGATCGATAAGAACTTACATACTTAAAGATAAATGTATCTGCTTCAGTCTAAAAGCAAGTTGCGCATTTCTCTATCTGACTGATGACCAGGTATCGATTTTTCCATTCCATCAAAGGAACACGGGAACTAAGAATAAACTTTTATTGGTATATTTCCCCCTCGCAACAGTATACCTCAGTGGAATTTATAAATTGACATCAATTACAAACGCTATTAAAGTTATATTTGCGAAATATTTCACTTAAAACACACGCCTTGTGTCAGTGGTAATGAGTAGCATTAATTTCCCCACGTGAAGCATAAAGGAGTTTTAATCGCTAAATAAATTGAAATTGCGTTTATTTAAGAGAATAAATATTATAATGACTTCAGGACATTTATGCTGTGCTTCGGGATCTGCTAATTAGTAGAATCTTTCATATTCCAACCCATAGTTCACTAAATTTTATTGTAATAGTCATTCAGATAAAAATAATTTACATTTGGATTGTGAATAATTTGAACAAAGAATTGTATGAAATAATTATCTGATCGAAAGCATTCCAGTTTATACGATGTGAAAGAAATGTGCCATGCATACATGAAAGAAATGAATTTTTTTTAACTAATGCTTTAGAAAGTCCAAATTGAGAACCATGATGTAGTTCTCAACTTTTATGTATTCGTTACCATATTTTCCATGTCCATTCCAACAATATTAAAACAACCATATCATACACTGTATAATAATTTTATCATAGAACTATATAGCTTGCAATTTGTCAAATGCACAGTTTAGCTCATTCAGTATCACACACATACACACACATTTGAATTTAAGACAAGTTTTTCCAGATTTATTTTAACCCTATTAAAATAAACATATTACAGAGTGTGCAAGAAGTTTGTAGAATAACTAACTTTATACTTTAAAATATAAACGCACCGTTTCATTTAGTATAATATTTAATATATTTTATTTTGTATCAAATGATTATTTTAATTTTACACACACATACATGTGTACATATATAGCGTGTATATATACATATATATATATTGGTTAAATATATATATATATATATATATATATATCAGTTTTTTTTTAGTTGTATGTTAATATATTTCAACCATGTAGAGTTTTTTTTATATGTATAAGAAGCTCAATGTTGTAATTTGTAGGCCTTATACCGATGAAATAATATATCTTCACTGTGAATTATGGATATGAGGCTCCTTTGACGATTCCATACCACATTTATATTTTTAATTTTTGTATTTTCACCCTTTCGTTTAAAAATTTTTAATCATTTATATTTATATTTATTTTCACACGTGTTATTTCCTATTAGCTGTACACACATATATATATACATATATATGTGTGTGTGTCTGTGTGTTTGACTGTTTGAATTGAGTAATTTTATATTTTCCAATGAATTTCGCTATCCGATGATCAAATATCGGTTTTTATTTTGCATTAAAAAAAAACTCAAGCATTTAAGACGAAAAAATTTTGATATATTTTCCCTGCAACAACCTCAGTGAAAGTTATAAATTTACGTAAATTACAAACGCGATTAAACTTATATTTGCGAAAAAACACCTGCATTTAAGCCAAAAACATTTTGATATACTTTCCCTGCAACAACCTCAGTGAAATTTATAAATTTGCGTAAATTACAAACGCGATTAAACTTATATTTGCGAAATATTTCACTTAAAACGCTTGCCTTGTGTCTGTGGTAATGAGTTGCATATTTTCCCGCTTGAAACATAAAGAAATTTTAATCTCTAATAATTTGAAATTGCGTTTATTTAAGAGAATAAATATTATAATGACTTCAGGACATATATGTTATGTTTCAATATATGGCTGCAATTAATAAAATGATTCAAATTCTGATCCTTAGTTTAGTAACCTTTTAGGACATAGTCTTTCAGATGAAGGAATTTACATTTGGACTATTAATAATTTGAACAAAGGATAGCATGAAATTGTGATATCACTCAAAGCATATCAATTTAATATCACTGTGACATAAATGTGACCTAAAAGTATGTGTCAAATATCAAACTTATTAAAATAATCATTTATATCACAAAAAAATTAATTTAGAAACAATAAATAGTTTTTAAAATTTTTTTATTCATGAGAGCGTTTTTCAGGATCTATTTTGAAAATTGGAAATAACTGTTTTGATATATATATATATATGTATATATAATTATAATATCTATGAATTTCAAAAACAATATATATATATATATATATATGTATGTAATAAAACTTTTGTAAATAATAACCATTAAACCACATAAGTAATTGACAATAGATAAACCGATAATTACAATATAATTACACAAATATATCCAAAAATTCAAAATTAGCAAATTAAAATAAGTGGGAAAAATACTTAAAGATATGTAGAGAAAAAATCCAATGTGCAGAAAGTGAAAATTATTACACGAGCAATTGGAAACTTATATAGTGGAACATATATATATATATATATATATATATATATATAGAGAGAGAGAGAGAGAGAGAGAGAGAGAAATTAAAATGGAACCTGTATAAAACGGAATACTTCCCTAAATAGAAAAAATTACGTTTCTGGCGAAACGAAAACAATACAGTAACAATATACCAAGTATGTTAAAAATCTGCTTAATATGTATTTTTTTTCCTGTCGCTTCCAATTCAGTCTTAATAGATTTAAAAGCATTTGAAATAAAAAATTATATATTTTCCAAAGATTATTTACTTTTCTATCATTTTTTTTTCTCCATTTCAACAAGGAATACGAGAACTTAGACAAAAATGTTATTGATATATTTTCCCTGCAGCAATATACATCAATGGAATTTCTCAATTGACACCAATTACACATGCTATTAAAACTTATATTATTTGCGAAATATTTTACTTAAAACACACGCCTTGCGCCAGTGGTAATGAGTTGCATTATTTTCTCCCACGTGAAGCGTAAAGGAGCTTTAATTGCTAATAAATTGAAATTGGGTTTATTTTAGAGAATAAATATTATAATTACTGCCAAACATTTATGTTATGCTTCAGAATAATGGTAATTAGTAAAATGCTTCAAAACCTGATCCTTTAGTTCGGTAAATTTTATTGTAAGTACATAGTATTTAAATGGAGACATTTGTATTTTGACCGTAAATAATTTGAACAACGGATGATATGAAATTGTGATCTTATCGAAAGCACAACATTTTATAAGCCTTGTAAGATATGTGTCATGCAGAGAGGAATAGGATAAAACTTCTAAAATTATAGCTTTATATCGCGATAATTCTAAATTCAGAGACATTTTGTTTTAAAATGTGAAAGGTCATTATAAGTATAGATAAATTATTTAAATAAATAAAAATGCGTTATTGGTAGATGTTATTTATACATCAGAGTAGTAAGGATTAATAAATACTTTTGAATTTTGGAATTGCATTCATACTGAATACTTCATATTTACATACATTATTTCCATACTTATATACGCCTTTTCCTTATATTCTATCCTTATATACGAGGGTAAGTCATTAAGTAAGTCACCAAAGATAATTAAATAATAACTTACAATGATATTCACTTCAAAACTAGTTTTATTTCTCAACACATTCTCCACCATAATTTATGCACTTATATCACCGTTTTATCAGTGCCCCAACACCAGCTGCATAACATTCTTTGGGTTGCTGTCTCAGCCACATTAGGACTTCAAGTTAAACACAGGAGACAATTCAAAAATTTGGTTGGCAACTTCTTCAACATCCACCATACAGCTTCGACTTAGCACTTCGATTTTCATCTGTTTAGTCCTCTAAAAATCATCTTGGAAGCAAGATGATGTTCACAGATGATGAAAAGGCTCCACTTGAAGTCCTAATGTGGCTGAGACAGCAACAACAACAAAAAAAGAATGTTATGCAGCTGGTGTTGGGGCACTGATAAAACGTAATATAAGTGCATAAATATTGATGGAGAATATGATGAGAAATAAAAATAGCTTTGAAGTGAATATCATTGTAAGTTATTTAATTATCTTTTGTGACTTACTTAATGACTTTCCCTCGTACATACACCGTACATACTTCTATCTATTTACAGGGTGGTTATAATATATCTCTATTTGAAGCTCTTTGTAGCTCGAAGGAATAGCCCCAATGAAACCAAAATCGGTACACTTACTATTCGAGAAGGGGGAAGAAGAATGGAACAATAAAAAATAATAATTACAATAATCACCGACAGATGGCGCTTCCGAGTGTGAGATGTAATGTGTAATACAATAATAAACAATTAAGGCGTTAAACCAGATGACATACCTAATTTATTGGAAAATGTCACAGTGAATGGGGTTACGCTTTCGCATGTCTGTGGCGATCATGTTCAAATTCCACATGGCCATTGTGCTGGAGCACACAATCCAGGCGGAGCATGACATGCTCAAGTGCGGAATATAACGCATTAGGAGTGATGTTTCGCACATGTTGTGATATGCAGTAAAGTCATTGAGGTTTACGACACCTCCATAGTACACAATATTACTCATTACATTTCAAACTCATAAGTGCCATCTGTCGGTGATTACTGCAATTAATTTTTTGTATTGTTCCATTCTTCTTCCCCCTTCTCAAATAGTAAGTAAACCGATTTTGGTTTCATTCCGGTGATTCCTTCAAGCTACAGACAGCTCCAAATAGAGATACTTATATATATAACCACCCGGTATATGCGTATGCAAACATACTTACAACTTTCAATATATATAATATATATGACACCCTTTTTTCTGAAAATGCATATAATAGTCAATAGTGAGGATTCTTTCATAATTCTGATTCAACAAAAACGATTAAATTTATTAGCTTTATTGAAAGGCTTCATTTAATTTTCATTTACACCAGCTTGGTTTGGTTCATGTGAAATTCAAAATAGTACTAATGCTATAATTTTTCCCCCGTTAGTTAAAAAAAGACCCATGAAAAAAGTAAATACTCCTGCAATTATTGGTTATGCGGTTTATATGAGACAGGATGACCGATAAAAACCAAAATTCATTCGGAGTTAAATTTAAAGTAAAACCTAAAACTATTTTTTGGGGGAAAAAAACTCGTTGATGGGTTCTTGGTTTTCTCTTGGAGTATCCTTTCACCAAATTTTGAATATTCCGTAATTTTAATCCAAAACAAAATTATCTACAATAATAGTTTTTTTCATGATCTAGGTGCTTTTATCATAAAAGACACGACTTTTTGGGGGGCGATTGAAAGCAATAAAAAATTCTGTCAATTAAAAAACTACTGAAAATATTAATCAGGATTATTTCCTGGAATCGTATATATCTTGCACCTATAATATGTTTTTTAGAACAAAATGTTTTTATATACCCCGAATTTGCTTTTAGCTATCAGATTATAAACTTGTAAATGCGATCAAATTGTTTAATTTGTTTTAAATGAACATCACACATGTAGCTACAGAACAGTTACATGTAGTTACAGTTGTCACATGTAGCTACTGAAGACGTGTGAAAAGTATGGTTTCAAAAACAACAAAGTAGAATCATTTCTAGAGAACTCTGCTATCAATTCATATTAGTTGCACTATTGTTCGAAAACGACAATGAATAAAATGATTTTTGAAGCCACCATTTTGAAATTAATAGAACAATTTCGCATGATGCAACGTGATGATATAAGGGTGAATCATTTATTTTAAGTAACATTTCATGTCCATGATTTTGATTTTCTTTCTGTTTTTCTTCATTATATATATATATATATATATATATATATATAACCATAAATGAGACATTACCATTACACCAACTTAAACAATCAAATAATGATTAAGTATGTAATAATTAGTTGTCAATGAAAGATTCCCCAACACGCTGAATATGGATACAAAAACATATTAAAAGAATAATAAATTAAATTAAAAATTGAATAAATGGAATTAAATGAATGAAATAAAATGAAATTTGATATATATATATATACAGGGTATTAAAATACTCATACTGATGTGCTCTATCCAAATCTGTACATATTAGACGCTGCGTACCTTGTGTGACACCCTGTATATATATATATTAGAGTGGCCCTTATTTTTCAACTTTCTAAAAGTTTAGCTCCCACCCCCTAATATTGTTCCAATTAACAAAAAAAAAATGTATGCAAATTTTTAGCTCAATTAGACAACTGCAAGGCGACCCACACCGACCATGAAATTTTTAAATTATTGCCTGAAAAAAAGATTTTTTTCAGGTAAAATACTTTTAACATATATGATTTTATCTTAAGTAAAAAAAAAACTGTCCAGGCTTATTCATAGTATTTAAAAGGTTACGTTATCATAAATATAAAATAGAAACCAATTTGCAAAGTTGGGTGCAGAGCGCAGGGGTAGGGAATGCACTCAACATCGGTGGTGAAAGCAGCGGTGGTGACGATGGACAGTAAAAATTCTTCTGTCATTAATTAGGAAATATCAGAAACAGCAACAACCGCAGCATCAACAGCAGTTTCAGCCACTCAAGGTACATTGCAATTCTTTACTCCCCGTTTTTCTGAAGTTTTTGATAGATGCAAAATCACTGACCGAAATGCGATTTACATATTAATGGCTGCTGCAGAAGCTTTCGGGCGTGATACTGAAAACCTGGTAATAAATCACACTTCTTTTCAACGCCTTAGAAAACAATTTAGAGAGGCAAAACACACAGAAATAGAGAAAAAATTTATCCTAAATGACTATCAAGAACTGGTGTTGCACTGGGATGGAAAGCTGCTCGCAGCATTCACAGGAATTAAAAGGTAGACAGACTGGCAATAATAGCAACTTTTCAAGGCAAGGAGCAACTGTTGGGAGTCCCTGAAATCCGAACATCTTCAGGAGAAGAGCAAGCTATGGCTGTTTACCAAACAGTAGAGAAATGGGGAATAACTGACAAAATTCAAGCACTTTGCTGTGATATGACAGCAAGCAACACAGGTCGAATAAATGGTGCCTGCACAAATCTAGAAAAAATGTTCAATCGCGTCCTGTTGTACTTCCCTTGCCGTTACCACATGTATGAGTTAGTTTTGAGGAGCTGTTTCGACTCACTGATGGGTGCAACTTCTGGTCCAGATATGGCATTTTTTAAAAGATTTAGAGAAATTTGGACGAAACTGAATAAAAATGCTTACATGACTGGTAGGAGTGAAGTGCCAGATGATGTCCGCTCTACCCTTTTTAGATTTCTTGAATACCACCATTCTACGTAGAAACAACAGCGAGGTGATTACCGAGAATTGTTGGAATTAACAACGATCTTTCTTGGTGGCATTCCGAAAAATGGAATATTGTTTCATATGCCAGGAGCTGTAAGTCATGCTAGATGGATTTCAAAAGCAATTTATGCATTTAAAATATACTTGTTTCAAGATCAATTTCAATTAACCCATAGGGAGAAGAGTTCTATAAGAAGACTATGTATTTTTCTTGCTCGAGTGTATGTTCGAGCCTGCTTTATGTCATCCGAAGCAATAAAAGCACCTTATCATGATTTCCTATTCCTGCGTCAACTGATAAACTATCAGGATATTGATACAGAAATCAGTCAAGCTGCATCGAAAAATTCTCCATCCATCTGTGGTACTTAGCTGCCGAAACTGTGGCTCTATCGATATTTGCGGACAATGTTCCGATAGAGATTAAGTCAAATATGGCTCAGGTTATGTTGGAAGCAGATAAAGGTTAAAGACCAGAAGAAGAAAATAAACCGAAAAGGTATATTATGAACCAAAATTGTTTTTCTTTCTTTTCAAACATAGACTTTTCGTCTTTTGTAACTTCTGATACAAAATATTTCTTCACGAGATTTTCTATCAGCACCGAATTCCTCAACAAAGATCCTTCAACAAGGAAGGACGATCCTAGTTACAAAAGTGGACTTGAAAAACTTGAGAAGACAGCTGTTGTGAATGATGTGGCGGAAAGAGGTGTCAAACTCATTTAGGATTACAATAACATTCTCACAAAAAATGAAACTGAGAAACAATTTGTTTTACAGATCGTTAGCGAAAACCGTAAGAAATACCCAACTGCCACTAAATCCTCTCTTCAGAAAAAAAAAATGTTCATTGTCTAGTTTTCGCACAACACTAAAAAGTATTCACATTGTTCAGTGTGGATACTGTTCATATTATGTTTTTGATGCTATAGCAATAATTGTTAGAAATAAAAATGTGTTTCTCGTATAGCGGTTGTGAGCTTTATTAAAAAATCCAAATATTTTCTGACTTTTTGACAATTTTTTGGAATTTTTCAAATTAAATTTTGGTAATTATGCTTTAGAACGTTTTTAAACAACAGCTGGGGTGGGTTGCTTGGATGTGTCTACCTGAACTTCTGTTAGCAGAAAAAAATTGCCAAGATAGGGAAGAATATACCGTTTTTGAACGGAATTACGCTTTGAGTATGCAATGTTATAACTTCAAGGCATTTGAGGGTCGCCTTAAAGCTTTCCGATTGAGCTAAAATTTTGCACAACCCTTTTTTTGTTGATTGGAACAGGATTAGTCGGTGGGAGCAGGAAAATTTTTACTTTCAGAAAATTGCCTATTGCTAAGGGCCACTCTAATATATATATATATATATATATATATATATATATATATATATAAACTAATAATTATTTAATTTAGGTGAATTTCCTATTCATTTCTTTTTTCTAAATTGGATTTATCTCTCACTTTTTTAGCTATAAAATAAGCTGTCCCAAAGATTATAGACGCAACTTGAGATATACTGTTACTTGAGATTTCTAAACATTATGAGTAACATAATCTTTATCTGCTTTCATCAAATTGACAGTTTTAACAGTTTCATAAATTTGTTCTAATTAAAATACTTATTTTTTAACTTCATGTAACATTTGAATTAGAAAATTGCCACCTCTGTTATTGCATTTACATTTACATTTATTACAATAAATAATAAGCTTGGTGCTAAAAAAGCACTATACTAATCTAAATTACAGAAAGCATTTGCTAAAAAAATAACATTTTGGTTTTTTGCATCACTTTTCTATACTGTTAAAAGGCTGCAGTTAACTTTACAGTTTCAACAGTTTTTATAGAAAACCGCTACATAACCGTAAATTATCTCTATTCTGACTAATGAGAACGCTTCAGAATATGGTCAACTAACCGTTACTAAAAAAACATTTTGCTGCATATTTTTAACAGTGTAGAATCTAAAGCAATATCGCAAGGTTTGAAGGTAAGTGTATTTTTTCTTTGTAACTTCCGCTACTCCAATTTTAGTTTTAAATATTATTTTAAAGATTAAAAAAATTGCTTTCAAATTTATTTAAAGTAGGTGAAGAAAGTTTATATAAACAAAAATATATTTAAGTACTTATATGTTTTTATATACTTTTGAATATAAACTATTTAATTTGTTGATTATAACCTCTTTTACACTACTTTTACATGTTTTATTACCAATACTATTTTAAAAGGCTGTATTTTAATTTTAAAATTGTATTTTGTCATACTAGTACAAATTTTTTAGAGATTACACATATATTTAAAGAATATTGCTGATATTCTGCAAAATCTGTGTCTTAAAAAAAAAAAAAAAAAAGACGAAAATATCTTGAATAGCATATCTAAAAGTAGTCCATAAGAGTTTTTAAAAAAAGTCTAGTCTTTTGTCGAAATATTTATTATCATTGCTGTTGATACTGTTGAAGTTTCGATGTATGCATGTAAGCCTTGTGTAATATATAATGAATACTGTTTAGTTTTCGTTTAAAAAACATCTTGTTCTTATTCTTGTATTTTTAAATATTTTTATACTTTTCTTTCTAGTCCATTTTATTAGTACGTAATAAATATCATAGAATTTTTTCACACTGGATACTAGGATAATACTGGAATATCATACTGGATAAAAAATTATAAAATGTACTCTCTTGTTAAACATCAAAAAATTAATTGGTATGAATGAATTATTTAAAGAAAGGTTGTACAAATAAATAGTTCCTGTTAGCTTTTACGATATTTCACTCCCATGCACGTTATATAGACAGTTATGGAGTTATAAGCAAAATGTGTGCATTTTTCTCTTTTTTCTAGGGGATCGTCTTGACTTTAGGAATGCATGCAAGAACGCTTACAAGATATTCATGAAAATAAAATGAATATATAAAATAAACATATAAAATTTTTATAAAACTAATGCAAATAATAGTTAAAGGAAATAGAACAAAAAAAAGTTACAACTAAAATTGAAAAAGAGAGGAGGTAATGATTATATATATATATATATATATATATATATATATATATAAACATTTATTATTTTATCTAAGAAGAAATATTGGAAAAACTTATACTTCTTTAGAGACATTTTTAATATGCGTCTTAGAAAATAAAAAAAAACCACAAAGCCTTTCCATGAAGACTTTATTTTTATAAGTCAATAAATAAATATAGCATATATTATAAGATACGAGTATAAGCGAAAATATTCAAGTAAGTTTGCTTTTCTTTCTTTTAGAAACCTATTTATTTAAGCTTACTAAGAGTGAGGAACATACTTTTAGCTTCTACTGAAATGGTCATTAGTGGACAAGCCAGCAAATAAGACAAGGGATTATGACCCCTCAGTTTCTCAAAGCTTCTCCATTAAAAAGAAAAGTGTAACTCAGTAATGACATTATTTTACTTTTCATCTTTAATCTCCTTAATTTCGAAAGTTTCGAGAAAGTAGCAATTTAAGAAATAGTGAAGATAATTTCATATTACGAAATGTTAGATAGAATGCCGTTTACTTTTAAAAAAAAAAGTATTTTTTGCACGAATTGGATATGTTTAAGTAAAGAAAATAATGGATAGTAACATAAATGTTATTAATGACACCAGACATTATCCGTTAATAGAGAAATGACTTAACTCTCGTGATTATTTTTTGAGTATATGTTATGCATTAACACTATATGCAGAAAAATCACCGGATATTTTCGATTTTAAACATTTTGTTGAATATTTAGAGAAATACTTGATGAATTACTCTTGGACTTTGGGGATGTAAAGAACTTGTTTGGTATGATATTTTCCAATGAAGATGTAAAAGTAATTATGGGAGCAACAACGAACTGAATAAAGAAAATAACATTTGCGGCCAACTTGTATCATAAAAAGCTTGTAATGATTTGTAGCTGTCACAAAGGATGCCCTGTACAACTTTCGTATGTATTTATGCAAGAATAGCACGTATATTCACGACGATATAAACCTATTTTTTAACAGTTAAAAAAAAATTCTGCATATTTTTCTCTCTTTATAATATGCAGGGCTTTCAACCAAATTTAACGCCACTTTCAGGAAATTTGACAAAGTGCAGTATAAACATTATATTTTAATTAGAAAATGAATATACAAGGTACCCACTAAAGTCTTGTACAATCCATTAACTTCAGAACGGTGATAGCAATAGTCATGAACATGGTATCTAGGTATAGTATAAGTAGCTGTGCGCTATGCAAAGAGACTTATTACAGAGTCACCTAGTCGCAAAAGGCGGATTTAGTATTCCTACCTCAAAAGAGATACAAGATACGAGCAAAAAAGTCAAATACAACTTGTAGAGCGTCCTTGATTTAGTATTAAATGATGTTTCCGTGTAAAAATAATTTTATTAGAAGACCTTAAATGTAATTATTTCAAATCCAATCAACAGATTAATTACGTCACTAATTACAGACAGAAGTGTGGCATTATAAAGCAGACGCACATTTACTATTTACACATTAAATCAAGGTACAGTTTATTTTAATAAGAAAATTAGGTTAAGTATGCTCAATGCGCCCACAATTGGAACATGATTTATTGTAGCCGATGGTGGTGGACACAATGACCATATTTAATTTGATTTTCTTATTAATATAATCTGTACTTTGCTTACATGTGTTAATTATATTAGTAAATGTACGTCTGCCTAATACTGCCACACTATTGCATACAATAAGTAGCATATTTAAGTTAGTGATTGGATATATAAAATTACATTTCAGCACTTCTAATAAAGTTATTTCATGCATGTAAGACATAATTTGAAATTAAATCTTTGTAATCGACTTTTTTCTCGTATCTCGTGCCATTTTCCAGATGAGAAGACTCTGTTATTTGTTGCAAGGTTGCGCTGTAAGTAGTCTCATCGCGTAGCGCATCGCAACGTTCATGTTACTATACCTAGACATCGTGTTCATGACAATAGCTGTCACCGTTATGGAGTTAATGCGGGTGAATAGGACTTTAATGGTCACCTTGTATTGAATATTTGAAAAAATAAGAGTATTTATTTGTTCTAATTTTTAATTACGCATGCACGAATAGTAACAGATTTTTCATGATTTAGTAGTCAGCTATACAGGGCACCTTGTATAAAAAAGTCTGTCAAATATCATGACAATTCAGAGCTATTCACCTTTTCGCATTTAAGAAAATGATTTCGTAAATGCGTCAGAAATTAGCGACTTTAGATTTGAGAACAGATTTAAATGATATTTGTTTCAATCAGCAAAATATAGTATTGCCACCCTGAATAAAATACACAAATTTCATGAATGCTGGATGAACAAATGAGAAAAATAAACAAAAGAAGGACATTGGAATATTTGGGTTAAATTTAGTATTAATTTTTTTCTGCAGGGTGTTTTAAATTTAAAAAAAGACTCATGATAAATAAAGTTTAGGAGGAGATGGGAAACATTTAGACCAAGCATTCAATACAATACAATACAATACAATTCAATACAATACAATACAATATAATGCTTAGGTCATAATTACCTCTAGCGTTTTATCGCTTGAGTTTTCTGATTGTAGCAAAAAATTATGTTTATTGCACAATATCCAGTAAATATTCGCTGACTTGCTTGTTAATGTATAATACTTTTACCAATCAGATTGTTAATGTGGATGACAACTACACGAAAAAAAAAATAATCAATAAACTGCAAAGTAAGTCACTTTATTTTGCAAAAAGCTGTGCTCAAGAGAAGGCAGGGAGATTTTAAATGGGGATACATTTCCTTAAGAGAAATTGCTTTGTAACTATTTCAAACTACCAAGAAAGACCTTTTGTAAAAAAAAAAAATGAATGCTACGAATTCTCAGTTATGTGTAAAATATTTCAAAGAATGACAAATCCTCAGATACTATCGAATCCTCAGGATACGGATATTCTTTTACAGAATCTAAAATAAAATATTTTTTCTGTTATTATTTGCATTTTCTCGTGTTTTGTATTTTTTTAATTTAAATTTTATTTTACTAATAATATTACATAAAGTAATTTTCAGCAATTATTTGGTGAAATTTCGAAAGTACGTCCTTTGTCACAGTGAAAAAAAGCTCTCTACCGCTTCACCACTTGAGATACGAACGACCATTCACTGTTCGATGTTTTGTGCTTGTTTAGGTTTGTTCTATCTGCCTTTAAATTTTGTACCATGAATTTTGAAATAACACTGTACAGAGAAAAAAATATTATATGTTCAGGTAACAGTAGAAATAACGTTTGTTCTTAGTAGAAATAACGTTTGTTCTTTCCTTCTTCTGCTTCTTCTTCTTTTTTTCAAATTACTTTTGCATGACTTGGAATACTCTGAATAAAAGAAATACGAGAATAGGAACATAACTTTTATTATTAGTGTTAGTCTTCATCTTTTTGCAGGAAAATGTTCTAATTCTATTTCCTGGATAAATATTATGCATTAACTGTAAGGCACAATTCCCATGAGTAATATTCAGTTTCCAAAATGCTCGCTAATAATGCTAATTTCCCAGCTTAAAGATTCATATCTTTGTAATAAATTCAACACCTCTCTAATCATTGCCGTAAATTCTTGAATAAACATAAGACTTTAGAATTAAACTATATACTACATATGCATAAAACTGCAACCTTCCATAGTATTTAAATATGAAGCTGAAAAACAGTATGAAATAAAGAATGAAAGAATGTATGTAGAACCTACTGTACATTAATCCAAAAAAAAAAAAAAAAAAAAAAAAAAAAAAGGAATTTTTAAGAAAATTTGCAGTTAGTCACTTTCATAAGCTTGCTTAGCTTGATTTACTGAAGTATACTTGATTTACTGAAGAATGCTTGATTTACTGAAGTATGCTTGATTATCTTTCTACGATATATTGTGCTTTAAATCCAAATAGTCATTTTCAGTTAAACACATCAGTGAATCCTTATCGAACATTGGCTTCCTAAAAATTCATATGTGCTTAACCCTTTACATGCTAAATTACGAATTAAAAAAATTCCACCTCAATAATTTTAATTCCCTTAATAGTTAAAGATAGATTAAAAATTTTAAATAATAGTAATATGAAATTTTTATATCATTTCTTCATTAAAACTTACATTACAAATCGGTACCTTTTACAAAATATTTACAACAATACTTAGATTAATTAACAATAAAAACAAATGCTAAAGCTTTCAATTCTTATAAAATAATAACAGTAAATGCAATTAAGGTAAATGTTCCAATAATGGGCACCCTTAAGGGATTTCTTTTTTAAATATATTGTAATTTATAGTTATATTTATTATATTCTAATTTTATTAATATTATATCAATCTATCAACAATAATTAACCAATCTCATACACACATATCCCACTGGGAATTAACATCTAATTATAATAACAGAAATAAATAAAAACGCCCAAAATTCCAGTATTGCACCCAACTTTATTTCAGTAATGGACACTCCCTATTCCATTACGGACATCCAGCAAAAAATAATAGATATTTTTTATTAATGTATTTAGAATCAGAACTTAATGAAAGCATATTAATAAAACAAAATAGTCATTTTCAAATAAATTTAACAATTAATCTATTAATAATTAATAAAATATTTATCAGAATAAGTCATTATTAAAAGTTTAATATTTTATTTATTTTAGATAGAAAATATAAAATACTGAATTTCAGAGAATTATAGTTATCAAATTAATGTAACATTGACAATGGGGGCTTAGGGAAACTAGTAAAAAAAATCAGAAAAAATATCTCGGAACGTTAATGCATGGGATGGTGTTACCCGTTGCAATTCTTAAAAGTTAAATTTCCTGAATTTTCTTGACATATTACTTGTATTTATTAGTAATACAAATATGAATGAAATGAAACCGAAAGTTGAATGTTTTAAATACTAAATAAAATGATATCGAAATGAAACTACAAATGTGTCTGCAAAAAGTGTCGTTTGAGGCACATGATGTGCAGATTTATCAGTTTCATTACTACCATAAATGTAATTAATATTTATAGTATTTTTTATGTACAGAGTTGTTTCGTCAAAGATAAATTATCAAATATTGAAGACAGAAAATAATAGATTTTTTAATACCGCGTGTGACTTAACAAACTGCCTTTATTTGAATGAGGGGACTTGAGCACTATGATATTACTATCACATTCTTTTTATTTTGCATATTTTTGCGTATAAGTTGTAAAAGCAATAATTTTTAATTTAGCTTCGTATAATTGACTATGGCTTCTAAACATGGTAAAACAAAATGTGTGATGGACACAAATAGTGTTGCCAGATTTTCCGATTTTCAAGGGTTCCGAGACCCGTCCCGCGAAATTACCGAGCGGTAGTCAAAAGCCTCGATTTTTCGTGAGGCACAATTAAAAAAAAAATTATTTTAGTACCATTTAGTACCACGGCCTATTTGTTAGCCTGCATTGAATAGAACTGAAGACGGTAAAACCTGTGAAAACAGAATATGTATGTTTAGAACGGAAATTTTTATGATTCCGCGAAAGAAATATGTACAAATCTACCTATTAAAGAATCTGTTTCAGGCGGAATATATTTACGTCTTGCTGTTCTGTTTTTATAGGTTTTACAGTACTCCCTTTAGTAAAACCTGTGGTATTGCCTTAAACAAAAAAAATTCACAGTCCCAACGGAAGGAATATCATAAAATTATAACTGCTCTATTGGAAAACCTCTCCAAAACGAAATTTTGTTTAGTTCTCTTGCGATTTTGCTGTCACATATTTTATTATATGGATTTTATTGTGCTTATTTAATACAGTAAAACCTCCTAAGAAAGAATTCCCAGTTATCGGTGAAAGATTCTGTTTAAAGAAAATTCGTCTTAACAGGTATAATTGTATTGCATTCCTTAAGTAGCGACAGTGAATTTTTATGTTGATGACAGTATTCCTTTATAGACAGGTTCCGTTTCCATAGAATTTACTGCATTTTTATTTCCCAATTTAGAAACCGCTGTCCCGTACTTTTTTGTCTTCTTGTTCCATTTTTGTGACAGTGGATCTGGCAACATTAGAAACAAGCTAGTTAGAAAATTTCGTAATTAATAATTTGCAAAATATTAACTGTAAGGTTTTATGACAGATTTCTAGTATTGTATCATAAATTTGCGTATATATTCCTCAGCGTTGAACTATCAACTTATATTGGTCGAGAAGCTATTATTTAATGACAACTACGATCACCAGACCTTTCACCCCTAGATTTCCTTGTATGGTGTTATTAAAGATTAGTTTTGCATTCCACCGGCAGCTTCAAAAATCCACTCCTGAAGTCATGTCACGAATCAGCACTGCTTTACAATTGTTAAGGAACAGAAACATTTTTCGTCATGATATAATGATAGGCATTATTTAAAGAAATGCGACTTAGTACATATTTAATAGAGGTCCTAATGTATCTTTATTATGCAAAATGATACAAATAGTATCAGATGGCAAAGAAAGATGCGCAAAAGAACAAAATATGCTTTAACATCATTTTCAGCAGTTATGGAAAATGCGTGTTCTACCCAAAAAAGAAACACATATGAGTCGATGAGTATGGAGTATGATCTCCTCTAACAGTAATTCGCATTTTGCATCATTTGTGCATGTTTTTCACTAAACTTTTAAAAGCTTGGTGAATTCTGTCCCAATCGTTTCACAGAGCTCTCTTCATTTCTAGTACGATTCGAGGAGAGTTCTGTTTTTGAGCAATGATGTTACCGAGTGCATCTCAGGCGTGCTCTATAGGATTTATGTCCGGAAAATAAGCAAGGCATATCAAGCGCTCAATATCCTTTCTTGCGACTGTGAAGTGCAGTACAGCTGTCGTATGTGGCTGGGCATTATTATCCATAAATAAAAATTCTGGAGTAACTGCAACACGAGCATGATGGATATAACATGGACAACTCCTTTGCAATACCACTGCGATGTCACTGTTCTTATTTTTAAATATGTGAAACAGAATTCTGACATTATACATGATACCTGCTCACAAAATCACTCCTCGGCCTTATTTATCAGTTTCCTGAACATTCTGATGACGGAAGTGAATTTCTCTGTCTTTTCACCCTAGCTGGTGCCCAGAATCACTTTTTATGGTGAAGCCGGATTCATTAGAGAATATGATTCTGGACCACTGTTTCTGATCCCAACGAATATGATCCTTACACTGCAGTAAACTTTTCTTACTATGATGTGCTGATAGTGGAATGCATGTAACAAGCTTCTTTGCATCTAAGCCAACACTATTTAATCACCAAGAAATAGTTATCGCAGATAATGAAGTACCAGAAGCGCGTTGGAAATGTCTGAGGTTATCTGATCTGGAGTATCTTTTATGTTCCTCTTGGCCACTAGGCAGACATATCGAAGCTCTTGATGTGTGATGATCCTACCACGGTCTCCAAGAATGCCTTCTCGTAGCAATCCAGAGGTCATTTTCAACCACAAGATTCTTCAACACATCCCTTAGTTTGGTAACTTGAATGACACTTTACCCTTCCTTGAGACATCCAACTGCTCAACCATGATCGTACGCAGACAAATACTGTCTTACATACATTTAACAGTCAATACTTGTCGTCCAGAAAGGAAATTTACGGTTCTATCTTCAGAAACTGACAGTGTGGCTTTCCCCTCAAATGTTCAATGCAATTTCCCCTCAATGCAACTTCAAAGAAGGAAACCACGTGGATGCACTGTCTTTAATACAGACAGGAGAGTTTGCCATGCAACGTCCCCTACCATTGTTTTTTCTATGATTGCGCGGATTAATAAAACGCAATTTTTCACAAATTCGTTGTTCCTTAGCAATTGTTAAGCAGTGTACTTTTAGAATAACGAAGGGCACCCACATCGAACATTTGCCAAATAGGAAAATTTTGTGAGTTTTTCTATGTATAATAATTTGTATTTTCATGTTTGACTGTATAACCGCATAATAAATCCTTTTATTTCAACTAATTTGCGCACACACTGCAAAAAATAACTGTTGATTTTACAGTATAAAACTGGCACCCCAGCTGCCAGTATTATACCGTAAAATTAACAGTATTAAATAGTAAAATAAGCAGTAATACGCTGCCGCGCAAGCAGTAATACGCTACCGCGCATGCGTGGTAGCGTATTACTGCTTGCGCGGCAACGTATTACTGCTTATTTTACTATTTAATACTGTTAATTTTACGGTATAATACTGGCAGCTGGGGTGCCAGTTTTATACTGTAAAATCAACCGTTATTTTTTGCAGTGCACCCTGCATTAGACACGGAATTTAATGTCTTCTTTTATTAATAGATGCATGAAATAAATATTATATAGAAGCTTCTTCAATTGGACTTTAAATTACCGAGACATAAAGGGTTAAAGTATATTACTAGTTTTGAGAATGGTAGATTAACGACTTTTTTTGTCAGAAGATGGTGGATGGAGGATCATCTCAAAATTAGATAGAGAATTTAATCCATGTAATCTTGCTTTCTTCCTTTGAAAAAATCTCATTTAATGCTCACTTAATGAAGAGCGTTAAAAATAACTGCTGTCAAAACTTGTCGTATCAGTTTTAGAGTTTAAAAAATTATCATTATTTTTTTTCGACTATTTTATCGACACAGCCGTCGTGTAAGGGGGAAAATGTCTCGTATTCTTTTACCAATACTTTTCGTAATCGGTTGACATGTAAGTTTTATTACAGTATTTACTTGTGTGCGATGCCCTGTTTTTTAAAGAGGAAAATGAAAAAAAATGCATAATATTTCGTGTATGATTCGCACCATGATATTTTAATGGAGCCCCCCCCCCCTTATTTTTGTAGTAATCTTGATGCACAGTTTTCTTATTGAACGTAAATGAACGTATTCTCTCACATATACAAGTATTACGCTTCTTTATTAAAATGTCATAAAATTGGGGTATTTTCAAAATGTGCTTTTGTTTTAAACTATTTATTAACAAGGAAATCAATACTTCATGTTTGCTCATAATACAAAAACTACGGCACATTAAACTGTTTATTTTTTTTTTACTCTAAACGTGTGGTAGTATTTTTCATATGTATTTACCAATTCCTAAAATAATGTGTACGAAAAGCATGAGTATGAGAATCTGTATTTGAATACCTGACATATTTATTGATCTTATGCATTGGGAGATATCAACATAAATTTCAAAATGTTCTTGAAGACTTTGAATTCAGAAATTACATGACGAAAAAAGACTGTTGAAATATTTACAAGATTTTAACTTATTTTTCTCACTACTTCTATAGTCGTACACCTCACTATTTCGTAATCGGTTTTATTGCATTATCTATGTGTTGCATCATGTGGTTTACTGAAATCATGTGTGGTTTCCTATGGCGGTCCGAAACATTCCGTGTGCACCGCGCACTCCACATTCTGGCAATACGGTACACGTTTGTTAGAAAATTTCTACATTCAAGTAGTTCTTTAATCATATGAGACCGATAAACCGCTATATACACCATTATGCACAATGGTGTATGGAGCTTTAAGCAAACATTTTTGTTGTTGTTGTTGCTTGCTTAATAATTCCAAGCTGAAACACAAATGAAGTGATAATTGTAAAATGTAAAGACATATACTAATCATTACTACACTGTAAAACATTTGTGTAAGTTTACCATAGTTTCTCTGTGTAACATTACACAAATTCTGGAGTAAGCCGTTCTTATTATTTAAAAACACACATCGCCGGAGGATTTTTTCACAGTGCTGTGGAAGATACGAATGACCGATGACGTCGAATTCTAAACGCATGCGCAATGATAAATATTGACACACGTGACAGGCGGGAAGAGAACGAAACGACAAACGAGGCAGAAAGAAAAGCAACCACGAGAAGGACGCTGGTACAAGTAGCCATTTCTGTGGAAACTATCTACTAGCAAAGGAAGAAACTTAAATATTAAGTAAGTTAAGTTGTCATTTTCTTAATATTTTTTATGCAATATATAGAACAAATGCTTATTTGAGTCATATTTAATGTCATACAAATGCTTATTTGAGAAAGTGGACGGTAATTCATTTTCTTGATTATTCTGGTAAGTTAAATTTTTTTTGTAAACTTGAAACTTTCACCCAAACAACTTTGTCAACTCATCAAATAAACCTACTTTTTTTTTCTGAAAGTGTCGCCGGGAATGGTGAGGTAGAGGGGGATGTTCCGAAGTTCCACTGTTTTTCAGGGAAAATCTTAATGAACATGCTAAGAGCTAGCTTCACTTAATAAATTTATATATTCTATATTTTCTTTCAAAATTTGGATGTTTTTGTTTTGGTGACTGAATTAAGCTGAATTTTAAATACTCACGGCCATTTACAAAATTTATTTTTAAAGTTTTAAGACCAATGTACATTATTATTATAAATAAAAATTTAATTGTAAATAACAGAAAAATATCAAAACACCCAAAATTTCAGTAATGGACACCCCACAAAAAAGAATATAATTGTTTTATGACTGTATTTAGTACCAGAATTTAATGAAAACATACTAATGAAACAAAATAGTTATATTACAATAAATTTAGCAATTATGATATCAATAATTAATAAAATATTTGTGAGAATTATTCACTGTTTCAATTGATTACTGTGATTATCACAATATCAGTATTTTAATTATTTTAGATAGATGTTTTAAAATACTAAATATCATGGAATTACAGTTGTCAAATTGAGAGAGAGTGTGTGTGTGTGTGTGTGTGGGGGGGGTGATAAAAAAAATCTGAACAAAAAAAGTTTTGGAATAGTTTTACATAGATTCGTATAATTCCCACTATTTTTAACAGTTAAACTCCCCGAAACTACTTGATATATTATTTGCAGTAATTAGTATTACAAATATAAAAGAAATTATACTGTGAATTGAATTTTTTAAATAATAAGTAAAATAAATTTTAAAACAAAATTGTATAACAGACGTTTGAGGTTTCATTACTACTATAAATTTAATTAAAATTATTATTACTTATTTATTTTATGTCGGAGGTGAATAAGCAAACATTTAAGAGAGAAAATAATAGATTTTAACATTTTCTGCTACTTGTTTTTTTTTTAAGAGAGAGGGATTATTGAGCCCCTCTTTTCTCTATGCCCTTAAACAACATTTCCTTCTACCTGATTTGCTTTATTGATTGCCAGATTATAAAATATGCAAGGCAGAGTTATAAAAATATAATTTTATTAAAATATGGAAAATTTTATTAACCACACAAAATTAATTATAAAAGCAGCTATTTATAAAAATTTTGGTATTATTACATACTGCTAAGTTCAGTTTAACAATTAAATTTGATTACTTGGGTTTTCAGTTAAGTGAAAAAGATTTTATGCATTATGAATAATTACTAAAATCACATGTCCGTTACTGGAAATTGACTAATTAAGCATTGCAGTAAAGGACACGTGTCTTAAAACCTTAAAAATAAATGAAATTTTGTAAATAGCCATTAGTATACAAAATTCAACATTTTCTATTACTACCAAAACAAAAACATGCAAATTTTGAAAGAAAATAAAGAATATGTAAATTTATTGAATGAAACCAGTTCTTAGCATGTTCAATAAGATTTTCACTGAAAAACAGTGAGAGCTCGAAATGATTAGAAGTGTCAACAATAGCTCAGATTATAAAACATACAAGGGAGAGATGAAAAAAAGTAATTAAAGATAAATTTTTATTGCTTATATTTTTATTAACTTAAAACATTGAAGGATGTCCATTACTGGCACATCTACCTTATATATTTATGTTTAAAGGACCCATTATCCAGAATTTAAAAAAAAAAATTGAAATTTGTTAGTTTTTATTAAAATTTTGCAATTTTTTGAAAATTTTACAAATTTCTAATATTTTTTTCAGTCTATTGTTTCAATTAGTAACCACTAAAATATGTTATTTTTGCGGGGGGGGGGGACATGGATCCCCCTCTCCCTTCCTCCTCCAAAAAAAAAAAAACTTTTTTCTGTTCAATTTTTGTTCAAAATTAATTTATATTACGATTCGTTAAAAAAAAATAGTCGGATATTTCGCCCCCTCACTCCGACAGAATTCCAGATTTTGGGAAGAAGGGATCCAAATTTATTTAAAAAACAAGATTTATTAAAAATATCGATCAAAATTTCTTATGTAAATTATATAGCTGTAAAGAAAAAAAAGGATAGAGCTTGTAGATTACCATTATTTTTATTTATTTACTAGGGGGCCTACCCCCTGCGAGCTACGCTCGCCAACCCCCGCTCAGACTTCGAGGCCTCTAAAAACATGACAGCGTGCTTTATTTTAAAAATATTGGTAAATCTGTAATTGGATTGCCATGCTTTTAACGTTTTAATTGGGCATTTTTTGATTATCATGGCCTCATACACAGCTGTTGCGACAACTGACGACTGTTTTCGGGATTGATAAGTAAAATCAATTACAAGTTGAAAACCAGCTTGTATAAAATGGTTAGGTTTAAATTGTGGCTACCTCTCGGACTTTTATAACAACGATCTGTATTCTATTCTTCCTTTGCGTTTAAGGATGAGAAAAAATCCATCTGCTTGTGAATAACATTAAGAACCACGGTATTGAAAAGTACTATGTTATAGACATTTTCAGTAACAGGTTTTAATTTTCTCTCTATTTTAGTGCACCATCATGCATATTTTCATGTTATTTTAAATATGTAAATTATTTATTTTAATTAATATGTATATACGAATTTTCTAATAATTATTTATCATACAAAATTAATTAAATATTTTGTGCTTGCATGCCTGCATTTATTCGGCATCAATTGATGAGATATTTAAACAAATTTGCAATCCGCGATAACATCATGTTATGTCACTTGAATATTGCCCATAAGAAAATCGGGTACTTTTCCAGTATAGGATTCTTTGCTTTTAGGTTTGGCGTAATTCGAGCTTCAAAAAGGGATAGATTCGTTAATATACGTACATTTGCTGCCAAAAGTTATGAAAACAAACCCAATGAACTTTTGCTGCTTTTCTATTATAGATGTTTTGACGCTTTTTTAAAAAACTTGGCGGATAAAATGAAGCAGGATATTTTATTCTCCTCCCGTTCAGTTGGGCAATTAATATATTTTATATATTCGTTCTAAATATCCGAATTAGTGATTTTATAAATTCGTTTAATTAAATTTTACAAAAAAATAAAAAAATGATATCAATAAATAATAATTACTATTAATTCCTCCCCCCCCCCTTTCTTTTGCGTTTACATAAATGACGTCATTTGGACGAATTTATTCAAAATATTTTCAGTTTATAAATTAAATTAAATTCTGACAGACGATTGAATCCTGACGATAGAAATGTGATTTTTTTTTTCAAATTTTCCTGAAAAACATAATTTAATCACAATCTTGTCTTCATTATCGATTGAAATAAAAGATAAATTCAATTTCAATTTGAAAATGACGAATAAAAAGAAATCAATAATCCCTATCGGGATCCTTTTCGATTTTTTTCCCTTTTTTGTCACAAAAAAACTAAGTAATTAGTTGCCATCATTACAGAAATGTCATTAAAATTAGAAAAAAATTAATATCTCGAAAACTAATTCCAATTTCAAAATTCTATTACCAGTTTTGACATCCGCGGATTTTTATGGGCAATTGGTATTAATTTCACCATCAAGCGTTTAATATTTTATTAAAAATAGCCCTGAAACATAATCAGTCGTTTAATCAGTCGTTTCATAAAATCGTTTCATAAATTCGTTTCACAAATTCGTTTCATTAGGATTTTATATATATAGGGTAGATTTATTGTTACAATTGAATAGTACAGAAATTTTTGTTCAAATAATTTTTAAAAATGTAAAACATAGGTTTTGCATTTATATTCTGCATGGGATTGTTTAATTTGTTCAATACCTCAACCAGACCCGAACCGCAACGAAAAAATATAGCGCCGACCCGAACTGTGGGTCGGGTTGGCACTATATTTTTTCGACCCGAACAGGATATGGGTACAGGATACAGGATATGTGTCAGGTTGGGTGCAGGTGAAAGCCGGTAACCCGACCCAATGCAGGACACTAATTGGTATTACCAACTCTAAAATATTTTTCAAATTAATGATAATTACAAATATTTTTGACAAAAATTTAATTAGTTTTTTTTTAATTATGCATTTTTGAATGAAACATTATAGTTTTTCAAACGATAGTAAAAACCATCAAATAATAATACCTGCCATGCTGGCCTGGCCACAGATTGTCATTATTTCTTATGGTCAGTGGTTGGGAAAAACTATTTTTTGTAGTAAACTACCACTGCACATACCTTTCAGGTTCAGAACTCTGAATCTTTCACACTTCTGCAGATGTCTGTTTTTTTATAAAAAGAAAATCTACCCCCCCCCCCCCCCCCCACCTTCAGCAGCACACAAAATTTAAAATTCTTTAATTTTTTATTGTAATAATCAGTCATCTAAAATCAGTGGTCGCCAACCTTTGGAATCTCACAGACCAGTAAATTTATAATTTTTAGTTCTGCAGATCACCCTGATGATATTTTGTGGAACATAAAATAGTACTACTTGTGTACTATAACGGTCAGAGAACTGCCATTTTTTTAAGAAATAAAATTTATCTGTTTAATATCTAACAAAATTCTTATTTAATCGCAACATAAATCTTTAAAGGTTATTTAATTGTAATAAAATTTGTTTACTTGTTACAATTTAATTGAAGCTTATCTAAGTATTGCATATTTAGTGTAGGGGAGACCGGTACACACTGGACCTATGGGCACAGTGGACCACCCCCTAATAATTTATTTATTTAAAAAAAAAATTTAAGCTTCTCTTCTATCCTAACTAGGGCATCCGACCCGGTCTTCCCGGGATAGAGAATATGTGTGAAAACCATTTATTTATTTTTTTTTTTTGAAAACTCTAATAGATTTTTTACATTTAACAATTTTTTTAGACTGTCCCCTAGCAACACAAAGAGCATTTTTGCATGAAATATGTCAATTATATATTAAAATAAAATTTTGAAATTTATTAAAAGCGGTAATTTTGTATTGGCCTTGTGCCAGAAGTTATTAGCCGAAGAAATCTCTAAAAATTTCGTTATCTACAGCAGTTTTATTTTATTCTGATAATCTCAGCGGTTTTAAGCGCTTATTTCAAATCACATGTCTGTTAAATTCGTGTTTTATTTATACTATTTTATTTATTGCTTAATGAAGTTTTAATTTTACTATTGAATATCAACGGGAAACAAACACTGAACTTTTTATATTGTTTAAAGTACTAACGGATTAATATTTCGTAATCGTCTGCAAGCGATAATTTTTTTTTCTTAATCATGCTTGAACTTTAATTTAAATGATTAAATGCTATAATGAGTAAATTGCGATACAGTTTTCAAACAAATTGCATTTGAAAGTAGATTTTTTTCCTATATAACTGTGTAAAAATTAAAATGTGCAATGTTTTGAAAAAAAAAAAAAAAAAATTGGTAGCAAAAATCGCAAAACCGAAATTTTATCGTCAAGTGTTGCCATTCGCAAAATGACGTCAGAGTTACGCACAGACACGTTTGTCCTTTATAATACAGATAGACAACAGCACTGCACTGATTATTTATAGCCTTCAGAAAATATATTTAGCTCAGATTGAACTATTTTATCCTGATGGGTTGTTTTGAGCTTCTAAAAGTAAAATTTTTCATTATCATATTTTTTAGTAATTAAAGATTGTAGATAAATAAGATAAAACAGCCTTTTTGCAAAGCTCGGATACTTCTTTTTATTTAACTTTAAAGTTAATATGTTTAAAAGAAAGCTGTAAACAATATTAATATGATTATTTATTGAACTTCAACATGAGGCAAAGTGGACCACCCACTCCTTGGGCATAGTGGTCCACAATCCACTCTGCTCCTGTAATGCAGAATGTTCAAAATATTTAATAATTGCTTATTTTCTATTAAGAAATATTGTTTTAAAGTAGTATTTAACTGTAAAATGAAGTAAACAAATAAAAATAACAATTTATTTAATGTAGTAAGAAATATTTTGTTTTGTATTTACTGTCTTTGATAAATATAACTGTAGTCTAATTGGTGATGATTATATTCCAGTAAAATTCATGAGATGCAAATTGAATGGAAATCAGTCTATTTTTCCCGAAGCTGTAGATGAATCTGCTGTTGATGTCAAGGATATTCTAATGTTGCTCCCTCACCCAAAAGTATTTCAGGAAAATTCCATTCTCAATCTTACTTATAAGTATTTTGGAATTTCATTTGCAAATTTTAATGTGTACTGATTTTTTTTGTACTTAAGTAATAACTTCAACTAAATTGCAATTGTTCCTGTATTAATCTGTTATTATTTTCAAAATATAAATATTCTTGTTTTTGTTTCAAAATGTTACTTGTAAATTTATATTATTATGTTATTTTGCGGGCAAAGGGGAAACAAAAAAGAATTAGATTAATGAAAAATAGATTTATATTGTATTTCAGATAATACCTAATAGCGGTCCACTGTGCCCCGGTGGATGGACGGTCCACTTTATGGGTGCATATAATTTTTTTTTTTTTTTTTTTTTTTTTTTTTTAATGTATTGAAGACTATGTTCTGACAAAATTATGCTGAATGTATAAAGGTTTAAAGAATATTCAAAAATATTTTCATGCAGATCAGTTTGCCCGTTACAGAGAAGAAAAAAATTAACTGAAAAAGTGGTCCACTGTGTACCAGTCTCCCCTAATATTTGCAGAGTTTCCCCAAGTTTTAAAAAAGGGCAGGGTGCTGCTGGTGAGAAAAGGGCACTATTTTATTCTTAAGGGCACTTTTTGGATTCTTAAGGGCACTTTTTTTAATTGTTAAAAGGTATTATTTTGGTTTTTAAAGCCACTTTTGATATTTAAAAGTCAGGGCACTATTTTCAAGACAACATTGAGTCAATTTTTAGTATGGAAGCAAATTTTTTAATGCAAAAAGGAGAAAGGTCATTTTTTTTTTTTTACTGATGGGCAAGGAAGGTGCTAATTATTTTACTGAGGGGGCAAGGAGGGTGCTAATTATTTTATGAGGGGCAAGAAAGGTGCTATTTTGTAAAGAAAAGGGCAAGCAGGGTGCAGCACCCTTCTGAAACTGTCTGGGGGGAAACTCTGATATTTGCTCACTTGCTTGTTTCAAATAATCCGATTTGTTATGGCTCGAATGATGTTGCTGAAAAACAGAAAGTGGTCAAGTTATTATTTTATTGGCTGTGACAAATAAAAACGTCTTGTTGTACAAATGTGTTTTTGAAAACTAAATTAAAATGTTCATTGCTTTTTTTCAGCAATGGGTGCTCATTTTTTATTTAGCATAATAAGAAACAAATAATATTTGTTAAACGTAATTATTATAGCCTGTTATTATTTAAAATTTCAAAACTAAACATATCTTAAGCTTCATAGATAATAATATATTTGTTTTTAAATGTAGTTAAAATAAAAAATCAAATATATATTCAAATGTAAACAATAAAATTGAAAGTAAAGATATTGAAACAAAAAAGGCAGCAAGAAACTATTTTTATCCATTTTTTACAGAAAGTTACTGCTATTTCTTTAAACATTAATTCAATGAAAATTTCAGTTTAATCCTTACTTCTCCCTGAACCATAAATTAAACGATAATTAAATCAACAGTTTAAATATATATATACAGTAGATTCCCTCAAATCTGCATAATTGGAAACCAAAGATTGTGCAGATTTTAGAATTTTGCAGATTTCTGGTCACTGTTTTGTTTACATTTTTTAAACAGTCATTTGAATGTAATAATGCACTGTAAATTATAATGAATGCTTACAATAAAGTAAAATATTAAAATAATTAAGTAAATTAAGAAAATTTAAAACTTGATTTAATAATGTACATAAAAATCATAAAATAAAAGTTTTATTTCATGCTTAGCCAAAATTAATATCTAAAAGTGCTCGATTAATGCATTAATTTATTTGGTAAAAAGATCACAATCACCACTGAGAACAGCACTGTCTTGAATTTTTTCAGAAATAAAGTTATACTTCCTTGATGAGAAAGCATGTTCAGCCATATTAATAAAAATTACATATTAAAATGTGCATGGAATGATATAATAATTTAAAAAATCCTGGATTTTCCCCCCTACATCTCAATTGTAAGTTTCATTGTTTTCATCTGTAATGATGTGCAAATTTTAGAAATTTGCGGATTTTAGGGAGTCTACTGTATTAAATTTTATTGAAGCAGTCTTTCATTTCTGAACAAGGAATGTCATATTTTCATTACTTCTAGATACAATTTCCAAACAGAAATCTAAAATATTGAAATAAACAACTAATAAATCAATGTTTCATAAAATAAAAACTAATCATTGGTCAATGTGTATTTTGATTTGTGTATTTAAATGTAACACATATGCAAAAGAGAAAAAATAACAAATAATTAACAATCTTCAAAATTGTATAATTTACACGACTTTTGATCCCAAACTTTGGAGATTAGAGGGAATTGATTTATATAAATAGACCCTTTCTAACTACTATTAAATACTTTAATTTTTAAAAATGAAAGTACATTGTGAAAATATTTGTATAATTTATTGTATAAAATTACCCTATATAAATAACATACAGATTTTTATATTGTTTTAATGTTAGTCCCATTCTAAGTCTTTTTTTCTATGGAACATGTCGTAGCGAAACACTAGTTTGGATGCTTTCTGTTCTTCAAGTTTGTTTTGCAATTTGGAGTGGATAAATCCAAAATTTGAAGATATCCGCACAATTGATGCTGAACTGCATGGACATGGAATGCAAACACTCCGTGAGCTGTATGAGTTAACTTGTTATATTGGTTTTTTAAGCCTTCCCACCTACCATTGCAGGTACAGCTTAATAGAATCCAAACAAAGAAAAAATGGTACTTTTCGGTTAGCCGGGTGCCAGTGATATATGTACATATATAAATAAATAAATATGTAAGTGTATGTATGTGTGTATATATATATATATATATATTATGTGTGTGTGTATATATGTGTGTATGTATATGTATCATTGGTGCCCGGCTAACCGAAAAGTAACGAAAAAAGGCTACCTGTTCTTTGCTTGCAAATGCACATTCTACAAACTAAGGATTAAAGCTAGACTTACAGCTACAAACGTGAAATAATATGCTAAAAAAAGAAGGGGTGCGGGGACTTTTTTATAATTTATAAAAATAAAATTTAACATAAACATTGTTCTGAATGATTGAATTGAATTTAACATTACAAAATGAAGATATTAGATATGTAAATATTGAAAATAACAAACCATCTTCTTTTAAGTCATTGATTTAAAGAATGTTTTAACTATATTGGTTTCATATTATAATTCATTTAATTACTCAGAACATTTGTGTTGCATATGTACAAAAACAAACATTTAGAATCATTAAAAATCTAGGTAACTTATGATCAGTCATTGAATAATGGCCACTTTAGCTTTACACAACCTTTTTTTTTTTTTTTTTTTTTTTTTTTTTTTTTTTTTTTTTACATAAATTAGATAAGGGATTACATTTTAACATAAATTAGATTGTTTTTTTTTTTTTTTTGTTTTTTTCTGTGGCTTTATAGCTCAGCATGTGTTTTTACTATTTTAAAAACTAATGATAAATTATCTAATCTTTTTCAGCTTGATATGGAAATTAAACTTACTTCAATTCAAGAAGGAAATTCAAGAGGGACTGCATATTTAGTTCGCATAATCCTGTAATTAGAGAAAAACTGATGCAGCCAGAAAGAGCTACATGAAGTGCAATAACAATGGTATTTTTAAATTTATTTGCATATGTCTGTGTTAATTATTTGTTTAGCATTGTTATATGTTACATACATGTTGCTACATTACATGACACTACCTTCATAATTCTAATTAGGCACTATAATCACATTTCAATATTAATACTCATTAAATATTAATTATTTTATATATTGGGGAAACAGTAAGCTGGCTTATCATAGCAATTTTTCAAAATGGAAAATTTCATGAAGATCAAAAGCATAATTTACTTATAGCCTTTACTTATACCCTTTCATACTGTGATAAAAAAATTTTAGATGCTCCCTCAATTAGTGTGGGCAAAATTGAGATTCATGTACAAAGCACAAAATGGGTGAGGCCTTTTTTTCCCAGCATGATAGAGGTGAATTTTTAAAAATGAAACTTGCAAAAAATGCTGGAAAAAGAAATAACATTAAATAATTCTAAGAAACTTTTCAAAAATTAGAATTCCTCAGACAGCATTTGATAAATATAGACCTAAACATCAGTGGAATTATGCAATTGCACAGTGGATTGGAAAATAAAACTTTGTGTTACCTCAAGATGTATTCCAAAATGAAGAAAACTGTGCGATTGGCAATTAATAACTTTTCACTTAAACTAAATTGCAACAAGTAAAAGATCTCATTAAGCAATTAAAACTAGTCTCAACAGCTTTAGATATCTTGCAGGCTGATTCAACAACAATAGCAGATGCTTGCCATTTATGGTGCAATTTGCTGAAAGATGATAATTTGAAACCCCCTTTTGTAAAAGTTAAAAAAAGGTTTGAAAAGGCAATTTTGCCCTGGTATCTTCTGGCCTATTTGTTACACCCAAAATATAAGGGTGAGCACCTTAGTTACGAACAAAAAAAAACAGGCCAGAGAATGGCTACAAAAAATAAATGCATCTTTCCTATCATATACCATGAACTTTGAACTAAAAGAGAAACCTTTCCAAAGTACATTGTTTTCAGAACAAGTAATTATGACAATTGATTCCAATAAGTGGTGGAGAAGTGTCGCAAAGTCATGTGAAATTTCTAAAGAATTTTGTGGGTTAATAGCACACCTGCAAGCATGCCCAGTATAGGTGCAGATTCACGGTCGCGAGTCGCCACGTGGTGACTAAATTTTTTGCTGTGGCCACTAACTTCCGGTGTTTAAGTCGCCATGTGATTTAAAAGTAATCAATTTCTGGTATTCCCAGTCTCCATCGTGAAATGTTGCTTTTTTTTTATTTTAAGATTAAGACCAAAACACTTAACAAACATTATTATTATCATCTTTTAATAACATTTCAGAATGATCCGTTTAACACAGCAAACTATTAAATATATTCGAATAGCAATGTTATTCGTAACAGTTTGAATCTGATAATTTTACAGACTTTTTTATTTAGATATATATATATGCATATATAAATAAATGTTTGAAGTGTGTTTTGATTTTTATAGTGCAAAATAATCTCCCAAATTCAGATTTTCTTTCATATGTACTTTTGTTTGGCAAAATCAAAATAAGAAATATTGTTTTTCTGATACTCATCGCTATCATGATTGCTTAGCTTATACATATTTTTTTTTAACCGTATCTTGCCCAATTTTATCTTCTGACTGTACATGATTTAAGATTTAATTAATATTCAAGTTTTGTTGTACATGTATTTATATTAAATAAATTACTTTACACTTTAAATTCCTGAGGATTTTTTTAAAACCCCATATAAACACTATTGTTTTTATGCGTTTGTTTTACAATTGTGGCCACTGGATTTTTTGGGTTTAGAAGCCAGTGACTCCTTCCAAATTTTGGGAACCTGCCTGGAAACCCAAATTTGGGATGCACCTATAATGCCCAGCCAGTAGTGCTGCATCAAGCGAATATTTTCCAACTTTTCTTTTGTCCACTCAAAAATTCGAAATAAGTTGACAATAAGTAATGTTTCCAAACTTGCTTTTTGTTATGGAATGCTGAAAAAAGAATTATTTTGTGATGGTGATGAAAGTGCCACTTAATGTTGAATGTGTAATTTTTTATGTTATTGTTATTAAAATATTTAATTTTTTAAAAGAAATTTAAGATTTCACTTATTTGAACACAATATAGTAATACATGTACTTACTACTATTGCTTATATTTTGCATCTCTGAATTATTGCATTATGCTGATTGATAGGTTGATACATCTTATTTTAAAACTAGAAGTGTTTATAATTTCTGTAGATTTTACAATAATTTTAATTTATTGCAGCATAAAAATCAGACTAACAATGGCTTTTTTTTCAATTATTTTTTTTTATGATGAAATTAATAATTTCTCAGTAATTAAGACTATATTAAGTTATCATCATAATGCATTGCACTACTATTCTGTGATTGTTAATTTAAGATAAGTAAAAGAAATAAAACGGGCATTTATATGTAAAAGATCAGTTTTTGCCATTTTTGCTAGGACGGTTTTTTCCACCTGCGGCACAAACTTACCAACTCCAAACTAAATAATAATTAAAAAAATTAAGTTTAAAGTAATCAAATTGTATTACAATAGCTTATAAATCAAATTTATAAAGATTAGACTAATGGTAAATAAAGTAACATACATAACCTAAAGAATTGTAGTATTGTAAAATTAAAATTGACTTTTCAACGATTCTCGATTATTACTTATTAAATTAGCTCACATGTTTATGTTCATGGAAATTGGATACTTTTCTTAAAGGTTCAAATCAAGCTGTAATATGTATTTTCTAACAGTAATACATCAAAAACAATATCAGTACATTATTATATATTATTATTTTTAATAGTGGTGTACCGAGTAGTGCTTTGGCCTAGTACCGAGTAAATACCGAGTAATTGTGTTTCAGAAAGAATCACTGATGCGAACATGAAGTGTGCTTAGTGGTAACACTTCTGTGTGTGTGTGTGTTTATATATATATATATTTATATATATATATATATATATATATATATATATATATATACCTATTTATAAACATGCATCTTGAGCATATAATTTAATCATATTTTATAAAATTAACTTCAATTTTTGAAATTTTATGTATTGTGGACCTTTTAAAGACAGTTTTTGTATATTCAAAAACTTTAAAACAGTAGCATTATTTAAAAAATATATATATAAAGAATTGATATATAAAAAGTTCAATTAACCAGTATGAAATTAAACCTGATTATTAACACAACATTACACATTTGTCATTTTGATACCTGAAATCTGTCTATCAAAAATGGTTTTTGCTTGCTGTAACAATACCTTGAATAATGCAAAATGTTTCATATTTTTTAAAAGTACCTTATTTTCTTTTGATTAAAAAAATTGGGTACTTTTGTGTAATAGCAGCACCTGAAGATGAATCGCCAAGCGACCAAGATTTATCGCCAAATTATAAAGCATGTATGACATGATATGATATATTATTACGTTAAATCATTACTTTCGTGATGTATATGGCCAAGTTATTAGTCATATATAACACATATATGATGTATACATATAATATGTGTATAAGTTGTATAGGATGTATATATATGACATAAGACGTAAATAATATGTATGTAATGATGTATATGTGTATATATGATGCATATATAAGCTTTTCGATGATCTTGGCGAAATCAGAGCTGAAACCTTGGCATAATTGTAACTGTGGGGGCCGCTATAACACGAAAACACCAAAAAGGGGGGGGGGGCTTTACAGTTTCTTTTCTTTTCTCTTTTGTGTGTGTGTATGTATGTGTGTGTGTGTGTGTGTGTGTGTGTGTGTGTAATGTACAGCTAAAATGCTATTTTATAAGTGCTCGCAGTGAACACATTTTTTCTGAAGCAGGTCAAATTTACAACAATAAAAGAAATGCCCTATCTCCTGAAAATGTAGAAAGATTGTAGCGTTTTTTGTACCATAATTTGTCATACAGCGAATTTATTTATTTATTTATTTATTTTTTTTTTGCATTTATTGTATTTTCTGTTTCCGTACACTGTTTCTTTATCCAAAATCCGTCTTTTCCTACAGTTTTAAAAATGACTTTTTTCTTTTTTAAAATATAAAACTAAACTGTAATTTACATTAATTTTGCAGGGAAGGGGGGGGGGGTTCTTATCTTTTTCTATGTTTTAAAAATAAATTTTTATGTACCGAGTAAATAGTTTTTATGAATTAGGGCATATATTATGCATTTATATTCAAATACCTTTTTATAGATCACTTATAAATTAATTTGTCTCCAAATATGTTTAAAAAATAAAATTCTTGCAACTACTCGGAATTGGCTGAGTACAGAGTATATACCGAATACTCAGTACGGCTCTAATTTTTAACTCAAACTGGTTGATAAAAATATTATATGAATTGACATTTTTCCAACTGAGTGAAAATACGTCCAGGCTGAGAGTCGAAATCAAGACCTTTGGATAAATTGTCTGTGTTGAGCTACCTGGGCCTGATAGCCAGCAGACACATTTCAGTTAGATAACCTGATTGGCGATTATGTTAGCATCCATTTTTAATTAAGTTCCAATACCTGTAGTTTATTCTGTTGAGCTGTCTACATGACAGAACAAATGTTATTGCCAACAGTTGTCTGTCCAGGTAGCTCAATAGGCATAGCATTTAAGAGAAGTCAATTTAAGTGAAAGGTTTCAAGTTTGACTCTCAACCTGAACACATTTTAGTCAGGAATTTAGTAATAGATTTTTTTTTAAAACAGGTGTTAGAATTTGTTTGAATTTGTAGATATGATCAAGTATTAAATATTTAAATATTAATTATTTTCTTATAAATTTCTCCCTAGGGTGAATATACTACTTCTCAACAGAAGAAACCCGTTCCAAGTTTTTTGAAATGGCAACTTTACCCTCTAACTTGACCAACTTGTATAAAATATAAATTTTAATTAGACTGTGCAACTATTTTATTAGATTTTATATTACATTTAAAATTTTATTGCATCTACAGTAAATTTAATAAAGTATATTTTATTTATATGTCTTATATTTTTATTTTCCCATCTATTGTGTTTTATTTCTTTTAAAGCATTTAAGCTCTAAGGCATCAGTAATGACAATAATTTTTATGTTATCTCTTTTGATATAATTTTTGAAGGATAAAAGAAAACATGGGGCAAAATGGTAAAATAAACATAAAATGCTGGGAGTATATATAAAAAGAAAAACTATTTGACATCCAGCACAAATTGAGTAAATGTGATCACTGATACCAGTTCACTGTTATGTTTTATATCCTCCCATCCCTTTTTCTTTAGGTTAAATCAACCCCAAATCATTTTTAATATGTTGATGAATTATTTTTATGCTTCTTAACTTTAAAAATTATGTAACAAATAAACAAATCAAAACTTTAAAAGTTATCATTTGACGATGGGATAAATAGTATTAAATACTGTAACCTCTCTTCTGTCTAATGGGAAATTAATTAGGACTAAGAAAAATTTCCATCGTATTATTTTACCTTCAGCAAAGTTTACTCTATGTCTATAAATTCACTGGGACTTGAAAATCTTTCTGCGGTAGACAGAGTTTACTGTAAATGTACGATTATAAAATGTATTTATTTACACGCCGTATAACGAATATTTCCAACTGAAAAAGAGAGTTAATAAAATGAGATATGAAAATTATTTAATTTAAGCAGATGGTTGATATAAAGTGATTTTTTACGATAGAAGAATAAAAATAAGATGTTGAGATATAAGCTCTTAAACTTATTTTTTAATTAAATCTTAAACTGGAAAACATTAATTTGTAAATTAAAGACTTTATAATACTTTTATCTAAAAGGAAAAAAAGTTTTATAAATGTAAAGTTGTGAAAATAAACGTATATCATAAGATTTTTTACTTTTGTTATTTATATGTCTAATTTCTTTTATTCAAGCTGTTCCTCTTATTGTTGTCCCATACCAAATTCTTAAGCAGCTTTAAAAGTATATTTCTAATTGCAAAAATGTTTCAAAATGTTCTTTATCATATTAAAAACTTTACTTTTGTAAACATTAAAAATTTTAATTTTTTGTGTGTTCCTTGCATTCTAGAGTTATATGTAGAAAATTTTCCTTCATTTCTTTACAAGTAGAAAAAAAGTCCTTTCCTTTACAGCAAAATCTTACTTACTTATTATACCTTGATTTCTATTCTTTTAATTTTCAGTATTTTTCTATACAAGAGTCTTTGTTTTTAGAACCTGAAAACACTGAATATTCATAAAATTCAAAGTATCCTAATTCTGTTAGTTTTGTCATTAAAAAAAAAAAAAGAATTAAAAGGGACACCCTGTATAAGTATTAATTTATTGACTTGGGTTATATTGGAAATGAGATGTACAATAAAAACATGTACCACTATCTTTAGAGGCACAGAATATATTTTTACGTAAGAAGCGCTATCATATAAATTGAAAGGCACACTGTGCCTCTTAATCTCAAAGGCAAATGTGTTTCTGAATATTCAGGGGTGCAAACATTCCAAATGTACCTTTTATATCAGAGACACAGTTTTAAGAGTATAATTTAGCTGTTAACAGCATTCCTACATTTGTGCAGCATAAAGCAAATTATGAGCATCATATTTGCTTTTATGCTTTTTGTTTCGAACATTGTCTGTACTTCGCCACTAACTACAAGTTAAGAAAATTAAGTAAGTGTTAAAATATATTTTTTAATCAAATTTTAAATCATCATGTAGTTTTTAAACCTTATGTGTTAATTGTTGTATTATGTACTGTGGAGTTTAGCAGTTATTTACGATTTCATATTACTTTTTTTCAGGGCCATTATCAAGTTAAATTTTTCTCCACTCCCTTTAAATAATTAAATATAAAATACAACATTTTATATTTATAAGTAACAGTAATAAAGCTGTGTTAATATTTGTTTGTCTTGAAAAATGTCTGATTAAGTGGCCCCAAATTTAATATTGTATGACCATTAAAACTTCCTAAGTTTAATTTAAGCATGATCACAGGTAAATTTAACAAAGTGGTGATCCATGGCAATCATCATGTATATTATTTCTGTTGTCAACATCCCTTTTTCTATGAATTTACGAAGCGCAGAACAACGAATGAAGTATCATTCAAAAGGTTTTTAAAGCGGCTTCTGACATATACACTTACATTTTCCTAAAACATCTTTCTTGATTAAAGATTGCTGTTAATTAAAAATTAAATTGGCATTGTTTTCATAAATGAAATCTTTCATAAATGAAATGATGGTTTTCTTCAAATTGTCTTGCCACAAAAATTTAATTCCGGAGTATATCACACTCACAATGATTATCATTTTTACACTATTTATTTTTTTATAAGGTGTGACATCTCTGCACATGTTTATTTTATATTTATGATAAAAAAGCAAAATTCCAATTTCAATGTTTAGGAGAAAAAATTACCATAGATTGTCCATGTTTTACCTTTTTTAAGCGAATGATGTCATCTTCTAATGCAGTTAAAATAAGATTGTTATTTTGTTTTTTTCTCGCACGTGCCTTTTTGTAAGTTTGATGGAATGAATGAGTTGATATTCTGGCTTGACTAATCTTATGGAATAGATATCACAGACGCTCCAGGGTTGCCTAAAATTTTTTGTGGTGCTATTTTGGCAAGAAAATCTCATTTTCGAATACCTGTTAGACAGCCTATAAAATTGTATTATAATTTTATTTTAAAAGACACACATTTAATTTTATTACACACAGTTTTATTTAAAACACACATTATTTTTAATACACGTGTATTTAATTTTATTTAGTAATTATTTTATCTTTAATTTATTTACATACACATTTCATTTTGTTATAAAATACCAAGTTGTCATATGATGCAAAAGTCACCACTCCAAGTAAAAAATCACCATTTTGGTGCCAAAAAGAAACCCCGGTGCATCTGTGACATCTGTACCACTATGGTTTTGTTTCATTAGAAGTTTAAATCTATAGATAAAAAATTTAGATTGCAGTGCAAAATTCTTGCATGAGTAAACTTTTTTTAAGTTGTGCTAAATACACAATAGCTGAATATAAATGTTTAGACAATAAAATTTCCTAAAGTACCTAATATATTTGACTGTATTTTTTTCATATTTTTTAAGAATAATTATTAAAATCTGTTTTTTAAATAAATATTTGAAGATTAAATGTAATAGTCAGCAAGAATAAAAAATAATTATTTGAAAATAATATTAGAGTAAACGTGGGGTACTATAGTCCTTAAAAGATATAATCTTTATCAACTCTGTTCCATTTTAAACGTGGGTTTATAAGCATTTTAAGTATCGACACAAGGCCTGAATATTATATTCATATATAAAATATCACAAAACTATGTATGTGATAAATAACAATTATGATTTCACTATTCGACATAGCAGTCAAACTAACCGCAATTGGTCTTTCTAATGTTAAAAGCAAATCTATTGCTTGTGGTGAGAATAATATTCTATCAATATTCTAAGAAATTTAAAAAATGAGACAAAAATTAGTACAAATCGGTATCTTAATTTTCTTTTAATATGACAAATGAAAGAAATCATAAAAGCTGGTGGCATAACACATTTAATTTGGTAGTTTATCTCATAAGAAAGTAAAAATTTTGTTTAAAATCAAGATCCCGAGAGGAAGGATTCTGAATATTGAGAAAATTCCAAAAGTTGCTGAGAAAATTATTCAGCTATTTATTATTGGAATCTCATCGAAATTGAGCTAATTGTCTTATTTCAAATATGAATAATTTTTGGAGTTACGATTTTAACTTTAAAATTTTACTGTAATGTTTTAATAAAAGCAATAAGTTATGAAGCTGTACACTAATAAACATTTAAAATAAATTCATAAATACTGTATCCAGCATTTGGGATGATTGTGCAATGTTAAAAATAATAGGCACTAAATGTGTCAAGAAAGGTATTTAAATTTATCCAAATTGGATGTTGAATTCATCCTAACACAGGTATTTAAAGGCGCCCAAATTGAGTATTCATGTGTTCTAAAATAGATATTTAAGATTGTGAAAAATAGGTGTTAGCATGGCCAAAATGGGTACTTAGTGGTATTCATATTGGGTGTATAACCAAATTGGATATTAAATACTCCCTAAAATAGATTCTCAGTATTCACTGAAACATTTGGTGTAACGTTACTCCACAAAACTGGAGGCAGCATTGCTGCCTCCAATCTTACGGTGGTATTTAACTGATATAACTGGTGTAACATTATACAACTCTCGTGTAAGTTTACACCATAATATTGTAAAACATATCACAATTTCTGTGTAAGGTTACACCACAATTGCGTGTAAGCTTTCACAGTAATTGTGTGTAACGTTACACCACAATTGCGTGTTAGCTTTCACAGTAATTGTGTGTAAGGTTACACCACAATTGCGTGTAAGCTTTCAGAGTAATTGTGTGTAAGGTTACACCGCAATTACTGTGAAAGCATACACGTAATTGTGGTGTAAACTTACACACAATTGTGGTGTAAACTTACACACAATTGTGGTGTAACCTTACACGCAATAGTGGTGTAACATTACACGCAATTGTAGTGTAACCTTACACGCAATTGTCGTGTAACCTTACACACAATTGTCGTGTAACCTTACACGCAATTACTGTGAAAGCTTACACGCAATTGTGGTGTAACCTTACATGCAATTGTGGTGTAACCTTACACAGAAATTGTGATATGTTCCACAATATTATGGTGTAAACTTACACAAGAGCTGTGTAATGTTACACCAGTTATATCAGTTAAATACCACCGTAAAACTGGAGGCAGCAATGCTGCCTTCAGTTTTATGGAGTAACGTTACACCAAATGTTTTACAGTGTACATTTATCTATACTATAAAGCAAAAACTCGTCCGTGAGTAACGCTGACGTCATTTTTTTAAAACATGTGTTTCATTGTTGAAATTAAAAAATTAAGACTATTTGTATGAACCAATAATATGATAAAAAATAAGAAGTAATATACCGAAACGTTGTTATGTTTATTTAATCCTGTTTTAATACGACATTTTCCCCCAATGTCTTGAAAAAGCCTATTGTCGTATTGATAGTACGAAAAGTGACTATATTCGTCAGATATATTCATTCATTGAATGAAATATTGAGTAAATTTCAAAAAACTGTTTTTTTTTTTGTTTTTTTTTTGTTTTTTTTTTTCATTTGGATAGCTACTTTTAATATTTTAATAAGAAGTAGATTTCCTCCAAAATGAACATTCGAGACCAAAAGGGTTAATTTTTTTTAAAAGCAAATATTTTTAAAAAATCGGATTTCGACTAAATTTCATTTTTACATACGTAAAGAATTCCTATTTGGTGTAAATTGTTTTTTATATGCAATCTAGAATAGCACTTTAATTATGCCAATTTAATGCTTTTTTGTTAATTAGTGAGCGAAATAATTAACTAGCTATATGTCTTTTTTTTATTGTTGATAATGTATTTTTTGCAATTCATTAAATCTGACAGAATTACTAAATCAATAATCATTTGATATAAATGAATAAATTAGAAATATTGTATTAAAGCTCTTGAAAATTAATAAAATATACAGAAATAAATAAAAACTAAAAAGAGAGAGTATTTACACTGAAATCTAAAATCCCAATATTTTAATTTTAATATGCTATGCTATGATATAATATGCTATGATATGAATTTTAATATGCTATATATAATATGATAAATTTAACACAAACATCATGTAACGAATAACATTTGATTTGATTAAAAATATGTAACAACGGAAAATAACAGCTTTTATTTAAAAAAAAAAAAAAAAAAAAAAAAAAAAAGATAGATGGCAAATCGGTACAAAATATTAAGAAGACATTTTTATGAATGTGTTCTTTGATTTTATTCTAACAGAAGAACGAAAGAAATTTATTTCTTCTACAACTGATGCGAAATTCAAAATGAAGGCTTCTATCATATTTAGATAAAAAGAAAAACTCGAGTTTGGAGAGGAAAAGATCCGTTTTCCTTGCTATTAAAAGGTAAGAAGTTGAAGAATAATATCAAAAATGCATTCAATTGAGCATAATTTATTTTTAAATTCAAATTCAAAAGAAATATAAAAAATGGATCAATGAAAGAAAAGACAAACGAATCATTGATTTTCGGGAATAAATTCTAAAAAAATTGAAGTATTAAGAAAACTAGCATGGTAATGTTACTTGTTAGATTAAATAATCCTGTTAGATTAAATACTGTGACCTGTTAGATTTATTACTATATCATTTGACTTAGAAATTAGTTTTCTGATTTGTTTTATTTTAGGAATGTATGAAGTTGGACATATCGCATTTTAGTTTGTTGTTTCGCGTTTTTAATTTGAGAAGGCTAAAGAATAGGAAGGCATTGTCATTTACATAGTAGTATTAACTTTTCAGTGCTTATTTCATTGAATTTGTAATATTAAAAAGTAAGCAAAATAGTGGAGTTAAGAAAAAATCCTGTTAAATTAAATAAAATAAATACTGTTGATACATGCTAATGTAACTAACCAAATGAAATCTTACATTTCGAGCCGCTAAAAAAATATTTAAGGTATTTCTCAAAAGACATTTTTCCCCGCTCAGAAACGCGAAACTTTCTGAAACACTTACAGGTTAATTTTTAAACATGGAAGCATGAATTTGGAAGGCATAAGTATTAAAGTGATTTAAAATTCGAATATCGTTTTTAATTTTTGATAATTGCATTACATCTTGAGTTATAACTGATTGCTGTCTCATGGAGACCTCTTTATGACTGTCGAGTTCGAAAATGTGGTTCAAAACGTCAAATTTGACACCAATTTGTGAAAAAGCCTTTGTTTCTATCAAAAAGTGGATAATACTATTCGATTTCATAGTTTTCTGACAGTTTAGGAATTTATAAATAAAAATTAATTTAGGAATGTGTCAGAAAGCAGTCATCTGATTTTACTAGTAACTATAAATGTCATTCATTGATACAGGTTCTATTTTCCTATGGTTAGTTGCCTCATAATTAATATACTGTAAGAAAAAACAGCAAAAATTACATCAAATTTGTTCTAAAATTATGCACCCAAATAGCTAACATATTTTACTTTTCATTAACAGCAAAATATGACTTAAATATTTTTGGAATTTTACAACACAAGTTGCTGCAATACCACTTTTGCCTAGAAAGAATTATAAAAATGTAAAAGTGTAACTTTTTGAAAATTTCTGGTAAGACTGTTTCATTAATACAATCTTATTTCTTATCTTTCTATCAAAACTTTTGCAATTAACATTGCCTTTTAATCTCTAAGAGGTGAAATGTTAAAGTGCGTTACAACATATTTGTGACACCCTGAATGTCATATCAGGGAATAGTTCTAAGTTTGCTTCTAAGGTTAAATTTTTGAGTGACCTTTTTCTATGTAACATGTATATTATATGCCTATGGTCCGCAAAATTTCAGTTCTAAATTTAAACAAGAAGTGCTGCAAAACATAAACCATTAAGCCAAGAATTCTTCTATTTCTTGTTTCTACTTTATATATTTCCTAGTGCTTTTGAATCTAAAAAGAAAATGCTAAAAACAACTATTTTTATTTTCTTTCTCTTTTCGTGAACAGAATTTTACCTCGATTGTTTTAATGAAATTTCCAACCCTAGTTCCATTTTATCTGATCGGTTAAAAAAGAATATATAAAACATTATCGTTATCTGAAATTATAAACAGTATAAAAATAACAGCTGTTAAATCAGTTACTTTTGTAGAGATTAAACGCGGATTTTTGTGGACACGGTTTTGATGCTAACGTCCGAATCTATATAACAAAAGGAATAGCTATTGTTGCTACCAACATTGCTACTTTCTTCTATATGAAAACCATGTATATCATCAATATTTGGAATAGGCGCATAGCAATATACTTTCAATTGTCACAAATATTTTATGACGCTATTAATATTTAAGCACTTCGTTAATTTCATAATATTCTCAAGTTTTAAAACAATTTTACATTTACGAGTCTTCCTAAGTATGTTTAGAATATTAAATATTAAAACATTTATCACAATTTAACTATTTACAAAAGAACATTGAGTAAAACGTTTACCAGTGTTAAACTGATTTTCAGGATAGAAAGTATAGAGAAAATTTTAAAAATAAACGTATAATTGTTAAACGAAATTCGCTGTTAAAATTCATTGGACGTTATATTTAAGAATAATACAAAAAAAAAAAAAGTATTAAAATCCCACAATCTTCTAGTCTTAATGTATTTCACCTGATATATATTTCCACCATCAGGACACAAGTGTAAATTTTACTTGACAGAGAATTATAAAAAATACTATCAAACTTAAACATAAGATAACAGAAGTTAATCCTAAGTTATGGATATTAATTAAAATAAAAATCAATCATATATGCAACAGAAAGAAAACCGTTCTAATTCATGTCGATAAAAATAATTCTGATATCGAACTAAATTAGTCAATGAAAAAATGATTTTCGTTACATAAAATAATCAAGTCACTGTACTCAGTTTTAGTATTTTAGAAATGGAAAAAAATATGTTGAGTTAGATTAAATAATTTATATAATTGTTCTATATTTCTATACTATATTTTGTTCCGTTCACTTCATACATTGCAAAAAAAAAAAAAAAAAATGCTGATTTTTAACGTATAATACTGACAATTTATGAAAAACAGTTACATAAGCGTAATTAAATTATATTCTGACCATATTATTGCCCATATTATTGCTATAATAGGGTTAAATTACGGTTATGTAACCGTTTTCTATAAAAACGGTCAAATGACTGGACAGTTTGCTGCAAATTTTTAACAATGCAGCTGCCAGTATTATACCGTAAAATCAACAATTTTTTTTTTTCAGTGTATGATTAAATTACTCACTCAGCGTTCATTTAAATAAATTAAAGACTTAGAAATATCATATTAAAACTTTTAAAAATAAATAAAATATACAGAAATATCTGAAAAATAGACCAGAAAGCTTAATTAAAATTACAATTACAGCTGTAAAAAGACAACTACATTCAAATAAATTATACGTTACATTTAAATGTAATGCAAAATTAGTTTTCCTTAGGCCTAACATGTTTCACCTGATATTAGTCCCCCCCCCCTCCCCCACCCTCATAAGAAGAAAAGTGCAAATTTTGCTAATCAAAGTAAACTGCAAAAAAATACTATTAAATTTAAACACGGAATCAAGAAAATAAACTTAAGTTTTAGATATTAATTAAAGTAAAAACTATAAATGCAAGAGAAAGAGAAAAATGTCATGAGATCATTCAATCATGTCGAGGAAAAAGAAAAAAAATCTTCTGACTTCGAACTTCAGCTGCCATTAGTCACTGAAAAATTACTTTCGTTACATAAAATATCAAATCACTGTACTCTCTTGGAGTATTTCAGCAAAGAAAAAAGAAAAGAAAGAGCATGTCGAGATATATTGCTCTTCGAAAATAACAGAAACTAGTGGCAACACTGATTTTTACTTACTTCCCGCCCTCACTCCCCTGATCAGCGTCCCTCTTTGGAAGGTATATTGAGTGCTGGAACCCCCTCCATAAAATTTTGTACCTGAAAGGAAGTGGATAGAAATGGAAAAATCAATAGCAGTTTTATAGGGGAACTATGCTAAGATATTTGGAATGAGGGCTATTTTCGGAGTTCGGTTTTATCCTAAGGGTAAAGAACTCTGTTGGATACCCCTTATCAGCTAAAGACTGTAACTTTGTATTGATCGCATATACCGCTATTTTCTATAAATGATAAGGCCTGATTTTTGCTACCATTGTAAGCAGAGATAAGAGAAAAGCACCTGATGTTATGAATGAGCGTGTCTTTTTCTTTATTTACTTCATATCCGTAATTCTGGAAATAGTTAGAAAACTCTTTTAAGTTTCATTGTTACAAGAAAGAAACTTTCCTCTTTTGGATATCATGATGATCTCCGAAATGAACATTTGATGCTCGGAGCCGTTTTTGGATTGATATTCAGTTTAATAGTCTTCCAGATTAGGTAATATCCTGCAGTATTTTGTGTATTATTTGGATATTTTACTGGTTGGATTACTGTTTGCATTATCCACCTCATTTTTTACACGTGAATGAATAAAATTTTGCGTCTTCGTATCCGATTGTAGTTTTCCAAATCGAGTTTGAGTAAATATCTGCCATTATTAACAACTGCAATGTAATCATTTTCAGACATAAATATTATCCAAAATTGAAACCTTTCTAAATCAGCAGAAGAGTTTGTTCTCGTGCTATTAGGTTATAACTACAGATTTTAACACTAGAACCGCGGGAAATTTTACTCAAATTTTACAAAAATATTTCACACCAAAAATTTTATTTAAAACTTTTTAACTTATTTATTTAAGTTATTTTTGGGTAGCATATATTTAACTTGTTTTATGAAAACATTACTGATGCGAATCAACCTTTACTCATTTGGTACGGGTCAAAGTGACCCGTCATCGCGGTTCTAGTGTTAAATTACATTTCAGTGATAAATTTTCCGCAATAGTTATTTAAATAAAGCAAGGGCAAACTACTATCGAAAGTTTGAACAAATGGAAAAAAGGATTCCTCGATACCATACATTTTTGCGTTGTCAAAAATGTACTCAAGACATGACAGATACCATGAAACTGAATAATGTTTTTCGTTTTCTAATAAAAGTAATGATTCTTTCAGAAAAGGGCTACAAAAACGTTTTGAACAAATTTTCTAAACGTGGCACTGACGTAGCAAGTGGCTATAAATCAAGATAAATCAAATATGGGGTAAAACTAAAAATGCTATTCGAGTCTTAGGTAACTGAATGTTATTGTCTAAATTTTAGTCGTAAAAGAATGAAAGTAAGATTTTGAATACTCAGAAAGGGTTCGAAATTAAAAATATGTAAGAAGAGATAAAAGAAAAACACCTGATATTATGAATGATTATATATATTTATTTTATTTACTTTGTGTCAGTAATTGTGTTAATAATTCGAAAACTCTTTGAAGTTTTATTACTACAAGAAAGAAACTTTCCTTTACTTATCACGATGATCTACAAAATGACCATTTGGTGCTCCGAGCCGTTTTCAGATGAAATTCAGTTTAACAGTCTTCCTTATTGCGTAATATCCTACAGCATTTTGTGTATTATTTAAATATTTTACTGCTTAGATTAATATTTGCGTTATCCCATAATTATTTGCATGTCTACAAATACAAATACCCGTTAGTATCAAATTACACTTACACAGTAAATTCGAAGCACGTTTTAAGTAAAGGTATGTGATTAACAATTGCAGTGTAATCATTTTGAGATCTAAATTTTATTCAAAATATAAAGTTTTTTAATTTGTTGAGCAGTTTTTTTCCTAATATTGTATTGTAACTGCACAATTTAAATTATACTTGAATAATAAATTGATTGTAATAGTTATTTAAATAAATCAAGCTTAAATTATCGCAAATATTTGCAATAAATATAACACTACTACTAATGGACGTCTGGATATAAATGATCTATGAAATCAGTATTTGATACTCAGAGCCGTTTTTGGATGGAGGGGAGTTTAATAGTGTTTTGTATTACGTAATATTCTGCAGCACTTTATATACTATTAAGATGAAGCAAACATTTGACTGATTATATTAATGTGTGTATTATCCAACTTGTTTATTTTCATGTAAATGTATAAAAATATGTTTCGGTATGGTGTGGAAGACATGGGGCGATGAGGGCTATTTGGATCCTTCTGCACATTTTAAAACGAAGACATAATAGATATCGTAACAAAATTAGTATGAATAATTAATTACTATATAACAAATTTTTATCTACAGCCATGCGTAGCTTATATAATTAACCCCTCAAGTCGTGATTTTTTTCAACGTACACGCAGGGCATGGTTACCGGCGAGTCAAACTGCCATCAGTAAAAAGAAACAGAAATTTTTAGCTTATATTTGACAGAAATTGTGCATGAATAAGGCGTTTAAATAAGACAAATATCTCTATTTAAATTTACTTGTGGAAGTTTGTCCCTCCTGTAATCAGGCCCTGCATGTACGTAGACGGTCTCACGACTTCGAAGATTAATACAGGGTATTCCATGATGGCAGCATAAACTGGGCAGAGCCAGAATCTCCGCTCGGAGCACAGAAAAATTGTCCTAAGAACTATAAGGAAAGGGCAGCTGACCTTAACTGATGGTTAAATTACTGTTGGTTTGCAAGAAAAACCTGTTCGTTCTTTATGACTCCTATTGTAGACATAAAACGAGGCGATTGGATATTGGATTGGTCTACGTTAAACTGGTCTATGATATGATTGGCCAATACGTCGCAATAACGATTCCTGCAATGTTCGCTACAACAAAAATGAAGTGGTGGAACTGTTTGTTTGTAAACATTCCCTTTCCTTATACTTCTACGATGCATCATTTTCAGGCAATATGCAAAAGAAAAAGTGTGATATCTGATCCTGTGCACCGAAAATAAGCTCTATTTCAATAATGAGAAACGGATAAGAAAGGATAAGAAAGAAGAAAGATTGAGCAATTTCTTATCTAAACAAAATGTAACATCCGAGTATATTCCGGTTTTTAATAACGCTTATTTTTGGTTATTCTTTGTGTGTCGTGATACCTTTTTTTCCCATTTTTCTCAAAAACTATGCGTCGCAAAGGAATAATTCTTTGGTAAATTTTGATGTACTCGGGGCAAAAATTCACGCACTGCAGAATTTATGTGGCCTTGATAGAACACCTCGTATAAAAAATTAAGAAAGAAAAAATATGTTAAGTGAAAAATACTTATCAAGCATTCTTTCATCGAAAAGTTATTTAACCACTTAACACTCTCAGATTTATGACTAAACAGGCTATTTTAGTTATTAAAAAAGGCTTTAACTAGTTTAATTTTACAATTCCTTCTGAACTTAGGCGTATATTTTTCATAACAATAATTTGTATAATTTAGGACATATGATTGTTTTGTTAAAAACTTGTACCTGAGTAAAAAAAACTACGAGTGAAGTCGATTTTGTAAAAGCAATAACAGCAAAACTTGGTCGGTATTCTTGAGGATAAAGACCGGTACGTGGTATTTCATTAAAATCCAGCTATCGGAGTAAATATTTTCTATGCTAAACAATGATTAGACATATAAGGCGAAATTGTGTCATGAATGTTCGTAATTATTTTATAATGTTTATTTTAAATTACAAGTGCTCTATTGTGTCGTATTGGCACTTGTAAACAAAGAGTATCACAGTTTAATACATTTTGACACACAGTTTAATACATGTATCTCAAAATTTGCGATTTTCTAATATTTTATGTTAGAAAATCACCTTCGATAGAACATTTTCCCTTACCTTTTCTCTCTATATTGATTAGAATAGTCATAATGATTAGAATAACTTATTTGTACATTTGAGACAATTTGTTATTACTATCAAAGGGTTAATCATAAAACATGTGGAGAGCTTGATGCTTCAGTCCCCGTTACCCTCTCCTAAATCCGACACTATGCGTCAGTATCGAATTGTATTTTCCAGTAAGACGTAATCAAGTTTAAGTAAAGAAGTACTGTTAATAACTGCAATGTAATTATTTGAAGACAAAATTTTATTCAAAATTTTAAACGTTATACAGTATTTTTTTCTCATGCTATTTTGCTGAAATTAAATATTTAAAATTCTATTTCAATGCAAATTCTATAGTAATATATTCAGTTAAGGCGAGCGCAAATTATCCTGAAAATTTGCCATAAATAGCTTATTACTACTAATAAAAAAATTTCTCTTTTGGATATCACGACGATCTACGAAATGAATTTTGGATGATTGGTGCTATTTTTGTATGAAGTTTGGTTTAATAATACAACCTAAGATACTGCAAAAAAATTATGTAATATTGAAGGCAACATTTTATTGGTTAGATTAATATTTTTATTATCCTTCTGATCTTTGTACCAGTACTAATGAAAATATGTGAGTTAATATCGAATTTTACTTTTTCCAGTAAAATGGAATCAAGTAAAAAAAAGTACCAATAACGATTGAAATTTGATCATTTTGAGTTATAAATTTTATTCAAAATTTAAACTTTTTAAAATTTACAGAATTTTTTTTTCTTATGCTATTATAATTCAACTAAACATTTTAAATAATATTTCAATTATATTTTGATAACAATAATTACTTTAATAAAACAAGAAAAATGTCATTAATATTTTCGATAATAGAAGAAATAATTCATCTGTAATATAAATATTTATATATTCAAAATGTACTGAATGTACTTTCTGTCGTACACAAAATTAATCAAATTTCTAGAGAATATGAGAGTGCAAATTAATTTGGTTTCAGCTCTCAACTACAATTAGCCAAACATTAGTTTTTTTCTTTTCTTTTCTTTTTTTTTTTTCTTTTTTTTTTTTTTTTTTCTAAAATCATAAAATCAACATTGTTGTATATCAAACTAAATAAATAAAATAAAATAATCTATACACGACATCGACGTTATCAAAATTTTTAAAAAAGTGTTTGATTATTATTGTCTTTTTTTTTTTTCTTTTAAGCGAAATTTCGTTGTTGGGATTTTTCTCTTTCATTTAAGCGAAGTCATTCATTTTAAACCTTTTCAAAATCGATTATTCTTTTTTATATTCTTTAAAAAATTATGCTATTCTGAATCAAACAAAACAAACTGTACGAAAATATTTATATTAGATCCATTTTAAATTTATAATATATATTTTAAAATCTACCTTAATTAATTTCTGATTTTGCATGCGTGTTACTCTAATTGTGCTATTGTTACTTGCGTGCAGCCTAAAAGAAAAAAAAATATGGTGTGCAGACAAATAATTTATTTTGCATGGGCATATATAATGATATATATGATGACTATCTCTTCAATTTCTACCTATTTGTTTGTCAATTAAACAGAGTAAGTATTATTTGCTGTGATTAGAACGTGTTTTTGAATGAGGAATATTTATTATCATTTAAACATATGACCATTTTTTCCGAAATGCTTATAAAATTAAAGATGTTGGCTTATATCAAAAATATTTAATTTAGCGAAAACCAAAAATAAAAATTCGTCTTAGGGTTGTAAGGCTGCACGCAACAGACGTATTAAAAATTAATTTTTTTTCATTACATGTTGAATACTTTCAATGTCTTTAATAAAGTACTTATTCATTGCTAATAAAATTAGTAATGAAATATATTAATCACTCTGTGAAAAAAATAATTCTGAAGAGTTGGTTTAAATCAGATAATTCTAAAGAAAACTGTGATACGTGAAATATCGGTCAAAAATTTTCAAATTTAGTATCGTAAAACTGGTAATTCTCTTTAAAAGCAATTAAATAAAGCAGAAATTATGTGAAGTTGTTGTAGAATTTTGCATTTCAGATTTATCCACAAAAGCATAAATTGAAAATAGCAATAAATTGAAGCAAAAAATATAAATTCAAAACAAGAGACTGTATTGGAAAAATATGACAGCGATTTGTATCCAATGAAGCTGTGACATATCCATTCTCATGACACTCTATTCTCTCAAATTAATGGAGAAATCGAATTATGGACCTTCCGAATTACGAAAGAAACGACCAACACAGCTGTGTGCCAAATAATATAAAATAATAATAAAATAAAACAGAACAAAGAAGCTACAGGCTAACCTGTCCATGATGGTTCCAGGGGTATAGAGCGGATTGAGCCCATGCAAAGAAATTACTGGTTGACTCCTCGTGATGGCTGCAGAGGTATGCGGTGGAGGAGTCCCCCACCCCCAAAGAATGGGAACGAAATTTTGACTACGAACCAAACACCAGTCAGTAGCCGGTTTAAAAGGGACAATCCCCGGACCTGTATAAATAGTAAGACTGGATGAGGAGTTTTTTGCTCCCAAAAGCGTACTGAAGAGTTAGACAAAAACTCAGAAAATTTAATCAGTAATTTTGATTCAGATTAGGAGATTGACTTAGTGACTTCCCGGAAATAGTTTTAGACTAGTCTTGTTGACAGATTCTGGTATTTTATATTCCGTTTCCCGATACTCGCGAGATTCTGAATACTAATTTATTTCTTTATCTGTGATTATATGTTTAAATACCTTAGAAACATTTGCCTTTATGTTTTATCTGATGGAACTTTCTCATTAACTGCAGATTGTATAAAATTTTGTTTTGTAACCCTGATGTTTGAGGACATCTTAATTACTCAGGACCAAAAATGTTAGCTGTCATTTATCGACTTATCGCTACTACTTGGATTCATCCTAAGTCGTTACAACGCTTATGAATCAATTCGTCAACAGTCGCTTGCAGCCATTATTTTTTCTGCAATCATTAGATTTTCTCAGCATTTCTTGAGATTCTCTGCATCAGGAGGAACACAGTGTTCAACAGATTGGTCATTTTTTAGGGACACATTAAATAATATCATATTAGATGCATAAAAAACAACATTTTTATTAATATTATTCATGAATTTATTCATTTAGATTCTTTTTTCTGATAACTGGAAATCTTAATTTAACACAGCAAAAGTCGTAAATGAAGTAATTTGACATAAATAATTATAATTAAATAAATAATATAATTAAATATTATTATAGTAATATAATTATAGTAAATATAATTAAATAAATAATAATTATAATTAATTGTAAGACAATAGAATATTAATACTCTAATACCTGAATACTAATACTTTAAAGTGTGAAAGGAAGAAAATGTAAAGATTTTTTTTTATCTTTCAAAATAATTATTCGAACTGTTATTTAAAATTAACCAGTCTCGAGTGGTAGTACAGACTCAGTTGTTGGGGAGCTTCAAAATAGGATGGTCAGCTTCACTGGCACTCATGGTCAACTGTCCGTCACACGCAGTATTCTTACTATTAAGAAATTACTTGCTGAGTCTACTCTTTTCAAGATTTTTTCTCTGAAATTAAGAGAATGGTATACATTTTTTTCATTATTTATGTTATTCTAACAAAAAATTCACGAATTTAATAAATATTTGAAAACAAAAATAAATTAAACCTATTAACTAGTTCTTAAAAAAAAATAATAGTGCTCCATGCATTCCAGTTTTTTAAATATTTTCTTGACAAATTTCCTTTAAAAATATTTTCTTAAAAACATGCACATCCATTGTTTTAATCCGACAGACAGTTATTTAAAAAAATAATAATAAACTGGCATGAAATTTAATTTTCATTTAAATTTCATATATTAATATACTTTATTATTAATTTGAGGACTTCAGTAAACCAACATTCTAAAGCGGATGTACAGATATTTTCGTAGTATGTATCAAGATTGTCCCTAAAAACATATTAAAAATTTTGAACAAAAATTAAAACGTATAGAGTATAGACAAAGACGTATAGACAGCAAAAAATTGGTTTGGAGAAAAATTAACTTAAAATTCATTATCATGTGCTACTTTCATTACTTACCTTAAAAAGTATTGAAACTCACTTTCTGCTAATTATAAGATAGTATATTCTTATTTTCTAATTTTAACAAGTTCGTATTTTGTTCGAATTGTCCATCTTCCTTTTAACTGTAGTCACTTCCATTTACCGCATGCCTCCATAAAAGAACATTTTAAAATTTAACTGCTTGTCACATATACTATACATCCTATATGCAGACAGTTATTTTGAAAAAAAAAAAAATACTCATTATATATTAATATGCAATGAACATTCATACTCAATATTTATAAGAGCTTTTATAATGGAGGTGAATTAAAGAAAATAATTTGCATGTGCTTTTTGTTTTATTCTTTTTTTTTTACCGTGTTCATAATGCTTCATACAACTATTGTATATAATCCCCATTTTTGTTTTTAAATTACCCCCAACTCATTAGAGCTAAGGCAGCTTGATTAATAATGCAGATATATTTCCTAGGGCAATACAGAATGAGTCTGTCTAAGTACACGGAACACAGTTCCATATAAGCACAAGCTTTTAGGCAAGCGTTTTCAAATTATTCCATTAATATACCCGGTCCTATAACCGTGCGCCTAATCCAAAACCCCTTTGAAACAGTGAAACTTAATTTAAAACCTATCTTCCCTTCTTTAATTCTTGAAATACTCCATACCATTACTCACATACTACGCTCGGAATAATATATTTCAAAACTCCCCTTTTTATGAAAATCCCCCAAGCCAGTCTCCCCTCTCTTCCTGATGTGTTGCCATGACAACGGAGGGGGAAGAGGAACTAGTCAGATGCCAAATCATTGCCGGTAATTCCAGGATGGAAATAGAGAGTTCCTTTCAGAAAAGCGGCTTCCTTTTAAGTTAGGTACGCCGGTGTTGCCAAGGTGATTCCAAGTATTTTCATCGAAAAATTCTTGTGTAGACAGCGGTATGAAATGATTTTTTTTTTCTTCTGGCAGATTTTTCATACATAATATCTTATAAAAGGAGATAAGGATACCCCTATTAAGTGAATGGATTGTTTTAAAGTCTTCGATGATAGGTTTATAAGGAAGCGTATATATTTTATGGTCGAAAAAGAGCATTATTCTTTGCTATTTGACACAGTAATGAAGTAGTCTTTTAGAGGTAAACAGCCTATCGTGTTTTGTTATCAAGTAAATTATCGCCGATTTTTTGCACGCTTTTTTGTTTTATGCCTCATTTTTATAAACTTTTGAGAGGAAATAAACTTGTAAGGGAATATTTTAGCGATTATAATGCAACTGAAAGAATAAAAATGTCTTTTTCCACGGATTTTGTGATGGTTTTAGATTATTACAATTCATTTAAGATAACTCTTTCAAACTCTTCTATAACTCTCCTTCAATTAAAAGTAACATAATTACATTCTCTAATAATTTTTTATACAGAAATTTTCATAATCTTCCTTTTAAGTTGGGTACGCAGGTGTTGCCAAGGTGATTCCAAGTATTTTCATCGAAAAATTCTTGTGTAGACAGCGGTATGAAATGATTTTTTTTTTTCTTCTGGCAGATTTTTCATACATAATATCTTATAAAAGGAGATAAGGATACCACTATTAAATGAATGGATTGTTTTAAAGTCTTCGGTGATAGGTTTATAAGGCAGCGAATATATTTTATGGCCAAAAGGGAACATTATTCCTTGTTATTTCTCACAGTAATGAAGTAATCATTTAGGAGTAAACAGCCCATCACGTTTTGTTATCAAGAAAATTATCACCAAATTTTCACAGGTGTTTTTGCCTTTGTTGATTATTTTTATAAACTTTTGAGAGGAAATAAATTTGAAAGAGAGTTTTTCAGAATTTACATAGTAACTGAAGAAATAAAAAATGTTTTTTACTAGATGTAATGTGACTAAACTGCCAACCTTCCACTTTATTTCAAGTCAAATAAATCCAGAAAATATATATAACAAAATTTGTCGTATTTCTGTCTGGTACTTATTTAATTTTATGTATTAAAAAATGCACGTTCAATATACATATTAATTTGACTTTAAAAAACGAAACATTGACAAGCTCTGCTGTGGGGATATCCGAATATAAATATTAATTTAAGAGAAACATACGAATTTGTAGATCATTGTCTTTCATGCACAATTAAATTATTTCAATTCTTTGCCCATTTTGATATAGAATTTTTCATCTTTCTATTCATAAAGATCATAATATTTAAATTACTTTTCTCTCAATGTCAACAAATATATTATTTTACAAAGCATTTTATTTTCATTTTACTTTTATTTTTGATTTATTTATTTATTTATTTTTATTAACTTTTCTTAATCTTGCAAATTGTATTTAGGAACAAGGCAATATCAATTTCGAAATAATTTTAATCGAATTGCCAATAATATGAGTTTTATTAGCTGAGGTTTATTTCTTTAAATTTTGCATTATTTTCTATAATATTATAGCGTTTCCCAGTAGTTTTTGTTAATGCTTAATTTGGATAATTCGATATTTTGTATAAGTTACAGTATTGAGCGAATAATCTCTTATCACAGATAATCATCTACATGCTCCTTGGATCGTTCATAATGACCGTCGAATTTGAAATTTGATTGGCCTTTGGATTGTCGTTCGTAATAATAAAGTTCGGTCAATAACTCTTCTAAAGTGCCTCACATAGGCATAGAGTATCTCAATCATACAGCGCAATGTTTATCAGTCGCTATATGGAAGACGTACAACAATATACAATGTATACGAGATATTGCGATATATGTTTGAAAAATGACCATATGACTGTTGTGACCTATATGGCTGTTGTTAATTGCATGAAATAATTTTACAAAAATTGCTGACAAAGAGTGATGTTTTAATTATCATTATAAAATTATCCAATTACCATTACCCAGTTTGGCTGTATGGTTTTTGTTTTTCAGTTCAAACAAAAAATCTTTTTGAGCCAAACAAATTTCTGTTTGATAAATAACACTTTTTTATCGAAAGTTTTTTTGTTGATTCAACAGAAATTTGTCTGACTCAATACAATTTTCTGTTCCAATGATCAATACAATTTTCTGTTCTGTTAAAATATGCTTCGATAGGAATTTTATTGTTACAAGACTAATTTTCTTTGGATAACAATTTTTTTCGGTTACAGAAATGACAATTCAAAAACTTTCCTGAAAATTCACAGTTTTTAGACATTGTAATTACTTATGGTCCAATGGACATTTAAGGCAGTTCTGAAATCTCCTATTTCTCAACACTGAATGATAAAGTGGTAAAATATATGTAAAATTCAGAATGAACTTTCAATGAAATGCGGTTGTTAGTAACCTTGGCGCAGCGTTCTAGGTTGAACTTCCAATAAGAATCGGTTGTTAGTGACATTGACGCAGCGTTCTATGCTTCGGAAGGTGGTATCGTCATATATATGCGCGGATGTGTAGGTTGGATGACAATAACTCAGTTTACCAGGCTGAGCTGCGTGCCACGCACAGTGCCATTATTTGGATATATCAACTTTATCCCTCAAAATTTATTCATATTTACATTGATTGTTTGTCCAGTCTTCAGGCTATACATGCATTTAAATCTTCAAATCTCCAGATCATCACTATTAAATCTTTCCTTTTAGGGCTTATTCATAAAACCTCTATTGCACAAGTCCTGGCACACAAGGGGATCATCGGAAGCGAAAGCTGCTGATGCATTAGACAAAGCGGCTACTTCAAGACTAACCATTTAACTTGCTTTGCCAGCGTCGCACTCATTCGTTAGATACCCTCTTCGCATGGGCCTTATACAGCAGTGGCAGGACCACTGAGACTACTCGGATAAGGGTAGACATACTCACGTCCTGGTTACGGTGGTTTTTATTTATCTTCTTCCTCTCTCCCCCTTCGTCACTACTTTCCTTACTGGACATGGTCCCTTTAGATTTTATCTTTATTCTATATCTTTATTGTATTATACATATATAGTATAGTTATATATCTATACTATGTTATTAGTTTTTTAATCTACATTATTACAAAAGATTATCCTCATTTCAATGTGAGTGCGGCATTTTAGGCTCTCCAGATCATTTCTACTATGATTACCAACTCATGTTTAGATGGCACCTGAGATGCCCCATACCAACTCCTAGTGGCTGGCTCAGAAATATCTTTTCGAGGCCATCTTTACTATACAAACTCAAAAATATCTTTACCTTTCTTCGGGATCTATCTCAAAGCTAATGCCAACTCTTTGGTCAATTTAAGCAAAAATTTTATTTTATAATTTAATCTAACGCTGCGCTGAGCAATGGTGTACTCCATAAAGCTATTTGATCGATGCTGCTGTTTGTCTCATGGGAGTTATCTACAGAAGCATCAATTTCGTTTCACAGATTATTTTCTATATGGCAGTATTTTATTTTCTATCGCATTATATTTTGTGTTGGATTATGTCGGTTTTTTGGTGACGTTCCCAGTTCAATTAAACTACAGAATGTGCTTACGATTTTACATCATATCTATACATTATTATTTACTTCCGCCCATTGTCGGCCTTCTGGCGGACCTATTTCTTAGAACTACAGTCTGTAACTCATGTTTAATTTTGAAATAAACGCTCGGGGCTCATGCGTGTATTGGAGACCTCGGCACGTGCCATCTCTCGGGGATGGCCTGGGTTTCGCACAACAAGTCCCTGCGTGTTAGGAATCTTCCGGTTGTGACTACCGGGTCTACTCCTGATCTTTTGATTTTGGTAATCTGGTCCACCTTTTTCAGTCAGTCAGTCGCTAGTGACCACTATCGCACTTTCTTCTTTCTAACTTTCGCCATTTTAAGGGTGACGTGATGCTTCACTTACTTTATATGTATAGCTATGCTACTTCTCTTCATACAGCAGCTATCACTGTGTTGTTGAATAATGAAGATATTGGCCATCTAAACTGTCCCGCATATTCCTGTAGACACAAATCAAATAGAACCTTGGGAAACAATTTCGAAAAAAAAAAAAAATCTGTCAGATCACCACTAGCTATTAGCTAATAAAGCTGCCATCTGTGGTGAAAGAGGAAGGGATAACCCTTCGGCAGTTAAGTCTCATCTCCGTATATCATGCATCGCAATCGAACGTTATCGTAATCTTTTCTCAACACCAGCCGTTCGTTTAATTTTTTTCATATAATAAGTTTTATCGTTAAATATAAAGTAAATCAACAGTTTTTTTTCCAAACTGTCAACGTATTCATTCGTCACGGGAAAAAAAAAATCATAGGTATACCTTTGTTTAAAGCGTCTGAAGTTAAATATAAATATAGATAAACCACCCGTCTATGATAATATGAAAACCAGAAAAATTCCTGTTAAAATGAAAAGGTAATTAAAACTGCTTTGCATTCTTCCACAACATACATGATCTTTGAAAAAACGAAACTCTTTAAAAATAACCCCCCTTTTCAAGCTCTCTTGAAGAATCCAGTTAAAGTCTATTGCATAGGTACGAGATTATGTAAATATATTTTTATATTTCCTTAAATGTTGAATTGTATAAATTTTACCTTCCTTGTTTTTACCTACAGACCTTTTAGATCTTTCCGGCCTTTGTAGAAGGGTCTTTTCTAAACTTCCATGGTTCATTCACACTGTTTTCTTCATATAAGAAATAAATCATTCACTATAAAGTAAATATCACATTTTTTTTTTTTTTTTTTTTTTTTTTTTTTTTTAAGGGAGATCCGTAAGAAAACCCCCAAAATTTTTATTATTGATTTTAAAGTAATGAATTTTCGTATTCTATTTAATAATCCTTTTGTAAGGAATAATCAGCAAAAAAAAATCCACTTTTCATTAAAAAGTATATTTTTAAGTTTTTTTTTTTGGGTGTAAAAATACACTTTTTAAAAATATTACTCCTCATTCAATTTTCAATATTTTAGTATAACTAAAATTTCTTAAATAGCATTATGGTATATGGAAAAGACCTAGGGAGAGATATTTGTAATTTTCTTTTTTAATGATCTTGGGAAAAGAAAAATTATGCATGGTAAATTTCCTTAAAATCGTTATAATTTTTATGTTTACCAATTTATGTAAAATTTTCAGAAACATTTAAAAAATATATCTCTATTTACTTTTATTGAATTTTTTTTTTAAGATTCTAAAAATATAAACACTTTGTGTCTAAATTATTTTACCACTGAGCCTTAGTACTTTGAACTTAGGCAAAATATGAAAAAAGTCATTTTCAGAAAAACTCATTTAAAGTATAAAATATAACAGAGATCAGTAAAAAAAATAAACTTTCTTCATGTTTAACCTATCTTTCATATTAATTTCTAATATATCAAGACTGTTTTTTAAGAAAAACTTTTTGTATTGAACACAATAGAAAAATATTGTAGCCAGTTTTGTCTTCGAAGAAAATTCCACGATTTTCATCGAAGAAAATTACACTTTTTAAAACTACTACTCCTCATTCAATTTTCAGTATTTTAGAATAACTAATATTTCTTAAATAGTGTTATGGTATATGGTAAAGACCTAGCAAGAGATATTTTTTTAATTATCTTGGGGAAAAATTTAATTACACATGGTACATTTCTTTAAAATCATTATAATTTTGATGTTTACTAATTTATATACAATTTTCAGAAAGATTAAATATATATATATATATATATATCATTACGTTTGTTTCAAATTGTTTCAAGATTCTAAAAATATAAACACTTTGTTTTTAAATTATTTTACCATTGAACCTTACAACATTGAACTTAGGTAAAATATGAAAAAAATAATTTTCAGAAGAAAAAAAAGCAAATTATAAAATACAAAAGAAATTAGTAAAACAAAACTAACTTTGTGTTGAAACTATTTTTTTATATTAATTTCCAATATATCAAGACTATTTTTTATATTGAACACAATAAAAATTTTTGTTACCAATTTTGTTTTCGAAAAAAAAAAAAATCTCGCTTTTACAAAAAATGTATTAAATTTTGTATTACTTGTATCATTTTTATTATTGTGTATTCTTCTTTGATTAATCATACTAAAATTAAAATGTTATTAACTGTACCTAACTTTGTAATAGTATGATATAAAAATAAACAAAGATGTATGAGCTTTTTAAATGGCCACTAGCCCTTTAAACTTTGGTGAATACAATTTAAAAAGCTCATTTACTACCTATTCCAAGTGTCCCCAAGTTCTGAAATTTTGCATGGACATTCGCAAATATGTATATTATCGTTTTCTGAGATAATTTTTTTTTTTGAACTTTTGATGATTTTATGCTGAAAATGGGATACGAGTCTCCCTTAATTATCAATGTCTCAGTTTGCTTAAGGGATAGAAACACACAATGTATGTAATACCTTCTTTTTTAAGTTTCAGAACAAAACTATCCACTTACAAGCATGACGACTACACGGAAACTTAAAAATTTCTTGAAAGGAATAATTAAAACCGCTTTGCATTCTTGCAAAAAATATATGGCTTTTGAAAAAATGAAACTGCTTAAAAATAATCCCTTTTGCAGCTCTCTTAAAGAATTTCATTAGTGTACGATTATGAGCATGTTTTTATATGTAATAAATGTTTAATTATAAATCTTTGTTTTTATTCTTAAACCTTTTAGAATGTTTACACCTTGTAAGCTTTTTGCAGAATGAATATTTTCTTAACACCCATAATTCATTTACAAACATTTTTTTTTTCTCTTCTTATAATAAGTTAAATCATTCACTATAAAGTTCATCCCACATCCAAGCTGCCTTTTCCTTCATTCGCTTTAGAAAAAGAAATATGTATGCGTATTATTATTATTTTTTAAATATTCTTTACGAAAATATCCATTTACATAAACGACGATAATACGACAAACTGAAAAATTCCTGCGAAAATGGAAAGGTAAATAAAACCTCTGCATTCTTCCCCAAAATATATGGCCTTTGAAAAAAAATGAAACTCCTTAAAAATAACCCCTTTTTCCTGCTCTCTTGAAGAATCCATTTAAAGTCTCCTATTTCATAAGTGTGGGATTATGTAAATATGTTTTTATATTTCATAAAATGCAGCATATACTCCTTTTTTGCCTCCCTTTCATCAAAACAGTAGCAAATGGCTTTTTTTTTTTTTCTCTTTTTTCACCCCTTGGGGTCTCAACGTGGAGGAGGTCATCTACCTTAACGGCCTTTCATTTTCAGTGATTCTGTCGGCACTAACAATTTTCCATAACAGCCACCTTTCCGGACCCTAATGCTAAGCGAGGCAGTTTGTTGTTGTTTGTTTACATCCGCCAGATGTTACAGTTATGAATCCCTGCGGTCGTATACGGTTCATTCTCTACTAGAGGAGGGTCGTTGAAAAAGAACATAAGATATCTTTTTTATTTAAGTAAAAGAAGTGTATATGTATCTATTTTATTTGTTTTTACCTTTTTAAGTTTGATCTTATCTGTTTCTATTAAATAGAAAATAACTGAAACATCGAAATGAAAGTTTTCATAAACGCCGACAAAGGGGGGGGGGGAGGGCCATTGCCCCTTCTTGATTTTTTAAATTTCCGTTTCTCTGATGATTTAAAAAATAAATAGTTGGTTGGTTGGTTTATTTTATGACGGCCGATTATCTATTCGAGGGATACAGGCCCTAGAGGAGAGTGCCGTATGTGGAGGGTCTTTCTAAGAGATCCTAACCCCCCGTATTTACGGCAAGGTTCGAAGAAAACCACGGGAAACTCCGAACGGTTAGGTCGACGAGCGCGACAGGGGTTTGAACCCAGTACCTCCCGTCAACCAGCTTTGAGAGAAAGATCGCTCAGCGGGCTAAATAAAGAAAAAAAGGAAAAGAAAAGAAAGAAGGAAATAGTAAAATTTATTCTTATTAAGTGACTTAAAATAATTATACACTGAAAGAAAAGAAAATTGAGAAATTTTAATTTTTTGAAATTTTGATTTTTTATCACGGGAACTCTGCACAACTGAGCCCTCTGTGTCAGACAATTTTTAGTTCTGTTTATTTTTTCCTTTTATGTTCCTACGTTTAAAATTCATCTTGAATGGGAGGGGAGGTAGGGGCCAGGGAGGCAGAGCCTCCGAAAAAGAACAGTTCAGTTCTCTATTGTGAAAATTGCTCCCAGAAATTTATTTCTGAATATATAATATTATTTATTCGTTAAACTTCTGTATTGATTTTTTATGTTGATTAAAAAAAAAAAAAAAATGCAGAGGAAAAGGGAAGGGATCGGACAAAAAAAAATTTAGTTAAGCGTATTTCACGTTTATATTTTCTCCATTTTAAAAATGTTTACCCTAGGCTGTGGATCATGTGATTGAAAATGTGATTGAAAATCTTGACATCCATGAGAGGTCTACTGTTATTTAATTAAAAAATAGTTGTCCTTATCTTTTTAAACTATAAATATTAATTATGAATATTTCGAAACAATTCGTTAACTAGGGTTTCATATATTACTCCTTAAAATTCGCCATTTAGTATATGTTTATTTTACTTAATTCGTATCTTTTTCATCACTTATATGCAAAAAATTGAGCTATGAATAATGGATTCAGTTTGATCTATAAGTGAGATTTTGTTGTTATACCTTGTTCCAACAAAGACTCCAAACCTTTAAAATCCAATAATTCAATAATTACAAAATATATAGAGTTCAAATAACTGACATGTTTATCTAAGTAACTCATACATTTTGTATACAGTAATTTGAAAAACTATTCAAATTCCAGTCAATAGATGGTGCTGTAGTCTCAATTGTAAGAATGCACAAAGTAACTTAAAAAAAATTAATACGCGAATTTCTTTTTTCGTGTTTCAGTAACTAACAGAATGAAGAATAAAATCTGACCGATCCTTGATCTAATTTTGCATGCTCATATGAGAATTCTTGCAATGTGAGAGACAGCGCAATGCCATCTATTGACAAAATTTTGAACTTTTTTTTTTTTTTTTTTTTTTTTTTTTTTTTAAGTTTTAATCTTGGTGGAGGAGGCTTTCTAAATTAACAGCCTTTCATTTTCCGTGATTCTGTCAGCATTAACGATTTTTCATTACAGCCATCTTTCCGTGCGGCAGTTTGTTGATATTCAACAAATGTTAATGTTATGAATCGTTGCGGTTGTATAATGTTTATTATCTACAAGAGGAGGGTCGTTCAAAAAGATCATAAGATATCCTTTTTATTTCAGGAAAAATGTATTACTTATGTATTTCATTTTGTTGCTGTTATTGTTGTTTTAATTCAACCTTACTAACATTGTTTTCCAATGGAAAATAACTGAAGAATCAAAATAAAAGTACCCGTTTCAGTTAATATATTTTTTTAAATGATCTTTAATCTTTTTTAACGAAGAATATTATTTATGAATATTTCGAAACAATTCAAACAATTAGAGTCTCATGTACTACTCCTCAGAAAAAGTTATTTAATACGTGTTTATTGTATTTATTTAACATCTTTTTTATAGCACACCAAAAATTGAGTTCTGAAATCTTTGTAAAAATATTTCTATATATTTCTATAAACTTTGTACGAGGGGATCCGAAAGAGTCCTAGGAGAGAAAAAATTCCACAATTAAACAATTATGACAAATATAAAGATAAAATAAATATTATATATTACAGTAACTTTTATAATATTTAAAATTTTAGTTAATAGCTGACTCTACATTGAGTTAACCAGTAAGCCTACGTAAAGTAACTTCAAAACTTTAAAGTATTATTAACTAATGTTGAATTTACATACAAATATTTTTTTCTTATGAAAGAAGAGTTATAATGCTACTTTCAAATAGGTAGGGAAGAAGGAGGGATGGATAGGACAATTTTCATTAAACATTTCTTCTTACTCAGTGAGCTCGTCTCAGTTTTGAATGCAACTCTGGCAAAACTAATGTTAATTGTTATCTGAAATAAAAAATAAAATAAAAGGTAAGACAAAATATTTGAAAAATTAAATTTCTAGACAATTTGAAAATTGTGATAATTATGCTTCAATTCTCCCTCAAGTGTGAAAGGAGTCGGAGGAAAATAAGAAAATTTTACCTTTTAACGAATGTTATACTTACACAGATCTAAGCTAAATGAAAAGAATGATTTGGCTTCATTTATTAATATGTGCTTTACAAAACTTGCAGCTGAAAATTAAAAAAAATATATATAGTTAAAAGTAAGTAAGTGAACTATTTTTTTAAATCGATTTTGAGATTTAGTACAATATAAATATTACAAAAATTGTTCAGTATTATAGAAAATATTGAAAATTGTGAAAAAATACTTGTAGCTGTTTGAGAACATAGAAGAAAGAAATTGAACATGTCCCATACTTTCTTTTCTATCTCAGTATCCAATTACCTTCAGGTAGCATATTTAGTATATGGATTATCGCGTTAAACACACTACTTTTTGGGCTGAATTTAATTAGTTATTTGCAAACACAGGATATATGAAATTAATGTAAAAATTCTTTATTTTGTTTTACAAATTTAATAGACGGCAAAATCAATTTTAAAATAGAATTCAATATTCTCTTTTTTTATCTGTAAAAATGAGACTTTTATACTACAAACGTTTAAAATTTTGCAACTGCAAAATTTGTAGCATATACAAATGAGTTTATAGGTACTTCGTCTAGTGTAGAATTGTAAATAAATAATAGTGTTTGGTTTAAAATAAATCAGTGTTGTCTCACTCCGCCTATCGTCTCGCTTCTTTCTTCACTTTCCTATATCATGAATGTTCTACTTTACTAAAGTTAACACGTATTTAAAACAATATTGTGTCTTTCCTGGGCATCTGGAATCTTCCAGATGCGTTTTTCCAAAACTTTTATTATCATTAAATCAGCAAAGTAGTATAAAAATTAAAGTTTTTGTTGGGGTGTGTGTGGGGGGGGGGTCTTTTTTTTTTATTTTTTCAAATATCACACCTTTTGACGTCTTTAAGGAATGTGTGAATGAGCCTGTGACATTGTCTTTAAATGCAGAAAAACAGATTTTGTTTATCTCAGTGTTATAAATAAATAAAAATAAAGCACATTTTATTAAATTTGTCAATTTCTTTTTCCAAATTTCGGAAATTAACTTCGTGTGTTTTACAGATATAAACATGATTTCTTTTTGTTTTAGATTTTGATTTACTAAATATTTTTGACTGTGGTAATACTGCTTGATTTACTTCTTCGAGTTTTTTCCTTTTATAAAAATAACTTGCACTTGCTATGTTTGCAAAGTTGTTTAAGTCCATTAGGAGAAATTTTCCTAAAATGACATACCCGAAGGTAAAAATGCTTCTGTTCATACATATTTTTCTTATGACCTTTATTTTTAACTTTGCAAAGCATACAAAATGCAATGGTGCCTCTTAAAAAAGTAATAAATAAAGTCACAACGTCATACTAACGATTTATATAAAGTGCTGCACTATGTCCTTTTATCTAACAACACACCCATAAGTTGCTATTAATTTTACTTGCACACATCGCAAATATTTTTTTTTTTTTTTTTTTTTTTTTGCGAACCAAGAAACACAGGCGCATTCACCACTTAACTTATTTTATGCACTTCTTCTTCGGTTTTAAGTGACTGAATAAATCATTGTAATAAAAACAGGCTTCATCATCATCATCGGCAAAACGATCCATGTCTTTGTCATCATCATTGGATGTAACAAAGAGAATTTTCTTAGCCTGTAAAGCTGAATGTCTTGAGTGGGAAATGTTTCTGAGCAACTTTTCCTTTCGCTTCTGCAATATTAGGACTGCTAGGCAGAACTTTTGAACCTTGATGCTTCGTCTTTGTAGAGGATGGTCTAACATGAGGTGCACTAGGAAGTGGAGATACATCACGTTGTCTGATAAATGAAGATGGTGAACTTGAAGATGCTGCAGGTTGAAAAGATACACCCATCTTCGGAGTATCGGAAACAGGTGTTGTCCGCGCTGGAATTGGAGGAGGTGACATTGAAACTGTGAAAATGAACGGATTAGGTCTAGATAGACTGTTATCTGTAGAACTTTTATTGCTGTCGTTGCTTTCCTTATTTTCCAGTGGACTTTCTGTCACAACTGAAACACATGAAACATGATCGGGAAAGATTGACGGTATGTCATTTTACCTACAATCACCATACTTTATATGCAGAGGCAGTATTCGAGATCACATGAATTTATAAATTTTCGAATATACATAAAATAATGTAAAAAGGAATAAATACTTACCTTATACTTCAGATATGTAATCACAGAAATGAAACAGACGTGAATTAGCACAAAAAATAGCCCCATGCACGAAATTTTTGACGAAGGTGTAAACAGTTTCTTTCTAATCTATGTAAAATAAAGAACAACATTAAGAAACATAATATATGTCATTTTACTTAAGTATGTCATTTTGGAACCGTTTCCCCAACATTTATTTGAATTTTTTAGAAATATTAGTTTTAGAAAATAAAGATTCTTTCCATAAACCTACTTTTTAGGTACTGTAAAATTATCATTAAGCCTTATTATGCAAGGTTAGCATAAATGAATAACCGGATTTTAAAAAATTATATTATATTTTTTTCAGATTTTAGTTTTTTCTTTTTTTTTTATGTCCGTGAGTACAAATATTGTTCATCGTAATAGTAAAAGTGAATAAAAATAAAACATTTTTTTTATTTAATCTGTCATTTTCTTTTCCCGAAATCCTGAAATTCACTTCGTGTATTTCCACAGCTATAAAATTCTTTCCAGAAATCCGTTTTATTTTTGGCTTCGATTTACCAAATAGCTCTGACTGAGATAATACTGATTTGTTTTCTCGAGTTTTTTCCTATTACAAATATACCTCGAACGTGCCACGTTTCCAAAGTTAGATGCATTTAAAGCCATCATATTGTTTCAATTTCTTTTCTGGACTGCTTGGGACAATGTTAAATTTTTCCAGATGGGTCTTTCCCTTCACTCTCATCATCTTCAAATCAGTGAAGCAGAATTTAAGATTGAAGTTTTATTTTTCTCTTTTTTCTTTTGAGGGAACTTTTGGAAATTTTCATGCATCTTAAAATAAATTATTTTAGGCGCTCTCTTCTTTAGGAAAGATAGAACATCAACGTATAAAGATTTGAACTATAGGAAATTGTTCACGTATGTAAAAATGTTCTCTTACAATTGATATAATATTACAAATGTGTTCAAAAATATTGTAAAATCCAACAACAGGGGTTATTATATTTTATATTATATTTGGATCTGAAAATATACTTTTTAATGGGAGTAATACTTTTTAAATATAGTTTTGTAACATACTGTTTGCCTTCTAATATGATATGTTACTTTTTTTTTAAGTCATAGATGTTACATAGCACAACCATAGCCAGAAAAATATTTCCGAGAGGGACTTGGAGGTTCAAAATTGTATTTTTATTAGCTCATTTTAGATTCTTTTATTAATTTGATAGAGACAAGTTTTAAATGCCTTGTTAAGTTTTATTGTGGATAGAAATAAATCGATAACATAATAGCAAAAGCAAATTTAATATTAAAGACATCTCTATTACGGATAATTTTGTAATCTCATTTGTATTGAGGATGCTTCGCCAATATATTTTGACATTACTTCAACTACACTGCAAATCCCGGCAACACAATACAGAACGCAAAACTAACACAAAAACGGGCCGACTTTTGCACGCATAAAATGCGTTCATAATGTGTTTCCAAGTGTTCTTGTGTGGTGAAACATGTTTTACTCCTGGTGCTAAATAATGTGTTCGTGAGGTGTAGTTTTAAACACTTTTTACACGCATCGCTTTTTTAAACGCATTCACAACACATGTTTTTAAACACTTTAAAACACAATGTTATGCATTTTGGAATGCATTTGAAGCAGATAACGTGATGCGTATGCATCGGGAGGCATATTTTCTTTCTTTTCTCCCTAATTTCTTCTGGTTTTATTACCTTGGGTCGCTGCCCACAGTAAATTTATCCTTACAATTGTAGGCATATGCAGTCTCTAGGTACCCCCTTTTTTCAGCGTTTGCTCCGTTTCTTCCCGCAGCACCCCCCCCCCCTCTCCTTTTATAGATATTCTTTTTCATTACATTCCACTTTTCTTCCGTTTCCTTTTTTTTTTCCGTTATCACAGCCTTGAGAGCTTAGACCCTCCTTACCCTTCCCTTATATATATTTTTAACATTATCTTTACCCTTCATTCCATTGTGTTTCTGGGGTATCCCAAACAAGTACCGTTTGGTTGTTCTCCTTAAATATGCTTTTATTTTTTCGATAGGGGTCTTAGTTTCTCAGATAATAAGGGCTTTTGCTCCTTATTTTCAAATTTACTCCCTTGACTCCTTTATATTTTTTTCTATGCTGTGTTTTTACCTTTTTAGGCTCATGGGCCTATGCCCTCTCTTTCCCTAAATTTGTTTCATTTGAACATCGTTTGTAAGCTTTAGCAGATTTTTGCCCCCACCACCATGTGGCACTTTTGTTATTTGTATGTTTGTACACATAGTATTTCTTGTTTTCTATTTATGCAACTCTCATCTTTGTACCTGTAATCTTTTCCTCCTCCACATCACTTTACATCTTTTGCAGTAGCGGAAACTCATTCTTTCCTTTTTATTATCTTACCAGTATCTGGCCTTTTTTTGCTAGTTCTATTAGCATTTTGCATATTCCCCGGCAGAGGCGCCCTCTTGCGCATTTTTAAAAAAACATTTAAGATCACATTTGTTTCTTACTTATTTTAATGATGTTTATTACTGTATGTTCTAAACCAACTGCGATCTTATTTATTGTTTTTTAAGCGCAAGAAAGAGAGCGCCCTCTAGCGGGCAGAATGATAACTAAAGTAAAGATGGGGGAGGGGGGGGATATGCAAAGTCAATAATGCCAGATGCAAGTAGAACAAGCAGGACAGATACTGGAAAGATAATAAAAAGGGAATACTGAGCGCCCTCTACTGCAGAAGATGGGAAGTAATGTGGAGGACGAAATGACTACAGATACAATGATGACAGCTGCATAAAAATTGGATAATTAGAAAACAAGAAATATTATGTGTACAAACAACATACAAATAACAAAAGTGCCACACGGTGGTGGGGGCAAAAATCTGCTAAAGCTTACAAATATTATCTAAATAAAACAGAAAATTAGGGAAAGATAGGGCATAGGACCATGAACCTAAAAAGGTAAAAACCCAGCATAGAAAAAAATATAAAGGAGGGAAAGGAGTAAATTTGAAAATAAGGAGCAAAAACCCTTCATATTTCAGAAACTAAGACCCCCTATCGAAAAAGTAAAGGTACATTTAAGGAGGACAACCTAATGGTACTCATTTCAAATACCCCAGAAACAGAGTGGAGTGAAGAGTAAAGATAATGTGTATATAAGGGTAAGGAGGAGCTAAGCTGTCAGTGTCTTGGTAACGAAGAAAAGGAAAGAGGAGTGAGATGAAAAATAAAATCTATAGAAGTAAGGAGGGGGCTGCTGGAAGAAACGAAGCGAACGCTAAAAAAAGGAGGTACCTATAGAAAATGCATATACCTACAATATTGTCAATTGTCGGATAAATTCACTGTGTGTAGCGACCCAAGGTCATAAAACCAGAAGAAATTAGGGAGAAAAGATAGAAAATAAAACCCATAAAGCTATAACTGTATTCAGAGACTATGCCTCCTGGTGCATATGCATCAGATTATCTGCTTTAAATGCAATCCAAAATGTATAACATTATGTGTTAAAGTGTATATAAACAGGAGCAGGAGGATAAACTGGAAAACTGCTGGAAGAAACTGTGCAAATGCTGATAAGAAAGGCATCTATAGAAAATGCATATGCCTACAACTATAGGATAAATTCATTGTGGGCAGCCAATCCAGGGTGATAAAATCAGAGAAAGTTACAGATTAAAGGGAAAAACCCTCCAAAGCTAGAACTGTATCTCGAAAGCCCCTTTAGCCTGAATAATAAACACTCTGCTTCCTCATATTTTAGTTAATAACAAAAAAGATAGGAAAAGCCATTTCACTGAGAAATTATGACTTAAAATTAGAGAGAGAATAAGATAGGAGTAACAATTTATAGACTGGTATCATTGAGAAATAACTAACACACTCGAGATGTCCATACAATTGAGAGAAATGCTTCTTGAAAAGCATTCTTGTCATCGCACAACACTAAAGTGCATCATCTGTGTTGCAGACAGATTTTTAAAATAGCCTGTACAATGTCATCAATTATCTATGGTTTCGCGTATCCTTTTAGTAACCTTATAAACTTTCAGCATTTTAGCTTTAAAGAAAATAATTCTAGCTGTAAAAAAAATCCTCAAAATGGCAAAAATCAGTAATATTTTATAGAAAATAAATAAAATGCTGAATTTGGTATTTAAAATATTTACGTGTGCTACTAAATTAAAATATATGAAATGTTTGAAAATATTCACACTTACTGCCAATAGAGGCATTTTTTCAAAGATTTTATTATGTATGTTTTCAAAATTTTGATAAAAATATATTTTATTAATAAAGCTCAATTATTACTACTAACACTTAATATATAAAATCCCATTAAATGTGCTTGTCTTATCAAGATTTTAAAAATATACCTTATTTAATTTTCCATACCATTATAGAACATAGGAATATTATTGGAAATTTTTGCTATGCCACAAATTTTAACTTCTGTTACATATATTCTCAAAATAAAAATGACAGAAACACTCAGAAATCTAACTTTTATTCGATTTAATCCAATATATATTGATCATTTTTTATTTTTTAAGAAACAACTTTGATTGGAAATTTCTCCATTCACAATAGTTTTTACAATAAATCCTTTCAGACCTATTGTGCATTCTAATAACCTACTCTTTAATTATAAGTATTATACTACAGAGGAACATTTCTCTTTTATAAACAATAATATAATACTGAAGAATTTGAATATATTCATGCATAGTGTGGAACCAATAGATATGCAAAATTTAGTGAAAAAAAGTCAGAGATCAAACAATTAATTATTACCTTTCATTAAAACAATTCATTCATTCAAATTTTTTAATAGCACACGTTTAAAGTTATCAATAGTTCATTTTCCAAATATTTCTATAAATAAACTGCATTGGAAATTGAACAATTTGTTATTTACATGTTAATAATAACTAAATAAATTGTAGTGAAAATTTTAGATAAAAATAAATAAAAATACTTTGGAAAGGTCTATACTTTTTCTCAAGTTTTCTATATCTTTGCAAAAAGTCTCCATGTTTTTGTATTAATTCTAAAATTCCCAAAAGACTTAAATATTTTCTAATAGGTAAATACTTATGGTAATCTTAAGATTTTAATTTAAATTACAAAAGCATCGACTTTGGGTTTTCAGTCTCTCACATTCCTAAATTTTCCAATGCATTTTAGGCAAAACATAACATTTATTACAAAATACCTTGATCTAAATTTTTAAAAGTTGAGTAAAAGCAATGTTTTTTTTTTTTTTTTTTTTTTTTTTAAATATGTGGTTGATTTAAATCATGATTAAGATCAAGCTGATTAAAAAAAAAAAAAAAAAAAAAAAAAAAAAAACCTTGCACTAAACAATGTTTCTAAGGGCTTTTTGTTTTAAAAAACACAAATCAAAATAACTAGTATTCTTTCAATTTAACTTGATTACATAAAATTTTACTGAAAGTACAAAAACATTGAACACCAATACAAATGGTGTGTTTGTATGGTAAATTTTTGGTGTACAAAATGTAAAACCAGATTGTAAAAGCATAGAAGTTTTAAATAAAAATTTAATTCAGATAGACATCTTTGTATTAAACTTCACAAACTTTGCTGATTTTTCCACAGAAGGTGTATTTCTAAATTTTTTATGCATAAATGAAGAGTTAGAAAATATTTACATTTGCTGCCAACAAATGCATTTTTCAAAGCTTTTATTAGTAAATATGTATATTCGCTATATTTTGATAAAAATAATTTTTACCCTCTGTAACATATAATTTTTATCAAAAAGATCTTTCATTATGGTAAATTCACATGGTGGAAACCTAAAAAGTAATACGAATGACAAGTAACGTCACATAGTGTTAAGCTTATAAAACATGTTAATAATGTTATCAGTAATATATTTTTAATATAACCTTATAAATGAAATGAACTTTATTTTTGCATTTATATCTAAAAGATTCCTTTTTTTTTTGTTTCTTATATTTACCTTGGTGTGAAACAAAAGTAGTATTTCATGGTCTGTACTTTTATCATGACAAAATTTCTTGAAGAGACTCTCGCATTTGGAATTAAATATGATAGCAATGATATATTTTGTGATTTAATTTTAGCACCTCGTTTATACATGTGAAAAGTTTTGGGTGCTAATATCTTTGCATAATACAATCATAGCTGCCAACTGCTAAGATTTTTTTAGCATCACTATTTTATTTAAATATTCTTCATCTTATTGTATCACAAAATTCTACAATATGAACAGGGAGAAATTTCTGTCCGTAATTATTAGTGCCAAAGAATCAGAGCAGTTGGCAGCTATGAACACAATAAACAAGAATCATTTCTGGATAACTTTATTAATTTTAAGCAGTATTTTAAATATTATTATAATGCATTTTCTTCATTTCGAAGAAATATGTCTATTGTCTACCTCTTCCTTGTGCACTGTTTGCAATTGTTTCCTATGCAGCAAAAGGTCATGTCTGCTATAATGTATATTAGTGTCTGCCGTACACTAAATTTATAACTTTTCATATGAAAATCCTGATGTTTTTAGCACTAAATTTGTAATTGAGGAATCAAACAGAAATCCATGATCTGTGTCGAAACTGCATTTAATAGAATTTTTTGAGTATTTTGCCAAACATGAGCAGGGGCCCGATGCAGGTTTTTTTTTTTCTTGGGGCCCATTTTGTGAAAAATAAAGGTTATTTTCATGAAATTTATTATATTTTTGTGAAAAATAACATTTTGTAACGAAAGTTGAAATTGAGTTCATCAAATTCGAACCAAGCATTTATAAACAAAAACTTTTTAAAACCCTTTTGCCGAAGTTCTTCTCTCTGGTGAACTTGTTTGTTTACAAATTACACATTTTAAAACATCATAAAATAATAAATAGTAAGTTTTTATGGAATAGAATTTTGTGAAGGGGACCATTTTATCAAATTGATTTTTGTGAAGAGGCCCATTTTATTAAATAGATTTTTGTGAAGGGGCCCTAAATAGGCCCCAAATTTTTCCTGGATCGACCCCTGATGAGCATAAAAAATCTGTACGAAAAACTTCTTCATTTGAAAGAAATACAAATCATCTTAGGCTATGTTAAATTCTGATATACCTGAGCTACAAGTATACATATTAACAATTGCTTCTTTCTTCTTAATACTGGTACTTATAAATACCACTTCATAAAACATCTTAAAAGTAAAGTAAAAAAAAAAACAAAAAAAAAAACATACTTAGCATTGCATATCACGCAGGAAAATGGAAACTAGAATGAGATACATAGGCAAGAAAATCTCATTTTTTCATTCACAGGACTATTTTTGTTATCTATCGATGTTAGAGTAAAGTATTTAAAATTGATCCTGAAACATACTGTAGGTAATGGATGAATCAAATAGTTTTTATAACATTATGATTCAATTTAAAAGGACTCTGAGCATAAAGGGTTAAAACAGTCAGTTTTAACCACCTGCATGTATGTGACATACACAGCACTCAGAATCCTGAAAACTTTTCTTATTTAATCAAGAATAGTGAATAAATTAGACTTAGTGATTATATTTGTAATTACATTAGGCAAAATTTTCTTACCAAAATTACTGGTAATAAAAAATTCAAAATTCTGTAAAGGACGCTTGTCGCAAACATGTTAAATATGCACTTGAATAGTTTCATTTGTAAAAGTTTCTTTATCTAACATATTGCAGAATGAAAAGACATACAAGACTCATTAAATGCAAAGTCAAAAAAGTTGTCTAAGATCATTAAAATTATAGAGTAATTTTAATATACAAGTGTCTAAATGTTTTCATATAATTATTCTGGTAGTGATTGTATTTTGAACTTCTGAAGGTATACTTTCCAAAAATTGAATAAAAAACTTTTTTTTTTTTTCATTTTATTTTTGAAATTTGAATGTGTAACATTTATTTTTAGTCTACAACATTACTTTTACAAAATAACTAATAAGGGAATGGGAGTATAGCAGATATGGAATTGCCACCCTAAAAATTCAAATTACCCTCCTGTGTGTGTGGGGGGGGAGGGGGGGGGGGATGCCCCACATTAGGAACCACTGTTTTAGAGTAAAAATGGAGAATAAATTAAATAATTTCCAATATTTATGTTTTACTGTTTACACTCACAAAAAAAAAAAGAAAAAAATATATATATCCAAATATAGTTATAAACAGTGTTTGATTTATGGCAGGGCATTCGGGACACGGGCCCCCAAATGCTACTGAAGATTTTTCAATTATTGGCTATAAAAGTTTTAACGGTTAAAAAACAAAATATCGAAAAATGTGTTTGTCAAAGATTATCTATGATTTGTCAAAGTAACTTTATTTTTTCCTGATTGTTTTTTAACAATTTATGTGCAAGAATGTACAGAACTCTGTCTGTGGGATCGCCATATTATTTCATTTTTATTTATTTTACCTGTTATGCCTCATGGTTAAAATGGACAAAGGCATGTGGTTCTGCTAGTTACTTTTATAAATTTAGTTTTTTTTTTTTTTCAGTGAAATCTTGTATTTGAAAGAAAAAGTTATTTGATTAATAGGATATGCTAATATTTTAAATAATTATAGCTTGGTACTGCAGTAAATTTATTATTAGTTGCAGCATACTTTATCATTCCAGATATGTGGACTTGCATAGAGAAAGGTAATCAGCACCACACAATTTATTATAAAATTCAATTGAAATTTCATAATTATGAAATAATTATTTAAAAGTAAATTAATGATTATCAAATTAATTTTTTTTAAACTGATATTTTAAAGAAATTCTTAAAGTCAATAGTGATTATCTTAATAAGTATACTGCTTTCAATATAATATATATATTACTCAAGGCTGTTGTAAGCATCGGTGCAAGGGGGGGGGGGGCATACGCATCTGTGCCCAGGGTCCCCAAATTTGTAAATCCGTCCCTGGTTATAAAGAATAAACATACATTGCTTAAGTACAAATTAATGACAAAAAAAAAAAATAATATTTTATGATAATATTAGTTTTCTAGAAAAGAGAAATTATAAAAACCTGTAGTTTATTAGGAAACTTATTTAAGATATTGGCCATTTCAATATTTATTTTTTTGTTTGTTTATTTGTTTCCTTCAATAGTACAAAAAAGTCTCTAAGAATGGTTATTACTATTATTCAATATTTAAATAAATTTACACAATATTTTAAAATTTATTCATAAATTCAAAAAGGTATATTAAGAGCAAATTAAAAAAAACATGGTGCAAGAACAGTTCTTAATTTTTTTCAACTCTTCAAAAGAAAAAAAAAAAAAGAAAGAAAGAAAAAGATATGCATTACACAATAAAATGCTAATCACTTACTATAAAGCTTAAAAGCAATATTTACATGTACAATATCAAGATTTGCATACTCTATTTAAAAAAATATATATATATATATATATATCCAAATACAAGTTTTAAATATATCAAATCGTAACTGCCTTGTTTATTCATAGAATTTACAATATTTTTCTACAGTTAAAAAATTGTGGTATAACTGCGCGAACCCTGCATTATATAAAATAATGAATGTAAATTTAACTAATGATTGCAAAAACAGACTTTTTTTAATTCAATAAATAAGATGAATTTCTTAGATTACTGAAGCAAAACATTTTATTAAATCCAAAATTCTACAACAAGAATGAATTATATAACAAAATATTTAAAATAATAGTGATACAAATCCTAAGGTGCTTCAAAGGTCAATTTGTAGGATACTTCATTATATTCTGCAAATAGTCATTGCTATCTGAAATTAAAACCATAAGTAATCAATTAAATTGAAAACTCTCTACATGATAATAAACATGCAAATACTTTACATCCTAAAAAAAAAAGAGGGTATTTTTTTTAACATCTATTAAACAAAAACTACTACATTTAATTTTTTAGTTATTAAATTGTATACTTAATATCTTTCCTTACACATTCAATGTGTAAATTATGATACAAGATTGCCAGTGTTTTAATTTTAGATACTTTTATGTATTAGGGGCTGTACATATATAATGTTATAAAGCTATCTCCAGGAAGAAGTGAAACAATTCTCTTTGATATCTTTATTATTTTTTATCTAACCAAAATCTTTTTTTTTTTTTTTACATCAAAAGAGTTTTATATATTTTTATTAAAATACAAAGTTATTATTTAAAGCCAATTATGATTACATTTATGATTTTAAAGTAATTTCATTACAAAATAGGGAATACCCCCAACATCCGGCATTCAAAAAAACTAAAAAAAAAATTTGTAAAATAAAAAAGAATTTGTAGACATTGATAGTGACATCATTAAAGGAAGGGGAGGGGGGGGGGTCTACAATTATCATACAGTCAAAAACATATATGCAATGTACTGCCACTTAACTCTATTTTATATAAACAAGATTGGATTTAAGTACAGACCTCATGACAACTAAAATTAGAGGGGGGGGGGGTTAAAATTGAGAATATTCTTTTACTTTTGAAAAATTTTTAAATGCCTTGGGTGCGTTAGAAATAAAGGCGAGGTTAAATTTGGCAGGAAAAGCAAAGTTTTCAAAGTCACTTTCTGACAATCTTTATTCACATTTTTAAATCTCATCATATTGTTAAATCTTTATAAGTAGATTTAAGAGTTTTTTCCACAATCAGACTAAAGTCCATTCCTTATTCTAGTAATACATAAATCACAATTCCGAAAGAAAAAGGTATTTAAGAGCCATTGAACTAGTTTGCCTTGTGAACACATTTCTTCTTTTTGCAACATAGTACAGTAGACTCCCTCAAATCTGCACATCATTTCAGATTTAAACAATGTAACTTAAGATATAAACAATGAAGTTTTTTTTTTAAATTTATAACATTCTGTACACATTTTAATATGGTATTCTAGTTAATATGATTGAACTCATGTTTTCTCATGAAGGAAGCATAAATTTATTTCTGAAGAATTTCAAGATAGTCCTGATATCAGTGGCGATATCTTTTTAACAAATACATTTATGTATTAATCAAGCTTTTTGGTTATTAAGTATGGCTAAACATGAAAGAAAACTTTGTTATTGTAAGATTTTGATGGGAATTATTAGTGTATATCTATAAGGAGAATTTCACTGAATGATTCAAGGAAAAAATATCTCATCACTATGCATATTTAGTTATGGATTATGAATTGTTTACTTGACCTTTACTTTTAATATTTAAAAAATATAATAATTTTGTTAATTTTTATTATTTTACTTTATTGTAGGCATTTATTATAATTTTGAGTGCATTATTAAATTCAAATTACTGTTTAAAAATATAAACAAAACTGATCAGAAATCTGCAAAATTCTAAAATCTGTCCAATCTATTGTTTTTAAGCTATGTGGATTTAAGAAGAGTCTACTGTATTTCCAGATATTTTTTCTCTAATATATAAGTTGCATATTATGATGAGTTTCACAGAGATTCTTTCAAATAGTAAAATGATTTTTTTTGGGAGGGGGGGGGGGGGAGTTTCTTTCATTGGTAAATTAAAAATAGTAAACATGTTTGAAATTTTAGAAATGTCAATTTTTTAATTTATCAGAGACAAATTTTGTGTGCAGGAGAAAAGCAAGCTAAGTGCAGATTAGAAAATTTGTTTCATTGGTCGCTGTTTCATTTTCATGATTGTTTATATTTGGTGCAAAATTGCACTTTCTTACGACTGAGTTATGCCAAGACACCTATAACAAAGAAGTACCTAATGTTCATTACAGATTTGATTACTACCAAGCCATTATTGCTACATGATCATACAATACATTTGGCATTTTTATAATAAACTGGTTAGGTCCTACACATCAGTCACCAGACATAAAACATTTATAATATGTGACAGACATTTCTTAGAAATTTACTTTACAAAATACACTTAGCTGAAAAAAAGAGGCTACACAAATACAGAGGCTGCAAACAGACCAAGTTGTTGCGACCAAAGAAAAAAAAAAATCCGTTGAATAATATCACACTAGTTGACAAGTTTTTAAACGAAAAAGCATGAGGCTTGCAAGCATTATTAAAATGATTTGTAATTTAACAGTTTTTTTTATATATATTTCATTAAATTACAACTCAAGTTCTAAACGATTGTTGTTTCTTGACAAATGTTTTCCCTCTCCTATATTGTCGTATCCAAAATTCAATTCAAAACACTAACTCAAACATCCTTAATCATTTTTTAATTTAATATTGTTACTAAGAAATAATAGAGTACCTGCGTATTATCCGGGCCAGGAGATAGATTGCCAAAAATGGTTGTCAATCTTATTTATTGTTACCAATCATGTACAAAACAGTAATTTATTATTAGATACATAACATTGCAAAAAATGATAAATATAAAATAAATAAATAATTATAAATGAGCAATAATAAATTAATAACAAAAAAATATTACCGAGTGGACATGGACAGTATTTAGATGAAAGATGTTAGCTCAGATCAGCCATGAAGCCTTTATGCCAAATGTCATACTCTCTTCAGACTTTGCATTCTCCAGGGGCTTGGAAAATTAAACAAATGTAGCATACCAGTCTGTTTTAATTGCTTCCATCAGTCCTTTTAAAACTAGCTCATAACTTTTTCAAAGTGATCTGACACATAAATAAATAATAAAAGGCTTTACATAATGCACAGATATTAAAATTATTAAATATAAAATAACATGACTGAGAACAGCATTTTCAATTTGCTTGGATTTATACTTTGATTTGATGGATATTTAATTTCCCAATACAGGAACCTTGTTTTCTTTTTTTTAAAGCTTGGCACAATTTGGGTTACAGAAAGTAGGATTTGTTGCCAAATAATATAAACATATATAAAAACAAACTTGATTAACTTTTATGCTTGTTTATATATGTTTATGTACATATATATTAAATATTTTATACATATATAAATATATATATATTTATAAATTTTTATATATATATACAATTTACGGTACTTTTCAATTAGCCGGGTGCCGGTGAAATATACATAGTATATGTATATACACATATATGTATAAATAAATAAATATGTATATATATGTCCTTTTACTAAAGATGTAAAATTTCCAAAAATCTTACGGTGATGGAAGAAAAGCATCTTTTCTGCAAAAATTGATTAAGCTTTTTAGCATAATAAATTTTGTTCTAATATTTTTTTACAAAAAATAAAATAAAAAGTAACTTCAAAATTAATGCAAACTAGAATTTTTTTTTCACTTTAGATTAATATATTATAAATATAAATACAATATATATATATATATAAAATAATGATTTTCGTACACTTAAGGGTTATAGTGGCCCCCACAATTATGAATTATGCCAAGATTGTAGTTATGATTTAGCCAAGTTCATCACAAAGCTTATATATATAACCAAACAATCATATATGTGCCATATATGAGGGGGTTAGAATGACAGTGGAGTAAGTAAAAAAAAAAAAAAAAAAAATCTAGAAAACCATATTTTCTCTGAGCGTATATATTAATTTCTATTCAGTGTGACAGTCAAATAAGTCATAGTTAACATAGGGAGTCGCTAGAGAGAAAAACAAGTTGGACCACTTAATGCAACGGCAATGCAAGAAGCTTCATAAAATCCTTCAATTCTCAAATGACTAAATATTGACTTACTCAACTGTCATTGTAACCCCCTCATATGTTATTATATAGGGTAGATGTGCCAATAATGGACCTCCTTCCAGTAATGGGCCACCTTCAACATTTTTGGTTTAAAAACAAAAAATAAAAATTCAGCTTTTTTAATTTCATTAATATGTTTTCTTTAAATTCTAGTTTTAAATACAATCATAATATCAATTACCTATTACTTTTTGTGGGGTGTCCATTACTGGAATTTAGGGTGTTTTGATTTATTTCTGTTATTTACAATTAAATTTCGATTCACATTGGGAAATGTGACTATGAGCATGGTTAAATAGTGTTGGTAGATTAATATAATATTATGAAATGTGGAATCTAACAATTATAACTATTAATTAAAAAATAATTTTTAAAGAAATTCCTTAAGGGTGTCCATTACTGGCACATCTACCCTACATATTATTTTAAGTGCTGATCCAAGGGGTAGATCATGGGGATCATGACCCCCCATGCAAATAGAAAACATTTTATAGAACAATACATTTAAAAAATATATAAATAAGTGTTAAAGGTGTTTTCATTTTTTTCTTTTTTTACTGCTTAAAAAATCTAATCATTTTCATACTCTCATGGAGTTATTTTTTAATAAAGATGCATGAAAATTGCAGATATTGTTTAAGCACTAAAGAATCGAACATCTCTTTTAATTTTCCTATAAATGTGGTACATTTTGAATTGTATTTGATTTCTCCCTCAAGACTATGTTTTCAAGATTGTCAAGCCTGAAAAATTGCCGTAAAATGCAAACTTTGAGAAAACTGTCTATAAGATTCTTTGCATTTTTAAGAAAATGCGAAACTCTGATTTCTTGGTATGTGGATAAAACATGTAAATTTTACATATTTACTAATATGCCTGCAAATTTCATGCACTTATGAGAGAAAATTAATTCGGGTATATGTCAGAAAATAGTCCATTTGAATCTAAGCTAATGAAGACATATGCCCCCCTCCCCTCCTCTCTCACACACACACACACATGCCGAAGAAAGAAGATATGATTCCCCTCTAAATTATAGGTGCAGATTATAGGTCACTGGCTCCTATACCCAAAAAATCCAGTGGTCACAATTGTAAAACAAACTCATAAAAACAATAGTGTTTATATGGGGTAAAAAACTAAAAAAACCCTCAGGAATTCAAAGTGTAAAGTAATTTATTTATATAAACACATGTACAACAAAATTTGAATATTAATTAAATCTTAAATCATGTACAGTCAGAAGATAAAGTTGGGCAAGATACGGTTTAAAAAAAATATGTATAAGCTAAGCAATCATGATAGCGGGGAATATCAGAAAAACAATATATCTTATTTTGATTTTGCCAGACAAAAGTACATATGAAAGAAAATATGAATTTGTGAGATTATTTTGCACTATAAAAATCAAAACACACTTCAAACATTTTTTTTATATCTATGTATTTAAATCACAGTCTATGTAAAATTATCATATTCAAACTGTTACGAATAACATTGCTATTCGAATATATTTAATAGTTTGCTGTGTTAAACAGATCATTCTGAAATGTTATTAAAAAATAATAATAATGTTTGTTATGTGTTTTAGTCTTAATCTTTAAAAAATATATCAACATTTCACGATGGGGACTGAGAATACCAGAAATTGATTACTTTTAAATCACTTAGCGACTTAAACACCGAAAGTTAGTGGCCACAATAAAAAATTTAGTCGCCACGTGGCGACTGGCGACCGTGAATCTGCACCTATACTCTAAATGGGGGAGTGGATCCTCCTGTGTATTATTTACGCCATATATACATCATATTTGACTATAACTGTATCATATGATTCACAAATTATATAATATATATCATATATTATTATAATGTCATATATGATTTATAATTTGGACATAAATCTTGGTCGCTTGGCGATTCATCCTCGGGGCCACTATAACCCAAAAGTACCATAATTTTTTTCTATTAAAAATTTAACCTTTCAGCATTATAATTTCCTCACTAGCTTTTCCTAAATTTAACATTATAATATATTCTTCAATTTAATAATCATTTCAATTGTATTTTTCATTTTCAATTGCCAAATATTAATTTATGAAAAAATTGTGAAATCTTACCTAGCTTCACCCAATGGTTCTCTATTATAGTTGAAAAGCAAATTTTAATTGTATTGTATATTCTATCTATGCCTTTTAAACAATATAAACAAAGTAAAAAATATTGTTGGGATATATCACCATTAAAAATATAATATCATTAATTTCTATTTCTATTATAACAGAAAATAAATATTATGCAAAAAATAAATATTTAATTACATTCGTTATTTTTCATTTAATAAAAAAAAATTAAAGGGAAAAAAATTAATAGGAATTTTTAAATGAATTTCTATGATAAAATAACAAAAGCAATTATGGGTAAAGTGTTTGAAGGACAATCTCTAATTAACAAATAAATTGTAAACAGATTTTTTAGAAATTAAAACGAGTCAGAACGGCATTCTAGTTGGATAAATACATAAGCTAAAGAGAAAAAGAAATAGGTCTATATAATATTTTGATCATAAACATAGTTAAAAATCTAATATTAATTAATAACTGTTTAAAGTTTGCAAGAAATTAAAAATAAATAAATAACCATGCATATTATGTGTATTTATTATACCCTTATGTAAATATTAAGAACTTCAATAAATAATTAAATTTAAAAAAAACGTAGTCATCTTCAGCATGCATTTTTACACGTTTGACGATCAAATTTCAGTCAACATCAAAACATAAGTCACAAGGTGCAAAAAATAACACTATTTTATGTAAATCATAAATCATCTTTTTTACATCGGTTTATCAAAAAACAATAATCTAGAACTTTAATATCCATGCAAATGTAATTCCCACGACAAAAAATCTAAATAATATAGAAAAAACTTACTCTGCAAATGTTTTCCCGGGAAACTATCAAAACTTCTTGGCGCGACGGTTGACACTTCATGCACATGGCGATAGCAGATCAATGGCGGACCGGAAGTGAGCAGTGTTTGCAATCAGCTTGAATACCATAATAGTACGTGTGCGCATGCGTCTGAACTTAGCTAACTGGAGTCGTTTTTTATCAGTGGATTTTGTATGAGATTTTTTCTTTTTTAAAGGTGCTGTGCAGTGTTGAATTCAGACACTTTTGTCTGGAAGGGATTTCTATGGCTCGGGGGGGGGGGCAATTGCACTTTTTAACCATTAAAAGAATACAATCTCAAATCTTCCGAGGGGGATATTTCAATCAGTGTTGAATTCAGACAGTTTTCTCCGGGAGGGATTTTTGTGGCTCCGAGGGGGGGGGGGGGCATTATAGAAATCCGGGGGGGGGGGAGATTCCACTTTTTTACCACCACTGAAATAATAAAATCTCAAATCTTCCGGGGGGGGGCATTTTAAAGCTCCGGGGTGGGAATATCCCCCCGGCCTACCTCCTGAATTCAACACTGATTTCAATGTTCCGGGGGGCGCTGAATGCCCCCCCGGGGTACCCCTTGAATTCAACACGGATGATGGTTATCAGCACGAAAATATTAGTCCCCTCCTTAAACGATATTCAAAATTCTTATACTATCATTTTTTTATGCAACAACATTTTGGCGACCGTAAAAAAATAGCGACCTATCACGATCAGTGCTTTCAGAACTTTTATTTCGGGGAGGTTGACTGTGCGGCCTGCGCAACATAGCGCGGAGCCCTGGCAAAGCACTTTTAGCTATACTTAGCGAGAGCCAACGTTTCTCACTGCAACACTGCACTAATAACATTTATTTTTAAATTTTATATATCATAGTACATAAAATATAGATAACAATGTGGAAAAAAATATTTTTTCACATTTAATGTGAAAAATTATAATTTCCCAAAATCTTCTATTTTTTCCAATATTTTAAATATTTATTTTTTTAATTAACTTTTATTTTTAGGATTATCAAATGTATACATTCCCCGACAATGACGTCATCTTTGGCTGTAAGAAATAAAGTTATTACGCACTTTTTCTCCACGTAGAAACATTTAAAACAAATATACAGCAAACATTTCAGATTTTTTTTTTTTTTTTTTTTTTTTTTTTTTTATTGTTTTGAAAGTGCAATTTCCTCCTGGAGTTTCATGAATCCTAGCCGAAGAAGAATGTCTGATTATAGCATTGAACATGGCGTTTACTGAAATGTGTTTTGAATGTGTTCTGTTATACGCATGTGTTTCGCTTTCCATTAAATCTTTACCAAAGTGACAGCCGAGTTTCGGTAAACGCATTTTACCACACATTTTCAAACACCTGAGAATGCCTTAAACAGATTGGAAACACATCTTGACACCTCAAGCGTTTATAATGCGTTGTATTTTGAGTAAAATGTGTTTCAGGGATTTGCAGTGTAAAATATTGTTTTCTTGACTTTCGTACATATATTAATTAAAATATAAAACTACAGACATTTAATGTAGACATTCAATTTTGACAGTACTTCAACTAAATTATTGTTTTCTTGACTTTCGTACATATGTTAATTAAAATATAAAACTACAGGTATTTAATGTTTAAAACATACATAAAAAATAATTAAAATACAAATGCATAGACGTTTCATGTACTTCTCGCACACCTCATCAGTATTACGTTCACAATTGCAAAACTATGAGACCCAAAACAAGAAAATAGTTAAAATCAGTTGTCTGAGTCTCTGATGAATGAAGCTGCCCTTGTTACGGCAGAATACGATGTTTTAATTAAACTGTCATTTTAACTATTTATAAACAAAGTTATTCAAGGGAATTGAAGTAATTTTCTGAATCAAGTGGTTGTTTGTCCATGAGGGGTTGAGAAAAAAGTGATCTTGATTTTTGACTTTTCATTGTAATATAATGCCTAGAGTTTATTTGTTTCTTTTATTGGTTGTGACAGGTCTGGAAGTTTTGTCACCATAAAACATGTTAAATCTAGCTTGTATGCCACAAGCCATGCTTCTTTCTCCATACCATATTTCCAATTTATTTATTTGAAAATTTCGTATCCATATTGTTTAGTTTATTGTTAAAGTTACTGTCTTTCTATACATGTGGTTGTTTATGTTTCAGTTTCGTATAAGTTTTGTAAGTTTTGTAGTTCATTGTGTTATAATTTTTAAGTTTTTGTTTTCAAGTAATTAGTGCAAAAATATTGAATATATATATATATATATATATACAGTCCCTGGCCAAATTATTAGACGCAGTTGTTTTTATTATAATTTATTAAATATCTGGAAAGATACATGAGGTATTATCCTGAAACTTCAGGAGTGTAAACAATATGATAAACGTCATATATTTCCGCGAAGATTTTTTCCCGAAACCCCATAAGGGGCCGTCAACATATTGAAGAAAAATGAATATCTTTTGGATAACCCTGTAAAAACTAATATTGCAAAAAGCATTCAAACTGTAGCTTATGATTAAGTAGCTTATTGTAATAATTTGGGTTCATTTTTATGAAGATAACATGTATACTCGAAGAGAAATTCACGTTTTTATAAAAACAGTCCCAAATTTTACCAAGTTTTTTGCTTATAATTTGCAGAGTTTTTAATATAAAAACAAGTTATTTTCAGAAAATATGACAAACAAAATTATACACAGTAGCCTGCAATCAGAATTAAAAAATAATAAAAATTGTATGACAAATGAGCAGGTTTACCAAATATTGTTTCACTGCGCATGCGCGAATTCAATCAAAATATACTGTGCATAATATATTAGCTAAATGTATAGACCATCTTTTATGAAAGTCTCAAAAAACTAGCTTGAAAATTCTGATAGTAATCGTCGATAGAATAAGCTCGAATTTCGCTGTTCCCAAAAGGGAGCAAAAAGATGAGGGGTTGTATCCAAATATACTAGCTTATGAAAGTTGACATAATAAGAATGAAGTGTCTCTTATTCTATATTTGATACAACCCCTCCTCTTTTTGCTTCATTTTGGGAACAGCGAATTTCGAGCTTACCCAGACAGCACACTCTATCTATAAGACGTCGATTTATAGTCTAAATACGTCTATAACGTCCATGACATCTTTTAGATGTGCATAGCATTAAAGATATAGATGTCTATAAGCCTTTTCTCATTTAGATGTGTATTAGACGTCTATGACCTGCTATAGACGTATTATAACTTTCACCTTTTCGACGTCTAAAGGAAATGCTTTTTTCAACCTCCATTGGAAATACTTTTCGATCCATCCAATGGATTTGCGAATAACACATACTATGCTCCTCTTATGGAAAAAGTACTTCTACTACAAATGCAACTGCGCGCATGCGAGAACTGAAAGTCGAAGGTCGTCCGAAGACGCTGAGGACGGCGCCATTGTTTACATTCCATCGGAATTGAAATTTTGAATGAAATTTGTAATTATAATTACATCTTGCGTAAAAGGTAAGTTAATCATTCCTTTATTTACTTTCATTGTAGTTTATATAACACTCAATTACTAAATTCTTGTATCTTACATAAATACAAGATTTACGCTTAATGTTACGATAAGTTTCATTAGTCCTAAATTCTTTTTATTTTTTGTGTTTAAAAGGGAAAAAAACATCCAAAATGTCGCTGTATAAATTGTATAAATGCAGAAATTAATCTCACAGGCACAACGAAAGCAATTACGTAACTTTTTTTAGTAGTAATTGAGTGTTAATGTGAACCACATATCGTTTTGTTTATTACCAATATACTGTTAGATATTCTGAATCCTTTGAAGGGCAGTGTTAGATTATTTATACTCTAAACCATATTATTTATCAGAATTTTCGATTAATATTTAGATTGTATTAGGGTTGGCACATTTTTGCCAAAGTGGTAAAAACCATGGAAAAAACCGTCCAGGCAAAAATACATTTTTGCCAAAGAGGCAAAAATAGATATGTTTTATTTACAGCGATGTAGTTAATATATTTTAATTTTTAATAATTTCAACTCTGATAATATGTAATTATATTTTTGTATTTACCTTAGAATATTCAATGCATCATTAAAACAATAATCTAAGTACTTTGTATTTTTTAGTAAAATACTTTAGTAATCAGTTTTACTTTCAAGTAAATAACTTACTGGCTTTCGTTTAAACTGTTATAAATATTAAACAATCAATCCTTATGCTTCAGTTAATTTTGTAGCAAAGTCTGAGAGAGAAATAGCACTTACCAATTTTGCTATGCTATGATAACAACAGTACTAATTTGAAGTTACAAAGTAAAAAAAATAGAAGCAAAACATTTTGCAAGATAATTCATTCTCATTTCCTATGATCAAATCAAGATTCAAGTCTGTAGCCTGTATAATGACAGTGGGGAAAAATTGTAAGAAAAATTACTTAAAAGATTAATTTGTCTATATTTGCAACATTAAATAATCAATTAAAATCATTCTACCCTCCTCTCTCTTATACATATTAATTTCATCCAATCCATGTGTTTTTTCTGTGGGAAGTCTCTTCCCTCCCCCCCCCAAAAAAAAAGTTGTAGGAATTTTAAAAGTTTATTTGGTACTGCTTGATTATCCCATTGACCAAAAAATTATCGCCAAGATTAAATGCCAATTATGGATCATCGTTAATGTCATTTTCACTTGACATTAAACATGTTACATGTGTTTGTTATGTCATCATGTGAATTTTAATTTATTTTATTTTTATTTTTATTAAGGTTTTACTAATTTGTTTTTTCTTTCGTTAATTAAAATGAAAATTATGTCAATAAATGATTACCTCATGTTATTAAAAAATATATATAACAGATTAGTTTCATCTGGCGTCACAAATTTTTGTCTACAAAATATTTTTATTTTTGTATATTTGCTTCAAGCCTATATCTAATGTTTATATACATTTTACAGTTTTTTTTAAATTTGTTTTTTGACTAAATAAAGAGGACTGATTTTTTTACAATCTGCCGTTATCATTGATATTTATTATGTTCCTTAATAAATTCGATTATTACATTTAAAATACTTATATTTAATTCACAAATTCAATATCTTAAAAATATCTGTTTACTTATGGTTTAATTTAATAATTCTGCATTTAAACACGTAAACTGTTCTTAGTACAGTAGAAGATCTTTATAACGCAAACATAAAAACATGAGGTTGTGCGTTATATAGAATTTTGCGTTGTATAAATCACATTTAACATATCATTAAATTTAGCTTGCAAAACATAGCCAAATATGTATGAAACATACCAAAATACATTAGGATATCTTTATATTGCATTCTTTATTACCAGGCCTTGTGCCGATTATAATTTTTTGCATAATATAGATCATTCCACACATTGTTAAATTTACTTTATAAACATACCTGTATCAAATCATAGCAATTTTTTCAGTAATTAGCTCTGAATTAAGGAAATAAAGTTGAACTAATGTATCAAATTTAGTCCTCTAGAGAATAGCAACTATTTATAATGTGGGAATTCAGGTGTTTCTTAACTGAAAATTCATTGTTTACCTCTGAGAAGTTGTGCGTTATATGGAAAATTGCGTTATAAAGATCTTCTACTGTATTATTTTGTCTGAAATAATCTGGAAAATCAAATATTATATTTGCTATCCCGTTACATCATGAGTGAACTTTATCATTATATTAAAAGTAACCCCCCCCCCCCCCTTGAAAGTAACCCAATTATTTAGGGATTATTTTTTTAATTAAAATTCATTCATTTTCTTAATTTAAAATTTTAGAATGGCAATATGTTTTCTTTTATATAATTTGGTGAATAGTTTGGCGATTTGTTTAATTTGGCGAAATTGGTCGACAGGATAAAAAGTAGTACCGTTTACGGCTATAAAGTATTTGTAAAAGTTATACCTAAAGGCTCAAATAAAGATAAAATGAAGATTGATTTGGCAAATGTTTATGCATTAATATTGTTTTTTATTATAGATTTTTTAAATGTAGAAACTGTTGATTTAATTTTTTTCTAATATATATTCATTTTAAAGGCAAAATTACTACATTAATTGAGAAAAGTAAAAGTTTTTACTTGACAAATTCTGATTTCAATGGGGAAAAAAAAAAGTTTTCAGCATGTTTGCAACTGAAATACTTTGCCTTAAAAGGGTTTAACAGTTATGTGTATTATTTATCATACAATTATACATTTTGTCAAACATTTAGAATTACACTAAAATAACTCTAAATCTTGCTAAGACTAGAACTAATACATATAAATATTCTAATGTAATTCTTATTGTTTAAATTTACATTAGAATGTTTAAATTTACATTCTAATGTTAATTTAAATGTAATGTTGCTTATTGTTTAAATTAATTTTTTTTTTTTTAAATATCGAAATGCATCCTTAACTGTATCCAGGGGTCTCTTAATCATTCCCAATACCAGAGTATTTCTAAATTAATGTGCCCGAAAGCTTGCAAAAATCATAGAGCTTCCTTATTTTTTACGAAAAACACAGGAGATTATTAAATAAATGTTGTACTGTTTTTGGCTATGATGTCATTCATTTGTTATTATTTAACTTGTGTTTAGACACATTTTTTTTTACATACCCAGTAAAATATATTGAATTTACTTTTTAACTGTGTAATATATGATATTTATGCTTGAGTCTATTTTTTTCAAGTCACTTTGATATTAATCTTTTGGTACTTGTGTATTAACCATTAGGGATGCACTGAATATTCAGTATTTGGTCATACTGACGAATACTTAAAGAAAATACCTTTAAAAATATTTTTAAAACCCTAATAACTTTTATTTTTAACTGTCAATAAATAAAGATATTCAGAAAAATTAAGAAATAGAATCATATTTAAATAACAGAGATTGCTTTTACATTATTTGTTTGCTGTTTTTTAAAAGTAACAAGAAAATTAACTGTTAAATGACGACATTTATAGGAACTAATGACGCCTAAATATAAGTTCCTGAATACTGTTTGCTTTTTCACATTTAAGTGTTTCTAAACATGATGGCAGATAATACACAGCGTTTAGGGGTTATTGTAAATAACGAGACAAACAGATTTTACTTAGGAAACCAGGATCGCAATCCACTTATTAAAAAATACAGTGTATCTCACTCCAAGTCGAACTTGCATTTTCATTTAATTTTAACAACAATGAAGATATATTGTAACAATATATTCAAACATCAGACTTACTTTTAATTTCTGTGAAATATGACAAGAATTGCTAAAAATTGCCACCATTGCTGTGCAAACAACACTAAGCTAGACATTCCATTATTCAGATTCCAGTTGACAGTACATATACTGAGTCACTGACTAAAATTCAGTCACTTCCAGTGATTTCATACAAAGTAATGTTCACATGATGAAAATCTCACTAAAATATCTTCATTAATGTTAAAATCATGAAAGAAAATTTAGGTTCAGCTTGAAGTAAAACACCCGGTATTTCTTTTTGATTTTAAAATATTTGTTTTAGAATATAAGAAAATTCTATTCATTTATTTTAGTTCACAGAAGTTATGGGAGTTATTTTTTATATTAATTAAAACAGTTTTAAAACTATCCTTCTTAAATAATAAGTCAAAGCATACAATTTTTTTTAATTGTAAAGTTTAATCATGAAAAGATTTTGTTCATCAAAATTGTCTTTGTGTTAAATAGGATGTAAAATAATGTTTAAATTTAACTTTTTAGAACTTTTAAACCCTGAAATATAAAAGCATTCAGCTAGTTGAATATTCGGTATTTAGCCGAACAGTTACTATTCGCATTCGGCTGGCTGAATATTCGGTATTTGGTTCACCTGTGTGTCGAATATTTGGTATTTGGCCAAAATCACTATTCGGTGCATCCCTATTAACCATATGCTTATGGCAAACTTAGGAGCCTTTTACTATCAACAAATACTTTGTTTCTAGTGGAAAATGTGGGTTATTTAAATTTCTTTTGCATTATATCTTCCATATTTAAATTCATGTTGGATGCCAAGTACATTACCCTTCTCTGTAACTCGAAGCATGTGGCTAACGCAAAAGTATCGCTTTTAATAAATTTCAAAACTTTATTTGAATACATATTAATATTTTTCAAATAAAAATGCTATTTGGTGATATAAAAAATTGCAAAATTTGTATATCAGTTGTGGGGAAATATCATGAAATTCGTTAATCGGTCGCTGGAAAATATTGAGAAAATCGTCAATGGGTCATGGGAAAATATTGTGAAATTTGTCAGTCAAACGTGGGGAAAATTCAAGAAAAATTCCTATTGGATGCAGGGGGAAAAATCATGAATCTCCTCAATCTGGTGCAAGAAGAAGCCATGGAAATCATCAATCAATCATGAAAAAAATCACTAAATTCGTCAGTCAGTCATGGGGGGAAAAATTGTGAAATTCACCATTCTGCCACTGTAAAAAATCCTGTGAATTGCACTGATCGATTGCGGGAAAATATTGCGAAATCTGCCAAATGATCTCGGGGGGAAATCACAAAATTCGTCTAACAATCGCAAAAGAGAGTTGCAAAATTCATCGAATGACAGTGGTGGTGGGGGGGGGGGGAGTTCACAATTCATCGAATATTCGTGGAAAAAATCATGAAATTCGTCAGGGGTCGATCCAGGAAAATTTTGGGGCCTATTTAGGGCCTCTTTGCAAAATTCCGTTTACTAAAACAGGCCCCTTCACAAAATTCCTCTTAATAAAATAGGACCCTTCACAAAATTATCTTTCATAACAAAATGTTATTTTTCACAAAAATATGATACATTTCATAAAAATAACGTTTGCTTTCCACAAAATTGGCCCCAAGAAAAAAAAAATGCATCGACCCCTGAATTTATTAATTGATAGCAGATAAATCATATAATTCGTCAGTTGTTGGTGGAAAAATTCATCAAATGATCTCAAGTAAAAAAAAATGCGAATATCGTCAAATGGTTTCGAGAAAAAAAAAATCACAAAATTCGTCAAATGATTTTGGGGAAAAAAATCATGCGATTCGCCAATGATTTCGAAATTCATCGAGCGACAGCGGGGAAAAAAATCTCATTTTCCATTCAATCATCGCAATTAGCGAGTGTGACTATTAAGTTTGGCCAGTGGTAGCAATATAGTCAATCACCAAACTTTTAGTGAGTATTACTCGCCGATTGACGAGTGCTAATTTTGTCTTCTTAATTGTCTTGTTTGCATGTTATTTTTAATAACTTTTCATTTTTCCATCTTTCTGCAATCTCATGCCTGCTATTACTAATGCTGTTATATAATAGCATTGCAATAATATGCGTTAATCTCAGAAGTGACATCACTTCTGAGATAAACACACTTCATTTCAATCTATTCTAATTCCTGTAAATTTTCTTGAATCCATTTTCAGAGTTACAGCCAGATCCAACATTAACATACCATTCCAAACATTCGGAGGTTTATCAAGACCTTGGAAGACCTAATGGAGGAAGACTCACGTAAATATTTGGTTAGTACTATATTTTTTATTAAAAACTTTTTTTTCATGACTAATCATCAAATTTCACATCTCTCACAATTTTTTTTTCCTCATCCGTTTGATGAAATTCACAATTTTTTTCCTATGGCCGATTGACATATTTTGCGAGGAAAATAATTGAAAGGACATGTAAGGGCCACTGTGTGCATAAAGTAGTTTGAAAAGAGCCATCGGGGTAGTGGTGTACCGAGTAGTGCTTTGGCCGAGTACCGAGTACTCGGCCATTTACTCCTCGGCCGAGTACTGAATAATTGTGTTTAAGAAAGAATCATTGATGCGAAAATGAAGTGTGCTTAGTGGTAATACTTCTATGTGTGTGTGTGTGTTTATATACATACCTATTTATAAACATTCATCTTGAGCATATAATCTAATCATATTTTTTTAATTAACTTAAATTTTTGAAATTTCATTTATTGCGGACCTTTTAAAGATAATTTTATTATATTCAAAAATTTTAAAACACTAGCATTATCTAAAATATATATATATATAAAAGAATTTATATAAAAAGTTCAATTAACCAGTATGAAATTAAACTGATTATTTAACACATCTTTACCCATTTGTCATTTTGATTCCTGAAATCTGTCTATCAAAAAAAGTTATTGCTTGCTGTAACAATTCCTTGAATAATGCAAAATGCTTCATATTTTTTAAAAGTACCTTATTTTCTTTTGATTAAAAAAATTGGGTACTTTCGTTTAATAGCGGCCACTGAGGATGAATCGCCAAGCGACCAAGATTTATCGCCAAATTATAAAGCATGTATGACATAATATGATATATTATTATATTAAATCATTACTTTTGTGATGTATATGGCTGAGTTATTAGTCATATATAACACATATATGATATATACATATAACATGTGCATAAGTCGTATAGGATGTATATATATGACATATAAGACGTAAATAATATGTATGTAATGACGTATATGGGTGTTTGGAATAATATGTATATATATGATGCATATATAAGCTTTTCGGTGATCTTGGCGAAATCAGAGCTGAAACTGTGGCATAATTGTAATTGTGGAGGCCGCTATAACACGAAAGCACCAAAAAGAGGGGCTTTACAGTTTTTTTTTTTTTTTTTTTTTTTTTTTTGTGTGTGTGTGTGTAATGTACAGCTAAATTGCTATTTTATCAGTGCTCACAGTGAACATTTTTTCTGAAGCAGGCCAAATGTAAAAGAATAAAAGAAATGCCCTTTCTCCTGAAAATGTAGAATGATTATAGTGTTTTTGTACCATAATTTGCCATACAGCAAATTTAATTTTTTTAAATTGCATTTATTGTATTTTCTGTTTCTACACACTGCTTCTTTATCCAAAATCACAATCTTTTCCTACAGTTTAAAAATGACTTTTTTTTTTTAATATAAATATAAAACTAAACTTTAATTTACATTAATTTTGCATGGGGGTTTTTTCTTACCTTTTTCTATGTTTTATAGATACATTTTTATGTACCAAGTAGTAAATAGATTTATGAATTAGGGCATATATTATACATTTATATTCAAATAACTTTTTATCGATCACTTATAAATTAATTTGTCTTTAAATATGCTTAAAAAATGAAATTCTTGCAACTACTCGGTATTGGCCGAGTACCGAGTGTATACCGAGTACTCGGTACTGCTCTAATCAGGGGCATAAAATAGTAAAAAAGGCTGCAAGTTGCTGCGCTCTGCCAAATTAGCCTAGAGTCAACACTATCAGGGGTCGATACAGGTTTTTTTTTTTTCTTGGGGCCCATTTTATGAAAAATAAGTTATTTTTGTGAAATTTATTATATTTTTTTGAAAAAAACATTTTGTAACGAAAGATAAAATTTAGCTATACTCTTAATTCAAACAAAGCATTTAATAATTGCGTCTCTAAGTCCTTCTGCTAAAGTTTTCATTTCTGGCAAACTTGTTTTATTTACAAATTACACATTTTACAACATAAAAAAATAAAAATAATTAATGAAGAGTATTTTTTTATGGAATGGAATCTTGTGAAAGGGACTGTATTGTTAAAAGGATTTTTGTGAAGGGACCTGTTTTACTAAAATGAATTTTGTGAAGGAGCCTGTTTTGTTAAATGGGTTTTTTTTTGAAGAGGCCCTAAATAGGCCCCAAATTTTTCCTATATTGACCCCCGACTATGTATGATAAAGTTCTGTAATTGAGTTTGCAACCAATTGATGTATTTTAACAGATATGACTTGGCACCTTCAATGAAAGAGAATGCTTTTACATTATTTATTCACTTGAAAAGTCACTTACGAAAATTAACCATTAAATGTGACCTTCATAGGCATTAATGATGTACAAATAAATGCAAGTTCCTGAATATTGTCTAGTAAATAATCTGTTTCTTGTTTTTTCACAAACATCATGTTTTTCTATACAAAAGAAAAAAACTTTCACAGGTGACAATAGACATCAAGACAGACAATTTTTGTCCAGGAAACCGGGATTGCAACATACTTATTCAATCAAAAATAAAGTGTATCTCATTTGAATTTTCGTTTGTTACTTTGATTTCTGTGAGTCACGATCACGAGAAGTGCTGGAAATTGCTACTATTAATATCTACACAAAACTGAGCTAGTTATTCCTTTATTCAGAGTGCAGCTGACACTTACTTATACTGTGTCACTGGCCAAAATTCAGATGCTTCCAATAATATCATCATATTTGCTACAAATAAAATTAATATAATGCAAATCTTGCTAAAATATTTTCATTGTTGTTAAAGTTGTGAACGAAAATTCAGTTTCAGCTTGAGGTGACATACTCTGTGTTTTTGATTGAATGTACTGTATTTTTGATAGAATAAGTGGATTGAGATAATACTTATTGCTCAAAAAATGTTTGCCTTGACCACATTATCTACGCAGAAAGTTAGTTCCAAGATATATGAACACCCTGTATATTTACAACCGCTGAATATAATCATGATTTCCCATTCCAGACACCTGCTCACTGGTTCATTTAAAAACTTCCTTGCTAAATCAAAAGGAACAGGAAAATTATTCTTGCTAATTTGCCACCATTTTAATACGTATATTGTATTGTTTTACGTTAGTTTCTTCCTGACAAATAAATGCTATATCACTGTAAAATGTTTCTTCTAATTCATTTTAAATTTTCATTTGATTTTTAAAATGTTTTATAATTTTTAATATAACTTTTAAAACTCTAAAAAATATAAAAATATTTGGCCACCCGAATATTCGGTATTCAGCCGAATAGTTACTATTCGGTTGCCCGAATATTCGGTATTTGGCCTCACTGTTACTATTCGGCTAGCCGAATATTTGGTATTCGGTTTACCTATGGGCCGAATATTTGGTATTCGGCAAAAATCACTATTCAGTGCATCCCTAATTAATATATATCATTAAAATATATCAACATGCAAATGAGAAATTTAAAGAACACTCCCATAGGTTTAGCTAGTGATTGGCGTTGTCGATATTTTTTATCGATTTAATCGATACTATAGCCAACTCTATTTTATTGATACTATAATTTTTTTTTTTATTATTGATGTCTCTAGTCAATAAATAGTTATTCTTAACTGACATCAGATCCAATTTAAGAATTGCCATTAAAAAAATTAAGATTAGTTTTGCTTAAGTGTGAAACCCTAAAAATTAAGAATAACATAGCAAAGGACATAATGAATGATTGATATTCAAATGAAACATTCCGGCATACACAAAAGCATAGCTGTTTACATTCCTATTATTTGTGATCAATTAAAGCGAGAAATTTTTTAAAACAAAAAGAATTTTAAGATCCTTGACAGCTATGCTTTTGTGCCTGCCTGAATGATTCATTCAAATATCAAAATCAGTCATTATGCCCATCACTAGAAATAACCTGCAAAAAATTAATGACATGGCCTAATGAAGAGAAGGGGTGGGGAGAGTAACTTATAATTGCTTCATTGAAGATTAATTCAGTTTTAATTAGTAAGTTTTCATATAAGACATTAGATGTGTGTAAAATGTTTTATCCTAACAAAATGTCATTTTTTGTGATTCGTAAAATGTTATGTAGTAAAACAGTGTTCTTCTTTTTATTATTTTATTATAGGTGCTGCTCGAAGAAATCAGCTCTTACTATTGTAGTGATAATGGAGTAGAATAATCTATATATTTGAAACTTAAAGAATTGTGTTTGTCCTGTTACAGCCTGTTCCAAAGATTTTTTTTTTTTTCAAATAAAGTCCTTTTTCTGTTATAGTTGTATTCTGTACCACCTAGTACTGTCACCTAGTCTAAAATTGTTGATAAGAAAAAAATACTTATATTTTTATTAAAATTGTTATTGAGTGGTAGATCTGACACATTTGAAAAATATGATATATTCTAATGAGAAAGCATGCAATAATGTTTAGCATAAATTTAAATCATGTTGCAATATTTAATTTTTGTAAAAGTGACTGTCCACCCTTTTTGTTAACTTAAAATTTTTCTTGCTTTTCTAAAAATGCAAAATTGAGAAGGCAGTCAATTTGTAAATTTCCTTACGTATCTGAAGCTAAGATAATTGTAAATAAGTTTTTGATGTAGGCAGACATGATTAAAAAAACAATTCTGGGTGGTTCTTCCATACAATATATTAATTGGAGTAATATTTTTGTACTGATAACTTTTTTTTAATTTAGTTCAATATACAAAATAGATTTTAAAACATTTGTCTAATAATTAAAAAAAAAAAATCCCTGTCTTGTCTATATTAGGGAACTAGAACAAAATAAACAGAATAAGAAATTTATTAATTTGTGTTAATCCTTTTGCGACAAGTGTCCCATACACAATTTTGAATCTTTTATCACTGTAGGAAGTACTATAGTATTTCCAAATAGAAAACTTGGCCTAATTTAATGGAAGAAATTATATGATAAAATAAAGAAAAAATTACTATTCCAAAATATTGGTATGAAAAATTAAGGATTTTATGCATGCTGTGTGTAATATATGTGTAACAATCATCGTAAAGGGTTTTTTTTTTTTTTTTTTTTTTTTTTTTTGAGGGGGACTTATGGTAGATAAAAATTTATCTACCATAAGTCTTTATCCTCTGAAGATTTGTTCGTTTTAAATAATAAGGGGAAATAACAAATCTGTTAGCCTCTTTATTGTTGCAAAATACTGGAGGATTTAGAAATTTCTTCCAAAATAAAATTGGCAAACTGATTTTAAATACCATATTTACTTGTGTATAATGTGTACCTTGTTTTACATAAGAAAAAAAATATTTCTCATGTATAATATTATGCACCATGCTATTTTAACTTAAAAAAAAAAATTTAAAAAAAACTAGAAATCAGGACTTAATCTTTTTCTCAAACCTAAGTTACTTCTGTATTTGCTCATGTATAGTTTGCCCTCTTATTAAAATAACTTAAAATTAAGGTTTTGCATTATATGTATATATATATATATTTATTTATTGTGAAAACGTGTGTGGTTTGATGTATACGGTTGTTAGAAATATTCAGTGTATAATGTACATACTGATTTTTAGACCTGAAATTTTGGTAAAAATGTGTGCATTATGCAGAAGTAAGTAAATATGGTAGTTTATAAAATTCAGTTATGAGATTTGAGGGAATTACAGCATTCATATTTCATTGGAAATATTATAAAAATTAGTCAATGCTTTGATAAAAAAAAATCCCAATATAAATATGGGAATAATACTGATATTATCGGAACGAAACATTTAGTATTTTTATATACAGTCGTCTTTACCAAAATTATTAAGCACTGCTGTATTTTTATTATAACTGATTTAAAAGTGTTAGCAGGCCCATGCTGGATGTCTTGAAAGGGCGGTGGACAGAGGGTCATGTTGGCACTTTCACACTAAATCATGTAACATCATTAAGGGTGGCAGAGGGTGCAGGGACACCTATCCCTAAGTGCCAGCACGAGCCTGAATATTAGTCGAATGCAAATATTTAACTACATACAGTTATGAAATTCTTTTTTAACCTTTCACACCACTGACGATTTGTACAACATAAAGACACAAGCAGCACACTCTATGCACCATCAGCTTTTAAAACTTAAGTAACCTTTAATGATATCCTTGTTTAATGTGATGTCCAGTAGTACTATAAAAGCAATAAACATCAAATTGTTAAAAAAAAAACTAATTCAGTTATAATTAATCTAACACGGACAGTTTATAGTTAAGACACAAGCAGTGTCTTTGAAAGCATAAAATATAAACTTTTGATGATAAAGTATAATAGTGTCTTATGTCTAATAATATTATTCTAGTAATAGATCTCACATTTATATGTAAAAAAATGTTTAATTAAGAACGAAAAAATAATAGTTTATAAAAATTCAATGACGGTGTATTTTGTACATCAATGGAAACTTGCTGATAAAATAATGAAAGAGTAGAATAAATTTTGAACTTCAACATTAAACTATGAAGGATATTTAGTAAGAGGGTAAATGAAACGCATGTGTTCAACACAATTATTTTAGAATTCACAACTTCTGTCTGTCTTTAACGGTTAAGTTATTACAATTATAACTGTAATAACTTTGTTTTTCAGTAAGATATCATAATTGAAACTTTCATACCATAGCAATTGTTATGCTATGCAAATTAATAGGTGATCATGACAATTAGAATAATTCTTACTGGAAAAACCAAAGTATATAAAGCACTTATCTTCACCAATGAAAATATTTCTTAAAACTTGTATCATTTTTATTAAGAAATTAAAAATTTAAATTTATAAAATTTAAAGTGTAATTTTAACATAAGATTTCTCTATTTTCCTTGTTGAAGACCAATTTCTTTATATTTTAACATTTTCTGCAAGAATTATACTAATTTTCATATAGATATGCTTAAGACGTGCAAGAAAACTTTGTAATTTCACTGGAAATACAGTCTTGGCTGAAAGTATTGAGCACCCCCATATTTTTAATATATTTGTAAAAGTAATAGTTATATGCAAATATTTAACTGCATATCATTAGGAATTTTCTTTTTAAGTTATTACGGTTTGTTAAAAAAAAAAAAAAAGAAGAAGAAGACAAGCGAACAACTCCTCTTTTAATGAAGTCGCTTTCTTTGAAAACCTACTTTTTAAAAAGTATTAATTACTTTGTTTTCTGGAAGTGTCATTGTTATGTCATGTAAGTTAACAGATAATCATGGAAATTGAAATAATTTTCTTACAGTAAAAGCCAAAATATAAAACTTACTCTTCAGCAGCGTAAATAATTCTTAATTTTTTTAAAAATATTATTAACGCATGTTAAAAATTATGTATAAATGTTTTTTTTTTTTTTTTTTTTTTTTTACATAAGATTTTATTTTCATTTTTGAAGACTAAGTTCTTTATTTTGTCTTTTCTTGTAGTAAAAGCCAAAATATAAAACTTTTCAGCAGTGTAAATAATTATTTTTTTTTTATTATTAACACATGTTAAAAATTATGTAAAAATGTATTTTTTTTTTTTTTTTTTTTTTTTACATGAGATTTCTTTATTTTTATTTTTGAAGACTAAGCTCTTTATTTTGACTTTTCATCCAAGAATTATTTTCTTGATTATTTATTAACTGGCTAACAAAACTTCCAGAAAGCAAAATTAAATATTAAAAAAATGTTTTTTAAAGAAAATAGCTTTATTAAAAAATGAATTATTCGTTTGCTATTTTTTTTGCCAACATTTCTTAAAGAGAAAATTCATAATTGTATACAATTTAATATTTGTATCTAACTATTATTTTTACAAATATATTATAAATATGGGGGTGATCAATACTTTTGCCCAAGGCTGTATTTCTGATGAAATTTCTTGCATATCTTAAGTATGTATATAAGAAATACTGAATATCAGTAAATAGACGTCTTATAGAAGCATATCAGATGTACCGAGATATCTACAATCCAAGTCTTAAGTACATCTATAAGAAGTACTGCATGTTGAAAAGTGATCTATGCTTGGACGTCTTATAGACGTGGTCTTATAGACTACCTGGATATCTTGGACGTCTAATAGAACTCAGAGAGATCACACATAACATCTCCATAAGAGGTGAAAAGGGTGTATCATGGATATTTATAGACTTCTTATAGATGTGTCGGTTTTTTGGGGTTTACAGCTTGTAGATGTCTTATAGATGGATGTGTGCTGTTTGGGTATACTATCGACGATTACTATCATAATTTTTAAGCTATGTTTTTGAGATTTTCATAAAAGTTGGTCTATATATTTAGCTAATATATAATGCACCGTATATTTTGATTGATTTCGCGCATGCGCAGTGAAACAATATTTAGTGAACCTACTCATTTTTCATACAATTTTTATTATTTTTTAATTCTGATTGCAGGGTATTGTGTACGATTTTGTTTGTCATATTTTCTGAAAATAACTTGTTTTTATATTAAAAACTCTGCAAATTATAAGCAAAGAACTTGATAAAATTTGGGACTGTTTTTATAAAAACCTGAATTTCTCTTCGGGTATACATGCTATCTTCATAAGAATGAACCCAAATTATTACAATAATCCACTTAATCATAATCTACAGTTTGAATGCTTTTGCAATATTAGTTTTTACAGGGTTATCCAAAATATATCATTTTTTTTCAATTTGTTGACGGCCCCTTAAGGGGTTACAAGGAAAAAATCTTCTCGGAAATATATAACATCTATCATGTTGTTTACACTCCTGAAGTTTCAGGATAATACCTCATGTATCTTTCCAGATATTTAACAAAACTAGACCAAATATTGAATAAAAACAACTGCGTCTAATAATTTGGCCAGGGACTGTATATATAATATATGTAGGGGAAGCTCCGGACACTTGGATAAATTGCAAATAAAAAACAAATGAATGAAACTATAATTATTAAAATAAAATTACGAACTTCTTTAATGATTTTAATTAAGCATTGCTAATAATATCGAATTATTTAACGAAATATACTGAAAATAGTTTGGCCTTATTTTTTTGGCGTCACAAAATAACGGCGGATAGCCCCGGACATATTAATCAATGGTGTCCCAACAGTTTTTCGGCCTTACAAACATCACAATTATAATAAAAATTCGATGCATCTATATAAACAGAGTCTTAATGTCTAATAAAGATCATCTAAAATAAAATCTAATTAATCTCATTAATCTTTCTTAATAATCTGCAATAAAGTTTGACAGGAGCAACGAAAATTTATTGACAAAAACAAAACACTCACTCACGACTAACTTACTCGGCACCCAAATCGCAATTAAACTGTATTTGTTTCGACTCTAGAGGGCGTTCATTTACAATAACTCTTTATTTACGCAACACTTTGAATTTCTTAGAAATTGAAATGTCCGCGGTCACCCGCCGTCCGCGGCTACCCGACTTTCCCCTATGTATATAGTGGGAAGTTCTCCGCTTTTTTTAATGTTTTCCTAATGACTATATGCATTTTAGGAATTTCTTGTTCACTATGAAAAAAAATCCCGAAATAGTTTACCTTATTTATTATGGATCTACCTTTCTTCAGCCATATTTATCCGTTTTTTTTCTCAAGGTGAATGATTATTCGAGTTACCGAACATTTCCATCAAACATTCTTTTTGTTAAGTGCATCCGTTCTTGCTTTCTCGCCTTTATCTGCTTTGGCAACATTCATCAGTCTTCAGAATATACTTAGCACCAACTGACCAAATGACCAGCCATTGCCGGAAAGTGGGCGAACATCTATCTTGTCTTCTTGATCGCCTCGCAATATGAGCAGATTTCCATTAGCCAAAGAAGACTTCGAATCTCATAAAAACTCGGCATAATGCATCTAATTTCCTTTCCTTTTCTTGGAAAGTAAGTTTGTTTATATGAAATCGATAATTCTCAATTTAGAAATTCTCGTAAATAGTGTTTTCATTTGCAAAAAAAATCCTTTTTTTTTTTTTTTTTTGTCTTTTCGTGTCGGATTACTTTTGTAATTTTACGGGAAAATTACTTTTTTTAACTTAAAAAAATAGATAATAGCTATCAAAGTATCAAAAAGTAATGTTTATTGAGATCGAACGAATATTTCAGTAACATTTTGCGTACTGTTACTATGACAAGGCTATGGGAGTAGTTTTGAAGACATTTGAAAAATGTTGTATTTAAATAGGATTAAACATACATATAACAAATTTCCAATATTTTTTTTTAACATAAATTATCGGTTCGGATAAGTAACCCCTATTTTTAAATTTAAAGAATAAAATACGTGTTAAAAAAAGTCTCTACAACAGTTCATAGAGCTTTAAGAGAGCATTTTTTATTTGTTTGCTTGTTTGTTTGTTTTTCGTATATTGTGAAGAGTCTTCCGTATATTCTGAAATCATTTATTTTCTACACTTACGCTTAATAATAATGACAGTAACAACAAAATTAGTTTTGGTTATTAGTCTTCATTATGAAACTTTTAAATGCTAAATGTATATATGAAATGAGTTCCATTTCATAGTGAACTATATCAACATATCAATTCTGGCAATCGATGATCCCATAAAACAGCAGATGCTTTTCAGTCGAAGACTCCAGATGGAGAACGATGTTTAAGGAAAAACATTATGAGTTTTCCCGTAGAAATAACACAAAGCTGCATTAGTATCAATAATTTTTATTGACACTTCACCAATCAAAGACAATTCCACTAAGTATCAAGTTCAGAATTCATAACTGAGGTGTGCTACGCCATAAAAAACAGCGTGAAGATGTAACATTTATTAGAGAATTACACCAATTTGCAGACACTTCTCCTCCGAGTGACAGGTTTTGTTTAGCAATTGAAAACACGTAAAAATTCTGAGCTCCGGGACTGTGTAACCGTGTTTTAAACGCAGCGAGTGTATGAATCTTTTCGCCAATGCAGGGGTAAATTAACCAATAAGCGAGTTGCAAGGCTGTGGAACTTATTATTATACACCGCACAATTTTGAGGTGAAAAAGTTAGACGCGCGAGTCGAAATGAATTATAATAAAAATGATACTAAGAGACGTTTTAAACACTGTTAAAAATTTGCAGCAAACTGTCCAGTCATTTGACCGTTTTCGTAGGAAATGGTTACATAACCGTAATTTAACTATATTCTGACCATAAAATGAGCAATAATACGGTCAGAATATAGTTAAATTACGGTTATGTAACCGTTTTCTACAAAAACGGTCAAATGACTGGACAGTTTGCTGCAAATTTTTAACTGTGAAGAAATAAAAATTTAATGTCTCAAAAGAAGAAATAAATTAAGAGTTTTTACAAATAAGTGTAGCTTTTAACAAATTAAGATTTTTAGAATAAGAATTAAAAGAATATGTTGATTAACGATATTGAATAAAAATATAATTTAGATTTAAGATATTATTAAAAGACGGGGAAAAAGTAGACTTGTAAGAATTTGGAATAAATTAATTAAGGAAAAATGGCGAAAATTTTATATTATTACATATATATATTCAATTTTAAAGCTAAAAAGTCCTTCCAAGTAATTAGAAGAGTCGGTTCATTTCTCTAGGGTTTTTTCTTATTTTTTAGTTAAAGGTAAATACATTGATTTAATACAAATTAAACAATTTGGTCTTACTCCTTCTATGTCCGCTGTTTTGAGAGAAAGGTAATCATTAGAGGAATTTCAGTTTGGCTTATCAAGTGAAATGGAATAAATATGAGGTGATATTAAAAATTATTGAAATGGTTGATTAAAAATCTCCCATAAGCTATAATATATTTCCGAAGCTCAAACGAGGTTTGAACCGAAGCGATTCAATGAATGCTATCTAAATATTTTAATATGTCTCATTAACAAGGGAAGAGTTTCGTATATGCTGTGCCTTTAGATTTGGCGAGATTTTGTTTGGCGATATATGCTTCGATGTGGTAGTTGAGATCTTCAGCCTTTGGGGTTGCTTTTTAAAAAGATATTTTTTCTGTATGTGTAATATTATGTAAATATATTTTTTTGTGCATTTTTATAGATTATTTTTCTATTTCGTATATATTTAAATTGTAATTTCAGTTGGGAACAAGATTTTAATTTTTTTTATCTCTGTCATTGAAAATATAAAAAAACAAAAAAGTTTTATATAAAGTGTATAATTTTTTGCCTTTTTATGTGGACAACTTCTCCATTTTATGATTTTAAGTGCTATTTATATGATATATATCTTTCTTGAGATTTCTACAAGTTATTTTCGATTAATTTTTTCGTTTTTTTATTAATTGTTTAAAATATGCACCCCCCCCCCGGAAAATAACCGTTATTTATCACAAAAAGGCTTCTTAGGTTTATTAAATAAATTAGGTTTGTATATGTATTTTAATTACTTGATAAAATATCGAAAATGGCGATAAACTTTTGTTTCAGCATTGTACTTATTTTTTTTCAAGATGGCGCAAAAACACGGTTTAATAAACGTACAAATAAACGTATAAATATTTTAAAAACATGTTTTCCGTCATCTTGAAAAATTTGACAAGATGCTAAAATTGCGTTTTGGCGTTTGGATTTTTTCGCCAATCGCGCCAACCGGCACAGGACATAAAACTCTTCCCAAGTCACATATGTTTTGTTTTTGTTAACAAAGTAAAGAACTTCTAAAAATTTTATTGAAATCGAAGAATTTTAATATTCATTAATAATGAACTGAAAGTATAGCTTCATTGATCATAATGTTATTCGAATTTACAAATTCCTGTTATTTTCGAATGGATTACTCAATCTTCATGATTAATGAATTCATTCAAGATATTTTACCTGTATATATATATACACTGCAAAAAATAATTGTTGATTTTACAGTATAAAACTGGCATCCCAGCTGCCAGTATTATACCGTAAAATTAACAGTATTAAACAGTAAAATAAGCAGTAATACGCTGCCGCGCAAGCAGTAATACACTACCGCGCATGCGCGGTAGTGTATTACTGCTTGAGCGGCAGCGTATTACTGCTTATTTTACTGTTTAATACTGTTAATTTTACGGTATAATACTGGCAGCTGGGATGCCAGTTTTATACTGTAAAATCAACAGTTATTTTTTGCAGTGTATATATATTCTTCCAACTAAGACAGGACTTGTATAATGTAAGCATCGTTAAAATGCATCACAAACGGTTTTCCCCATAGATTATAATGTATCGGCAAGAGAAGGCATATGATATAAATCTGGAGAAAAATATTAAATGTATAATATTAATATTCAATAATTTTTTAATATTCAATGATAAATGATGCAATTGCTAATGTTTTTGTTAGTAAAAATTCCATTTGTATTACTAAGAATGCAATGAACTACAATCAACGAAATAAAATTAAAACTTCCATAGATATACTCATTTATACGATCCCTTTAATGATTTTTCATATATTTCCTGTGTGTTAATTAAAAAAAAATAACTGTAAATGTTTAGAATATTCTCAAATATTTTAACCGATAGTTTGCACTCACAGCATTTCATAAATTGTAAGTGATGTGATTTTTTTCCTAAGTTTTACAAACATAGCCATAATTTCGGATTTTGGAAGCTAGAACGTTTTTCGCTGCTGATTAACCATAAAAATCATGTTTTTCAGAAAACGCATTTAAGTTTTTTTTCTGTAAATCCATTAAGAAATATTCTCCTTGAGTTCCTAAAAATCTCCAGATTTATATGATGCGCCTCACTTAAGGCTATTGGTCAGTGAGATCTCAAATTCCCCTCGATAATACTAAACCTATGGACGTGGTATGCATTCTTAATTTTAAAATATCACCTCAGAAAATTAAATTTTTTAATTTCTTTTTTCCGTATATGCTTCTTAAAGAATATCTCTGTTTATTAGCTGTCAATATATTTCTAAAATATATAACTTAATTTATAATTTTATGTGTTAAAATCAGAAAAACTGACTAAGATTTTAAAACTTCAAACAAAATTAAGTACAGTCAAACCTCGTTAACATGAACACTCTTAACGCGAATTACTTTTAGCATGAACTGTTTCCGATTGCCACGTCCAGTTGTATGTAATGTATTTAAGTTCGGATAACATGAACTACTTTTAACACGAACAAAAAAGTTTCTCCTTGAGTGTTCGCGTTAACGAGGTTTGACTGTATATATTTTTGAAATATTTTGACAACTATAAAAAAAAGAATTTAAAAATATGTATTTCCCGAGGAGATATTTTAAAAATACGAATGCCATAGGTTTAATATTAGCGAGAGGAATTTCAGATCTCGCTGACCAAGAGCCTTAATCTGAATTATAAGATTCTTTCTTTCTTGTGGCTACTCAAATGAACATTTCCGGATACTTAACCCCCTTAACAGTTTTGCCCGAACGCCGTACAGTGGGGCGTTTTGAAGATCTAGCTAGATGGACAAAATTATTGCGTTAAAGTTTAATTAGGTTTTGCTGGTTTTTCAAATATATCACTAGTAAAATACTCAAACAGTGATAAATATTAGGTTTATATAATTATTTATATTACTATTACAATAATTATTTGTTATATTATTTTTATTATTTATACTATTATTACTATAATTATTTGTTATATTATTGTTATTATTTATATTACTATTACTATAATTATTTGTTATATTATTGTTATTATTTATATTATTATTTATTTATATTATAATATTGTATTGTCATTGAAACCATACATGTATTCACAGTTTCAGCTCAATCGGATAGTTAAAAATGGTTTAAAATTGACTTACAAGATTTGAACTAAACATACATATATACACTGCAAGTAAGTATAACTTAATGATTTGCAAACTTTTGCAGGAGTTTTCTTGAGTTTCCAATACTTTAGGAATGACACTTTGATTTAAAAAAAAAAAAATGCTTATAACTTAATAATGCTTAATACTGCGTTAAAAGTCAAGATAAAGTTTGTAAAAAAGATGGCGCTTATTTTCAAACAACACTAGGTTAAATCTTGTGACAAACATGTGACATTTGTCCAGTAAACTCGTACTTTCAAATAAAACAGAATAGTTACGACGTGCTTTCGAACTTACAGGAAACTACTGCAACCGTCGAAACTCCCTCAAACCAATTGCCTTCTTTACGGTCGTATTTAATCGACACCTCGCTATTTTTCGACAAAACTCGTGCAGATCTCGACAAAAAAGACATTCAGCTACCAGCATACGCGGTCTTGTTAAATTTCGAGATAATCGGGAAAAGGAATTTTGTCCACATAGATCATCAAAACGCCTTACTGTGCGGCACTTGGGCAATAAGAGTTGGCACAGCTGTCATATACGCACAACGTTGGCGCGATTTTTTCCCCGCCATGAAAAAATTAAATTGTTGTTTATTTACTTTTATTTTTTATTTTCATTCTATAAATTATTTTTATTACGTATATCAATATTTATTTATATCAGACTATCATTTATTTATTTTTATTTCCTTTTTTAAAATAATAGAAGCTATTTCATTTATTACGTTATTTTATTTTTATATTGAAATGAAAAATCACGTGCTATTTGTAACTAATATTCAAAAACAAAGTTTTCGCCAAATTGGTAAGGGGGGGGGGGGGAGGTCGCGCCAACGGGGTGCGTATATGACATCTGTGCCGAGGAGTCTGCTTGCTTCGTTACTAAAAGCTTTTCGGTACCTCTAATTTTTAAATGTAATCACCTTTTTTATTAATTTGCATACATGTTTCGATTATATAAGGCAGATATTTTAGTACGGAAAAAGTGGTGTTTCGTTCCTATTTTTAGTTTATTGTGTCAAAAAAAAAAAAAAAAAAAAAAGAAAAGAAAAGAAAAGAAAAAAGAAAAATAGACTGTTAAGGGGATAAATACACACTACCAGTTTGAGAATTGGAGCAAAAACAGCCGTAAATGCACTTATAATAATCATAAAAAGAAAAGAAAAAGGAAACTGTCTTTGAGAGGTAAATGTACAATCTTTGAAATATTACAATAAAAAATTTGTGATTTTTACTCAAAATTGGCCATTTAAACGTAGATGTATAGCTTAAATATAAAAGTTAAGACCAAATAAATGAATATCAATAATAATAATAATAATAATAATAATAATAATAATAATAATTGTAAAGCAAAACAGGTTCAAACAGTTTCGATTATTTAAAAATATGTTTGATCTCCAAGTGAAATATTTACCTGCGAGATCACAACCTGCACACTTTTTATGCTCAATAAATCTTACGAATGGTCAGCGATAGCAGCTACGGAGGACTACATCAATCTCAAACAGCTTTTGACCTTTCATGAGGACACCTTCATCCATTTTTCATCGACTCTTGGTAAATAGAATCTTTTTTGACAGTTGTCTTCATTTTCTCTACTCAGTACTTTATGATAGAGACATCAAGCTTCTTTTTAGATGATTTTTAGTGAAATCGTAAAATTTCTGGAAAGATGAACCTAAGGGCATTAAAATTTTCTTTTGCAGAAGGTCTTTCAGACTGAATATAAATAAAAGAAGAAGGCGAAAAAACTTCATATTGAAGTGCTAAAAGATAAAACTTTGTATAAATAAATATTTTGTATGATTTGTGTAGCTTATATACTTTTATTTGAAGATTTCTCAACCTTCAATTTCGAATCACATACTTGTTATACGCCATGTAGTATTTATTAAAATTGAAAAGTACGTAAATATAAATTAAATTAAATCTATTATACTTATGCTGGATGATACAAAATGGAGTATTAGGGCAATTATCTCATAATCTTCTGATGATAGAAACAACTTTTGAGATGATACTTGACACAGTACAACATAAGAAGATAAAACTGCGTTTTAAGCACCAGAACTTTTAAACTAATTGCAGATGAGTTTTGGTATCATATTCAGTCAGGGCTGCAATGGAGTGTATACGGTGGCATGCACTGTATACCCTCTGGATTTTTAAAGATGGTCTGTACACCTTCTGTATCTTAAGTAAAGCTATAACGTATACTCTCTAGGTGTATAGTTGTATCCTCTGCCTATAACATATACCCTCCTGATCTTTTAAGATTATAGCACTGCATTCAGCGTTCCGCAATCAGTGCAAATAATGATAGAATTTCCCCATATATATATGTGGAGAAAAAAATACTCGAGGGATAGGTTTATTAACCAATACAATTAAAGGAAATTCCAGGGAGCAGCTAATAGGAAATTGTGTAGGTAAAGGAACTGGGAATGTGGGAGAATGTTAGTAAGAAATTAAGAAGAGGAGCTTTTTATATAATATTTCCAACAATCTGACAATAGGGAAATAGCGAAGTCACAATTAATAATATTTTTTAAGTTTTTGTAGCTATGAAATGCTTTTAGAAAGTTGAATTCAAGTATGGAAATAGGTTTAGAGAAAATTTTAGTTGAATCAAAGTCAAAGGATAGTTCATGTGCCGTCAGTGTTTTTCAAATGCCGATTTGTCAGTTTTTTGTTTAAGAATACATTGTTTGTGTTCTTTAAATCGACATTTTAAACCTTGTCTACGAGATTTGGACAAACCAAATCTCGTATGATGGGGGTGATTAAGTATATTTTTCACGCCATCAACATAGTACTTTTTTTTTTTATCATGGATGACAATCTGGCCACCCTTTACTGCTTTCCTAATGATAATATTATATTGTAGATAGAAATATCTTTGTGATAGATACATACTCCCAGTTTCAATATATATACCAATCGAGCACACCTTTCAGATGTGACATTTGTTTTACAAAGGGCTGTATACATATTAAAACGCAAATTTTATTATTATTTTTTTTTACATTGCCTTTTTTTGCTATCACTTATATTTAGAAAACGTTGTCTTGTCTCAAAGAAATATATTTAATAAAGTACCATTCTTTTACGACCAAAACTGGCGGATTTATGATTTTTTAATTTTTCGAATTATCAACACCAATCAATCCAACCCGGGCTACCCGGATTAAATATGACCAATAAATTATTCAGTGCACAGAGCGTACACTGCAAAAAAAAAAGTGTTGATTTTACAATATAATACTGGCACTCCAGCTGCCAGTCGGGGTTCCATAATCGGGGTGTTTTGTATTTTTCCTTTATAACCATGCTTTTCACAAATGAAAATATTAGAAATTCTATCATTAAAATATTCAGGAGATCCAATACGTACTACCATGCTTATAGAACATACTGCCCAGTTTACATAACTTGGGTGAAATTCATTTTTTAATTAAAAATTATAATAAAATTTCTAAATTCAATATATATATACATTATCAATCTACCATACCATGAAATATATCAAGTATATATTCAAATAATAAAGTTTTGGAATTAATTAAAAACTGCATCGTTAAATGAAATAAATAGCTTGTGTCCCAATCTCTTTTATAATCTCTTTATATGCAAAGTTTCAAAGGAATTAGTTCAGCCATTTTTCAATTTACAAAAGAAATTGTTTTTGGGAAGATGAAGGAGTTCCCCCAAGCATAGGCAATCAATTGCCAATTATGGTAATACTGGCATTATCACCTTAGTTTTGCATATTTATTTATATTGTTACAAATAAAAAGTTAAAATTTCAGTGCAAATTTACCTTGTTTAATAACTAAAATTAATTAAAGTTTGAAGTTTTGTAAAGTTAACTACATCTCAAGGTTTTTTGAAAGTATGAGACATTCTCTCTTTAAGTTTGGCATTACATTAATCGCAGTCCCTCCCCCAAAGTTGCGGGTTTTGTTAAACAGAAAAATTGACCAATCCAGGCTATCAATAGATCAGGGGTATATATTATACCATTAAAGAAAGATAACAAAGATTTTATGTACGTAGGTATAACACTAAGGAAATTTCGGGACAGAATAAAAGAACATGAAGCAGATCTGAGTTTAAATAGACTCCACACTCCGTTAGCAAGATTAGCACAAACTGAACCTGTAAAAGTAGATTTCAATGGATCCAAAATTATACTCCGTACAAATAATCACCTGGAAGCTATCATAAGAGAGTTCCTAGAAATAATATCTAAAAAAAGAAATAGTATGTAACGATGTATTATCATAAAATATTCACGCAGTCTGGAATGAATTAATACATCATTAATTACCTTTCCCATTCCACCTTATATTCCAAACCCTTGAAGTAAAATAGTTTATTCCGGGCAAGAAAGAAAACACGAAGAGACAACAACTCAACTCAACAATTAGTTTTTCACTGATGATGATCGAGTAGTTCGGTTGAAAACGTTTTGGAATTTTTTAAAGGACTTTAATGTGCTTTTAAATGTTTTATGTATGTTTTTACGCACCTTCAAACAATATATTTATATTTAGTTGTATCTTTATGAATTGTTACAAATGTTGCTTTAAATTATTGTAGCAAACAAATGTATACTGTTCCGATAGCCTGAAAAATAAAAAACATGTTTCAAAATGATTTGAAAAACTTTAAAACGTCAGTAAATTGAATTAGAGTTTTCAAACAAATTTTATTTGAAAGTGCATTTTTTTGCTCTATTCGATGGTTTAAAAATAGAAATTATCCAATATTTAGAACGAATATGTAGCGATAAAAGCAAATATATAGCGTAGGTCGTTGTCATCATAGCGTTGGCGTGACGCACATGTTTTTGATTCGTAATATAGATATCGGTTTCTTTTCAGAATTGAGGGGGTTAACTAGGTAACAAACTCATCTGTCTCTCATTATATATTTATCATCCACCATGTCTACCAAAACGACCCAATTGTAAACAAGAATTAATAGTATATTAGCGCTATTATTGCAAAAGTTCCTTATCCCGTACAACGTAAAAATCATTCTATTCCTGAGTGCTGAAGGAGATGTTTGCGAAAAGATGTAAGAGGTCAATTAGAGAAGTTGAGATATGGCGTAGATGACTGTTACAAAGTAATTCATTCTTGGGAATTCTATTTGTGTTAACATTTTTTTAAAACCAGATATACTTTGATAGATTGTTTTTAACACACTGAATATAAAATATAAATGAGGTTAGCTGTACCAAGCTTCAGCAGAGAAGCTATTACTAGCAATGTATTGAATCTAGGTCGTGATAATACATCTCTACGTTTTTTCCCTCCTTTTAATATATTGGTGATCAGGGAGTGAAATAGTCTGAAAAAAAAAAAAGAAATAATTGTTTGTAAATCAGTTTGCATTATTTATTAATAAGTTCTTATATATATCTGGAATTGTAAATATACTTAAATGTCGGATTGTGGTGACTGATAAGAAATATACAATATTATATAGAATAATTAAACTAAACGTCACAATCCTTGTAATATCACAGCCTGCGGTGTCCAATTCCGTTTCCAAAGTTATATGGGCCTGGCGTGTTATAAGGCTTATGTCGTGATAATAGATATCTTTATGTTTATTACACCTTTTAATATATTGGTCATCAGAGAGTGAATTTGTCTGAAAAAAGAAATAATTGTTTATAAATCAGTTTGCATTATTAATATGTTCTTATATATCTGAAATTGTAAATATGCTAAAATGCCGGATTGTGATTACTGATCAGAAATATACAATATTACATATAGAATAATTAAACTAGACGCAATGGTGCTATACAATCCAAGTAAAATCACAGCCTGCGGTGTCCAATTCCGTTTTCATAATTATGGACCTGGCGTGTTACAAGGCTTATGTTGTGACAACGAGTCTCTTAACGTTTTTTACGCCTTTTAATACATTGGTCGTCAGAGAGTCATCTGAAAAAAGAAATAATTGTTTATAAATGAGTTTGCATTAATTATTAATATGATCTTATATATCTGAAATTGTAAATATGCTTAAATGTCGGATTGTGGTGACTGATAAAAAAAATAAATATTATACAGAATAATTAAACTAAACGCCATGGTGCTACGAACCATGTAATATCACAGCATGCGGTGACCAATTCCGTTTCCATAGTTATGAGCCTGGCGTGTTACAGGGCTTATGTTGTGATAATTGATCTCATTACGCTTTTTTTTTTAATATATTGGTCATCAGAGAGTGAATTCGTCTGAAAAAAGAAACAGTTGTTTATAAATCAGTTTGCAATAATTACTAATATGTCCTCATATATATCCGAAATTGTAATATGCTTAAATGTCGGGTTGTGGTGACTGATCAGATATATACAATATTATACAGAATAATTAAACTAAACGCCATGGCGCTACGATCCATCTAATATCACAGCCTGGTGTGACCTATTTCGTTTCCATAGTTATGAGCCTGCACTGTAAAAAATGACCAATGTTTCTTATTTTATGAAAATATACTATAACCACGAACAAAAATATAATATCATTTTCTGTATTATCTGAAATTCCGAATAGCGTGTTCTATTGTCTTTTGAATCCCCAGAAACAAATACATTTACAAAATTTAAAAAATCATTTATAAAAACAAAGTATTTTTCGCTGCCCGTATTTTTCAGAAACGTTTCCGAAGGTTTTTTATAGTGTATTAATTAGTGTCCTCAGCCTGGAATGAATGTTTTTCGAATGTCATCAATTCTCAAGTAAACGTTTTTAGCCGCATAAGTTAATTTATACATGAAAGAGTAAAGAAATAATCTTAATTTTAATGTTATTGTTAACGCTGTTAATTTTGCATGTTTGTCTGTTAAACATATTTTTTGAGCATGAAAATGTTTACTTGAGAATTGATAACATTCGAAAAACAGGTATTCCAGGTTGAGGACACTAATTAATACACTATAAAAATCCTTCGGAAACGTTTCTGAAAAATACGGGCAGCGAAAAATACTTTGTTTTTATAAATAATTCTTTAAATTTTGGAAATGTATTGGTTTCTGGGGATTCAAACGGCAATGGAACACGGCTATTCGGAATTTCGGATAACACAGAAGATTATATTATATTTTCGTTCGCGGTTATAGTATATTTTCATAAAATAAGAAACATTGGTCATTTTTTACAGTGTGGCGTGTTACAGGGCTTATGTCGTGTTAGTTGATCTCATTACGCTTTTTTTCCTTTTAATATATTGGTTATCAGAGAGTGAATTCGTCTGAAAAAAGAAATAGTTTTTTTATAAATCAGTTTGCAATAATTCTTAATATGTCCTCATATACAGGGTGGTTATAATATAAGTATCTCTATTTGGCGCTGTTTGTAGCTTGAAAGAATAACCCGAATGAAACCAAAATCGGTGCACTTACTATTCGAGAAGGGGCAAAAAGAATGGGACGATAAAAAAAAAATAACTGAAATAATTGCCGATAGATCGCGCTTTTGAGTATGAAATGTAATGTGTAATACACGAACAAAGAATTAAGGCATAAAACCGGATGGCATACCTAATTTATTTGAAAATGTCACAGTGAATGTGGTTACGCTTTCGCATGGCGGTGCCGTTCAAGTTCAGGTTCCACATGGTCATTGCGCTCTAGGAAACAATCCAGGCGGTGGACGACGTGCTCATCGACGGAATGTTACGCATCAGGAGTGATGTTTCGCACATGTTGTGATATGCGATCTTTTAAATCATTGAGTTTTGTGATATCTCCACAATACACAACGACATTTGCACCGACAGTTTTTGTAGCGCCATCTGTTGGCGATTATTGCAACAATTTTTTATTGTTCCATTCTTCTTCCCCCCTTTTCGAATAGTAAGTGTACCAATTTTGGTTTCATTTGGATTATTTCTTCAAGCTACAGACAGCTCCACATAGAGATACTTACATTATAATCCCCAGTATATCCGAAATTGTAATATGCTTAAATATCGGATTGTGGTGACTGACCAGAAATATACAATATTATACAGAATAATTAAACTAAACGCCATGGTGCTACGATCCATGTAAGATCACAGCCTTTGGTGTCCAATTCCGTTTTCATAGTTATGGGTATTTCACAGTATTCACCTAATTTTTCTGATGTTTCTAAGTAGTCTTTTTCCGAGTTATTGCTAAAAACAAGGGAAAATATTACGAAATCGTGGGTAACTATGAAGTTGAATTACATTGCGTAAACATTTCTGCTATCAGTGGCTCGTAAATGTTTGGTTACAACGATCCCGTTTACATATTTCTTGTGTCTTCGGGGATCCCCAAGATTTATAAGTGAAATTATCGTTGCTCTTTAGTATATGCATTGTGCGTATGAACCTTACTTTTGAGAACCACTATCTCTGAATAGTAATTTTCACCTTACTTAATTACTTAATTTGTAACATGTTAGAGATTAAATAAGGGGAAAATTGCTATTTGGAAAAAGAGGTGCTCAAAAGTAAAAATTGTATGTAACCTGAATATCAGATACAGGGTATGTAAACTAATCATGCAATGTATGAAATAATATAATAATGTGAAAAATAATAAATCAACACTTTTAATCAGCATTCCTAGTTTTTCTGTTCATTTTATTTCCAAGATTTCTCTTAAGGGTCCTCTTCACGCACTTCAAAACATTCGCTCGCTAATGTTAATCCTATGGAGCATTATTTTTCTAATATCTCGTTTGCATTTCAATATTTTTAAACGATTATTTTTTGCATTGGATAGCAGAGATCAATCTCTATTTCCGCCGTTGATTACTTTTTCGATTTTCTTTGCGGATTTTTTTTACGAAGATACTTTTACTCTCGAAACCGGTTCCGAAATTGAAAGTATCTTCGTAGAAAACCTCTGTAAAGAAAATCGAAAAGGTAATCAACGGCGGAAATAGAGATTGATCTCTGCTATCTAATGCAGAAAAAAAATCGTTTAAAAATATTGAAATGCAAACGAGATATTAGAAAAATAATGCCCCATAGGATTAACATTAGCGAGCGGGTGTTTTCAAGTGCGTGAAGTTCCTTAAGTGCGTGAAGACCCTTAAGTTCTATACAAGTAAAAAAAATGTATATTCATTACTCGTCCTTTGAAGGACCCTCCCCCCCCCTCCCTTCCTCCCGATGACCCGCTGCGGACTAAAGTTTTAGAATCGTCATGCTATATCAAGAAAAAGTACTAAACATTTTTACAGTACTAGCTGACCCGCCCGGCGTTGCCCGGGCAGACTGTCATTGAAAAATATAACAGTGGAGTGGACGTCATAAAAAAAAGACTGAATAATATTTATTTATACTAACAACTTGTAAAAAAATTAAATAAGAACTAAAATTTCAAAAGTATAACAGTTAAGTTTTAAAAATGAAACGGTCAGGAAAAATTATTACACTTACTTTTCCCTTTTTACTAAAAATCCCTTTTTAAAAATCATTGCTTTGTTTACATTTTTAATTTTATATTGCTAATTGTATTTTTTAAATTATAAATATTAAATGCTTACAGAAATCAATATTTCAAATGAAAATGTATAAAAATATATCTATTTAATTGTTAATGTTGACAAATTATAATTACAATTTATTTGCACTGTTTCGCTTTTATTCCTGTAGTTAGCAGCACCAAATAATTAAATGTAAAAAATCCTGGCCTAAATCCTACCAAAGGACTTTTATCCAATAACCAATGAGATACGTTTTATTCGGGCATTGCTATTAAACAATTAACAAATAATCGCAATTTCTGTGCCACGTACGATAGTGTAATATATATATAGATAATATTCATAGTAGTCTTTGGTAAGAGTGAAAATTCTAAAATATAACTTATATTTTCTTCCAAAAAGTAATGAATTTATTAGAAAACAACACAAAAATTCAAAACATATACAGTTACTACCTCTTGAACAAAATGAAATATTTGGTACAAAATGAATTCCGTGCCCCATTTTAAAATTAAAAATATATGATTGTAAAATGTGTAGACTTTTACATTACATGTGTCCTAGCAACCGGCGGCTGCTTATGGGATTTTAATCTTACTGCGGAGAAATTGAACAAAAAGTTTCTCATGTTCCTATATGATTTTTTCTTAAAATATTTCAATTTAATCATATTCGGGGAGCCTTAAATCAATATTGCTGCCTTAGAACTACTTTGAATTTTTTTCTTTCTACTTCTTCTTTACTTTAAAAGTGGATTTAAATATATTGGGTAGTTTAAGTACTTTCATACAGTCGAATACAAGAACTTGCAATTTAATATAACAAAGTTTAACTTTTTGCTTTGAAACTTTAATATATGTGTGATTTCATTCAGCCTAAATCTGCCCGAATTTCAAGCTGCCAGATTTTTCCTACTTTGTTCTTAAAATTAAAAAGAAGAAAGTCAGATAATTATTGTTAGGATAAATTTTATTTAAAATTCTGCACCAACAATTATTCATTTTATTTTTTTCTTTTGTATCAAGTTATAAAAACTAATTTTTCTTTCATGAAAAAGTATATGAGTTTAATTTCGACATTATGATTGGAATTCTTAAACCTTAAATTAAAGGTAAATATGTTTGAATATATATGTAAACTTTGGTTGTCAGTATAGTTATAAAAATCAATATGCGAAAAGTAATCTAAGATACAAGTTTTTTAAATAAAGTTTTTATAAAGTAAGGAGGGATGAAGGGGGCCTCATGTTGGCTTATTAAATAATAATAATAAAAATTCATAAAACTTTATCTTATCTTTTTTATTATTTTAACTTAATTTAGTTTAGATAATCCAACATGAGGCTAAACTAGATTAAGTTAAAATAATAAAAAGGATAGATAAAGTGGAATGAATTTTTTTTTAATGTATAATGGTATTTGTATTTATCCGTCCTTACTAACTCTGATTGACTGTCACATGATATGCGTATGTATAAAGGTGCATTCAGAGCTATCCTGAGCAATTCAGTCTAAGATACCCATAATTCATCTACTTCCCATTCTTCTCGAATCATTTTGCCGTCAGGGACAAAAGAAAGGGGTGGTGTTAATGGTTGTCCTTACCTGTCAACGGTTCACACTTTAACCCACTTTGACCATTAGACATGCTAAGAAAGTCATAAAAGATGAAAGGGAGTACTTGACAACATAGGAGACAACGGCCACTTAGATCGCTGTCTGTTTGGACCTGAAAACAGATCGAACAGAATGTAAGGGGAAGCTAGGGCTATATTTCTCTGTCTAGATATACGCATTCTTTGCTTTAAAAGAGAAAGTTCCTTCATGCCTATTTTTCATTTAAATAAATACTGGACTATGTCTGTCTGTTTCTTATGGCCATCTCCTTCATACCATTACAGGCGAAACGATCAAAGAATATCCAATGATAAGATAACATTCAGATAACATTTTTTTTATTTTGTTTGTTCTTAATAGTGATCTAAATTTTTGTGAGTATATGAAGCAGAAAATGGAAAATTTAACTTGAAAATAAAATTTTAAAGATGCAAAAATAAGTACATTCATATAATACTACAACCTATTAGTTTTTTTGTTTTGTTTTGTTTTGTTTTTGTTTGGAATCTAGTTACGTTTTGTTTTTAATCGGAATAAATGTGTTAAAATCCAAAAAAAAAAAAAAAAAAAAAAAAAAAAAAATACTGTGTCGTATTTAACACCTTTCTATTTCATTTTTAGTTGTTTTAAATTATTTGAAACACTTCAAATCCTTGAATTATCCATTTATTGTTATATTATGGGCAATTATTCCTGAAGAATCACGCAAATACATAATGAGAATGCCTAAATGTATTAATGTCTTTCTTTATAAAATAATACACAGAAGATATTATTTGTGTTACAAATGAATAAAATGCATAAAAGATTTGTTTCCAAAATAACAAATTAAAAGAAGGAAAATAAAAATAACTGAAAAAAAAAACTCTTAATATCCATAACTTATATACGAGTGTACGGCGTATACGGCTTATATACGGCGTATACGAGTTTAAAAGCAAAAAGTTTTCAAGCGTCGCGCTTGTGTTAATTTTTACATGTTCTGGATCTTTATAAATAATAACTGATGTTTCTTCAATAAATAAATTAGACATAAAATTGTATAAAAAGTGTAAAGCTGAATTAAGGAATTATATACCTATCTGACAAGCTTAAAAAAAAAAAAATGCATTTTATGAAAGTTCAGTTAGTAAAGAATATTTAGTTACATTTATCAGTCGATCTGATAAAAATTAAGAAAGTTACTCCAATTTAATTTACTTTGTTCTGTTATACATAAATACAAATTTGAATCTTTAAAAGTGATAATCTCAAAACTGTGTTTTTTAAGTCGGCGATCATGATAACTCGAACAAATCACCTCAAGCAATCATCTTCAAATTTTGACTAATTTTTAAAAACAATATTATCTATATAGAGTAATCGTTCTTTTTAGCAATGTGGTGATTTTTCTATTTTTTTATAAACAATCAAAGTTTTGAAAAAAAAAATGTAAAAATCGGTACCTTAACTTTGAACGGCCGCCATTTTGTTCAAAATAAATTTTTCCAAAAACCGAACAATTACTCTCTAGCTTTAAATGTTGCGATTAAAGACATTATGCTTTTTATACTAGTAATTTCAGATAACATTTGACAGAGTTACGATGCTCACCATTGATGGCAACCAGAACGACATCTTCTTCGGAGAGCGGAGCTGCTGACGACACCCCCAACTTCTTTTCATCATTACAAAAATGAAGTTATTTTTTTAAGTGTAATAAACAAAATACGAAAAGCATTTTTCAAATATCCTGTTTCATTTTCCTGTAAAAAAATTCCTAAAAATACAATGTTTTTTGCTGCCTTGTAGGTAGGTATAACCACTTAAATTTTAATAAATGTAATTTGCCGCATTATTTTATAGTGTTCTATGCGATGTTTATAATTTTTACTGCTTATCAACTACATTCTTATTTGTGCGGCGTTTACGTTATTTATTTATTTTCTTTAATTAGGCTGAATATTTCGGATCCTCCGTTTCTCCATAAATCCTGGTAGTTAATTATGATAATTATGAGGAAGGAATCCACAATATTTAACAATATATCGAATTTAAATGAAAATAAAATCGCCAGTTAATTTCAATTTGAACGAATATACTTTAATTCATGCAAGGTTAAAAATTCTTTAAAAAAATTCTGATTGCGTAAGAAAAGTTCATTTGTTATCGAAAAAAAGGAAAAGAAAAGGGTGTATTTTCATTTTTTTAGCATTTTAATTTTTATTACTTTAATTCTTTTAGCTTTTGATTAAAATAAAATATTGAACATCTGTTGTTCAAATAATTAAAAATATTTTCCAACTTCGAAAATTAAAAAGAAAATGTACTTGAATACAAAGATAACACTTTTTTTTTTTTTTTTTTTTTTTTTTTTGTTCTTAATGGAGATCTAAATTTTTTGAATATATGAAGCAGAAAAAGAAAAATTTAACATGAAAATAAAATTTTGAAGATGCAAAAATAAGAACATTCCTATAATACTTCAACCTCCGAGGTTTTTGATTTTTTGTTTAAAATCTAGTTACTTTTTTTTTTTTTTTTTTTTTTTATCGGAATAAATGTGTTAAAATCCAAAAAAACTCACTACGGCGTACTTAACAACTTTCTACTTTATTTTTAGTTGTTTTAAATTATATGCAACACTTCAAATCCTTGAATTATCCATTTATTGCTATATTATGGGCAATAATTTATGAAGAATCGCGCAAATACATAATGAGTATGCCTAAATGTATTAACGTCTTTCTATATAAAATAATACACAGAAGATATTATTTGTGTTACAAATGAATAAAATGCATAAAAGATTTGTTTTTAAAATAAAAATTTAAAAGAAGGAAAATAAAAAGAACCGAAAAAAAACTTATAAAATAATGCAATTGCTGGCAAACAAAATCATATCAAGAATGCACGTAGGAAAATGGCAAAGATTTTTTTTTTTAGTGGGAAAGGGGAAAACGGTCTTTTGTTGGTAATATGTTTTAAAGATGCAATAATATTTTCCCATAGCAGAGCAATAATTTAATACGTGTATCATGAATCATGTTGCATTTTGAGATTGAAATTTTTTTATGTATTACAGTTGACTCTTTGCAAAGAAATAAAACGTACGCTGTTATTCATAAATAAAACTTATACAGAATTTAATATGTAAATGTGTCTTGAATGTATTTCTTTATATAGATTGTATAATACTTTAAGAGAAAAGTTGAGAAGAAAATGTATTGGCCTATATGATAACATTTTTATCATGTTTCTAAATGTACTAGGAAATCTAAAATGTTTATAATACACTGTTAAAAATTTGCAGCAAACTGTGCAGTCATATGACCGTTTAAAAAAAAAAAACCGTTACAAAACCTTAATTTGACGCTATTCTTGCCATATTCTTGCCTATATTATGGTCAGAATAGCGTTAAATTACGGTTATGTAACCGTTTTCTATAAAAACGGTCATATGACTGGACAGTTTGCTGCAAATTTTTAACAGTGTATTAAAACAAAAAAATAAGACAACTAATAAAAACCAACTTTAAGATAACACTACAAAATATAGCATAATACAGCGAGAAAAATACGTAAAAGTTGTTTATTTTTATTATACTAAACACCGTTTTTTTTTACACCTAAGAATCTAGAGAAGATTTTTGTTTTCATTAAGATAAAATACACTAAAACCTAGAAAAATCTTTTTTTTTTCCTCGCTCCAACTTTATTTATTTAACTAGAGTATCAACACTGAACAACTTTCTACTATTCATGTATTGTTAGGCGAAATATTTAAAAAAGAAATTAAAGGTAATTTCAGTTTTCTTGCATATATTAATGAGCACGGCTAAAACAGCTCGTGATATACATAAAATACTATATACACAGAAAATATGATTTGGAATAAAAATGGTTGTTGTAAGTCTTGCTTTCGAAATGAAAATTTAAAGGAAACGAAATAAAAAATAAATCTTATAAGATAATGCATTTACTGGCAAACATATAATATTAAGAATACAAATGTGGGAATTCGTTAAGATCTAGTTTTTATGGGAAATGTGAAAACGTTCTTTCCTTGCGCAATGAATGTTAAAGATGCTATAATTTTATTTCCCGTAGTTGAACGATAATTTAATGAATGCATCATTAATCATGTTGCTTTTGAAATTGAAATTTTATATAAAATAGTACGCATCATTCTTTTCCAAGAAAAATAAATCGTACACTAAAAAAAAGACAAATGTTTCTAATGTACGAAAATATAATAGAACCACACTGTAAAAAATGACGAATCTACGAAAATATAATATAATGACGAATAAATTTATAATATAAACTCATCCGTGTTAACCATGATTCTGAACAGTGTTTCTTTATCTTTAGAAACCTCAGACATTAATGGCATTTCGAGATTTAAAGAATCATTTAGAAAAACAAAATTTTTCTAGCTGCCCGTAATTTTCGGAAACGTTTACGAGTAGCTTTTAAAGTGTATTAATCAGTTTTCTAAGCCCGGAATATAGTTTTTTCCGATGCTATCCATTCTCAAGTAAACATTTTCATGTTCAACAAATATGTTTAACAGACTAATGTGCAAAATTAACAGCGTTAACATTAACATTAAAATTAAGATTATTTCTTTACTCTTTCATGTATAAATTAACTTATGCAGCTGAAAACGTTTACTTGAGAATGGATGACATTCGATAAATAGGTATTCCAGGCTGAGGAAACTGTTTAATACACTATAAAAACTATTCGGAAACGTTTCTGAAAAATACGGGCAGCTAGAGAAATTTTGTTTTTATAAATAATTCTTTAAATTTTGGAAATGTATTGCTTTCTAGGGATTCAAAAGACAATGGATCACGCTATTCGGCATTTCGGATAACTCAGAAGATTATATTATATTTTCGTTCGTGGTTATAGTATATTTTCATAAAATAAGAAACATTGATCATTTTTTACAGTGCACGTACCAAACGATACAATAATATAACCACGTACCAAAATATACAATTACCTCTCCCGAGTTACCCATGATTCCGAAAAGCGTTACTTATCTTTAGAAAGCTCAGAAACCAATATATTTTCGTAATTTAAAGAAGCGTTTATAAAAAATTAATATTGCTGTCAATGATTTTCGGAAACGTTTCCGAGTAGTTTTTATTATATGTTAATCAATTTTCTCCAACCAAAATATCGTCTTTTATGGTGCCATCACTTCTCAATTAAACAATTTCTGCTGCGTAACTGAATTTATACATGTAAGAATAAAAAAAATAATATAAATATTCTCATTAGTGTGAATGCTGTTAATTTATGTTTGTCTGTAAAACATGTTTGTTAAACAGGAAAATGTTTTCGCGAGAATTGATAACATATGAAAAACCTATATTCTAGATTGAGAACACTGATTAATGCACTATAAAAATTACTCAAGAACGTTTCCGAAAATCAATGGTAAAAAAAGTAACTTTGTTTTTATAAAAGCTTCTTTAAATCTGAAAAAATATATTAGTTTCTGAGGTTTCTAAAGATAAAGAACGCTTTTCGGAATTGTGGGTAACGGGAAAGAGATTATTGTATATTTTTGTTTGTGTTTATATTATATTTTCGTAGGTTAAGATATAATAGGTTAAGATTTATATATATAAAAAAATAGACAAAACAAAATATTTGATTTTTTTCAGATTCAATCATTATTTTCTTTTAAAATAATAATATAAAATGAAGTGGACATAAACATAACATTTTTATTCCTTTTGTAAATACAGTGTAGAGTTTAACGTTCCTAGAATACCGAAATAAAAGTTGAAATAAATAGTTAATAAAACTTACTTGAAACTAACACCTTTTCAGTAAAGAAAACACTTTATTTTTTGCAACGAAATACTCTTTTATTTTCAAGATCTAAATAAAGTTTTTGTTTACATTAGTAAAAACTGCTCTAAAATCTGGAGAACTTATTAAGTGTGTGTTGTATATCTTTTCATTCAGATTGTAAGATATACTTTTTATTTGAAAATATTATTATTAAAATGAAGTGGGATGCAAATTTGAAAATATTTGAAAATATTTTTTATACCATTAGTAAATACACTGTTGAATTTACTAGGTCTGAAATATTTGAAATGAAAATGTAAAAAAAATGTTAATCAAATTAACTTAAAAATAATATTTTACAGTAAAGAAAACAGACAATTTATTATTTTCCAGAAATCTAAATAACATTTTTGTTTTCAAATGTAAAAAAAAAAAAAAAAAAAAAAAAAAAAAAAATCAAATTAACATAAAACCTATATTTTACAGTAAAGAAAACAGACAATTTATTATTTTCCAGAAATCTAAATAACGTTTTTGTTTTTATTAGTGAAAACTTTGCTAAAATCTATAAATACGTATTAAGTGTGCTGTATACGATTTTGTTTTCATTAGGGAAAACTGTGTTAAAATCTATAGAAACGTATTAAGTGTGCTGTATACGTTTTTGTTTAAATTCTACGATATATTTTTATTTCAACATATTATTAGTAAAACGAAAAAGTTGTAATATATTATTTGTATTCCAGTAATTAGTACACTGTTGAATCTACTATGTCTGAAATATTTGAAGTAAAAATATTAAAAAAATATATTAATCAAATTAACTTAAAACTAACATTTTACACTTAAAAAAATAATAATAAGTAATTCATTATTTTCCAGAAATATAAATAAAGTTTTTGTTTTCATTAGGAAAAATTGAACTAAAATCTAGAAAAACTTATTTAGCCATGAAAAATGTGTTTTGCTCCAATCTTATGTGTACTACTAGAGTGGCAATACTCAAGAGCTTTCAACCATCTGCAAATAGTTATACTATGAGCAAAATATGTATAAAGAAATAAAAAACAATTTCAGTTTTGTCACATAAGGAAAACGACTAAATTTAATAACACATTGTGAAGTGATATATTACGCAGAAAATAAGATTTGTGATATAAATATTTGAAACTCATAAAAGTTTTTGTTTTTAAAATGAAAATTTCAAAGAAAGAAAATAGGAGCTATAAGTGAAAACAAATCTGTTAGAGTAAAACATTTCCTGTGCAAACATTTCATATTAAGAAAGCAAGAAGGGAATTCGCAAAAATCTCGATCTCGTTTTTATGAAAATAAGGCAAAATATACTTTCTTGGAGATGAGTGGTAAAACTAAAAAACATTTTTCTTTTCAAAGCAGAACAATAATTTAATGCGCGCATCATCAATCGTGCTGTATTTTGAGGTTGAAATTTTATGAAATATATTTTCTATAGAAATACAAATCGTAAATACAATTTAGCGAAAATTAAATATTTAAATGTGTATTCTATACAGGATGAAAACTAAAGTCCAGATACAACCAAATAACATTTGAACAGATAAAACTGGAATATTGCAACAAACGTTTTACTTTTAAAATACTCAATCATTATGAGAGTTATGTGACTTACAGTGCCCCTAGTGACGAATTTGACAAGTTATCGGCAATATCTCGTAAACAATGAGAAATGAAGAAAAAGACGTCAATCAAAGATGTGTAGAGCTTCTTCTATTGTGTATAAAATGATACTTGACATGGGAAAATAACTTTATTAGAATCCCCAAAATACAAGTATTTCCATATCAAATCACCGACTTATGAGGCAAATTCACATTTACCAATAAAACTAACATTTGTAAGCAAGGAACCTTTCTTCTAAAAAGAAAGTTAAGTATGCTTAATTTGTCCAGCATCTGCTGTAAGGTTACTGATAATGGCATCTGGCTTGTTATTTTATTTTATTTTATTATTTTTATTCGGTTCACAACTTATCTGGGTAAATTGTGTCTGCCAGATTTGTCCAGCATAGCGCAGTTGGCAGAGCATTGGCAGATTAAGACAAAAGGTCCCTGTTCGAATCCTGACCAGGACACTTTCTCACTCAGTTGGAAAATTTCAAAACATGTGATTTATTTATCAATTAGAATAACTGCGCTAAAATTAATCAAGTGTAAATTACGTATCCGGCGTTTACTGAAGTTCCACTACGTGCGATTTATTCTGTTGAGCTTTTTAAAAAATAACAGACCCGATGCTATTATCAATAAGGTTAGCTGGTTGCATTGTATCCTCCAGATTCGTCCAGGAAAGCTCAGTTAGCAGAGCATTGACAGCTTGAACCAAAGGGTCCCCGGTTCTAATCTGGCCTGGACACTTTTTCACTCAGCTGGAAAATTACAATTCGTATAAAATACTTGATGTACGAGTTGCAGGTTGCACATGAAAAGAAAGCTTTCTTATGTTATGGGTGCGCTTGTTTACCTTGCGTATTTAGATAATGTTTGGTGTTAATAACTTGTTGAGGTAGAGTCATAAATTATCTTGGTTGAATCATAGTAAACTGCGCTCAGTTTACTTAAGTTTAAAAACACGTTCCATCAAACGATTTGAAATATATGCTATTGTCTTCCACTTCCTTCAAACAGCTTATTCACGCTGCAAGTAGGGTTATTTTGAAGACTGAATGGAATGAGTTAATGTAAGTAACACGTGGAACATTTGGCGAGTAATCGCTTTTAAGTATTTTAAAAAGCTCTGTGAAGTCCAAGAACTCAGAACATCCATTGTTATAGCTTTCTGATTGGCGGAACACGAGCTGATATCTACCGTAGGAGATACAAATAGCAATAAGTTCGTCATTGACGAATTTACGAGAGATAAACTATTACACGGTGCGTTTTCGACCGTTTTTCACCTGAAAAACCCATGTATGAGGAAATATCGGATATTGTCTACGGTATGATAGTACATGTGATTGCAACTGTAGACGTGAATAAAATTTTCCATTCCAATTTATATATATTTTATGTTTATATATATTTTATCAATGTGGCAACGCTCGAGAACTTTCAACCTTCAACGAATAGCTGTATTCTGATCCAAATACACCTAAAGAAAAAAAAAAGTAATTTCAGATTTTCGTTTAGATACATAACAGGCATGACTAAATTTAATAAAACTTATTATATAAAATACAACATATAAAATATGAAGTGTAATAGAAATGAATGAAATTCAGAGAAGTTTTGTTCTCGTAATGAAAATTTAAAGGAAAGAAAGTAAATAAATGTGAGACCGAAGAATAAATCCTATATAATAATACATTTGCTGCGCAAAAATATCATATTAAGAAAGCAGGTAGGGAATCACAAACAGTGGTCTGGTTTTTAAAATAAAGGGAAAAGTTCTTTTGTTGGGGGATGGTTGTTAAAGATACTACAAATTCATTTTAAGACGGAACAATAACTTAATTCAGGGACCATCAATCATGTTGCATTTTGAGATTGAAATTTTATGAACGTCTGGTTGTTTGTAAGGAAAAACAAATCGTATGCTATTCATAAAGAAAATTCAAACAAAATTTAACATATTTAAATGTGCGGTATATATATTTTTGCTCAAATTGTATGATGCGCTGAACAGAAAAACAATGATGCAGTAAACTAATGCATGAACTAAATCGGAATAATAAAATTTATTGTATGAGATAATTTGAAGTATTGTTATTTTTCTGTATTAGTAAGATCATAAATATCTCATATTGAATTATTTAAAATGAAAGATTTTGTTAATTATTTAAAAACATTGTAATACTTTGCTATTTTTCCAGTTCTTTCATCTTTTTTTTGTATGCTTTAAAATCATTAGTCCTAATTATTCTGCGATACATAAAATTTCTGATGACTTCTAATATCACTTGATTTTATATAGAATTTAAATGTTTAACATCTATGTAATTTTGAAGTGTACTAAGAAAATGAATTATGTAAAAAACCTAAATGTGTGAATAAATGACAAACGGAAATAAATGGTTTAGTATTAAATATGTTTGATTTTTTTTTTTTTTTTTTTTTTTTTTTTTTTTATTACGGTGGAATTTTTCTGTAACGAAGTCGCTATTTAACGAAGTTTTCTACTTAACGAAATTTTCTGCAGAACCTTGACTTTGCACAACATTAACATGTAAATTAATCTCCATATTACGAAAAACTTATTCTATATAACGAAGTTTATTCCACTTTCGTGCGTGTACAGCATTCAAACCGGAGAGGTTGCTGTTGCGATGGATGTATGAATTTATTTCAACGAACTGTATGAAAATGTGCACATTTGAGTCATTTAATCAAAACATACACATTTAGTCACATTTCAATGAAAAATAAAAGATACGCTTCGGTTTTTGTTTACTTCTCTGTGTTTTTTTTATTGTTTTAGACATTAATCTAATTAAATTATTCTCATATCTACATTGCATAAAAAATTACTGCCCGAATTAAAATACGTTTTTGAAATATTTCCATTTTATGTATAATTTTAATTTTATGTGGATTATATGTATACAAGTTTCATGAATTTAAGTTGATTTCTATTTAACGAATTTTCTTCATAACGAAATGTTTAAGTGTAACGATGAGACTTCGTTAAATGGAAGTTTCACTGTATACTGTTAAAAATCTGCAACAAACTGTCCAGTCATTCAACAGTTTTTATAGAAAACAGTTACATAACCGAAATTTATCTCTATTCTGACCAATGAGATCCTTTCAAAATATTGACAAGTAACCGTTATTTATGAAAACGGTTGAATGACTGGACAGTTTGTTGCAGATTTCTAACAGTGTACAAACGATTGTGAAATACACAATATTTTTGCATGGAAGAGCATAACTCAACACATGGACCATCAATCATGCTGCATTTTAAGATTGAAATTTTATGAAATATTTCGCCTGCTTTTTTGAAAAAGAAAAACAAATCGTACGCTGTTATTCATAAAGAAAATTCAAAGAAAATTCAATATTTTAATGTTTGTTGTATGTATTTTTACTTTCAGATGTATGTTTCGTGAAACAGTGCGATGCAATAAAAAGGGAATCATAAATTTTATTCTATGGTACTAATGTATTTTAAGGTATTGTTTTCTGTTTTATCTGTTTTAATATATGACAGGAATAACTCAAGTTGAATGATTTTAAAAGAAAGTTTTTTCTTTAATATATATATTTTTAAAACAACGTAATGCATGAATATTATTTATTAAAATTTTACTTTTTATTTCATTAAAATTCAATATTTAACTGTGCATTGTATATATTTTATGTTGAGATATTGTTGTGTTCTGAACATTGCAATGTAATAAAAACTCAAAAACAAATTTTATGTTTTAATATATTTTAAGATATTGTTTTATGTCTATTTGTATTAATTAGAATATGAACCACTTGTATTAAAAAATTTAAAAAGAATTTTTTACAACTTTGGAAAACATTGTAACGAATGAATTTTATTTATTTTTTCCAGTATTTCATTTTAAAAAATATTTTAAAGTTATTAGTCTTGACTTATCTGCTATGTATTGGGTTATCCGGAAAATTAATTTGTACCAGAAAATTCCAACATTTAATTATTAGAGATTAATTTCGATAGCTAATATCTAATAATTAACGGGCAGAATTTTCCGGTACGAATTAATTTTCCCAAACGGCACGAATTTTCTTGACTATAATTTGTATTTGTAAATCACAAATTATCAACTTTTTCTATATACAACTTGGTCAAAAAAAAAAAAAAAAAAAAAAAAAAAAAAAAAAAACACTTTTTATTTTTTGAAAATTTAAGAAAAATATCAATTTAACTTCTTATTGTTAATTTATGGTAAGTATAGTTAGGGTAATTTATTTGGACTTTAAAATTCATTAATTCTGCAAGTATCATCACAATTAAGGCGGTGTTTTCGTGTGTCAATATTTTTCTCAAAACTATCTGGAAATGAATGCGACAAAAGGGTGAAAAAAAAATCACTTGATGTCCATGGAAGGTTCTATTTTAAAGAAAATGAATATCAATAAGCGGATGTATAAATTGTATGTATTTTCCCACGATTTGTCAACTATGTAGAGTTGTTCTATAAGTCCAGCGGCATATGAAACCATATAGTTCTGTGAAAACCAAAAATGAGTAGCTGATGAAAAAAATTGTTATGCAAGCCCAATATTTTATATTGCTGTAAATTAATTTTTTTCGCTTTGGAAGCAATATTCTGAGCCAAATTTCAGTTTAAAAAAATTAAATTTTTGTCTTGTAAAGTCAAGATTCCGCTATATCCCGCGAAATCAGTTGGTACATCCCTCTTCTGTATAGGCGTTTGAGGAGTGAGAAACGTTGGGATTACTTGAGCCCAGGTGCTAGTTTGGCAGTTAACGGTGTTTGATTGAAAGAAAGTCCATGTAAAAAAACATGTTTCTGCACGTACCTCATTAGAAAAAAAAAAGAAAGAAACACGATACTTTTTTGCTTAAAAATAACTAAATATAAAAATTGACATTTTTGAGTTAAAAATGTATAAAGTTAACACTTCCTATAAAATAAACAGAAATCGCGGTGATTGGAAATTGTAAATCAACTCGATAAACTCTGAAAACTGCTTTGTCAATGTTTGCAAAACCCCCCACTTCGTCACTGTACTATATGGCAGTCAGCTGTTGCGGAGCTGTTTTTCGTGATACTGAGCAAGCTCTATTTTTCATAGATGATATTATGACTAAACAGGTGTATGTGTATATCTTGGAGCGGGCCTGACCAAATTTTCAGTAAGCAGGGGCGCACCTTAGCTGGTGAGAAACACTGAAAGGTGGCGTTATTCACACGTCTCAAAACACGCAACAATATTATCTACTGTAGACGTGCTAGCGATACGCACGCGTCTTGTACGATGCAAATATATATCACAGGGGTAGCAATAAGGAAGCTCAGTAGCTTAGTGGTCAGCGCGTCGCGCTACCACGCTATACATTTTCTATTCCGGACTGCAGAGTGGGCAAGGTTCACTGAACCTTTCATCGCTTCAGGGTTGATAATATGAGCAACAAGCTTAATTGCGAACTAAAAATTAGGGTCCCGCGTTTGGCTGACTCTCTGACCTGGACATATGATGTATGACACCCCCGGACCCATGGCCAATAAAACAAAGCTGGGAACTGTAGGCTATGATCCTTAATAGATTGCAGCACCGTAGGCTTAAATTTGCTTTAAGTAGCCATAGGAATTCTGTTATTCAGGAATGCCATGAAAAATAATTTTCAGAAAAACATAAAACATAGTAAATCTAGAAGTACATTTTTCTTATGTGGGGGCTATCTCAAAGATGTCTGTAAGAGGGTAAGAGCCAGAAACCTCAATCGCTCCTATAATAAAGGAAGTGCAAATATTATTGATTTTAAAGAAGACAACCTTTAAGATGAATTTTTATGTTTCAAAATAATCGCAACAGGAAAGCTTTGAAAGAGCGCCAGGAAAAAGGTGTGCCGCGATGGACAGTCCTGTCTTAGAACAGACAATGTTATCATGGGTGGACGAGAACATGGTTCTGAAATGACACTGTCGGCATGATAATTATCCAAATTATTCAGCAAAGCTGACAAATAAGTGTTACCATTGAAACAGAATTGATGTTCTGCCATGGCCTTCTCTGTCACTGGACTTAACCCTTTAAATCACAGTTTTGCATAACTGCAACATGCCCAAAAGTCGATAATACATATTTACACAGAGAGTTTTAAAAGTCGATTTTATTGATGGCTAATATCTTCCAACTCTGCAGTTAATCCAAATTATTCGTAGTATACCCAACAGACGGATATACTGAATTAATTTTTCATACCAAAATGTAATTAATATTTTGAGCAGTTTCACGCGATTATTGCTAAAGTGAACTTCATGAATTTAGTCAAAATTAAAAAGGTTGGAGGCGTCCATAAAATAGATTTTTCACAAAGTTAAGTTAATATACTTTACAATTTTTTATTAGAAAATTTACAATATTTATGAGAAATATGTATTTTTTGAAGATATGAAACAAACAGCCTTTTGTCAATATTTTGTTTATATTTATATTTATTTATTTTTTTATTTTATTTTTACTTATTTTTTACATGCTTCAAGATATGTATTCGCACAGTTTAGTAAACATTTTTCCAATCGAAGATGTTGTGATACAAAGTGTTAAACCCAATGGAATTCATAGCATAAACTGAAAGATAAAAATAAAGGCAACAACCCATCAAATTTGAAAAAACTTTGGAGAAATGTTCACGATTCAGGATATTTCATTACTAAGGAAAAATGTGAAAAATAAGTCGACTTCATGTCAAAAAGAATTAGTACAGTCCTTAAAGAATAAGGTTTTGTACTAAAAGAGTTAAAATTTTGTAATGAATATCGTGTTTTGTTCTCAGTGACTGTTTCTATTTTTTGTCCAAAGCATTTTTAGACTAGTTTAGAGAAATATGTTATGGCACGAAAACATATAAATAATCGTTGATTATGCTTACAGAATCAATAAATTATATCAATAGGATTCGAACAGTTCACATTACATATAACTTTAAAACTTAAATAGTCACTATTCTTTAAAAAAAAAAAAGGCCATATTTGTAGGTTTAAATTGCTAATTCATTTAACTTTAATGTACGATAAATATAAAAGTTCTAAAATTTAATATTAAATGAAACCTTATAAATATATGAAGAAACAGTAAATGAAATAAAATGTTTCAACATTATTATTATTATTATTTTTTAAATATTTTATGAACTAGTAGAAAGAACGAAATGTACAATCTACTTGTATATTTAAAGATTTTTACAGTTGAAAAATTAGTATGAAACTTTTTTTATTATTATTATTTCGGAGTGGTTTTCTTCTTGCATAAAACTGAAGCTAGCATGATAAATGTGCACAAATAAATGTTCTCTTTTTTTCTGCTTTTTATTTATTTGTGCTATGTTAAACTTGGCATTCAGAAAAGAAAAATGGAAATTTTTTAATATTTCAGTAATTTGAAATATTTTTACTTTTCTTTTGTTTAAATAAATATTCACGCTGTATAGTTCATAAGGAAAACCCTGGGAATGCATTAATTACATTTAATGTTTAGCATTTACTTATTTGTATACTTCCAAGTCATTAATTAAAATTATTAAAAACCTTTCTTAATATTACTTACAGATTTAAATTGCCTTACAGCTAAAAATGTATTTAAAGAAGAAAGAAAAAAAGAGAGAGAGAGAAAGAGAGAAAGAGAGAGAGAGAGAGAGAGAGAGAGAGAAATAATCAGAAAACCTTTAAATAAACTTTTTACATATTGTAAAAGAACAGAACGCAACAGAATAAATATAGAAGACAGAAATTAAAGGTATTTTCTATATTGCTTATTAATTATGAAAAATATTTACGTAAATTAATAAAGATAATAGCGTATTAAATAAATATTTTATAGTAACTTATTAAATAAATGGTTTATAATAACTTATTAAAAATAGTTTATAGTAACTTATTAAATAAATTAATAGATATTATTATTTCTACAATGTAAATGTAATTGATAAACGTAGTTGCAGTACTATTTATATGAAAAATGTTGTGTTAATATATATTGTATTTTTTTCAAGTCTGTGGTGAAATAACAAAGATGCAAACTAGTATATTTAACCCTTTATCTTCAGATGGTACTTTTAAGTACCACTACAGGAAATTTAATATAATATTTATTGACTTTGTTTATTACTAAAAGTATCTGTTGCATACAAAATACTTTGCTAGATCACATTTCAAAAGCACACTGAAATAGTCAAAGCTAAATATTTTTTTAAGTTGTCATTTTCTCAACCCCTTAGGCGTAGTTTTTCTCAAAATGTTATACGAAAAAATTGCAACTACAAAAATATTTCCATTCACAACTAGGGACACAACACATTTATTTACATTGTTTTTACCAGAGCTACGAGATTTCCATAACAGTATTTTTATAGTTATTCTAATTATTCTTGTAAATATTTTTTAATGAGCTATAACTAACGATTTATTAAATCAGTTTTAATGAAAAAACTTACCCAAATTTCATATTATTATTATATAAATTTTTTAATATATTTCCAGGCATTAAAGGAGATATTTATTGAGGTGAAGCAATTTCTTGATTCATAATTTGGGGCATAAAGGTTTAAGACGGATCTAAAAAAAAAAAAAAAAAAAAAAGGAAAGAAAAAAAGAAAGAAAAAGGACATATGTTTCTTAATCTACGAAATCATGAACGAAAATATACAATAACCACTTCCAAGTTACCCACGTTTCCGAAAGGCGTTCTTTATCTTTAAAAACCTCAGAAACCAATATATTTTCTAGATTTAAAGAAACATTTATAAAAACGAAGTTTCTTTTGCTGCCATTAATTTTTAAAAACGTTTCCGAGAAATTTTATAGTGTATTAATAATTTTTCTCAAACCATAACATCGGATTTTAGAGTGCTATCAATTTTTATTGAACCTTTTTCAGCAGTGTAACTGATTTTATACATGCAATAGTAACAAAATAATATTAATTTTAATGGCAATGTGGATGCTGTTTATTTATCATATTTGTTTGTAAAACATGTTTGCTGGACACGGAAATATTTGCTTGAGAATGGATAATATCTGAAAAACCTATATTCCGGTTTGAGCAAAGTGATTAATACACTACAAAAGTACTCGGAAACGTTTCTATAAATCAGTGTCAGCGAAAGAAAGTATGTTTTATAAATGCTTCTTTAAATCTTGAAAATATAGTGGTTTCTGAGGTCTGTAAACAAAAAGAATGTTTTTCAAAATCCTGGGTTACTCGGAAGAAGTTTATTGTATATTTTCTTTCGTAGTTTTAGCACATTTTCGTAATTTAAGAAACACTTGCCTTTTCTTTACCGTGTGTGACGGCAGCTTTTTTTTCCTTTCCCGTGCTTTACGTCCTGAAATTGTCAACTTTGACAGCATTTCCTTATAAATACTCTACGTTGATTAAAAAAAAAACTAAAAAATGTTCGATTACATAGTTTCTGAATTAGAGCACCTGCCAATTTCATGCGTTTGCGAACAATTAAAAATATAATGAGAAATATGTCAGGAAATAGCAATTTGAATTTGAGCCTTAAAGCTGTAGTTAGGTGAGTTAAAATGTTGAGTTGAAGGTTAGGTGAGTCAAAGGGTATTTTTTTAGTCGTGACCATTTTTTATTCTATAGAATATTAAACAGAATTGGAAAATATATCCTTGTTTTATGATATAAATGGGAATGAATTAATTATACCAACGTTTCACACTAAAAATTTTGTATGCTAGCACATCACACGCATATAAATGCACAACGCTAGTAATTTGTTCCAGTCATATTTGTTTATTTTTTACCTACCAACATACGTAGTATAGAGTAAGTCTTGTAATCGTTTTGGAAATTGAAAAAACAAATTTTTTGACGGATTTACACGTTCTAGACATACTGGATATTCCGAAAAACATACTTTTAGAAAAAAAAATTGCCGTCCATCTGTCTGTGTGTCTGTTAACGCTCTATCTCCCGAACAAACTGAGATAGAGACTTGAAATTTGGTATGTACTTAGTATGTAATAATGGGAAGAAGCTTATTGATTATCAGTAACCTTGATTATCCGAAACTATTTTTTTCGGACTCTCGAAATATTCGTTCTGATAAAAGGTAAATAAAAATTTTCGAAATTGTTTATTTTAAGGGTGGATATAAATGACAATAAAAAACATAAACTTTGCATAAAGAATGAAGTCGATCGGATAATGAGTTGCCGAGATATTTGTAATCCTGTTTCCCACACTCTTCGATTTTTCATCACCCTGAATTTCATTCAAATTTCAATTCAAAGATATATTTTAATTAGTAAAGAGACGCTTAATCCGACGCAGTTAACTGTTAGCTAATAGGATTATCAAATTTGGAGTTATAAGGATGTTACTTTTACGCAATTCAGGAGTAGAGTATTTAAAATTTATGACGTCATCAAGCCGCGATTTTATTCGAATTGCAATGCATTTTATAAATAGTTTACACATGTTTTATTTTCATATTTTATATTATGCATATCCATGATCGGCAAATATTACGGTGGCCCCCAACGACTAGTTTTCTTGTATAAATTTATTTACAGCTATATAAGCAAAAATGTAAGCATATAAAAAATATAATGTGAACCCTTCTAAATAACTTAGTAATTACGGTAGAAAACAACATATTACAATATTTTTATCATTTTCGTAATACACACACACACATATATCTATATATATATATATATATATATATATATATATATATATATATATATATATATATATATATATATATATATATATATATATATATATATATATATATATATATATATATATATATATATATATATATATATATATATATAATTTATACTTATAATAATATAGTAATTTGGAAATATAATTATGCAATATAAATGGAAATTGCCACATATAAATAATGTAAAAACATTATTAAAAAAAATCATACATTTAGTGCAACGTTTAACATTTTAGAAAACTGCTAACAAAACCTTAATAAATGAACACACATTAAAAATGTTTTCGATTGAGAAGAGAAAAACACTTAGTAACCATATATTTGAAGGTTTACAATGACGATTTTTATTCTAAGGAAACAACAAATTGAACTGAAAGAAAAGATTGTTTCTTTATTTTGTTTTCTGATAGGCTAAGTATTGCTTTACAGCATATAAAAATGAGAATTTCAATTTGTGAGATGTTTTAAAAATACTACTTTCTTTAATTAAAAAAGAAATAAATTCATAAATTATTCGCATTGCTTACGATTATTTTGTATATATTTTTTCACATAAAATCGAAATTAATTCATTGAATTTAATTTTCAGCATTTATTTCCCTTTTAAATGATTAACTTTAGAAGTAATTAAAAAAAAAATTGTATTTGGAAACAAGTCCTCGATGTATGTTATCCGATATGTTCTCTTAGAATTAAAATGCCTTGCAATCATATAATTGAATACATTTACATAAAAATGACTAATAGAGTAACACGGATTATTTTAAGAATAATAATAAACTTTGTAAGGCAACGAATTTGAGGAAGTTTTTTGTTTATTTTAAAGAAAAAATTTATAGTAATACATAACCAAGACAATAAAAATCTAAACTTGTTTTTAATAAATGTTACGTTTCTGTAATAATAATTATTTTTATTTGCATTACAGCTTTTTCATCAAAAATAATTTTCAAAAAAATATTTATTTATTACATTCTTCTCATAGGATTTTATTCCCTATAGCTCATCCGTGCATAATCATTGAGACTAACTTAAACACTATATTCAGTTACAGAAAAAATAAAATTAATGCTTTTTAAACAAAGGAATCTATTTTCTGTTGATATGTCACAATATAGTTGATGTTTCAGTATGTTTTTTTCTTCTAAATGATACATCGCTCACCCGCAAGAAAAGTGACACAACTCAAAAATACTACATTTCACAAAAAGGCAAAAATGATTTGTATTTTTTTTTTTTTTACGGTAAACTTAAACTATAGCATTTAGGTCTGCATGCAGCTGTAAAAGGGTACATAAAAGCGTAAATCCCTGAAGAATGAAGGCGTAGAAGAGATGGGGAGGATTGAGTAAATTTGTCCCTCCCACACAATTTGTTTCCCTTCTGTGATACCAAAGTAACATAAAGTGTAACCTAGAGGTTTTCCGGATAACTAGGCTTATGAAAATTTTCCTGTAGCAAAGACGAACCAAAGTCAGACCTATTATTGGAATAATACACAAAATGAATTTTTTGGAGTTATGTAACTTTTCTTGCGGCTAAGCTAAATGTAGCATTTATAGTTATTTTACAAGGTTACGCAGAATAACCCCAACTTTATCTCCATTGCTGTCTATGTATGTTAATTGCGTGACATGAATTTTTGTGATTTATATTAGTTAAAATTCATCAAAGTGTATATACGTTATTTAGGTTTATCACATCGTATTTCACAGTGGAAATATATTTATGTCTTTTGTAGTTATCTTATAGGGCCAAAAAAAAAAAAAAAAAAAAAAAATCAGATACATTTCAACAGGTGCGCGAAAACAATTTGAAATAGTATTTAAATGATGTTATATTATTTTAAACACCAGTGTGATACATTTTCTGACACACAACAAACTTTTAGTATTCTATCCGTCGTGTGAATATCTATAGTTCCTAAATACAAAAAAATTCTAAACGTACTTAAAAATAAGCAAAATATGCTTATTTATTATTTTTCTTAGCATCCATAATATGTTAATTTGAGTGAATACAAGATTATATTTATATTTATGGACAAGGCAATTTTTAAGTTGAAACATACCCTTCCGGGCAGTTCACTTGAAAGGAGGTCATGACACAAATTTTAACAAAAATAATAATAATAATAATAATAATAATAATAATAAAATAAAATAAATTAAAACGAAGTGGAGCGGGTAGATTTAAAATACAGACGATCAAGAATAAGCTCAATTTTTCCAAAAGTCTGATCCTTCCCGAAAAGACTTACTAAATTCAAATAACTTATTTCAAGTCAAAATGGTCTCACTGTCCTAACACTTCACTGCGAGAACCTAAGAAAATGTCACTTTACCTCTCTATACATTCACAATATCTCAATGCAATATCACTGTACAATGGAACCCCGTGGATTCCAACAATCAAAAATACGAAGCTTGACTTCTTACTACGCTAGCGAAACTCACAGCCATAGATTCTAACCGAAACAGCTAAACGAAAACTCCGATTGAACTCAGCACGTGAAGAACGTGAATACCAAGAAGGCAGGAAGGCGCTCAGAACCCAGAACTAATTTACCTTAACGATGAGATGCGGTCCAAATCCATCGAATCTATCCCCTAACATTATACAGAAAAGCCATACCTAATTCTCATATCATTGTCAAAAATAACTGTGACAATCGGATTCCCAGGGGTTCAGTCACACTTTGCGAAACTTAAAGAACTAACCGAAAAGCTCTCAATCTCGAACAAATGTTAGAATTCAGGACACCATGATCGCACCAAAATATCAAAACTCCCTCGACCACTAGAGTACCCTTATAAGTAAGAGTAGCTAAGCACTATACTACAAAGTGATTATTATCACTTGCATTTGAGCAATTCGTGTGCGTGTTTATGATACAATTGTACTTAAAAGAGAACAAATAGATTTGGGTTTCACTTTTTAAATAGATTTTTTTAATGCCGCCAAAAATAATTAGAATAGACTCAAAAGATCTCAACTTTAAATTATATTTTCTTAACGTTGAAAGAGTCTCACAAAATATGATTAACGAAATAATTTTATTTTGTATTCCTTCGTTTTATTAATCATAATTTTTTTTTTAATCAGGGCACAAATACATTGTATTCTCATAGAAATTAAGAAATTTGGAAGCTCTCATTAAAGATCTCATCTGATATGTCAATTAAACATACACTAAACGAAAATAAAAGGAAATAATGGATAAATAAATAGCTTGCCTTGCTTTTCAAAAATTTTGTGTTAACTAAATAAATTTATCTCACTACTTCTACAAAAGCCAATAAACGCACTTCTAATATACGTCAAGCAGTTCTGGCGGAAGATGCCAAAATGTTTAAATTATATGCATTATATATGCATTTTCTTTCACGGAGTGCTAATTTGGAGTGATTTGGAAATAATATTGAACCATGATCAGCAATCCAATAATAACATTTCGGTGTTATACTTTCTGGTAAGAAGGTTTGGATCGAGTATTTTGGAAGGAATCTGTAGGGGGGAAAAGCATGGAAAATAAAACATAAACTTATTTTTATGCGTTAAATTAGTAATTTTACATATTAACTATAAATTATGTATGTCGTTTTAATGCATTAGTAAATATTGTTTGACTGCTTCCAATTACTATTTTGAAATGGACTAAATTTCGAAAGACCGTGAGTGCGTTTTCCTGCTGCAAAGAATTTTTTCATGCAACTTGATATTTATTTTCCAATTCCAATGCATACTAAGAATAAATCCCTGGACAAAAGATTGCATAATGCACTGAACATTGCTATTCAATAAAAAAATAAACAAAACATTTTATGTTCTAATGCCTTTTAACGAATTGTTTTCTTTTAAATTATGGTTTATATTTTATAGGCTATTGTTTCCTTTTACATTTTATCTTTTGATCGTTTAAAATTATGTCTTTTAAGGTTTTTCTCCAAGTTTTATCTGTTTATCTTTAAATTATAATTTATTTTTTAAGGTATTCTTTTCAATGTTTTCTAAAAAGAATATGTATACAAACGTCATGCATAAAACCGAATTTATATTCTCGCAACTTGGAGAATATTTCATAATTTATGCATTATATGTGATATTATTCTTGTGTTATTGTTTGGAAATCTTTACTTAAAGAAATATATTGTAACAGTTCTTTGCACCTAGAAATTTAAATCTAAAGACGGTATCACTCCTCATCATCAAGCTTATCTTGATTGTGGAATAAAGATGTGCTTAAAAAAATTAATTAAATTAAAAAAAATTATTTTAGAATATCTTACGTCAACGTAATTTTATCTGTAAGTGATTTGCAGCAGGACAATAAAATTTAGTTGCTTCTTCTAACATGCTTCAATCAGTTATCACTGAGGATACAAAAATGTCCCTATCACATGCATTTCAATGCATTTTCTATAACGGAGAAAGACTGTTTAAACATTCGGGATAGAACTCAAACAATGATCTGTAATCTAATAAAAGAAGTTTCGGATTTTTCACTTTCTTCTAAGATGGAATGTTGCAAAGAATCTGTAGGGAAAAAAGAAGACACTAAGAAAAAATTATCATACTTTTATTTGAATTAGTTAAATTGTTTAAATAAGTTTAGATATTAATTGAAGATTATATAAAAATTTATTAGATTACGAAGATTGTTTGGTCATTACTAATTACTATTTTAAATGGATTAAGAGCTGCGTATGAACGCGTGTACGTTTTCCAGCTGAACAAAATTTGAGTACTGTATTTGATCTTTGTGCTCCATGGCCTTTAAAAAGGTTTGGAATGCAAGCATGATACGTGAAACTGAAATTTGGTCCTCTCAACGCTGAAAAATAAGTCATAATCTAGGCATTATGTGGAATATTTTTCTGTTTTTACTATTTCAAAATCTCTACATAAATAAGGATATTGTAACAGTTATATGTAACTAGAAAAAACTAAAGCAAACACCTCTCCTCATCATGTCGCTTATCTAGTTTATGGTTTGAAAAGAAAATAATTTTTTCTTGTCTTTCAAAATATCTTGCATTAACGTAACAACTTTAATTCCACAACTTCACGGAAGCCAGTAAAGTTTCACTGCTTTTTCAAAAGTGCTTCAATCATTTATGACGTAAGATGCAAAAATGGCTAGATTCCATGTATTTTAATGCCTTTTTTTTACGGAGAGTTAATTTATAAAGATTGAGAATGAAAATGAACGATCATCAGCATACCAATAATAACAGTTTTGGGATTCTACTCTCTGGTAAGATGAGTTGAAAAGATGGACTTGAAATATGTTGGCAAGAGTCTGTGGCATAAAAAAAAATTGATGTGGAGAATAAATTATTACCAATTTACCTGCACGTATTAAACTAAGACGTCGTTTACATATTTCTAAAAAAATATTTAGATTTAATGGATTAAGAATATTGTTTGGCTACTTCTAATTGCCATATTAATGCTATTAGGTAGCTTTCATTACAAAAAGCTACCTATTGCAACCGTTCGAAAAAAAAACAATTCCAAAAAATTTTGGAATATTTTCATTTGTCATGACCCCCAGACCCTCAAACCACCCTCAGTTCAAATGTTGATTTATATATATATGACATATGTCATGCTGTAACTCTCTTATTTATGAACCGATTTGGATATGATTGAGTATGTGTATAGGACATACCAAGGTCTCGACCGAGTTCGTTGGCCAGCTTCATGCGCCATCTTGTTTCAAAATGGCCGCAAGTTAAATTTTTAATTTTAAAAAAATCAAAAAGTTGTATAAACAATTATAAACTGAAAAAATTGTTTCCGCTAAGTGTTAGATCGTGATACAAGGATTCCGGAACATTTTCTGTTTTGGCTTTATCTTAAAAAATGGCTGAGATATGGCGGTTTGAATTTCTAGAGTGGCTGGCATTTTGAAACAATCTGATTTTTTTATGCTGTAACTCTCATGCTGAAATTCGCATTCAAATTCAGTATTAATGAAAACCGGGATTGTATCTTCTATAATCCGGTTCTTAGCATTTTAGCATCGGGTGTTTGAGTAAAATGAGTTGAATATTTAAAAACATGGACTATGAAAGTTACCTTTTCCTCTCGGTACAGGCCGGAAGGACTTTTTTCAAATGGATCAAGATTTTTTTTTTTTTTCCAATGTGACAATTTCAATACGCTACTAGGAATTTTTGTTCAAATATTTCCTCTCTAAAAAGAATTGGAATACAAACGTTACGCGTGAAATAGAAATTACATTCTTGTATTGTTAAAATATGTTTCATAACCTATGCATGATTTTTTTTTGTTTGTTTTTAATGTTTGAAAATCATTACGTAAATAAAAGATAGTGTAACAGTTATTTGAATAGAGAAATTTTTAAAACTGAAGAAGACGTCACTGTTCATCTTGAAGCTTATCTAGTTTGCGAAATAAATATTGGCTTAAAGAACAAAATGTCTTGCTTGTCTTTCAGTATGTCCCGCGTCAACGTAATAACTGTATCTCCATTACACCACAGAAGTCAAAAAAGTTTCACTTCCATCATGATTCAATCATTTATGGCGGAAGATGCAAAAATGTCTGGATTACATGCATTTTAATGTATTTTCTTTCACGGAGAAAGAATTCCGAAAGATTCGGGAAAGAAATCGAATCATGATCAGCAATCCAATAATAACAGTTTCGGATTTCTACTTTCTGTTAAGATGAGTGAGTTGGAAAGAACTATAGGAGAATAAATAAATGATATATATAAATGTATTTTCATCAACTGAATTCGTATGTTTGCATATTAACTAAAGAATATAAATTAGGTTTAATGGAATACGAATATTGCTTGAATGCTTCTAATTATTTCGAAAAGGATTTAAAAAATTGCATGAATAGGTAAATGTTTTTTTTTTTTATTTATTGAATGGATTTTTTGTGTGCTACTTGGTATCCGTGTTCAAAAGCACATATAAAAAAAAAATCCCTGACGGCTCGGCCTACAGGCGCAGGTAGATTTCGAAGACGCAGAACGTGGGGTGCCTGTTTGTCGGGAATTGCGGAAGAAATGACCCTTTTGCGATGATGCTGCAGTTGGAACCGCCTACTTCAAAACGAAACTTGTTTGCAGGCGGAACCAGCAAGGATTTTTTTTTCTATAAGAGTTGGTCCTATAAAAAACATGTCAATATAAAAGTTTTAGATAATATTAAGAGGATTTATAATATATTTAAGCGGATTTGAAATATTCGGAATTGACGGAGTTATGATTTTTTTTCTTCTAAAACCCCCCTTCCCTCCTCCCCTTAAGGCAATTTTTAATTATATCAAAAATCTGTCATACATAAGTTTTTGGCCCTGTTCCTAGAAGTAATAATAACTTCAAACAGATTCGATACGTATCATAATTAAGAAATTATGGGTTTTTTTCTGTTTTCATAAAAAGCACACCCCCCCCCCCCTGGTTTGATTTTGCCCATTAACGAACTTGACCGAGATTGTATGTCCCTTGATTTTATGTATCAGTTTCGAAAAGATGCGGGAGTTGGAACCGCCTACTTCGAAAAATAACTTGTTTGCAGGCGGAGCCGGCAGGGATTTTTTTTTGTTTTTAATTTTTTTTGCTATAACGGTTGGTCCTATAAAAAACTTGTCAATATAAAAGTTTTAGATAATACTAAGAGGATTAATAATAAATTTACGCGGATTTGATATCTTGTGAATTGACGAAGCTATGATTTTTTTTCTCCTAAAACCCCCCTTTCCCCCCCCCTTGGGGCCATTTTTAAGTATATCAAAAATCTGTCATACATACATTTTCGGCCCTTTTCCTAGAAGTAATAATAACTTTAAACGGATTCGATACGTATAATAATAAAGAAATTATGAGGATTTTTCTGTTTTCACAAAAAGCGCCCCCATCCCCCCCCCCCCTGGTTCGATTTTGCCCATTAACGAACTTAACCGAGATTTTATGACCCTTGATTTTATGTATCAGTTTCGAAAAGATGTAGGAGTTGGAACCGCCTACTTCGAAAAATAACTTGTTTGCAGGCGGAGCCGGCATTGATTTGTTTTGTTTTTAATTTTTTTTTTTGCTATAATGATTGGTCCTATAAAAAACTTGTCAATATAAAAGTTTTAGATAATACTAAGAGGGTTAATAATAAATTTACGCGGATTTGATATCTTGTGAATTGACGAAGCTATGATTTTTTTCTTCTAAAACCCCCCTTTTTTCCCCCCCTTGGGGCCATTTTTAATTATATCAAAAATCTGTCATACATACATTTTCGGCCCTTTTCCTAGAAGTAATAATAACTTTAAACGGATTCGATACGTATAATAATAAAGAAATTATGAGGATTTTTCTGTTTTCACAAAAAGCCCCCCATTCCCCCCCCCCCCCTTGGTTCGATTTTGCCCATTAACGAACTTGATCGAGATTTTATGACCCTTGATTTTATGTATCAGTTTGGAAGAGATGTATGCAGAATTTTTCCAGTTATCGTGGTCAGAAAAAAGTGACATAGATAGATAGATAGATAGATAGATATAAACTTTTGAACTGGGGGTGGTTTTGGGTTCTGGGAGTCATGATCGGCGTAGATCTGCAAAAATTTTTCAAAATTTGCAACTTAGGTGAGAATGTAATAGTTAGTATTTCTTACGAAATCTATTTAAAATTAGAATGAAACTTTATATGTGAAACTGAGTTTATATTCTCTTAACGTTGGAAAGTGTGTTTATAATATTAAGTTTAATTTTTCTTCCATTTTCTCTTGTTTAATTTGCTATTATGTTAAACTATCTACACAAAAAAAAAGATATTGCAAAGGTTATTTTTACATAGTCGGGAAGATTATCTGATTTGTTAAATAAATATGCACAAAAGAAAAACAAAAAAAAAAAAAATGGCTCGTCTTATGTTTGTCAAAATTCAGTGTTAACTAAATAACTTTATTTCCACTAATTCATTGAAGCCAATAAAGTACCACTGCATCTTTCAACATACTTCAATCATTTATGACGGAAGATGTAAAAATGTCTAGATTACATGCATTTTAATACATTTTCTTTCAAGCACATGAGATTCTGGAAAGAAATGGAACCATGATCAGCAATACAATAATAACAGTTTCGAATTTCCTATACTTTCTGTTAAGATGAGTTGGAAAGAAGGGTTTCGAGTAATGTTGGAAAAAATATGTAGAAAAAAGTCGCGAAATAAAATATCATGAATTTGCTTGTTTGAATTAAATTCAAAAGTTTGCATATTAACTAAGATTATTTTTTTGGTTTAATCAATCATGAATATTTTTGAGTGGTTCTATTTATATTGGTATGGATTAATAATTCGGTGTGTATTGAATTAGAAATTTTACGCTTTGATAATGAAATCTGAAGTCGATGTTTTACCCTTGATTCCATCACATTTTCATATGAACATTAAATAAAGCACCGCCTTTATGAACTCGGAGATTTCGGGATTTAAACTTTTCCCGGGTACAGTAAAAAGCTTACAAATGCTAGAAATATACTATGCTAGAATACTATGAATATGAATGCGTGTTATGTAAAAACCAACGTAATAAAAGGTGCAAACAATTATAATTAATATACCATACAATTATTTAAAGGCTTCATAAAATGAACCCTTAAATTGAAATGAAAAAAGAGAAGAAAAATGCTTGAAAGCATGAGTGTTTATGGACAAATATATTAAGTTTTATTCGTCATCAGATAATAAGGATTTAATTGTTTAACTTTTGAAAAACTTCTTTTTTTTTGTTATTTTATAATATTTTATAACCCTGTAACCCACTGGCTGTCGAATTGCTATCTTTGAGATTATTTGTCCCTACCTATTTTATTTAGTTTTTAATTAACTTCAAATTTTAATGAAACAACGTGTTTTAACGAAATGTGAGTATGCTATGTCAAAAGCCTGTTCAAAAACTTTCCGTATGATACTTCATTCATCGTTGTATATTATATATGTGCATAAAAATACATATTGACATAAGAATTAATATATATGATATTAATATTAATAATATAAAATGTATAATATATAATACTTTAAGAAATATCACTTATTTTATATCACATAGAAACTATACGTATTTAAAATATATTCTTCTAATGTTTTTTTAAATATATTAGTTCAAAATTACAACAAAAACTAAGCTATAATGGATTATCAAGCAAAATTTATCTTTAACTTGATAAAGAAAGTACCATTAAAAATTCAAAACATAAAGAGATAATAAAACTAAAATATAACAATCATAATATCGTGCACATCAGCAGCAATGTTATTAGAATGCTAAAATAAGTAAAATGAAATCACATGTGTAAAAATCAAAGAGAAATAAAACACAGTAAATTGAAGATGCAAATACGAGAAACTATGAATATCTTATGGATTATATGTTATTTCCTCAAATATTGTCAGCATTAAGCATAAAAATGACAATATTATGCCCCTTATAACATATAGAAAACCAAAATAAGATACAGAAAAAAACGCCACGAGATTAAATAAATAAATACATAAACCATAACAGAACAACAATAAATAATATACCATAAAGCAATGGACACAACTCATCATAAAAACAATGTGTACAAGAGATTAAACAGGATTTCAAATGCTTTAAAATACCTGATGCACTTCGCATCTCCGAGAAACTGTGAGAAAGCTGAGTCATTACTGAAAATTTTTTAATAAAAGAAAAGGAAAATGTTTACTGCTGCCATGTACCTTTAAATAAAGAATGGAAAAGCTGAAATTACAATCTGTATTTATAGGAAAAATCTTGGTGCTGCCATCTATCAGAAAAGAGGAAAGCTAGAACTACAAAGAACTTTTGCTTAAAATAAGTTACAGATAATATAGTAATTAATGTAAATAAAATTTAGAAAATTATGAAGACTAAAGGATATAAATACTATTTAGATATTATAAAGATCAAATGGGAAGATGATAGTAAGCGATGTTTAGCCATATATGAGGAAACATCGTGTAAAAAAAATAATGAATGTATTTATGATGGGGTGATAAATAATTGTGTAAAATGCATAAAACCCGCATTTTAAAAATAAATGTTGTAGCTTTTATTAGCACTCCCGCCTCAACCCTCCGTAATAGCATTTTGAGGGATATTATAGTTTTGTTTGGGGGAGAAATTTTTTAATTTTGTATTTCATGTTTTTTAGTTATAAATTTTTTATGCATAAAATTTTTATATTCAGCAATCCACGTCCACTCTCCAGAATTTTGTTTTCCAATTTTATAGTTTTTATACATATAGAATGCCCATACTGGTAAAATTAGATGAAAGTGTTAATGTTTAAGCCATGAAGAAATAAAAGCAAGGGGGTAATTATAAAACACAGATGTATGTTTTAATTTTAATAAATTAGGCCTTATAAAATGAGAGGAACATAAACGTTTAATACGATTGCAGTGTTTTAGAAGAATATTTCTGTAAACTGAAATATCTATACATGAATGAAAGTTGGTAAAATTAATTACATTGAAAGTAAAATCATTACATTTATCATAAATGTTGAATGTTAAAGTATGATCAGAAATAATAGAGATATTAACGTCCATAAAATTAGTTGTAAATTATTTAAAAGTGTAGTACTAAGTTCTAGATTAGAAGGTGTTTTATTATATGCCAATGAAGTACACATTGAAAAATATTTTAAATGCACAGTATGCAGGTATATATTTCAGAATGCTTACATATTTATTATTAAAAGTTGAATAAATATATACAGTATTAAAACTTTTAAAGAATCTGGCATTTAAATAAAACATTAACAACGATATCGAAATAAAACGCAACAGAGAGCATATCGAGCAAACATAAATAAATTCCACAAAGGAAGTATTTCCTTAAAAAATGATCGTCGGTTTTTTCAAAAATCGTTTTGGAAATTAAAAATTAAAGTAAAACTTTTGCCTAAAATATTAAAGAAGAGCAAAGTCTAGTTTCAGAATTTAAAATTTTCTTTTGAGTATATGAGAATGTAGATACTGAGTTTGCAAGCATTCCAATATACTCTTTTATTCAATGGAAAAGTCGAGTAATGTTTAAAAAGAAAATCAGTTGTGTAGAATACCAATAACAAACTCAAAACATTGCATGGAAGTAAAGTGAGCAACAGTGTGCAGCTTCGCTTCTAATGAAAAAAGCTTGAAAACGTGCATTGAAAAATATCTCAGATGAACGTCTATGCAGGTATATATTTCAAAATGCTGTATATATATTTATTATTAAAAACTGCATAAACCTATAAAGTAGTATTATAAATTTTAAAGAACCTTGCATTTAAGTAAAACATGAACAAATATATTGAAACATAACGCAACTGAGAGCACATTAAGTATAAATAAATTCCACAGATGAAGTATTTTCCTAAAAAGCAATCATCGCTGCTCTTAAAAATCGTTTTGGGGATTCAAAATTTTTACTTAAAATAAAATTTTACTTAAAATAACTTAATTACTTAAAATTACTTAATTACTTAAAATAAAGTTTTTACTTAAAATATTAAAGAAGAGCAAAGTGTAGTTTCAGAATTTAAAATTTTCTTTTAAGCATATGAGAATGTAGAAACTGAGTTTGCAAGCATTCCAATACACTCTCTTATTCAGTCGAAAGGTCGAGTAATGTTTAGAAAGAAAATCAGTTGAGTAGGATAGCAATAACAGACTCAAAGCGTTGCAAAGAACTAAAGTGAGAAACAGTCTGCAGCTTCGTTTCTGATGAAAAAAAAAAAAAGATGAAACTTAGAATCCTTCAAGATTTTTATCCACGTGACTTCATTCCGAAACTTTAGATAGCATTTTCTTATCTGAGATAAAAATGCAATTTAAAATATTCTCAGTTTTTTACTGCTGCATTCACCACAGGAATTTCACAACGAAAAAAAAAAAAAGGATTTTAAGTAAAAGATAATGTAAATAAGAATTTTTTAATAAATCTGTGTTTATAGCGAATTCTTAATAAAATGTTTTCTTCTATGATTCAACTATCATCTTATCTGTTGAAATACAATTAATTGACGACATTGTAATTAACATTATTACAATAAGAAAATGTACATCGCCACTCGCTTAAAACGTCATCCCACTTTTATCGTTTCTTAGCCCTTAATTGCATAGTGATGTAAATTTCCATCACTGTTTATTTAACTTTTAATAAATAAATCAACTTCTTCGCCACCACTATATTTATATAGAAATATTAATCCAATAAATTTCCCGTGAACTATGTTGCTGAACAAAGTTAAAAATCTATCTTAAAATTTCTGGTGTCTAATATTTAATATATGTATAAAAAAACACAATTGTAACAGAAAAACTCATGCAAAGAAGGGTTAAGGGCCTGTCGAAACAGATAAGGAAATAGTGTTTATAAAATACTAAAAAAACGGAACTCAAAAAGCACGAAAACCTCTTAAAGCGTCACTTTCGACTTCCAATTTCCCTTTTTTACCACACATGATATCTGAAAAAATCCCTGACGGCTCGGCCTACAGGCACAGGTAGATTTCGAAGACGCAGACCGTGGGGCACCTGTTTGTCGGGAATTGCGGAAGAAATGACCTTTTTGCGATTATGCTGCAGTTGGAACCGCCTACTTCAAAACCAAACTTGTTTTCAGGCGGAGCCAGCAAGGATTTTTTTTTTTTTTTTTTTTTTTTTTTGCTATAAGAGTTGGTCTTATAAAAAATGTCAATATAAAAGTTTTAGATAATATTAAGAGGATTTATAATAAATTTAAGCGGATTTGAAATATTGGGAATTGACGAAGTTATGAATTTTTTTCTTCTAAACCCCCCTCCCCCCCCTTAAGGCAATTTTTAATTATATCAAAAATCTGTCATACATAAATTTTCGGCCCTTCTCCTAGAAGTAAAAATAACTTGAAACGGATTCGATACGTATCACAATTAAGAAATTATGGGTTTTTTTCTGTTTTCACAAAAAGTACCCCCCCCCCCCCCACTGGTTCGATTTTGCCCATTAACGAACTTGACCGAGATTTTATGCCCCTTGATTTTATGTATCAGTTTCGAAAAGATGCGGGAGTTGGAACCGCCTACTTCGAAAAATAACTTGTTTGCAGGCGGAGCCGGCAGGGATTTTTTTGTTTTTAATTTTTTTTTTTGGTATAACGGTTGGTCCTATAAAAAACTTGTCAATATAAAAGTTTTAGATAATATTAAGAGGATTATAATAAATTTAAGCGGATTTGAAATCTTGGGAATTGACGAAGTGATGAATTTTTTTCTTCTAAAACCCCCCTTCCCTCCCCCTTAAGGCAATTTTTAATTATATCAAAAATCTGTCATACATAAGTTTTTGGCCATGTTCCTAGAAGTAATAATAAAATTAAACGGATTCGATACGTATCATAATTAAGAAATTATGGGTTTTTTTCTGTTTTCACAAAAAGCCCCCCCCCCCCCCCATGGTTCGATTTTTCCCATTAACGAACTTGACCGAGATTTTATGCCCATTGATTTTATGTATCAGTTTCGAAAAGATGCGTGAGTTGAAACCGCCTACTTCGAAAAATAACTTGTTTGCAGGCGAAGCCGGCAGGGATTTTTTTTGTTTTTATTTTTTTTTTTTATCTATAACGGTTGGTCCTATAAAAAACTTGTCAGTATAAAAGTTTTAGATAATACTAAGGGGATTAATAATAAATTTACGCGGATTTGATATTTTGTGAATTGACGAAGCTATGATTTTTTTTTCTTCTAACCCCCCCCCCCTTTTCCCCCCCTTGGGGCCATTTTTAATTATATCAAAAATCTGTCATACATAAATTTTCGGCCCTTTTCCTAGAAGTAATAATAACTTTAAACGGATTCGATACGTATAATAATAAAGAAATTATGAGGGTTTTTCTGTTTTCACAAAAAGCCCCCCCCCCATTCTCCACCCCCCCCCCCCTGGTTCGATTTTGCCCATTAACGAACTTGACCGAGATTTTATGACCCTTGATTTTATGTATCAGTTTGGGAGAGATTTATGCAGAATTTTTCCAGTTATCGTGGTCAGAAAAAAGTGACATAGATAGATAGATAGATAGATAGATAGATAGATAAAGTTTTGAACTGGGGGTGGTTTTGGGTTCTGGGAGTCATGATCGGCGTAGATCTGCAAAAAATTTTCAAAATTTCCAACTTAGGTGAGAATGTAATAGGTAGTATTTCTTACGAAATCTACCTAAAACGATAGAAGAAACAAACAATTGTGATAAGGAATTAAGGCAGGCTGAGATTAACAGCATCAGGGAGACGAACTTGTTGAAGAGAAACCCACAGCACCTGAATTTCAAGACTCCGGTGCTACGTTGTGTACGTTATGTAGAGTTTTCTATTCTGGAAAAAAAATGAACATTTCGGAATATTGATAAAATACATAAAATAAAATTGAACCAACAAAACCAAAGAGAAAACAGACTTCTTTGACACACTTTTTGATGCAGTGTTTGTTTTATTTGTTGAATTCTCACATGATTGCAACACATTAAAATACTATTGTAAATTTCCATTTAATAACTGTTGCAAAATAAATATGCAGTATTATTTTGTAGTGGGTATTTCTAGATGAATTTCACCGTTTAACGTTTATTTTCTCGTTACGTGTATCGTAAAAGAAAATTAGCATTGTTATAAAATAAAATGTAATATTAAAAAGCTTTTAAATAAGTTTCACTATCATGCTCATTACGAATAAATATCCAATTTAACTATAATAAATAAAATTGTACGCTTTATCGTTGCTCAGTTTAAAGCGTCACAATTTCCTTGTCCCGCGAGATTGACAGTTTAACAAGGTTATACTATGTTATCAATTACAAACTAGTCGTTGGGGGCCACCGTAATACTTACCCATCATGGATATGCATAATGTAAAATATTAAAATAAAAATGTGTAAACTACTTATAAAATGCATTGCAATTCAAATAAAATCGTGGCTTGATGACGTCACAAACTTTAAAGGCTCGATTACTGAATTGCTTGAAAGAGGTTTTTCCTTATAACTCCAAAAATAATAATCCTATTAACTAGCGGTTTATTGCATCTGATTAAGCGTCAAATTTTTAATTAAAATATATCTTTGAAGTGAAATTTGGATGAAATACAGGGTCATGAAAAATCGAAGAGTGTGGAAAATAGGATTCCAAATATCTCGGCAACTCATTATCCGATCGACTTCATGCTTTATTCAAAATTTATGTTTTTTTATTGTCTTTTATATTCATTTCTTAAAATAAACAATTTCGAAAATTTTTATATACCTTTCATCAGAACGAATATTTCGAGAGTCCGAAAAAAATTGTTCCGGTTAATCGAGGTTATTGAAATGAAATAGGCTTCTTCCCATTATTACATACTAAGTACATACCAAATTACAAGTCTCTATCTCAATTTTTTCGGGAGATAGAGCGTTTACAGACACACAGACACACTCACAGACACACACACAAACACACAGACGGACGGCAAATTTTTTTTTCTAAAAATATGTTTTTCGGAATCTCCAGTGTCTGAAACGTGTAAATCCGTCAAAAAAAATTTTTCGATTTTCAAAACGATTACAAGACTTACCCTATACTACGTATGATGGGTAAGTAAAAATTGCTGATGAACAGGGAGCCTTTTTTTCCTTCGAGTGGATTTTCATATATCCTTATAAAACATCATGATACGGCTTTAAGGAATGGTTTGTAAGATTTAATTGATAGATATTTACTCCATAAGTACTGGATTCCAATTTGCAGAAATGTTTAATTTCTCCCAATTTCTGTTATTGGACCTTAACCCCGAAATCGGAACTTTATAAAAGAATGTATAATTCTCAATCTAATTGAACACATTGATTTTTATCTTTTATTTGAAAGGTTACTAAGACCTGAAAAATTTAGATATACATAACATATATAAAAAAAAATAGTTATTTACACATGTTACTTTAAAGGTTTTCAGTCTAAGGAGTGAAAAAAGAAAAATCACAGCTTTAGTAATTACGATTTATTCTGAATTAAATAATATTAAAGCTCATAAATAAATTTCAATATCATGCTCATTAAGAAAGAATATCCGATTTAACTACAAAGAACAAAGTAATTCGTTTTACCGTCACTCAGCTTAAAGCGTCACTATTTCCGTGTCCCTATAAATTATTATTATTATTATTATTATTAAGTTTCTTTAAATAAAGGAAGAAATAAATAAACATATGTATGAATATAAACTTGTTTCAATCAAAGTACATTACGGACCCTAGGATTCCCGTCATGAAATATCTGTTAAGTTGTTACATTCATATTGTTTACGCTGAGCTAAAGTTATTGACTGAGTGGACTGTATTGAGAAAATATGCAATGAATTGATGCGAATAAAACGAAGAGTCTCTAAATTACTAAAATGTTTATATACATATATATTCTCCCGGCCTTCAGTATACAGTACATTAGGTTTAAATCCAAAGTGCTGACACCATAGTCAGTTTCGAACAATATCATAATGAATGAGTGGACAATGCCACTTGAAGAACATAATAACTATATTATTCTTACTATGATTAAGAAATGACATAACTATATTATACTTACTATGATTAAAAATGACCCCATAGTCATTTTAGCTAATAAAATAGCTCCATTATGCGGTTTATTCCATGTTGAATTTTTCGTGCGAATATCACAACAATGCGGGGGATACAAACTGTTGCCATGCGGCAAAAACAAAATTATGAAAGAATGCAATGAAATCGTCTGCAAGGTCAATGTAGCCGTAACACATATTCATTCTGCTTTCTTAATACTATAGCGAAAAAAAAAAAAAAAAAAACGTTAGTTAGTTAAGGCCGAATTTCAGATCTGAACTCGCCACTTTGTAGCGCATAAACCCTTATAAACCCTATAAATAGGCGGGAAGGTCTTCCCACTTATTTTTATAAAACGTAGAATGTACATATATTTTTACTTTAAAAAAAATAACATAAAAGTTTGCAATATTAAACTATAGATGCAAGAAAAGTGCTCTATGTGAGATGGAAATAGGAAAACGTGGTTACGCAAAATACTGAATAAAAGATTTTTTGATTCAAATATAAAAGCTCCCTGTTGTTCTTTTTTTTCCATTCCAATAGCTGAAAAAGTGTGGGAGTATAAAACCCTATTGGAATGCTTTCCTGCTGAGAAGCCACTATTGATATCAAATCAAATAGTTTCAGGGAGGTTTCGTAGTATTGGAAAACCAAGCAAGCACTTTTTGTGCATATGAAGTCGAAAGAAGCAAAATACGTAGTACTGTTTTGGAATCTTTCTTATTCTCTTACTCAGTTATTTGACTGTATAGATTTTATAGAAAATCTATAGCTAGATTGCAAGTTATTTACTGAACCATCGTAAGCAGTAGCATAAGCTTTTATAACATTAAAATGGTAAAAGAATAGAAATGCACCAATTTAATCTCAGTTTATTTTGTAATATTGATATTTTTTTTTATCCATTTCGTCCCAAATACATGCCAAGATTTTTGTCAGTAAGATAAAGACCTGCATTATTTTTCAATCCAAATTCAAAGTGATCGTAGTTATTTTATTTTCGACTTTAGGTTGCCTTAACAAAGTTCTTGCATGTAATTCGTATAAGTTCGATATTGTTGCAATATCAATATTTGGTGGCAATATTGGTATTGTTTTAAAAATTAAAATGACACATAATGTGTTTTTTCACTTAAAATATGCTATAAATGTAAAAAAGATGTTAAACTACATTAATATTAATCAATGTCAATTATTCCAAGCACTATGCAAACACATTTGTATTGTATCCCTGATAATGGTATAGCAGAAAGTACTTGCAGTAATTGACATTGATTAATGTAAATGTAGTTTAACATATTATTTTACAATTCTTTTAAGTAGTAAAACACATTATATGTAATTTTTATTTTTCAGGTTTTAAGATTAATTTTATCATTCTACTCATTTATTTGGTATGGTTTTTTCTATCTCTTCCAAAGCATATGCAAAGTGTTTTTGTCAGTATGATAAAGAACTGGGTTATTTTTCAGTCCAAATGATATTAATTGTTTTATTTCTACGTTTAGTATGCCCTAACAAAGTTCTTGCATACAATTTGTATAAGCATAACTTCGTATATTAAAATAATAACCTCTGTTGTAGATATTTTGCATAACAAAGTCTTTGCATATAATTTATAAAATCAGTTGATTGTTTTAACGGTGATTCGCCTAAGTGACACATAATGAAATGTATATGTCATATTTTCTATATCAGATTATTAGTTAAAAGAATTAGCTTTTATGAATTAGTGATTGCTTCTTAGTTGCTTTTATGAATAAAGTGATTGAATCAAATTCAAATTCAAATTCAAATCAATCACAATCAAATTGATCAAATTCAAATTCTGATTCATAAGCGTAATTCACTAAAATGGTCTACTGTGCTTATGGAGACATTTTCTTAAAATATTACAGAGAAAGAAATAACCTCTCGAAAAATTATACAAAAATAAATTTCCTATCTTAAATTTTCTTAAAATATTACAGATAAAAAAAATTATCTCTCGAAAATTTATACAAAAATAAATTCCCTATCTTAAATTTTCTTAAAATATTACAGATAAAGGAATTACCTCTCGAAAAATTATGCAAAAATAAATTTTCTTAAAATATTACAGATAAAGGAATTACCTCTCGAAAACTTATACAAAAATAAATTCCCTATCTTAAATTTTCTTAAAATATTACAGATAAAAAAAATTACCTCTCGAAAAATTACACAAAGATAAATTCCATATCTTAATTATTTCTCTAAGTAGAAAAAAAAAAACTCAATTTGCATATAACAAATAAAAACTTGCGTATTTTAAAATGTAATTTTTTTTTTTTTTTTTTTTGTTGATATTACATTGCAAAAATTTTTTGGACAGACAGACTTACACTGTTAAAAGAAACAAATGCTTCTTAATCTACTAAAATATAATATAACAACGAACAAAAATATACAATAACCTCTTCTGAGATATTCACGATTCCGAAAACCGTTCTTTATCTTTAGATATCTCAAATACCAATATATTTTCGAGATTCAAAATAGCATTTATAAAAACAAAGTTTCTTTTGTTACCACAGATTTTCGGAAACGTTTCCGAGTAGTTTTTAATGTGCATTAATAAGTTTTCTCAAAACAGGTTTTCGGCACTTAGGATGCTATCAATTTTCAGCTGCATAACTGAATTTATACATGGAAGACTAACAAACTAATATTAATTTTAATATTAATATTAATCCTCTTAATTTACCATGTTTGTCTGTAAAACATGTTTGTTGAACATGAAAATGTCTACTTAAGAATAGAGAGCATCCGAAAAACCGATAGTCCGGTTTGAGAAAACTGTTAATACACTGTAAAAAGTACTCGGAAACGTTTCCGAAAATCAGTGCCAGCAAAAGAAACTTTGTTTTTATAAATGCTTCCTTAAATCATGAAAATATATTTGTTTCTGGGGTTTCTAACTATAAAGAAATTTTTTCGGAATCATGAGTAACTCGGGAGTGGTTATTGTATATTTTCGCTCATGGTTATATACAGGGCTTGACGAATGTGGTTGCCAGGTCGCCACTTTCGACCAACTTTTTTTATCTGGCGACCAAATTATTTAATCTGGGGGCGTTTTTCCTTTTTTTTTTTTTTTTTTTTTTTGTACAAAAAATGACCTAAGAAAAGAGCATAATACTCCTAGCACAAACGGCAAATTTTCTTTCCCCGATAATTCTGATTACTTAATTCGAGCGCGGGAAAATGGTTTTTTTAGGAATTCATATTACATAATAACTCTTGTGTTACTTTGAAAACAGAATTAGTTTTGATATTTCTCATATTGGGATTTATTTTATAAGCATGTACATATTTTTATTATTCGAGCCGGCTTATGTATATAAATGAACTTTTTTTTTTTTTTTTTTTTTTTTTTTTTTACAGTTAATATGTTACTTACCTACAAATTTCTTTCAAGAGCAGCATCTGTTACTCTACTCATCTTACTCACAATATTAAATTAACATTCTTATAAGATGTCCCATTATAACTGCTGAAAGATTACAAAATATTAAAAAATAAACTTAGAAATTATATTCAAACAAAAAAAATGTTTTATTTGTCTAACTTTTATTTGTAATTTGGCAAAAATAAGTTCATCAAATGTTAATTTCAAAATAATAAAATCAGAATTATTTGATTGACTTCGACAGGAAAATAAGAAAAAAATTGTTTTCCTGCTTTACTGTTTCATCGATGTGCCCTTCATCAAATACAAATTTTGCAGTGCTCAACTATCTCGACATTTGACGCATTCGGCAATCAACATTTCCGGAACATGCTGAATAATTCAGACTTCTTCTTTCTTTCTTTCTTTTTTTTTCTTAGAGATATATAAATTTGATAAGCTTCGTTAGAAAACTTAGTTTATATTATTTTTCTAAATTATCTACTATTCTAAACTATGTAACTAATAATTCTAATCTATACATAAAAAACCTTTTTTTTTTTTTTTTAATCGATGACGGAGGAGGGGGGAGGTATATATTTTTTACTTGCGAATAGCATTTTTTGCTGGCTACCAGATTTTATCAAATTTTTAAAGACCTGGTTATATAATATTTTCATACATTAAGAAACATTTGACCCTTTTTTCAGTGTAGAATGCGTTACACAGTGGCAGGTTCGAATCTGAGTTCAGCCTTAAGTAATTTTGAAGGCTTTTTTCTGCTATAGTATTAAAAAAGCAGAATAAATATAAATGTAACAACATAACATATATATTTCGTGGGAAGAATCCTAGGGATCGTAATGTACTTTGATTGAAATAAGTCTATATTCATACATACACGTTTATTTTTCTTCCCTTTATATTAAGGAACTTAATAATAACAATTTATTTTACATATTCATATCAACAAATTGAAATCGTCATTCACTGAGAATAAACATTTCCAGTTACAGATAATGATTAATTTCTCTTTTAACATAAGCAGCTCAAATGGAACTAAAATTATGCTCTACTAGATTTATTTATTGATGTCCGAAATGAAGCAATAAATAACGCATCACTACACAAAGATCATCTCGAGAATTTTGTGTTCGCCCACTCTTATTAATACGATATGAAATCCAAATCATGACATATAGGTTAAAGCCTCCAAGAATCATTTCAACTAGATCATTAGAATATGGATCCGGAAAAATAACTATGATTTATTCTTTTCTCCGTGTTTCCATATATTATGATACATTCATCATGAAAATCTTAATTCTCTTCACTGTTACTAATAAAGTTTTGTATGTAAGTATACATGCATGTATATTGTGATGTGTATTTACGTATATGAGATTAATTAAGTATGTAAGAATGTAAAATGTATATGTATGTTATGATGTAAGAAAAAAAGTAGATTGATGTAGCTATGAGAATAGTACATGAAGTATGCAATATTCAGCATCAATAATATATATTAAAACATGCTTAAAAGGTGATCAAAAGATGTTAAAAACGTAAAATATACTCATTTACATCCCAAGACTTTCAATCACTAACGTGATCATCTTCAGGGGAACCGTTGACTGAGTTGGGTTGATACGTACACTCAACTCAGTCAACGGTTCCCCTGAAGATGATCACGTTAGTGATTGAAAGTCTTGGGATGTAAATGAGTATATTTTACGTTTTTAACACCTTTCGATCACCTTTTAAGCATGTTTTAATATATATATATATATATATTGATTTAAATACTAGGTGAATTTTTCATTCCACTTCAATTTCGTTTCGAAATTTTTCTGTAATATTCAGCATGTATAATATAAAAATGCAAAGTATTTATAAATCTTAATAATTTTGACACTTAAAGACTAAAGAGTATATCAAGCCAGAATCGAAAGATTCCCGATTGGTCCTCCATCCCCCAAGCTTCATTTCCTTCATCCCTCAAGCTACCATGTGTGTTATTCTGGTACATAAATAAAATCTGACCTTAAGGCATTAAAAAAAATACATTTCCAATCAAGTTTTTAAAACAAGTTTTTTTATTTTATTTTGCATGCATCTTGAAATTTAGAACAGAACTAAAATGACCAAAAGTAATAATAAATAAATATCATCTTAATAATTTACTATTTACTTTTACAATAAATAATCTAGGTTGCAAGACATTTAACGATTAGCATCTCTTTTAGCATGAACTACTGGAATGAAACTAAAATTATGCTCTACTAGATTTATTTATTGATGTCCGAAATGAAGCAATAAATAACGCATCACTACGCAAAGATCATCTCGAGAATTTTGTGTTCGCCCACTCTTATTAATACGATATGACGTCCAAATCATGACACATAGGTTCGAGCCAGTATTCTCGCAGTTTAAGCCTGCATTATAGTATTCTCGCCTTCGAGAATAATTTCAGCTAGATCATTAGAATATAGATCTGGGAAAATAAACAATGATTTATTCTTTTCTCCGTGTTTCCATATATTATGGTACATTCATCATGAAAATCTTAATTCTCTACACTGTTACTAATGAAGTTTTTGCATTTAAGTATACATGCATGGGTATATTGTGATGTTTATCTAAGCATATATGATATTATTTAAGTATGTAAGCAGGATGTAAGAATGTAAAATCTATGCATGTTACCACGTAAGAAAGAAAAGTACATTGATGTAGCTATGAAGATAGTTACATGAAGTATGCAATATTCAGCATGCATTATTTAAAAATATAAAAGTAATTATAAATCTTAATAATATTGACACATAAAAACTAAAGAGTTCATCAAGCCAGAATCGAGTTATTCCCTATTGGTCCTCCATCCCCCAAGCTACCTTGTGTGTTATACTGGTACGTAAATAAAATCTGGCCTTAAGGTATTAAAAAAAATACATTTCCAATCAAGTTTTTAAAACAAGTTTTTTTATTTTATTTTGCATACATCTTGAAATTTAGAACAGAACCTAAATGACCAAAAGTAGTAATAAATAAATATCATCTTAATAATTTAGTATTTACTTTTACAAAACACAATCTAAGTTGCAACACATTTAACGATTAGTATCTCTTTTAGCATGAACAACTGGAATGGAACTAAAATTATGCTCTACTGGATTTATTTATTGATGTCCGGAATAAGACAATAAATATCGCATCACCACACAAGGACAATGCCGAGAATTTTGTGTTCGCCCACATTTATTAATGCGATATAAATCCCCATATCATGGCATATCAGTTAAAGCCTTCGAGAATCATTTCGGCTCGATCATTAGGAAGTAGATCAGGGAAAATGGACTATGATTTGTTTACTGATTTATTATTTTCCCTCTATGCAAGCGAAATTTATTCTACAGTGAAGGAACATTTACTATTATTCAGTGCTTTAGGGGTCCTAAATATGTGTAGCCAAACAAATGCATATTTGTAATTTATATCAATGATTTTATATATTTTTTTTATCTACTTAATTTATTTTAATAAATTTGAAACGTTTTAAATACGAAATATAATACTGATCATTGATGCAATTTTATGTTACATATTGTGCAATTGTTAATGGCTTGGAGTACGGAAAGATACAGATGATTTTGGTTTCGTGATCGATAGTATGTCCTGGATGAGCGGCTGGACATGCATCAAACTAACAATGACCGTAACAGATTTTGTTTGTCCACAAAACTCTAAGAAATCCGTTTCCTGAAAATAAGTCAGAAGAAATGCAATCCATAAAAGTTAAGAGTCTTAAGAGATGAATACTTGCAAGTTTTTAAAGTTTAGTTGTACTTGACTTATTATGATGGCAAAGTTGGGAGGTGGTCTTTTGACATAAAAAGAAATGCGGCTTCTTTTAGCAGAGGTTAAGTGAAGTCTTAAAGACTTTTTAGGGTGCACATGTACGCCAGGAGCATACCAATATCGCCAGCTTACGCGTGCATCAATTTAATCACCATTCGGAATTTTAAGACCGTTTAGTAGATATCAATATTAATTTTGCGTGGGAGTTAGCAAGCAGTCATGCCATACTAGGCGCGTTATCAAAATAGTGGTTTTAAAGGAGCAATCCTGCGGCGTGTTTTGAGAAAGCGGACTTTGTAATTTTAGGGTGTGAATAGTTTTTTAATGAGAAAATCAAGACAAGCAGCTGTAAATTATGTATAGATTTGCATTCCAGATACAACAGACAATTGGAGATTGACAGAAAAAAGGCAACGCGATGTAAAACACCTGTAATGTTTAATAGATTTACGAAGCAGATATTTGTATTTAAAGAATACCAGAATACCAATGTATATGTGAAATAAACGTCGTCGCATTTTTAATTTAGAAGGGAAATACTTTTGTGCGGTTAACGAAAGCTGCAGAATAAATGAAAGATTGCGTGTACATGATTAAATAGCATCTATCATGTGTTAGCTACACTGTAAAAAATGACCAATGTTTCTTATTTTATGAAAATATGCTATAACCACGAACGAAAATATAATATAATCTTCTGAGTTATCCGAAATTTCAAATAGCATGTTACATTGTCTTTTGAATCCCGAGAAACGAATACATTTTCAAAATTTAAAGAATAATTTATAAAAACAAATTATTTTTAGCTGCCCGAATTTTTCAGAAACGTTTCCGAAGGGATTTTATAGTGTATTAATTAGTGTCCTCAGCCTGGAATACCTGTTTTTCGAATGCTATCAATTCTGAAGTAAACATTTTCATGCTCAAAAAAAAATGTTTAACAGACAAACATGCAAAATGAACAGCGTTAACAATAACATTAAAATTAAGATTATTTCTTTACTCTTTCCTGTATAAATTAACTTATGCGACTGAAAACGTGTACTTGAGAATGGATAACATTCGAAAAACAGGTATTCCAGCCTGAGGACACTAATTAATACACTATAAAAACCCTTCGGAAACGTTTCTGACAAATTCGGGCAGCTAAAAATAATTTGTTTCTATAAATTATTCTTTAAATTTTGAAAATGTATTGGTTTCTGGGGATTCAAAAGACAATGTAACATGCTACTTGAAATTTCGGATAACTCAAAAGATTATATTATATTTTCGTTCGTGGTTATAGCATATTTTCATAAAATAAGAAACATTGGTAATTTTTTACAGTGTATGACTTTACTTTAGAATGAAAAAGAATTTAAATAAAGATATAATTTAACTGTTAGAATATTAAGAAATTATAAATTTTGAATAAAATGACAAATATATATGATCTCTACATCATACATATCTATTTTTATATTCTTTATAATTTTCACTTTGAATAGCCACATATTCTTTAGGAACTTCTATTTCTTATTGGTATCTTATATATTATTCAATATAGTACAATATTTATTAGCTACCTCACATTTAGCTTATAACAACCTTACATCTCTGTTTATATCTATATATCAATTTACCTGCATCTATCCATCTATCTGTCTAGTCTAAATATACATATCAATTTACGTGTGTCTATCATCTATTGATTTATGCGTATATCTATTAATTCAAATGTATCTACATGTCTCTATCTATCTACTCCTAGCTACGAGACGCGTCCACAAACTAAAAACCGATTGGATGTAAAAAAAAAAAAAAATTAGGAAGAATTTTTTGAAATATTTTATTGTCAAATGTTACTACATATATTACACAACTTGTCTACTTAGTCGCCACTTTTATTGATAGACCGGGAGGCGGCAGCACAGACAATCACCTCATCGAGTTCACGGCTGAAATTCCAGAATAAGTTAAAACTTGATTCGCATATTAAAATGCAATCGGTCTGCCAAGTCATATCTTGGTGGAAAATACCGAAAACCTGATTTTAACGGTTGGCTCGTAGGTTTACCATTGTGTGTTTCTGCTCCCAGTCCTCCATGTTTTCATACATTTGGGTGCAGGAAAACACAATGGTAAACCTACGAGTCAACCGCTAAAATCGGGTTTTCGGTGTTTTCCACCAAGATATGACTTGGCAGACCGATTGCGTTTTAATATGCCAATCGAGTTTTAACTAATTCTGGAATTTTAGCCGTGAACTCGATGAGGTGATTTTAATGCCTGAGGAAGACACTCGGCTGAGGGCGAACCCAGCCGTTGAGCGTTTAATGTCTTCCCCGGTCGATGAGGTGATTGTCTGTGCTGCCGCCTCCCGGTCTATGAGGCATTTGTTGTATCGTGACACCAGCTTCTGTATTCCTTCGTCGAAGAAACTCGCCGCCAACCGGTTCAGCCACTCCAGCAGAACGTCTTTTGTTTCTTTATCACTCTTTATTAGACTCTGAGCGCCTAAAAATCTTCTAAGGTGGATAAACAAATAATAATCGCTGGGAGTTAGGACAAAACTGTACAGTGGATGTTAATTTTTTTCAAAACCAAACGATTCAAGTAATATGCTTGTACGGATGGCGCATTGTAGTATACGAGAGAAACTCCAGCAGACAGTAGCCAACGTTGCCGGCTCTGAATTACCTTATGCAGCTTCTCCAGAGTTTCAAAGTACTATTCTGCATTTATAGTCTTACTGTGATTCATAAACTTCACGAGTAAAATAAAATGCCTTTGCGGTCCCAAGAAACCGTGGCAATGGTTTTCGGAGCCGATAGTGTCTGTTTAAAATATTTCTGTTTTGGAGAACATATATATCACCACTGTAAAGACTGCTGCTTACTTTCAGGTGTGATATGGACAATCCACGTTCATCACCAGTGACAATTTGATATAGAAACTCATCGCCTTCTTGCTGATAATGATCAAGAAACATTAAGGCAGCCCCCATGCGTTTCTTTTTGTCTTATCTGTCAACTGTTTGGGCACCCTCCTGGTACGATTTTTGTTTTGTAATGTAGTTGCTCTGATACCATTCCGAGCATTAGAGGTAGAGACACTATTGAAATCGCTTTGTGCAACTGAAAATTTGTTAATCTCTTTTCTAGAATTTTTGCATTGACTTACTCAGCAAATCACCTCTTACCAAAGACGACACGTCCACTTCTTTCCCCATCATGCACTTTGGTCCTATCTTCCTTAAATAACCGGCACCATTTCGTCACATTTCCCTCATTTATGATATTTTCATCTAATTTCAACAATTTGTCTGTATATTTTCGTCGCGCGAGTATTTTTTGTGCACAAATATCTTATCACCAAGCGCACTTCATGGGCGGCGGTATTTACGATTTTAATGTCAATTTCAAACTGACATAGCAAAGCAATGCAGTTTCGTAAAACAATATCATCCACGTAACTGTTGCCTATACGTTCAGTAACCAACTGAAGTTGGCGTCATTACAACGGCGTGATCTACGTATACCCTATGCGCAATCGGTTCTTAGTTTGTGGACGCGACTGGTATTGATCAATTTACCTGTATCCATCTATTTATGTACATATAGAGAGATAGATAGATAGATAGATAGATAGATTGATATTGTCGAAGCATCTTTTTATATTGCATTGTATGCGAGTTCTTTTTATCAGTAAGTTTATTCTTTACCCTATTTTCGTTGTATGAAGATATTATTTATACAAAATGGCATAAATTTCTTCTTTGCAGAGGCACTATAGTTTGCGATTAGCTTTTAGTATAATTCTGAAATTGTACGCGCGATCAGGGCATGACTTTTAGCGACAAACTTGTCTATTGACTTAATAATTGACTTAAGAAAATTTAGCTCCCCATTTCTGTGAAAATTTCTAAGCACGAAATGTCAATCCCTCTTATGTTTTAAATCCTTCAGACAAATCCAAAAACACGAAATCTATTGTGATGTTGGTGTTAAGAATTTCACGTAATTTTTAGTGAAGTAGCAAATTGCTGTTTGTTTCGTGAAAAGCGAGAGTTTGTGCTTTGAGTCTCCGCGTTGTCGTAAGTTTATCTGATAATAAATTAATAGACAACTTCCCAAGCAGTCAATCCTCTTAAATGTGAACTATTTTTTAAATTATTGCTGTATACAAAAATTATGAGATTAAACATGGCGTTTATTTCATCTTTATATTTATTATATTTATTATAGTTAATGAATTATTTAATTTTAAATGTAAGATGTCCTTTTCTTAAAGCACACTGTATATAAGGTAAAAAATTAATTTAACAAAAAGACAATTCGATCGCATATACAACATACTAAAAATATTGTTTTATCATTTCAACAATGTGCATGAACATAAATATAAATTTAAACTTAATTCACAAAAAAATTAATAATAATAATAATTAATTTATGTACAGCTTATCAGAAGCAAAACATAAGGACGGTATTAAATGAAAAATACACATGAAATGAGGTTACTTTTCAAAAAAAAAGAAATTTAATCAACGCAGTGTTGAAAACAAATATTAAACAAATTCTCATTTCAATACTCAAAAATACTTCAAATATTTGAACAACAAATTCAAATACGATCACAATGGAATACATTTCCAAAAAATCTGTATAATTGGCGGAAAGAATATCTGCCTTGTTAAAAACAAAATTGTTCTGACGGGCATTATTCACATTTGAATGATTCTTTTTTTTTCTCCTATTCTTAATATTTAGATGCGATCAAAAGTCGTCTGCGTGAGAAGTCATTCGAATCAGTAAACATCACGCTTTTAACCATTTGTCTTTTAAGTATCTTTGATAAAGGGGAGGGTTTAATAAGGATCCTCTCAAGCAGAAATGGTCCAATTATCAATCTGTATGATGTATAGGAGAAACAAAGGGGGAGACCGTTTGCTAATGACTTTTCTGTTTATACAATTCAAAAACTTCCAAAGCAGCTGTGTGATGACAGGGTTGCATATTTATTCAAGTGCTGTGTTTAATAGAAGTCTGTGTATCGTGAACAAGTGGGTACAGAATTTAAAATATTTTCAGTACCGTAGAGTGTCATTTTGAGGCTGGATAAAACAATATAATACAGTTTGAAGGCTTTTTTTTCTTTTAAAGATAAGGTCCTCGAATATATGTTTATATTTTTCAAGATTTTAAATCTCATACATTTACTGAAAATTAAAGAACAAATTAACTGACAAGTACACTAAACAATAAAATAAATTTTGAAGACTGATAAAAATGTTTATAAGCGTGAACTTCCTGAAAATATTTTTTGAATGCCCAAGATTCTAAATCTAATAATTTCTTGAACAATTAATAAACATATCAAGAGATAAGAACACTGTATTGAAGTCGTGAAAGAAAAATTATCTGAGTTCCATTACTTCATGATTAGTTGTGGATTAAGGCGAATTCGATTAAATTTACTGGGGTGGAGTGGCTGTACTCGAACACTTCCGAATACTTTACAGAATACTATCCCTTCAAATAAACAGTATATTATAAAAATTAATTTAAAAACTATACCCTAATATTACGAAGGTAAAATGTTTCCGCTGGTAAAAATGACCTCATGTTCTAGAGGAAACGGGCCTTTGAAGCTCAAACATGATGTAATCTTGAATGAATTTTCGTAATTTTTATTCCGCTTGTACTGAAATTAAGGCTTGTAAATTAAAATAAATATCGAAACTGAATTTACATAATCATGCTAATGGGAGTTTTAAACTGTTTTAAATATAATTTTTCCTCAACAAACTGCATTTTTTAAATTTACTTACGTTTTTATCAGATTAATAAAACGCACTGTAATTTGTTTTTCTTTTTTAGAAAAAATAATGTTTTACTAAACTATATCACGCACTAGTGAAATATGATTTTTGTATCAACATAAGATGAGTGTGATATATAAAAATATTTAATTGAATATATCAGTTTAAAAAGAATTAGATTTTCTTTGGTCAGAAAATAGTTGGAAAAGGGTTTAAAAATGGTTTAGTTACCACACCCGTCGTCTGGTTTGTACGAAAAAGAATACAGGTCTTGCAACAGTGGCTCGATGCTATCATGTTTATTTCACACACATACATGCATGCTGACGTTATCGTAAAAAAATACCAACATACACACATAGAATCACGAAACATGTGGAATCATCGTAAAAGTAACAAACACGGATTCAGAAAACATCAAAATGTAAAGATATATACCAAAATTATCATAATTGGGTTTTCATCATGATTATAATTCTTTTCTTCCTACCTTGTGTCCGCGGAAAGTAGAAAAAAAATCACTAAAAGGGATTAAAAACCAAATCAGTTTCACTTCAGTTCAAATTCAGATGAAACGAAATTAGGGAATGTTTCTTGTAAAAAAATTAACTAAAACAGTTATGATCTATGAAAGTGTTGAAAATTTCACACTGCTAAAAAACTAAACACTAAATTAAAAACACTGAAAGCTCAACAATAAAAATACAACATTGTTTTGAAGTTGTGTGAGAAAGACTCTTTGATTTCTGTTATTTCATGAAAATTTGTGTAGTAATGCGAATTTGATTAACTGTTCTTCTAAAAAAGGAATTTCGGAAAAAGCTAAAAAAATGAGTTCAGTTTGATTTATGTTGAAATCCAGATGAAGCAAATTTAGCGAATATTTCTTCTAAACAATTTAACTGGAATGGTTATGATCTATGTAAGTGTTCAAAACGTCACATCACCCTCGAACAAATATTATTTTTAATGTTTACTATTAAGATGAGATCAAAAATCGTGTGCGCGAGAAGACATTCAATCAGTAAACATTATAAATTTAAAAAAAAAAAAAAAAAAAAAAAAAAAAAAAAAAAAAATCTTTAATTGTCTTTGATAAAAGGTAGGGTTTAATAAGAACCCTCGCTGAATCAGAAATGGCCCAATTATCAATCTATAGGAGGAGACCGTTTGTTAATGACTTTTCAGTTTACACAATTCAAAAACTTCCAAAGTAGCTTTGTGATGGCAGAGTTGCATATATACTCAACTCAAGTGCTGAGAAATGTCTATATCGTGTACTTGAACAAGTAAGTACATGATTTAAAACATATAAACAATGCAGAGTACCATTTTGAGGAATGAAAATTTACTATACAATATAAAGACTACTAGATCCTTCTTTTCAGAAATAATGTAATTGGATATATTTTTATATTGTCCAAGACTTTCAATATGGTAAATTCGTGAAAAGTTAAAGAAAAGATTATCTAACAAGTACATTAATCTGTGCAATATATTATATATCTTGAGAAACTTTTTTTAATCATACATTTTCCAAACGTTTAAATCTATACTTTGTGAGATTGGAAAAGTGGTAGGCAATTTAAAATTTTACTACAATGCAGAGTATAATCTTGAAGTTTAATGAACATATAAAATACAGTGGAAAAGCTAACAAATCATTTTTTAAAACATGTATTGTCCTAGTATTATACATGTATCCCCTTAACTATTTACATAGTTTAAGACTCTAAGTCTGATAAATTCACAAAAAATTACAGATTATATTAACTGACAAACACACTAAACTGCAAATAAATCATGAAGGCTGATAAATATTATTTAACTCCCCGATTTATTTTATTCTTTTTATTATTTTATTTTATTTATTTATTTATTTATTTTGTTAAAGACTCAAACCGGACCGAAGTCACGGACTGAACCCCAAGTTACATATAGGGTAACACATGTGTAACCCGATTTGTTCAGAGACCGATATCACTTGATCAGAAACCGATATCACGAATTTTTTGTAGAAATTCAGTCGTATCGTGCGGACCTGATTTAATTGATTTTTGCATGGGCCATGCTGGGCCTGTTTTCACAACTTTTTGAACGGGCTGCCGAACTGCAGAATCATAAATGGGCCGGGCCCGGACCTGGAAATTCCTGGAAAGTGCAGACCTCTATCGTAACGGTATATTCTAATCAATTATATCATCGTTTTAATGCTCATCAATAGCGACTATATAATCTGTTAAACATAAAGACGTAACGCAAAATTATCTTCTTAACATAGTATAAAACAAAGTCGCTTTTTCTGTCCCTATATCCCTATGTACGCTTAAATCTTTAAAACTACGCAACGGATTTTGATGCGGTTTTTTTTAATAGATAGAGTGATTCAAGAGGAAGGTTTATATGTATAATAACATCCATTAAATAGTGGAGAAATACTGTTATTTTTTAGGTTTAAGTCGCTTTTTCTGTCCCTATGTCCCTATGTACGCTTAAATCTTTAAAACTACGCAACGGATTTTGATGCGGTTTTTTTTAATAGATAGAGTGATTCAAGAGGAAGGTTTATATGTATAATAACATCCATTAAATAGTGGAGAAATACTGTTATTTTTTAGGTTTAAGTCGCTTTTTCTGTCCCTATGTCCCTATGTACGCTTAAATCTTTAAAACTACGCAACGGATTTTGATGCGGTTTTTTTTAATAGATAGAGTGATTCAAGAGGAAGGTTTATATGTATAATAACATCCATTAAATAGTGGAGAAATACTGTTATTTTTTAGGTTTAAGTCGCTTTTTCTGTCCCTATGTCCCTATGTACGCTTAAATCTTTAAAACTACGCAACGGATTTTGATGCGGTTTTTTTTAATAGATAGAGTGATTCAAGAGGAAGGTTTATATGTATAATAACATCCATTAAATAGTGGAGAAATACTGTTATTTTTTAGGTTTAAGTCGCTTTTTCTGTCCCTATGTCCCTATGTACGCTTAAATCTTTAAAACTACGCAACGGATTTTGATGCGGTTTTTTTTAATAGATAGAGTGATTCAAGAGGAAGGTTTATATGTATAATAACATCCATTAAATAGTGGAGAAATACTGTTATTTTTTAGGTTTAAGTCGCTTTTTCTGTCCCTATATCCCTATGTACGCTTAAATCTTTAAAACTACGCAACGGATTTTGATGCGGTTTTTTTTAATAGATAGAGTGATTCAAGAGGAAGGTTTATATGTATAATAACATCCATTAAATAGTGGAGAAATACTGTTATTTTTGAGGTTTTTAATGTGATGTCGTAAATAATTTCATTTTTTCCGCTTATACATTGCAAACGCAGGCTGAACCCTACAAGATTTATCAAAATAATGTACTAATTATTGTACACATTAAAAAGGTCTACAGAAAACACAAAGAGATGAAGGTTTTCAAGGTTAACCCGAAGCAAAGCGAGGGAGGGCCGCTAGTATATAATAATTGCATTTTTATTGTGATAGGTGTTTATTTTATTTATTTGTTTGTTTTTGAACCGTTTTATTGGCGTAAATACACAGAATGGAACCGAACACGGACCGAAGTTCACGGAGTTCACGGACCGAACCCCAAGTGTTCAGAGATCGATATCACGTGACTTTTTGCGGGTTACCCGTAGCGTTCAGAGCCGGAAATTACACAGACTTCGGGTAACCCACATTACCTCTAGAATTTTGTTGGATAAAGTGATCACGTGGTTGGGAAATCTGATTTGTTTGTTTGCATTATAGCTAACTGCAACTGTTAACTGTCGTTCTATATGACTCCTTCCATACACTTGAATCCTGACCATTTGATTGGTCTACCTTTAACAGGACTATGATATAATTGGCCAACGTCGCTAGGAGGGTTCCTGCAATGTTCCTACGATCAAAATGTAATGGTAGATTGGTTGACGGAAATGTTTCATTGTAAACATGCCTCTAACTTTACCCAAAAGCGTTCACAGTCGTTTTAACCCATCTTTACCCTGAGAAAATCAGATGACGTCATTCCCCAATTGTACGAGTAACGCGAGTTTCGGTCTCTGAACGCCCATTATTTCGAGAATGAAAATTTCAATCGAACGTAAAAGTATGAGAATAATTTTAGAATTGTTGTTATTCTCATATTTTATCTAATGAATCGTTTGCAGAAATTGCTTTTTCGATATGATATTTAAATAAAACAAAAATGAAAACAAATCTATATAAGTTGCGATAAAGTTGATCCTGTCATTGATTCTATCTCAGTTGACCTTTCAATCATTTTATACACTCATGTTTGTGAAAATTGTAACACTATGAAGGAATTGTCAGAAATTAATGAAAATTATTCCATATATTACTGATAGTAATACAAATAAACGATCAAATATTTACAAGACAAAAAAAACAAACAGAACGTCGTAAATTAGTACTTTGTGTATCCGCCACGCTGAGAGATGAGAGCCTGTACACGTCGTGGCATTGAATCATACAGGTTCTAGATGTAATCCTGGGTAATGGCATTCCAGATGGCTTCGACCTCAAGCCAAAGTTCAGTTCTAATGTGTGCTCCCCCCCCCCCCCAGCTGTACGAGCGAGTCGCCGACCAATGAAATCCCAGACATGCTCGATGGGAGACATATCCGCTGAATAAGCGGGCCATGGAAGTAGCGAAACCTGTTGTGCACAGAAGAAGGCTTGTTCAATCTGAAAAACATGTGCAGGGGCATTATCCTGCTGAAATACAGCTCCCGGAATGTGTCGAAGAAGGGGCAGGACCTCTGGCTCCACAATTTCTCTTATGCAGCGATCACTGTTGAGGTTGTCCGCAATGTGAAATAGATAGGATCGACAATTATAACCAGTAGCTCCCCACATCTTGGTGCCACGCGTTTGTGCGGTATGACGCTGAATAACACACTGTGGGAGAGACGTTCTCCTCAGTAACGTCTGACGCGTAATCTTCCATCCTTGTATTCCAGATTGTAGCGAGATTCATCGGAAAAGGCAACTTGTTGCCACTGGACACGCCACGCGCAGTGTTGCTGAGCCCATTGAAGTCGGAGACGTCTGTGATTCAGCGATGGGAGAATCCTGCGTAGAGGAACCCTTGCACGCAGTTCATGCTGCAGCAGACTTCGACGACCTGTGGAGCTAGACAACAAAACACCTGTAGCTGTGCTCCAACGTCGTGCGAACACACGAAAGGACGCGGTGTACGTTCCATCACAGCCATGCGGATGAGGTGTCTGTCGTTTTGTGCCGTTGTGCTATTGCATGCCCCACTGCGAGGTTTTCGCCTTGTTTGATTCTCCTCTGTCCATTTCTTCCAAACGCGCGTCACTGTTGTGGCATTCCACTGCGTGTGGGCTGCGATTTCTCGATACGAAAATCGATCTTCTCTCATACGACGATGCGGCATCGTACAAACTCCGTTAGTTGTTGGTATGGCTTCCTCCGCTTTTGACGAGGCATATTAACCACTAATGAAACGTTTACCGCTGACAGAGAAAGCTAAACTGATTTCAACGCATCTTTACAGTCCTTTGTATACCTGGAACAAGCAACTGATAAGGAGCCTGTTCTCGTTCCACGCATGCGCAATCGCTTTGTAATTCTAATCATTTGCATGTGTTAATTCACTTTATATTTACTGTAAGTTTGGTTCAATTTGCATAATTCCTTCATGGTGTTGCATTTTTCACAAACATGAGTGTATATAATGCAACCATAATATAGACATTTTATAACTGTTGTTGCTATTAAGTTTTATAATGAAAGATATGAAATTTAATCTACATATTTAATTTACTTTCTTGTTTCAATGCAGAATTTTTTTTTAAAAAAAGCAAAAGTTATTTTTAATTGAATATTCTGAATCTAATATCACATCTTTTTAATACACATTAGTAGCGCGTAGCATATATACAGTGTCTCACAAAAGTGATGGGACACTTGTGCTTTATAAAAAGAAACTGCAATAAAATAAATAAACAAGCATGTGCAAAAATTTTTTGGGTGTGTTTCATATTTAAAGTTAGTAACAATTATTACATAACATACATTTTGTCAAAATATTAAAATATTAATTTAGTAAAAATACAATTGTTCAGAACGGAGCAAAAAATGGCTCACATAAGTGATGGGACACTTACTTTTCCATCAAATATTTATCCAAAAATTTTACTTTTTAAAAGGTTTTAATATTTTGTTGGATTTCCTTTTACTTTTAAAACATGATTTAATCTTTTTGGGATGGATTCGACTATTTTTTTTGTGATTTCTGGAGTGATTTTACCCCATTCTTCTTGAAGCACCGATTTTAGTTGTTATTTTGAAGAAATGGTGTGTTTGCGAATTCTTGATTCCAATTCTTGCCAAATATTCTCTATGGGATTTAAGTCTGGAGATTGTGGTGGTGTTTTTATTATTTCAGGACAGTTATATAGCAGCCAGAGTCTAACGTTCAGAGCAGTGTGCTTGGGGTCATTGTCCTGGTAGAATTTAAAATCGTTATGAAGGTTCAATTTTCGTGCTGAAGATTTCAAATTTTGCTTTAAAATATCAATATACTTGTACTGATCCATTATACTGTCAATAAAAACAAGATTACCAACTCCAGCGGACGACATACACCCCCATACCATAACTCCTCCTCCACCATGTTTTACTGTTGGTACCAAGTTCTGTTTGCGAAGTTCTTCCCTGGGTTTTCTCCACACCAAGATTCTACCGTCAGAACCAAATATATTAAATTTACTCTCATCAGTAAATATAACTTTATTCCAGTAATCAGAATTCTTATTTATGTTGGATTTTGCGAAAGCTAGTCTGAGTTTTCTATTCTTTTCACTTACGAAGAATTTTTTCCTGGCTACTCTACCGTGATATCCAGCAGATTGAATTACCCTTCTAATAGTTTCAGGATTAACAATTATTCCATATAATGCTTGTAAATCAGCAGCAACTTTTGAAGCACTAATTCTTGGATTTTTTTTAATATTTCGAACGATAATTCGCTTTATTCCATTGGATAGCTTTGATGGTCAGCCAGGTCTTCTTTTATCCTGAATCATATGATTCTTTTTATATCGTTTAATGATATTGAAAACTGTTGAACGACTCAAGTTAACTGTTTCAGCAGTTTTTCTAATAGATTTTCCACGTTCAATATGCAAATTAATAACTAATTTTCGAATTTCAGGCGAAGTTTCTTTTCGTTTAGCATTCATGACTACACAGAGCTAAAAAACACAAAAATTCCAAAACAAACTGGAGAGAAATACTGCAGACGATTTTATAAATTATTGCCAATTGCTTTTAAGTAAAAATAAAACCCCAAAAAATATTTTTATTGCTTATTTCAGACGATTTTTGTTGCATATATAATGGTGTCCCATCACTTATGTGAGCTATTTTTTGCTCCGTTCTAAACATTTGTATTTTTATTAAATTAATATTTTAATATTTTGACAAAATGTATGTTATGTAATAATCTTTACTAAATTTAAGTATGAAACACACCCACAAAAAAAATGTGTACATGTTTTTTTAATTTATTTGATTAGTTTCCTTTTGTAAAGCACAAGTGTCCCATCACTTATGTGAGACACTGTATCTCGTAAATATTAAATACGGGTAATTCATCATATAAACGATACTAACTATTCCATACCACGTCTCTGTTGCACGCTACACGTAAACCTTTTTTAAAACAAAAAAAAAAGGAAATAAAAAGATAAATCAGAAGACAACTTAATACTTTTTTATCCTCAACTCTAGAAGAAAATTATCCATCCATATCTCTCCAAAACCGTATTTAGCTGTGCTTTGATTACTGCATTTATATTTTGGTCTTATTTTCACTAGGCCCATCCATCAATGTCAAAGTTAGTTGTCCTCAACGAGCCGAAAACACCGGATTGAACGTAAAGACTGGGAGAAAATACTAAAATTATTGTTATTTTCTTTTTTTATCTAAGTATCGTCTGCAGAAATTTCAATTGCCGTTCGGCGATATTTAAATGGCTGATAAAAATATATGGAATAATTATATGTATTTTTATTCAGATAGACGCTTAAAAGTTTAACATTTTTGTATTATCTGATCATTTTAAGAATACAAATACAACATATATTGAGGATGAATATATAATGGATCGGTTGAAAAAACTTTCTAGAATTACTGTTATTTTCTTTACTTATCTAAGTATCGTCTGCATAAATTTCAATTGACGTTCGATGATACTTAAATAACTGGATAAACAGAAATAGAATAATTACATTTTCATTACCATAGATGCTTAAAAGTTTAGTGTTTTTGTAGTATTTGATCAGTATGAGCACAGAAAATGTTTCGAGAATGAAAAATATAATAGAAAATACAAAATTGGAGAAGAGGAGGCGTGAAGTATTAATGTCACCCTGTTATTTATTTTTAAAAGTATTTGCAAGAATATAAATTTCCGTTCCATAACATTTAAATGTCTGCATAAATATATGACAAAGAAATAATTGTGTTTTCATTCTGATAGATACTTAAAAGTTAATTTTTTTTGTAAGTTATATGTTACCATTTGTAAGTTAATCATTATAAGTTTAGAACATGTTTTGGGAATGAAAATTATAACACAATGCGAAAAGTCCGGAAAATTTCTGTTATTACACTAACATGTGAAATAATCGTTTTCAGAGTTCGAATATATATTAAATTATATTTAAATTGCTTTTTTTTTTTTTTTTTGCTAACAAATTTTAATTTATTTACCGTAAAATAAAGCGTAGTTCTCGAAAGAAAACAAAAGTCGAACTTTCAAATAGCTTTTTTAGTAATAATAATTTATTTTTAATTTGTTATGCCGAAAAACAAAATACAAAATACACAGGATGTAATAAAGAAAGCTTTTCCTTGAAATTTCGGTGGACATAGAAATATATATATATTTCATATGCGACTTGTTGCTTCACAGAATTTTAAATTCTTCTACGTTCAAAAGTTTTTTTAGTAGCGCATTTTAATTAATTTAACAGCTTAATATTTTTCTACATTAAATAAAATGAAATTTTCTTTTTACTAACAAATTTTAATTTATTTACAGTAAAATAGAACATAGCTCTCATATGAAACAATAGTCGAACTTTCAAATAGCTATTTTTATTTTTTAAATAACTTACTTTTAATTTATTATGCTGGGAAATAAAATAAAAAATACATAGGATAATATAAGGAAATTTTTTTCAAACTTCGGGGTTACTAAAGCAAAATATTGTCTTTAATCTGCGCAATCCCTGTTGCTTCAAATAGTTATAATTTCTTCAACATACAAAGGTTTTTCATTTTTAATAGCACATTTTAATTCATCTACAGTGAAACAAAATATAATTCGCATTTAAAAACAATTTTTCAACTTCCAAGTAGCTAATTTTCTAGAAAATTATAATCTATTTGTTTATGTATTATGCTTCAAAACAAACTACTAAATACACAGTATACAATGAATTAAGAAAAATGCACCTTGGAATTTTGGTAAATAATACATAAAAAAATTTCTTTAATCTGTGAAATCCCTGTTGCTTCAAATAGTTGCAATTTCTTCCAAATACAAAGGTTTTTCATTTTTAATAGCACATTTTAATTCATCTACAGTAAAACAAAATATGATTCTCGTTTAAAAGCAATTTTTCAATTTCCAAGTAGCTAATTTTCTAGAAATTATAATCTATTTTTTTTATGTATTATTCTTCAAAACAAACTATTAAATACACAGGATACAATTAATTAAGAAAATGTGCCTTGAAATTTCGGTAAATAATACAGAAAAATCCTTTTCCATCGGCGTAATCTCTAATTTTTATTGCACTGGTTGTATTTTTATTTAGATAGAATTAAACAAATAGAATTTTAATGCAATAATCTCTGGATTTTAAGCGCAAAGGCATTAAGACTCTTTCCCAATCTAAAACTAAACCAAAAACAATCTCTTTCTCCTGAAAACAGAAATTTGGAAAACATTTTACAAAAGTGTTTTGTTTCACAGCTGTTGAGCATCATTCTAGAAAAATGTTTAACACACAATGTTTAGACGAGAATATCCAACCGATTATAATTAAATTATTTCTCCTAAACGAAGTCAGTGCGTAAATTAAATTTTAGCTTCACAAATTCGTTTGCACTGTAAACAAATTCAAAACAGTTTTAGACACAGTCTAAGAATTGTTTGAAATCATCCATTGTTTTGGGAATAGTTGCGAAAAGACTAGATTTCATGTAATTTCTCAGTTTTTAATTCATTTCTCTACATTTTCCAGAAAACGTTATTTGGAATGAAACTTGCAACAGTCAAAATTACCTGACAATTTTTAAAACATGATTTAGAGAAAATAACTGAAGAACAAAGCAACTTGTAAATTAATTTTTTAGACTTTTGATGATTAAAATATTTAATTTTACATTGAGGAGAATTTGCTCTAAGTTATATATGGTCATTTGAAAATTCCTTAATTACATTTTGGAGAAAATATTCTTTAAAAAAAATAAAAAAAATTATTTACATAGAGCTATTTTTGCTTTAGGTCCTAGTTACTTGATAATTATTTCATTATTAGTTTGGTAACAATTTATTTATTACTTGATTATTTAATAAGTGAAGATAGAATAATTTTTTTACGCATGTCTTTTCGAAATAAGTATGGATTTATGTTTACAATATTATATTTGTTTATAAAATATTTTTTATGTTATTTTTTGTTGTTGCTGCAAGTATTTGTGGATGCCTTTATAGTTATAAATGCATAAAAATGCGCAAATACAAACATGTCGATAAATGTATGCAATATAAAATCAATGCCGAAATTTGAAATCTGAATTTCAGTTCGGTCGAAATCCATAGTAACCCATGGATCGATTCATGGCAAACTGAATGGCAAATTTCGAAGGTAGCATACAATTTTTAATTTTTTAGAAGTTTTTAAATTTATTATTATTATTATTATTATTATTATTATTATTATTTGAATGCAGATTAAAAATTTCTTCTTTCATGCGTTCAATTTACAGCAGTAAACATCTTTGGCTCCTATATTGATCTTAAAATAAAGTATTATTCTTATATTAACAATTCGAACACATATCTGATCCTGACAATTGCTTCTTGGTGCTTGATTTTTTATTTTACTTTCTTTCTTTTTTTTCTTTTTTCCCAATAAAATTTCAGAAAATATATTATCTTAAGTGCTTTGAATCTTTTTTCCTGACCAGTTAATTATAGATAAATTAGATAGATGTGGATGATATATTAAAAGGAATGAAGGAAGGAAAATAAAAGAAAAATATTCCTCCCTGAGACTACAGTTTAATTCTATTAATATAGCAAACTCGATAATATATAGTCAAGTTTTACTTAAAACAACCATATGAAAAGAAAATTATTTGCATGGGGCAACTTTTTCTTTCGTTCCTAATCACTTAATAATAATTTTGTTTTCATTTTGGGTTTTTTTAAAGCCCAAATTACCTTTTCTTACTTTTTTAACGAGTGAAGTTGATTTGATTTTTTTACACATTAATTATTCAATAGGTTAATAGCGAAAGGATAAGGTCTGGGGGTTTAAAGTCATTCATTACAACTTTTTCAAATAAATATTGACTTCAGTATTATATTTATATAGAGAATTTACTAATTATAATTGACAAACAAAATCATTCTCTTAAAGCAAACTTACATTATTTGAAAATTAAGTTCTAATTTTGATTTTGTTTGATAAATAATATATTTTTTGATATTGTTGTTTAAGTAAAAATAACAAAAAGCTTATTATATGAATTGCAAAGTAAACTGTTTTTAATTTCACAGAGTCAGGTTTTTTTTTTCTTATCTTTTATCATTTTTTCTTTCTTTTTCTTTCTTTCTTTTTTAAATATATCATCTACATCCCTCCAATTTACGATTCAACGATCAAACGTAAATGGCTAGGAAATAAATTGATATAATATCTCTTAATATATTTTATTAAAAAAAAAAAAAAAAATCAAGCAGCAAGAAGGAATTGGTGGGATCAAATGATATATAATTTAATTGTAAATATAAAAAAGTATTATTTTAACAACAATATCAGAGCAAAAGTCTGCTTTACTGCGTTAAATTGATAATATAAAAATAATATAAGCTTTTGTTCGTCTCTAGAGAAACAAATTTTTACCCGAATAAAATTGGAAGTTTTATGCTAGGTTCAAAATGTCTTTTTTATTTTGTCATATTTTCGGCCAAATTAAAATCCACCATCTGTATCCAACTTAAGTTATATGCTGCGTGCATTCATCAAAATATCTGTACAGTCCTGGAAAAAAAAAGACGCACCACTCTTAGCCGCAGCTCTGCTGCAAATCATAATATAAAAATATGTGTGGCATCAATCTATTAGTAATAACGTCTACTAATTAATACTATACTGAAATTTTGCTTAGAGGGTCATTTATATATATAAATTGTACCAAATTTGATGATGATTTGCGGCAGATTTAGCAGGGAGTGGTGCGGTTTATTATTTTTTTCCAGCTCTGTAAACACATATATTTCGTCTTTCGTGTCACTTATTCAGTTAAACATGCAAGGTATCTCAATCCAAGCTGAGCTCGGATTTTAACGCAAAATTTAGCGGTAATGAAAATATTGCTATTATTATTATTATTATGAAATTATTATTATTATGATATTATTATTATTATTATTATGAAATTATTATTATTATGATATTATTATTATTATTATTATGAAATTATTATTATTATGATATTATTATTATTATTATTATGAAATTATTATTATTATGATATTATTATTATTATTATGAAGTTCTCAGTGTACTTACTCTCCTGGTTTTGTGTGAAAGGTGACGACATCACGAGTTTCACAAGTAGCAACCATCCGCATTAGAAAAATACTGAGCTAGAATCTCCATATTTCGGACTGTAGTTGACAAAATAAACTATTAAATGACAGGTTCAGTGTAAATGAGAAATTTCAACACTTTTAATGAAGGCATTGCATTTCGCGCAATTCAAGGAAAATTTGTTGACTGAAAAGGAACCTCATATCAGGTTCGTTTGTAGTTTGTAATAAATATAAGATTTTTAATAATGGAACATTTTTTCCTTTTAACAACCGATTAAAAATGTATTTTAAGTGCAAATACATTTTGAATCTATTTAAAAATACTTCCTGCATGAAGTTAAATTTTGTTGCAAGAATTCGTTGTCGTTTTTAATATATCTTTGTAAGTTCTTATATATATATTATTGATCGTATATGTAGCTTTAAAATGGGGAAACTTCTAATCAAAACTATGATTTATTTTTGGTATCCGTATTGCTGTATGTATTTCTCTAAATCTGAGGTGAATATATACATAAAATCAAATATAGTTGATCCTACATAATAGATACTGTTATTAAACTTGTATAGCAAGTGGACACTTAAAAACGGCAGATCGGCAGAATGAATGATTTTGATAATCGAATGAATCATTCGGGCATGCGCAAAAGCATAGCTGCCAACCTTCGTATTTCTTATTAATCAATTACTACCTGAAATTTTGGAAAAACAAAGATATTTTTATTTTTATTAGAATTAAAATAAGAGCCACATAAAATTAAAATATATATATATTTTTTTACAAAATTTCTGGCAGTAATTGGTTAAAAAGTATATATAAAAGTTGACAATTATGCTTTAACGAATGCCCGAATGGTTCATTCGAATGACAAAATCATTCATTATTCCCATCACTTGCCGGGCACTTTTGAACAATCCGTTAAAATGTCTTAAATATTGTTTCTTAGGACATGTTGTTTATGAGGGAAAAAATTGGTTTAAATTTACAGTGAAGCATTTTCTATTTCGGCCTGAGTAAGTATGTTACAATCTGACTTCTAATTTAAATATTGCTGATTATGCGGTGTACATATATAGAAATATGGTAGGATATGGTAGGAACTCATATAGGTTGTATTGATAAACAACCTCCAGATAAACTCCCTAATTTAATTTTTATCCCTTTATTCCATATAAACACCATATGAATTTTAATGACGCTCGTTACATACTGCAAAAAGTTGACGAATACTATTAACTTTTCAGATATTTAGCTGGGAAATTGGCATTTGCCGAATTTGTTTTTATTCTCCACGGGAGAAAATTTTCTCAAATAATTTCTGCTCTTGGATCTGAATAAAAACAAGATCAAAAATTGTATCTTAATTACTGCGTTTTTCCCTCGTGGTGTACAATACTTATGTTTCTGGCTGGCATTCCACGAGTGGGAGATTTCTGATTCCTGTAATTTCTGTTAATATATTCAAAATTTAAAATACCACAATAATAGTAATAATAATAATAAGATGATGAAGAAGAAGAAGGAGGAGAACTAGTAATAATATTTTTCTCTTGCTTGCAAACCTCATATGAGGTTCGTTTGTGTATTTGTAATAAATGACACATATCTAATAAATGATTATATTAAGATTTTTAATAATTAAACGTTATTTGCTCTTAACAACATATTTTAAATCTATTTTAATCCGGGATCACCAATCCCTCGTAATTTTTACGACGCTATGTACAGTTGCTGTACTCCAACCTTGCATGCCTGAGCTATCGCCTTACATGTCTGTAACCAAAGAATATACGATGTACCTTATTGTTAGCATTTCAACAGTAGTCAACCAGAGGGTTCCAACGAGCCAGTGTGTTTGGACACTTGATCGCGTCATCAAAATTACAAGGTTTTGGTGTTAAAAGGAAAAATGCCATTCCGGTATTTTCATATTCTTCAGTTGAAATTAATGAACACGCCTTAGGTTTATTTATTTGACATCATTTAATCAGGATTGTCTTCTTCTGTTTCTGCAATTCTGTTTAATCAGTTCCTATGTATAAACTGAGATTTTATAAATAAATTCCCAAAAAGAAAATATATTCAAATAATGTTTCGAAAGCTTGTCTATATTTTAACACATTTAACACAGCACGTCAATTTTTATAATGGATTATACATTCTACTCTTTCCATAATTATTTGGATCAATGGCTTGTTAATTATTATTTATTACATAGTTAATTCTCTTTATCCAAATGCATATTCTAAAGTGGGCGGAGCTAAGCTATGGCTCCAACATTTTTTTTTGTAATCTGAAGGCATTGTATAAAAAATCCGCTGATTTTACAGAAAAATACTGACACCTGACAATAAGAAAACTGTTTATTATCCGGAAAAAATGCCTTTTTAACGAACTTTCTCTTATTTTTACAGTCAAATTTTGTACTTGACTGTTAAATCTTTAAGGATTCGTAATTAAAATATTTTAAAAAGTTGAATTATATAATTATATTAGTTATTGTTATTAATTATTGTTTAATATCAAAAAGAAGGAGGGGCTTAGGAGAGTGCCGGTAAAATATTTTTATTTTTTCGCAAACAGGAGAGATCATGCTTTCTTCTACACATAATTGTTTGCCACCTTTTAATGTCAAATTTTAAGCGATTTGCATTATTATATAAAGTCATTTTTACTGTTACCACTCTAGATCTGTCGTATGATCTATTGTACCAACCTTATTTATAATGCCCCGCCCCTTCCTTGTGTTTGGAAATGTATTTTATTTTATTTTATTATTTTTTTTTTTTAATTAGCACCGATTATGCATTTTTTTTTTCTTTTTTCTTCACTTTTTTTTTATATTACTATAGTTTCCAAACCTTTAGTATCCTAGAAAAACAATTATAACAAGTGGCAATTTGATAATAAAATATTGCTAAATTTTTCTTTTGTGCGTCTGTAATTAAAATGTTTTCCCTATTACATGAAGTCTAAAAAAGGTACTTTTCCATTATAGGAGGCCTTGACGAGAGAAAGAAATTTAGCAACGTATTTTCTGGCAACTTATGCACCGTTTCATATACACAAGCAATATTTTCAATATTTATACAATTTATTTAATATAAAGATGCCATTTATATATAAATTATATATATATATATATATATATATATATATATAAGGATAAAACTTCATTAGGTTTGTTCCCATAGCTGTTTTTTTCACTTGGCAACAGATCTCACTTTTTGAAGCCTGAATCGCATCTAGCCTTTTAAAAAAAAAAAAAAAAAAAAAAAAAAAAAAAGACGTTTATGTAAGTGTAAAAGTAGTTGTGCTAGTAGACAAATACCGACAAAACAAATATTTTAAACAATAATTCTTGAAAACAATATTATAGATAATGATTTAAATGGCTTGATAACATATCACAAAAACAATTTAAGTTCGTTAAAGCATAAAATGGCTTAAAGTTAAGACGTTGAAAAATCTGGCACGTCATCAAATTTACGAGGCATTAAGTGACGACGTAACTCTAAAAAGGATTAAAGATCCCGAATTAAGCGTAAAATACATTTTGCATCTATTTAAAAACACTTCATGCGTGAATGGGTTAAATTTTGTTGCAAGAATTCGTGGTCACTGAGTGTATCTTGTACTGTCCTCTAAAAAGAAACCAATTTTTTGAAATTTTCTCTATATAAAGTATAATAAAGAATTTAAAAAAAATTAAGCATGGCTAAAGTTTTACAGCTTGTTCTTACTAAGATTTTAATGTTGAGAATTTTTCATTTTATCACTTTATTACAAGGTGGCAGCCAATTTGAAAAAAAAAAAACCCACTTTTCTAAAAATTAACCCATGTTACCGAAAAAAAAAACACGATACCTGACGTAATCAGCTGAAAATGTTGCATTTTATTACCTATTAATTGTTTACCATAAAAACAATTAAAAATGTATGTAGATATTCTAAAATTTTATTATAACAAGAAAATCTGTAAAAATGAAGCTCATGTTCTGCCAGAATTCTGCAGTTGCTAGTTTAAATTATTTTAAGTGAAATATTTGATGTAGTAATAGAGTGGGGGTTTTTAGGAAACATTTCACTGTGGGTTTTATTATGATAGCACAATCTTTGTAAGATCTTATATATATATATATATATATATATATATATATATATATATATATATATATATATATATATATATATATATATATATATATTATGGTTCGTGTAATTCGTTTTAAATTGCTGAAACTTCCAATCAAAACTATGGATTAATTTCGAATTTTCCAATCACTGTTTGCTTTTGGGGTGACGATATACATAAAATCAAACAGAGTTTATCCTATATAATAGGCTCTATTCTTACACTTGTATAATAAGTACATGCCATGACATTAGAAAGATTTATCGAAAACATATAATCACGCATATTCGCATTAACATGTTTCAGCATTCCTTTTTGCTTAATAAGTCTTCATATCGAAACGTAACTCCATTATAAAGACAAATTATAGTCTAGGCCTCTTACGGAAAACCGAACTGCAAGACATCTTTTGTGCAGTTTAGTATTTTGAATAAATTATTTCTGTTGCTTTGTTATGAAACACCTGTTCGTTTCCCTGGGCTCTCATCAATCTACATTCCCCCTTTACAAACCCTTTAGAAAATTCCTTCAAAACGTTCAACAGGATTACAAATAGTTTTTCTCTTCCATACATTTTTCTGAAGTCATTACGTAAATTTCAATTTATAATAGGAAGTAAAATAACATTTGAATGTTGAATTTTATTATTTGAATATTTTTGTCATATCTGAAAATTTATTTTGGTAAAATTTGAATTGCTTGAAATCGCAAAATGCATTTTTCAAAATAAATTTTTTAAAGACATATCCACAAAATATTTCGAAAATTCCCACAAAGCATTCGATAAAGTTATAAATAATTTTACTCTTCAATACATGTTTCTGAAGTCATTACGTAAATTTCAATTCATAATAGGAAATAAAGTAATATTTGAATGTTTAATTTTATTATTTGAATCTTTTTGATATCTGTAAAAATTTGTCTTTGTAAAATTTGACTGTCTTAAAATCTCGAATGCACCTTTCAAAATAAATTTTGTAAAGACATATGCAAAAAACATTTAGAAAATTCCCACAAAACATTCTTTAAAGTTATAAATAATTTTACTCTTCAATACATGTTTCTGAAGTCATTACGTAAATTTAAATTCATAATAGGAAATAAAATAACATTTGAATGTTGAATTTTATTATTTGAATCTTTTTTATATATGTACAAATTTGTTTTAGTAAAAGGTGAATGTCTTAAAATTTCAAATGCATCTTTCAAAATAAATTTTGTAAAGACATATGCAAAAAACATTTAGAAAATTCCCACAAAGCATCCGATAAGGTTACAGATAATATTTTACTTCCTTAATTTTTCTGAAGCCATAATGAAATTTTCAATTTATAATAGGAAGAAAAATAATAATGATCATTAAATTTTATTATTTGAATCATATTTATATTTGTAAGACTTTGTTTTTTGTAATATTAGAATTATTTTAATCCCGAAATGGGAATTTTTCGATATAAGTTTTGTAAAAATATTTCCAACTAGAAAATTGGGTAAATATTGTAACTGGAAAACCCCCTTCAAAACGTTTGATGGCATTACAAAATATTTTTCTTTTCTATAATTTTTTATGCAGCTATTACACAAATTTTAATTTAAAACCAGAAGTAAAATGATATATGATTGCTGAATTTCATTTCTTGAATATCTCTGACATTCGTAAGCATTTATTTTTTCCATAGACTTTGTTTAATGAAAAAGCAAAACATCTTTTAAAAATAAAGTTTGTAAAGACATATTCCCAAACCATTTAGAAAATTCCTTCAAAACGTTCGACAGGATTATAAATATTTTTTTCTTTTTCAGATTTTTTCTCTGTAGTAATTACGTAAATTTTAATTCATAATAGAAAAATAAAGCATTAGTTAAAATTAATGCGAAGATCTTAAAGATTTATTCTTAGAATTTCCTCGACATTTTTTTAATGATATTAGAAATTCCATAAATCATGAAATCCAAATATTAATAAGAATCTTAAAGTCACATTCACAAAATTATTTGGAAAATTAGTACAAAACGTTCGATAGGATTCTATAAATAATTTTTCCCTTCCATATATTTTTTTAGGTCATTATGCAAAGTTCAGTTTATATAAGAAAGTAAAATAATGTTCAGACATCATTCCAAGTCATTCATTTTTTTTTTTTTTTTTTGTGAGATCTTTGGCATTTGTAAGAATTTTTTCCCGAAATTTGACATTCTATAAATCATGAAATATTTATAAAGACATATCCAGAAACCATTTAGAAATTGTTTTTAAAACATTCGATAATATCCCCCCCCCCCATTCCGAAGCTGTTTTTCATATCCATATAACTTTAAGTCACTAAAATTTTTTCAATTTATAATAAGAAATAAAATAATATATGATATCTACGTGAAATCTGTTATTTTCATTACTTAAAGCTTGTAGACATCGTAAAAATTTGTTTTCTGTGAAGTTTGAACCTCTATCAATCAATGAAATCATAATCATGCAAAATAAAACCTGTAAAGGCAATTCAACAAACCCTTTAGAAAGTTCTTTTAAAACATTTTACATTATTGATTTTATCTTTCATATATTACTTACCCATCATACGTAGTATAGGTAAGTCTTGTAATCGATTTTTCCGAAGAAAAATTCGAAATCGAAAATTTTTTTGATTTATTTACACGTTTCAGACACTGGAGAATCCGAAAAACATTTAAAAAAAAAAAAAAATTGCCGTCCGTCTGTCTGCGTGCGTCTGTAAACGCTCTATCTCCCGAACAAATTGAGATAGAGGATCGAAATTTGGTATGCACTTGGTATAAAACTAATAGGCGCCGTCGGCGCCCTCACGGCGCCGAGCGAGCCCACTCCTCATCGTGCCCAAATCCTGAAGGATTTATAACGCAGACCATGACTTTGTCTCGCCAGGTCGCTACGATCGATTCAGAGGGTTCGCGTTCCAGCGACGCCTCCTCATCTTTTTGCCCCAGAGTCGACGACAGAGGTCGTTACGATTCGGCGGAAGTTCCCACCATCAAAGGATACTTCCCCACGTGACACCTGATGAGCCGTAGAGACTGTCGAACGGCTTCATCGCCGAACACCCATAAGGGAGTCGGGTCATCCACCTGATGTTCGGCATCCCTACGGTCCTTGCTTTCCCGCGGAGTCCGATCATGAAATGTATGGAAGAACAAGCCACTTGTCTCATCTTCCGCGGGCGTATGCACTTGGTATGTAATAATGAAAAGAAGCTTATTGAATTTCAGTAATCTCGATGATCAGAACTATTTTTTTTCGGACTCTCGAAATATTCGTTCTGATAAAAGGTATATAAAAATTTTCAAAATTGTTTATTTTAAGGAGTGAATATAAAAGACAATAAAAAAAAATATATAAATTTTGTATAAAGGATGAAGTCGATCGGGTAATGAGTTGCCGAGATATTTGTAATCATTTTTTCCCTACTCTTCTATATTTCATAACCCTGTATTTCATTCAAATTTCAATTCAAAGATATGATATATTTTAATTGGAAATTAGACGCTTAATCCGACGCAGTAAACTTTTAGTTAATATGATTATCATTTTTGGAGCTATAAGGGTGTTTCTTTTACGCAATTCAGTAATAGAGCATTTAAAGCGAGGCTAACGAAAAAGAAAGAGTACCGCGGTGCTTTATGCGTACCTTTCTTTACAGACCGCGGGAATCACGTGATACTCGAATGCACCAATGCAGGTGAAAGAAAAGAGCATCACGTCACCCTAGCGTTCTGTAAAAAAAGATAAGTGGAATGCACCGCGGTAGCCTGTCTTTTTCGTTAGCCTTGATTTAAAGTTTATGACGTCATCAAACCAGGATTTTATTCGAATTGCAATTCATTTTGTAAATAGTTTACACATGTTTTATTTTCATATTTTATATTATGCATATCCATGATAGGTAAGTATTACGGTGGCTCTCCAACGATTAGTTTTTTTCTGATTCATTACGAAAATTTCAATTTTTAAACAAAGTAAAGTATGATTTGAAATGATGCGAAGATCGTAAAGTTTATTATTTCAATCACCTTAACATTTGCTTTCTGCGAAATTTGGAATTCTACAAATCAAAACATCATAACCTTAATAACAGTTAATAATTGTTATTAAAAGTCATAACGACAACTGCACGAGTATTTAAGGGATACGATGCAGACGTAAATGATTTATGTCTATTTTTCAAATGCCAATTATAACAATGATTAATATATTTTGTGTGTGTGTGTGCCAGTTATAGAGCACTAAATTCCATTGCTTACAAAAACAACATAAGTCCAAAGATTTTTAACAGATTTTATAAGTTTAAGTGTTATAAAATAAGTAAATGATAATCGAAATACATATTTAAAGATTAAAAAAAAATATTGTGCACAGAAAAGTTCTTAAAATATCTAGCATTTCTGCCTAGCACAGTTTTTATTGACTACTGAAAAATCTTAAATCTTGAGCTTATGCAGTTTTTAAAATCACCGATTCACTTATAATAGGAAATACGAAAGAAAAAAATCTGAAATGCCTCCACCCTACTTCCTGAACACTTTACAGAATACTTGGCAATCAGGTACTAGGTAATCCAAAACTGACTAGTAATAATAATAAATTGCGCAATATATGAAATTTATTCTACTAAAATAATTCAATTATAGAGCTAATCTTCCGTAAACAGATTCACAGCGAAACTTGGCGGCAAACATGAGTAATCCTGGCAGCAAGTGTATGAGAATTCAAATACATGAGAATTGCAGCCCGTTTTTTAATCCACTTTTAATGATCGCGGCATTACCGAATTTCACGTATTTTTGCGATTCCTACGCAATGCGGTTACTTCATCCAATAATGTTTTTTTTCTTTTTTTTCGTAGTAGTTTTTATGGGCGCGAAGCGCACATACATGCCTTTTAGTGATCGTGGCATTATCTAATTTCACTCAATTTTGTTATTCCTACGTATCGAAGTCGCGTACCTACTACCAGATGCATCGACCTACCTTTCTCTTGCTGGAGAAAAAAAAAAAAAAAAAAAAAAAAACCAAGGACTTGGTTGAAAATTTGCACTTGTTCGCTAGACTGTCGTCTTTTGTATATATATGAGAGATGGCGAAACATTCGACATGCACGTGCCAAAAGTTCTCAAACTATTGTTTGTATATCCACACTCCAAAATACCAAACTTTTTCATAAAAAGATATTGCATCACATGCTGCTTAAACGAAACACTGTTTAATAGAATCAGTTGCTATCAGTAACTAATAAAATAAATGAAAATGCGATGTGTCTCTATGTCATGAATTTAATGAAATTTACTTTCGGAAATATGATAAATTTAACGTAGTGTAAAAAAGGTAAAATATAACTTATGAATTTTTATTTTAGTAATTTGTAACTTATCATTAATGCAATATCTAACTTAAAATAAACCAAGATGCACAGAGAAATGTGTTAATTTATTAATGAAATCTTTGCTGTTGTATGTTCGATGGAGTATGCTTTATACCTGGTCCATATATTGTTACTTTTAGTAGAAATGGATCCACTGGTTATTTTATTGCATAGACTGTTTTGTGAAATTCATTTGAAAAAATAAAATAGGCCGAGAGACAATGGCAAAATGGTGAAACTATTTGATCAAAGTTTCAGTGTATAACGCTGCATTGCACTTGAATGGGTATAAAAGGAATTACTAGACTGCCTTGTACTGGTCGCTTGATGAACATGCGTACAAATTGACATAAATATGTAAAAAATACAGAGACAAGTCAAATCATTTGATCAATGTTTGTACTCTTCACCCCAGAAAGTAACAGGTTTCTAATAAAAAAAAACTATTCTGTAAAAAAAGACAAATATTTTTGAATCTAGGAAAGATTCAATATAATACAAAAATATACAATAACCTCTGTCGAGTTATTCACAATTCCGAAAAGCGGTATTTATCTATAGAAATGTAGAAACTAACATAATTTTGAGATTTAAAGGAAAACTTAAGGAAATTTTTTTTTTTTGCTGTCACTGATTTTCGGAAATGTTTCCGAGTAGTTTTAATAGTGTATTGATCAAATATCTCAACCTAGAATATAGGATTTTCGGCTGCTATTAATTCGCAAGTAAACATTTTTATGTTCAACAAACATGTTTTACAGATAAACCCTTATAATTTAACAGCATTAACATTAACATTAAAATTGATATTATTTTGTTAACCTTGCTTGTATAAATTCAATTGCGCAGCTGAAAATGTTTAATTGAGAATTGATAGCCTCTTAAAACACAATATTCCTCTTTCAAAGAACTGGTTAATACTTTTAAAAAATAGTTTTTTTAAATACCTAAGAAAAAATCATCGTCAACAAAAGACATTTTGTTTTTATAAATCTTTCTTTAAATTTCGGATATATATTGGTTTCTGAGGTTTCTTTTAAAGATGAAGAAGGCTCTTTGGAATCGTTGGTGACTCGGAAAAGTGTAGTTTTGTCCGTAGCTATATTATATTTTCGTAGATTAAGAAACATTTGTATTTTTTTACTGTATAAAGTACGAAAGGGATGATAGACCTTATCAAAAGAGAAAAAAATTGGACCCAGTTAAACCATTTGATCAAACTTGATGGTATGAACCATTCGTTTCAGGATATTCCGAAATATGTAAATGTTAGAGAACCGTCGGTAGTATAATAAATTTTCTATCTTTATAAATTGTTATATCAGTCTTCATATTTTAATTTAGATATTTAAATTTTGCTTTTATCCAGTTTTGTTTATCATTAGTATTTTCCATTTTTTCGATATCTTCCCAATTTTCGGGAATATTTTTAGTTGAACTATTTATGAGACAGACATATCTGTCAGGAGGAACGCCTCTATTTGTCCTATTAGACCTTGGTTCAACTGGTTGCTGTTTGGGCTCGGATGGTGTCTCCTCGCTGTCAAGTTTTATTTCTAAGTGATTTTCATGTCTATCCGGTAATTGTGTATTGTCATCGGATGTTTTTGTGGTGTTTTGTATCTTCTCAATGTTATCTGAGTGTACATTTTCATTTTCAAGAAATTTCACCGTTCTCGCTATTATAATTTGTTTTCCTTGTGTGTGAATTCTATAACCAGTCGATCGTGTGTCATATCCTACGAACGTTCCGGTTTGAGCCCTGTTATCAAGTTTTCCTCTATTTACTTTATCGACGTAAAATAGCGCTTTACAACCGAATGTTCTTAAGTGTTTTAAATTCGGTTTAACACCTTTCCATAATTCGTAAGGTGTTCTATTGTTATTTGCTTTTGTTGGGAGTCGGTTTTGTAAGTATGTTGCGGTGTTTATGGCTTCACCCCAAAAATGCTTGCTTAATTTTGCTTGTGATAGCATACTTCTAGTCATATCTAATAAACTTTTATTTTTTCTCTCCGCAACTCCATTCTGGCTCGGATTATGCGGGACAGTCAATTGGTGTAAAATTCCGTTCTGTTTCAAGTATTCATCTATCTCTTGATTTACTTATTCACGACCGTTATCCGATCTAATTTCCTTAGGTTTTTTACTGAACTGATTGTATATCATCGTTATATACTCTTTTATCTTTTCAGCAACTTCGCTCTTTTTAGATAATAAATATAATGTAGTATATCGGGAATAATCATCAATAAGAGTCATAAAATAAAATTTTCCGCCTAAAGTCGGTGTATCTAGAGGGCCACATACGGCACTGTGGATCAAATCCACAATATTAGTAGCTCGGTTTGTTGCTTATTTAGGATACGGCATGTTAGTTAATTTAGTTTCGACACAAGTTACGCATGTTTTATTTTGATGCTTACAATTTCCTATCTTTATTCCGTCCGCAAGTTGGTTTGTTATTATTGATTTAATCGCGTCATAGTTTCTGTGACCGAGTCTGCGATGCCAGAGATCTATGCATTGTTTGCTGTCACAGTTATACGTTATGTTTACATAATTTTGTGGTTCTTCCACATCATCCATTTCCTCAATAATGTATAAATTTTTCTCATTTTTCGCCCTGATATATATTTCTTCATCAAAGATCAAATCGCATTTATTATTGTCGAAGATTAGTTTACACCCGTTTTTAGCGGCTTTACTAACCGAAATTAGGTTCGACTCTAAGTCTGGGACATAAAGCACTTCGCGTAATTTCGTTAGTTTTTCTTTTCCTTCGGGGGTTAATGTTTTTATAAAAACTTCTCCTGAACCTAACGCTGTCAGTTTATTACCATTCGCGATCGTTACTGAAGTTTTATTATAATCAATAAATTTACTAAATATGCTTTTATCGTTACAAATGTGCGAAGTAGATCCTGAATCGAGAATCCAGTTATTTTTGCCTACTTTTTCGGTGATTAATGCTTTATCTTGCGTCTGATCATTTGCGTATTTTCTTTCGTTTGGAATTTTATTTTCCCTATGAGTTTCGGACTTTTCATAACATAATGAAGATGAGAAATTCTTTTTACTTTTGAATTGATTGTTACGAGGATTTCCGGATTGTACCGTGTTTCTGCTCTTGTAGTGCCAGCATTCGTAAGTGGAATGATTTTTCATTTTACAGTTGTTGCAATATTTTTGTTCTCTTCTATTTTCAGTGTGTGTATATCTCCTATTTGTTTTAAATGCTCTCTCATTGTTGTTATATCCGCTTTGTGATTGTTCTGACATTTCATGTATACGATTATATTCGTCCGTTAATTTGTTTTGATAAAATCAGGGGTGAGCTCATTTTACGGTCTCGCCTCCAACGCAGTTATCAAAGTATTGTAACTGGGGGGAAGAGAACACAGAAATAGCACGGAAATATGTGAATCGCTAATATTTTCTCCAATGGCATTAAGTTTATCTATAATTTGCAAGATATTAGTGATATGCGTGATCATGTTTCCACCCTCCGCTAATTTAGTACTGTATAAATTCCGTAACAGGTAAAGCTTACTAGATAGATTGCTTCTCTCATGTATATTTTTCAGAGCTTCCCACGTTAATTTGGCAGTATCTAAGTTTTTTACATTTACGATTTCAGAATCATCGATGCTTAAGTTTATTAGAGCCCTAGTCTTGCGATCTTTTTTGTGCCATGCGGGGTCGGGTGGATCCGGTGGATCTTGTGCTATAGTATCATCGAGTTCCTCTTTAATCAGGAACATCTGCATCTTGAACTTCCATGTACTATAATTTGTAGAATTGAGTTTTTCAATAAATTCAGTATTTTCTTTTATCGCACTCATTATTTCTTTTTTAGTGTTCTTTTATTTATTATTATATTTTTAGAAGATGGTTAAATTATCGTTTTTAATACTGGGATATTCTTTATTCAGTCTTTCATAATCTTTGTTAGAGAACCGTGTCGGTAGCATAATAAATTTTCTATCTTTATAAATTGTTATATCAGTCTTCATATTTTAATTTACATTTTCATCTTTTGATAATGGTAAAAAAGATTGGTTCAGCTTACCTGAAAATTTTCTTTTTGCGCTTAGAGTAATCCACAGTATTACATCAATATTTATCCTATCGATTCATTGATGTATCACTGTTTTGGAGTAATAAACAGTATTAGTAGAAAATAATAAATTGCGTGAAGTAAGTAGATCCATTTTCCTTTGAATATAATATTATTATTGAAATTCTTGGCTTTATATATACATTTGTATCGCGTTTGGAGTCTACATAAAAGTGCTCCAATTTTACATTAAATTTGAGGTATTTACATCATATTTACATGTTCGGTTACATGTTCTTTACTGTTCGGTTACATTTTAGATACTGAGAGATTGTTATTGAGTTCGCGGTATCACATTGAAGGTTGAAAGAGGGAGTCTGCAGTATTTCTTAGTTGATTAGTTTCGACATAAAGTGCATCTGGTTTTATTCATTATGGTTTGCAGCTGCGGTTATCACTTGATGCACTAGAGTTAATTGGGGTCTGGTTTTTAAAATGTTCTAAGTGTACTTTCGATCGTTCACAACACTTGGAGATTATTAACGGCATAAAAAGGTTTCTCCGTCAGTAAATGCAAGTAGTTAGACCGAATATAAATTATGACAGACTTGCGCAAATTGTTGAAAATAGGAAAACTTTGAATCAAGTCGCGTCTTTTGCTTAATATGCCTGTTCTGTATCCTATAATACAGTCCCTGTACTGGACTCTGTAATATTTTCATAACGTCAATTTTTTTGTTCAATATCATAAATTGTAACAGTATTATTTCGAATTCGTAACAGTATTATTTTAGAATTTTAAGTAGATGTCACTTCATAATGGTTCGACTTTTATTGTCATAATTTTTTGTTGATTTCTTGTTTTTAACGATTGAGCGTTCGATCGGAATATGGCTTTTAAACGAAAAAAGTTATTTTTACAATTTATAGGGCATTATCTCAATTTGCATGTAAGTAAATTGAGATCGTGCCCAATCACGGATTCCCTGTCTGAAGAGATGGTCGTCTTTTGAAACGATCCATTCTTCAGGCCAATTTTTGATACTTTCATAAGATGTGAATCGTACATCTTGAAGGACTGACTGCATCGACCGGAATAAATAATAATCGGAAGGAGCAATGTCTGGCGAATATGGCGTGTGGGATAGAAATTCCCAGTCCTGCCCTTCTAAGAAGTACGTTTTAACGACGCTTTCAGTATGTGATTTTGCGTTGTCATGCTGCAAAATCAGTTTATTGTGTCTATTCTTCCATTCTGGTCGATTTTCTTGAATAGCTCGCTTCAAACGCATTCGTTGTCATCAGTAGACTTCGCCAGTAACAGTTTCAGAAGGTTTCAGTAGCTCATAATATACAAAGCCGTTCATATCCCACCAAATACAGAGCATAACCTTATCAGAATGAATATTTCACTTTGGCTGTGATGGACCAGCTTCACCAGCCTGTACCCAAATTTTTTTAAGGATAGGTGTCTCGGTAGTAAATTCATTTTTCATCTCCAGGCATAAAATCATTTCTTTGTTTTCTTCCCATAAATTACAATTATTTGGACTAAAAGTATCCATTTTAATTCGAATAAAAAACTATGTTGTTTATACTATAATCAAATGTCATATACTACGTTTTGAAGTTTATGAAGAGACGTTTTAAAATCTTGTATTACGAGATTCACACAATACATGTAAGACCACTTACACCATATATTAGAAAACTTACTTTTGCATATGCCCAATATACATATAATATATCTATATCTATCTATCTATCTATCTATCTATCTATCTATATATATATATATATATATATATATTTATATATATATATATATATATATATATATATATATATATATTATTTATATTTTTACTTATTTGAATTTGTGAATTTTTCATTATTGGATATATGTTTTCGTATTGTATTATAATTATCGGTTCCTATATATTGTCGATTTTAATGAGATTTGATGGTTATTATCCGCAAAAGTTTTATTTTATATATATTACATCTACATCTATAATTATATCTATATCTATATATATATATATATATATATATATATATATATAGAGAGAGAGAGAGAGAGAGAGAGAGAGAGAGAGAGAGAGAGCTTTCATCCACAGATATGTACGAGATTATTATTAATTCTAATTATAAAAACTCTAAATATGTAGTCCCTTCCTCCTTATTCCCAGGAAACGACTCTTTACTCCGAATTCTGTTTACCCGTCGCTTACTTTTATCGTCTGTTATACACTAGACACGTGGCAAAAAGTTTTCCCAGTTTTCTGCCGGACTCCGGGACCAAATCGATCCAGGCGAGCAATTTGACCTCGAAGAAGACTCTCAAGGTCAGGAACCCGTGGAATTTCGATCGCTGACTCCCGGATGTCTCGCGTACTATTAATTTTTGAATTACGCATATACGCATTAAATGAACAGCGGTTGATAGAAGATTCTCGCGTTTGTCAGGAATGATAAGTTTGAATTATTTCTCGTAATCAGTTTCATGGTGTTTGTCCTTTCATGAGATGTTAGTATTTTGGGACGTCCCAAAAGAGTTTAAAACTTCTAGGGGGATTGAAAAATTGTGTTACGAGTGATAAATTTGGATTATTTCTCTCAATTAATTGCATTGTATTTGTCCTTAGTTGAAATTATAACATTATATTTTGGGATTTCTCAAGAGAGTTTAAAACTTTTGAGGTATTAATTTTAATGTAGAGATCATATACAGCAGAATACAGTATATAAGTTTTTTATTTATACGACTTTTGCATTTTTATGCGTCGATTCATTGTAATTTACATTCATATCAACGAGAAAATATGTCGTTTATCTGTGTTTATACACTGTAAATTAAAATTCTGTAATTTTGACAGAAAAATATTGTATTTTTTTTTTACAGAAAAAACTGTTTTAAAGAAAAACAGTTTTTTTTCTGTAAAATAATGCGAATTTTGTAATTTTTACAGAAAAAAACTGTTTTAATGAAAATATACAGATATTTTCTGTAAATTAAACGGTTTTCCACTGGCGTCAAAATTGACAATTTTTTTCTGTCAATTAGGGATTTTTTTTTTTTTTTTTTTGTTAAGTGTACGCGGTTTTTCTAGAGGCTAGAAAATAAAACTAAATAGTATGTTGATTAGTTTTGATTATTCAAATATTAGTCAAAAAAAAAAAAAAAAAAAAAAAAAAAAGTTTACGATAGCATTTTATTATTTAAAACGTATCTATACAGTTTTTTTTAACTAAGAAAATTAGATAAATAGAGCAATGTCTATCCTCTATTGAATTTAGCAGTTGTGTAAACATAGCAAAGTAAAAATGTTAGAAGAGATCATAAAGAAGATGTTAAAACAAAGGGAGTGTTCTTTTCAAATTTCTCGTTCGCATTTCAATATTTTTAAATGATTCTTGGTTCGATGACTTACCGGATACTTTTTTTTACTTTTTCGATTTTAATTGGAGTTTTTTTTTTTTTTCTGCGACACTTTTACTATTGAAAACGGTTTCAAAAGTGAAATTGGTTTCAGAAATAACAACAATATATAAATTTTAAAAAAACTGTAACCAAAATCGAAAAAGTAAAAAAAAAAAAAAGTCACCAGGTAAGACATTAACTTCAGGTATGCAAAAAAAAATTATTTAAAAATACTGAAATGAGAAATTTGAAAAGAATTCTCCCATTGGTTTAACATTAGTTTCCGAGTGTATTCGCGTTAAAAGCGTAGACTCTTGAAAAAAAAAAAAAAGGATTTTTTTTTCTATTCCCCCCTATTGTAGTAGATGTTGAAATATTTTAAATTTGAAAATATGTAATAATATTCTTATAAATAATGTCTATAAATTCTCTAACATACCTTGATACAGTTTACTCGATAAAACAATTGTGTTAAATTTTCATTGTAAAACTATTATTTCGGTAATAAATCCCATGTCTTTTCGTTTATATATATTTTTTTAACGGCTCCTTTTCTGTGCATGTTTGATTTACAGAGAAGAAAGACTTTATTTAAATTATTTTTATCAACACTTTTCTAAACGCAAGACTATTAAATATAAATTCGTGGTAAAATGATTTACAATTGATACACACACATATCTTTTTATTTATTTTTTGTTTTAAATAAAGGGTTTTTAAAAAGTATTGAAGTCATAAATTGAAGGTGTACTTTATTATAGATAGTTGACGCCCAAGTGTCTCGCGTACTTTTGATTTTTGAAATATTGGTGAGAGAGTATTCTTGCTTGTGTTACGAGTGTTAAATTTGAATAGCATAGTATTTTTCCTTATATAATATATTGGAATCTGGAACATCCCAAGAGAGTTTAAAATTTCTAAGAGATTAAATTAATTTTGAGTTCAGAAATCGCACATATAATCTGTTTTTTTAGGGGATAAGGAGGCCTTATTATCATGTTTATACACTGTAAAAAAAATGGGTCGATCTACTAAAAAAATTTTAGTTTTTCTCACTGATCTTTGCAATTACTACAATTTTTTTTTTGTATTCTTACTCAGTTACAAGAAAATTTGTAAGAATTACTAGAAAACAGCTAGCAACATTATTAGAAAACTGCTAGCAACGATTCCGGTTTATAGTACCGGCTACTAAAAAAACTGTGGAATACAAATATACTAAAAAAATTTTAGTAACCTCAGGATTTTTTTTTTTTTTTTTTTTTTACAGTGTGTATTGTTCTCAATCGTGTTTTGGATGGTAAATAAAATTAATTTCTCGTAATTCGATTAGCTATATCTGTTCTTATACGTGATATTTGTATTTTGGGAATCCCACGAGAGTTTAAAACTACGCCAGTCTGGTTTACGGGCAGAGATACTTGGTTGGGGGTTCTTTTTACACAACACTATGAAATGGAAATGTGGAATAAACAATTCGTTGTTCAACTGCCAACAAATTCTTTATAGTGTTTTTTTCCAATAAGGACTCTTTAGAAAAAAAAAAAGATTATTTTTTAGAAAGTTTGAGTTAATATTGTACCGTAAAAGAAATATGTGTAGAAATGAGAAATGGATACTGAAGGTACAAGATTCTTTAGATACGTATATCCATTTTTGTTATCTTAAAAATTGAAATTTGACAGTAGACTCGAAACTTTAATTTTTATTTCGACATGCTAGATGCTTTATGTAGAAATTAAACTCCGTTATTTTTACCTTTCTGCGCAATCCCAGAATTCTTTATGTACATACACTACCATACATTTGCATGATTTTTCCATTTATATACAGGATGTTCCCTCCTACCATTATGCAATAGATAATGCCTAAACTGTTAGCTTTAGATAGTATAGTTCCAATTGCAAAAATGTTACAAATGTTGTTCTTAATTATATCAAAACAGATACTAAGTTTGTATATTTATACAGTCTCTGATTCCTATAAGTTATATCTAGAAATATTTTCTCCATGTAGAAGTAAAACAATAAAAAAATTTCTTCTACGAGCAAAATTTACCGAGTTATGGTACATTGGACTTGGGGATTTTTAGCATTTTTTAAAAATGCATTTTTCTGTTTTATTACAATTTTACTCCATTTAAACAAAAAAAAAATCTAATTTAACGTAAATTTTGGAAATGAAAAAACATATACTGTAAGATAATATTTCTTATTATTTTTAATTTAACCCCTTTTACTTGTGTCAATTCGCACCGGCCAAAATTTAAAATGTCGGCGTTTTCTGAAAACATGCTTTCATTAACCCTTTATGACTCAATTACTCCGATATGAAAAAGGTTCTGCTCTCAAATCTGGTAGACGGGAGGTGCTGGGTTCAAACCCTTGTCGCTCTCGTCGACCTAACCGTTCGGAGTTTTCCGTGGTTTTCTTCGAACCTTGCCGTAAATACGGGTTAGGATCCCTTAGAAAGACCCCCACGGAGGGCACCCCCCCCCCCAGGGCCTATATCTCTCTTGCAGATAATCGGCCGTCATAAAATCAACCAACCGATTTGAAAAAAAAATATTTACTCAGATGTTAGAATACATCATTTTAAACATGTAAAAATAAGTTCAAAAATGTTTAATTTAAAAATAAAAAATAAAAAATTATTGACTAAAACGCACTTTTTTCATATTTGCAATAAACAAAAAATTACATACTTCTGACAAATATTTTCAATTTTCTAATACAAAATTGTAAAGTATACGAACTTACTTTTGTAAAAAAAAAAAAAAAAAAAAAAATCTATTTTTGGACATCTCCAGCCTTTTTAATTTTACAAAATTTGCGAAATTCATTTTAGCAATAACGATCTGAAACTGCTCAAATGATAAAATAAACTTTGGTATGAAAAATTATCTCAGTATCGCCGTCTGTTGAGAATTGTATGAACAATTTAGATGAACTGCTGTGTTGGAAGATATCAGCAATAAATAAAAATTAAAATTTGCTGTGTCATTCACAGAGCTTAACAAATGCGGTCGCCAGGTCACCACTGGTTACCAATTTTTTTGAACTGGCGACCAAAATAATTTAATCTTTCGGGATGATTTCTGTAAAAAAAAAATGACATAATAAATGAGCACAAATGGCATTATTTCTCTCTCCCACCCCTACTCGTGCGCGGCAAGCAGTGATCTTCCTCTTATCTCGTACTTTTAATAGAAGAATTAAATTTAAAATGCATTTTCCGACTCATGCACAGAAAACACCATTCTTTTCAGCTATAGCCAGCTAGTATATGTCACGTAATTAGAATGTGGGGGGGGGGGAGAGGAAATTTCAATAAAAATGTAAGAAATAGTGCCAATACAGTCTCTGTGGCATATAAATTGGATACAATGCTAAAATGCTCATTTTTTTTTTTTTTTTTTTTTTTTTTTAAGTTTCAAATTTGATTTTTGTGTTTTTATAAGTTGTCAGCATAATATATGTGATTATGAGTTTTATAAATTTCATTAGAAAATATAGTTTATATTATCTTTGTAAATCATATACTATTTTAAACTATGTAACTACTAATTCTAAACTATGCTTTTTATTATTTTTTCTCAATCAATTAAAAAAAAAAACTCTTGTGTTTTTTTTTTTTTATCAATGACGAGGAGGATGGGGGTAAATGTTTTTTACTGGTGATTAGTATTTTTTTCTGTCTACCTGATTTTATCGAATTTGTAAAGCCCTGGTCATTCATTATCATCTTTTTAAGCCCATTGTCTAGGTAACTTTGGCTTCTAGATACGTTGCAGATATGCAACATGGATGCAAAGGGTTAATTTGTATTTTTCATTAACAACATTTTTGATAAAAAAAAATAAATATCACACTTCGATCCCTCATTAAATTTAGTATAAGATTCATGTTATATTTCATTATCACTATATTACCAATAAAGTTATATGCAGTTCAAGTTACGGAATCTCAAATCGGGTTAATGTCCATCATTTTTGTAAATTTCATCTAAGATTTAATATATTTTATCAGCAAGTATCGATTTTAATAAATACAATAATTGTATGTATAAATTCAAACTCATATTATAGTACGATCTTTCATTTCGATATCTCTCTGTGTTATAAGAATTTTTTCTTCGGCCCCTTAAGAGTCGTATATAATGGAAAGGTGTCACTATATTTTAAAAGAGTTTCCTTATTTTAGTCGTTCTTTACAGATGAAAGATTTATATATATAATCCTAAAATAATTAACTTGATTATGTATACTTCATAAATCATAACACGAAAAAAAATCACGTGTCAAGCATAGAATATTAAACACTTTCCAACACATTCACAAAACTTTAACAAAATTTCACCGTAAAATGCATAACACATTTAAAAGCCCAATTTCAGCAATTACCATCTATAGTCAGAAAAATGTCCGAAAACTTTTGTGCAGCCCTGTATATGATCTATATATTTGTATATAAACTATATAACATGCTAAATTTAAGTTCAGTAAAGAAAGGCATAACGCAGTTGAAATTTTCTTTTCAACAATTTCCGTCAATAAACGGAAACGTACTCGAACTTTTTTGTGCAGCCCTGTATATGATCTACAGAATTTATATACACCAAGTAATATACAAACAATTACTTAAATTTAGAAACTCATGCCACAACAGAACCCACACTTTCAAAAATTATGGCTCATACACAGTGCTGTATCCGAATTCCTTTGTGTCTCCTTGTAAATGAACGGTAAATGTTATCCCAGCATATTCAATTGTAAGCATTTTGTAGTATGTCTGAGTGATTTATATCAATTTTAATATGTTTGAAATAGTGTAACATCATTAAAATACACTGCAAACTATTTTTTCCATAGACCATACAGGAACGGAATTCTTTTGAATGCCCCTGTAAATGAACTAAACTCTCAGAAAAAACTGTAAATTTATGAGCGTTTGCCCTTCAATTTTCACGGGCAACAGCCTTATTTGATGAAAAACGGTCTGATCCACTAAATAAGCGGCCTTATCCCTTAGATACTTAGAAAATTAAGAGCAATCCACATATTCTTACAGTTCTAGCCCATATGTTAGCCAAAATACGGCACGACCCCATACATTGTCCTATGCTAGGGTGTAACCCTTCATTTTATTCGTGTTTCGAAAATTTTAACCCGCCAAAACTGATTCTGTGATGATTATCTAACGTGCTATGTGCAACGGAACAGTAAGCGAAGTGTTATTGTGTTTTAAAGTGCATTAATCCTGTGCGTTATAATGCTATATTACTTTGCCCCGTAAAATTACGGGCTGCACAAAATGATGGGCATGGATTTTTTTTTTTTTACGGGGTATGACTGGAATCTCTGCTGCCGGCCTCTGCCCGTAATTTTACTGCAATTTTTTTACAGTGTATAAATTCCACACACTTCATTTTGAATACCGAACATGCTATGGTAAATCTCAATAACATATATCATTTACATGACAATTAGAGTATATTTACGAGAGTTAGAGCGCGGACGGACAGACAACAGACAGACGCAGAGACAAACACATTTCAGCTATATTGGAAAGTATTTTGTGTGTTCCTGTAAATGTACTAGAAATGCTATGCACAGCACATTTTACGGTAAGCATCTTATAGTACGCGTAAGTGATGTATATAGATTTTAATATGTTTGAAATAGTGTAACATTATTAAAATACACTGCAAACGATTGTTCCCACAGACCATAATGTAACGGAATTCTTTTCCTTGTCCCTGTAGACGAACTATAAATGCTACACGCTTCATTTTTAATACCATACATGCCATGGTAAACCTGAATAACATATATCAATTACATGAGAATTCGAGTATATTTACGTGAGTTGGAGCGCGGATGGACAAACAGAGAACGGACAGATGGAGAGACAAACAATTTTCAACTATTTTGGAAAGAGTTAAAAAACAAACCATTCTTCTAATTTCGTTCACTTACTAGGAAAATTTATTTCGAATTAATATTAATAAACCAACCTAATTTGCAGTAAATATTATTATATCAATACAGATTATCCTACAACTCAATTTTCTCTTTTTGAAATAACAATCTAAGTTTGAAACAATTTTCACAAACAATCTAAAGATGAAACTCTCGCTAAGAATTGGAATCTGATAAGAATCTTATTCAAATATTGCGTTTAGTTGATAGGATACCGATAATTACATCGAAGATCATCTTTCTTACCGAAGTTACATGACGAATTCTTTCAAAGAAAGGAAAACTTTCCAGTAAAAGTTATTTAAATTTATGATATTGACTAGCAACTGCTGGCATTATAAACTGGATATTCAATGTAATTATGTTGTGCAATTTTAAGGATGTTTGGTTTTGGATTACAGTATCTCATTTCGAATATGAATAGAATATGCTTCGGCACGATGGAAATGATAACACGGATTCGTAGAAAGAGTTATGTACTCTAAAATTAGAAATAAATTCGAATGAACATATGATACTTTCATGAACATATGATGAATATTGTAAAGAAAATAAACTGAAACTTTTTTTTAAAAAAAGGGCGGAGAGAATGAAGCTTTTTATCATTATTATTTCGTATTTTAAAATTAAACTCTATATTGAATGAATTTTTTTTTTCACTTCTAAAGGTGACTTTTCGAACCTCTAATTCGAATTCCTTTTATTCTTCATAAATTTTCTAATGGTTGCCAAACTCCCTATTTTTTTCACACCAATATTTTTATGTAAAAATATTTGTTTTATTTAATCGTACAATTTCTGTAATTTAATGAAGCGAAAATTTTTGTAAGATTTTACTGGTACTCAAAAATTCCCAAGGTTGACAACTATGGAATAGTCTAATAAGTTTCATCGTAGCAAAAGTATTCTCATTAAAAATTACCTCATTTTTAGAAGAAAAAGTCACCTAAAGGACTAAAGTATTCTCATTAAAAATGACCTCATTTTTAATGTGAAGTTATTTTTAGAAGAAAAAGTCACCTAAAGGATTTAGTCCTTTAGGTGACTTTTTCTTCTAAAAATGACTTCACATTAAAAATGAGGTCATTTTTAATGAGAATACTTTTGCTACGATGAAACTTATTAGACTATCCCACAGTTATCAACCTTAGGATTTTTTGAGTACCAGTAAAATCTTACAAAAATTTTCGCTTCATTAATTTACAGAAATTGTACACGATTAAATAAAACAAATATTTTTACATAAAAATATTGATGTGAAAAAAATCGAGAGTTTGGCAACGATGCTATCCCATTAGAAAATCTATGAAGAATAAAAGGAATTCGAATTAGAGGTTTCAATAATAATAACTTCGAATCAATCCGTTTAACCCTTTCAGTGCGATTTTTTTTTTTTTTGGGGGGGGGGGTTAATGCCCTGTGCGGAATATTTTGACAAAAGAAGTGAAATTATTTATCTGATTACCGGGGAGAATTTTCCGGTACGAATTGTTTTTCCCAAAGGGACACGACTTTCCGAACGACCCAATACAAAACTAAAAATCATATCTTATGGTTATACGAAAAGCACGCTACTGGTTTTGGTTATAGCCAAATTACTGCACTACACAGGCGCAATACGTCATCACTGCTAAGCCCATGACGCACTACAGTGAGTACAATACAAGCCGTGAACGCCTAGGCGACTTTTGTCGACGCTTAATGTAGTCTACAGCACCCAATTCCTTGATGTCGACATTAGTCGACTCCAGCATTAAAAGGGTTAATTAATATGCAAAACATTCTTAGTAAAATAAGCTACAGATTATCAAATTTGAATTTGCTAATTATTATATATATATTTTTAATTAAACAATTAGAAAAATATTACGACTTTGCGATGTGAATAACTTAATTTTTAAAGTATTATTCTTGGTTATCTAGTACTCTATTCTTTTCTTTTTGTTCACCTATTTGACAAATTTACTGCCAACTTATATTAATAAAGTATCCTAATTAGTAATAGGTATTGTTATATCAATAAATATTATTCTATATCCTAATTTTCTCTTTCGGTAGTAAGAATCCAAATACTAAATAATTCCGCTAAACTACCTATAAATGAAACTTTTCTTATTAGTCTATCTATGAATTGGAATTTGGAAAGAATGTTTTTCAGATATTCCTTTTGGTTGATAGAACACCGGTAATTACACTGAAGATCATTCTTCTTTCTGAAATTACATGACAAATTCTTTCAACGAGGGAAAACGCAAAAGTTATTTAAATTTATGATATTGACTATCAACTGCTTGCACGATAATTTGAATATTCAACATAATTATGTTGTGGAATTTTAAAGATGTTTGGTTTTTGATTACAGGATCTTATTTCGAATATGAATAGAATATGCTTAGGTATGATGAAGATTTTCAAATGGTGTACATAAAAATGGTTATGTACTCTAGGATTCGAAATAATTTCGATAGAATACTATTGAAGACCTGACGGCTATTTTAGCGTAGCATCTTCCTTATGTTCTAATTATCAGAAAAATTTAATTATTTTTTAATGATCGCGTTAATGTAGGTGAAGGTGGTTTTCTTGAACAAATTATTCGTTATATTTGCGGGTATCGGGAGGGAGGGGGGTAACGCTTTGCTCTGAGATTGTTATTATCTCGGTTTGTTATGTTCTCTAAAAATAAAGTACTATTAGCTGTGCATATTTATCAAGAACAGTGAAAAATTATGATTAAAAGACGTGTTTATTTTTAAAAAGTTATTAATTATAGAAAATTTCTCTTTCATTTTAAAAGATCATATTTTAACTAATTATTCAGTTTATTTTTTTAAGAAAAAAGTAAATGACGATAGATAATATTTTATTATTAAATATATATATATATATATATATATATTTGGTTCATATACTTTTTAATCCATATTATTATTTTTTATAAAATATTAGATAAAAAACAGAAAAATAAAATGTATCGAATTTTAAATTGTAACACTGTGTCTATCAACTTCATTTAATTATAAATCAGTTTCTGATATTCTCTTTAAAATTATACTCAAAGAATATTTTTAAATAATTTTAATCCAAAAACATCAGTGAGATACGTATGTAGTATGATGGAAAACATAAGAAAATTTTCAAGAGCATGAGAAACTTTTGAACGCCAAAATATTTTCTCAAAAAATCGCTTTCTGGAATAATTAACAACACTCTTTTCCTTTTCTATTTCCTTCTCTAACACTCTTTTCCTTGTTTCCAAGCAACAATTGTATCATAAACCTGAAACAACATTTACAGGATAATACGCTTGCAAACTTTAATTATTAGTTTAAGAAAAATACAAAAAGAAACTGTTTAATTAATGCAAAAATGTTCTTTTATGCTCTACTAACATTATTAATTTATTTACTCTAAAAATAGTGCAGTATTAGCTGTGCATAATTATCAAGAATAGTGAAGAATTCTGATTAAAAGACGTGTTTATTTTTAAAAAAGTATTATTTATAGAAAATTTCTCCTTAATTTTTCAAGAGATCGTATTTCAACTAATTATTCAGCTTCTTTTTGGAAGAAAAAAGTAAATGACGATAGATAATATTTTATTATTTAATATTTTTTTTCTGTTCATACTTTTTATTAGCTATATTAATTATGTATGTTTTATTTCCGTAATACTTTTAATCTTATAGATTAAGTAAAAAAAAGCAAAATATTTAAAAGGCTTCTAAAAACAAATTATTTACACGTAAAATTTATTGAACGTATTTTACCTGAAATTCCTTTTAGAACAATTTTCCAAAATAATAATAACAATAATAATAACATTAACCCGTTCAAAAATAACACTATTTCTAAGCATCTCGTTTTCCCACAGTAACTCTATCAGAAAATAGAAGCAACTTTCAGACTCAAGCACCTTAAAACTGGTGCCATCAGTTAGAAAAAAAAAGTACGTTTTAAAAGAAACTGATAACGAATATAAAAGTGTTGTTATGCATTTATTTAACTTTTATTTTCAGATGCAATCAGATTTACAAATATGGGTACCTTTATCAAAAATAATAATAAATTCTGGTTGAATGGCACGTTTATTTTAAACAGTTATTATTTGTAAGAAAAATAACATATATTTTCTTTAGTTTTAAAATGTTGTCATATAACCAAATTTTTCAATTTCTCTGTTTCAGGAAGAAGAAAAATTTGTCTGCAACATTACATTGCTTAATGTAACTTTGCTCTTTTCTTTAGTTTTGAGATGTTGTAATTCAACTACTTTTTTCTATTTCTCAGTTTCAGGAAGAAGAAAAATCCACCTGTAACATTAGATTGTTTAATGTAATTTTGTTTTCAGTGCATAACTTTCATCATATGTAATAAAAACGCCTTTTTTGGGAGGGGGGGGGGGATAAGTTATAAATTAAATGATTTCAACAATCTTTTAAAAAATAATATTTTTATTTACATGGAAACAATGAACATTTTTTCTCAAAATATTTTTCGCAAAAAGAATAAATAAATAAAGTAAAAATAATACTAATGAAAATACTAGTTTAGAAAATTAAAAATGCTATTTCAGCACAACTGGTTTTCTTGCTATAAGTGTGTTATAACAATGAAACAACTTTTACAGGAAAATGCTAGTAAAAAAAATGCATTCACCTGTTAAAAACGCGTGTATTTGAAAAGAAATTGATAACTAATGCGAAAATATTATTATGTATTTATTTATTTATGCTCACAATTTTGTATATATAGTTTCGAGTTGTGTTTATTCATTGAAAATATTGAATACTCTGGTTGAAAAGCACGTTTATTTTCAAAAGAATTTTTATATAAGAACATTGAAATGTTTTTAATTTAGCTTAAAAATGACAATCTTAATTAATAATTCTTTTTCTTAATTTTCTTTCAATAAAATTTATTGTTAAGAAGTATATTTCATTAGTAAGAATTTATAATTTAATGTAATTTTCTTTTCTTCACGTGATTTCCTTTAGTCCTAATGAATAGTTTAATTTCCCAATATACATTTATTTGTATGTGACAAGACTCTTGTTCAAACATTCCCTTCAAAGAATTTTTTGGTTTAATTCTCGTCCAGGAGTAAATAATACCTTTTTTTAGCACAACTTGTTTTGCAGCAATAGCTATAACATGAACCGGAAACAACTGTTACAAGAAAATCAGCAAAAACTACAGTTATCAGTTTTAATAAATATTTCATCTGAAAAGAAATTAATGAATAATTCAAAAATACAGTAAACTCGCATTAGTCCTTTCAAGGGAGGACATTTTGTGTCCGTATAAACCGTATAAGTCTGCATTAAACGTTATAAATATTTGAGTGGTATAAAAATAATCAATAGAGTTGAATTATTTGAATTTATGCTAAAAGAAACAACGTGCTTTTTCAATTGCAAATTAATCAAAATGTCGTTACTCGGAGCAAAAAATATATACAAGTAAATGGCCGTACTTACATTATTTAAATTTATTTAAAATATTAAGTCACTTTTCTGTGCAATAATGGAACAAGTGGTCCTTTTTCCGCAATGTTTTCTAATTTTGTGATACACTTCAAAATCTGGTCTGTTACATTAGATTTTGACTGGTAATATCGGTGAACAGCCAGTAGCATCGCTTAAACTTCTCACGTTGTCTGTTGTGGAATGTGAGCTTTCTCTTCATCTGTGTCAGTAACAATTTCTTGATCTCTCAACAAAAATATGTGGTACCAAAATTGTCTTTGAAAAGTAATTTATGTAACGAGTGTCTTGTTAATCCCGACGAGTGTCCCGGTTAATTGTGAAACATAACATTTGCTTGCAGTATCCGATGAGTAGTACATATTAAGCGATGTCCTTAAAATTAATTTCAAATAGAAAAGGATGAGCTAAACGAAATTATCACTGTATTGTTACGTATTTATATTTTTATCCATTTATACAGTAGTTTTAGAATCATTTGTATTGGGTTATTGTGTATTATTATTGAAAATAATAAAAAACTGTTGCCGAAAGAAAAATAAAAATTAAAAACTAGTATTTATAATAAAAATTAAAAACTAGTATTTATAATAAAAATAGAACATATTTTTAAAGGTTAAAGAAAATAATGTAATTAATTATTCAATTTGTTTATTAAAAAAAATAAAATAAAGATAAATAGAACAACGGAAAAAAGCATTTTTTTACATTTTATTATTTAACTAGACAAATTCCTGTCAAACGTGACGGACTTTAAAAAAATGCTTAAAGCCATTTAAATAAGAACTTTGTCCATTATAATCACTCAAAATTATTTGAAACTGCTGTATAAATCTAATGAAAATATTGTAATATTTCACAGTTATTTGATCCAAAGACGAATATAAATATACAATGTTAATTTTTTTGTAATCGGAGACCATATGAAATTTTGGTCATAAACAATTTCGGCATTAATGCGGGTAAAACAAACACCTCTGCCTCTAAAAAAAAAAAAACAGGTAAAAATAACATAAGAAAACTCCGAATTGTTTGTCATGATTCCGGTTTCCCGTAAAATATTGTGTGTTTGGGAAAAAAAAAAAAAACACATTTTTAAAAGAATTTAGTCAATTTTACGCCGGCACATGACAGTTAAAATACACTATTTTAAGTAGACTACCGTTTATGTAAGATTTTAAGATTTATTCAATATAGGTTTTGAATGAGATTTTCGCCAAATTAGCCAGTTAGTGCCAATCTACCCTTATTTATGAGGAATTATTTTTGACGCCAAATTTGTCAGTATTTCGTCAAGTATCACCAAGTTTAGCGACATCGTGTGTGTATATATCTAAGTATCTGTATATATGTACGTATGCAGTGCAGTATAACTGGCACCTATTACCATGCGTTTCAAATCAATCCTATATAGCAGCTCCGGCATACCATTATGGCTTTTAGTAAGTGTCTACAACGTCATATTTGTTTACTTCTTTTTTAACATAAATTACAATTTAAATGTTTTGAAAAGCTTTTAATATCATAATATATTCATTCAAATGCAAAACAAAGTGATCGAAATGTACTGGACAGTTTTTCAAACGTTCTCTTTCAAGGAAATTTCCCAAAAAATAATTGCTTAAGAATAAGTGATGATTTTTTTTTGTAGAACTTATTTTCTTGCAATTTACGTGAAACTCTTCAAATACCGTTTACAGGAAAATAATCCATAGCTCCAGTTATTAGATTTGAAAAAAGTACATTTGAAAAGAAATTGATAACTATATTTTGATTGATATTATAATTGATATTTATTTTTGATCTATGCACTAGATAAACTTTGAAATCCATTAAATTTAGTATGTCTGTAATTTTACTCTGTGTGTTTATAGCGACAATTGAAGATTTTATTTGCTCCATAATGTACTGTTGTAGGCCTTTTCTATACTATAACCATTAAATTCCATCCTGATCATAGAGGTGCTGTTAACGTGCACCCTGCTTTCGCCTAATTTGGAACCCTAGGCATAAAGCACATACAAGCTTGAAATTTCGGAGACATATTCTTGAACGCGTTCGCCTTAGCTCTCCCGCATTAATAGGTTCACAAACATGAAACTAGTTTTACAGGAAAACATTGACGGAAGAAACTTGCATCACACGGTGAATTTGTTACATAACAGTAGCTTTTAAATTTTGCGATGACACATTTTTAGATGACAATATGCTCTGAAATTGATCAAAAAATCGCAATGCATTACTTCTTTTAAAAAAAATTACAAATTACTAAGATCAGTTGTAATAAATTACTAGATAGTACCCGTCAAAATTTGACGATAAAGAACTGAAAGGTTCCACAGGAAAAAGGGTTTCCAAAATCATTAAAATGTCCGAATTGTTTACAGAATATGTGTTATCAAGAGTTAAGAAAAAAAATAAAACATATCTTTTTATAACATACGGATACACAAAACAGAATATTTTCCAGAAAATTCAATTTCAATTCCAAAAATTAACAAATCCAAGGATTTTTCCTTTCTTAAAAATTTTACAAAAAGAAAATTGAAGTTTAAAATTGATTAGTTTTATGAATTATAATTATTTAATACTAATAGATGGCACTAAAGTTTTTTTTTTTTTTTTTTTTTTTTTTTTTTTTTTTTTTTTTAATATATATGAAAATATTTTTCCTTCTTAATGTTTTTCTTTTCTTTTGTTACGGAAAAATGTAATTTACTTTTCTTAGTATATTACCTTATCGATCAACTGTAATAAAAAATATACCAAAAATTGTAGATCATTTTAATTTATTTATTGATAATTACACGACAAAGCTTTTAATTTAAATATTTAAAAATCTTTAATCAAAATCATTAATTTAAAATACTAGATCACTAACAATATCAGAGAAACATTTTATGCCAGGAGTAAGATTCGAATCCACATTTTCTTTGCAGAACCAGAATTCCTCCTTCTGATGACCACTTGTCGGAAGAACGCCAAAGCTGGTTTCCCACTACGTTTGAGACAGAATGTCACCCTAAAATGCTCATTGCGCAATGCGAATGCTCAGTTCAGCCGAAGTGTGTTTTAAAAATCCAACTTTGCGTTATAAATAAATAGATGCAATCAGTTTTGCAAATATTGATTTTGAATTGTGTATATTTATAGAGAAAAAATAACCAAAATACATTTATTTTCAAAATTTACAAATAATAATAATAATAATAATAATTTAATAATAATAATAATAATAATAATAATAATAATAATAATAATAATAAATTATTAATAATAATTTAATAATAATAATAATAATAATAATAAATTATTATTAATAATAATTTAATAATAATAATAATAATAATAATAATAAATTATTATTATTATTAATTTAATAATAATAATAATAATAATAATGATAATTTAGTTTAAATTGATCGTATTGTAGTGATTTAATAAAATTTCTTTGTTTAAAAAATAATGGAGGGAGAAAAAACATCCTACAGTAACATTTTATTATTTAAAGTAATTTTCTTTTCAGCACCAGTTGTATTTTCCGAAATACTTTCAATTTTATTTTCAAAAATTATACTTTAATGATTTTAAAAAGCATTCAAAATGGAAACAACTTTTTTTCTTGCTATAACTATGGCCTATATTGAAAGGCCTTTTACAGGGAAATACTCTAAAAATCATCATTTTAAAAAAAGAGAAAGAGGAATGAAAAAAAAAGCTTTTAAAAATATCATTAAATACAGAATTTATGTTATATTTTACATTTTATCCCTTTATGCAATCATTGTTACAAATATTTTTTCAGGTTACATACATATGTCTAAAATATTTTTTAAAAATTAGTCGAAAGACATTTATGTCAAAAGCTATTATTTAGAAGAAAAATAAGATGTTTTAACACAGATATTCTACCTCTAATGTATTGTTATTTAATGTAATTTTCATTTCTGTAAATAATTTTTCATTAGCTTGTTTAAAGAAAATTCATTTTCAAAAATATTGTATTTGTTTAACATGAACTATAACTTAAATGAGTTTAAAAGGCCTGAAATAGTTATATATTTATTTAACAAGATTTAATAAAAGTCTTTTACAGAATCGCGTTAAAATTTTTTACATGGAAGTTGTTTATTGATTTATTGATTTATTTTTATTTTTCAAAACATGAAAGTAATTGTACTCAGAGCAACTTGTTTTCCCGCAATAACTGTATCATAAACCTAAAACAACTTTTACAGAAAAATATTTCAAATCCGTTTACCAATTGAAAAAAAAAAAAAAAAAAGGATAACTCTTGCTAAAAATGTTCCTATGTATTTTTGCTATGTTGCTATATTGTTGAGTGGTGAATATTTATTCAAAATAATAAACAAAATTCTAGTCGTGAGACTACATTTTATATTTATACATAACTGTTATTTATAGCCATATCTCAGAACCTGGCGTCAGATAAATAAAACATAAAAACTTTGTAATAAAACATCGTACAAATATAGATTATTAGGGCGATCGTTTCGGAGCGGAACATAAGACAGCTCTTTCGTCTGGTGAGAACAGCCGCACGTTATTTGAAAACAAACACGCAATGGTGCAAGTGCGTGTTTGTCTTCCGTCATTGCGTGTTTCTCTTTGTCTAAAACAACATTCTCACCTTAAAAAGGAGAAGGCTTATATTCCATTCAGAAACGATTGTCCTGATAATTTGAATATATTTTATTACAAGGTTTTTGAATTTTAAAAACCTTGATTAATCCTTTATAAATCCTTATTATAAACGTTTATAAGTAATTAAAAACCTTTATTATATATTATTATTTGAAAAACAATATTTTATTTGCATGTAAAATATACTGAACATTTTTTCTCAAAAATTTCTTTAGCTCAATTTTCTAATAATAATAATAATAATAATAATAATAATAATAATAATAATGATAATGATAATAATAATGATAATAATGATAACAATAATAATAATAAATAAATCAATAGATAAATAAATAAATTAATTAAAATATAAAATGCACAAATTCTCGTGCAGAAATAAGTAATGTTATTTTATCTGACTGGTTTACCCCTCAATAAATGTGACACAAACCTTTGCATGAAAATACTCTTAAAATTACAGTTAAAAAGTACTAACTTTTGCAAAAGGGTCTAATGTAATCATTGTTTATTTTAAATGTACGTATGCTATCGATTTTCCATACATTGAAATTGTGATGATTATCTATTGATTTATCTATTGATTTATTTATTGAAAATACGATGATTTCTGGTCGAAAGATGTTTATATTTTCAAAAGCTATTATTTATAATGTTATATATATATATAAGTTTAGAGAAGTCCTGTGGTTGCAATAATTTAATCCAGTGTTTTAGAGAATTTAAAGAGGCGAGAATTTTATGCTAAAAGAAACAACGTTATTTTAATTTAATATTTTTTTATAAAAAATGCAAATTAATGACATCATTGTCAATACAAAAGAGCTAATTATTCAGGACAACCACATATTCTAATAAATTACCGGATATAAATAATTTAAATAGCTTTAAATTATTAAGTCACTTTTCATTGCGATAGTGGAACAAGTGATTTTTTACTGCATTGTTTTCTAATTTTGCGTCAGACTGCAAATTTTGCTCAGTTACATCAAATTTTGATTGGTACAATGCCAAAAAAAAAAAAAAAAAAAAAAAAAAAAAAAAAAAAAAAACGTTGATTTTACAGTATAATACTGGCACCCCAGCTGCCAGTATTATACCATAAAATTAACAGTAATAAACGGTAAAATAAGCAGTAATACGCTAACGCACATGCGCGGCAAAATGTATCGGTGAAAAATGTATCCAATATAAAATGCATCCGAAAAGGTAAGTAATTTTCATAATTATTTAATTCAGATAATATATAACAAAGAAATAAATGAAGCTTTCATACTTGTTAACCTTCCGGGTTATTTTAAGTGAAATAATCATTATTTGAGCCAAAAATCTAAATAAATAACTAAAATAAAATGAATACCACATATACACAAAACGCATGCTAAAATAATTTCATTAAATAAATTTTCTGTTTCCATGGATGTCTTTTCTTCCGTTTAAGACAGTAGACTTGTCAAGTATGATCTTTATGAATTATTAACTTACTTTAAGCCATTAAAAATAAAATTCGTATTATGTGACTATAGAATGCCGATAGTTACAATCTTTGGTGAGGTAGCGCTACTAATTTTATTTTCTGAAATACTTTTACTTGTTTAGCATAAATCATAATACATCAATCGATAAAATCTTTTTAAATGATAATACTCTTAGTATTTGCTCACAAATTATATCCTCTTAATATCTACTTACATATATCTCTATTATTTTTCTCATGAAAATGAAAACGATTGATTTTTTTTTTAGAATTTGATATCAGTTGTATTTAGGCTGGATGTTTTCTCTTTAAATCGACAGAAATAAATGACAGCTGATCTCGTTTATAAAATAAAAATTGTTTTCATTGTTCTTTGAAAAATGCATCCAAAATAGGGTAGCCAAAAACGCAAGTAATTTTCGTAATTATTTAACTCAGATAATATATAGCAAAGAAATAAATGAAGCTTTCATACTTGCTAACCTTCCGGGTTTTTTAAAGTGAAATAATCATTCTTTGGGCCAAAAATCTAAATAAATAAATAAAATAAAATGAATATCACATACACACAAAACACGTGGTAAAATAATTGTAATAAATAAATTTTCTGTTTCCATGGATGTCTTTTCTGCGGTTTAAAACAGTAGTCTTGTCAAGTATGAACTTTATGGATTATTAACTTATTTTAAGCCATGGAAATTAAAATTCGTATTATGGGTATATAGAATGCTGATAATTACATTAATATTTGGAAAGGTAGGGCTACTAATTTTAGGTGCATATATGGGAATCTAATATTCTAGTCCTTTAAAACTTCAAAAAAATATTTTTTCTTCTATTATCTATGGCGTCATTATATGTGTTTAAAACAGTGAATGGATATTTATATTATTAATTTAATTTTGGGTTTGAAGAAGATATTGAAAAAATATATCGAACAGCATTTTCGAAATGTATCCATAGAAAAGCTTTCTCAAAACTCATCGTTTATGAAGAAGTAATGCTTGAAGAAGTAACTTGTTTTTCCGCTGTAATTGCATCTTAAACCAGAAACAACTTTTACAGGAAAAGTCTTTTAAAATCGCCATTTGCCAGCTAGGAAAACGTATTTCCGAAAAGATACTTATGTAATAACTAATGCAAAAAAGCTGTTACGAATTTATTTTTTATTGGCTTTTGCAATCTGGTTTACAAGTATTACTTTTGAGTTTATATTTATATAATGATCAAAGAAATTCTCAACTTGGTCAACAAACATGTTAATTTTTTGAGAGTTTGTAAGTTGTTTGATAATTTGTATACGGTCATATGGGTAGACTGGAGAAGGTGGGGGTGGGGTAAAAGTCTCGATGTCCTATATGAAAAGGATCAAGGTCCATAAGCGGTGTTTTTGGCCCCTGAAATAAGACTAAAATACGATTTTGTTATACTGACTTAATTATTTCACTTTTTAATATTAGAAGGTCTATTATGTACGATTTAAACAATAGTTTTTGCATTTTCTTTGGATTTATATGACTTACACAAGCTCAAAGTTCGTATTATTCGCAGTTTTTGATGAAAAATACGCAATTTCTCCTAATTTTACCTCAATTATTTACATGAGCGTTATCGTGCAACACTTACTTCTTTACCTATATTATAAAATACATCAAAATGTACAATATATATAAAAATAAAAGTGTTGCAAAGCTACGCCCATATTAAAATATTAAAAAATATATTAAAAATTGAGGTAAAGTTAGGTAAAATTGCGTATTTTTCATCAAAAACTACGAATAATACGAACTTTGAGCTTGTGTAAGTTATATAAATCCGAACAAAATGCAAAAAATATTGTTGAAATCGTACAGGATAAGCCATCTAATATTAAAAAGGGATATAATTAAGTCAGTATGACAAAATCGAATTTTAGTCTTATTTCGTGGGTCAAAAACACGGCTTATGGACCCTGATACTTTACATCCCCACCAACACGCACATTTTACATACACAATAACATAAGTTTTCATGCATGATAAGCAAGAACATTAATAATAAACAAATGTCCATTTTATATATTACATATCGTATTTACTAGCGTATGCCGTGCGGTTTTTAACACTATCTAACATAGTTGAAAAGTGTTTTAGAATTCGGTTTGTCTGTCTGTCTTTCCGTCCTCCTACACACGTAATTGTACTGGGATTGCCATGTAATTTTCATATGTCATTGAGGTTTACTACAGAATGTTCAGTATTCAGTATACAGAATGTTCAGTGTTCAATCATTTGTGGGCATTTTATTGATGTTTTGATATTTGAAACATAATGAGATTGATATGCTTCACAAAGGTGGACTACAATACATTTTCTAAGGAGTAGCGATAGTAGAATTTACAGTTATATTACAGGTGCGCACAAAACAATTCCACTGCATTATGATCTATTTAGAAAAATCGTTTGCGATCGATGCACAAAACAATTCAGTTAAAGTACTGATTATGATCGATACTAGCTGGAAGTGCGTTATCTACTTTAGTATGCATTTTCAAACATCTAATTTTTAGTGTATTACGTGGTGTGTATAAATTCTATTGATCATATTTCGTAGACTACACAAAATAATTATCTCACCTTACTGGAAATGGGCAGCAATTTTTGAAAATAGTTTTACTGAGTTGCGTGTTTTTTTTGTTTTTTTTTCTTATTTAAGTATCTCCTTTCGTTGTATAAAAAATGAAATTCCTTAATAATATTCTGTTAGCGTTGGAAAGTGTTTCATAATCGGTAGTTGATTCATGATTTTTCGTTCTTGTTACATCAAAAATGTATTTAAAAATCGGGAGTGCGCTTGATATACGAGTATCTGATGTTTGGAGACCACCGCAGGATAGAGCAACAGCGACGTTAAAAGTTAGTGTAAACACAATATATATATATATATATATATATATATATAATATATATATATTAATATTATTTGCGTGTTTTTTTCTTGCATTTTTGTAGTTTGTAGGGTTTTGTTCATCTCACGAAATCCTATTACTCCCGCTACGTTGTCTGTCTGTCACAGAGCCAGTTCTCAAAAACTATGTAATTTACAATCATGAAATTTTGTGTACTTATAACTAGATACCTATTACGAAGCTCAAAGTCATAAAATTTGAAAAAATCGTATTATTTTAATATATAGAAATAAAAAACCAAAAATTTAACAGCCTTTTCCCATTAAATTTAAACATTTTTCGTTATAGCAGTTGCCAACAATTAAAAATCCACAATAAAAATCTTTCTACAATAATTAATTATCTATTGAAAGATTTCGACGTGAAACATGAAAATGAAATAAAAAGTTTCACCAATTGAAAAAAAGATTAATATGACGTCATATTGGTAATAAAACGGAAGTTTTCAAACATTTCTCAATAATACAAGGAGTATGAGTATGTGTATGAACAGAAAGTAGATTAATATCACGTCATTAGAGAATTAAAAAGAAAATTAATCTGACGTCATATTGGAAGTTTAACGGATTATATATATATATATATATATATATATATATATATGCAACGAAGCGGGACTCCGTCGGTGGTTGGGCGCCGGGCCGGGCCGGTGGCTGCGCGGACTGATGGCGGCTCCGTACGTCAAAGCGCTCATTCTGATTCCCTTGCATGTTCGTGTAGTCCTGGGCCGTAAGCGGGATTCGGTTAAATTCCGAGTGAATGTATTTCTGTTTAAAGGAAGACTCAGTTTATTATGGAACCTGGTTTATTTCTTTTTCTTACATGATTCCTTTTAAACCAGGCCCATATTGGCGTGAGAGCTGCTTTTTAAGTCTGTCTGGACATCGAAGGTTCGTCCATCGCGAGGCAATTCCGAGAGAGCAGATTGGCGTGGATTTGTTTAGATGAGGGAAATCGTAAAAAGTTCGCTCCTGATAGCCGTGTAATGGTATAAATATGAAGTTTTTGCATTATTTCTGCTAGAGGTCGTCTAAGTCAAAAGAGGCGTATTTTTAATTTTAATTGGCCGCGAGCTGAGTGATTGATTGTGCGGAATAAAGGCGTTGGCTCCATCGGCCGATCGGATGCAGCAAGACTTTAAAATTGCGTTAGCGTCAGCACAAATATTCTTATGAAGAGTCAGAAAACGATCTTTGAAAGTTATAAGATGCGATGCAGGAAAACTAATTTAACAGGGGCGACGGCATTTTCAATCAATTGAAACACAATTATTAAAGCATTTAAAAGTTTTGATTTAAATTTCTATTTTTTAAAACGGTAATTTAAAATTTTAAAAGGGGCAAAAAGGGATTTTGCATTTTAAAAAGGGGTTTAGTTTTTATCCTTTCATATCCCCCCCCCCCCACTAAAACAAGAGCCACAGGGCTCGCCTGCAAGACCTGTGGGTCTTATCTCGTGAATTTAACCCATGTTTTTTTTTTTTTTTTTTTTTTTTTTTAGATTCTTATTTTCTCCAGCTCTCTAGTAATTTCTCCAGCTCTTCAGTATTTACTTCAGCTCTTCAGTATTTACTTCAGCTCTCAAGTCAATTGGACCTATTTTTATATTTATATATCAAATTTACATAAAAATATTGGTTACACTAAAATATTGGAATTCTTTCAATGGTGCTGCAGCAAAACAATAATGTGTCTCGAGACGACATATCTTGATTATAACAGTTGTCATAAAATAACTGTGTTTGTAGTGTTTCCCTTTCTTTCCAGTTTTTGTTTTAAAGTTTTTGATATAGTTTGTTGGGAAACATCCTTTTGTGTATAATTGCAAATTGCAACCATAAACTATATAGTATATTAAAATATTCACAGGTAAACATACTGAAAACTATACAACATATGCAAATGTAAAAAATATTCAATAATAGACAATGTTCAAATGTAAAAAAAAAATATTCACAAATACAAAATATTAAAATGTAAAATATATTCACAAATACAAATTATTCAAAAATATAAAATATTCAATAATACAAAATATGCACTAATACTATCAACAAAATATATTGTATCTCAAATGCAATTTGAAAAGCTTGCATTTCTAGAAATATTGAATTTTCACACTGAGATAAAATAACAGTAAAATATCCTAAAATACTAATAACAAAAACAAATTATATTTCTTCGTATACCTTTCCGTTTTGTTAGGGACTTAGCTACTTCTATGATGCAGCCTTAGGTTTATATCCATGAAAAACAACACTAAGTTGTTTAAAAAAAAAGAAAACTACAGCTAATAAAAACTAAATATACACTTGCTATAATTTTCACCATGCGCAGGGTCAGTGCGATATGGGTTTTAATACTCTGAGGGGAATATCACCCAAAAATGTGCCACTCGCACGACAGAAAAAGAAAAGTGGGTAATCGATATTCACCTGCAGAGGGGAAGCGAAGCAGTTTTGCCAGATTCTCCGTTCAACCTGGAAAGAGAATCCGGGAAAACAGTCCGGCTAAAGATGGGTGGCCACGGAGCGGAGGACCCCTTCATGTGTCATCAATTCGTCATTATAATATTTTTAAAAAAAATAATAAAAATTCTAACAGTACTTTTAAACTGTCACCATCATTCTACACTGCTGGGGAGATAGGTTACACGCCCAGCTGGGTCCTCATCCAAATGCTACGAGTAAGAGGGACGATAGGAAAGCAAAAATTAAAAAAAATTGACAGCTGAAAGAGATAGATGGGGTTTATTCATGGCTGAGTTTAAGATTTTGAGGAGGGTGGTAGTATCTTAACTTGGAGGAATGGACAATTTCGGAATTTCTCTTAAAATGTGGGCTGGGTTTATCAATTTCAAAGGATACATCAGAAAGTTGTTTTAAAATGGTGTATGGGCCAGAATATGGTGCAGTCAATTTACGGGTATTCGGATAGTGAAATTCTTCATACATCACAATGTCACCAACTTTAAACTTTACAGGAAGGAAACGAGCATCATAACGGACTTTATTCTTTTTATGGTAAGCAATTGTTCTCTCTTTAGCCAATTTTCTAGCTTCTTCCACAGGGGGATAGTAACTATTATTTGGTAAAGGGGGATCATATGGTAAATTTCCTAAAAATAAATAGCTAGGGGTGAATTGGGTTACAGAATGAGGGGTGTTATTATATTCATATAAGACTTCATCTAAAAGCTTAGTCCAGGGTATTTTCTTGGATGTGGAATTGACTTTACATTTTAATCTAGTGACAATAGTCTGATTTAGTCGTTCAATTTTCCCATTCGTTTCCGGGTGATGGCTGCTCGTCAATCTGTGTTTTATATTGTAATTACGAAGAAATCTCCTAAACCTGGAAGCTGTAAATGCTCCATTTCTGTCGGTTAACAATCTATCTGGTACTTGTATCTGAAATAATTGTTTCAAAATGTTTGTATAAGTTTCGGTAGTTACACTTTTTGAAGGAAAACCCCACACATAGCGAGTTGCATGGTCAACGACTAAATGCAAATTTTTTTTGTAGAATTGTAATAATTAAATCCGCCAACAGAGTCTACTGCCAAACATTCAAAAGGTATCTCTGTTGGGGGCATTAATTGCAATAAGCCAAATCTTTTTTGTCTACATTTTTTGTTTATCTGACAAGTGTGGAAGTGTTTTACAAAATTTTCAATGTCCTGATTAAAGTTAGGCCAATAATATTGCGGAGAGATTAAATTTATCATTTTATAAATTCCAGGGTGGCCAAATTGTGTGTGGGTTTTTTCTAATAGGGGTAAACGTAAAGACATGGGGACCACAATCTTATACAAACCTTTCTTTTTAATAACAACAACATCATTTATCTCAGTGTACTTTTTACCATCAATTGTTACATTTTCTTTCTTCTGATTGTCTCTTACTTCATTCAAGTCAAGGAGATGTATAATATGGGGTAAATTTTCTGAAACAGGTTGTCTAGATAGCATATCAGCTTCAACATTAGTGGAGCCTTTCTGGTATTTAATTTCATAGTCAAACATACTAAGTTTTAGGGACCAGCGGAAAAGACGTCCTCTTAAATTTTTAACACTTTTGAGCCAGGTAAGTGCCGCATGATCTGTATGTATGACAAATTTTTGACCGTGTAAATAATGATAAAATTTATCTAAAGCATCCACAATCGCCAAACATTCTAACTCCGTAATTGCATAATTTTTTTCATAATCTCGAAGATTTCTAGAGTGATATGCTATAGGATGTAATGTTCCTTTTTCATCAACTTGTTTCACTACACATCCCACTCCATGACTTGATGCGTCTACAAACAAATGACAAGGTGTTTTGGGATCAAACAACTTTAAGATTGGTTTTTCAATTAAAGCATTTTTTAATTTTTCAAAAGAATTTTGACAATTTTGGTCCCACACATAAGGGACATTTTTCTTCAACAAATTGTTGAGAGGGTATCGAATGTTAGCATACTTTGGAATAAATTTGTGATAAACATTTATAGATCCCAAAAAACGTTGTAATTCTTTTACATTCGTTGGTGGTGTTAATTTCTTAATCGTCTCTATATTAGGGTTGTCAGGTGTGATACAACCGTTCGACACTTCATATCCTAGAAAGTTAATTTTGGATTTCACAAAATTACACTTTGACAATTTGAGTTTAAGGTTTTCTTGAACACAGATATTAAATAATGTCTCTAAATGACATAAATGTTCCTCTTCATTTTGGGAGAATACAATAACATCATCAAAGTAACTACAGGCAAAGTCAATTTTGTATTTATTAAGAATTCTACGGAGGGTACGGTTAAACCAAGCAGGTGAGTTTTTCCATCCAAACGGTAAACGATTCCACTCATATAATCCAAAGGTGGTGGCAAATGCCAGCTTCTCAGTGTCTCGAGGGTGGATAGGAATGTGCCAATATCCACTAGCTAAGTCAAGAGTGGAAAAAATTTTAGCATGCGCCAATTTATCTAATAGGGTGTCGATTCGAGGTAAGGGTTCTGCATCTGTTTTTGTAATGGCATTTAATTTTCTGAAGTCAATACATAACCAGGTTTTCTTCCCTTCTTCACGTTTATACACCAAAGTTACGGGTGATGAATAAGGAGAATAGCTTTCTTTAATGATACCGGCTCGCAATAAATTTTGAATTTGTTCTTTAATTTCCTCTTCTTCCTTAGGGGAAGTGCGATATGCTCTTAAAGAAACGGGGAGATCTGATGTTAACTGTATTCTCTGGGGTTCCATGTTTACACAGCCTATATCATATTTATCTTTGGCGAAAATACAGACATATTTGGCTAGAAGAGCAGGTAATTGTTCTCTGACAGACTGAACATTTTGCACATGGTCAGTGGTCTCGAACAACTCCGGCTCAAAATTTTCTTCGAATATCTCTGCATTTTCAATTGCTGGCTGGCTAGTATATACTTCGGATAAATGTAAAGTATGGTGAGATGTATTTGTTGGAATATGGTCCATGAGAGGTACTTTCTTATTATCTTGAGTTATTTGCATTTTAACACAGTCAATATTTAATCTAAATAGTTTACAATGGGGTAGCCCAATCAAAGCATAAGGTAACTGATTGTTAATTATAAAAAGTTCAATTCTCTTAGAGATACGTCCTAATTGCAAACTAACAAGGCATTTTTCTTTCAAAGCAAGAACACCTTGTGTTTGGGTGACTGGTATACTCTGCTGAACTTTACATATTTTTAGGTTAAGTTTATGGGCTAAGTGACAAGGAATAACACTAATCGAACTCCCAGTATCGATCAAACAAGGTAGTGAGTCTTCATTTTTTACATAAGTAACTTTATGACAATCTCTATTTGATTTTTTATAGCTAGCTTTTTCTTTTTGTATATGTCCGGACATAAGAAATCGTCATTGATTACTAGATGTATTTCGGGATGACTCATTAGCGCTATGATCTTGGTTGGGGTTCGGCAAAGTCATATTGTGACTAGGGGTTCGTACTGCTAACACTTGTTGTCGAAAAGGGCAGTTTCCCACCCAATGATACGCATTTGGTATTCCGATATTAAGACAAACTTTGCATGGATAGGGCGGCAAAGTGGTCTGGTGGTGTACATTAGGTCGTGGTGGAACATTTGAAGTCGGTCTAAACGTATTTTGGGGATTTCTGGCTTGATTTGATGGAAAAGGTCGAATGGGGTATGTTTGATAGGGAACTCTGTAGTTCCACTGCCTGTTAAAAGTCTGTCCATTCTCATATGGAGGTCGGTTTGGTCGCCATTGGCGATACTGATTGGGGTTTTGGGGGCTTGCTTCAAATTTGCTCTCATTTCCCTTTCTGTCCAGTTGCAGTTTGCTAATTCTGAAAACTAATTCACGCCATGCATGTGTAGTTGAGGGGTTGCCTGCAATAACTAACTTCTGCATTTCTAATGGCAAGCCCTCCGTTAAACCTTCCAGGATAAGTTTCTGCTCTAATCCTAAGGTTCGGCCTACTTTAGTCTTTTTTTGATAATATTCGTTCAAGTCCTCTCCAACTCTATATCTAATACGTGAAAAATCAGTGAGAGAAAGGGTATCGGGAATTTCGTAGTGTTCATTAAACAAAGTGACAAATTCGGACCAATGAAGTACATTTAGACAATTATTAATGTACAACGTAAGTGCACTGTCCTTTAAATACTTCTGTATGTGCCTAATTTTCCAGCATTCGTCTTTTCCCTGTCCTATACAGACACTCTCGAAATAGGCTAACCATGGTATCCAAGACATTCCATCTTGCGGAGAAAACGCAACGATATCGGGGTCTACTGACATTTTTGGGTTGGCGGATACTGAAGTGTGACCAGACCCAGCTTGAGCTGACAGGGTCTGTCCACCTAACATTGTTACACCAGATGTCTCTGGTGCACCTCCAGATTCCTGACTAGACTTCTGATTATTTTTCTCTTCAGGATTATTAACGGGATTATCATCTTTGCTCGAAATTTGATTTTTTTCTTTTTCGGGGTCACCTGATTTGTCTGTTAAATCCTCTACTTCTTTGGGAGGTGTTGGGTTACTCATGATAGATATAAATACTAAATATCACTGAATTACACAGAAATATAATACACAATTAAAGCACATAAGAATAAAAATGAAAAAATCTTTCAAACTATTTAAAATTTGTAACACTATATCTGTAAATATCTGTTAAAATCATCTTTTTAAAATTAAAATCCACCTTAATAATTTTTTTTTTTTTTTCTATAACTTGAATTTAATAAAAAAAAATTTAAATAACCTCACTAACTATAAAGTACGTTGCATATAAATCATCTTTAAAAAGTTTAACACTTAATAATAAAAATATTATAATAATAATAAAATTTTCACTTCTGCTAAAATATTTTCAAACTGTCTAGAAAAATGATTTTAATATGAGGTTTAGTTAATGTTATTTTTCATTAAAATCGTAATTATCAGTTCAACACAACTAAAGAATTTTCATAAAAATCACCATTCTTACTCTTTCATCTCTTTAAAATTACGTTAAACACAATACATAAACAATTATATATTTGAACTTAAATAGCTGACTTAAAAATAATTAAAATTTTCACACAAGTAATAGCATAATAAAATAATCCTCTTTAATTTATTTTTGGCATGCATAAAAAATTAAATAAAAAGTTTGAGAACCACTGCCTCTCACTAAAAAGATCTTTAATTTTTTTTTTTTTTTTTTTTTTTCTGTACGTTAATATCAAAAGTACATACCTTTATACGGCTTTGCTTTAAATAAATCCATGAAAAATTTACCTCTTACTTTTTTTTTTTTTTCACCGCGACGCGAAACAATAATAAATTAATTTCACTGAAATATTTATCTCTATATCTTCTTGCACTACCCACAAAAATACTTTTTCCCGTAGTCACGTGGTTTTTGTTTTTGCTGAGCGCAGTTCTGATTTATTTTTCTAAATAGTCCAGAAACCAGAAACCGAAACATCTGAGTCACGAGTTCATTTCTTTACCGGCGCGCTCTTGAAAATTGAAAACAGCTGTCTGGTTGACCTACTTCTCTCTGCAGATAAAACACTTGATTCTTGCCGGCAGAATGAAATACAGCACAAGATTGAGAATGAAGAGAAAAGTTAATGATTCACTTTCCTTTTGACGAAGGGAGATTAAGTACTTTTGAGTTCTTGGGATAAATTCCGTAAGTCTTTCACCGTATGCTGTAAGAATTTTTCACGGAGGTATTCGCTGTGATTGACGGGCGTAGATTACGTAACTGTTTAGTTTTTGGGATTTTCCCGTTGAGATGAACTGTCCTACTCGACTTCTGCAACGAAGCGGGACTCCGTCGGTGGTTGGGCGCCGGGCCGGGCCGGTGGCTGCGCGGACTGATGGCGGCTCCGTACGTCAAAGCGCTCATTCTGATTCCCTTGCATGTTCGTGTAGTCCTGGGCCGTAAGCGGGATTCGGTTAAATTCCGAGTGAATGTATTTCTGTTTAAAGGAAGACTCAGTTTATTATGGAACCTGGTTTATTTCTTTTTCTTACATGATTCCTTTTAAACCAGGCCCATATTGGCGTGAGAGCTGCTTTTTAAGTCTGTCTGGACATCGAAGGTTCGTCCATCGCGAGGCAATTCCGAGAGAGCAGATTGGCGTGGATTTGTTTAGATGAGGGAAATCGTAAAAAGTTCGCTCCTGATAGCCGTGTAATGGTATAAATATGAGGTTTTTGCATTATTTCTGCTAGAGGTCGTCTAAGTCAAAAGAGGCGTATTTTTAATTTTAATTGGCCGCGAGCTGAGTGATTGATTGTGCGGAATAAAGGCGTTGGCTCCATCGGCCGATCGGATGCAGCAAGACTTTAAAATTGCGTTAGCGTCAGCACAAATATTCTTATGAAGAGTCAGAAAACGATCTTTGAAAGTTATAAGATGCGATGCAGGAAAACTAATTTAACAGGGGCGACGGCATTTTCAATCAATTGAAACACAATTATAAAGCATTTAAAAGTTTTGATTTAAATTTCTATTTTTTAAAACGGTAATTTAAAATTTTAAAAGGGGCAAAAAGGGATTTTGCATTTTAAAAAGGGGTTTAGCTTTTATCCTTTCATATATATATATATGTATATATATATATATAAATGGATTTTTTTTCCGAGACTCGAAGTTTAGAACCGTTTAGAACTTCAAAAAGAAACAGAAAACATGAAAACGAATATAAATTTGACCTTCAGAAAATACTTTTTTAAAATAGCATGCATTAATACTTTTGATCAAAAAAAAAAAAAAAGAAATAACAAAAAAATAATAATAAATTATAACCAGAAAGGTACGCGGAAAATTGAGAACTTAAAGTCGAATAACTATTGAAAAGTTCATTCATTAAAATTTTTAATTAATATCTCGGCTAATTATAAAGAATGAAAAATCTGAGTCATTCTGGCCTGTCTTTGTCTATCATTATCCAGATTTGCAAACCCCTACATGCTATAGATTTCCCTAGCTATCGCTAACAAACAGACACACACACACGCAGCCACATAGACAAAAGGTTTCTTCCACTAATGTAAACGATATCTGAGGATTTAGAAAAACCATTTCCGCTCTTATTTCATCTCAGTAACTAATATGTTGTGTAAAAAATGGATGTTGCCATTTAAAAAAAATAAAGTTGCTACGATATTTTATAGATATACTGGCCAGAAACACTAATTCAGGGAAACCAGTTAATAATCGATGTTACCATTCGGTTGGTAACATTGTCATTTTCATGCAATGATCGATAGGGAAGGGATATTCTTCTTTTTTCCACGATTATACATACGAGCAGGGAAGAACGAGCTATGCTCGGTCAAAATTAACTTTGAGTTCAAATATTATGATACCCATGACCAAACTGACCCACTAATCAAATTTTCTCGAACATGTTGCCCAATTGTCTTTTTCGAACCCAATTGTCTTCTCGTGTCCGAAACCCGTAGGGTATAAATTTAGTCAAAATAGTCTGAGCCGTTTTTTAGATAAAATTAGCTTGACCCATAGTGACCCAAAAAATGACCCACTAATCGAATTTTCTCGGACATGTGACTTAGCCCAATGATTTTCTCGTGCCCGACACTCGTAGGATGCAAAGTTTAATCAAAATCGTTAGAGCCGTTTTGTAGATAAAATTAACTTGACCCGCGTTGTCCCAAAAATGACCCACTAATCGAAAGTTCTCGTGTGGTCCAGTTCATTAGTCTTCTCGTGCCCGAAAATGGTAAGATACAAAATTTAGTCAAAATAGTTTGAACCGGTTTTTAGATACAATTAGCTTGACCCTGACCCATGGTGACCCAAAATGGCACTCTAATTGAATTTTATTGAACATGTGACCTAGCCGAATGGTTTTCTAGTGCCACAAAACGTAGGATACAAAATTTCGTCAAAATCGTTAGAGCCATTTTTAAGATAAAATTTGCATATATATGTATATATAACCACAAGATTTGCTCGTATTAGAATATATGATATGCATGAACGCATCCTATATGCTCACACAGGTCGAACAGATAAAACGAAAATTAAAATTTCTTTAATTTCCTGTTTTATCTAATATAAATCAATAAAATCGCAGACTGTGTATTTTTACGCCTACTCACTATTCATTCTTATTTTCAAGAAGTGCTTTTTTTTATGTATTTCCCTTTTATTACTTCTTCGGCATACTTCATAAATATGAAAGATATTACTCAGCTTAAAATAACCTAACCGTAGGTGGGTGTTCAATATAAAATGTTTAGTATATTGCAAAAATTCTTTCTTACATTTTTATAATTGTGCTGTGTAATGGAAAACTACTTCACAACGCTTCTTAATAATCTTTAAAAACTGTACTCTTTCATTTTTGTTAAGTAGCTTATTTATTTTAATTTAATTGAATTTCGCATACACGTATTAAATCCAGTACTACCTAAACGAGTGGGTGAACTACGTTTTGTCTCGGGGATTGCGAACGGGCAATGAATTGGCTTGGCAGAAGGATTTTAAATCACTGAAATAATTTAAATAATTTTTATATTTTACATATTATTTCGGATTCCATTATGAATTGAAAAGAAAAATAACTTAGAAACATTTTATTTTAATAGAGCTTGTTAGTAATATAAATCTTTGACTCAAAACAAAAGGTTCAAAATCTGAAATTAGTACCTATTTCTTAAATAGTTAGACAGGTGGCCAACTAAAGTCCTTTCCACCTCCCACCAGCTTCAGAGCGAGTCATGAACTTGGTGTTTAAGTATAATAAAGTGGTTATGCCAACGCGATGAAAACACTTACAGCGCCACCTAGCGGAGATAATGTTCGTATCTCGAAAGGGGTAAGAAATACGAGAACAAAAGTCAATTACAAAGCTGTAGAGAGACTTTGATTCAGTATGAAATGGTGTCTTACATGCAAAAATAATTGTATTAGTATTCCCAAAATGTAAATTTTGCATATCTAATCACCAGAGTAAATATTGCCTTAATCGCATACAGGAGAGTCGCATTATATGAAAACGAACATTTACTTATAAGACACATGTAAGCAAAGTACAATTTATTTTAATATAAAAACGAAATTATATGTTGGTTTTATTAGTAAATGCGCATCGACTTTATAGTGCCACTCATCTGTACGCAGTTTGGGACGTGTGGTGATAGGATATAAAAAACTGGTGATAGGGTATAAAAACTTACGTTTCAGGGCTTTTAATAAAATTAATTTTTCATGTAACAGGTTTTTAAACTACATACGCTATAAAAAAATTTTAAGTGACTTTTTTTTAAAAAATATTTTACCGTTTTTAGGATAGGGACGCTAACTCCAAATTTTCCACTAGGTGGCGCTGTATGCGGCCTCATAGCGTAGTGATAACCACTTTACTATACCTACTACAGTAGACATCCACCCCACGTTCATGGCTATGCCTGCCATATTCTGAAGTTAATGGGGGTAAACAGGACTTTAGTGGGCACCTTGTATATGTGCCTATTTAACTTATAACAACAGAAAATAAACTTTACGCAAAGAAAATCGATCTAAAATTGCAAAATATGTACTAGGATTTGAATTTGAATGTTTCATATTAAATTAATTAAAGATTATTAATTGCACAATTCCAGGTATAGGTGGGAAAAGCCTTTGGTATGATTTAAAACAGCCGTGGCTCAATCTTTGGTTGAATGACAGTGGTACTTTAAGTGTTACAAAAGCTTTCAAAGCTGATAAGATGAATACAAAATAACTAGTGTATACTAATAAAACTAGTAATTTGTTTAGTTAAGTTGTTTTAAGGAGTTTGAAAATCTTCTTAAATTATTGCATTCTTAGAATTGCTGTAAGAAAGTGGAATATGCATTCAAAACATACTGAAATTTTTAAAGCTTTATTAAACTCACTAGTTTTTATAAATCTAAAATTGTTTAAATTTGGGCTCAGAAAATGGCTTAATTGGATATTTTTTTTTTTTTCGCAACAAGTTTCTGTAAAATTTTATATATTCTGTTTGATACTTTACTCTAAAAAGTGTCACTTTTCAAACATTGTCAAGAAAAGTTGCTTAACTCGCGCCATAAAAAATACCAGATTCTATAGATTAGTAAGTAAGTTCATTAGGAACATTTTTCGTCTATCTATTTTTTTTCTGGTAAGTATCGGAAACCTCGTAGAACTTTTTCCAAAAACCTTTCCCCTAATCATTGACAAGAAGTTTCTAGCTGGATAAAGTAGAAGAAGTAATTAATCATATTTTGTCACCTAACCTTCTAGTTTGAAAGTAATATTTGTTGAAGAAAACCGCAGCTAAAAATTGCATAGCTGTAAATTAAAAGCAAGAATGTCATATTTACTGAACTTTGTAGAAATGTCTTAACGGCTTTAAGAGAAATATTTAACTTTATTTATGTATAAAAAAAAAAAAATACGGCGATCAGCGTATTTAATATTTTGAAGATGATGCACATTTGGAGAGATTTTTAATGTTTATGAAGAATGTATTAATTTATTATTAAATTCTAGTATGAAATAACTTGGAATAAACAAATTAATTAATTAATTAATTAATAAAAAATAAATTAATAACTGGTATCTAAACATTAATAATAAATAAACACTAAAATAAATTACTAAATAAATAAAATTACTTAAATTTATCCAAAGTTTATAAGATGAATTTAATTGGTAAATTTGAACATAAATTAGAAAAATTTATCACTGATGACAAACAATACATAATATTTTAGCTCCTAAATAAATTTAAATTTCCTTTAACATTACGCTGTTACGATATATATATTTTTTTTCAGTTATAGAAACTAAGTTGATTGCATTGAACTGCTTAATTTATACATATTGTAAAAAAATAAATGCGATTTTTTAAAAATAAAATCGAAGTGTTAAACTGATGATGTGCCTCCAAGAAATAAAAATATTTCAAAAAATATAATTAACCATCGAAATGACTGGAATAGAAACGTATTAAATATCAGATGTATTTATTAAAAATTGTGTGAAAATTGTAGAAATATACTATTTATGATTATTCCTTAAAACATTAAAATAATTTACTAAAAACTTATTTCAAAACTTATTTTTTAAAAAAATAAGAATAATTTCAAAAATAAATCTAAAATTAAAATTGAGTTTCAAGATCTTGAAGCAGATGCTCCTATGAAGTCTTACGAAATATTTCTTAGTTCTCCGAACAGCAGTTTCCACACGATAGCGCAAACAAGCCAAATAACAGACACGCAAACAGATCCTTTTATAATTATTATGGATTATCATATTCACAAAGTAATTTGTAACTTGCACAATGCGTTCACCTAATTTGGTATCTTCGCAATAAAGCATGCCTATGCTTTAAATCACGTTGATATAATCCACCAAACTTTTCGCTAGAGTTTTACCGCATTAAAAGGATCGTAAACCTAAAACTAGTTTTACAGGAAAACAGTGTGGGAAGAAATTATTGCATTACAGGGTGAATTACTTAACATGATAGAAATTCTCTTACTTCGAGAAGATCCATGTAGAAGCTATGTTACTGTTCTTACACTTATCATAAAAAAATACCCTTCACACTATGTTCGTTAAAACACAAAGCACTAAATAAATTATTATAAATTGAGTTATTTGTGGACCAAATTCAGTGTTAAATTACATCACTAAAATATTTTAGTAAACGATTTTAAATCTACATTACGTTCTAATTACACTTAGCAAGCAACTTAGGTATTAAATTTATTATTTCTTGTATTTATCCTGTCTGTTTATAACAATAATTGACGGCTGTAATATTCATCTGCTTTAAAACACGTTCTGTAAAAACTATTGAACCAAATTAAGTACTAAATTATGTCATTAAATTATTACATTTTTTAATTTAATTACATTACTTTTTTAATTTCACTTATTTGTGGACCAAATTCAGTATTAAATTACATCATTAAAATATTTTAGCAAACGATTTTAAATCTACATTACGTTCTAATTACACTTAGCAAGCAACTTAGGTATTAAATTTATTATTTCTTGTATTTATCCTGTCTGTTTATAACAATAATTGACGGCTGTAATTTTTATCTGCTTTAAAACACGTTCTGTAAAAACTATTGAACCAAATTAAGTACTAAATTATGTCGTTAAATTATTATATTTTTAAATTTAATTACATTACTTTTTTAATTTCACTTATTTGTTGACCAAATTCAGTATTAAATTACATCATTAAAATATTTTAGCAAACAATTTTAAATCTACATTACGTTCTAATTACACTTAGCAAGCAACTTAGGTATTAAATTTATTATTTCTTGTATTTATCCTGTCTGTTTATAACAATAATTGACGGCTGTAATTTTTATCTGCTTTAAAACACGTTCTGTAAAAACTATTGAACAAAATTAAGTACTAAATTATGTCGTTAAATTATTATATTTTTAAATTTAATTACATTACTTTTTTAATTTTACTTATTTGTTGACCAAATTCAGTATTAAATTACATCATTAAAATATTTTAGCAAACAATTTTAAATCTACATTACGTTCTAATTACACTTAGCAAGCAACTTAGGTATTAAATTTATTATTTCTTGTATTTATCCTGTCTGTTTATAACAATAATTGACGGCTGTAATTTTTATCTGCTTTAAAACACGTTCTATAAAAACTATTGAACCAAATCAATTACTAAATTATGTCATTAAATTATTATAGTTTTAAATTTAATTACATTACTTTTTTAATTTCACTTATTTGTGGACCAAATTCAGTATTGAATTACATCATTAAAATATTTTAGCAAATTATTTTAAAACTGCATAATGTTTTAATTACACTTACCAAGCAGTTTGTACATTAAATTTAGCATTTCTTTTATTTTACACTGTCTGTTTATAACAATAATTGACGGCTGTAATTTTTATCTGCTTTAAAACACATTTTGTAAAAACTATTGAATCAAATTAAGTTTTAAATTAAGTTATATCATTAAATTATTTTAGCAAAAGGTTTTTTAATTACATTGTCTTCTAATTTCATTTATCAGGCAGCTTGTGCAGTAAAATTATTTTTATTTTACACTGAACGTTTATAGTGATAACTGAAGGCTAAAATGTTTATTTGCTTCAAAATATATATTGTATTGAAATATTTATACGGTAACATTTTCAATTGTGCAAAAAAAGTTTTAAGAAAATTCAATTCAATTTCATAATTAAAGGGCTTAGTGAAAGAAGTTGCTATATAGTAACACAAATTGAGTTTCGTGGAAGCGAAAGCTTTTTTGTTGTAAACTTTTTTGATTTTTTTTCTTTTGGTTAGCCTCTATTTGCTATATTAACAGGTGGTACAAAAATATATCAGAAAAACTATTCACATTTAATTTCCAAATACTAAAAATTATTAATATTATTTAAATTAGTGCATATTAAAATATTAAATACTAACAAATAGTAATGTCTCAGATTTTCAAGATTAATTAGAATCTTAGTATTTTATATGCTATAATGGCTTCATACATAAATAAAACAATTTCTGAGAAAACGTGACGTAACGTGTTCTTCTACTATGGTTTTCAGTTATCCACGATTCTGAAAATTTTTCGTTAGCTTCAGAAACGTTTTGGAGAAGATTCAATCAAAACCTCAGAAATCAATAGATTTGTAACTGTAACAGAACTCTGTTTTTTACAATATATTCGAGCGTTAAAAATACCCTCTCTTTTCAAAAACTTTTCTAAAAATTTCAAATATTTTTTGTCTTCTATGGTTAATGATTGGCTTGTCTAGAAACAATTTCTGTATATAATGAAAAAGTTTTAAAATAATACCGAATAACGACGAGGTTATGTTGAATTTTCGTAAATGATTATACTATATATGTGGCAGTGTTTGCGAAATTTTTTTACTGTGCACTATTACAGACTCTTCACTATTTTATGCTCATTAAATATCATCATGTTTTTTGAAATATTTTTCGCATGCACCCTTCTTTCATTTTATTCGAAATCCTCTAGCATAAAGCATATATTTCTATAATTACAATTTCGGCGATATAATAAAATCGAAAAATTGATTGCATAGATAAATCCAGACATCCATTTAACAAAATTATCTAAAATCCTTAAAATTTATTTAAATACATGCTTCATACGTTAAATTATTTTACGAAAAGCCTTTTGTTGTATGTTATTTTTTGTATATACTTATCAAGAATCTTAGGCATTAAATTTAAGATCTCTTTCATTTTAACTTTCGTGAAACCTAGCATGAGAAGCAATTATTGCATTACAGGAATTAGTAACGTGAAGGTACTTTTCTTATTTCAGGATGAAATCCATAAGAGAGGATCCACGTTACTACTATAAAATTGATCAAGAAAATCCAATCACATTATTTTCTTTAAATACAACGCGTGAAGCGCTAAATTAAACTGTTGTAATTTGGACATTTATGAGCCAAATTAAGAATACATTCAAAATTTATTTAAGCTCACGTTTCACCCATTAAATCATTCTAGCTAAAATCCTTTCTACTACATAATTATCTAAATATATCAATTAGGCATGTTTTGGATAAGGTATCCGCACACCTTTAAAACGTCATTTTCGATAAAAATATCGATTTTTCTTTTCTTTTTCTTTTCCTTTCTTTTTTTTCAATAATATTAAAATTCGATCTTTTATCTATCGAATTCTGCTTTAATTGTGTCTGTATCTGAATTAGAACCAGAGTTACAGCCATTTAAAGTTACATCTATTACAGATTGCCGAAGAATTTTACAACCGGAAATATCGTTCTACTAACCGGAAGTAAGCTTAAATGTATGTTTACACTCTTTTTTATTGATATTTAACATTTAAATTGGATTATATCTTCAAGAAAATACATGGAGTATATAATTAAACCTTTAAAGAATAATAATTACTTTTAAAGCAAGAACCGCCTTTAAAAGTTATTTTTAGCTTTTTCTCAAAATGAAGTTTTTCATATTTTGACTGTGAGCAAAACATCCTATAGCAAATAATTATGCATGAAATGCCTTGAAATTTGTTTAAACTTATTTTACAAATGCTTATTGAGGGAATAGACTACAATCATGATGATATATTAATTAGTTTTATATTTACACTGGTATAGGTTAAAAAATTGCAAGAAATTTTAGGAATTTTTCATTACATTAGTACTTCAAGTACCATAGCTTCTGCGATAGAGATGCTATTATAATGCGGCTAGTCTATGACTGAGAGAAAGTTATTATCTTTATTATGCAATTTGCAAAACGCAAATGCATTGATTTGATTGTAAGTTATCCTGTTTTGCACAAATGTCAATTTTTCACATAATTTTGACTATTTTTCACTTTAAAAAAATTATTTCTGTGAAATTTCTAAAATGTTTATATATTTTTCAAAGTTTTAACCTAAACGTTATTAGGAAAAATTGGTATAAAGAGAAAATTTCAAAAAATTCAAAAAATCACCTCCGAACGTGTACGGGTACCTTAAATTTAGTATCTCTTTTATTTTACTATCTCTGTTTAACGCAATAATAAAGGCTGTAATTTTTATTTGCTTTATAACATACTACTACACTCTCTTCTTTATCTACAGCACTCCAAATATCATCATGGTCACAAAATAACTCGTAACTTGCAGCCTACTCAGACGCAAACGTTTAAAATTCCGTTGATTAAATCCAGAAAGTTTTTCACTTAAGTTTCACTGTAGTTTCAGTGCATAATAACACTGTAAAACTGCAACTAATTTTACAGGAAAATATCACGGGAAGAAATTATTACATTACAAGAGAAATGAGTAACACTCAGGTAATTCTCCTATTTCGAAGTGAACCCCATGTGAGAGGATCTATTATACTGTTCTAAAATTGATCAAGAAAATCGCCCCTTCACATTATGCTCTTCGAATATAACACACAAAGTTCTAAAATAAATCTTTGTAAACTGAGATATTTACGAACCAGATTAAATAGGACTTTTAGAATTAGTTTAAGTACACATTTCACACATTTTGGAAAAAAGATTTTTATTCAAAATAATTTACTAAAATAACTATCAGGTTCTTATTGATTAAATTTAGTTTGTGTTTAATTTTACTCTGTGTGTTTATAGCGACAATTCACGTCTGTAATTTTATCTGCTCCATAATGTATTTCTATCCACCCTTTCATATATTATAGTCATTAAATATCATCATAGTCACAGAGTAGCTGTTAACATGCACCCCGCTTTCGCCTAATTTGAAACCCTAGGCATAAAACATATAAAAGCTTGAAATTTCGGAGACATATTCCAGAACGCGTTCACTTTAGCTTCACCACATTAATAGGATCATAAACCTGAAACTAGTTTTACAGGAAAACATTGAGGGAAGAAACGTGAGAGGAGCTACGATACTTTTCTAAAATTGATAGAGAAAACTCCTTCTTCCATATTATGGTCTTTGAACATAACACATAAAGTTCTAAAATATTTTTTTTTTTTTTTTTGTAAACGGAGATATTTACGAACCATATTAAATAAGACATTTAAAATTACTTTAAGTACAGATTTTAAAAATTTTGGAAAACGCTTTTTTACTCTAAATTATTTACTAAATATGCCTATCACGTATCTCGTTCATTAAATTTAATATATCTTTCAAATGTACTCTGTCTGTTTGAAGCGACAATTGAAGTCTGTAATTTTATCCGCTAAACAATGCTGTGCTGTACACCCTTCCCTATTTTATAGCCAATAAATATGATCATGGTCACAAAGTAGCTGTTAACATGCACCTTGCTTTCGCCTAATTTGGAACCCTAGGCATAAAACACATACAAGCTTGAAATTTCGGAGAAATACTCCAGAATGCGTTCGCCTTAACTCCCCCGCATTAATAGGATCACAAACCTGAAACTAGTTTTACAGGAAAGCATTGAGGAAAGAAACTTGCATCAGAAGTTGATTTAATTACATAACAGTAGTTTTTAGGTTTTGAGATGAAACTTTTTTAGATGAAAATATGCTCTGAAATCGATCAAGAAAATCTCAATTCATTACGTATTTTAAGCAATAAGTTATAAAATACTAGGATCAGTTATAATAAATTATGATATTTAAGAATGAAATTAATAAAAGATTTAAATTTAGTTATTTATTTATTACAATAACTTACATGCGTAAAAGTTTTCTGATTTTTAAAGATTTTAGGATAATCGTTGTAAGTGAAATATATATATATATTTCTTAATGGTGTTTTATTTCCAATTTACATATTTCCAATTTTCATTTTTCAAATTGTTGTCTGGTAATAATTCAGTATACCTGGTTGATTCTACTGTTCTTAGCATCATGCCAGTAGAATTATGAAATACTGAATTATTAATTTTTAAAACACATGTGGGTGCAACCAGGCTGACGAGTACATCTACATGTGTTTTTTCATATCCAATTCTTGATTGGTTCTCTTGCGGTCCAGTTTTCCATTGTATAATGTTCATATTTGATTTATTAATCCATTTGTGTTTACTTAATAGCAACTCCAATTTATAATTTTTTCCCCTTTCTCTCTCTTTCTTTTTAAATGTTCTTCAGGTATGAGTAAATTTGGCCAATTACCATTGAAGCACATGCTATGGTAATATTATGTTTGCACATGTTAATTATTAGCTATGTGGAATTCTGTTTACACAATATCATTAATTATCTCTTTGTAGATTATAGTAGAATGATATTAGAACTTGATATGTTTTTTGAAATTCATAGATATTATAATTATATATATATATATATATATATATATATATATATATATATATATATATATATATATATATATATATATATATATATATATATATTCTTGTTTGTTGCAGCTGTTGAGAGCTATAAGTTCCAGCTGCTTCATAACATACTGCTACATACCATTTTCTATTCCATAGCTACGATACATGATTATGACCACACATCAATTTTTAGCTTGCACTCGGCTTTCCTATAAATAGAAACCCTCAAAATAAAATACATCGACGAATATGCGTTAATACTTGCAATTTGGGTGTCATATTCCGGAATGCCTTCACTCGAGCTTCACTGCATTAATATTATCATGAACTTGAAATTAGTTTTAGAGGACATTGTGGGAAGATAATTTTGTATGACAGAATGATCTTTTTACATAACAAGTATTTTTCTAATTCAAGGAATTTCTCTCATATGAGAAGCTGTGCTATATCTCTTTAAAAGCCTACAACAGTTAAGTTAAGACACTCGCAAGCTAATGTTAAACCAATGGTAGTTTTCAATCATTTCAGTATTTTTTAATGATATTTTTGTGTAGGATATCTGAGGTCTATGTCTAAACGGGTATCATTTTACCTTTCGAATTTGTTGTAGTTATTTTTTTAGGACACTTTTAATTTCGGAACCGGTTTCGAAACTGCGAAAATTTCTCTAAGGGGGAAAAAATTAAAAAAGCACGAAAATACCCAATTAGACTAAAATCTCAGATATCCTATACAAAAAAAAAGGTTAAAAGTACGAAAATGCAAACTAAAAACTTGAAAAGATCGTTGCCATTGGTTTAACATTAGCTTGCGCTGGTCTTCTCGTGAATAGATTACGCTCTTAAAACCGGTGGTGGGCGAGAATTTTTGGAATGAGAAGAAATATCTTTTTTAACACTGGAATGGAAGAATCACACATATCCCCTTCCTTTTCTTTCCTTTTTAGCCTGACAATGAGTCAAAAGGACTCATTCTTTCATTCCTGAGTTAAAGCGCGATAAAATATTTTTTATAAGTTCAACCATTCTGTCTGAACTAGCTTTTTTATATTTTGTATAGTTCTAATTATCACAGATGTTTAGAACTGAAAGACTTGCTAAAAAGTCACAAAATTTAATAAATTTCGATCATACACGTGTTTGGTCGTAAAGGGATATGTATTTTTAAAATCCTTTTATTTTGTTTTCTTCAACAATGAGATATAAACTGTTAGATGAATCGTTAGTAAAAGTACACTGCTGTCCAAAAATTAAAGGGGCAGTGACCGGACGCTTTCGCTTTTTACGCGGTTTGTCAAATATCTACTGAAATTCTTGAAGAATTGTCCTTGAACTTCAAGGATGCTTGACTTCAAGAACAGTACAAACTGTACGCTGCAATTAAAAAATTAAATATTGAATATTTGGTAAGATATGAGCACTTGTATGAAATAATTAATTGTTAACTGCGTATGCGCGATTTATACGAAAGATTTTTTTTTTCATGATTTGGTAGTCAATTCTGTAGAGAAACTCATATAACAAGACCAGTCAAATATCATGAAAACTCAAAAAGATACAAGCAATACAGTGAGCTAATTGATAAATTGGGGAGGAGATCCCTTATAATCCAATGGGATTCCGCCCCCCCCCCATTTTATCAATTAGTTCACTGTATTGCCTGTATCTTTTTGAGTTTTCCGGATATTTGACTGGTCTTTTAATATGAGTTGCTCTATAGAATTGACTACCAAATCATGAAAAAAAGATCTTTCATATGCTTAGTGCATGCGCAGTTAAAAATTATTTCGTACAAATGCCCATATTTCATCAAATATTCAATATTTAATATTTTTAATTCCAGTATATTGTTTCTACTGTTAATGAAGTCAAACATGTGCTTTACATCCTCGAAGTTCAAGGACAATTTGTCAAGAATTTCAGTAGATATTCGACAAACCATGTAAAAAGCGAAAGCATCCGTTCACTGACCCTTAATTTTTGGACAGCAATGCAATATAAATATATAAGTTCTTATAAAAGTAATTACACTCGGTTGAAATAAAAACCATAATCAAAAATGTTTTCTGGTATAGAAGAAGGTCTTGCAAAAAATCTGTATAACTTATAATTAACGTAGTCACACATGATTCTAGTTGCCCACCTTCCAAAACTTTATTAGAAGAACCCATCAAAACTCCCAGAAACTAATAGGATTCTGAAATTAAAACAGACATATTTTTCAGAAATTCATGGATAGTAAAGGCATACTTTTATTTAAGATACGTGTTTATAAACCTCGGAAATCTGTTGATTTCTAAGGTATCTGACTGTAACTTCTTCAAATGATTTGTAAGTTTTCCCGGATCATAGGAATTTAGAAAGTTACATCGAATTTCATAAGCAGTTCTGCTATATTAGGATTTTTTTCCTTACAAAGAAAGAAAATTATTTAAATTTTACTTATTTTGTTTGATTCATAAACTTATTTTAGGTCAGAACTTTTTTGCCTAATATATTTCCTAAATCCTCTGCCATTATACATAGCATGTTGTGTACTAAAATTGAATGTATCTTTGATTTTACATTATCTGTCTATAGAAAATATGAAAAGCACTTCCAATCTTATTTTACAGCTATTAACCCATTTATTCCTAGTGTTCCACTATTGGAACAGTAATCATTTGGAAGTTACTTATGTCCTGCTGACTGAGGTTTATTGATGTAGTGTCTGTAAGCGTCTTTAGAGTAGTAGATCTTATCACCTAATGCATCGATAGAAAGGTGATACGTAAAAAGTTAATTTACTGAATTAATTGAACAACTAGACTTCAAAATAACAAAAGCAAGAACTTTAATACCATTCTAGGAAATCAATTCCACAACGCTTCGTTGGTTATTTTTTCAAAATATCTTACACTTCTCACATAAAACATACAATATTCTAATTGTAACATAGTCCAATTAGGCCTAGCAGTTCCCTAATTGACTCTTCCACACTTCGACGCTTCTTCGATGATAAAACTTATATCTGGCTCTTTGCCAAATCTCGCGATCCAAAATATTTATACCTTGTGCATTTGAATCATGGATGATAGTAATAGTACTAAAGCGTTAGTTAACTTGACGATCATGACGTCATAAAGCAATTTCAAGTATTAAAACTGAAATCCTACCTCTCTCTCTCTCTCTCTCTCTCTCTCTCTATATATATATATATATATAGCACTGCATTCGCTACTTGTATTTCTTTTTCTCTAACATTTATGTTAATATATTGAAACAAGAAAATATACTTTTTTATCATTACCATGATGGGTATTGGCTTGAAGTAGTAGTTTAGTACTCTTTGCTTATTTTTATTTTATTTTACTTTTTTGGGGGGGGGGGGGGCGGGAGGAGTATTGTGCCAAATAACTTAGAAAAGGAATGATGATTGTTCGCATAACTACAAGATTGCAACTAACGTAAAACATTAGTAAAATAATCGACAGATGACTGTATAATGCTGTTTTTTGACACAAAGGGTCACTTATATATTTAATAGCTGTACTTGATGGTAGTCGAAGTTATAACATTTTCAATAGGGTAATTTGTTTTATTTTATTTTTAATCCTAAAATCGATGTATAAAATTTTTAGGAAGGGATCCTGAATAAAAAAAAGACAAATATTGTACCACAATATTTCAGAAATATTTAAATTTCCAAATGCTTTTGGTCAATAAACATTTAAAGTTTTTACTCTTTTTTTTTATTATTATTTAATTTTTTTTATTTATTTAACAAGCTTAAAAGGATTTTACACACATTTAAAAAAAATGTACACTTGAATTTTGTGAATGAAAAACATTGCGTAAAACATTTAAACTTTATAATTCAAAGCACGTTTCAAATATAAACTTGTTTAAGCTAAAATTTTCCAATCTAGATTATTTACATCTAAAAATGCATTTTGCGCGTTACAATTAATTTTTTTCTCTCTCTCTCTTCACTGCTAAAATTGAAAGTTGTAACTTCGATCTATTTTTTAACGTATTGATGCACACCCCCTCCTAGTCTATATCGCTATTAAATGTTATCATGGTCACACAAGAACTTTTAGCATGCACGTTGCTTTCACATAATTTGGGATCCTATGCATAAAACACAACCATGCTTGAAATTTTGGCGACATATTCCGGAATGCGTTCGTTTTTGCTTCACCGCATTATTAGGATCTTAAACCTGAAACTAGTTTGACAGGAAGACATTGAGGAAAGAAACTTTTGCCTCATAGGATGAATGTTACATAATAGTAGTTTTCCAATTTTGAAAGGAGACCGATATAATGGAAATATGAGTGCTCTGAAACCAATCGAGAAAATATGCATGCATTATTTCTTATAAGTGGATCGTGGATGTTCAAAATAAAGATTTATCTTTTCTTTTGAAATCTCTGTAAATTGCGGCTGACGTTTTTTAAGAAAATCTCCGTGCATGTAGCTTATTTTGAAACAAAATATAAAAAGTTTCTGTACGAAAACAATAATTTGTAAAGAAAATAATGCACACAAAATTAATTCTTTTACTGCTTCATGCAATTGCTAATTGCTTGAAAAATAATTATTCTTTCAGTTTATATTCAGTGCTTAAAAGTGCGCATATTTGTATATTCTTTTTTATATGCATCAATCATTACTGGAATTACAGAAATTGTTTTTTATTAATTAGCACGTTTTCTCGATTTTTTCCTTTAATGCTGCATTTTATAATAATAATTTAGATAATTATTATTTGTTTTATATACAGATACACATTTACTAGAAAAAATATATCTATTTATGGACAGAACTTTGAAAGAGCTTTTTAGCTCACATGGTACACTTTAATTATTTATTATTACAAGTGAGATTTCAGATCGGCATAAAACTAATAAAAATTTTTATTAGATTATAATTATACTCAGACTGTTTTGAGGTGAATCCAGATAGTTTATCAATATAAAATTTTAATCAAACATAATTTTTTGTTGCCTTTTTATGTAACTGATTTTTTTTTTTTTTTAATCTGCTTATTTCCAAAGTTCACAATCCTCTTAAATATAAAACAAAAAAAAAATATAAATAAAAAAAATACTAGGATCCATTTTATAATAAATTAGGATCCTGAGAGAGCCTAAAGGTCTTTCTTGTATTTTGTTAGAAATACTCAGGAAATGCAGGTCAATTTAAATTATTGTTCGCAGTTTAGTGCTACAATACATTTCATCTAAAACACTTCATAATATATAATTCTGTTTAAAATACCATTTGTTTACAATTATTTTTTTGGAGGAAAATGTACGGTAGACCTACTTAGAGTGGTAGGGATAAAATTATTACATTATAATTATATTAATAACAATAATAATTATTATTATTTTTTCAAAAGGCGTTCAATTTTCTACTTATCTCGTTTCGAGGTCACTTTATAGTAAATATTGAAAATTATAATTTCAATATGTTTTACATAATGCTACTGATAACCTTTTCTATTTTATAGCTATTAAATTTATTATTGCTGCATACAGTAACTTTTTAACATTCTCTCAGCTCTCACATAACTAGGAATCTTCAGCAATAAACACAACCATGCTTGAAATTTGAAGACATATTTCGAGACGCTAGATTGAGCTTCACCGCATTAACAGGATTGTAAACCTAAAACTTGTTTTACAGAAAAATATTGGAGAAAGAAACATTTGGATTACAAAATGAATCTTATATAACAGTAGTTTTCCAATTTTGTACTGAGCCTTTTATAGTGGAAATATGAGTGGTTCTACAACCGATCAAGAAAATACGTACTATTATTTCTTTTAAATATACGACAAGTATGTTACGATCAGTTATAAGAAATCATGATCATCAGAGCGTCTGAGAACTTTCCTTTATTTTCAAACAAATACTCATAAAATGAAGGCTAACTTAAATTCCCTTTCGCAATTTAGTGCTAAAATAAATTTCATATTAATATTTAACCTCGAATTCTTCATAAAATACAATTTTGTTTGAAGTATTATTTATCTACATCTTGAGTGATAAATTGAATTTATATATATATAAATTCGGTTTATGGCGCTAGGTGTCGCCATCCTAAAAATCTACAAGTGACCACTTCATTTCTTCCGGTCAAGGGTCCATTCCTCCTCCAGACCTCTATCCCTCATGGCTTTTTTTATACCATCCATCCAGGTCTTTTGTGCTCTTCCTCGTTTCCTTTTATGGTTTGTTCTATAATTAGATGCGATTTTGGGTAGTCTCTCATCACTCATTCTTTTAACATGACCATACTAGATTAATTGCTTCTCTTGGAGATCGTCTAACATGGTTCCTTTATTATCATCATTTCTTTGATTCTTTCATTTCTTATTCTTTCCATTCTTAATATCCTGCATGATCTTCTAAGGGTATCCATTTCCACTGCTGCTAATTTCTTTCTTCCTGTCTCCATAATTCTCCATTCCTCTGCTCCATATAATTGAATTTACGGGCACAATTATTGCAGTATTATTATTGTTGTTGTTGTTCATAATCTAAAATTATTGATATTATTCTTCTTCTACTTAATATTATTATTATTATTATTGTTGCTGTTGTTGTTCTTTATCTTCTTATTATTATTATGATTATTATTTTAGCAAAATGTTTTCAACTTTTATTATTTTCTGCTTCTCTGTTTTTGCCGTCCTTTTACTGCAAATATTGCAAGATATAATGTCAATCAACTTCACTTATTGCCACTAATATCCTTTATTATTCTGCATCTATTAGAGTGTATCATTGCCAAACAAAATAACTTTTAACATTCTCCCAGCATTAATAAAATTGGGAATTCTCAACGTAAAACACAACCATCCTTGAAATTTTGGAGGCATATATTTTTTCACTGCATTAATACAATCGTAAAACTGAAAGTAGTTTCACAGTAAAACATTAAAGGAAGAAAATTTTGGATCACACAATCAGGGTTATAGAACACCAGTTTTCCAATTTTGGAACCAGATTGATGTAGAAAATAAATGACAATGTTTTAAAACCCATCAAAATAATATGTATGCATTTTTTCTTTTAATTATAAGACAAAAAATGCTAAAATTAGTTATAATAAGTAGTTATGATAAGTAGTTATAAGTTATAATATTTCTACAGAGCGTCTTAAGGCTTTTCCGTATTTTAAAAAATTTAAAAAAAAGCAGAAGAAAAAACTCATAACTTGCAGTTTAACTTAAATCTCTTTTCGCAGTTTCCTGCTAAAAAAAAATTTCATATTCATAGCTACCAAACTTGCCATGTTTTAACAAGTCAAATAAAGATATTTTGAACCGTAAATTTTACTTAATAACATAAATAAAATAAGTACCACATTGAAACCAGACACATTTTATTAAATTACTTTTCTGGGATTATTCTACTTGAAAATTACCAAAATGTTGGTAGTGATATATAATATACCCCTTCATCCTAAATATTTCTTAAAATATAATTATAAAGTATCATTTGTCTACAGCTAATTTATTTGAGTAAACACAAGTATACGGCAAAACCACTTTAATAAATAAATTTCATTTAGTTCATTTAGTTTGGTTTTAAAACATTTATTAATTATTATTATTATTTTGGAAAAAGATGTTCAAGCTTTATTATTTCCCGTATCTCACTTTATACCAAATATTGGGAGTTAGATTTTCAATCTACGTCATAGTATGCTACTAATACCCTTTTCTATTCTATAGTTATTAAACATTATCATGATCACATACAATAACTTTGAAATTTCACCCAGCTTTCAAATAATTTGGAACCCTCACTATACAATACACCTATGATTTAAATTTGATGACATATCCCGGAACGTATTATTTTTAGCTTCACTGCCCTAATTAGGTGGCAAACCTGTAACTAGTTTTACAGGAAAACATTGCGCGAAGAAATCTTTGCATAACTAGGTGAATTAATTGTATGACAGTAACATAGCTACCAACTTCCGATTTTATTTTACGAGTCAAATAAATATGATTTAAACAGAAAAATCAGTTTAATAAAATGTGTCTTATTTCTATATGGTACTCGTTTTATTTCATTTGTTCAGTAAATTTTCTGATTCAACATATGTTTATTTGATTTGAAAAACTTTGGAAGTTGGTAGCTATTCATAAGATATCTATTCAAATGCAGATACAACTATCTGTACTCTAAAACTGATTAAGGAAATATCTATGCATAATTCCTTTTAATTGTAAGACAAAAAATGCTAGGATCGTTTTAATAAATAATGATATATTTGGAAATGAAATCAAGAAAAATATATTTAGGATTACAAATATTTCGTTAACGTATTTTGGGAAAAAGTTTTCAATATTTGTTATTTTCCACGTGTCTATTATTCATCGTCACTTCTTAGCAAATATTCAATCTTCAATCTGCTTCATAAAATGCTACAAATATATTTTTCTTTTCCATCACTTTTAAAGATTTATCATGGCCACCAGCAATAACTTTTAGCATTCATCCAGGTTTCACATAATTAGAAACCCTCATAGAAAACATCCATGCATAAAACACATTCGTGATAAAATACTCCGGGACGCTAGCTTTGCCGCATTAATAGGATCGTAAACCTGGAACTAGTTTTACAGGAAAACATGGTGGGAAGAAAAGAGTTACATAACAGCAGCTTTTCTATTTTGCGATAAGGCCTATATAGGCGAAGACATGATCTAATACTCTTTCAAGAAAATTTCTTTGTTTTATTAATTTAAATTTAAACTGTAAAAAATAAAATTCGATGATCAGTTGTAATAAATTATGATACAATTACTCTCGGTTGTAACGAAAATGGAGAGGTCAAAGTATTGCCTATTGCAGACGTCTGTCAATAACCAAGTTCATGATTTCCTTTACTACATTATAAGAAAATAAATAAACTTTTAGTTAAATTATTAAAATTCGAGTATCATCATAAATTATGATGCAATAATGCCAGGTTGTAACGAAGAGCAAGCGACCAAAGCATTTTTTATGGTAGAAAAGAAATAAAAAATTAGCTAAATTATTAAAATTCGATTATCAGTTGCAATAAAATATGATACAATTACTCTCGGTTGTAACGAAAATGAAGAGGTAAAAGTATTGCCTATTGCAGAAGTCTCTCAATAACCAAGTTCAAGATTTCCTTTACTACAACATTATAAAATAAGTAAAAATTTAGTTAAATTATTAAAATTCGAGGATCATAATACATTATGATGCAATAACACCAGGTTGTAACGAAGTGGAAGCAGCCAAAGCATTTTCTTTGGTAGAAAAGAAATAAAATATTAGCTAAATTATCAAAATTCGAGTATCAGTTGTGATAAATTATGATACGACAACGTCCGGTTGTAACGAAGAGAAAGAAGCCAACGCATTTGCTATGGCAGAATTTTCTCAATACCAAAGTTCAAGATTTCCTTTACTACAACGTAAGAAAATAAGTAAAAATTTATTTAAATTATTAAAATTCGAGTATCATAATAAATTATGTAAATATGTAATCATAATAAATTATGATACAATAACGCCCGGTTGTAACGAAGAGGAAACGGCCAAAGCATTTGCTATGGCAGAATTCTCTCAATAACCATCTTCAAGATTTTCTTTACTACAACAGAAGAAAATAAGTAAGAATTTAGTTAAATTATAATAAATTACAGAATCATTTCTCTGATAGTGGCAGTTTTACATTTCTAAATTAGCAGGATGAAATTAAACTACTAACTTCGCATTTCTTTTAATATTTTTTTTTTCAATTCTGAATTCATTTAAAAGAGTATTTGAAGAAATGATATTGCCCATTTATTTATTTATATTTATTTAAACGAGTTTTTAAAAAGTTGTTTCACTTCGAGTTGCTTTTTTATTTTATTTTATTATATCTTATTTTACTTTTTTGCCGCATACAATTAACTAGGTTTAAAAACACATAGAAACAGCATGTTTCTTCTATTAAAACGACATTAAATCATTTATGATGAATACCTGCATAAATGATAACATCTTTCAAACATTTCATCCCATTTCAGCATAAAATGTAGAATTTTATAGCAGAGAGTAGAAAAAATTCTGGGTATTTTCTGTTTTCGAAATGCTTGCTCGTTATGTCTGAATTTCTTTGGTAGAATCCAGTTTTCTGTAGTAACTTTGTATTATACCAATTGTTTTCTTTATTTTTGCTTATTAAAGCTGGGTTTCTGGGTTATCTGAGCTTTTTTAAAACGGTATCAAATCCTTTTACCAACAAAATTAAATAAACAGTTAAATTTCATTCAATGGTTGGAGTAGCATAGTTGAATTTTTTCCAACAGAGTGAAAATATGCTGGGACCAGGACTCGAACCTGGGTACTTTAGTTTGCCGTACCAGCGCTCTCCCTACTGAGCTATCCAGACGATATCCTGGACTGGCATATCTCACTCTTATTTGTTGGACAAGACTGCGAACTGCAGCGCTAATTTCATCCATCCGAGCTATAACTATAGCATTTACATGATGAATCTTGAAATAGCACGGAAACTCCTGTATACCATGTAATTAGGTCATAATGAATAGAGGAAAGTATATTCAACTAGATAAATTATATTCAATATACAGCGTTGGTACGGCAAACCAAAGTACCCAGGTTCGAGTCCTGGTCCCGGCATATTTTCACTCTGTTGGAAAAAATTCAACTATGCTACTCCAACCATTGAATATAATTTATCTAGTTGAATATACTTTCCTCTATTCATTATGACCAGTTAAATTCCATTTAGTGATGAAATTATTACATTCGTTAACTTTGGATAAAGATTTTCAAGCTTTCTTATTTTTTGTCCATTTCTATTCTTTCTCTGTCTATTTTTAAAACATTTTGAAAGCTGTAATTGCCACTTGCTCAATAACATACTGCTAATATTTTTTTTTCTATTCTTCAGTTATTATATATTATTATGGATCTATAAAGTCACTTTTTACGTTCACTCAGCTTTCACATAATTAGGAACCCTTAACCCAAAATACAACCATGCGTGAAATTTTGTCAACATATTCCTGAACCTTAACTTCATCGCATTAATAGGATCGTAAACCTGAATCTCGTTTTACAGGAAACATTGTGGGTCGAAACTTTTGCCAACGTGAATGAATTACATAACAGAGATTGTTCAATTTTGGAGTGTTCAGTGTCTGATTATGTCCTAGGCACGTGCCTAGGCCATAATCAGCATCTGGGGACCCAAATGATCTAGGGAGGGTCTCCAGATTTTGTAGAGCTTTCAAAAAAAACTGGAGAGTTTTAATCTAAAACTTTACATTTTTCTGTGTATACAAGACATAATAATCATATACATTTGTTGATATTTCAACTGTTGTTATTTGTTCAGTTATTTCTATAAAACAACTGATAAATGAGGAACATGGACTCAAACATCTTGTTATGTGCGAAGTTGATTCAATTCAAGCGGCAAATCTTGTTAACTAAATTTTGTATTCATATACTATCATAAAAAGAAATGCTTAATAGCAACAATTTAAGATTATTTGGAATATTTCCATTTTATGATTGCAAATTTTCTGCTTTATATTATTAAAGGAATCTTGAGATCTTGAATCTGAGAGAATTACTTTGAGCAATGAATATATATATTTTTTAGTTTAAATATAATATGTGTCGTAATATTTCATTCAGAACTGAAATTTTAAGTCAACTATGGATAGGAATCAAATGTTAGAAATAGCTTTGATTCTTCAGATGTTTTTTGTGCAAACAATACATTTAATAGACAAAGAAGCCAGGGAGATGGAAAAAGATGCTGGGCTTCGAGCTTACGTATAGTTGTAATTTGTGGAGCCCTGAAATAATATTGTATCTAGATCCCTGAAGTGCCTTAATTGGGACTTGGTTGTGTTGTCAACATAGTTGAAAATATGTTAGTTTCCTGAAACTCACATATGAAGAAAATCCCTAAGCATTATTTATTTTACCTACAAGAAATAAAACTCAATAACATGTTATAATAAATTATAATATTTATGAACAAAATTAATGCGACATTAAAATTTTATTTAGGGATACAATTATTATATTAAAAACAGATCAAGTACTTTTAATTTATCAGAAAGTCAATTTCTTTTTACATTTGTGATATTTTAAACAAAACCGCATTCAAAATACTACAATAGAACAGAAGTTATAGAAATGTTCATTTAGGGATATAATTGGTAGATTTATTTATTTTAGAAAACTAATTTTAAACTTTTTTTTTTAATTTTCCATGTGTGTCTGTTCTTTTCCTCCTCTGTTTATAGCGAATGTTGAAAGCATCTTGATATATTATTCTATTATAGCTTCTATATGTTTCATAAAATGCTGTTAATGACCTTTTATATTTTATAACTGCTAAACATTAACATGGACATACACAGTAATTTTAACATCCACCCCGCTTTTACATAATTAGGAACTCTCAACATAGAATAATTCCACACTTTAAATTTATGTGTCGCATTTCGGAATGTGCTGTTTTTCCCGTCATTGCATAAGAGGGATCGTAAGGTTGAAGCTAGTTTTATGGGAAAACGTTAAATTTTATTTAGGTATACTATTCTTATGTTAGTTTACTTTGGCGGATGGGGAGGAGGATAAATTTTTGTTAGCTCTGTATATCTCTATTCTTTTTCCCCGTCCGATTACAGCGATAGTTGAAACCTATAACTCAATCTGTTTCATAGCATACTGTTAATATCCTTTTCTATTCTGTAGTTATTAAACAGTATCATGACCACACTCAGCAACTTTGAACATCTACCTTGCTTTCACATAATTTGAACCCCATCAGCATAAAACACATCCATGCTTGAAATTGTGGTCCCATATTATGGAACCTGTTCACTTTAGCTTCACCGCATTAATAGGATCGTAAACCTAGAACTAGTTTTACAGGAAAACTTTGTGGTAAGAATATATGCATCAGAAGTTGATTTAGTTACAAAACGGTGTTTCATACATTTGGGGGCGATATCAGAATGAGGGGAGATATGTTAGACATTTTAAAGGAGTGACAACAGTTGCGAAATCACATGTAAATCAGCTAACGCTGATGTACGTTTATTACGGACGAAATTAAGCGATTTCAATGCTTTTTTAGGACAAAATATAAATTAATATTTAACATGTTTATTATAAAAAGAAATATTTAATAAGCAGTTTGGTTTTTCCAGAGATAAGAGAAAACTAGATATTTAAAAGTATGTAAAGTGATTTGCCATAATGCTTATAATACATCCAAATTTAAATTGAATCTTTAAGAAGAACTAGAAAAATGTTTGAAAAATAATATTAATTTTACATAATTAAAATATATTTACCGGATAATAATTTCTGTAATATTGCGAAAAACGTAACGGATCTATTAAACATAGACAATTTAGCTACCTGAACACTTTGTTATTCCAGAAAAGTTAGCGTTTCAGGCTGAATTTCGCCTGTAAAATAGGCATAAAACCTAAAAAAAAAAAGGGAACATTTTACATGATTGTCTAGCATTTTATGGAGTCTTTAACATCTAAATAAACTTCCTACGTTTAGATTTGGTTCTATAATATTTACATTTTGTCTCTTTCAATCTATGCTTATTTTACTGCTACATTCGGCCTGAAGAGCCACTTTTCCTCCTGGTAGCGAAAATCTAAACTTATTTCTTTTTATTTATTTATTTATTTTTTTTTAATCTTGTTGGCAATTCAAGTGCTCGGAGGCAGACTCTGGTAGTGAAAGGATGTAAATTCTTGCTTCGGGAAAATCTCGTGCAAGCACATGTATTTTTAACACGTAAAAAAATTATTACTTTTGTTATTATTATTATTATTATTATTATTATTACAATTTTACTTTTTATGTGACATTAGCGCTCTGTGTTGGATCATAACGAAAAAATTATCCGAATTTAAATATCTGGAACATTCAAACGCGCTTATTACAAATAATGATTTCAATAGCACTTGACCGTTAGTTAAGAAGACTATTTTCCTGAACCGACAGCTCCAATTAGCGCCCTCGATGGGCTCTTTTAATTCCCAGGCAAAGTGGATTTCTTATAATCAAGCTCAAAATATCTCAGTTTAAAGTGTAGTCACTCTGTTTATTACATAGGCGCACATATTAAGAGTACTTGACCCCAAAAAAAGGCGATTGTCTTTAAAATAAATAACTTTAAATTAATATTATTATAATTTTTCTTATTTTTTTCTGAAAATATTTATGAAATAATTACTAGTTCTTATAAGTCTATAATACCTCTACACAATTTACTATCATGGAATGCGATGTAGAAGAAGATGGAGTAATAAGACACATATGGGGAAAAAAGAAATTAAAAAAAATCATATATATATTTTTGGTTTACACATACGTTTGCTAATACACATTTTATAATGGACTATGATTTGATACTTTTATATGCAAATTAATGTAGTTATCCTCTTTAATAAAAAGGTATGCGTTGCTGATGACTGTGATTTTTGCTAATCGTTGCCACAGATTAATCTCGGAAAATGAAATATTTGAAGTTACTGAAAGAATTAATTGCTCGAAAAGTATCTGTCAGAAAATTGTTTGACAAACTGCGTTAGAAAGGTAAAAAATTGTTTTTTTCTTGATATAAATTTCAAATCCACTGATTATGCATTTTTCAAATATTGAATTTAAAAAATGACCAAATTTCACAATGGAGTACCATGGCGGAAACTTCACGCGTAAAAAAATAATACTAACAGCAATGTGTCAGCACGAGTCACAAATTATAGTAACCGTATTATTCTGTTAAAATATAAAAGTGAATTATGATGTCCCGAGTGCATGATTTTTATTTAATTCTCGACAAATACTAGATGCGCCATTTCTTTTTAATTGTGAATAATATAGGTTAATTCACGTTATTAAAAAATGTAGCTATAAAACATATAAATCAATGGAAAACTGTAGGTAATAAATTGTAAACGTAATAATAAACCGTATTAAAAAAACATAACTTAGTGAAATAAGTATCCGTTTTTATGTTATTTTAGGATATTCCAGGTAAAGGTACAGATTACTTTAAAATATAAGGTTAAATTCACCGATATATTTCGTTTGATTCAAGGTTCTTTTGGTGAAACCGACCAGCGCAGCGGGCGTAGTCTGCTAGTATTTATATATTCATTAATTAATTTAAATATTTATATTCATTAATATTTAAGAATGTTTTTGTTTAATTGTATTTACATTAATGTCCACTGTGGACAATATCATGTTAACTTCTAATACAATGTATACTTTCTTAAATGCTAATGTATTAATTTTTATTAAATGTTCTACTCTATTCACTTATATCATGTGTATTTAATTTTTAACATTGTTTGCAGAAACATTACATGTAACTAATTAATTTCAATATTTAATTAATATTAATTTTAAATCCTTAGCATCTTAATTCTTATAATTTATTATATAAATTAATTTACGTGATGTTGCATTTTTGGCAAAGCTATTTAATTGTGGCTATGTCATTGCTTGGTACAAATATTTATCTGCAGCATTAATCAATAAGTATTAATGTCATCATTTTACATATCATTTTTTAACATAGAAATTTTCATTAATAATACGTCCATTTTTTTTTATTTTAATGGAATTGTATATTTTATCAACATAATTTTATTTATTATTTAATTATATTTATTATTTAACTAATAGTTATCATTCTTTAGACAGTATTTGTCTTAATCTTTAACTAATAATTGTAATCCAATGCTTTTATTAAATCATAGAATGTTCACTAATTTCCTCATAGATGGCAGCATCATATTAATTCATTTGAAAACATGCTTGGTGTTCTATTTTAAATTTTCTACAGAGGGAGCTGATTCTATATTGGTTTGAGTTTTGCTTTGCTGTACAATAATATTCCATGGTCAATCATCTTTTAAAACTTTTTTTGGCAACATATAATGATTTTCTGCAATTCATTGCCTGTGTTATGTGATGACTCCTATATGGATCATGCGTCATATCTGGTAACTGTTCTGTTCTTTTCCCTATATCCTTTTTAATGCTGTTGTATTTTGAACTTTATGATTAAATTTCACAGTTTTTTTCTCTTTTTTATGGGTAAGGTTTCTTTCCTTTCTAATACTGTTTTTATTTTTTGAACTTTATGATTTTTTTCACAGATTTTTTCTCTATTATGGTGTGGTAGTCCCAAAATCATATTCTTTAGCAATTTTATGGCTAATATGATGATGAAACCACACATTTTATTTGTGGTATTTAGGCATTTGGGACCTGAAGATTCTGTCTAAATTCCACAAATTTCATTATTTCAATTTTTAATTTAATTTGTTTTTCTTTTAAATATGTATATGGAATCTATATTTAGAGTGTTGGGGAACACTATTGTTGTCAATTAATTATTACATACTAATTCATAATTTCATGGTTTTTGTTGGTGTTTAGGTAATGTTTCATTAATGGTTATATATATATATATATATATATTATGAGAAAATAATTTTTCAAATATACGGTCGATATATAGTTATTATTATTGGAAATAAATGGAATAATAGAGTCAGGCTAATATATAGACAGTATATCAATATACAGTCTCAGGTATATGGCTCATGCAAAATATTAATATACACAAACTAAGCACAGGGACTGAATTTGAAACGTTACAGAGACAGATATTGAGAAATATACAATAAAAACCTTTTGTCTCTTATTATCCAAGAAACAGAACAAACAGAGTAGTGAACGATATTTCTTAAAATACGTATACCTGAATAAACTTTTCACAATTTACAAAGTATAATATGAATTAACACTTTATTAGTCAAAAACTGACATATCAATTACAATATCTAAAATTTTAACCCATCTTAAGCTATACAATTTTATCATAAAAAAGACTTGAAATATTATAAATAGTTTAAAGTAAAGGTATTTTTCAAAAGCAAATGTATAAATATTTCCAAATTTTAATATTTCCAATTGTTGTCTGGTAATAATTCAGTGTACCTGGATGATTCTACTGATCAGCATTATGCCAGTAGAATTATGAAACACTGAATTATTATTTAAAACACATGTGGGTGCATCCAGGCTGATGAGTACATGTGCATGTGTTTTTTCATATCCAATTCATATTTAATTCTCATGTGGTCCAATTTTCCATTGTATATGGTTCATATTTAATTTATTAATCCATTTGTATTTACTTAATTGCAACTCCAATTTATATATTTTTTTTCCCTTTCTCTCTATTTCTTTTTTCTTTTTTCAATATTCTTTAGGTATGAGTAAAATTTGGCCAATTACCATTGAAGCACAAGCTATGGTAATATTATGTTTGCACATGTTAATTATTAGCTATGTGGTATTCTGTATACACAATATCATTAATTATCTCTTTGGAGATTTAAGTAGAATGATAATAGAACTTGATATGTTTTTGAAATTCATAGATATTATAATTATATATATATATATATATATATATATATATATCAACAATAACAACAACAACCGTTTTTAATCCACTGCTGAATGTAGGTATCCCCCAGATTATTCCGTTGTTTCCTTGTCTAGTGCCTTGGTCATCCTATTAACTCTGCCAATTACTTGACACTTTTCTGATTTCGTCGCTCCATGCTACCTGATGTTGTCTTTTAGATGGTTTTACATACGGTTTTACATCTCTGGAATACGACTGGTATTTGTACTCCATTGGTTGCCTTGTCTGCTTGCAATGCGTCCAGCCCATTTCCATTTTAACCGTTTAACTCTTTTGGTGATGACAAAAACTTTCGTAAGATTTCTAATCTAGATTATTCCTTTTCAGTCTCTTCTATTTATGCCTAGCATACATATTTCCATACTTATCTGGAGTTTTTTTTTTTTTTTTTTTTTTTTTTTTGTAATCGTTGTACTATCCGTTTTGTTAGCATCCATGTCTTCGTTCCATTAGTTCAGGTAAAACACTTTGGTTAAACACTTTTCTTTTCAAGCAAAGAGTCATTACTCTTCAGAATAATACTGTTCTTCCCAAAAGCACCCAATCCATTTCTTTTTTCAGGTAACTTCATTCATGATGCTTTTATCCTATGTTATTAGCTGTACTGATAACTCTGCACTTCTTTAATTTCAGTATTGTTGCAGACGATCTTATTTTTTTGCGCAAATGAATTGAAAATCACCTTAGTCTTTTCCAAATTTATTTTTAATCCCACATTAATGCTGCCTTCTGCCAAATTTTCTAACATTTCTTCCAATTCTCCAGACCTGTTACTGAAAATTAAAATGCCATCAGTAAACAGGGGATGTTTTAGATGTTCCTCATTTATTTTAATCCCTTTGTTTCCCCAATCCCGTTTCTTGAAAAAATATTTTAAAGACAGCAGTAACAAGTTTAGGCTAATGGTATCTCCTTGTCTAACTACTTTTCCTAGCATGATCTTTGCCTTTCGTCTGTCCAAACGGATGGTTGCTGTCGCTTCCTTGTACATCTTCTTTATAATATTGATGTAGGTTTGTCTATACAATTGGCCTCCAAAGATTTTATTACTGCTGATGTATTTGTAGAATCAAATGCTTTTTCATAATCAATAAAGGCAAGCCAGAGAGGTAAATTACATTCTGTGTTTATATACTGTTTACCTTGCTGTTTGAGTATGATCCATAGTTCTAAATCCACTTCGAAACCCTGCTTGTTCTCTAGGTTAAGTAGGTCCAAGGTTAATTCAGTCTTCTTAAAACTTTGGTGAAATTTTTATAAATTACTGATAGTAACCGGATCTGGCGGTAGTTTTAACGTTTTCCTTCTTCTCTTTCTTGTAAAGTAGTACAATCACAGCATTACTCCAGTCTTCTGGTACATCTGACTTATCCAGACATTTGGAAAACAGTACGACTAGCATGTTTGTGAATTCTTCATCTTTTCCTGCTTTTTTATGTAATAACAATAATAATAGTAATAATAATAATAATAATAATAATAATAGTAATAATAATTTAAAGGTAAAAACTATTTTATTCTATTTTGTACATTTTTAAATATATATTTAGAGCGAATTCTTTTTCGCCCATTTTTTATTGCCCCTGTCTCTAACTACACCACCTTCCCTTAGTGATTATTGAGAAAAGTGGGCTTTTTTTATTTCAAAAAATATTTTTTTCTCAATTGTTTATAAACTGGTATTTGAGAGGTGATATTGTTTCCTGGTGATACTGTTTAACAGCAACATCTGATAATTTAATCAGAAATAATGTTTTAAAAGCAGGCCACTCATACTTTTACATCCCATTACCCATACATACTTGCCTATTTAGCCAGATATTTTGAATCACAATTTATGCCTCATACTTTATGACCAATAAACATTACATAATGAAATTTAGACCAGGTATTATTTGTATTACATTGCAATCTCCAGTTTGAAAAATAGAAAGAACACGATTAAAATAATTTTCCTCAGGAACATTATTCGTTGAACCTTTTTGAAGTTCTAGTTGGGGACGAATGTGAATAAATCAATAATTTTAAGATCTTGAATCAGATATCTGGAGGAAAAGAAATAAAACACATCTGGAGTTTCGAGTGTGTTATTGAATGAGTGAAGTATTAAAGAAACTATCGTATTTCAATATATTTAAAAAAATGTCCAGGGTATTTTTAATTAATTATTTATTTTAATAAGAAAATAAGGAACGCGCTTACAAAAGTATTACATTTCTAAATTAGTTTGACAAAAAAGAAAAAAAAAAGAGCGGTAATCTCGATTTTCACCCTAATTAAAGGATTTTGAATATTTTGTCGATATTGAGATGCATCGCGTTAGTTAATTAACAAATTACAATCTGTAAAATTTGCTCTTGTGTACATATTTCACAGTTTTATTGGATATGTTACTCATAATGGATTTTTTATAATTTCTTTATCCAACAAAGATTTTTATCTTCTTTTTTAAACATGAGTTCTGTACAAAGGAGTTGCTATATCTGCTTCTAAAAAGGCACGAAGTATTTTTGAATATTTTGTTCGCAAATTAACGCGTCGCATTAATTAACAAATTAATATGGGTAAAATCTATTTTTATTGGACATATTTCCCAGAATTTGATATTATAAATTATTTTTATAACTGTCATTAAATCACCTTTAATTTTACTTAATCTGTTTAAGCAAAACTAAAGAGTTTTAATATGTTATGGAATTTTCTTTCTCTCTTTTTTTTCACTAAACATTTTTTTCTTTTCTTTTCAGTATGGATTTCTGAAAAAAAAAAACGAGTTTCTATATCTGATTTTTAAAAGCATGAAGCATTTAAAAAGCTTTTAAGTATTTTTGTAAAGTATTTTAGAATATTTTGTTCACAATTTTGCATCACGTTGGTTAATTAATAAATAAAATCTGTAAAATTTCTTCTTGTGGACATATTACTTCTTAGAAATGATGGAGAATTATTTTTGTATGCTTAATTTTATTTAATATCTTTAAGCATAACTAAAATGTTTTGTTGATTTGTTATACGTGATAATTTTTTCTGCCATTTTACCAAAGATATTTTCTTTTCCTTTTTGATATGCATACCGAAGTAAAGATCTCATATATCTCATTTCAAAAAACATAAAATGCTCTTTGCATAACATTGCTCTTAAAATCTATTTTCACTCTGATGCACCACATTTACCAATTCAGAAACCTAAATTGGTAAAATTTCTTCTAAATATGTTTAATAGAATTGGAGATTAAAAATTATCTTTTTTTTCGCTGACTTTTAATTTACTTGGTTTATGTTTAATTCCTTTAAGCATTGATAGGGAATTTCAATGATTTACACCAACACTGTTTTCTTTTCTCCATATATAGTATGAATTCCGGATTGAAGTAATTTTGTATCTGATCCTAAAAAGCTTAAAGTATTTTTGGACATTTTGTTCGCATTGATTTATCTCATCAGTTAATTTACATATTAAAATCTATGAAAATTCTTCTTTTATACTTATTTCATAGACTTTGACGTTCTAAATGATTTTTGTAACACATTAATTTACCTTAATTTTTATTTCATCTGATAATGTATAATTAGGAAAATTAAAAAGTTTTATTGCTTTATTATTCATGATAATCTTTTTAAAAAATTTCACAAAATATACTTTGTCTTTTTCTTTTCAAAATCGATTCTGAAGTCAAAATATCTGATATTCTAAAAATTATAAGGTATCTTTGAATATTATGCCCATATAGAGATGCATCGCATTCATTAATTAACAAATTAAATTCGGTAAAATTAATAGAATATTCACATGTTCGAGATATTTGATGGAATCTGAAATTCAAGAGTTTCATTAAATCAGATTTAGTTTTTTTAATTACTTAAACACGACTAAATAATTCAATTGAATATTTTATTCACTTATGCTGGTCTCTTTTTCACCTTTCCTCTACTCTTTTTCACTTTTTCTCTTTCTCTCTTATTCTATTTTATTATAAAAGCTTCTTTTTATATAGATTCTTAAAAGAAGAGTTTATAATTTTATTTTTTTAAAATAGCTTAACAATCACTATATTTCCTCTATAGTTGTCAATTTAAAATAGAACAAGCATAGCCTTTATACATCCAATTATTTTTTATTATTAAAGCTCTCCTCAAATCTGAACTGGATACATTTTGATGTATCCAAGAAGGTCGTATAGTATTGTGACGTCACAGCAACGTCACTGTGACTTTGTGATCGCCAATCTGACATTGATGTGAAGCCGACGTTATGGCCGTTCTTGTGGTCTTCTGTGACCTCTCAGCGTGTCTGTTTTGTGAAGACTCTGGCATTTGTGACGATTCTGGATTGGGCTGGGTGATCAGATTTTCCCCCAAACCAATCTGAAAAATTCAAAGCAGCTTTTTTCTGCTACATGTTGAATTTGTATTGTATAGGAAGGATGCCTTCGGGGAGAATTTTTGAACGAAAATTGATCCAAATTGTCATTTTTGTACAAGAAAAGACCTGAAAGCTTTGCACAGTCATATCCCTCTTAAATCGAGTTGGTATCGAACCCACCAACATCGGCCCATGCTTTTCATTTTGTGGCTAGCATGCAAATTGATTGGCCCCTCAATATAATTCATGAAAAGTGGATATTTTTAAAGAAAAATTTTTAGTATTACAAGTGAAAAATAATGAAAATGCTTTTGTTTGTAATGTTTAAAATGCCAACAAACCTTTAAATGTGTGATGTAATCTTCCCAACTGACCGTGATTACACTAGATTAATTTTGACACAATTATTCAAATTGATATTATTCAAATATGATTTCTTTGAAAATTTGAATAATTGCGTCGAAATTAATCTAGTGCAATCACGTTTCCAGCGTTTACTCGAGGTCCCATTACCTGTGATTTATTCTGTTGTGTTGATTCAGATATCAGACCAGACTCTATGATCATTAAGGTTAACTCGGTGAATAAGTTCAGCCATATTCGTCCGGGATTGCTCAGTTGGTAGAGCATCGGCAGTTTCAGTCAAGGGATCCCGGGTTCGAATCCTGACTCGGGATTTTTCGCTCAGTTGGGAAGATTACATCTCATATGATTTCTTTAGCAATTTGAATATTGTGTCAAAATTAATCTAGTGAAATCTTTAAATAGTTAACAATTTTGCCACAATGGATTTTTTTTTTTCGAAATAACTTTCCACAAGTTGTCCACGTTAAGTTTGTTTTAAGGATTTTGGAATGTTCATAAAACATTTTATTTTATTTTATTTTATTCTTATTTTATTTATTTATTTATTTATTTATTTATTTATTTTTGAGAAATAGGAATGAAAATGGGAATAAATTAACTCTTGCGTGATTGAAAATAATGAATTAATTTAAATAGTTAGAGTCATTATGAGAGATTCGGGTACATGGAATAATTTAATTCTACATTTTATGAAATTTAAAAAAGTACATTTCTTAAAAATAAATATTGATTATTTCTTTTATTTTTTGCTCTAATAAATGTTTTTTCAAAGTAAATTTTTGGAAACAGTGTCATGTTACAGAGTGTTTTCATTTTGGTCACAGATGTGACGTGACTTGTAGTGACGTCACAGCAACATCACAGATATTTAAAAAGCAGTCAAAAAGCAATTTCCTTGATGCCATAAGATGTTTTAAAGTGTCCTTTTAAGTTTTTTTTTTTTTTTTTTTTTTTTTTTTTTTTTAATCTCCAAGACGTCACAGAATGTTGGCACTTGGGTTCCAGAATGTTGATATTTTAGTCACAGGTGTGACGTGATGCACTAGACTTGCAATGATCTTACAACAACGTCACTGTGACCATGTTTACTATATGGAGACTTTTCACTCGTAAATTCGAAATTTTTTGTGTTCGTACACAATTACCAAGAACTTGAACTCGAATTTTTCATTTTCTTAAGAAGGCAGGTGATCTTTTAGAAAATACTGTCAAAGTTTGAACTACATAGCATGCATCGCTGTTTACACTGGAAAACATCTAGGTATTTAATATTAGGGCATGGAATATAGCTAAGATATTTATAGTTGCATCATATCACAAACTCAACTAAAAAAAAAGAAAGAAAACGAAACTGCCATTAAATATTCTTAAAAGACTGTTTCTCCTGAAAACTGTCAGTTGAATCTTTTAAAAACCCTAATTGGCCATAGATGTGAATAAATCAGTAATTTTAATATATTGAATCAGATTTCTGGAGAGAGAGAGAAAAAAAAAAACATGTCTGAAGTTTCGAGAATGTTATGGTAAAAAAAATGAAATATTAAAGAAACTATCATATTTCATTATCTAAGAAAGAGGTTCCTCTGTCATGGATGCTTTTAATGAGTTATTTCTTTTTAATGAGAAAAAAGTCACGTATTCACAAAAGTATTACATTTCCAAATTAATTTAACAGAAAAAAAGGAAGGGAGAGGTAATCCCGATTTTCACTCTAATTAAAGGATTTTGAATATTTTGTCTATATTGAGAGGCATCCGCATTAGTTAATTAACAAATTAAAATCAATAAAATTTCTCCTTGTGAATGTATTTAATGTAATTTGAGACTATAAATTATTTTTCTTTAAATCACCTTTATTATTTGTGTGTAATCTCTTTAAACGTAACTAGAAAGTTTTCTTTATTTGTTACTGGTCAGAACCTTTTTTTATTCTTTGTATTTTCAACAAATATATTTTTTTAATAGCTAGGACATTTATTTATTTTGTTATTTATTTCTTATTTTGATTATGCTACTTTGTATACAAAATATATTATGTATTATTTCCTTCATACATGGATTCTAAGACGATTAACTTGTCATTTTAATGTAAAAAAAACAAATGTTTCTTAATTTATCCTCTTCCGTGTTACCTATGATTCCGAAAAGCATTCTTTATCTTTAGAAACCTCAGAAACTAATATATTTTCGAGATTTAAAGCAACATTTATAAAAACAAAGTATCTTTTAGTGCCGCTGATTTTCGGAAGAGTTTCTGAGTTGTTTATATAGTTTATTAATCAGTTTTCTCAATCCGGAATATAGGTATATTTTCGTTCGTGGTTGTATTATATTTTTCATAGATTAAGAAACATTTGTCCTTTTTTTTCAGTGTAGCTCTTGCATAGTTATCAGTTTGAAATTAAAAAAGTATACATACCTCTTTATCGCAATATACTTCAAATTAAAATTTTGATTGTTAAAATATTTTTTTAATTATATACAGTAAAACCAGAGGTGGTCGTTTTTTTTCAAAATTTCTACATCTTACAAACTTAAAATCACAGCCACATTTAATTTAAAACAACTGACATTTTTTTTTTAAATTTTGTAATTTAAAGATACATAACTTTACTAGAGAAAATCACTAAAAAATAATATTTTTATTTTTTTTATTATTATTATTTATTTTAAATGTGAATATTTTTCTAAAGAAACAATCATTTCCGCAGACTTTTTTATGCAATCCTTTGTCGTTTTCGGAAAAAAATGCAAAATTACGAATTTTTATGAAGCTGGAGAGAACATCAGAACATTACTTTATACCGGAATTTTGTGATAGATCCACATTCTCTTCCTCTTCATTTTCATCATTATTGTTACTACCATAGACCCTCCTTTCTATGAGTTTCTGTATCGTGTCACAGGTGAAAAAAATTGAATTTGCAATCTGCATTGACGTACTAGCTAACTTTAGTGTTGGTTTCAATTCTGTCCAGAATATCTTCCAGTACAGCATGACAGATCCTTTCTGCACTTTCTGTATCCAGAAATCTGGAATTAAAATTTTATTTTCATTACAGAATTTCAAATAATATAATAAAATCACTTGTTATCTTTAAATTAAAGTGTAATTATTGCTTAAAGTAATAAAAATAACACAAAACGTAATTATATTATAATATATAGAATAACGTACTACAGATACTACAGATACTACATACTATATATATTACTATAAAGTATATTATAGTATAATCTATATTAAAGCAAGATATTAATCTATATCTATGCAAGTCTCATTGCTACACGGTAAACAAAAAAAAAAAAAAAAAAAAAAAAAAAATCTTGATTTTACAGTATAATACGGGCATCCCACCTGCCAGTATTATGCCGTAAAATTAACAGTAATAAACAGTAAAATAAGCAGTAATACGCTGCCGTGTAAAATCAATTTTTTTTTCAGTGTAGGTAAAATATATCGTTGAATTTTTTATTTTATTTTTGTAGATGGCCACTGTTTGGAATTCGTTGTTCTGGGGCTAGATGTAGTTTGGTTATGATGAAAGAAATTTGATTTTCTACCAAATGACCCCAGTCTTCAGAGGTTATCATTGTTCATATTGATCGTTATAGGAAGTTTCACTGTATATAGATAACAATTTTTGGGGGCTTTGATGTTAAATTTAATTCCTGTGATGTGCTTTTACTTAATTCGTTGTTCAACTTTAACATGTTTTTTTTTTTTTTTTTTTCTGAATTATGTAAAATAATTTTGCAGAACAATAGTAGCTTTTCCAGTCAATCATTTTAATGCTAACAATTTTTAAAAAGTCATTATTTTTCATGATTAGTTTTGCATTATATGTTAATATTCAGATTTTTTTTTTATTTTTTTTTTTTATTTTATTTTTTATAAAAGCTTTTAAACATGCTTTAAAAAATATGTTCATTGACCCTTTTAACAATCTAAAATGGGATTGGATGTTAAGAAATAAATAACTAAAAGATCTTGAATAAGATTACACGACAAAAAGGTTTTCAAACGTGTTATGGAGGAAATGAAGTATTAAAGAAACTATCTTATTCCCACATTGTGTTATGTTATTATCGTAGATGAATTTAAAGAATTATTTCTGTTAATTATGAAAATTCGCGCATTTTCACACAAAAATATACTTTTAAAATAGGTTGTCAAAAAGAAAAAGAAAAAAAGTAAAATCTTCCAATTTTTTGCTTTAATCAATTGATTTGAATATTTTGTTCATATTGATGCAACATACTGGTTAATAAACAAATCAAAATAATTATATTCTCAGGTAAATTTTTGATAAAGTTTGATGTGATAAGTTACTTCTGTAACAGTAATTAAATCACTTTTAAATTATCATTGTTTTAAGTAGAACTGAAAAGTCTTAATAATTTATTACTTATGAAAACATCTATTTTTTTCTAAAAGATTGTTTTTCTTTTCAGTGTAAATTGTGTATAGAAGGATTTCTAATCCTACCATTAAAAAGTATATGCGACTGATATACTTTTGTAAGATTGTCATTCTGAAATTGCGGAAGCATTCGTGAACTGAACAACAAAATTTAAAATATAGATTTAAATGCTTAAGTGATAAAAACAGAACACAAAAAGGCTTATAAAAATCGTTTTATACAAAGATCTACATGTTTCGAAAGCACTAACGGCACCATTATCAAGATCTACATGATAAAAAAAACTATTCTCGCAGAATTTTTTTGAAAATAAATTTGAAAATCATAAATCACGAGATCATATGTGTATTAAAAGCAAATGCTTAAAAATAGTCAACTGTAAACGTGAAAATTAATATTTTCTTATTTCTTTTTAAAATATTTTTTGAACAACAAAATTCACTTTACTAAATAATAATAATAATCAACAATATTCTAAATCAATGTTGTCACAACTATATCCATATTTTGGTTTCTATGTAGAATTAAAATTATTAACAATCTGTATGAAAATCTCCGAAAACCTTATAGCCGCAAATTTTGCAAATCATCCAAAATCTACAGTGTAAAATAGATAAATGTTTCTTAACTAGAAAAATAAAATATAAGCACGAACGAAAACTAGTCGTTGGGGGCCACCGTAATACTTACCCATCATGGATGTGGATAATATAAAATATGAAAATAAAACATGTGTAAACTATTTATAAAATGCATTGCAATTCGAATAAATTGCTGGCTTGATGACGTCATAGACATTAAATTCTCTATTACTAAATTGCGTAAAAGAAATATCCTTATAATTCCAAAATTGATAATAATATTAAGTAACAGTTTACTGTGTCGGATTAAGCGTCTCATTTCCAATTAAAGTATGTCTTTGAATTGAAATTTAAGTGAAATACAGTGTCATAAAAAATCGAAGAGTGTGGTAATTGGATTCCAAATATCTCGGCAACTCATTATCCGATCGACTTCATTCTTTATGCAATTTTTTTTAATTGTCTTTTATATTCACTTCTTAAAATATACAATTTCGAAAATTTTTATATACCTTTCATCAGAACGAATATTTCGAGAGTCCGAAAAAAATAGTTTCGGATAGTCGAGGTTACTGAAATTCAATAGACTTCTTCCCATTATTTCATAGTAAGCACATACTAAATTTCAAGTCTCTATCTCAATTTATTCGGGAGGTAGAGCGTTTACAGACACACACGCACACACATACAGACGGACGGCAATTTTTTTTTTTCTAAAAATATGATTTTCGTAATCTCCAGTGTCTGAAACTTGTAAATCCGTCAAAAAAAAAATTTCGATTTTTAAAACGATTGCGAGACTTACCCTATACTACGTATGATGGGTAAGTAATATGCAAAAACCTCTTCCGAGTAACCCAGGATGCCGAAAAGAATGTTTATCTTTAAAAACCTCAGAAACCAAAATATTTCGAGATTTGAAGAAGCATTTATAAAATCAAAGTTTCTTTTGGTGCCGCTTATTTTCGGAAACGTTTCCGAGTCAAATATGAAGAAAACTCGATTATTCAGTTTTCTCAATCCGGAATATAGGTCTTTCGGATGCGATGTTTTACAGACAAATATGATAAATTAACAGCATTAATATTAACATTAACATTAATGCTTTTTAATAATCTCTGGCATGTATAAATTCAATTACGCATCTGAAAATCTTTAATTCAGATTAAATAGCATACTAAAAACTGATATTTCGGTTTGAGAAAATTTAATAATACACCATAAAAAAATACTCAGAAACTCTCCGAAACTCAGTGACAGCAAAATAAACTCCTTTTCTATAAATGATTCTTTAAATCTCGAAAATATATTGGTTTCTGGGGTTTCTAAAGACAATAAACGCTTTTTGAAATCATGGGTAACTTGGGAAAAGAGGTTATTGGTGGTTATATTATATTTTCCTAGATTTAAAAAAAAAAAAAAATCTGTTTTTTTCTTACAATACGTTATTAAGGCTGTACTCAAATCCAAACTGGCTACTTTATAACATATTTTTTAATTCCTTTTTTTTAGGAAACGCATGAAATTGACAGGTGATCTTATTCAGAAACTATGTAATTGAAACAGTTTTTCCATTTTTTGGTAAAGGCAGAAGATCTTTCAGAAAATTCTGTCAAAGTCGGCGTTTTGAACCGAGTTCCCTACACGGCAACGACAAAAGAGCTAAAAACGTGTTGTACCAGAATCGCTTATAACTCGATAAGTAATATATTTATCAAAAAAATGGAAAATTCATTTCCATTCCAAATCGCTTCCACAGTCACGGTTGCCAATTTTATGCCTTTGCGTTTAAAAATGAGTTTGAAATTATGTTTGGAAATTTAGCGTTGTTGAATATATCATTTGAGAACTAGCTTAAAATATCTTATCCCTCTCCCCTCTTCATTTTTATGAAGTCTAGCATCCAACCATAAACTCTTTTGAATGGAAGTAAGGTTTACTGCTTAAAAAACAAGTATCTTCAAGACGATTTCATAGACATCTTTATCTTTTTTTTTTTTTTTTTTTTTTTTTTTTAACAATTTTAAGTTTATTTTTTGGCTCAATTTTATAATATTTTGATTTAAACAAGGAAATACTCGAAAAAAAAAAATTAAGATTGTAAATTGATCTCTGCCTAATTTCCTTCATATATTTTCTCGTGCACACATGCATCTGTATGTATGTAAATTTATATGCGCAATGAATTAATTATAAATAATGAAATTTTCCATGTGAATTATATTCATGAATAAAAACTTATATTTAATTTGTTTGGAAACTGTTGATATAGCAGCAAATATTTTCATTAAAGAAATAAACATCGTGAAACTCCAAGGGAATGCTAATCACTGCTTTACCACACCACTGTATAAGATAGAGCCAAGAAATTTCATTACTCATTTAACATAAAAGTTTTTATGCATTTGTTTCGTCGTATGTTAGGTATAAACTAATTAAAAATATTTCTAGATTTTTTTATTTAAAAGGAATTTTCCATCTGATTACATACTATTGCTCTAGGGACTTTCTAGAGGAACTGCAATGCTCAGAAAAGTAGCTAAAATAAAACAAATTTCATTTTAAATTCATTTTAAATCTGACTGAACGAACATCTTTTGCCTTTGAATCTCACCTGGGACTTACTTTTCTTGTTTTTTATTTTAAGTTGGAAGATTAATTAGCACTTTCTCTCTTTTTTTTAACAAAAAAGAAATAAAAAAAAAAGAAAAGAAATTAAGTCCCTAGTAGAAGAAAACAAATGAACAAATGAATCTATCTCGCATAATTTTATTTTTTATGAATGAACATTACTTTTTCATAATGCGTAATCATTATTTCGCTTTTTGTTTTTTAATTATCGCTGAAATTTTTTTTCGCTTATTCATTTGCTGAATGCCTCTCCTGTAAATATACAGAAATAAATTAAGTCTCGCACAATTAAAGGAACTAAACCGGAACATATTTATTAATCTTTAATAGATTCAGAAGCTCTTCAAAAATGTTTTTCATCACGAGGGAAAAAAAATCACGTTTATATATTCTTTTTAATCATATTAATAGAAATTAGATAATTAAGAATGTGTAGTCAGCGTCATAATTGTGTGTGCCTTTGTTATTAATGAATAGATAGAGCATTGTCATTCTCAGAATTCAATTAACAACCCAAACCTGCTAAGCTCAGCAGCACTGAGCAGGTCACTTGAGCAGGAATTCATTGTTGAGTTTCTTTTTCTTTTCTTTTTTCCAATTTATTGTTAAAAGTTAGACCCCTGTGTATATGGTGCACTTATAATTCAACTATATATAGAGATTGTTGAAAATTTATCTAATAAAGATATTTTTTGTTGGTGGTGGTTTTTTTTTTTTTTTTTTAACATTTCAACTTATTTAAACTATTGATATGATCCAATGTATTAGAGTAAATAGAAAATGCAAAATGATAATATAGGGAAATGTACGTGTTCTTGTGATTCCAATTTTGATTTGTAGGAGTGTTTTGTATTTTTTGTAGTTATCAATTTTTACTTCAGAGACTCCTATGCCAGGAAAGCTACTACATAATGATAGTAGAAAAGCAAAATATGTAGTAGTAAGCTGTGAAAACAACATTTTCAATATATTAACACCGTTAAAAATTTTAGGCATAAATGAGCATTGTTATTCCCAGAATTCAATTAATAACCTAAATCTACTAAATTCTTCAACACTTGAGGGTCTCACTTGAGCAGAAATTTATTATTCAGACCTTTTTTTTTTCCCAAAATGTTAAAAATTAGACACTGTAACAAACAAACTATATTTTTTGTGCACTTATATTTCAAAGGTACACACAGATTTTAAAACTTTAGTTAATAAATATTTTTTCTGGTATCTTGTTTTTGTAATATTTCAACTTATCCAATCATTTTTCTTTTTTTTTTTCTGATTGCATGTCTCAGAGTAAAAAGAAAATTCGAAATGATAATGTAGATGAAGGTATGCGTTCTTATACTGTATTATTAAAATTTTGATCAATGATTTTTTTTTTCTGAAAATATGTATTTTTTTTACATTTTATTTTAAGAAATGTTACATAAGATACATTTAAAATAGGAACGATTATATAATTAAATAAATAAATAAATAATATAAAAAGAAAAAAAGAAAAATGAGTGATTAACTCAATTAAAAACTAATAAGCAAAGTTTATTAACCTTAAAATATTTTTTTAAAGAATTCTTAAAACTATGTACTACTATTACAAAATATGGAAATTAATTCTGGCATTATATTTCAAAGTTACACACAGATTTTAAAACTTTAGTTAATAAATATTTTTTTCCCCAGTTCAAAATTATACTATCATTATAAAGGTAATTTTACAGTCAATTTTGAATAATTAGTATAATTCATATTTCGGAATAGAAACAGTGCTTATAGCCACAAAGTTAGTGAGTTTTTTAGTGACTTCTATTATCTAATTTTATACAAAATAGTGAAATAGTTGAAATAACTATTTCACCTAGCATTAATAAGATACCTAGCATTAATAAGATATTCAAAATTGTAAAACGTAGGATTTCAGAAAAAAGATTTTTATTCAAATTTATAGTCTGACAAAATGTATACCAGATAACTTTACTTTGTCTTAATCGATAAAAACATGCAAATTTAAGTATTTTAGACAATAAAAGTAGGAAAATGCTTTGGAATACTAAAACAAGAAACTTAAAAATCATGATCAGCTCTTCAACTTCAATATTCATCTTCATCAGTTGAAAATTTCCTTTCTCCATTAAATTTTTCCCTTTTGAGCAAATCAGCGTATCCTTAATTGAATCATCTCTTGCACTTTCTGCTTTTAACATGCTCAATTGCAATTTTCTCACTAATTGAAAAATTTTTGTTGTTATCATCCTTTCTCCCCCTAAGAACCCTATAACTGGGGAAATTCGAGATAAGACGAGTTCTATCTTCTCCCGCGCTCTACTAATGTACAACTGAATGGAGTTATCACTACACGTACTTGGGAAGAAGACATATTATAAGTACGATGATAACGCTTCTAGGGGAAGTTTTGTCAATAATATAACAGATCTAATGATTGAACACTAATGCATTATATATGTGATGAGTATTTACTTTAGTAGACGTCACTTGTTTTAAAATGTTATATTCATACAAAATCAGTTAAAGAGAAGGGATAAGTTATTCTCAATACTTCAAAAAATATCTCAAGTAATTTGAGGAAACATACAACTTACAAATATCGAGTTTCAAAGGATATGCGTTAGAGAAGTCACTATCGATTTAATGATCCTGTATGAATGTATAATTCTAAAACAAGGAATAACGTTGAGTAATTGTCTTGATAATGCCAACAAAAAAGTGAAATATACATAAATTATTTACTAAATAGTATCTTGTTGAATAACATTTTACCTTCTCCTAAGACCTCCCCAGGATAGAGAAATAATAAAGAGACGGAAGAAATAGCGCAGTGGTGTACTTGACGGCACACAAGTTTGCAAAATGAGTTGGTTCTTTTTAATGAGAAAAAAGTCGCGTATTCACAAAAGTATTACATTTCCAAATTAATTTAACAGAAAAGAAAGAAGGTTGGTTTAATCCCGATTTTCATTCTAATTAAAGTATTTTGAATATTTTGTCCATATTGAGATGCATAGCATTAATAAATTAACAAATTAAAATCATTAAAGATTTTTCTTGTAAATATATTTCATAGTATTTGAGACTTTTAAATTATTTTTCATTAAATCACACTTATTTATGTTTAAACTCTGTAAGTATAACTAGAAAGTTTTCTTTATTTGTTACTCATCATAACCTTTTTTACGCTTTGTCTTTAAACCTAAAATGTTTTTTTTAATAGATAGGACTTTTATTTATAATTTTACTGATTTATTATTTTTATTAGGTTAGTTTGTATGCAAAAGATAATTACTTTTAAGAAATGTAATACTTTTGAGGATACGTGACTTTTTTCTCATTAAACGAATTAACTCATTAAAAGAAATAACTCTTTGGTCCTGGTGTGAATACCAGCTGCGGTGAGCTCCACAACATACAACAAAAATTTTATATGTTACCGTTATGATTTTGTTTAATGTAAAATATTGAAAAATAAATTATATATAGTTCAGTAATGCCCCAACATTAAAATAAATCTATAGATAACTGAATGGAGTTACTAGTACACATACTTGGGACTAAGACATCTAAATATAATAAAACATAGTGTAACGATTCCGGTGCTAACCCATTCATCTTACCAATTCGAGATAAGATGAAGCTATGTTAGGCTTAATTTCGATTTGAAATGTATATGAGAAAACATATCAGCCTAAATACAAATCTCTTCTACCTCAAATCACTCCTGTTCAGTATATTTTTCTATAATACATTCAAAATTTCAATGATTTACGTAATCCGCAAACCATTTCCGAAATCGTTTGTAATTTTGGTAATGTAAACAAACCATCAAACAGAAGCTGGTAGAAAAGAACAATGACTTTCATGGGATTTTTTTACAAAACATTTTTCTAGAATAATATAACTATTACAATGTATTATTGTTGCGATAAATTAATAAGTTTAAATCATTAATTTATGAAAATAATAATGTTTACAATTTTTTAAAAAAAAAAGACAGCGAAATTTTTATTAATACGGCCTTGAGCAAAATTCTAGAGCACATGTCTGGTTTCGCCCACTATTATTACAAATGAGTATTAAATTTTTTATTTGTAATACTGGATGTTATGAAAATAATCCTCATAAAATTATTATTAGAAGTCTTTAAAACGTTTTCAAATTTCTAATCCTAATTTAATAGGAGTTAGGGCTAGAAATTAAAATCATTAGTAAATTTTAGATCAAACAGTCTGGTAAGTTTTGTTAACAAAATAATCGGTAAATTTTAACTAACCCGTCCTAGGATGGGTATTTACACTATGTATTACTATAAGTACGATAATTCTCGCAGGGGGATTATATCAATAAGAGCGCGTATATATATAGCACTGCATAGTACTGTATAATAATGCATTCTATATGTGTGGAATATTTACTTTAGTAGATGTCACGTGAAAAGTTATTTAAAATTATTTGTTGATGCAAGAACAGTAACAGAGAAGTAAAAAATTATTTTCAATGTTTCAAAAATTATAATAAGGAATTCTAAAACATGCTATCCCTAAACTTGAAGAATAACCTTTAGGGACAAACGTTGTTATCTACTACAAAATGGTGATGTTTAAATTATCTGCATAAAAATTCTTTGCAAATTTTTGAGAAAATCAGATTTATAAATACTTATTATTCCCTACATACACATAAATGAAACATTTTAACCCTTTACTGGTGGATTTTTCAAACCTTTATGATGTAAAAATGGAAAACATTTTTAAAAATATTACTTCAAATTTTAATATGACGAACGATCATTAGGGCTAAACGTAGTTATCAACTATACAAAAGGTTGATATTTAAACTCTCTGCCTAAAATTCTTTGAAAACTTTTGAAAAAGCAAAATTTGTACATGCATATTATTCCCTAAATACACATAAATGAACCATTTTAAATCTTTTCTGATTAGATTTTTTACACATTTACGAAAAACTACTTGACATTATTTGAGTGATAAAAAATGGGAAACTTATTTTAAAAATACTTCAAATTTTCAGTAAAAATTTTGAATTTAAGCGTTCTTGATATAAATGACACACAAAGTACAACTTGCTGAACTCCGTGAAAGATTGTATTTTTAAAATATCAGAAGACAATTTTCTATGAAGGTTGCTAGAATTTTCAAAGAATCAAAACCTCCTACAGGGTTTATTCCAAAACGGCTAAAAGCATAATTGCATCTGCCTTATAATCAAAACAATAATCTCCTTATACCCCGAGTTATAAGAGGACTTTTCCCCTAAGGTAGGGGGAGAAAAATGATATAAAGCGAGTTCGCCTTTTTATGAACCCCTATAAGTTTTGTTTTTCCAACTGATCGGCTCCGTCGGGTGAACACAGAAAAGTTCTTCACGCGTCTCATCCCCGTCTTAAATTAATAATAATAATAATAATAATGGTGATGATGATGATGATGATAATAATAATGGTGATAATGATGATAACACAGGGGTACAAAAACATATTTTTTCTGAAGCATCACATTTCTTTGGTGATTTTAATACATACAAAAGTTCATAATTATGGAATATAAATTAGTTAGTTGTTCTTGCAATTTTTTTTTTATAATAATTTCCAGAATATTATATTTTTATTATTATATCCTCGATTTATATCATTTTTCTCCCCTTACCTTAGGGGAAAAGTCCTCTTGTAACTCGGGGTATAAGAAGATTATTGTTTTGATTATAAGGCAGATGCAATTATGCTTTTAGCCCATTCTGGATTTTTCTGGTGATTTTAATACATACAAAAATTCATAATTATGGAATATAAATTAGTTAATTGTTCTTGCTTTTTTTTTTTTTTAATGTACGTTAAGGTGCATTTTTTACAGAATCATTCAGACAGATTTCCTGAAAACTTGGGTTATTATATGCGAAGAGCAGAGGAACGTTTCCACCTAGATATCAGAATAATGGAGCAAAGGTACCAAGGACGTTAGGATCGCCACATGATGGCTGACTACTGTTGGACCTTCGAAAGAGATTGCCCTGAAGAGAAACATTCTAGAAAATCATACAGAAAAGGCTGTTCAAAGTAATGTTAAATCTACATTTCTGTTTTGCAATACCTATCTCACTCAAAATACAATGTTACAAAACATGTAAAATAAAAAAATATGTAAGTCTTTTACATATTTAGTGTCTTTTTTTTTTTTTTTTTTTTTTTTTTTTTTTTGTACTTGTGCTATTATCGGATTGTTGGCTTTATTTCAGAAACGAAAGCCAAGCCAAAAAAAAATTTTGTTATTTTCATATTCAGATCTTTTAGATAATGTTGTCGAACTAGGCGTTTAAAGTCTATTATCGAGACGAAACAGTCCGACAAAGGCCATCATCAGAGAGCAATCGATTGTAATAAATAAAGATGTGTACCATTTATGGGATAATGGAAAAACTGTATTCGATTCTTAGATATTGCTGACTGAAAAGGAAATCCTTGGCTCTTCCTGTAATTTTTTTATTTTATCATTTTTTACTTTTATTTTTCCATGACTTTTACTTTATTTTTCCATGACTTTTTCTTTATTTTCCTTTTAAGAGGCTAAAAGTATTTTTATTCATTTTAATACCCCCCCCCCCCCTTCATGACGGCGTCTATATTTGTATGTATCAAGTATTAAATAATCAATTAAAACTTAAAATATAGTTCTAATTATTACACAATCACTATTTTTGTTTATGTGAGAAAGTAAAGAAACAAAATGATTGGAATAATTTTTAGTACCACTGAACGTATACTTTCTATACTCGTTTAGAGTTTAATTTGATATTTTTTCTTTTTATATATATTAATACTTCATTAAAAATTATAAATCTTTAGAAAAAACACGCCAACTTATCATTTTTTTAAAAAAGGAGTCTTAGTGAGTTTCGCTCTTTTTAGGTGCGTTCGTAATTATATAAATACGTAGCACCTATTGTCGTCGCTTGATCCGTCCGTCTGTCTGTCCGTCCGTCCGAATATAGCAACGCAAAAACTACCCAACCGAATGGTTTGAAATTTAAAATATAGTATCTTTGCAGAATTTTGTCGAGACATTTCAAATTTTATTAAAATCGAATCAAAACTTTAGGAGATATTAATAAAAATATTTATTAAGAAATTTTAATTTTTTTTTTTTTAGAAATGAGTTGGAATTGAGTTTTATAAATTTTGAATTTGAGAGGGAACTTGACACATTGTTCAGAACATGAATCTGAGTTTGAATTAGCAATTTTCTGTGAAAAGCACTAGTTTTTTTTTCTTATAGTTGTAGGAGCCTCCTACAAGTTTTATTCCAGAATGGTCTAAAAACATAATTGCACCTGCCTCATAATCAAAACAATAATCCTCTTATACTCCGAGTTACTAGCCGACTTTTCCCCTAAGGTAGAGGGAGAAAAATACTATAAACCGAATTCGCCCTTTTATGAACCCTTCGTGAGCTTTGTTTGTCCAACTGGTCGGGGTCCGTCGGGAGTACATAGAAAATATTCGGCCTGATCACGTGCCTCTTTTCCATCCCACGAGCGTGATTCAGAATAACGAGTGCCAAGGACGATTATTTCGGTCCGCATTAGCGCGAGGGTAAGAGAAAGGTTTAGTTCCTTTTTAGAAAGAACTTTTCCTAGAAATCGTGCGCGACTGTGGGAAATCGTACGCAGGAAACATATGGCAAACAACATTTTTTCATCTTTTTTCCCCTTCTAGTTCACAGTAATGTGAGCTTTCATTAGTACTTAGTCGAAATTGCAGTCTTCTTTTAGCATCCTCAATTCAAAAAGCAGGGACGATGATTTTCTACTAAAAATGTCAGAGTGAGAACAGCTGATTTAAGAGAGAAAGGTTCCGAAAATTTCACCTCTAATAGCCAATTACAGATGAAGTAGTATTCACTTTCTGTGACACGTTTTTGAAGTGCTAGAAATTCTTTCTTCTAATTCATTTGATGCCACTACTGGTACCTTTGCTTCATTACGTTCTTCATCTGATACGACACTGGTGCAGCGAAAGGGGGGAGGGGGAATTTTGGGATTAAAATCCCTCCGAGAATATTTTAAAACTGTTAAGATGCTTACAATAGCCCTTGTGTTGGGATAAAAATAATATGTGTAAAAATCAAAGTAAAGAAAAGCATAAACATCATAAAATTTTTACCATTCAAATGGCTTAATAGTTAATAGAAGCCTCTATTTCGAAACAAAATTAATGAAAAAAAAAGTTAGGAGCAATAGTGGTTAAAATTGTATGCATGTTCCTGCTACTGCTCTTTCTCTGTCTCCCCCCCCCCCCTTTTTTTTTTCGCTAAAGATTCAAGGAGATGCTCTTTTATAATACATTTAAACACATAAATTCTAAATTTATCTTTGTTAAAATAAAAATATACACAAATAAGCATGTTATTTCATTACCTAAAAGATGACTAAAAACTTTAATTAGATTTTAAAACATTAAAATAAATCGAACAATTTCGAACCCAGCCTTCATCAGGATTTATAATTAAAACTGGTGTTAAAACAAACGTCCAGATCACATTCTTGTAAACAGTATGTTTCTGACTTTCAGCTGCGAACCCAGCCTTCATCAGGATTTATAATTAAAACTGGTGTTAAAACAAACATCCAGATCACATTCTTGTAAACAGTATGTTTCTGACGTTCAGCTGCGAACCCAGCTTTCATCAGGATTTATAATTAAAACTGGTGTTAAAACAAACGTCCAGATCCCATTCTTGTAAACATAGTCTGTTTCTGATTTCAGCTGCGAACCCAGCCTTCATCAGGATTTATAATTAAAACTGGTGTTAAAACAAACGTCCAGATCACATTCTTGTAAACAGTATGTTTCTGACTTTCATCTGCGAACCCAGCCTTCATCAGGATTTATAATTAAAACTGGTGTTAAAACAAACGTCCAGATCCCATTCTTGTAAACAGTCTGTTTCTGATTTCAGCTGCGAACCCAGCCTTCATGAGGATTTATAATTAAAACTGGTGTTAAAACAAACGCCCAGATCACATTGTAAACAGTATGTTTCTGACTTTCAGCTGCAAACCCAGCCTTCATCAGGATTTATAATTAAAACTGGTGTTAAAAAAAAGTCCAGTTCACATTCTTGTAAACAGTATGTTTCTGAACTGACAGAAACATACTGTTTATAAGAATGTGATCTGGACGTTTGTTTTAACACCAGTTTTAATTATAAATTATGAAGGCTGGATTCGCAGCTGAAAGTGCTCGATTTATTTTAATGTTTTAAAATCTAATTAATGGTTTAGTCACCTTTTAGGTAATGGAATCACATATTTATTTGTGTGTATTTTTATTTTAATTAGACAAAGATGAATTTAAGCATTCCGAACTTATTTTACCTTTGTTGTTTGTACTATCATTGCGTCGGTTTTTATGTGTGCGTATGTAATAAACACTACCTTATGGGCCTGTAATGCAACGAAATTGTTCTTTTTATGAATAAGAGTGGTTCAAACCCCCTCCCAGAGGAGGATACTTACTGCGCCACTGGATACCATACTATGAGATTCTATATCATACGAATGTATGTATTTCAAAACTTCGAAATCGGTTAGAATTTATTAAACTAAATTAATTTTATGTTTATCTATATTTAGTTTATGTTTATGTACATTATTTGGTTATATCGAAAAGCCTAAAGAGCTTCGGCAGTAGTCAGATAGTAATACATTAGACTTTCGACTATTTGGGGCGGTATTTTAATTGGGACAAAATGTCAAGAAGAAAATCGAATAATAATCAATTTTAATTTCTATGGAGATAAAAGATGCTTAACCGAAGTGTCCCGAATAATCGAAATCCACTGCATCAGATTTATTTTTCTTTGATGATTTCTTCGATTATGAGAGCACGGAATTTTATATCAAAAACTTTGAGGAGTATATAAAAATGATATTTTTTATTCATCACTTTATCCCTCCCGGTTCACAGTTATGTGAGATTTCATTAGTATTTATTCAAATTGCAGACTTATTTTAGCATCCTCAATTCAAAACACAGGGACGATGATGGTCTACTAAAAATGTCAGAACGAGAACAGCTGATTTAAGGGGACTCAATACCTCTCATTTTGACAAAAAATGCAGTATTTCAGATTTTTATCCTAAAATAAACCTTAACAACTCTAGAACGTTGTGCCCAAATTCCTTGACGATCTGATGAAAAGTAAAGGAGATATGGTTAATTTTATGTATCTCTCTTTAACATCTCTTTTTTAGGTGCATTCGTAATTATATAAATACGTAGCACCTATAGTCGTCGTCTTATCCGTCCGTCTGTCCGCTTATAACAGCGCAAAAACTACCCAACCAAATGATTTGAAATTTAGAATACATTATCTTTGCAGAATTTTGTCGAGACATTTCAAATTTTATGGAAATCGAATCAAAACTTTAGAAGATATTAATAAAAATATTTATTAAGAAATTTGAATAATAAAAAAAAAAAATCGTGCTTTCTTGTTATAGGAGCTTCCAAGGTTTAATCGTCAAACGACCGAGATATTTATTTTATTACAGAAATTAATCTGCAGACGATATTAATTTATTTCACAGAATTAAAAATCATCAAGATCGGAATATTTATATAACTAAGTATAGTATGAACGCACCTCGTTTGTCGCGTTTGACGTACAATTTCCAACTTGTTTGTAAATGAAATGTTCAAACTTATTTTTCTCAGTTCGTATTTTTATTTATTCTCAATGTTATCAAAATGTTAAGTTTTCCGCAATATTTAAGCAAATTGTATGAAATTTGTATTAATGTCTGAATTAATGTATCTTTAGATTCTATAAGAGATAACTAAGTATCGATTTTTTTATATCTTTGAAATTTTTGTTTAAAAAAAAAAAAAAAATCTGAACCTTAATATATGCGATTTTCGTAGGCTTTTTCCATGTATATCCAATTGTTATTATTTTTTTCTTTTGATATAATCTTTGTATCAAAAATTTGATACTTAGGTTTGTAGAACAAAGTACAAAGATAAAAAAAAAAAAAAAAAAAAAAAAAAAAAAAAAAAAAACACCTTCTTGTAGAACAAAGATAAAAAAATCTTACACTAGAGTTTGAAATACCAAAATTGGAAAAAAAGAAAAGATTAAATTTTTTTTAATAAAAAAATATCAATTAAAAAAATTATTAACTTATTATAATTTTAAGGCCTATTATTATCTGTAATGATTTTGCTTTTTTTAAAACATGATCCAAAAACTTTAATGTAAGTGTTATTTACAGATTATTATTTTTTTTGTTGTTGTTATACCGAGTTCCATTAAGAGAGAAGGGTCTTAGCTACTACCTGGATTTAGTTCTGTTAATCAGCAGTGAGGAATTTTTGTAAAATATTACCAGCTACATATTTGTCTTTACCAGCCAGTAAGATACAACATACAGTTGAAACTGTATTTATGCTACTGCTACAAAAATAATTCATTAATACATTGCATTTTCATATTAACATTTGCATAAAATTTAAGAAAATATGCAGCAGGGAAAATCTTAGTGCTGTGTTTACAACGCAGCAACTGGGAAAAATGCAAAATATGGCCAACGAATAAAAGGGTATAGGGAAGTTTTTGGTATATTCTGCAATATTTTTTAAAAAATGCCTAAAAATCCATTCATTTCGTCAGAAAATGCACTCGCCATTGGTGCACCGCCAGATCCTCTTTAATAAAAAAGCTACACTTTGCTAACGACTGGCTTTTTCGCTAATCGTTGCCACTGATTAATCTTGGAAAATGAAACATTTGAAGTTAATGAAAAAAATAATAGCTCCAAAAGTATTTGTCAAAAAATTGTTAGACAAACTGCGTTAGAAAGGCAAAAAATTGTATTTTTCTTAATATAAATTTCAAATCAAATGATTATGCCGTTTTTCGAATATTGAATTTCAAACATTACCAAATTTCACAATGGAGTACCATAGCGAAACCTTCACGCGTAAAAAGATAATGATAACGGCAATGTGTCCAGACGTGTATACTGGCTATAGCACGAGTCACAAATTATAATAGCCAGCCTTATTATTCTGTTAAAATATAAAAGTGAATTATGATGTCACGAGTGCATGACTTTTATTTAATTTTCGACAAATACTAGATGCGCCATTTCTTTTTAGCTGTGAATAATATCGGTTAATTCACTTCTCCTATAAAATGTTATAAAGAGTTGGTTAATTACATATTTTTTTAATAATCGGTGGTCAAATGTTTTCCTTAATTAATACATTTATTTTTCTTTTGATGTTACGCGAACGACGTCACAGGTAACAGCTAGTATTGATATAATTCCCCAGCTCTGCTGATGGTGCTTATGCAAATAATGACAAACTTATAGCTACATTCTAAACCTTTAAATTTTATTAAAACTTTTAGGCTCCAGAGTTTAGAAAAATAAGATAATAAAAAATTACTTCAAAATTATGATTGTTATTTTATGACAGAGATATCTGCATCAGGGAAAACTGAATAAGTAGGATATGTATTAATTTTTTATCTCATGATTAAGTAAGCTATTTGCTTATACATTATTTCTTTGTTCTGGTAAACAAAACAATTGCAAAAATACCGTATTTTTAAAATGACATTGAAAAAAATACAGGCCTGGCGTGAAAGATGGTAAATAGTTTGTTGAACTAAATTGCTTTTCTTAGATCGCCTCACCAAATCGAACATCAATTTCAATCAATAGTTGTAAACCCTCCAATGATAAAATCCAGCTCTTCTGATAGTGCTTATGCAAATAATGACAAATTTATAACTACATTTTAAACTTTAAAATTTTATTAAAACTTTTAGGCTCGAGCGTTTAGAAAAATAAGATAATAAAAATTTACTTCAAAATTATTATTGTTATTTTATGACAGAGATATCTGCATCATAGAAAACTGAATAAATAGGGGATGTACTAATTTTTTTATCTCATTATTAAGTAACCTATTTGCCTATATATTATATCTTTGTTCTAGTAAACAAAACCGTTGCATTAACCGTATTTTTAAAATAAATACGGTACTTAAATTTGAAAAAAAAAAAAAAAAAAATACAGACGTGGAGTCAAAGACGATAAATAGTTAGTTGACCCACTGGCAGTGGTTGAACTAAATTGCTTTTCTTAGATCGCCTCACCAAATCGAACATCAATTTCAATCGATAGTTGTAAACCCTCCATCGATAAAATCCACCCCACTTCAGATTAATATTGGAAGATACGTACACAACTCTTTCTCAGTTCCTTATAATATTGTTTTTTTTAAGGAAATATTTTTTAGAATTTGTTTCCGTTTAATTTTTAGGTGTTTCTGTACCATAAATTTCTTGGTAATTATAAGTGACTGACAGTTTGCTATTTCTGCTACATTTGTTAAATTATGTGCTATCTTCATCTTATTCCGATAACAAGAAGGCCAGTTCATAAGAGGGGGGAAAAAACTTATGTCTTAAGTTTTTCCCCCTTTAACTTGTGTCAGAAGAAAATAATAAAAATGGTATAAAACTAAAGAAAATGCTGTTCTAAAAAGTAATTTCAGTAAAAAGTAATTTCAGATAATGAAATGCCAAAAAAAAAAAAAAAAATTATAATACAAATAATTTTTCTCATTAAATAAGACTTTTTATCATTTTTAAAACTTTCCTGATTTATTTTACAATACAAGACTATCATTTCTGAGTTTTTATTCTTTAAAATCGTTGCGAAAATATAGCATTTCTTTAATGGTATTGGCAAAATGCAGTCATGGCATTAAGGAAGATAAATCGTTTGTTGAACTAAATTGCCCTTGTTAGATCATCTCAACAAATCGAACGTCAATTTCAATCGAAAGTTGTACACACATCATCGATAAAATCCGTCTCGCTCACGCATCACTTCACATTAGTACTGCAAGATACGAACACAGCTCTCTCTCTCTCTGTGCTACTATCATTGTGAACCAATCAGATAGCACTCTGTTTTCGTCCACACATTTGGGTCATCGTCTGCTTTCACTGGGTGAAGGCCAAAAGATTTTCTTTTTTCATACTTTTTTTTTTTCTTTTCTCTTCCTTCTTTCTTTTTCTTCCTATCCTTCCCAACGTTCGAGTTCCGAATCGTCTGCCTGCGTGCCCTTGGGGAAGAGGCCCTACTCTGGGTGCTGGAACCCTCTGCCTTTATTATTATTTTATTATTTATGTTTATGTGTTTTTTATTTTTTTCCTAGCTTGTAGGTGTTGTTTTGGTAAAATAAGGAATTTCTTCTAGCTGAATCTTTTCTTTTGCGAGATGTTTCTACTGCATTCATATTGCGAAAATACACTAATGAACTAATGAACATTTTTAAACAAATAAAAGTGCTGAAACATTCTTTTTATCTTAAATGTGTAATATGTATCCCCCCTCAATCCTTCCCACCGACACCACCAAATTTAATATGTCTTTTTATTCTCGGTAGTTTCTTTTTTCAGCTAGTTTTATTAAATTTGTTAAGAAAAAAGAAAAAAAAAAGGCAAAGAAAATTAGATTAATTTAAAACTACATCCTTGCATCTCAGATGATTAAACCGTTACAGAAAATTTCGCACATTTCGTAAAAATTACTGACATTGAAATATGCGTAAAGTAACTCAATTATTATGAAACTTTATTAACATAGTAAGGAATAAGAACATTTTTTATACAATAGGGTATGTTTTATTCTTTTTTTCCGGATTTTTTTTTTTTTTTTTTTTTTTTTTTTTTTTTTTTTAACTATCATTATTGTTATCAGCAATTGTTATGATGTTATGAACCCTAAATACAGAACGAAAGAGACAAAATCTAATCACGTTGCTATCCGCTAACCTTCCTTCTTCTTTTTCTTCTTCTTCACTTTTTCACCCCCAAATCGAGTAAAACCAGAAATTTTATTAAAGAAAAGAAGTTAATCAGCAACCACATAGAGACAAAACATCTCCTTAAGTATACAGGGTGTGCCAAAAATCCTTGACACATTTTAAAATTCAACAAAAGATCAAGCATTTGGCGAAAGAGAGAATATGCATTTAAAGCTGCAATCTTCTTTTAATTGACAGTACAATCGGTTTTAAAAAATGCAAATTTTAACCCTTTCAGAAACATTGGCGATGGTTTAGATGAAAATCTTATGATTGAAAATTTTGTTTAAGCAAATAAAAGAATTAGTTGCAAAAATTTATCATAGATGGCGCTGCTTCTGGAAAGTTATCGAATAGGTAGAATGCCTTCATACATAACAATGGCGAAAGACGCACAATGTATATACACAGTTTTTGTCCAAACTATGGACACCCACATTTCAGAAGTTAACAATGCTAGTATATCCATCCTCGGACGTCTAATCGAATTTAGGAGGGCGAGTATTGTTAAGTCAGCCAAAATATAATTAAACCTCATCAATAACTCTTCTCTTTACTTGCAAACCGACTTACAGCACTGGCGCATGCGCATGCCCAGAACCTGATTTACACATCGGGAGGAAATGGGAGAACCAAACGGGGCAGTCTTTTTTTTTTTTTTTTTTTTTTTTTTGTGTTATTTCATAGTTTTAAATCGGCTCAAATCAACCAAACCACTCGGCACAGTTAAAATTGGAAGACATATTCAGAAAGATCGTACTCTCAGCTCTCAAATGCCGCAATTAATTCGAAAATATATCGTTGTTAAACCTTTGAAAAAAAAAATTCAAAAAGGGTCGTTTTTCCAAAGGACTTTTCCGCCTCATGGCAACGCCTCTCTAGTGTGCAATTTTACAGGTACTTACAAACCAAAAATATGCATTTAAAGCTGCAATCTTCTTTCAATTGACAGTGCAATCAGTTTAAAAAAATGCGAATTTTAACCCTTTCAGAAACACTGGCGAACGCAGGTCACTGCGCGCCCCTCCGAGGCGATATTTTTCTACGCTAAAAATATATAAACGTCCGTATTTCCATACAACCTCTTTAGAGCCTCTCGATAGACCACATTTACATCACCTACAAAATTTCGGAGCAATTTGAAGTGCAGAAATATTTTTAAAAAAAGTAAATTCTGAGAAATTTTTCAAAAAAAAAAAAAAAAAAAAAAAAAAGCGAAAAAGCGGGGTGTTTTGGCGTTCCGTCGTTCTGTTTCGATTTATTTTTTCACGAAATTTTAAAGAGAGCTTGGATACAGTTATATTTATAATAGATTAAAATTTCAGAGAATTTGAAAGATGAGAACTGTTTTTTATTGTTATGTAAAAGAAGCCGACGCGAAAACAAACAAGCAAAAAATCGAGAAGGAAATATATTTCTTTTACAACTAGATATCAATATTTTTTCACGAAATTTTTATACGGACTGTAAAACAGTTATATTTATAAACATTAAAAATTTCAAAGGATTTAGACAACAAAAACTACTTTTTTAAACTATGAAACGACCCTACATGAAAAAGAAGAAAATGTTTTCTTACGAGCACTTTTATCACTAATTATCCGTATTTTTTTACGATTTTATCATTAAAATATAAATTTATACAAAATCGGGTTAGAGATTTAAAATAATACAAATTTGGGGTTTATTTAAGGTTATTATCACGGGCACGGGCAACGCCGGGTGGGTCAGCTAGTATAAATATAAAATCAAATAAATAGGGGTCAAATGAAGATCAGTGAGAGAAAATATAGTGCTAAGTGATTGCTTGATAATAATAGTTAGTTGCAGAAAGAGAGAGAGATAGAGAGATAAATTTGTTCGTATTTTACAGTACTAATGTGATGAGATGTATGAGTGAGGCGGATTGTATCGATGATGTTTCGATTAGGTTGGTGCAAAAGTTCTGTTGTATTTCAATACCTAATTTTAATACATTTAACCGGTAAAATTTTAATACCTGATACTTTTATTAAACTTGCCTGCTTCAAACGGATAGATAAAATTATTAGGTATTAAAATTTTACCGGTATTAAAGGGTATTAAAATGCGACAAAATTTTTGCACCAACCTAATACGACTTTCGATTGAAATTCATGTTCGTTTTGTTGAGATGATCTAACAAGGGCAATTCAGTTCAACAAACGATTTATCTTCGTTAACACCATGACTGCATTTTGTCAATACCATTAAAAAAATGCGATAGTTTCGCAAAGGTTTAGATCAAAACTTAAAAATGATAGTCTTGTAAAATGAGCCAGGAATTTTTTTTTTTAAATGAGTAAAATTAATTGTATTATAAAAAGTTATTGTATCTGGTATTTCACTATCTCGATATAAATTAATTTCCTTTTTCGGAACGTTTAGAATAATCTTCAATTTTACGCTACTTTTAGGCTTATGTACTTTCTTTTTTCGAATCTAGCGTGAACAACAACAAAAAAGATAGGTCTTGGAGTTTTTTCTTGATGCTTTGGTCTTTAATTATCGCAAAAAGATGAAGATAACACATGAAAAAAATTGAGCACAAATAGTAAAGTGTCGATCACTTTTAATAACTTTAATTAATTTAAGAAATATATGGCACAGAAACCCCTAAAAAGGGAATGAAAATAAATATTAAAAGTATTTTCTTGAAGAAAACAATTAAGGTTGTTCTCAAATCCAAACTGGCTATTTTCTGACACATTTTTTAATTCATTATTGTTCGCAAAAGTATCAAATTGGAAGGTTCTCTTATTAAGAAACTATGTAATCGAACAGTTTTTTACATTTTTCGGTAAAGGCAGAAGGTGTTTAGAAAATACGGTCAAAGTTGGCGTTTTGAAAAAATTTTCTGGACGAGACAGCGCAGGAAAGAAAAAAACTGCCGTCCTGAGACAATCGCTGGATAACTCAAGATATAATTCATTTATTCGAAAATGGAAAAAACTGTTCAATTGCAGATTTAATGATAATGACTGCAAGTATCAAGCTTTTATGTTTAAAAATGAGTGTGATAGTGTGTCAGAAAATTTCGCGAGCGGGGAAAAATATTTTTTTGACAATCACCTTAAGATTATAACAAAAACTTAATTGGATGATAGCAGTAATGGGAGACGAAAAGAGAGAGACGTGTACGTATATCTTCTTTCAATATTAATGTGAAGTGAGGAGGATTTTGTGAATGATGTGTATACAACTTTCGATGGAAATTGAAGTTCAGTTTATTAAATCATGCACTAAGTAATTTTCAGACACTATAAGATTTTTAGTCTTAGGCGTATAACATTTGTTCTGTTTTAGAAACTTTGAAATGTAATAATGTTTTCTTATTTTGGTAAAGGCCGAGAATCTTTCAGAAAATGCTTTCAAAGTTAGGGTTTTGAGCAGAATTTACGGACGTGTGATGACCCGAGAAGAGAAGGGTCTCATGAGACAACAATAGATTGAAACTCAAGATATAATACAATTAAAGGAAAAATAAAAACGCTATTTAATTAACTGAGGGATTTTTTTTTTCAGTATCGCCTTAAAAGGCTTCTAGAAACTATTAAAATAAATATTTTCTTGTTTTTTAACAAAATAATTAAGATTGTAAGAATGACTAAAATGAAATTTTCATCAGAGGTTTTTGTGGGCAGGAAAATGATTGAGTATGTTTTTCTTTCGCAAGCATATTTCTGTCTCTTTTTCTCTCTCCCCCTCTCCCTCACTCAACTGTTTCTTCTTTCTTTTGAAACAAAGAATTTTTTAACCATTTAATAACAATGAAACATATCTCTTCAAATGATTTTCAATTTATAATAAATCATCTGGAAAAAATTATTTCCTGACCATCAGGAACATACATACAAAAACCACAAAGTATTGCCCAACTTATGAATTGGTAGATAAAAAAAAATCTATCCACTTGATGGATGAACCATCGTGATAGAATATCATCGATAAAAATCACACTTTTGACGATAAACGGAAATTGCATGGTTTTCTAATCCTTTTAATTATATCCTTTATGGCAAAAAGCACATTAACTTTACAGCCTTAAAAAAATAGAGGTCAATTTTAAACGGTTTGATTTCTAATCTAAAAATAACGGTATTCTTCAAACAGTATTATTGATGTTCGAATTCACCTCATGCCCACAAAGAATGATAAGACGTTTATTTGTAGTTCTAACTGTTTTTCTCTGTCTAAACACTTGTTCTTTTTCCGGTTCACGTACTGGTTCTGGTTCAACAATTCTGAGGCCTTAATAGGGTTTCGACCAAAAAAACTGACAAACGATTCGAGGTTTTTCTGTCACTTTCTCATGAAAATGATTGATAAAAATTTTGAGGCTCGTATACTTCGTAAAAAGTGAGTAGCAGATGTAGAAATTTATTATTGTTAAATTTTACGTGGCTTACATTGAAAGAGAGATTGCAACATCATGTAATATTTCTGACTGATTGAATCGCGTGACGGCTAACGGTTTATTTTAAGCTTTATATTTTTGTTCTTTTATTTATTTATTTGAAATTTTGACACTTTGATTAGTCAGAAACAAATGCTAGGTAGAGGTTTCTAGTTCATGAAATTCCCAAATATAATTTTAAATTTCGTAGACTGAAAATACTTTTAACTAATCACTCATTACGTTGCAACACAAAGATACGAATACTTTTTCTTATTTCAGATAGTCGGTATGTAATCAATTAGACATTCGATCAAACAATATATTATCAATTTATCATGAGAAAATGAATCAACATTACTTTTTATGGAAAGTTTCGCGAAATTTAACAGAACATAAAAGAACATAAATGTTTTGATCTCTTATTCTTTTTTGATCCGATAACTGATCTAATCTATGAACAATGTTTCTATTATTATTATTATTTAGTTATTAGTATTGTAGACATTAATAGAGAAGGCACAGTCTCACAGGGAATTAAATACAGAATCTGTCAAGGAAGAAAGGCTGTAAAACTATTAAATTCTATTTGGTGGAGTGAAAAGATATCCAGGAAAAGAAAATATAATATATACAATTCTATTGTAGAGAGCATATTGTTATATGGAGCAGAGGGATGGAGGATTATGGAGACAGAAAGAAAGAAATTAGTAGCAGTGGAAATAGATGCTCTAAGAAGATCATGCAAGATATCAAGAATAGAGAGAATAAGAAATGAAAGAATAAAAGAAATGATGAAAATAAAGGGAACTATATTAGACGATCGCCAAAAGAAGCAATTAATCTGGTATGGTCATGTTAAAAGAATGAGTGACGAGAGACTACCCAAAATCGCATCTAATTAAAGAACAAACCAAAAGAGGAAACGAGGACGACCACGAAAGACCTGGATGGATGGTATAAAAAAAGCCATGAGGGATAGGAGTCTGGAGGAGGAATGGATCCTTGACCGGAAGAAGTGTGGTGGTCGCTTGCAGATTTTTCGGATGGTGGCACCTGACGTCATAAACTGAGTTTATATATATATATATATTTATTTATTTTACTTTATTATTATGAATAGATACACTAAAACAGGGGTATTAACTAAGTGCCCACTGTTTCACTTGTGCCCATAAGAAGTCTCTAAAAATTTACACGTTATATCTACACAAGGCCGTAGCGAGAAAAATATTTCGGGGAGTTGGGGGCCCAGAATTTTTTTCTTGTCCTATTTTAGATCTGTTCTTTACTAATTGAATGACGCGATGTTAAGAGCCTTATTGTGAATTCAAATAATCCAATTTAATGTAATATTACAAAAGAAAATGTAAGCCTTTCTTATTTCAAGTAAAATTATAATCTCCATTTAGATGCTTATTCGGTGACGTAACGCAATTGACGTCAACCAAATTAATGTTTCATATTTTTATATATATGTTTTCAAATGTTATATTGCCAGAAATGCCTTTCCACTAGCATACGGCAGAACAGCTACATTGCAAAAAAAAAAAAAAAAAAAAAAAAAAATGTTGATTTTACAGTATAATATTGGCGTCCAGCTGCCAGTATTATACCGTAAAATTAACTGTAATAAACAGTAAAATAAGCAGTAATACACTGATGCTCATGCGCGGCAGTGTATCACTGCTTATTTTACTGTTTCGAAAATTTATATATACCTCTTTTCAGAACGAATATTTCGAGATTCCGAAAAAAATAATTCCGGATAATCGAGGTTACTGAAATTCAATAGGCTTCTTCTCATTATTACATACTAAGTACATACCAAATTTCAAGTCTCTATCTCAATATGTTTGGGATATAGAGCGTTTACAGACACACACACAGACAGACGGACGGCATTTTTTTCCCCTAAAAATATGTTTTTGGAAATCTGCAGTGTCTGAAACGTGTAAATCCGTCATTTTTTTTTTCGATTTTTAAAGCAATTGCAAAATCTACCCTATACTACGTATGATGGGTAAGTAAAATGGTAATTTAAAAATGCAGTCCAATTTGGACTAGTGTATGTTTCTGAAATATTGATTTATCCCAGGATATAAAAAATTAAAATAAATTTCTGTATCTGAATAATAATCTACGAAATTGCATGTTAAAAGTTTTAGAAATATTAATTTTCAATAAAACCGTAACATTATTTTATCGTGTACTATTTTTTATTTAAATGTATACATAAATAACAGTTAGTTTCAGTGTTTTGATGTACATCATTTAAAATTTAAATTTATATCAATCGGTTCTAATGCCAACTTTACTTTTCGCTTTGTCAGGAAAAAAAAAATCTCAATTTTAATTTGCAATTTAATTCGTGGTAGCGCATGCTTTGTGTACTGTAGTTTTAGTATACATTAGTTGACGTTTGCATTCTAATAATATTATCGAAGAGTTGGCCTGATCGCCACAGTGGATATTTTACTATAATAGTACATAATTGTTAAAACGAAGTTCGTTGTATTGCAAAACACTTCAGATGCGTTTCCTAAGTAAAGAGACACAACAATTGTTCGGAGATATAATAAGAACTCATTCTGTCGAAATTAGTCCTTTATTTGAAGCGAAAAGTTGCATAAAAGTAAAAGCAAACAGGTGGGTCGGCTTGCTCCATAGCAAGGCAGTGTCAAGAGAAGTCTTTACACCTCTACATCTCAGCAAAGACTGATCATCTCAAATCATCACAATGTTCACAGGTCAGTGAGTATTTTACACCAAAACTAAAGCAATTGGCAAGATCCATTAACGCCAGCAAAAATAACCGTTAATGATAAGAAATAGATATATTTAAATTTGGCGATTAAAGAGGGGTGTGTAATATCACAAAGTTCATCAGTAACCTTTTTGTGGCTTTTATGCGCTGGGAAAACATCTGCGATCAAGAAATATCGAGACAGAAATAACAATTTGTAAAAGCATAAACTGCGGATGTATATAAATTTTGTGTTAAACTAAAATAATTACAAGGCTAAAAGTAAATGTATTATGATAACTAGCAGATGCCCAAAGTTCAGAATTAAAAAGAAAGAAAATAATACCGGACAAAGTGCATACATACAGCGAGAAACATATTGTTCTAATATTCGAGCTGCGGTGTACACGTAATTAAAAAGGTAAGATATGAGAGAATAAAATTGCATCTGCCTACAAAAAGGATAAAGCATTAAACTGTTAATAAATGAGACATGATTTTAGAATAAAAAGAAAAGAGAAGAGATAACATTTAACAACAGAATTAAAAATGGGTTTTTTTTGTATAATAAAAAGCATATATATGGATCTATACCATTGTTTTGTAATACTGATTGGGATTAAGGATACTGATTGGGATTTAAGGATACGAAAAATCAAAGAAAAATTCTTATTTTTTAACAATAATTTTTAAAATTGCATGTTAAAAGTTTTAGAAGTATTCACTTTCAATCCAACCATAACGGTATTTTATTTCGAAATTTATTTTATTTAAATGATAGTCAATAAACAGTAAGTTTCAGTGTTTATATGTAGAATTTTCAACACTTCCGTTATATCAATCGGTTTTAATGTTAATTTTACTTCAATTTTCGCTTTTTCAAATAATTTATTACAATAAATAAATAAATAAATAAATAAATAATAATAATAATAATAATAATAATCAGAAAAATGTAATCCAATTTGTGCTGTTTCTAAATACTAATTGATCTCAGGATATGAAAATAAAATTAATTTTCCATCTTTGAAGAATAATTTTTGAAATTACACGTTAAAAGTTTTAGATTCATTCATTTCTATAGGTATTTTATAGCGTACTTTATTTTATTTAAATGTTCGTACATTAGTAGTTAGTTTCAGCGTTGGCTTATAGAGTGTTTAAAACTTTCAATGATAGTTTTAATATTTTACTTTAATTAGAGCTTTTCAAATATCTTATAATAATCGAAAAAAATATATAGCTCAGGTTAAAAATGTGCTAGTACAACTTGTGCTAGTACATAGTTCTGATATATTGATATATCCTAGAATGTTAAAAATTAAATTAAATTTCCGCCTTCGAACAATAATATTTGAAACTAGATATTAAAAGTTTCAGAATAACTCATTTTCAATAAAACCATAACCATAAATGTATTTTATTGCGAATTTTATGTTATTTAAATGTTCGTCAATCAGCAGTTAGTTTCAGTGTTTACATGCAGATCGTTAAAAACTTTCACTGATATCAATCGGTTTTAATGTTAATTTTACTTTAATTTTCGCTTTCTCAGATAACTTTAAGCAAAGCGCCTTTCTTTTTTCTTTTTAATTTCATTTCCCCCGCTTTCTACATATATATAAATTCTCTGGTATCTTCTCCTAACTTTCCTCTCTCGAAATTGATTATCCATTTGGGTAAAACGAATTACCCCGGCTAGCTTATTTCACGAAATCGAAAAACAAATTAGCTGAGGATATAACAAAGAAATCTAAATGCGGAATAAATAAAGAAAAATTAGAATTCTCTTTTAAAATGGAATATTAATTAAACGTGACGTCCAAAACATTGCTACAGATTCGTTTCTTTCTGCAAGCGTTTTAATACATTTTTTTTTCATTAATATATTTTTTAATATCTTTAATCTTCCCATAAAAAAAAAAAAACTTTCGTCTTAGGATAGATTTAAACTTAATGAAAAATTCACAAAAGAGGAGTATTTTTTAGACACGTGCCGGAGTTATGGTATATTCTAAATTATTCAGATTTTTCGTGAATATTTAGATATAAAAATGCAACGCTAAATTGAAACCAGATGGGTTTCACAATCTAAACTTCCTGTAATTTTTATAAAGCAAAAAAGAAAATTATATCTTTAAAAATTGCTGTTGTCGGCATATCATCTTAAGAAAAGAGTAATAATATTGAAGATTATGTGAGTAAATAGCAACTGAATGAATAGATTTCTTTTTTTTTTCTAAAATTTAAATAAAAAATAAGCTTTTAAAACATGCCATCTGATAACACATATTTGTGCTGATAGCACCGCTGAAGAATGGATATGAAATATTTTCGAGCCCATGGTCAAATCAGGATTAAGCTAAAGCTAGGAGAGTCTGCGCACAATTCAAAAGAATAACAATAAAATATCTAAATATTAATTTTTTGCTGAACTATCCATGAATAATTTTTACTTCATTTGTTTTTTATGCATTTCCATTGCTATTTTCTTGTTATGTTGCAATTTAATAGAACAGTTGTAATAAAACCAAGAAAGTTATTTTGCGCAATCTGTCCTTACAGGGTTGGTGTGATTGCGCACATGGGTAGGAGAGATTGTTACTAATAATAACTACAATTAAATTGTTAACAATAATAATTACACTTAAATGACATTGTTGTAAGGTTTTTGTGAACAAATATTATTGTATTAGGAGTGAATATTTCAACCTAATGATTAAAGAATCAGAAAAAGGAAATAATTTTAAAAACGATTAAAAAATTTGTAATTAAAGAGGAAAAAATTAAAGAATCAGAAAAAGCAAGTCCAGATAAAATTACAAAATAGCATTAAGTTACTTGATAACACGTTTAACTTAAAATTAGTCCATTTTCATTTTTAATTTTTTTATGCAAATTTACCAATAAGCTGCGTAGACTCACCTAGCATGGAAACTAATGGGAACAATGCGCCATCTCTCCTAAGTAGCAGATGCACAAACTCTCCAATTTCGGTAGGAGAGATTGCGCGGCCTTTTATTTAAACATGGCCGCTACTAAAACGAACTGTTGATGTTCACATTGTTATTCTAGATTAGTAGCTTATGAGAAATCGTTTAAGTTTAAAATATTTTGTACTACTGATATTGTATAGAAATTCTGATGAATAGCTATGAAAATTCAAGCACTTACTTTGAGAAAACAAAACAAAATAGCAATGCTTTATCTCTCTGCGCCATCTCTCCTGGCTTTACCTTATGACTATTTTATATAGGTATTTTTCTATCGTGAAATTTAATTAAAAACAAAAACAAAAGTATTTTTTTTTTTTAAATGCTACTTTTTTTTTTTTTTTTTTTTTTTTTTTTTTTTTTTTTGTATAAGCTGATAAAACGAACAAGGTTACATTACTGAAGATTAGAGATGTATTGTGTTCAGAAATTTACTTCCGTTTGAGAAAACCAATTCGTACCGGAAAATTCTGCCCGTCAATTATTAGACATTAGATATCGTAATTAGTGTCTAGTAATTAAATGATAGAATTTTCCAGTACGAACAAACTTTCCCAAACGGAAAGAACTTTCCGAACAAACTAATATTATTTATGCAGCCTATAATCAAATCAGCATTATGACTTTCATTTATTAATTAATTTAAGAAGCGTTTTTTTTATATATTTTTTTCTTTTGAAATTTAAATGAAAAATACGCCTTTAAAGTAAGCCATTTGATTGCCTCTTACATGAGCTGATTTAACGAGAAAGTACACCGCTGATGAGTGGCTATGCAATACTTTCGAACCCGTGGCCAAATCAAGATACTGGCCTTTTTATTTAGATGAAACTTGCATCTCATCTAAATGAAAAAGAAGTTATAATATAATACTGTCTAATTCTTTTTGTTTGAGCGGATAAAACGAGCAAAGATTCGTTACTGAAGATTATTGATGTAGCATTTATGCAGCCTATAACCAAATCAGCGTTACAAATTTCATTTATTTATTTATTTAAGAATCGATTTGTTTATGATTTTCTTTGCTTAGATATGCTTTTAAAGAATACCGTTGATTACCTCCGACTTGCACTGATGAAACGAGAAAGTACATTACTGAAGAGTGTAGACTGACATATTATCTACAGTGTCTCACATAAGTGATGGGACACTTGTGCTTTACAAAAGGAAACTAATCAAATAAATTAAAAAAACATGTACACATTTTTTTTGTGGGTCTGTTTCATACTTAAATTTAGTAAAGATTATTACATAACATACATTTTGTCAAAATATTAAAATATTAATTTAATAAAAATACAAATGTTTAGAACGGAGCAAAAAATAGCTCACATAAGTGATGGGACACCATTATATATGCAACAAAAATCGTCTGAAATAAGCAATAAAAATATTTTTTGGGGTTTTATTTTTACTTAAAAGCAATTGGCTATAATTTATAAAATCGTCTGCAGTATTTCTCTCCAGTTTGTTTTGGAATTTTTGTGTTTTTTAGCTCTGTGTAGTCATGAATGCTAAACGAAAAGAAACTTCGCCTGAAATTCGAAAATTAGTTATTAATTTGCATATTGAACGTGGAAAATCTATTAGAAAAACTGCTGAAACAGTTAACTTGAGTCGTTCAACAGTTTTCAATATCATTAAACGATATAAAAAGAATCATATGATTCAGGATAAAAGAAGACCTGGCTGACCATCAAAGCTATCCAATGGAATAAAGCGAATTATCGTTCGAAATATTAAAAAAAATCCAAGAATTAGTGCTTCAAAAGTTGCTGCTGATTTACAAGCATTATATGAAATAATTGTTAATCCTGAAACTATTAGAAGGGTAATTCGATCTGCTGGATATCACGGTAGAGTAGCCAGGAAAAAATTCTTCGTAAGTGAAAAGAATAGAAAACTCAGACTAGCTTTCGCAAAATCCAACATAAATAAGAATTCTGATTACTGGAATAAAGTTATATTTGCTGATGAGAGTAAATTTAATATATTTGGTTCTGACGGTAGAATCTTGGTGTGGAGAAAACCCAGGGAAGAACTTCGCAAACAGAACTTGGTACCAACAGTAAAACATGGTGGAGGAGGAGTTATGGTATGGGGGTGTATGTCGTCCGCTGGAGTTGGTAATTTTGTTTTTATTGACAGTATAATGGATCAGTACAAGTATATTGATATTTTAAAGCAAAATTTGAAATCTTCAGCACGAAAATTGAACCTTCATAACGATTTTAAATTCTACCAGGACAATGACCCCAAGCACACTGCTCTGAACGTTAGACTCTGGCTGCTATATAACTGTCCTGAAATAATAAAAACACCACCACAATCTCCAGACTTAAATCCCATAGAGAATATTTGGCAAGAATTGGAATCAAGAATTCGCAAACACACCATTTCTTCAAAACAACAACTAAAATCGGTGCTTCAAGAAGAATGGGGTAAAATCACTCCAGAAATCACAAAAAAAATAGTCGAATCCATCCCAAAAAGATTAAATCATGTTTTAAAAGTAAAAGGAAATCCAACAAAATATTAAAACCTTTTAAAAAGTAAAATTTTTGGATAAATATTTGATGGAAAAGTAAGTGTCCCATCACTTATGTGAGCCATTTTTTGCTCCGTTCTGAACAATTGTATTTTTACTAAATTAATATTTTAATATTTTGACAAAATGTATGTTATGTAATAATTGTTACTAACTTTAAATATGAAACACACCCAAAAAATTTTTGCACATGTTTGTTTATTTATTTTATTGCAGTTTCTTTTTATAAAGCACAAGTGTCCCATCACTTTTGTGAGACACTGTATAAAAGAAAAAAAAAAGTCAGAATTAAGTGAGTAAATAACAACTCAATTAATAGATTTTTTTTTCTTTCTGTGAAACGTAAGTTAAACATACACTTTTAAAATATGTTGTCTGATTATCTCTTATTTGCACTAATGGACAGTGCAAAAAAAAAAAAAAAAAAAAAAAAAAAAAAACATACTCCTACCTTTATTTGCAGATCGTTTACGATAAAATCACACCAAAAGTGCCATTAGACTACAAGTATCGCCTTCTTTCTGAAGATGAATGCAATTTTTAAAATAGGGGTCTTTTATATATTAAAAACTGCGATGAATTCGATTTGTCAACCTGTAACACATAATTTTGACACCGTATTTGCGTTTCTTGGGTCAAAGCAGTCCGCTAAAAGGGAAAGTAGGTTAAAACCGGGTACCTAACGGTTTTCCTATGTTGAAACAAAAATCTAGAAGGACGGAAAATTCGGCACACCCCACAAAAGGGTTTAGGGACACCTGAGCTATTGAAACACCACACCAGTTACCACAAGAAAATTCTTCTCTACTTGGGAAAAGGCGTTTTATAGGACCATCTGAAACAGCTCCGAATTTTTGTGGTAGGGTAAAATCGAGTACTAAACGGAAATTAAGTTTTTACCCTTCCAGAGTAACAAAAAACTTTATTGTAATAAATTTTGAATCAAATTTTAAGACATATATACATTTTTTAAGGTCAGAAACTTTTTTTTTTTTCAGGTTTTCAAGCAATTTTTAATGTTGCCATGTAATGACTTTCTCAGCTTTTACATCTCGTATCCGCTGCACTCCTCATGTGCCCACAATTTTAAGACTGAACATTGTATCTATCCTTCACCACCTGTTGAGTGACAAAACAATTCATTGTAGAATTGAATGCAAAACCATGGTTACCCGATTTTTCCCTAGTAGACGTCGAAAAATCAACATGACCGTTTTCCTGGATAACTGGACGTAGACATTTCTACTTGGCATAAAAATATTGTGTGTAAGCTATAGAAAACAGTGATTTACTTAAATAAGTCGATCCGTCAGGTTCGATTTATTTGCAGAGCAAAAAAGACTGCGAAAAATTAAAACATTTTAGATGAATTTCCTTCCAATAGTACAGCATGGACACAGAGATTAATCCAATAACGCCCGACATTGTTTTTTCGCAAAATTATGTTCCTTACACCAGGTTTTAAGGTAAAACCAGTATGTTTTTAGGATAAATGCTCATTTTATTTGATGCACGAAACACCATGATAAAGTCAATCTAAGGTTGCTATGATATAAAAGTGGTGTGAATCGCAATTTTTGTATTTTATTGAGAAAAATAATTCGGCGTCCTATAAATAGGACGCTGGGCGCTAACGGGTTAACTCACTTCAAAAGCCGATCACACACTGCTAGGGGGTTCTAAGGGGTGTGGTTAAGCCTACCCGGTTTTACGCTATTTTCCGCTATCTGTAAGTTGTATTCTATAACTTTAATAGGAAATTTTTCATTTCGTCTGCCCTACTACTTTAGTCACTTATTACTTAATAATCGGAATATGACATTAATTTACTTAATAAAATAAACCTTTAATTACAAGAAAAATAGAGACATTCTATAGAAAGGCAAAGAACTTTTATTATTGTGTAATAATTGCTTCCTAAAATATTGTCGTCTATAAAAATTACAACAAAAATAAATAATATTGAGATGTACATTTTTTTATTATCAGTTATTTATTCTACAATATCTTTCGAATAATGCTTACATAAATGATATTTTTAGGTTGTTTCATTCTCTATTTCTTTTAGCATAAAACAAACATATATCTTTCCAGATTATCATATAAAATCAAAAGCATGCTGTATAAATGTTTATGTTTAAAACAAAGCAATATTTCTTTCTTCTGAGTATATATATTTTTCTTTTACTGCAAACAATATTTATGAAACTTGTATTCTAGAAAAATTTCCTGGTAATCTGTTTTTAAAGATTTTTCAGTATGTTTTCTTCATATTTACAAAATAAAATAAAATATAGAAAATATATATAGTTTCGGTATTAAGGTCTACTATTCCTGTTTCAAAGAATATTGACAAAATCATAGTATGTAAGATTTATCCATTCAATGACTAGGAAAAAGTCATGGAAATATGTATGGAACCCTGCCGTAGTAAAGGATCATTTATTATATATTTCTGTATCAATCAATTGTGATAAAAAAAGGAATTTCATTTCTTTTGGATTTATATGCTCAGTTCATGTAACAAAAATTAAAAAATAAATAAATAAAATAATTGGCAATGATAATATATGTCTGTTTGAAAGTTATAGAAAAAGAAATGTCAGAATAGACATATATCACATTAATTATGGCATGACAAATACAAAAAATCGATAAATTACCAAGTGAAATTCCTGTGTTGAAAGTTATGAAAATTTAAAAAGACACATTTTGTAAGCAATTTTTATTATTACATATACATATTTGATATTATTACTTACGGGTCTTTTTTACAAAGAGGATTAAGCCCAGGACCTCTGCTGTATTAGGGACTCCGGATTAGCAAACATGAGTAGTGGTGGAAAAGGAACTCGAATATTGCAGAAATATTGATATTATTTTGGAAATATTGACATTTCTTACCAATATTAGTACGATTGTCAAAATGCAAATACCCCAATGTTGGTATAATATTTTATGCCAAATTTGTCTGTTATGTTCAAGATATATTGCCAATACAAACCATATTAGTCAATACAAACAATATTGGTAAAATATCGTTTCGGTACTAAGGATTTTTTTTAAATAATATTTTATGTCACGACAAATCAATTTGCATTAATTTTCGTAAATACGTGTGTAAAATATGTATTGGAAAGTAAAGCAATCCCATTTACGTGCGTGGATGTTTAAACTTTTAAATTCTTATCGCTTTTTGTTGTAATACATATTTAAGTCACATTGTTTCAGTTCAATATTGAGATTAAATGCTCTTTCAAATGCCTGTCCTCCGAGTAAGAATAACTCTCAAGATAAAAAAGTCTAATGAACTCTCAACGATCCTTTGTTTGTATAGACATCTGATCTTAAGGAGATTTCTTTTTCAAGAAGATTGTTTATTGAATGGATGAAATTTCATCTTCACTTATCCTTTCCCTTTTCAATATAAATTCTAATGAAAAAAAAAAAAATAATAATATAACTAAATATGATATTAGAGTACATGAAATATTATCTCATTCAATAAACAAGTGAGAAAGACTGATAATAATGAAGAATCTTTTCAGATTAAATAAACTCTCATAACGTAGATAAGAAAATAAAACAGGCTGAGAACTTTGAGGAGGGGGGGGGGGGGGATAATTCTTTCAAGAAAAGCTAATGGCAATTTTTTGTAAAGATGGAACCTCTAAATTCTTGTCTTTTAAATGTGATACATATTTATGTCAAATTATTTGAGGCAAAAATTAATATAACATGCAAGTAACATGCATCAAGTAATAAGGAATTTCGAGTTTAAAAGGCTAAGGAACGCTCATTCAATAAACTAGCGAGAAACACTCATAATCATGATGAATATTTTCAGATTAAATAAATCTGCATAACATAGATAAGTAAAGAAATATTAGAAGGTGATGACTGCTGAGGCAAATAAATAAATAAATAAATAAATCTCCATCTTTTCAATAACATGTATACCATGTCAAATTTTCATAAGGTTGAAAATATCTCAAATTCAACAAAAATTCATAAATAAACAAAAGGTTTACTTATACCCAAAGTAATTCTTACTAAAGTCGCAGAAATGCGCAAAGTTTTGAATTTTGTTCATTTTGAATACAATACATACTCAAGTCAGATTATTGGAGCTAAATGCTACATCTTCTAAATGTCTATTTTGCGAATAGTAATAAGTTATAAAACGAATAATTTTGAAAGAGAAAAAAAAAATCAGCGTTACTTAATGTGACTGTTTTCTTAATAAACAACTTACTTGCAATTGTTCAAAACACTCATGTTATTAACATTACCTATTTTTTATAGTTATTTACTGATTAGTTGGTGAATGCCAGTTGACAGCATGCTGAGCATGCACGCACATGGAGTATGCTTAGATTTTGATTGCCTGAAAGGGACTGCTCAGACGAGGAAACCAGATCTGTAGAGCATGGATATCCCTCCCGGTCCCTTTTATTAATGCCTTAAAGAAAAAAATGGTTACAGACTGGAATCAGTGGACTCGAGCCACCGATAATGAGACAAAGGGCGGCATAAAGACAAAAGTATGATTACATAGGAAAATAATAGTGAATAATAAAATAGTCAGGCTGGTAAAAATACGACAATGAACAGCTGATAAGAAATATAAGAGTTTCAACTCGCATTCTAGAACCTGGAAATACTCGCCGGAACAAGTTCTATTGAAAGAGTGAGACAAGCCAACAAGCTTGGCGATAATGGCCGGTTTGCCTTGTTTTTATCCAATATCAACTCGACCAATCAAAATTTTTTGCCCGTATGTCGCAACTATCTTGTGTAAGGTACCTCTATATAAGTGTAACGACATACGGGATATAAAACTTGATTGGTGAAGAAGATGTTGGACAAAAACCAACCGTCAAGCATCATGGCGAACATTATCGCAGAGCTCATTTTTTTAATGTCTCACTCGACCAAGCACTTATTTCCAAGCTTTGGAATTTAGGTTTGCCATAGTTTGGACAAAAACGTCTGTCTGGGCACGGTCTGAGTATGCGTCCTATGCGTATGTCACTACTCCCATATAGAGGGACCCTAGCTAATGTATAAAGGTTATACTAGGTGCTAATCGCTCACAGTTTCGTCCAAAATTCTCTCGAGCAATCAAGTTTCATTGCTCGTACGTGGCCACTTTCTTATTTTTAAGCTACTCTAGTTGCTCATCTCTCAAGGTTTTGTTCAAAATTCTTTCGACCAATTAAATTTCATTTATCGTATGTCAACGCTCTCACATTTATAAAGGCAATCTATTGCTCATCTCTTAAGTTTGAAACGGAGTAGACAATCATTCATTAAAATATTTGACGTGTCCCTGAAAAAAAAAAAAAAAAATCCCTGACGGCTCAGCCTACAGGCACAGTAGATTTCAAAGATGCAGACCGTGGGGCACCTGTTTGTTGGGAATTGCAGAAGAAATGACCTGAAATGACCTTTTTGCCATGATGCGGAAGTTGGGACCGCCTACTTCGAAATCTACCTTGTCTGTAGACGGAGCCGGTAGGGATTTTTTTGTTTTTAATTGTTTCTTGCTATAAGGGTTAGTCCTATAAAAAACTTGTCAATATAAAAGTTTTAAATAATATTAAGAGGATTAATAATAAATTTAAGCGGATTTGATGTCTTGTGAATTGACGAAGTTATGATTTTTTTTCTTCTAACCCCCCCCCCCACCCTTTTTCCCCCCTTGGGGCCCTTTTTAATGATATCAAAAATCTGTCATACATAAATTTTCGGCCCTTTTCCTAGAAGTAATAATAACTTTAAACAGATTCGATACGTATCATAATTAAGAAATTATGTTTTTTTCTGTTTTCACAAAAAGCAACCCCATTTCCGCCCCCTTGGTTCGATTTTGCCCATTAACGAACTTGACCGAGATTTGCGCAGAATTATTGAAGTTATCGTGTCCGTAAAACAGTGACATAGATAGATAGATAGATAAAGTTTTGAACTGGGGGTGGTTTTGGGTTCTGGAAGTCATGATCGGCGTAGAGTTGCAAAAAATTTTCAGAAATTGCAACTTAGGGAAAAATGTAATAAGTAATATTTCTTACGAAATCTACTTAAAATACACGATACGACGAATGCTTAAAACCTTCCCTCGTGTACTAGAATTGTAGTGTAAAAGTTAAATTCAAATATAGTTGTTGATAAAATCTAGAACATATATGTATACTTACATACATACTACATACACAAATAGTGACAAAACACAGAAGCTATTTTTTTTTTTATTTTTTAGTCGCTAATAAAAATTTTTGCAAACTCGAAACCATCCTTTATTTGTACAGATATTTGATCTTAGAAAACATTGGAGTATCTTCTTACTTTAAAATGATATTGAATACAATAATAAAAAACGTTTTATTTTTCATCTTTTATTTATGTGCCGCAACGTTTTAGATAAATAAATATTATTCTTTTTATAAATTAATTTTAGACGAAAAAAGAAATAAAAATATTAACTGTAATTTAGGCCAAAATTTTCCTTATAATTTTTTTTTAATGATTTTCACCTTTCCTAAATTTATCTGTAATTTATTAACTAGAAAAAAAAAATACCCATATTGAAAAAATTACCAACAACTGTCAGAAAAACGCCTGTTTTCCACAATTTATCGTGTCACTTTATCAAGGTCGCACATTTTGTAGGCTATGACTAAGGATTACGCCTGCCTAGCGTGACACCTCTAAATGTACCAGCATTTGCGTCGAGACCTTGGCTGTTATATGAAAACTCCATTACCTGTTCTTTCAACTTTGGCACTTAACATTCAGTTATTGATGGACTCTATAAAAATTACACAATAATGTTAATTCCAAATAAAATGAAACAAGAATTAAATACCGTGTATGTTACAGATTTTTTGGGGTTTTATTTTTAATTAGATATGTATCGAAAAATGCCTTATTATTTAAAATTTTTAATAGACCATGTATCTAATATAGATATGAGATAGATATGTACGGAATACAACATTTTTGTTCTTTTTTTTAATAGATATGTACCAAATTTGTTTTATTTCAAATGAATTTCAATTCAAAATGTAAATTCTATAATTTAAGTTTGACACTGTTATATGAAAACGCCATTAGCTGTTCCTTAAATGTTGGCATTTAACAAATAATAAGGAAACTGAATAACGCTCTAAAAGTTACACAATAACCTTAATTCCAAAAATTATAGCTATGATTAAATACGATATAAATTATATAATGTGTTTTGTTTGGTTGTCAATGAATATGTATTAAAAATAAAAACTTTATAATGTTGAATGATCTTCACTTTAATATATAAATTCAAAATCAGCTAAAATTCAAACGCCATTTTAGAACTAATATTCAATGTCAAAATTAGATTCATGTTGAATTGTATGAGTCAGAAGAGTGTTTAGAAATGTAAATTTTGTGATGCAAGCAAGGCTTTATGCAAGTCAAGTAATTCATTGATTTGACACACAAAGTTACATCCCACTCTTCCAGTCGAATTATCTATTTAGTAATTAGGCAATTAGATCAGCAATATTCATAAACGTACATTTCAAATGACTCTCATGTCATCCTGCATTTTGATTTTTCCTCAAATCTGACATTTATATCTGGTATATGTCAAGTTTAGATGATACTGGATGACAAGATAATTGAATTGTATAATTATTTAGTATAGCTGTACCGAAATTAAGCTTTATTATTCTACTCTTTCTTTCTAGTACATTTTCCAGACGTTTAAAGCTAAAAGAAGTACTGTGTCATAAGCAGAAAAATTTAATAACTGCCGAGTATATGTATGAGTAGGAATTTCATAAAAGGGACAGGATGTGAGTGTTTATGAAAAGACGAGGAATGATAATTTAAAAAGTAAAATACCGATTATAATTTGGTAAATAAAAAAGAAAAATATTAACTATTCTATACAATATAAGTATTGTTATACAGGGTGATCAATTTAAAAGAGTACCCATTTGTTTTTTGTATTATTCACATCTATAATATATGTAGCAAGGCTTTCAACATCATTACTTATTTAATATATCTATATTTAATGTGCGGGTATCGTTTTTTTTTTTTCACTTTCTAAATGCGAGAACTCATGTTTTAAACATAAATTCCCGTGAACATCATTAGTAATTTTTAATCTAATTCTGCTCAAATGATTTGAGTAAAAATCGTCTGCTTCTTTCAACGTTTTCATTTATTTTTATTTTTGAAAACTCATTTCGTAAGATTATGAATGGCAACAATAAAAATCAGCTGCATGAACTAATTCTTTGACTTTAATGAAAATGACTGGTTATTCTGTGTGGAAGAACATGTTTTTCTTTACGATAATTTCGTTATGTCTAAATCATTTGAAAAAAACGCGAGAAATTTCATTGAATTTTCCATGAAGAACAATGCCTTCAAAATGCTGCATCTTTAAAATGGTTAAAAGATTTCGGTCAACGGGAAGTGTCATGGATGTGGTTAAATAACGAATTCGAACTGTGAACAAATCATAACTGAAAAAATCTCGTCAATAACACCAACAATATTGCGAAGTGTGTTAAAAAACTTGGCTCGACGTGTTCATGTTTGCATTCAAAATGATGGCGAATATTTTCAACATTTGCTGTAAGGAATGATAATGTAAAAAAAAAATTGAATTAAATTATGTTTTTTAAAAATAAAATTATCACACAGGATTAAGTAACATTGTGCTCTCCAGTTCTGTTTTACCTCACAAATAAAGTTGCAACAGTCCAACAGTGTTGGAAATTGTCTCCCACACTTATACAAGGTTCAAACAGTTATACGTCAGTGTTAGAATAGTTGCCACATCCGTCCGATTTGATGGTAATAAGAAAAACCAACGGGTATTCTTTTAAAATGATCACCCTGTAGTACCTTTTATATGAGATATACTCAAACAATCCTGTATTTCATTTACTGTATTGAATAAAAGATCTATGAAAAATATTGAGATCATTAGATGATTCGTTTATTAAACACTGAATTTTTACACTGAAATGCTTTTTATTTTAATTGCAGAATTTTTATAAATTAAATTCATTTTAACTTTGTTTTATTTCCAAATAATATAATAAAATCACTTGTTAATTTTAAAGGGTAATTACTTCTTAAAGTGATAAAAACATAACACAAAAGGCTTAAAAATACCTTTTAATATATAGATGACATATGTTTCATGTGCTCTAACGGCGATTTCTTCAAGATCAAAATAATAAATAAACTATTTTCGCAAAGATTTTTTCTTCAAAGTGTTTAGGTTAATTAGTTTTTAGTTTAAAAACTTTGCGAAAATAGTTTATTTATCATTCTGATCTTGAAGAAATCTCCGTTAGAGCGCATGAAACATACGTCATCTATATATTAAAAGGTATTTTTAAGCCTTTTGAATTATGTTTTTATCACTTTAAGCAGTAATTACACTTTAATCTGTTTTATTATTATTATTATTATTATTATTATTATTAAATCTAACTATTAATCGTACAATAAAAAAAAAGTATAAATTCCGCTTATAAGTTCAAATATTTTTTAAAGATGTAATATACATTAATGGTATTTGTTTATTTATTTATTGCACATCACGTTCAATTTTTAGATTAAAACGCACATCCAAAATAAATTCCGATGCACATGCAAAAACAAAACAAAAGCAAAAAAAATAGCTACAAATTTTAAGATCTCGTTATATTTTTAAGAAATGGTCCAATTCTTTAAAAATTTAACTTTTAATGCACTGTCAACTTTAATCTATATATATACTTTTCCTTTTACTATTTTCTTTTTGATGATTTGAGTGTTGTTTCTTTTTATTTTTTTATTTTTTTATTTTTTTGGATGTTTCATAAACCTTTTTCTTTAAAGAAGTGTTCGATAAACTTAAAAAAAAAAAAAAAAAAAAAAGAAGTTTTTTTTTTTTTGTTTTTTTTTTTTCTGCAAATCTTGAAGCTATGCAATCTTTCATTTAAATAGTTGTGAAAAAAAAAGGTAAAGAAAAATAACTCCTTATTTTTTTTTTGTTGCTGAGTCCATTTTTCTTGCGAAGAATATTAATTCCTTGTATTATTTACTTCATGCAAAAATTTTCTAAAATCATATTCTTCATGTGTTATGGATGAGAAACAGGATAGTATTTGTTGTAAAGCTTATGTTAAAATCTCATTAATGTATATATAAAGGATTAAAAAGTGTAAAATATAATATTGCATAATAAAACAGTATAATACCTAAAATCCTGTCAAGAATTAGAACTTTGTAAAGAAAAAAAAATACTGAGATAAATATTAGAAAAGTTTAAGTAATTAAAATAATGGGTAACAAAGAGAATTAAATATATTTTACGTCTGATTTTATTTACTTAACTACATTATAACATATTACTAATTCCACTTTTGTATTCAATAGTCTATCAGAAAATTTCCTTTCGAAATATTAAAAAAATTTGAACTTTTAGAACTGTTTTAATATTATTGCTTTATTTTTAAAGATGATACTTCATCTGAATTTTCAAAATAGAACATCTCAAGCTTTAGTTAATAGTACTATAATTTATTTTAAAATAAAAGAATAAGCCTGAAGATATAAAATCAAAACAAAATATAATATACACAAAGCAATATCTAAAGCAAAATGTACAGATTATATAGATCACACTTTTCTTAACACTAGAACCGCGGGAAATTTTATTCGAGTTTTGTGAAAATATTTTACACCGGAATTTTTATTTAAAGCAACTTTTGTACAGTTTGTATTTAACTTATTTTATGAAGAAATTTCTGGTCCGAATTGGCATTTATTAATTTGGTACGTGTCAAAATGTCCCCTCATCGTGCTTATAGTTTTATTACAATGACCACAGAACTGACTTTTTTTGGTAAATTATTTCGAAACACCTTAAATATTACATTAAAATGAATTATGCTTTTGAATTAATTTTCTGTAATTGAAATTATACATATTCTATTTAAATTTACTATATTATAATCCGTACCTGTTTTTATCTTGTCCACGGAATTGGTGACGTTCTTATTACGATCATGATTTTTGTTTTTCACACTAAGGTTTTTTTTTTTTTTTTTTCCTGTAATTTGTTGAGCTGTTATTTATTAATTTTCTGCCCACGGACATGACTCAATCCTCATGACAGTAGTTATTTACGAAATAAAGTTATAAAGGAACAAGATTGAAAATGAACCTGTGATTAGTTTTACGTTCTGAATTAAAAATACAATGTATAACTAGAAAAAAAAAGTTTTAAGGGGACTTAGGACTCTTAAACCTTAAAAAAAATTCAATTGTTGAAATATGTACACACACACACACACACACACACACACATATATATATATTATAGAGTAATTATTTCTGAACACTTTAAAGCATAATCAATGACTCTTTTAATAGTTGTTAAATATAGGATATTTTCTGAGAGAGAACCTTAAAGTGTTTTTTTTCTTAAAATGTTATATTCAGACATTGCACGCGAGGTAGTTAACAAAACTTTTCAAAACTTTTTCATGACATTTTCAGGTTATATAGTGTATAGTAGGATCTATAAAGTAAACCTAATTTTTTTTTTTTTTTTTTTTTTTTTGGTATTATATTGCTAAAATTTTATATAAGCAAGATACACATTCGTGTTTAAAACATAAAAATGCTAATAACTAAACTTTTTTTTTTAGGTTTGTGCAAGCAAAAGAATATCAAATATAATTTAGATACCAAAAAAAAAATTTTACACGAAAAAATTCTTTTGTAACCTGTGATTCCAATTTTCTGCTTGACAAGTTTAAAAACTCTTATAAAAACTAATTTTCCCGATTATGATCTGAAAAATAAAATGAAATGAATAATAATATATATCTATATATCTATATCTATTTAATGCCTTTAAAAGTTGTGTTTTTGTAATATATACTTTTTAAAATATAAAATGACAAAAATGGTCAATATTTTTCTTTTTTTTTGACATTTTAAGAGTCTTAAGTATCCTTTAAATCAACTTCACGGACCCAGAAAGCGGTGAAAACTAGACCTGTGACGGGTAACGGACATGATTTGTCAGGCCCTGTGTACACATTATCTTTGCGAAAAATTCTTTTTTTTTTTTTTTTTTTTTTTTTTTTTTATCATTTAATTATTTACATGTATAGTTCGGTTATGCTACATCACATTTCTTTTTCTTTTTCTTTTTTTTTTTTTCTATTTCAATTACTTTTTAACTAAATATTCTGTGACATCGTTTTACACGTTTTTACGAGAATGACCCATCTACTCCCCTTTAAAAAGATAATTAATAACTCCAACAGATTACTACCTGTCCAGTTTCTATAAAAAATAATAAACCTAACAAGGATCACTGTTTCAAGATGGTATCGGAATAAATCACAAAGTACAATTTAATGGTTACTCCATGTCTTTACCCGAAGATAACTTGTAATAGATTGCGAAACACGTAATTGCACATCTAGTAAATGGTTGAGAAATACCGTTTTATACAATAGCTGTACTCCTTATTACAATTTCCTGCACCTTCAAAAGAAACAAAGATCCCTAGTTTTAAAAATTAAAACTAAATCTCACTATTTTTACTTTCTATTTATTACTATTGTTTTTACTTAACCCATCATACGTAGTATAGGGTAAGTCTTGTAACCGTTTTAAAAATCGGAAAAAAAATGACGGATTTACACGTTTCAGACATTGGAGATTTCGAAAAACGTATTTTTAGAAAAAAAATTGTCTCTCGTCTGTCTGTGTGTATCTGTGTGTGTGCCTGTAAACGCTCTATCTCCCGAACAAATCGAGATAGAGACTTGAAATTTGGTATGTACTTAGTATGTAATAATGGAAAGAAGCTTATTGAATTTCAGTAACCTCGATTATCCGGAACTATTCTTTTCGGACCCTTGAAATATTCGTTCTGATAAAAGGTACATAAAATTTTACGAAATTGTTTATTTTAAGGAGTTAATATAAAAGACAATAAAAATATAAATTTTGCATAAAGAATGAAGTCGACCGAATAATGAGTTGCCGAGATATTTGGAATCCTATTTGCCACACTTCTTCGATTTTTCGTGACCCTGTATTTCATTCAAATTGCAATTCAAAGATATATTTTAATTGGAAATGAGGCGCTTATACCGACGAAGTAAACTTTAGTTAATATGATTATCAATTTTGGAGTTATAAGGATGTTTCTTTTACGCAATTCCGTAATAGAGCATTTAAAGTTGATGACGTCATCAAGCCACGATTTTATTTGAATTGCAATGCATTTTATAAATAGTTTACACATGTTTTATTTTCATATTTTATATTATGCATATTCATGATGGGTAAGTATTACGGTGGCTCCAACAACTAGTTTACTTATTTTGATTTTTTATAAATGAAAAGTAAAAACAAATAAATTAAATTTTATATTTACTTTTGTTTAAAAAAAAAATCTCCACTTTTCAAATAATAAATTTTATATGTAGTGGGATATCTAGTCTTATAACTTACATGTCTTTAATTTCTAGAAGAAAAAGTTACATAATTTTTGACTGTCATAAGTCTGTTAATAACTACCCTTGTTTAAACAGATTATCAATTATAGATTATTACCTGCCCGATTTATGAAAACCAATAATCAAGCTAATAAGTATCACTGTTTCAACAATGTATCAGAATAAACCACAGAGTATAATTTAATGGTTACTCTATGTAATAGATTGCGAAACACATAATTCCATATCTAGTATATGATTTGCGAAATACCGTTTTATACAATAGCCGTCCCCCCTTATTACAATTCCAGACACTTCCGAAAGGAACAAAGACCCCGGTATTAAAAAATAAAACAAATTTATCGTCTGTAATTGGAGTCACAGAAGCGGCAAAATCCGAAGGTCATGCGTGGTACAGAACGTTAGATGACCTTCCATGATATAAATGAGCAAGGCAGAGGAATGGTGATGTAGGTAACCTTTAAAATACAGAGTAAAAAAAAAAAGGTGGATCATTAAGAAGGATTTAATCTTTCATCTTAAGTTTGATCCAATCTTTCTTTGATGTAAGCCTTGTTAGCTTTTCAAACGATTCCTTCCTCCAATTTAGTTTTATATTCCGATTTCTGAAACTATATACACCAAGTCTTTGATGTGTACGTAAGATTAGTTGACCGAAAATATGGTGAAAATTTAAGTCATTCTGTTAGAATCGATATTACATGTTAAAAAGACCGAGGGTTTAAATAATAGTACAAGCTTCAAGAATTAATAGAGAAAATAGTGCAACAATATTTTGTATAGAAAACCAGTCCCGTAGTTAGTGTTGCCAGATCGAGTGCCACAAAAAGCGGAACAGGGAGACAAAAATAGCGTGACAGTGACTTTTAAATAGGGAGGTAAAAACATAGTAAACCCTACGAAAACGGAACCTGTCTATAATGGAATTCTGTCTTAAACGTAAAAAATGCATTGTCTCACGTAGGAATATCACACAATTATACCTGCACAATTATTCCGTTTTAGACAGATTTCCGTCTAGGCTCCTAGATTTGTAAGGGACTATAAAATTGTCCGTTATAAATAAGTTCTGTCTTCACAGGTTTTATTTTATTAAGTTCTACAATGGATAGTATGGTACTAAAAGAAATTTTAAAGAATTTGTGCATCATGAAAAATTAAGACTTCTGGCGTCCCACGCAGTGCTTACGTGTGACAAGTTTTACAAGAAAGGTCTCATTAAAGCGAACACTCAGAATATTTTGAAAAAAATGAAAAAAAAAAAGAAAAGAAATTTTGATTATTTTTTTACAGACGCTATATCAAGGTTCCGCAGGATTTTTTTTTTTTTTTTAATAGACATATACATCCTCACAAGAAAATTCTGTAATTTTTCCAATTTTTCTGAGTATATACGCTTAGAGAGACCTTCCTTGTTAGAGCCATGAAAATCGGGACATTACGTGTAAATCGGGACACATGGCAACACTAATCGTAATCCACTTATTCAGTCAAAAATACAGGGTATCTCAATCAACGCAGAACTCGGATTAACTTTAACAACAATGAAGATAATTTATCGAAATGTCAAAATAACCTTGCTTTGTGTGAAATGTATCATAGAACATGTTGAAGCACTATATTTAATTCCGTAAGGGGCACTGTATGTGACGTGTCCCCTAAATTACAAATTATGAAGCGTCTATCTCAATGGGAGTGATTAGTGGTAATTTCCAGTACATCTCAATGATGTCATTATTCCATAGAAAGCAATTTAAGACTCTTAAAAATATCCCTTCAATATATTCATTATTCTTCAAATTGTGGAGATTTTCTAAAAATATACGGATGGGGATTGAGTGACTAACACTATATTACCCAAGTGGATTGCGACCGTGGTCCCATGTCCCATATACAAAAAGTGTTTGCTGCAGTGTGTTTTTATACCTCTTCAAGTTTTATCCATACTTTTAAACACACCTTGACCCTGTATATGCATGTGTAATAAGTTTAATACTTCCATATGAAGCTATTATGTATTTCTTGGATGACCCAATCATGCCTCACGTAGATTCGATCATGTTCATCAGGAAATAACAAAAGGTACGCACTTGTACATGTAAAGACATTTAATAGATATTAGACGAACAAGACATTAGGGACATTACATACACATAAAATAATACATAACACGCTTCGCGACTACATTTCTTTTTATATATACAACCGCGCATCACAGCACGCTTCCCGAACACACTCTCAGAATCTCCCCTCGCCGGTTGTTGCCATTCGGTGTTTTCTAAAACTTGTCGCCCCATGGAGTTCGATGTGTAGAGTAGAGACGACCTTCACAAAGCCAGTGTTTTGTAAATAAAAAAGATGAATTTTCTGCCACAGTTTCATGTTTATGACAAAAAAGTTTCCAATATTTGAGTATAAAATTAAAAGTTTTTTTTTTTTTTTTTTTTTAATATATTGGAAAGCGTTGCAACAACCGAACTTATAGCACAGGATCAGTTTATTCAAAAATGCAGATTAACGTTCTTTTTTGGTTTTTGTGAATAGCTGATTTTATCTTACAAACGAAGGTCTCAAACTCGAAATTTTAAAAAAAATTGAAAATGACAACATAAAATCAAAACTTAAAAAAAAATTATACTTTGAGATGCTCTTATTATATTATATACTCCTACAATATGCCTATGAGTAAAATAAAAAGAGTTCAAGGAATGAAAAATCATAGTTTTCCAAGGATCGACTCCAAAAATAATATATAGGTAACCATATAAAATAATAAATAGGTTTTTTTTTTTTAATTTAAAAACCATAATTATTTGTTTGATATATTGATATTTCGTTTTAATGCAATTTCATTGTAAAGCTTTTGGGCAACAAAGCTAATTATGCCGTAAGTACTACTTGAAGGAGATTTCGAACAACTATACGTATTCCTATCAAATGAGGACTAGTATCGCTCTTGAATTAGATATTTGTTAAGCAACTGTCAGATTAGAGACGAGACGCTGACATCATTATAATTACATTAAAGTGATCCTCTCTTGCAGATTGTTTCAAGGATAAATTTAACAACAAACTGACGGACTAATTTTTAAGTGTATTTGAAAAAAGAAATAGAGAATAAATAAATAAAATAATAATAAATAAATAAAAAAAAGAATAATTAAAACTAAAACAACAAATTTCATGGTTTGAAAACTCTTGCTTACATACTCACTTAACATAACATTATATATACAATAACAGAATTGAAGGAATGAAGAGATATATTTTCTGAAGCATTGACTTCATTAATAATACTGAGATTCCCATATAAAATAATATATGTCCTTTTTTAAATTAAAGACAGGATTTATCTGTTTGACGCATGAATATTTCGTTTTAATGTAATATCATTGTAATAATGATTTCATTGCAATAAGCTGTCGATGTTAATTTGAAGGAGATTTCAGACAACTATAAATACGAACCGGTATATCCTTTGAATTGGATGTTTTTTAAGTAACTACCAGATTAGAAAGGAGACGCTGATATCATTATAATATGAGTGAGAATCCTATTGATTGTTTCTAGGTTCATCAAACAATAAATTAACGGACTAATCTTTAAGTGTATTTAAAGAAAAGTATAAAATATAATCAGAACTATTGCTTACATACTCACTTAACATAACATTATATATACAATAACAGAATTGAAGGAATGAAGAGATATATTTTCTGAAGCATTGACTTCATTAATAATACTGAGAACATACATTCCTAAAGGAATGTATGTTTTGAAAATTGGTTATTGCATATTCACACAGGACACTTATGCATACATTAAAAGAGATCCAGGAGTTAGGAAACATAGTTTCTCAAACATCGGCTGCATTAATAATAAAAAGCCCCCCCCCTCCTCCGTATAAATTAATATATATGTAGGTCTTTTTTATTTTAAGAACCATGCTTATTTGTTTGATGCATGAATTTTTCGTTTTAATGCAATACTATTGTATAGCTTTTGGGTAGCAAAGCTAATTATGCCGTGAACATGAAGAAGATTTCAAACAGCTGTACGTATTCTTATCAAATGAAAACCAGTATCGCTCTTAAATTAGGCATTTGTTAACCAACTGCCAGATTAGAGAAGAGACACTGACATCATAGTGATCTTCTCTTGTAGATTTTTTCTAGGACAAATTTAACAACAAACTGATGGACTAATGTTTAAGTGTATTTGAAGAACGATATGTAATAAAATTAAAACAACAAATTTCGTGGTTTGAAAACTGTTGCTTATATACTCACATAACATAACATTAGATATTCAATAACAGAATTTTCAGGAATGAAGAAACATAGATTCTGAAACATCGACTCTATTAAAAATGCATAGGTCCCCATATAAAAAATTATATATTCTTATTTAATTTTAAGGATCGTACTTATCAGTTTGATGCATGGATATTTCGTTTGAATGTAATACCGTTGTAATAATGATTTCATCGCAATAAAGTTAATTAAACTGCCGATATTATATGAAGAAGGTTAAAAACAACTACACGGTGGCTGAAAAGTATGGGCGCGTTGTTTGTCGTTGATATTTCACAACTAATAATCGATGAAAGCATGCTTATTTTTTTTACTTTTATAGTATTTTTTATGGACTTACTTATGATATTAGTATTCATTTACTTTCTATGTGCTTATGAAGCCAAATGTTCATCGTTTAGCCATTTCTCAACCGCCGGCAAATGGAGAGAAGTCTTCAAGAATTGCATCTCTCCTGAAAATCCCACTTTGAACTGTCCAGAAGACCTTTAAGCTTCGCAACATCATCAAAAAGCGAATTATCCGAAAGGACGCCGTAAGACTGAATTCCATTGCAAAGAGTCCGGATATTTCTCGTCAAAGTGTCTAGAACATTACTAAAAAACGCTCTCGGACTTCATACTTAGTCTTTGTACCACGGACAACATTTGTCAAACGATGCCAAGCTAAAGCGACGAAAGAGAAGCAAGAAGATGCTCCAAATTTTCAAGCTGCGAGTTATGAAAGATGTTTTGTGGTCGGAAGAGAAAATCTTCATCATCTAGAAGGCACACAACCATCACAATGATTAGCAATTGATATGTCCAATGAAGAGAAACGCAAGAAACAGAAAAATCGCCGTGCGATCGTTTTCCCGAACGGATTAACGTTTTAGACAAGAGTTACCGCCACGGTGAAACGTCTTTAATTTTTATTGACGAAAGCATAAAGATTAACGCTAAGACGTACGAAGACAAAATGCTTGTTAGGAATGTGGCCCCCATGGAAGCAAAATAACCCTAATCGAATCTTCCAGCAAGAATCTTCCAGCACATGTGGCAAAGGCGACATTGGCCGTTCTAGACTCAAATGTGCCTGGATATTTAACAAAGGATGAATAGCCTTCAAGCAGAACCCACTCAACTTCTGTTTGTGGCTGCTTAGAAGAAAACTTAAAGAGCACGAAAATCTCCAGTTTGGACTGTCTGCGGCGTGAAATTATGAATGCTTTGGACGATTTAGATCAAAGTTACCTCCGGCGCATCGTCAATTCTATGATCCCTCGTCTGGAAGCTTGTGTAAAAGCAAATAGTGGACATTTTGAAAAAAAATGTTTAAATATCGTTATTTTTTATTTTTTTATTTTTTTCAATAAAAAATGCTATAAGGTAGTGGATATTTTTGAGAAAATAGCATTTTTCTGCGTGCCCATACTTTTCAGCCAGCCTGTATAAATACAAAGCAGGATTCTTTTTTGAATTGAAGGTTTGTTAAGCAACTACCAAATTAGAAAAAAGACGCTGATATCATTATAATATGAGTGAGAATCTTATAGATTGTTCCTAGGATACATTCAACAACAAATTAACGGACTAATCTTTAAGTGTATTTATAAAGAACAGCATAAAATAAAATCAGAACTCAAAATATAGAAAACTCCATATAGTAAACGTTAAATTCACCTTATTTAACTTGAAATAACACAACGCAAATACATTGATATAATTTATTTGTTACTGTAATATGTGCAAATACTAAAAAAAAAAAAAAAGTTTTAAAGCACCTCTGATGATGGTTAATATTTAGCCGAAAGCGCTAAGGGATTTTGACACCTGATTTTACATCATAAATATTTTTAATGTTTTAAAACTGTGTTTTTAGTATTTGCACCTATTAAGTAACAAATAAATTATATCAATGTATTTGCGTTGTGTTATTTAAAATCAGAACTTTGCAAATTTTATGTTTTGAAAACTTGTGCTTATATATTCACATCAGAGACTTGTATATACAATAAAAGAATTTCCTGGAATATAGAAACATGGTTTCTTTATCTTCTCCATTGCTAACACACAAGTCCCTGAATAAATTATAGGTTATGCAGGACAGGCCTTTTTAGGTCCGTTCGTAATTATATAAATACGTAGCACCTATTGTCGTCGCTTGGTCCGTCCGTCTGTCCGTCCGTCCGTCTGTCTGTCCGTCCGTCCGCATATAACAACGCAAAAACTACCCAACCGAATGGTTTAAAATTTAAGATATATTATCTTTGCAGAATTTTGTCGAGACATTTCAAATTTTATTAAAATCGAATCAAAACTTTAGGAGATATTAATAAAAATATTTATTAAGAAATTTGAATTTTTTTTTTTCAATTCGGTGCTTTCTTGTTAGAGGAGCTTCCGATGGATGTTAAATCGTCAAGCGACCGAGATACTTATTTTATGACAGAAATTAATCTGCAGACGATATAATTCATTTCACAGAATTAAAAATCATCTAGGTCTGAATATTTATATAACTAGCTATAGTACGAACGCACCTCGTATGTCACGTTTGACGTACAATTTCCAACTTGTTTAATTTAAGAGCCATGCTTATTTGTTTGATGCATGTACTTTTTGTTTTAATGTAGTATGATTGAAATAGTGCTTTTGCACAATAAAGCTAATTAGCTGTAAATAGTGTAAATAGTTTATAAAATTAGTGTATAAATTAGCTGTAAATAGTGTATAAAGGAGATGTCAAACAACTACAAGTATTCTTATCAAAATAGGAAACATTATACCGCTTGAATTGGATGTTTGTTAAGCAACTGTTAGATTAGAAAACAGACCGTTGATACCATTATAAATACATTAAAGCGAGCATTTCTTGTAGATTGTTCCTACGATAAATTTTACAACAAACTAATGGACTAAATTTTAAGCGTATTTGAATAAAGGGATAATATAAAAATGTAAACATTACAAATTTCGTGGTTCGAAAACAATTGCTTATATACTCACATAATATACATAAAATAAAAGAATGTCTAGAAATTAAAAAAAAAAATCTGAAACATCAATTCCATTACTATTACATAGTTCCCCACATAAAATAAGACATAATATATATATATTTTTAAACATAAAGAACATATATATTTGTTTAATGCGTGGATATTTCGTTTTAAAGTAACGCCATTGTAATTATAATTTCATTGTGAAAACAGCTAACTAAGCTATAAATATTACATATTACATGAAGTTGATTTCAAACTACGAACCACTATTCATCTGATATTAAATATTGTCTAAGCAACTGCCATATTAGAGACTTTGACACCATTATAGTACAATTAATATTTAACTAGTCAATTTATTAATCACATTTAACTGAGTACATTTTTTAGATTGTTTATAGAAAAAAATTAACGATAAATTAATGGACAAATCTTTAAATGTATTTAAAGAAAAAGATAAAATATAATCCAAATTTCACAAATTCTATAGTTTGATGTCTGGTACTTAAATATGCACATAATGCATGCAATAAACAATAGTGTTTCGAACGTCTACTCCAATAACTATTAATAATATATGTTCTGTTTATAAAAAATATATAGGTTCTTTTTAAATTTAAGTACCATACTTATTTGCTTGTTGGATGAATATTTCACTTTAAAGCAATACCACCATAATAATGCCATCGTGAAATAAAGCTAATTAAGCTGTAAATATCGTATGAATGAAAATTAAAACTATTATAAGTATTCTTACAAAATACAAAAAAGTATCCCTATTTAAAAGATTTTTGTTAAGCAGTTGCCAGACAGAGAAAATATGCTGACGTAGAATAATTAAATTAAGTTAAGCATCTTCTTTTAGATTGTTTCTAGATTAAATATAACAGTACTATAATAAGTATCAGTAGTAAATAATGTAAACTGACTAAGTAGTACTGACTTTTAAATGTACTTGAAGAAAAAGGATTAAAATAAAATGAAACATTACAAATATTATAGTTTGAAAACTCATGCTTATATTTTACATAACATACGTATACATACAATAAAAGGATTTCTAAGGAATGATAAAACATGATTTCTCAAACATTGGCTCCATTAATAATGCATAGGTCCCCTTATCAAATAACGTATAGATAGGTCTGTTTTAATTTAAAGATTCTACTTATTTGTTTCATGATAGAGTATTTCATTTTTATGTAATATCATTTCAATACTTATTGCCTTTCTAAAATAAAGCTAATTAGACTGTAGATACTGTATGGAGGAGATATCAAGCAAATATAAGTATTCTTATCAAAATCAGTATCCTATACTGCGAATCAGCCTCCCTCTTGTTTAGGAAGCTTGTTTAGTAACTGTAGTATTAGAAAACTCTGGTATATTCATACATTAAAAGTGAGCAGAATTTGAAGATCGTTTATAGGATGAATTTAACAACAAACTAACGGGCTAATTTTTAAATCGATTTGAATAATTAAGATAAAATAAAATAAAAACTTTACAAATTGTATAATGATTGCTGATGTACTCACGTAACTTATTTGTATCTATATTATAAAGCAAAATCGTGTCGTAAGTAACGCTTATGTCATATAGACGGTGGCTACAATTTCAGAAATTAATTTCGTATTTACCGGGATTTTATTAACTTCTGTTTAGAAGTTAATAAATCGCACAATTTCAATTTTTACACCGTCGAATAGAAAAAAAATGTATTTTCAAATGCAATTTGTTTGAAAACAATATCTCAATTTATTGTTTTCTTTTTATAGTTCTTAAAATAATTCTTCAAATGTTACACTGTAAGTGGCCGCTCAATAGCACAAGCACTGAACATTTCATGGGCAACCGTGCGCATGATTTTACGCAAAATTCTGAAGCTCTACACTTACAAGATGCATATCGTGCAACAGTTGAAACCGCAAAATCACTCCGTGCGTCTTGATTTGGAGTTGCGTTTTCTGGCGAGGATGCAAGTGGATGAGTACTGGCCAATCGCACATCTTATGCACAGACGAGGCTCATTTTCACTTAGATGGTGCTGTGAACAACAAAAACTGCCGCATATGGGGTTCCACCAATCCTCATGCCGTGCAACAACAGCCAGTACATTCCCTATACGTCACGGTTTGGTGTAGATTCACAACGAATTTTATTTTGGGCCCGTATTTTTTCGAGGAAATGAATGGGTTTACAGTAACAGGTGACCGATACAGCAGACTACTGGAAAACCATATTGTCCCGGCGTTAAGTCAAAGAGGCTATTTCGCAACCACAATATTCATGCAAGATGGAACAACTGCTCATACGGCGAGATGTGTAAAGAATGTAATTCAAGCCAACTTCTCTGATGAACGTATCATCTCGCGTACTTTCCCGATTTCCTGGCCAGGTCACCAGATCTGAACCCATGTGACTTCTGGCTGTGGGGTTTTCTTAAAGATCATGTTTATCAAGGACGTGTAGCTAATTGAGCGGATTTGAAAGCTAGCATCGTACGCCATGTCTGCCTCATTCCTACTGATATGTTGCGTGCGGCCGTTGATAACGCAGTAGTACGCTTTCAGCGTATTGTTGACCTCCACGGCATTCACATAGAGCACACAGGTGTGTAAATAAATAAAATACTCCGTTATTCTTTGATTTTTGAATCATTATCTTTCATTTTACATTGTTAAAACGCCACCTGGTGGGAAAATTTGAAACTTTTTTTACGAAAACCTCAGCTGCATGATCTACATAATATTAATCTGAAGTTTCCTTCGGATCCGTTCAGTAGAACCGGAGTTATAAGTCTCTGAGTACCATCAGTTTATTTTAACCACCCTGTATATAAGTTCTAAAACCCAGGAAGCCCAAGTTGGATCTCCTAGTGTTCAATAAAGTGATTTCTTGGAAAGAGAGAACAGTTTCTCAAACATCAACTTCATTAATAATACAAAGGTCTTCATATAAACCAAGTAAATATGTCAGTTTGTAATTTAAGGGGTATATTACTTAATTGTTTGATGCACGAATACTTGGTTATAATGCAGTACTATTATAATAATGCTTTTACATAATAAAGTTATTTAATCAGTAAATATTGTATGAAGCAGGCTTTAAACAACTATAAGTATTCCTGTCAAAATATGAACCGGTACCCCTCTTAAATTAGAGAATTGCAAAGCTACTGCCAGATCAGAGAAGAGACGCTGCCATCATTATAATAATATTAAAGTTAGCGTCTCTTGTAGATTTATTTTCGAATAAATTTAACAAAATTTACATTTAAGTGTATTTGAAAGAAAAAATCAAATCAAAACCTTATACAAATTTTAGGTTTGAAAAGTTGTACTTATAGACTTATGTGGCATACCTGTACGTTCAATAAAATTATAAAAACACAGTTTCCCAAACATCGACTCCATTAATATTACATAAGTGCCCATTTGGAATAATATATAGGATTTTTTAAACAAATATCGAAGGACCATACTTACTTGTTAGCAGAACGGATATTTTGTTTTAATGCAATACCATTGTATTACTGTCTTAGCGCATTAAACTAATTAAGCTGCATATATTGTATAGAGAAGATTTCGACCAGCTATAACCATTCTTATCAAAATGCGAACCGGTATCCATCACGAATGGAATATTTATTTAACAACTGCTAGATTAGAGAGGAGAAAAGATACTGACATCATTATATTTACATTGAAATGAGCAGCCTCCTGTACAATATTTCTAGGATAAATTCGATAGATGAAATATACTTTCTTAAGGGGTCTCAGGAGTCTTATTTTTCCATTGAAGGTGCAATTTAGCATCATGTCACATTTAATTTTATTTCAGATTCCCTACACAACACAAATGCATAAAATTTTTACTACTGACAATAGCTTAATATCTGTTCTATGTAGCATAATTATTTCAATATTATACTAACAGATATTTTCCTGTTTTTTAAACATTTAATTTTGTTAATATATATATATATATATATATATATATATTACTTGTGCGCAACATTTAATGCAATTTGTACGAAACTTAACAGATATATTCATTTTGATGCAAGGAATAACTTATACTTTAAATTTAGTATTGTAATTGCATTGGTTATTTAAAATTAGCATTTTTTCAACAAAAAAGTTAATTTTTTTCAACATTTTATAATTTAAATTTAAATTTAAAAACAATTATGTCTTAAATTGCTTAAAAAGGAAGTATACGTTCAAGGTACGTTAGTTTTACATCATAATCAATATTATTTAGGATCTAGAAATATTAGATTTGCACAAAGTGGATGCAAGGCAAAAAATAATTTTAAAATTTTTAACTTAATTAAAGATTTAAAAAAAAGTAAAATATCAGTTGTAGAATGTTAAAATAATTATGCTATATAATCATACATTAATTGTAAAAATTTTATGTATTTGTGTTTTATAGGAAAATTAAATGTGGCATGACGTTGAATTTCACTTTCAGTGTAAAAATAAGAATCCTGAGACCTCTTATACATCGACTCCAATAATAATACAAACGTCCCCATATAAAATAACCCCTTAATCGTCGTGCCCGAGACATTCACGGGCAGCGTAGGTTACGCCTGTTTTATTCAGATTGTTTGATTCCCACCAATTTTTTTTAAATAGTATTATTGGCTTTATTCTTGCATTATTTTATCTGTCTATTAAATAAGACGAACATTTCTACCTAAAAAAATTGGTGGTAATCAAGCAATCTGAATTTTTAAAATGTAGCCTACACTTAAAGGGCGCGACGATTAAGGGGTTAATATAAAGTGTCCTTTTTTACTTACCCATCATACGTAGTATAGGGTAAGTCTTGTAATCGTTTTGAAAATCGAAAAAAAATTTTTGACGGATTTATACATTTCAGACACTGAAGATTCCGAAAAACATATTTTTAGAAAAAAAAAAAAATGCCGTCCGTCTGTGTGTCTGTAAACGCTCTATCGCCCGAAAAAATTGAGATAGAGACTTGCAATTTGGTATGTACTTAGTATGTAATAATGGGAAGAAGCCTATTTCATTTCAATAACCTCGATTAACCGGAACAGTTTTTTTCGGACTCTCGAAATATTCGTTCTGATGAAAGGTATATAAAAATTTTCGAAATTGTTTATTTTAAGAAATGAATATAAAAGACAATAAAAAAACATAAATTTTACATAAAGCATGAAGTCGATCGGATAATTAGTTGCCGAGATATTTGTAATCCTATTTCCCACACTATTCGATTTTTCATGACCCTGTATTTCATCCAAATTTCACTTTAAAGATATATTTTAATTGAAAATTTGACGCTTAATCAGATGCAATAAACCGCTAGTTAATAGGATTATTATTTTTGGAGTTATAAGGAAAAGCATCTTTCAAGCAATTCAGTAATCGAGCCTTTAAAGTTTGTGACGTCATCAAGCCACGATTTTATTCGAATTGCAATGCATTTTATAAGTAGTTTACACATTTTTATTTTAATATTTTACATTATGCATATCCATGATGGGTAAGTATTACGGTGGCCCCCAACGACTAGTTTTTTCATTTAATCAAATAAGAACTTTACAAATTTTATGGTTTAAGAAGTTTTGCTTATGTACTCACATAGAAACCTATATATACAATAACAAATTTTCTAGAAGTAAGAAAACATAATTTTTTCAACATCGAATCTGTTCTAAATTATTCATTTAATGAAGTAAATATTTATTTGTCAATTTACATGTTGAAAATCAAAGTTTGTAAAAAAACTGGCTAAACTATAGAGATCTGCATTATTGTAGATGAAACTGTTTGGAGCTTAATGAAATCTCGGCAGCATTTTTTATTTTCCTATAAATGTGATTTGTAATATTTTTGTTTATAACACATTACTGCTAATTATAATAAATAGCTACCGAGGTTCATCTTTTTATGACTTACATATCACGGAAACTAGTTTAACCCTTTTTATCCTGACGGTACTTATAAGTACCACTTTAACCCCTTCGCGACGAACGTCCTTTACAGAATTTTTAATCTTTAACCACCGGTTTTTCAAAACAGAAATTTTCGCCTAATTGAATCGCAGAAATGCTATCATTTAATAAGGCAAAACTTACAATAAAAAAGTTACTGGTGGGAATAATCGAGGAATCTGAGCATCTTATGCGTCACGTATACGTGTCACTCGCCCCAAGGGGTTAATAAAACACCTATATATTCGTAATATGACCGTTTTTCCTAACTGTATTCACAATGGCACAAAGAGTGTATTTCTGACAGCAGGCAGGAGATGGCAAATTCAAGCACATATCCTCTTCCTTTGCATTGTAGGGATTTTACATTTGCCACGCTACATTCGAAATCCATTTTGCAATAGAATTGACATGCATGTTGTTCTTCATTTGAGTAATTTTAGTGGTTTATTACCGGTTATTTAGTACTAATTATTTTCTACTAGCTAACCCGCCCGGCGTTGCCCGGGCCCGAGATGATTACAATCTCAGAGAAAGGCGTTAACCCCCTCCCTCCCCATACCCGCAAATATAATGATTAATTTGTTCAAGAGAACCACCGTCACGTACATTAACGCGATCATTAAAAAAAGAATTACATTTTTCTGATAATTAGAACATAACGAAGACGCTACGCTAATATAGCCGGCAGATGACAACCCTTCCCGATCTCAATTTCAAATCTATATCTTAATTAGTTACCTAAATATTTGTTCATTAGTAAAATTTGGCAATTATTTCCTTTCATTTTCGCAAACTGAATGAGAGGGATCGGCCAGGGAAACAGATCTCTTTGTAGTTCAGTTTTTAATGAAAGCCGATCCCTGTCTGAAAATTTCTCGGATCGTTTTCAATGGCGCCGGCAGATTTTTGGCAGTTATTTTCGTAAATTAAAAAAAAATTACCAACCGAATTTTTCAAAAATCACATAGTCAGATACAGAATATTTTTTTACATATGCTCAGAAATTTTTAATTTGATATCTCAATTAGTTTTCTTAAAATTCGCTAATTAGTTAAATAATTTCGAATTCGTTAATTTCCGGTTGTAAATCCAATGCGCCTGTCCGTTTTTTTCGCCATTTTGATTTAAAAGATGATATTTTAGAAGCGATGGTTAATGAGAATCTAATTAATATCTAGGCTAATTATCAAAATATTAAAATTCTGAGGCTCAGGTGCACATGGCCAGACCTTGGACTATCTACACCTAAATTTCCAACCTTCTAGGTGGTCTAAATTTTCCTAGCCATCGCCAACAGACAGACACACACACAGAGCGAAACTTTCTTTTATTAGTATAGATTGTTTTCTATACTCTACAGGTGAACATTTCCTATATTTTATTTGAAGTTAACTATTTGAAATTTACTAATTTATTTTATATCATAGGGTAAAAAATTTATGGTGGTTACAGTTGCATAATTAACCACTAAAACACTATAAAAATTATTTTCCTCTTTCCTATGTTTATTCTGCACCAAAACTTATCCAATGATGCAAAAATACAATAAAAAAGTATCTCTAAAATTAATTCAGGATATAAAGGGTTAAAATGCCAAATACTGAAAGACGCTTTACTTTTACAGGAAAATGTAAAAGATTCTTGAAATACGAATAAAAATAGCTAAAACATTCATTTATATACAACCGATTTCGTAGTTTAAATGAAAAGTTACGAAATTATAACAAAACTTAAGGAAAAGAGCAACTTGTTGAATTAAAATCTGTATAAAAAGGCAAATGTTTCTTAATCTATAGGAAAACGTAATATAACCACAAACGAAAATATACAATAACCTCTCCCGAGTCACTCACACCTCCAAAAAAAGCATTCTTTATCTTTATAAATATCAGAAACAAATATATTTACGAGCTTTAAAGAGGTATTTATAAAAATAAAGTTTCTTTTATTGCCACTGATTTCCCAAAATATTTTCGAATAATAATTATAGTGATAGTCAATTAATCAGTTTGTTCAACTTGGATTGTAGGTTTTTCGGATGCTATCAATTCTCAAGTAAATATTTTCATCTTCAATAAACATGTTTTACAGACAAACATATTAAACTAAAATTAACATCCATATATTTAAAGCTGTTTGGTAATTCTGTCAAATCAAATATTCCATCGAAATTCGACCGAATACGCATGCGTCAAAAAATCACCGGCCAATCAGGTGAGGGTCTATGACTGTCTCTACAAACGTGTTTGGGATCGTATCATCTGTTGTTTTTTTTCTGTTGTCACGTTGCGTTAAACCTAGGAAGATATTTATCTAGAACTCACTGTGGAGTGTTTAGAAGGTATTTATTTTATTTATTTATTTTATTTATTGTAATTTGTATGAATACTTAGGTGTCCATTTCGGATTTACTGTTTAAAAATGAATTTAGGCTCATACGTTGGCGAAATCCCGATGGAATTTTTTTTTTTAGATCTCTATCATTTTGTTCATATAGTACAGAAAATAATTATTCAAACGTGTAGAACACGTAATACAAAATTGGACCACTTATGGTCTGTTTATTATCGGGAATGAATCTTATGGTGTTCCGATTGATAATGAAAACGATTATGTCAATATAATGTCAAAAGACAGTACGCACGGTAGTAATATTTTTATTATTATGTGTTCGAAAAAAGCAGAATCTGAGCATCTGAATATAAGTTATAAAATAAACAGAAATATATTATCTCTGTTCGATTTAAAAGTTTTGTCATTACATAAGTGGGCTATTTTATTTGTAAAGAGTATGTATGCATTATATTGTTTGTATGTATACAAATCTTTATAATGTTTTGATTTGCAAACTCTTAATATTTGAATAATGTTTACATTATATTTGTTTGTATGTATACAAACAATATATGTATACAAAGAAGTATATATACAAACAATGTATAATGTATCATGTAACAATATTAATATTTACATTGTATTGTTTGTATGTATACAAATCTTGAATGTTTTAAATGGGCAAATTTGTAATGTTTTTTCTGTTATTTTTTTTAAATGTCAAAAAAAGATAAATTTTCAAACTTGGTATAAAAAACTTAGGTACTTTTCTCTATTATCCCATTGACCACTTTTCATAACAAAACAGAAATATATTATCTCTATTCGATTTAAAAGTTTTGTCATTACATAAGTGGGCTATTTTATTTGTAAAGAGTATGTATGCATTATATTGTTTGTATGTATACAAATCTTTAGAACGTTTTGATTTGCAAAGTCTTAATATTTGAATAATGTTTACATTATATTTGTTTGTATGTATACAAACAATATATGTATACAAAGAAGTATATATGCAAACAATGTATATAATGTATCATGTAACAATATTAATATTTACATTGTATTGTTTGTATATATACAAATCTTGAATGTTTTAAATGGGCAAATTTGTAATGTTTTTTATGTTATTTTTTTTAAATGTCAAAAAAAGATAAATTTTCAAACTTGGTATAAAAAACTTGAGTACTTCTCTATTATCCCATCGACCACTTTTCATAACAAAATACTATCGCCAAACTGTATGATTAAATGCCAAAAATGCAGTCCCATTTACTTCATGTCGAAAACATTATACGTGTTTTTTATGTCATCAAGTGGTTTTTAATTCAACATTTGCGTGTATTTTTCATTATGTTTATTTGATTTATTAGTTATTTCATTAATTAAAATAACAATTGCATCCTTAAATTCTTATATTTTATTTATTTATTTTGATATTCCAATGACAACGTTCTCCCATTTATTTGGCGATAGTTTTTTGTGATGAAAAGTGGTCGATGAGATAATAGAGAAGTACCAAAACTTAATTACGTATATGTGTATATTCTTTGACAGTATTAATCATTACTCGATATTTTAAAACTGCATCATATTTGTAGAATTATATTAATTTAAACAATGCTTCTATTGAAGTGTGAAGAACCATATACCTCTATGAAGAACCATATATTTACATAATTGTCTTCATTAGCAATCGGAACACCATAAGATTCATCCCCGATAATAAACGGACTATAAGTGGTCCAATTTTGTATTACGTGTTCTATGATATTTTTACATACATTTGAATAATCATTTTCTGTACTATATAAACAAAATGATAGAGATCTAAAAAGACAATTTCCATCGGGATTGATTTTGCGAACGTTAAAAGAGCCTAAATTCATTTTTAAACAGTAAATCCGAAATGGACACCTAAGTATTCATACAAATTATAATAAATGAAATAAATAAATACCTTCTAAACACTCCACAGTGAGTTCTATATAAATACCTTCCTAGGTTTAACGCAAAGTGCAAGAAAAAAACAACAGGAGATGATCCCAAACACGTTTCTAGAGACCGTAATAGACCTTCACCTCATTGGCCGGTCCTACCGGAAGATTTTTTTTACGCATGCGTATTGGGTCGAATATTGTTGAAACATTTGACAAAATAAGCAAACTGCTTCCACCTAGGTATTTATACACAATACAACAAATAAAATAAATGCCTTCAAAACCCTTTTGATCATCACATCAGCGTGCAAGACAATTTTTTTACCGGAAACCGTTTAATGAATTTCATTATTTTTCCGTTATCGATTGACAAATTTTACGATTTTACCGCTAACGATTGCTGAATTTCACAATTTATCGACTATTGATTAACGAATTTCATGATTTTTTCCATGAACATTTGTCGAATTGCACAAAAAAAATTAAGAATATCGTCAAATTGTCTCGGGTAAAAAAATTTTGAGTATTGTCAAATGCCATCGAGAAAAAAGTCTCTTTGTCAAATGATTTTGAAGAAAAAATCGGGAAATTCACAAAATGGTTTCGGAAAAAACTTCACCAAATGGTTTCAAAATTCTTTGAGTGACAGCGGGAAAAAAAATTTCATTTTACATTCAATCATCGCAATTGGCGAGTGTGACTAAGTTTAGCCAGTGGTGGCAATAACATCAATCACCAATTTCCAGTATTACTCGCCGATTGGTGAATGTTAATTTTGTCTTATATCACAAACTGTATTTACATATACTACTAGATATAATGATTATGAACCATGATTTTTCTGTTATTGGGCGAGATTCATGTTTTTTCAGCAATTCTTTGACGAAATTAGTGTTTTTTCAGCGATCCTTTGAAGAATTTCACGTTTTTCTCACGATCCTTAACGAAATTCGCATTTTCCAGCAATTTTTTGATAAAATACATTTTATTCCGCAATTTTTAGACGAACTTTAGTAAAAAAGCGTGATCTTTTGGTGAAATTTCCTTTTTTGCGATTCTTTGACAAAATTTGTCAAAGTCATGTTACAACAAAAGTCATGTTTTCCCATGATCCTTTGATAAAGTAGTGTTTTTTCCTCAATCATTTGACAAAATCTGTTATTTTCCCCCCGCGAAGATTGGTTAGATGTTTTTAGTCTGCAGGTGCCCTAAAAAGTCTGTGACGCCCGTTGCTGCATCGCACACATTCTTCCATGGGGCATCGAACGAAGTAAATTCAACCTAAAGAATCATTGTTTCATTCGTGACATTTCTCGAAAGAAACAACGTTCAACTCATTGACTGAATTGTAAAGGGCGAAATGTGTCAATTAGCAGAAAGTGCGCAATTTGTTCGTTCATGGAAAAAATCGTGAAATTCGTTAACCGATAGTCGATAAAATTCGAAATTCGTCAATCGATAGCGGAAGAAGTGCAAAATTCATTAATCGACACAGTGGAAAATTCGCAAAATTCATCAACTGGTTTCGGGAGAAAAAATTTTCGAATATCGTCGAATGGCTTCGAGAAAAAAATTCACAATCTGCCAATTTCGGGGATGAAATTTGCCAAATGGTTTCAAAATTTGTCGCGCGACAGCAGAGAAAAAAATCTTTTTCCATTCAATCATCGCAATTGGTGAGTGTGATTATTATGTTTGACCAGTGGTGGCAATAAAGTCCATTGCCAAATTTTCAGTATTACTCGCTGTTTGGCAAGTGCTAATTTTGTCCTATACTTCAAAACCCTTTTGATCATCACATCAGTGTGCAGGACAATTTTTTTTACGGGAGACCATTTGATGAATTTCGTGATTTTTCCGTTATCGATTGACCAATTTTACTGCTATCGATTGTTGAATTTTATAATTTATCAACTATTGATTAGCGAATTTCATGTTTTTTTCCATGAACGTTTCACGAATTACGCAAAAAAAAAATAAGAATATCGTTAAATTGTCTTGGGTAAAAAAAAGTTTAATATTGTCAAATGCCTTCGAGAAAAAAGTTGCAAGTTGAAACGGCTGTGACCTCTTTTTCATGTTATGCATCTCCGGTGTCCATCCCCCCACTCCCCCCCCCCAAGTGGGACACTTTTCTAAATTTTGCACACACTCCTCATGTGATATATCGGTGGAAAAGTCTTTGACCACTTATTCATATTATGCATCTCCAATGTCCATCTCCCCACTTTGCCCCCCCCCCACCCCCCTAAAGGATACTTTTCTAAATTTTGTTGACACCCCTCATGTCATATATCATTAGAAAGGTCTGTGACCACTTATTCATATTATGCATCTCCGATGCCCATCTCCCCACTTCCCCCCCCCCCCCAAGGGGTACTTTCTAAATTTTGCACATTACCCTCCTGTTATATATCATTGGAAAGGTCTGTGACAGCTTAATCATTTTATGCATCTCCAATGTCCATCTCCCCACTTTGCCCCCCCACCCCCCCAAGGGATACTTTTCTAAATTTTGTTGACACCCCTCATGTCATATATTGTTGGAAAGGTCTGTGACCACTTAATCATATTATGCATCTCCGATGCCCATCTCCCCACTCCCCCCCCCCAAGGGGTACTTTCTAAATTTTGCACACAACCCTCATGTTATATATCATTGAAAAGGTCTGTGACCACTTAATCATATTATGCATATCCGGTGTCCATCTCCTCACTTTGCCCCCCCCCCCCCCAAGGGGTACTTTCTAAATTTTGCACACAACCTCATGTTATATATCATTGGAAAGGTCTGTCACCACTTAATCATATTATGCATCTCCCATGTCCATCCCCCACTTTGACCCCCCAAGGGTGTACTTTTCTAAATTTTGCACACACCCCTCATGTGATATATCGATGGAAAAGTCTGTGACCACTTAATCATATTATGCTCCCCACTATGAAATTTGTCAAGTTAAAGCAACTATAAATTTTACTTTTATGGTATTATCAAGTTGTTTGCCGTCAAATTTTGACGGGTTCCATCTAGTTAAAATTAATGTTATTTTGTTACTCTTGCATGTAGATAAATTCAGTTACGCAGCTGAAAATATTTACTTGAGAATTCATCACATCTTAAAAACCGATATTTCGGTTTGAGAAAACTGATTTATATACCGGGTGGTTATAATATAAGTATCTCTATTTGGAGGTGTCTGTAGCTTGTAGGAATGACTGGAATGAAACCAAAATCGGTACTATTCGAGAAGGGGGAAGAACAATGGAACAATAAAAAAATTAATTAGAATAATCGCCGACATATGGCGCTTTTGAGTATGAAATGTAATGTGTAATATTTGTGTACCGTGTAGGTGTCACAAACCTCAATGACTTTACCGCATATCACAACATGTGCGAAACATCACTCCTGATGCGTTACATTCCGCAGTTAGGACGTCGTGCACTGCCTGAATTGTGTCCTCCAGCACAGTGGCCATGTGGAACCTGAACATGATCGGCACCATCATGCGAAAGCGTAACCACATTCACTGTAACATTTTCCAATTAGGTGTGATATCCGTTTTCACTCCTTAATTCTTTGTTCTTGTATTACACATTACATTTCACACCCATTAGCGCCATTTATCGGTGATTAATGCAATTTGTTTTTATTATTATTATTGTTCCATTCTTCTTCCCCGTTCTCGAATAGTAAGTGTACCGATTTAGGTTTCATTCGGGTTATTCCTTCGAGCAAAATTATATTGATTTTCGAGGTTTCTAAAAATAAAGAACGCTTTTCGAAATCGTAGGTAACTCGAAAATGTTACTGTATATTTCTAGAGGGGTTATATAATATTTTCATAGCTTAAGTAACATTTGTCGTTTTTTTTTTTTTTTTTTTTTTTTTTTTTTTTTTTTTTTTTAAAGAAAAGAAAAAAATGAAGCCTTATATTAAAAAGCACATGGTGGTGTGCCATCTAAATAAAAGTGCACAATTCTTCAAACGATTCAGTAAACAGATTTTAAACAAATTGCTGATTATCTATAAGTAAAGCATACTGAGGTGACTCTGTAAATTCCTTTCGAATTATTTAAGCTAATAAAGTGTTTATTTTAGATTTACTAACCCAATTCTTGTACTTTTAATGTAGTCTAAAATAAATTGAAAATTTATAAGGTTTGGTGATATATTCTAAATTGTTTACAAATGAAGTGAAATCAATTCGCACTGAAACCAAAATAGGATGCAGAACCTGCTATTTATTTGGGACCCTTTTCACAAAACAATTAATTATTTTTTTAAGACTCATATAACAATGTATGTATAAACATATAAATACATACTTTATTAAGATGAATATACCTTTTGTCTGTAATCTTAATACCAAAAATTCAGATTACTTAATGCAATAAGTGTAAGGGGGAAAATCAAAAAACGAAACAACGTTCTTGCAATTAATTATGCACCTATGCATTTAAATATTTTAGCATATTATCCCCATACATTACTAACCATTAGATAAAAAATACTTGTATAACTGGAAAACAGTAACAAATTAATACATTTTTTGCAATTTAATCGTCTGTAATGTATTAAAAAAATACAGAACAATGCATTATTTCTGATCAGAGCATCGTACATAACATTATGATGTATATATAAACTTGAAAATTTTAGAAAAGCCAGAAACATTCGTATTTTTTTAATTAAATTATTTAAGCTATTAACATTTGTATACTAAATTCGGAGCCCCGATACCAAAGGAAGTCATGGCCCCTATCCCGTGGGCTCGTGTTTTAATTAGAACCTGATTGTAATGTGTAAACACTTGAGCGATGTACGTTGTTATAAAAAATTCAAAACTTACTATTCCAACGCGTATTTTAATTATACCGTCTCTGTCATAAACAATTTTATGTTCATTATAAACGATTTTCTCTGTGAAGGTGCAAGATCCGAGAGTGATGCTGAGAACCGTGGGATACTAATTTTTTTTATAGACATGTTTGTTGAAAGTGGGTCAGATGGTGGTTGTTTACAACGGGCGGCGTCCCACATTCTTTCCTAGGGAACGTAATTTGATAGCCAAGGAATTAAAAGCCATGCAACTGGAGGAAGATCATGCGATTAAACGGAAAATTTATCGGATTTTCTGATCAATACATCTTTTAGAGGTAATCCGGAGTGACAAAAAGTTATCTCGACATGGCAGCAAAAGTTATAAATAATTTATTTCAACATTTAGTGATACAAAATACACTTTACTTGCTTAAAACTGTTGAATTATGTATCATAGATGTAAGTGAATTTCCAGATTTGTAACACTTTAACATTGAAACAGTCTTACATTTTTACCAGTTATGTTTTCGACGTTACTTTTAATGAATAAACTGTTTTTCTCCTTAGGTGGTCTCTTTGATACTCTTGGGTGATCTGTCTCATCAAAATGAAAATTGAAATGTAATAAAAGTTGCACTGATCACATTTTATTTCCCTTTTTTTTCAACTGTGTGTCATAATTTTTCTTTTTATAAGTTTTGCGGTTTTTGTAAATGATAGAAAATACTAATTGAAAGTTTTCTAACTGAGTGAAGTAATGTACAGACCGGGAGAAAATATAACGTTTAAGTGATACTTAATAATGTTTTCCATAATATGCCATTTCTTTTACAAATTACCAATGTAAAACGAAATTTATTAACACGTTTTCAATAATAACATACTAATAATACGAAGAATCAAAACAACTTGTTATTAAAACAAAAATATAGTGTTTGGTTTTTATTAACCTTAACGTATTTGCGGCTCTGGTATAATGGCAAGCGAGTTAAACCTGTAGCAACACAGTAACGATGTTAGAGAAGCTGAATGAAAATACGTGAAATTTTTCATGTATGTAGGAGTGAAAACGATTTAGTATTTGCTTAAAAATATATATCACAAAATACAGTGAATGTTGAACAGATTGGATTATTTGTTGTCACTGTGTTCCTGTAATGCAAAGAAGTGAATGTTGAATAGACTATACGTGGTCACTGTGTAACATCAAGAAGCAAATGTTTGACAAATCAAAAAGATCATTCGTTGTCACTGTGTTCCTGTAACACAAATAAGTAAATGTTTGACAAATCAGATCATTCGTTGTTTGTTACTGTTGTACTGCAACACAAAGAAATAAATGCAAAAGAAATCAGATCATTCGTCGTCACTTTATCGCTGTAGCGCGAAAAATTTAATGTTGAACAAACCAGATCATTCGTTGGCACTGTGATACTCTTATACAAAGTGAATGTTAAACAAATTAGATCATTTGTTGACACTGTGTCGCTTTAACACAAAGAATTGAATGTTGCACAAATCAATTATATTTGTTGTGACTGTGTTGCTGTAGCACAAATCGGACCATTCATTGTCGCTCTGTTGCTTTTTGAAAAATCAGCATGTGCGTTTTTATATGGGAAGTAGCGAAAAATTGTTATTCTAGAGAAAAATGTTCATTTCTTGGAGGGAGTTTATTTAAAAGAATTCTTTGATATTAATTATGAATAATTGAGGATTTCCAGAATACGTTTTACGAATGTTATAATATTCTGTAAATCACCGCTTCCGGAAAGGAGTGGGGGATTACTATGGGGAGAATTACTGTAGAAATTATCGCAGTAATTCTCTACTTTGCAAACGTTATTGAGAACCTTTTATGCTGTTCTAAAATTTGTAAGAATGCGTTACATACATAGTTTCAGTATCTTTTGTAGAACATATTTCATTAAATGAAATTTTAAATGACTTCAGAAAAAGGAGATTCTCTTTTCAGCCGTTATGTATGTGTGTGTGTGTGTGCATGTATGCACGTCCTAAATTTTGCCAACAGCAATTGAAAGTATTTGAATGTAACATTATAGACTATAATTCTAGTACACGAAGATAATTAAGCTGAAAATAGCCATCACACAGCGTATAGTTTTGTTTTTGTTTTTACCACGACACGTCAAAAATTTTAATATATGATTGACTGTGTGTAAAACATGATCGATGCTGAAAACTGCAGTGCCTTTATAAAAAAGTGAGCGACGACATACGAGTTATGAAAGTTGTTTGGTCCAGAGGATTTTGGTAAAAAAGAAACTTTACGAACCTGTCATTAACTTGCATTTGGCAAGATTACTGTTATCGCCAAGCTAATGTATGTTCACTTGTCTCACTCATCCAATCGAACTTGTCCAGCAAGTATTGCTAAGTTCTGGAATACGTTCTGCCATCGTTTCGACAAAAAAATTTAATCTAAGCATGCACACTATGCATTTGCCTCAACTCTTTAACATATAAAAGCACTCTACTAGCGACACCGTAGATTAAATTGAAATTGGATAACCACAAAGGGTTGTCACAAAAAGCACCCTGTTGTGCCAAACCATTGGTGAGGAACAAGTATTTAAAAAATAGGCAATGTGAATAAACATGAATATGTTTACACTGCACAATTGCAAGCAGGTCGTGGATTAAGAAACAATCAATTGAGGTCGGTTTGAAGTTTTGTTCAAAATTTCAAACCGATATTTTAAATGCATAACCGATGTTTTAACAAGCATAAAACATGTTTTATGTTTGTTTTATTTGCAGTTGCATTATAAAAGACTTGCACAGTATAAAAAATATGGTTTGAAAAGTCAAACTCAACTATGACTGAAACTATCACAAACATATACAAGACGTTGACATATTAAAGTGCTTTGCGTAAACAAATATACAAAGTTCCTTTTGCGTTGTTTGAACACTTAAGTCTTTGTAGCTTTTTGTTTGTAAAAGTTTTATTTGAATGTAATTAATGTATTTTATTTTAATTTCACATAATTTAGCAACTGTTTGAAACTACCCAAGTCATTAGACCATTGTTAAAATTTCCCTATCTCCGAGGTTTTGAACAAAACTAAGTCTGCCTTCCATGTAAAATTTGATCGTTAAAAAATGGAAATCTGGAATATAATACAGTCTAGGAGGATAGAATAGGAGAAGTCGACATACCAATCTTCCCCTGCGAAAAAGTTTGAAGCCGACAACCGAATTCTTTAACTTTCGCCTGCGTCCGCCATATTTCACTTTGACCGATAGGAGTCAGCAGTCTCCAGTGCAAGACGCAGCCAAATATGGTGGACGCAGAAGAATCGGGGTGAGAACGTATTCAATAGGGTTGCCAGATTGTATGTTTTCTCCGTAAATTGTGCGTTTTTCAGATTAATTTTACGCTGAACGCTTAAACCCTTCCTATATGACGATTTGTTTTCGTTTTTTTAAGAAATGTATCCGAATTTTTTTATTTCAAGAGCGTTTATCAGTTTATCTTTTCAATTTGCTTAAAAAAGTTACACTTTTGATGCTATTTTTACCAAAAGACATGTGACTGGAAATTTAATAGGGGAGTGTTCTTAGAATAATGCACTACAAATACAGTCGGAAAATATGTATTATAATTATTAATTATTGATTTGTTTTAAGGAAAATTCTATAAAGAAGACATTATTGACACATTTAACAATATTCAGTAGGATGTGGAAAATAGTGGTAGTTTGATAAAACATAAACAAACTAGTGAAAAAAAATATTTCGTTTTGTTAAGAGATAAATATGATAACATTTGACTTCAAGTGACGTCATTTATGTCGACTCCTCCTATTTTATCATCCTAGAAAATTGTATACTTATAAAGATATCCCTTGTAGGTGCGAATAGATTGGAGTGTTGATTTTAGATTTACAATGATGTCTTCGCAAGTACTTCAACTTAAACTAGTTGGATGTGCCAATCTCACACAGATTTCGGATACACTAAGAAGAATCAGCAACCAATTTATATCAAGGTCTAACTGAATCTAAAGTTTTATTAAATTCCGTGCATTAGTTCTTCAGATAAGACTATTGCTAAAATCATGTAAATCCTGCAAAATGCAGCATAGCAGTGCTACCTGTTGGGAGATTTAGACCAAAACCTAATCAACAATAAATTATGACAACATCTAACAGAATCTGAAGTTTGGTGAAATTCCGGGCATTAGTTCTTGAGATATAGCTATCGTGAAATTCATGAAAAAAGTGGTATGGTATAGCAGCGCCACCTGTTGGGATACCTACACCAAAATGTAATCAACATCTATTTATGTCAAGGTCTAACGGAATCTGAAGTTTGATGAAAATAAGTGTATTACTTCTTGAGATAGAGCTAATACGGAAATCGCAAAAAATGCAGCATGGCAGCGCCACCTGTCGGGCGATTTTTACCACAAACTAATCAGCACCAATTTATATTAGGGACTAACTGAATATGAAGTTTTATTAAATTTTGTACATTAGTTCTTGAGATAGAGCGCCCACAAAATTTTTGTCACATACAGACAGAGTCACAGACTCACAGACAGACATTTTCTAAAAACAGTCAAATCGTGTTCAGGACCTTCTAAAACGTATAAATTCGTCGAAAACCGGAAGATGAAAATTTTCATGAATCCAATACTTTCTTCTTGTAAAGATAGAAGAAAGTAAAAATAGTAAATCGATAATAAATAAAATAAATAAAATACATTAAAATTTGATTTAATGCACTGTCACTATCACACCTTGGAGAATTTTCCCTTGAATAACAAAACATTTATAATACGGCCTTTTTATGAATTGAGATGGAAATCTCAATCAAAGTACCAAAAGTGTCTTAGGTTTTCGAAAATTATTAAGGTCTAAAATACAAGATCCTAGCTTAAGAACGTAAGTATGGACAGACATACATACAAATCAAAGATTTCGAGATAAAACTTGAAGTAATTATGAGCTCGGGATCGATTTAGAATCTCGTTTTTAATTAAAAATTCAGAGCCGAGGCTACCACCAAATTTCCATTTCATACGTGAATATAAAAACAAAAAAAAATGGCTTCTTTAATTAGAGAAAAAGAGAACAAAAACGGAGAAAAACAAGCAGAAATACCTGAGAAAAGTGCATTGTAAAAGCATTTTTCAAGAAAATTAATAACATAAAACTAAAATGCATGTAAACATAACATTCTAATTTATGCCATGTAAAAACTGACAAATTCGTAACAAAACCTTAATGATTAATTCAAAAGATTTTTTAATAAGTATGATTAATCAAAACTTTTTATTCTTAACGAGTAAGTATGGTGCTTGTATCTCTTTACATAACACTTAATTTACAAAGTCATTCGTCTAAAAATTCCCCCAAGGTTCTATATATTAGAAAAGATGACTGTAATAGCCATTTCCAAATAACACAGCTGTTACAGTTCATTTTTTATTTTAATCGAAAAAAATTCAAAAAAGATATTTTTCAATTATAATCCTTTCATTTTGGCAACGAATGACGCTTGTAGCATAAATATGCTCAACAAAAATTTTTAATTAAACTTCCTCATTTTTCTTCAGACGCCTGTAACAACTGTTTCTCCCGTGTACCATTCTGGAGAAAAAAGAAACACTCCAAGAGCATTACAAAGGCAAACATCATCTCTAAAGAAGGCAAAGCTTGTATCTAAACTGCACTTTCTATGTACACTTTTCGAAATCCCCTTGTGTGGGGGAAAAGCAATGTTTTCCTCCCCTTGCATTACAGAGGTGTTTCTATGGCAACGAAAGTCGGTAGGGTAAAAGTGTTTATTATTGCTATATTCTAACCTCCAGCTCCCCCTTCCACCTCCCCATCTGAAATAAAATCTTCTAAGGTAAAGGCTGTAAAAACCCAGAAAGAAGCGGTCATAATGAATATATATTTATTTAGACAGTATAAGGATTTTGTTTTTTTCTTCTTTAAATATATTGGTTCTTGAAAAATCCTTTAAGACCTTTATTAATATGTAATGTAAAAGATAAATGTACCCATCTTGCTTTATGTTTATCCTCTGCTTTTATTTATCTGAGTTGAGCTCTTTAAAAGTATTTTTATTCCGACAGTAGAGTTACTTATAAGCTTTTGTTTGTTTACATTTCGTCAGTTTTTTTAAATATATATGCTGGAATAAAATAATTACAAAATTTTTACTTTTTCTTTTAAATCTTGAATGCTTTATGAATATTACTTTTTTGTAATTTAAGGCTCATTCACTTTATATTTTGAACAAAATGCATAAATTTATCTTTTTTACACTGTTGAAAGGATGAATTAACATTAAACTTTTTCTTTCGAATTTCAACACAATTAACTTATTTGGTGTGCATTTTCGTTACCTGACTTTTTACAGGGATGGATATTTTTAACAGACCAAACTATTGCATTGTATGAAAATAAAAACTATTTAATTTTTTAAAATAATCTTTTGTTACGATATTTAAAAGTAGAAAATAAGTAATATATAAAAAATCGTAAAAGCATGTGACGCTGATAGAAATACAATTAGATAAACTGGAATTGTAATCACATTCATAATACACTTTAATTTTTAATGAATGCTTAGAAATTTTCTTTTGTAAGATTTTGATTATGACTTACTTTTGTTATAGTGTTGTTTTCAGCACCTGATGCCTTATAATGTTTGTTTTGACTTCGATATTTTTAATTAAAAAAAAAAAACTTTTATGTACCCTAACAAAAGCGTGGGCTTTTTAAGTATTTTTTTTTCCATTTATAATTTATTGTTATACTAGGGGGCCTACCCTCTGCGAGCTACGCTCGCCAACCCCCGCTCAGACTTTGAGGCCTCTAAAAACATGACAGCGTATTTTATTTTTAAAATATTGGTAAATCTGTAATTGGGTTGCCATGCTTTTAACGTTTTAATGGGGCATTTTTTGATTACCATGGTCTCATACACAGCTGTTGCGACAACTGACGACTGTTTTCGGGATTGATAAGTAAAATCAATTACAACTTGAAAACCAGCTTGTATAAAATGGTTAGGTTTAAATTGTGGCTACCTCTCGGACTTTTATAACAACGATCTGTATTCTATTCTTCCTTTGCGTTTAAAGATGAGAAAAATTCCATCTGCTTGTGAATAACATTAAGAACCACGGTATTGAAAAGTACTATGTTATACACATTTTCATTAACAGGTTTTAATTTTCTCTCTATTTTAGTGCACCATCATGCATATTTTCATGTTATTTTAAATACGTAAATTATTTATTTTAATTAATATGTATATACGAATTTTCTAATAATTATGTATCATACAAAATTAATTAAATATTTTGTGCATGCACGCCTGCATTTATTCGGCATCAATTGATGAGATATTTAAACAAATTTGCTATCCGCGATAATTTTACACCATGTTATGTCACTTGAATATTGTCCATAAGAAAATCGGGTACTTTTCCAGTATAGGATCCTTTGCTGTTAGGTTTGGCGTAATTCGAGCTTCAAAAAGGGATATATTCGTTAATATATATAGATTTGTTGCCAAAAGTTATGAAAACAAACCCAATGAACTTTTGGTGCTTTTCTATTATAGGGGTCTTTGACGCTTTTTTAAAAAGCTTGGCGGAAAAAACCAAGCAGGATATTTTATTCTCCTTCCGTTCTGTTGGGCAATTATTATTTTATATATTCGTTTCAAATATCCGAATTAGTGATTTTATAAATTCGTTTAATTAAATTTTACAAAAAAGTAACAAAATGATATCAATAAATATTAATTACTATTAATTCCTTTCCCCCCTTTCTTTTGCGTTTACATAAATGACGTCATTTGGACGAATTTATTCAAAATATTTTCAGTTTATAAATTAAATTAAATGCTGACAGACGATTGAATCCTGACGATAGAAATGTGATTTTTTTTTCAAATTTTCCTGAAAAACAATTTAATCACAATCTTGTCTTCATTATCGATTGAAATAAAAGATAAATTCAATTTCAATTTGAAAATGACGAATAAAAAGAAATCAATAATCCCTATCGGGATCCTTTTCAATTTTTTTCCCTTTTTTGTCACAAAAAAACTGAGTAATTAGTTGCCATCATTACAGAAATATCATTAAAATTAGAAAAAAATTAATATCTCGAAAACTAATTCCAATTTCAAAATTCTATTACCAGTTTTGACATCCGCGGATTTTTATGGACAATTGGTATTAATTTCACCATCAAGCGTTTAATATTTTATTAAAAATAGCCCTGAAACATAATCAGTCGTTTAATCAGCCGTTTCATAAAATCGTTTCATAAATTCGTTTCATAAAAACGTTTCACAAATTCGTTTCATTAGGATTTTATATATATAGGGTAGAAATATTATGCAATTAAAAATACTAAGGAAAATAAAGACGGGACCCTTTCCAAACTTGCGCAATCAATTACCAATTGTGATAACGTTAATACTTTCTATTTAGTACATTTGTATATATTTATTATTTGCATTTTTAAAACTTTCCAACATAGTTGACAAGTGTTTATGAATTCGGTTTGTCTGTCTATTTGTTGTTTGTCCTTGCTCTAACTCGCGTAAATATATACGTATTGTCATGAAATTGATATAGGTTATTGAGGTTTACTATGGCATGTTCGGTATTGAATATGAAGTGTGTAGCACTTATAAGTTTTTTACAGGGACACTCAAAAGAATTCCGTTACATTACGGTCTATGAGGAAAAATCATTTGCCGTTTATTTTAATGATGTTACACAATTTCAAACATATTGAAATTGATGTATATCACTGAGGAGTACTGCAAGAGGCTTACTATAGAATATGTTGTGTATAGCACTTAAATTTTTGTTTCGTCTATTACTTGGTGTGTATAAATTTGTGATGATTTCGTACTTTGCGTTATAAAATTTGAAAGGTAGCGATAAACACAAACTTCGAATCTTTAGTCCTTAGAAATATTTTTTATTTCTTTTGTAAATTAACACTGAAATTAATTTGTTTTACAGAATGTAATTATTTTGTTCGTTGTCTATTACGATTAACTAAATGCCGGTATTACTTCTAGGATGCAAGTTCTAGTTCAGAAGAAAAAGTTCGGGGTGACGACAGTCTCAGTTAACACAGGTTTTCTCGCTCAGCTAGCGATCCGAAAAATGTTCAAATTTTGTGTGGTGACAGGGTGTCCCACCAGTTACAATCACACTGACGGTGAGCTGCAACAATTTCAGAATAGACACGTGATGTCTCTGTTATTTTTCCCGCTCCGCTGGTGTTCAGCAAATTTCACCCCCGGGACGTGATGTCCGGACGATGATCCAATTTCCTCTTCCGAGAGATGATTCTCTCTTCCTCGCAGGTCAGAAAATCCCCGACCTCCTCCGTCGATCTCCAACTTTCAACTCCTTGCCCCAAACTCCTCTTTTTGGCTGCTCCCCGAAGGAGAGGGGGTGGGGGTTTTGGGGCGTTTACCGGTTTCTCAAAGCCCAATAAAATCCGTTCACCTTCTCTGATTGGGAAATAAGAGTTCGTACCTGGCACCTTGTTGCCAATTTCTGTCTTCTCATAAAACAGGGGAATCCCCTAACTACTTTGTTTCTGGAGAAGAACCATATCAATCAACTTCCCGCCATAACGAATTCTAGATGTCACCTTTCTTTTGAGCAAGCTAGACACCGCGTCGGCGAGACTTGCTCGTGAGAAAAAACCTTTTCTAGGCGTGTGAAAATAAAGTCTTGGATGGAAAGTTTCATTCAATATTCCCACATAATTTAATGAAATCTTTACAAATCCTATAGATCATATACAGGGCAGCACAAAAGTTCTGGAGTACATATACGTTTATTGACGGAAATTCCAAAAGGGGACTTTTAAACTGGTCTACGCGTTTCCTATCTGAACTAAAATTTAGCATTCTATGTAATATACATACAAATCTATAGATCATATACAGGGCTGCACAAAAAAATTCGGATGTTTTCCCGAATATTGTTGATAATTCCTAAAATTGGGTTTTTACATATGTTATGCATTTTCCAAATTCTTTGCTTTTATATCATATTTCTCCGTATTAAACGGTAAAGATTTGTAAAATTATTTTGGACGTGTTGGAAAGTGTTATACATAATTTATGCTTGACGCATAATTTTTCGTTTTTGTTATTTATGTTACTTCAAATGTTACTTTACACGACTGTTGCAAACAAATGTTTATTATTGAGTCATGTGATAATATCTTTTCTAAAAAATTCACGCCTAAAAATAATTATTTTTCAAATCATATTATTTTTTTCAACATATAATCAGAATTTAATACAACTTAAGGAATAGTACCTACCTGCAAGGTAAATATATATAATATATATATATATATATATAACCATTAAATAAACGTTACAACCGCCAACAAATATATATATATATATATAGTTTTGAGAATTGTTTTCAGGAAAATGAAACAAGATATTTGAAAAACTTTTTTGTATGTTGCTGATTACACGTTAAAGAAAAGAAATTGATTTTTGTAAACGAAATAAAGTTGGGTGTCCACAGCAGAATCGGAGATGTTAGCCTTTCAAGGGGATCAAACGTAACTCTTCCAAATGTTATCTGAAATTATAAAAAGCATAATATCTTTACTCCAAACACTTAAAAGCAGAGAGTAATCGTTCATTTTTTGGTAAATTGATTGATTCTTTTTATCACTGATTTTCCTAAACAAATTTGAACTTTTGAATGTTTATAAAAATAGAAAAAAAAAAATCATCAGATTGCCAAAATGAACGCTTACTCTCTAGATAATATTATTGTTAAAAACTGAAGATTGGTTTAGATTTGTTTGCCTTATCATGATCACCGACTGTAGAGTTTTGGATTAAAGATTAATATTTAGGGAGATTTTATTCCTGAATAAATAAATAAAGAGAATCAACGTACCTTTGGATTTGTGTCGAGGTTTCGATTCCATTCATGATTTTCAATCTACACCGATTGAATATAATATAATAATGATTAATCACATAGTAAGTGATGAATGATGAATAATCATTGAATTTATGAAGAATCACATAGCTGATATTCTATGATTTTAATATTTCACTGATCAAAACAGAAATTTTTGTTCCGCGCTCGTAACACAAGATTTTCCCTTAAAAAACCAGCAGCATTTTCTTATAAGGAATGGTGTCTTAAAATAAATAAACTGAGTCAGTTCACAATCATTAGTTGAGAATTGAATATTTTTCACATATTTAATAAAGTAGAATGAGACTTTGAATTAGAATTAGAAGTTTTACAAAAACACTCAGAATTCAGACTTCAAAAACAGAAACATTTTTACGTAACAGCTCCGCATAAAAAACATGGCTCGCAGACTTCACAAAATCTAATAAATAAATGAAAGAAAATTAATAATATATATTACAGAAAAATAATGACAGAATTTTTTAAACATAATAAGAATTAAAGTTCTGGAAATATGATAAAGTTAATAGAATGTCTGTTATTTAATTTCTGACGTAATAAGCTGCAATTCGAAGCATTGTCCTTTTAAAACTATTCTTTGGTGCTGTCATCTAGTGTGAAGAGCGCTACTTAAAATTGTACATCCTCCGCCCCCGGCAGGAGAGGGGACACCTTTGATATAGGACGCTTGATGTCACCGTCAACTGTGTTAATCAAGACAACACGCACAAGGTTATCTGTTCCAGGATAAGTCTATAGAATTCGACTCAATTTCCATTTCATGGGCTGCAATCGTTCGTGAACTATCACCAAATCGCCTTCTCAAAGATTTACGCGTGGAGTAGTCCATTTTGGGCGCTGTTGAAGATGTTGTAAATATTCGCTGGACCACCTGCCCCAAAATTGATTTTTTGCTTTTTCTATTAAGCGCCAGCGAGCATTTAACGATATTTTAGGATGATTTGATGATTCTGGAATGTCAAGAAGAGGTGCTCCTATTAGAAAATGACCCGGCGTTCAGGCACGAGGATCAGAAGGATCTGAAGACATCGGAGTTAAAGGTCTGGAATTTATGCAACTTTCTATTTGACAAAGTAAAGTAGCGAGATCTTCAAAATTGAGTACACTTGATTTACAAGCTCTTAGAAGGTGAGTTTTTGTGAGTTTCACAGCTGCTTCCCATAAACCACCAAAGTGTGGTGCATATGGAGGGATGAAATTCCAATTAATTTTTTGGGTGGAAAGAAATTCTTGAAAGTCTATTTCCCTTAAGTATTTGAATAGTTGTTTTAATTGATTGGACAGACCAGTAAAATTTTTGGCATTATCAGAAAAGACATCAGAGGGTAAACCTAACCTCTGCGTGCGATGAAGCGTTTGAAAGCTGCTAGCAAGGCTTGTACAGATAAGTTGGATACAAGTTCAAGTTGAACCGCTTTCGTGCACATGCAAACAAAAACTGCGATATAAGATTTAAGCTTAACTTTTGTTCTTGGCATATTTGGTTTGGTCAAAAAGGGGACCAGCAAAGTCTAGGCCCACCTTGAAAAATGAACGAATTGGAGTGATTTTTTAAAGGGAAGGTTTCCCATCATTTGTTGGCAGGCTTGTACCTTAAAGCGTTTACAAAGTACACACTTGTGGAGCTCTTGTCGGATCGTTGAACGACCATTTACAAACCAGTAATTCAGGCGAATTGTAGAAAGCACTAACTGTGGGATTCCCTCGTCCCAAGAGATTTTGTCCTTCCAGAGATTTTGTAGCATAATTTTCAAACTAATAGTGATCGGGGAGAGGAAACCTAGAGGGTCGAAGATGGTGGATAGTACCGATAAAAGATCTCTTTTATTTTTTACGTCTTTGAACTCACTAACTTAATTTTTAGCATGTCATTAGATGAATCCCAGAGCAATCCAAGAATTTTAACAGCTTCATCTTCTTTGATTACAGTCTGTGATGAAGCTTTAAGCTCATCTGGTAAATGAGCGAGTACTTCAGGATCATTGGATGCCCATTTTCGCAAATTAAAGTCTCCGCCTTTCATCACATTAATAAGCGCTGTGACTAAAGACTGAGCATTTTCTTTGGAATCTGAACCCGACAACAAATCGTCTATACGTAGATATTGTCGCAAATGATTTTAGAAGCCTTTTTAAAAGTTTTTTCGTTATCTAATGCTAACTGATTTAAAGTTCTAATTGCCAAAAATGGCGCACAAGCAGTGGCATAGGTTACTGTTAACAACCGATAGGTTTGAATGTTTTCTTTAGGATTGAACCGCCATAAAATATGTTGATAATCTACATGTTTTGGATTGATAAGAATTTGCCTGAACATTTTTTCGATGTCCGCACTAAACCCAATTGGATGCATTCGGAATTTTAATAATAACTGAAAAATATCCGGTTGTAATTTCGGCCCTATCTCCAAATAATCATTTAACGAGCGACCTTCTGAACCAATAGCGGATGCATCGAATACTACCGGAAGTCGAGGTGTACAACTATCCTCTCTTATTACACCGTTGTGGGGGCGATAAAAATGATCTGGATTTGAAATTTCTGAGGCTGGTACGAGTTCCATGTGTCCCAAATCAATATACTCTTTCATGAATGACGAATATTGTTCCTTAAGTACGGAATTTCCTTGAAGTTTATTTTCTAAGGAATTGAAACGCTTTAAAGCTTGAGATTTAGAATTTCCGAGAACGGGTTTAGATTTAAATGGAAGATCCACAATATATCTTCCTGATTCCGTGCGTGATACTGTTTTTACATAATTATCTTCTACTAGCGAAACTGGATCATAAATAGGAACTGATTCGAGTTCCCAAAATTTTTGCAATTGAGAATTTATTTGCGTCGTAACATGACAACTAACAGAAGAATTGTGATTTAACTGATTCGAATAAATTACTCCAGATAATATCCAACCCAGTTTCGTATTAACAGCACTCGGTGTTCCCTCAGGACCTAGAATGGACTCTCCGATTATTATGTTAGCAAACAAATCCGCACCTATGGGTATATCAATTGAATCAGACACATGGAAATTGGGATCCGCCAGATTTAATCCTTCAATATGAGGCCAATACTTATCAGTAATCAGAACGTTCGGTAAATTTGTTGTGATCTGATTAACAACTAAAGCATCTAACTGAAAAGTTTCGTTATTAATATGCGGAGAAAATGTTAAAGATACTTCCTGAAGAGCTGTCTCTGCGACTAAATTGTTGATTCCTGATATTTTATGAATTGTATGTCTCAAGGAAAGACCTAGCTTTCTACAACACGATTTTGAAATCAAACTCTTTTGAGAAGCATTGTCAACAAGTGCTCTGCACTGAATGACATTACCTGTGCTAGATTTCACATTAATCAGAGCGGTAGATAATAAGACGTTATAATTTTGCATAGATGACTGACACTGCGCACTATTAGACACAGAAGTGCCTGGTACATTATTATTCACAACCTCCTGACTGGTTTGCACAGTTGTATACACATGTAATAATGTATGATGTTTTGTGAACAAATTTTACAGTTCACATTTATTCTACAATTTTCCACTTTGTGATTTTGCCGTAAACAATTTTGACATAATTTGTTTAATTCAACAATTTTCCACCTCTCCTTTACTGGTTTAGAATTAAAAACGGAACATTTGAATACCGCATGATTTTGATTGCATACTACACAATTATTACTATTGCTAACAAATGCGCTGTTTACTAGGTTGGTTTTAGTGGCTCCTCTGTTAGAATCTAGAGGCCTTTTCACAAAATTGGATTTATTTTCTACTTTAATGAACTTTGATTCTTCTACACTCCTCCTAGCTTCACGTTCGATAAATTTTCGAAATGAATCTAGGTCTGGTATTTTATTATTGTCTAACATCAATTCCCATCTCTGTTGAAGCGGCTGATCTAACTTAGTTAACATGAAATTTATAACCATCAAATCACTCAACGCATTAGACTTTAACCCCAATGTTTTCAAATTACGAATTGCCTCATTACAAGTATCTAGTAATTCTAATAAAGATTTTGAATTATTAGCTTTGAGAATTTTAACAGAAAATATTTTATTTATTTGGCTTAATGGCAGTTGTCTTTTGTTGTCGAATCTCTCACATAACAACTCCCAACATTGATCCAAATTTTCCTCCTTTAATGCAAATCCGAGAATTAATTTTGCCGCATTTCCACGGATTGAAGAATGTAAATATTTTAATTTTAATGCCTGAGGAAGACCACTCGGCTGAGGGCGAACCCAGCCGTTGAGCGTTTAATGTCTTCCCCGGCTAGCTCCCCGGCACGCAGGGATTAAACATGGCAGTACAAACTACGCCAATGGCTGGTCCTGCCGGGCAAAGCCCCACGCGACAGGCGGCAGGAACTAAAGACAAAAAAAAATTACAATATAGGGTCAGTCGCTGGAACCAGCGTTCCTACGCGACAGGCAGCGACAGACAGGATGATGGAGAAGGTGCGCCTGCACCAGTTGTACAGTCCGCTAGAAGAATGGATGAGCAGTTCAGTGGTATGACTGCACCACTTGCACAGTTCATAGCTGACGGCCCTTTGAAGAGGTGACAGTGCAGGATTTCCACGCGACAAGGAGCGCCACACATTTGCGCTGAAACTCGTGCACTGTAGGAAGGCTGATATAAAATACTGAGCGCCAGTGATGATGTTGCTGAGCATAAGAGCGGTCCCGATGAAGAGAAGTTAAAAACATTGAAAACATTAAAATTATAAGTGGGAGCTTGTCCCTTAGACTAGAAGCTTGAAGACAAAAAAGTTAGGGTTAAGATTAGGATGAACTTAAAAATTATGAATTAAACTAAGAAAGAGAAATTAATAAATAATTTAAGACTACAACAAATGCAAAGTTTAAGTGAGATTTGAGAGATTGAGTAGAAATTTGTAAATTTCTAGTAGCTTATGGTTTAAGACTGGCATCGTTATTATGTTTATCAGCCAGGATGGTGGCGGATGAGACAGTGAAGATCTGAGGTGCCAAGAAACAGTCAGAGGACAGGTAAAATAATAATGAGTGGGTTCACCACTGGCTCCACACTCGCACACATCGGTTCTAGACCTTTTAAATTTATATAGATAATTTTTAAAGGGACCATGTCCCGTGAGGAATGCCGTGGTATGTGGAGACAAGTTGTACATTTCTCTGGAAACTTTGGGAACGAGATTATGAGTATGTCTACCTTTTGTGGAGGTGTTCCATTAGACTTGCCATGCTGGGATGATTTTTGCTTTTAGTTCCCTTCTTATGAAAGAAGGGGGAACTGGAAGGGAGTATTCTATTGTTTCAATTTTTGTTGCTTCCTTTGCCAGGCTGTCAGCTAATTCATTTCCTGTGATGCCGATGTGTGCTGTGACGTGTCCCAGGGTGACCCGATTTAACAGAGTATGTAGGATAATTTTAATTTTTAGAATAAGAGGGTGCTTCGTTCGAAGTGCATGGATTGCCTGAAGACCCGACAGACTATCACTATAAATTTTGAAGTTTTCCTGCGCGGGGGATGCAGCTATCCATTACAAAGCCTTCAGAATTGCAAACGGTTCAGCTTGATACACTAAGATATCGTCTCCAATTCTGGAGGACCACTCATGGGTCGACACTCCATTTACCATGGCGCAGAAAGCTGCGGCCACGCCGGTTTTGGTGCGCGACCCATCAGTGTAAATGGTAGGATGCTGCGAGGGCCTGTGACTGTTCTTGGCAATGCATACCTGTAGTTGCGATGTCTCCTCAGCGGGGTGCAGTTGCCAACTTGGAACTTTTCTCTGAATAGTTGTTTGTGGAAAGTATTGCGTGGTTGTTGGTTCAAATTCAGGTGTGGGATTCTGTTTTTCTGGTGCTCGTATTCTAGTGATATTAGGATTGGAGGGATCCCCGTTAGTACTGTGAGTGCGTCCGTTGAGATAGTCTGATAACCATTTGCAGCAAGAACATCGTTTGGATCGAAACCAACTTTTCCTTGACTGCCTTGGTGAGATTTCCTCCCCAGACGCCCACACAGTAAAAGAGGATCCGTTCTATGATTGCGTGGTACCAGATTTTTAACATTGCAGGTTTAATTACCCAAGACTTAGAAGTTAATCGGCGTGCATTATGTTGATACTTAGTTAATTTTGTCTTGAGGGTGTTGATGTGTTCCGTTCAGCTCCTGTGTTCGTCTATGACGATTCCTAGTAATTTAAGGTGTGTGACATGTGAAACGCTTTTCCCATAAATTCTCATTATGGGTTTGTGCTTAAGCTTCTTGGGTTTTGCGAATGTTAGGGATTTTGTTTTGTCTATAGAGAACTGGAGGTGGAGACGTTCCAAAAGTTGACAAAAGACCGGGAGACCTCGAGCTGCCGAGTTTTACAGGTCCGAACGCCTGCGGCCCGAGAGTACAAAGCTGAAGGCATACAGGACGAATCCCAATTTTTATAACTCTACTAAAAAGGTATTTGCAATTATTATCCAAAGGATTGGCCCAAGGCAGGAGCCCTGAGAAAAACCTTTCTGCAATTGGTGTTCTGAGGACCCAGAGCCCCAGTTAATAAATATGCTCCTATTACTTAGATAAGTGGTGATGACTCCAGCTATGTTGCTCGGGCAGTGAATCTCTATTAGTTGTAACAAAATGTCCCGCCACTCCACATTATCAAAAGCACCTTTGATATCGAGGGAGACGAGCGAGGTATAGTTGCCTTCCTCTATGCTTTTTGTGCATGTAGAAAGGATGTCAAATAGGGCCTTGTCACATGACCGACCCTCTCTGAATCCATACTGCCTGTGGTGGAGTAGATTGTTGCTTTCCAGGAAGTAAACTAGTCTGATGACTACTAGTTTCTCCAGGTGTTTTCCTAGAGTTGGAAGCAAACAAATCGGACGGTATGATGTGGGTTGAGAGGCATCCTTTCCTTGTTTGAGGAAGTATACCACTTCGCCCTGTCTCAAAGTGAGCGGGAAATAATTGTGCTTAAGGCACAGGTTGGTCCAACTGGTGAAAACACCGGGTATAATTTTGTGCGTGAGTTTTAGGATTTTGAAATCCACACAGTCTGGGCCTGGGGCTTTTTTGTCATTTAATGTTTTGAGTGCATTTGCTATTTCAGATTTTGGAAAGGATTTATCTGGAGGTGAGTCGAAACGTAGGTCTGAGTTATCTATGTTTGGATATTGTGATGGGCCGAAAAGGGTTGTCGTGAGGTGCTCCATATTATGCTGTCTGGATGATCTGCTAGGCGGCAGTTCGAGCTTTATTTCGTCAGGCGTGAAGTACTTGCCTGAAAAAAAATTTTGTGCTGTGCCGAAAGGATCTGTTTGGTTGCTGCAGAAGTTCCTCCAGGCCGTTGTTCCTGCATTCAGAACACTGCGTTTGTATTTTGCCGAAATGTGTTTGTATTTGGCACTCAGATCGCGGAAGTATTCGGTGTCTTTGTCTGTGTTGCGCGAAGTGCCGTGAGATGGTTTCTTTTCGTTTTGAGGTCGGATGTCCAGAAAGAAAAAATAGGTGTTCTTCGAGTGTTTTTGAGTCTAAAGGACGCTCGCGCTCCTGTTTGCATGGTTTTGATTAGTGTGGATTTAAATTCGTTAAGTTGTGCTGTGTTTGTAACGTCCTTTATCTGACTGGTGAGGAGTGATTTTTGTGTTTTGATAATGTGGGTAAATTTTTTGAAGTTGCACCGGTTTGTGTTAAATCTACGCTGTGTTGTATAGAGTGGTGTAATTTCGAAGCCAAATTCTATGTATTTGTGATCCGAGGCGGTGTGAACATCTGAGACACGCCAATGTCTAATGACTAATCACATAGTAAATGATAAATGATGAATAATCATTGAATTTATGAAGAATCACATAGCTGATATTCTATGATTTTAATATTTCACTGATCAAAACAGAAATTTTTGTTCCGCGCTCGTAACACAAGATTTTCCCTTAAAAAACTAGCAGCATGTTCTTATAAGGAATGCTGTCTTAAAATAAATTAACTGAGTCAGTTCACAATCATTAGTTGAGAATTGAATATTTTTCACATATTTAATAAAGTAGAATGAGACTTTGAATTAGAATTAGAAGTTTTACAAAAACACTCAGAATTCAGACTTAAAAAACAGAAACATTTTTACGTAACAGCTCCGCATAAAAAACATGGCTCGCAGACTTCACAAAATCTAATAAATAAATGAAAGAAAATTAATAATACATATTACAGAAAAATAATGACAGAATTTTTTAAACATAATAAGAATTAAAGTTCTGGAAATATGATAAAGTTAATAGAATGTATGTTATTTAATTTCTGACGTAATAAGCTGCAATTCGATGCATTGTCCTTTTAAAACTATTCTTTGGTGCTGCCATCTAGTGGGAAGAGCGCTACTTAAAATCGTACACCGACTTTAAAAACACAGTTTCGAGATAATCACGTTTAAAGATTCAAGTTATGATTTATGTATGATAGAACAAAGTAAATTAAAGCGACGTGAATTTCTTAATTTTTATCAGATCGGCTAGAAAATTTAACTGACCAGACTATAAGAGGTATGATCAAACACGTCCCATTTGAATTGATTCAAAAGTTTTTGAGTTCTTGAGTGGACTTGTCGCCGAGTGATTTTAATTTCTTCACTCCCATGAAGTAGCGTCGCAGCGCTTCGATGGCGATGACGAACTTGAAAATGCCGTGAAAGGCTGTCTGGCTGGCTAAGTATCCAAGCGGACGAATTTTATGAAGAACGAAGTTGTAAATTAGTGATACCTATGTCAAATTCTTAAACATAAATGGCGACTATGTTGAAAAATAATGAAAATCTGTATAGTTTCGAGATGTATATAACAAAATATTTTTTTTTCTATGCAGGTTTTTTATTTATAGCCAAACGAAGGTTTCTTCCCGAACCACCCTCGTACATAGTCAATTACTAGCTCTAGATTTTTGTATTAATAGTACTTTTTTTGGTATGCCTTTTATTTATTTATTTATTTATTTATTTATTTTTATCATCATTTCTATCATCCACTTCACTGACGTTAAAAGATGTTTTGCTATATACCGTAACCCACGTAAAGCATTTCCTCAATTATGAATTTTAAAATTCCTAGAAATAAAAGAAGTTATACTTTGAATTTTATAATCTATTAGCCTTAGGTTTTTTTTTCTTTATTTCTATCATCCACTTCAATGACGTTAAAAGGTACTTTGCTATATACTGTAACCCACGTAAGCATTTTCTCAATTAGGAATTTTAAAATTCCTGGAAATAAAAAATGTTATACTTGGAATTTTATAATCTATTAGCCTTAGGTTTTTTTTTTTTTTTTTTTTTTTAATTTATTACTTGTGCATAAAATTTATACTTATTGAAAAATGAAACTTTCAAATTCAAAGAAATTAGAAAAAAAATATTTTTATATCAGGAAAATTTAATGGGAATTAAATACTACAGCAATTGAAATTCGATAACGTTAACGTCGAGAATTTTTTTTCCGAAAAATTCGTTTATATATTACTGAACATACCGAAGAATTAAAATAAGGACCGCATATTTTGATACATCTAACGTAACCAATAAATATTTAATGAAGCTAAAAACATATTTTGACAGTACTATAGAGTACGTGTTTTGAAAATAAAATCCGTAGAGATATTTCCCTTTTTAGAAGTATAAAATCTGCTGAAATATCCTTTTAAACATTTTTAGGAAGCATATCAACTCATGAATACTGCAGTAGCTTCAATTTAGTGTTTCTGAAATACTGAAGTTTGCAAAAAAAGATGCTGTATCATTTTAAAAATTTTTTTTGACATTTTCAATGGCGCAATTGAAGACATTAACAGTTTCATCAATTGATATGTACAATGTATCCCATCAAAAGGATTGAAAAGCGCTCTATGCCTTGGAGATTACTAGGCAATGCAAGTTGCAAATTGATTAAAAAAAATGATAGGAAATAAGGTTATATCACTGAAACGGTCTACAACTTTAAAAAAGACATATTGTTTAAATTTTATACATCTTAAAAAAAAAAAAAAAAAAAAAAAAAAAAAAAAAAAAAAACTGGTCAATTGTAACATTTTTCCCTTTTCTGCAACAAGATAATTACAAAAAACTGCACAGATGAATATTTAAAATTGAATGAGTTATGGTTAATCAAAAATTGCCCAGTGTGAACGGAGATTTATATGTCAAATCATATATATTACTTCTGTCGTCAACACCCCTTTTTCTATGCATTTACAAAACGCACAACAATGAATGAGGTATCATTCGAAAGGTTTTTGAACCAGCTTCTGACATAGTACACTTACATTTCGTTAAAACGTGTTATTTGATTAAAAATTGCAGTTAATTAAAAATTAAATAAGAATTGTTTTTATAAATGAAATGGAAGGCTTTTTTTAAATCAATGTTGGCACAAAAATGAAATATTGCATTATATCATATTCAGCGATGATTATAAAAACATTTAAATAAATAAATAGTTTAAAAATGATAAAATGCAGATGTCTCCGCACGGGTATATTTTATATTTGTGATTAAAAAGCAAAATTGAAATTGAAATATTTAGAAGTAAAAGGCATCACCGATGGATCGAAGCATGGGTATTTCAAATTTAGCCTAAAAGCTATGTTTTGTTATATTAGATTAAATTGTATTTTATATGTATTCAATTTATTTTCTTTGTTCCATTTTTTTTTTTCAGAAATCGGATGACATCATTCTCTAATGCAGTTAAAATACGACTGTTATTATTTTCTTTTTCGCGCGTGCCTTTTGCTGTCTTCGGTCAGTTTTTTCTGTAACTTTGATGGAAGAAATGAGATGCCATTCTGGCTTGACTAATGTTGTTTGTAGACATTTTTTTCATTCATTTCTCTTTAGAAGTTTAAATCTGCATCTAAAAAATATTAGACATTGCTAAAAAATATTACACTGCAGTGCAAAATTCTCGCACTGGTAACCGGTTAGAAATATAAATCTATAAGATACTGTAAGAGAAAGAAATTACTAACACTAATACATATCTAGCTGATATTCAATGCTTGAAACAATATTATTGGGGAAAAACTCAAAAATATTTACAAAAGTTTTATTAGAAGGGCTTAATTATGTGTTGGAGATGAGAGAAAACGCTTTGAGAATACGTTATTATGTGTTGTTTTTTTTAATTATGTTTCTAAGATTTAAAACTATATTTATTTCTTTAGAAAATCTCTGCTCGTATTACATTTTATTTATATGCTTTTGTAATGCAATTGTTTTAAATTGGTTAACATGTTTTTTTTTTTTTTTTTTTTTTTTTTACCTAAAAAATGGTATCGTCAATTTATTTATTTAAATACTGTAAGGGAAAGAAAATATTGACGATAACTACGCCTATAGGCATAAGACTCATTCGTATATTTAAAATATCTCAGTATACTATAAAAAATATTTAAAATATCAGGAAATAAATATTTTGAACTTCCTTTTTCTGTGTACACTTCTTAAAGGGTCTCTCTCTCTCTCTCTCTCTCTCTCTCTCTTTTTTTTTTAACTGTCAAAATTTATCTAAACTATATATTGAACTTATAATTTTATGTGTTAAAATCTTAACAAAACTGAGTAAGATTTTACACTTCACATAAAAATAAGTATATATTTTAGAAATATTTTAACAACTACGAAAAAAGAGACAACCTTTAAGAAGTGTACACAGAAAAATGAAGTTAAAAATATTAATTCTCTGCCGAGATATATTAAACACACGATTGCATATCCTACGCCCATAGGTGCACAGAAAAAAATAAATCCCAATTTGGGTCGAAAGATTATTAGGTGTGTGCCCAAATTGGACCCAAATTGGGCCATGCCTGTTTTGGTTACCACTGTTGTGTATCCATTTTGAGCACTGTTAAATACAAGTTTTTAAAAAAAATTCTTTTTTTTTAATGGATATTTAACAGTGCCCAAAATGGATACACAGTGGTAACCAAAACAGGCATGACCCAATTTGGGCACATAAGTAAGAATCTTTCGACCCAAATTGGGTTTTATTTTTTTCTGTATGTAACATTAACGAGGGGAATTGGGGAGTTCATTGACTAACAACCTTAATGTCAAAATGACGTCTATCCTGCCATGACATGAGTCTTTACATTTCTTTGAAGAAGTCTTCTGGGAAATCCTTTATCTCTTCCTGGATAAAATTTCCTTTCGAATGATTTAACAGAAAATGAAGTGCCGATGTGTATCAAATTAAATGACATATTTTTATACATTTTATACTTTATTCCAAGTTTACATCGGTGATGCATAAATAATTCAATTAGAACATAATGTTCAGATATACAAATTTAAGGTTGAAGCATTCTAAAATCAAGATTTCTAAGTAAAAAAAAAGTATTGAATTAAATTTATTATAATTATTTTCTACTCATAAATATATCAACCCATTTTTAGGCAGTTATTTTAAAAATGATAACTATATCTTTATTAGAAAATATCTGAGAAACATGAGGGATCATCAAATGTGAATTTTGGTTAGTTTATTTTGATTTTGATTCTATTACATTGCCGAAATTCTTTAGTAGAACTAGAATAAAATGCTTTTATGATACTTCATAAATGTACAGTACAATAATGTCAAAATTACATACAATCTGCGAAGATATGAGCTTTACCGTATTTCACAGAAGAAATCTTGGGGAAATCCTTTACCTCTCTCCGTAGTGAATGTTTTTTTTTTTTTTTTTTTTTTTTTTTTTTTTTTTTTTTTTTTTGTTAAACTACTTATGAGAAAATGAAATGCTTATGTGAATCAAATTAAATAACATACTTTTATACTTTTTAAACCCTATCCCAAGTTTACATCGATGATGCGTAAATAATTCAATTAGACAATAACGTCGATACAAAAAAGAAAAAGCATTGAACTAAACTTATCTTAACTGTTTTCTACTCATAAATATATCGGCTAATGTTTAGATAGTTTTTTTTTTTTTAAATACGAAATATATCTTTATTAGAAAATATATGAGAAACATAACAGAATATCAAATTTGCACTGATGTTACTTTATTTTGATTTTGATTCCATTACATTGCCGAAATGCTTTCCCAATTCTGGAATAAAATGTCTTATAAGATATTTCAGAAACGTACACTATCAAAATTACATGCCACCTGTGAAGATATAAGCTTCAACGTATTTCACTGGAGAATTCTAGGGGGAAATCCTTTGCCTCTTTTCGTAGATAATGTTTTCTTGAATCACATAGGAGAAAATGAAATGCCGATGTATATTAAATTAATTGATTTTTTTTTTACATCGGTTATAAATAAAACCCAATTACAATATAACATTGAGATAAAAATTAGTCACTGAGAGATTATAAAATACTTTTAAGCAATAAAAAATGTTGAATACATTCAGGGTTAATTTATCCATGGCTTACTCACAAGTATGCCGTCTCGCTTTTATATAGTTTTCAATAAAAATGAAGCATATACACACATATATATATATATATATATATATATATATAATATATATATATATATATATATATATATATATATATATATATATATATATATATATATATATTTTAAATTAGGAATAATATGAGAAAACATAAGAGATTTTTACCTTTTGCTACACTTATGCTTTAATAAAACTCATTGCATTCATCAGAAAATCTTGTTGCAGTTAATTAATTATTTTTATTTCATTAAATAACTGCAATGCATTGCTAATTCTGAAATAGAATGCCTCATGAGACATCTCGAAAATGTACAGTATCAAAATTACACACTACCTGTGATGATATGAATCTCACTGCATTTCATTGAAGAATTCTTCGGGGGAAACTCTTTATCTCTTTCTGGAGGAAATTTCCTCTTGAATGGCATTAGAGAAAATGAAGTGTCGATGTGTATCAGATTAAATAACGCATTTTTATACTTCATATAATTTATTCTAAGTTTACATTAGTGATACGTAAAATAATTAAATTAGGGAATGAGTAACAATACCCTATGATATTTATTGCTAGAAATGCATTTTTATCTTAGAATATATTTTATAAAACTTAACGTATCTGAAATGTATCAAAAATCTTTTCATATTTTGTATTATTTTAGTTTTAAGCACTCCATTGTTTAAAATGCATGTACTGATATGTAAATTAATTAAATTATATAATCAGTAGCTATGTGAATTGATTCATGAGGGTGATTGTGTATTTTGATTTTCAGAATTTATTCTATTTTATAAAAATGAATGCATATAAAAGTTTTAAATAACTATTTTAATATTTTCTATTGTTTAGGTTCTAATAAAACCGTTATTTGAAGTTTGCGTTGTTGATTCGTAAAAATAATTATATTCTAGGATGAATAACAATTCTACGTAATATTAGAATTTGTTGATGATCTTTAGAACTTAAGAAACTTTATATAGTATGATGCATCTGACGTAACTTTTTATATTATCTTCATTTGTTATTATTGTTATTTTAATCAATACAATTAATAATAAATATTGGGATAAATTTGTGGATAGAGATAATATTCTGCCAATGAAGGACCAGCGTATAAAAAGGCCGGTGGTTCTGTAATGAATTGGTTTTATTTCAGAATTCTATTACTTTGAGCTACATCATTCAAATTGTCAAATCCACATACACACTGTAAATCTAAATACACTTTTCAGAACACTTTTTAGAACACTTATTTTCTCACCTTTTTAGAACACTTTGAAGCGCATGTTTTGGAACAGTTTTTAGAATACTTCTGGAAACACTTCTTTTGTTCAGCACACTTTCTAGCGCACTTTTTGAAAGCGATGATTTCACAAGTGTGCCCAAATGTGCTCCCAATCCGTTCTCAAATGTGTTCCCACAGGTTTACATTTAACAGCTATCCTGAGCAGAACACTTTCGGTACACTTTCTTTATAGCAGAGCATATTCAGAACACATTAAGGGAAAACATTCAGTACACATTAAGGTAACTGGAACACTTTTAGAACATTTTCTTTATAGCAGAGCATATTCAGAATACATTATGGGAAAACATTCAGTACACATTAAGGTAACTGGAACACTTTTTTTGAATCAAAGTGTTCCCAATGTGTGCTGGGAATTTGCAGTGTAGCATGCTGATATGAAACTTTTATTGAAGAGCAGAAAAAAGAGGTTTATCTGACAACAGAGTAATCCCTTAAAATATATAATCGACTGACAAGAAGTTTTTAATAAGATATAGGCATTTAGTTAACCCTTTCAAGGGCAAAATACTTATGTTGCTAAAATGTTTAAATGATTGAATGACACCAGAATTTACGAAAAAAATTATTTAGAAAATTAAGTGCCAATGTGTTTAATAGAGAATAAAAGAATGGCAAAACTTCTTTTCAGACAAACATAAAATACATTGCAGCTGCTACTTTGTTTTTATCATTGAAACGTACTACACAAATAATCTTAATGACAGCGTACAGTAATTTTATATTCGCAAGAATAGGAGTTTTGTTATAAGGATATAATTACACTTAAAAGGCTTTAAAAATAGAAATTTCCAACAGACTTCCAATTTCTAAGCAAAAGCGACATTAGGCTGCGGTTAAAGAGCAGAAAAAATAGGTTTATCTGACAACAGAGTATCTCTTAGAATATGTAATCGACTGACGAGAAGTTTTTAATAAGATATAGGCATTTAGTTAACCCTTTCAAGGGCAAAGTACTTCTGTAGCTAAAATGTTTAAATGATTTAATGACACCAGAATTTACGAAAAAATGTATTTGGGAATGAGTAAAAGCTTAGATTTCTTCATGTACATTATAAAAGCAAACTTTCCTTTCAAAAGTTTGGTGCAGTTGTGGCATTTGGAGATTAAAATTAAATGGTATAAATAATATACCGCCGCTCTTTAAAAGGGTTAAAGGCTAGATAACAACAGAAAAGCATATTGCATGCTAATGATCGACGTCGTCTGCAGCATTTTTCATCTTTACATTCAAAATAAAGCCTGACATTTATTGTAAAGATTACAAATGTAAACGTAATACTTTAGTCTTTCGATGGACTATTGGTAGAATGTGGAAAGTTTCCGAATATTTTAAATGAATTTCCTTTAAAATAACAAACAGTAAAATTTCTTGGGGATCATAGAATTCAGCAATTTAATAGCCCCTAAACTTCCCAAACTTCAAAACTATTGAATTTTATAGACTTATTAGTCAAAACAATTATTTTAAAAGAGGGTTCGACTAGTATTATGGAATAGAAACTCTTCATTGTGGATTCCTGGCATATTATGCATTCATTACATTTGGAGTATTTTTTTTTTTTTAAATTGTTGTGAAAAAAAGTTTGTAAGAGAGTATTTTCAAAAATGGTGAAAGTATTAAGAAATAAAAGTGTTTATATTTTGTAAATTAGAGTATCTTAAATGAAATAATGTAAGCTTTGTCACGGTAATTATTTTCCAAACAAAATTATGTCGATATATTAGCCAGTTTTTTGCTCTCTACTATATCGGTTTAAATGACTTATTGTTACATGAGTAATCTTATACCCAATATCCCAAGTTTGCTTTAATGATAAGAAAAATAATTTAAACTAAGCATTAAATAGAAATTCTACTTAGTATTTATTGCTGGAAATGAATTTTGATTTTTAGAGTTTATACATTGTTTATTTATGCTGTTTTAACGAATCTAGGATTTTTAAAACATCTTTTCCTATTTGTTAGTATTTTATTTTAATAATTTAATTGTTTGAAATGCACTTAGTTACAAGTAAATTAATTAAATTTTAGAATCTATAGGAATAGTAATTAATGTATAAGTTTGAAGGTGTATTCTGATTTTAGGAACTTATTATATTTTTTGAATGCATCTACAAATTTTAAATATTTTCTGCGATGTTAATTTTAATAAAGTCGTTTTTTAAAGGTGGGATTGTTAGTCGCAAAATAATTAAATTATGCGATGAATAACAATATAACACAATGTTTAATGCTAGAAATTTATGGTGGATTTTAGAATTAATTGAACATTACATAATATAAACTTTTTGAGGTATTTTTCTTAATTCTCTTCCATTTGTTTAGTCTTTTATTCAACACAATAATAATAAAAACTAGGACAAATTTGTGATTAGAGATATTATGTCAATGAGGGATCAACATGTAAAACGATAGGTGGTTCAGTAATGAATTGGTTTTATTGCAGAGTTCTGCTACTTTGATCTAACATAATTGGAAATGTCAAAACCACATGTATCCTAATGATAGGAATCTTTATTGAGGAATTCTTTGCGGAAATCATTTATCTCTTTCTGCAGGATCTTGAATGATCTAGGAGAAATTGAAGTACCGATATGTATCAGATTAAATGACTTATTACACTAATAACTTAGAATTCATATCCATTATTCTAAGTTTGAATTCCTAACATGAAAGATAATTAAGTTAAGCTTTGAATATTAATGTTGCTTAATACTATTTAATACTTCAAATGTATTCATATGTATGGGATATGTGAAAGTATATGTATGTTATCAAAGTTTCTTAATTTAAATTTTTTATTGTTTTTATTTTAATCAATAAAAAATAATAACAAAATAATATAAATTTTAATAAAAGATATTCCACTAAAAGGATGAATACTATATAATCAAGATCACATACGCCAAGTGTGATTATGTGTACCTTTGTTGAGGAATTATTTGCGGAAATAATTTATCTCTTTCTGCAGGATATTTCTTTTTGAATGATTTTTTTTTGTGCGGGGGGGGGGGAAGGGGGAGGCTATAAAATGCCGATACGATAAGTATCACATTAAATGACTTATTATTACACTAGTAAACTTAGAATTCATATCCATTCTTCTAATTTTGTATTTCTAACATGAAAGATAATTAAATTAAGCATTTAATAATAATGTTGCTTAATATTTAATGCTTCAAATGTATCCTTATATATGGACTTTATGAAACTACATGTAGTTGTATAACATTATCTAAGTATTTAAATTATTTTTTTTTATTGTTGTTATTTTTTCAATGAATAATAATAACAAAATAATATAAATTTTAATAAGAAGTATTCACTAAAAGGATGACGACTGTACAACCAAAATCACATACACCATGTGTGATTATGTGAACCTTTGTTGAGGAATTCTTTGCGGAAATCATTTGTCTCTTTCTGCAGGATATTTCTTTTTGAATTATGTGGGAGAAAATGAAATGCTGATACGACAAGTATCAGATTAAATGATTTATTGTTAGACTAGAAGATATAGAATCCATATCCATTATTCAAAGTTTACATTTATGATATGAAAAATATTTAAATCAAGCATTGAATATCTATCAAGCTTAATATTTAATGCTTTAAATGTATTCCTTTCTGCGGCATTAATGAAACTTTATGAAGTATAAGAATGTCTTCGAAAAGTCTGTCAATTTATTTTAGTTTTTATTGTTTTTAATTTAGTAAATAAATAAATAAAAATAATAATAAATAATTATAAATTAAGAGATGTTCCACCAAACGAATGACCTGAGTACAATCAAAACCACTTGCGTCATACGAGATGTTATGAACCTTTGTGAAGGATTTCTTTGTGAAAATCAGTCAACTCTTTTAATAAATATTTCCTCTTGAATTATTTGGGAGAAAATTAAATAGCGATACGTATTAAATTAAACGACATCTTATTACACTCGTAAACTTATAATTTATATCCATTATTTTAAATTTATATTAGAGATATGAAAAATAATTAAATTAAGCACTGGATAACATTACGCTTACTATTTAATGCTTTAAACGTATTCTTATCTATGGAATTTTTAGAACTTTATGTAAAATGATACACACGAGGTAAGTTTTTTTTTTTATTATTATCTTCATTTTTTTCGTTTTTATTTAAATTAATAAATAATAAAGATAAGTAAATATAAATTTGTAATTAAATATATTCCACCAAAATAATGACCATCATATAACCAAAAACACTTACGTCATATGTGATGATATGAACCTTTATTGAAAAATTCTTTGCGAAAATCATTTATCTCTTTCTGAAAGATATTGTCGCTTGAATTATTTGTGAGAAAATGAAATTCCAATACGTATTAGATTAAATAACTTCTTATTATAATATTATACTTAAAATTCATATCTATTATTTTAAGTTTACATTCGTGATATGAAAAATAATTAAATTAAGAATTGAATAATATTACTGCTTAATATTTAATGCTGGAAACGCATTCTTATGTATGGCTTTTATAATACTTTCTGTAAAATGACATACACGAGGTAAGTTTTCTTAATTACCTTAATTTTACCTTAATCGTTTTTATTTAAATCAATAAATAATTACGATAAATTAATATAATTTTTAACTAGAGATATTCCACGAAAAGAATGATCAACATATAATCGAAACTACTTACACCTTCTGTGACTATATGAACAATTGTTATTTATTTATTTACTGAAAATCATTTATTTTTCTCTCATCAGCATATTTTCTCTTGAATGATTTGAGAGAAAATGAAATGCCAATTGTATAAGAAAAAAATTACTTATTACTTTTTATACCTGTTATTCTAACGTTACGTTCGTGAAATAAAATAATTAAATTAGAGAACGAATAACACGGCAACTTAATATTTTTAGGGAGAAATATATTTTGATCTATTTCACTTATGAAACTTTATATAATACGACATATCTGAAAAATGTTTTTTTTTTAATTTTCTTCATTTTAATTTTTTTTACACTCTTTTATTTAACTTAAAACTGTTTTTGCCTGTAAAACTAGAATTTTCTGATCAATTTTTCAATCACTTCCTAATATGCTAGAATTATAAAAATTATGTACCTAGATTTATTTTCGATGACAATACAACATTTTAATGATTTTAGAAAGTAATTATAAATTAATAAATTAATTTTAAGGCATTTTTTCGTTATCCAGCCGCAGGTGGTCAATCGCCCTTTCTGTTTACCAAATTCGGGCCGCTTCTGGTTGATTGCTCGCATTAATTTGTCCTGTTGTAAGCAATACTTGGTCGAATCAATCGTTTGGTTGGGTGGTATGCTCATAATAGACGATTCCCTTCCAATCCCATCCCACCAGATACAGAGCAGGATTTTCTTCTGGTTTAATCCAGCCTTTGCGACCGCCTCAGCAGTCTCTCTGCGCTTTGACCACGATCTTTTTCGTATGACATTATTTTAAGCGGTTCATTTTTATATAATCGTTATGGTTACAACTACTTATAGTAATTACGAAAACAGTAGAATTAATTATGCGCTAAACCACTCTTGCCAAAATAGGCCAACTGGCCGTGAAACTGCAACAACAAAATATTTTAAACACTGCTTAAAAAGGAAAATATGAATAAAAAATAAAGAGAATAATATAGTTTAGCAATATTCTTTTATGATTTAATAGTCTAATATTAATTAAATTATGATTATGCGTTGAGAAAACAATTAAAAAATCCCGAATCGATAGTTTAAATAATGATTTTCTTCTTCTTTCTTGCTGCCATATCTTAAAATAAAAACATGTAAAAAATTATGATTTTTTAAATAAATTCACTAGTTTGCGCTTTCTATCAAAGGTAAATCAATGCTGTTCAGTTTCAATAATCGGTACCTACTCCTATTTAATGAATTGTAATGGAACTTTTTGGAACTAAATGAATCGCAGTCAAGAAATTTGGCGTGATTTTTAAACTAAATATTCTATTCTTATAAAGGAGTGATTATTTAAAAAATTAGTTTTTACTTTTATTTAAATCAATAAATAATAATAACCGAAATTAATTAAAAAAAAGATATTGCATGTAAAGAATGATTACGAAGAAAAATATCTATATGGTTCCATTGGGAATAGTTTTTATTTCGGGATTTTTATTACTTTAATTTACGTTATTTGAAAAATAAAAATCACATACACCCTCTGGAATGACATGAAACTTTATTTTTATTGAAGAATTCTTTGCTGATAACGGCAGTGATCCTTTAACGGCAGTGATGTGATTGATGCTCTAATTTTAGTATGTTTCTACCTTTATTTCAGAAGAATAATCTTTGCCTTATTTAATTATACGATCAAATAAGGAAAAGACTATTATTTTCAAATAGTGGCAAAAACGTGCGAAAATTGGGACAGCAATCACCTCGCATTTAAGAAAACATTTTTTCTTATATCACAAAATGACCGAACTGACCGATTGTATCAGATAAATTACTTATTGTTACACTTTATATTTATTATTCTACGACTATATATTGGGTCTATGCATAATTCCGTAGCAAAAATCGAGTAAATTTCAAACGCAAAATATTTAGGAAAAAAAATTAATCAATCAAATATGTTTCATTTTTATCAATAACTTTCTGCCATCTCTCCACGAACTTCATTATCCCTCTTTCATAGAAATCCTGAGATTTTTGGGCATAAAAGTCATCTAAGAGGTTTTTGAGGAAGTCCAGGAAGCTGAAGTTCTTGTTATTCAAATTAATCTGTAGCGCCCAGAATAAGGGATAATCTGAAGGTGCAAGATCCGTATTATACGGTGGATACATCAAAACATCCCATCCAAGCCGCAATAATTTTTTCAGGGTCATCAGAGAAACGTGCGGTCTGGCGTTGTAGTGGTGGAACACAACGCCCTTTCTGTTTGCCAAATTCGGGCCGCTTCTGGTTGATTGCTCGCATTAATTTGTCGTGTTGTAAGCAATACTTGGTCGAATCAATCGTTTGGTTGGGTGGTAGCAGCTCATAATAGACGATTCCCTTCCAATCCCATCCCACCAGATACAGAGCATGATTTTCTTCTGGTTTAATCCAGCCTTTGTGACCGCCTCAGCAGTCTCTCTGCGCTTTGACTACGATCTTTTTCGTATGACATTATTTTAAGCGGTTCATTTTTCATCACCAGTAATCATCCGCTTCAAAAATGGTTCGTTTGCATGGTGTTTGAACAGCGAATAACAAGAACTTCAGTTCCCTGAACGTCCTCAAAAACCACTTGGATGACTTCTTGTATTCTTGCAATGTAATTTCTTGCAAAAATCTCAGGATTTCTATGAAAGAGTAATAATGAAACTCGTGGAGAGATGACAGAAAGTTATTGAACAGAATGGAACATATTTGATTGATATTTTTTTTCCTAAATAATATTTTGCGCTTGAAATGTACTTGATCTTATCTACAGAATTATACATAGACCCAATATTTGTGATCCGTAAAATAACTAAATTAGAAGGGCATAATAGAGAATGCACAAGAAGTGTTTCTTATGCATTATTTGATACTTTACTCGAGAAACCAAAAATCTCCACACCGTTACAATTTCGACACAAATCGATAATGCCTGTTTGGTTGGTAAATTACACATTTATCTGTAAATCCACCAGAATTTCAAACTGGTAAATTAGAAATTTAATCATAAAGACACTAGACACGAATAAGCATCGTACTGTATGGTTGCTGCGTAGGGAGTAATTACAAGCATACAAGCAGTACACAAGAGTTTTAAATGAGTGGAGTGAGGGAGATAAATACATCTTTCTACGTAATATAAGAAAGAAAATGTATTAAAAGGATTTTTGACTTTGTAGTACCTATAGAAAATATAATAAATTAAAAATATACAGTTAATTTTTTAAGTGTTTTTCATTAAAAATATTGTTCACTGTTAAATTTACAATGAGATTTTCCTCGATCTTTGTTTAAACCTTACCTGACATATTTTTTAATTCAGCGAGTCATAAAACATTAAAAATATTTAAAAGGTGCAAAAGAAAAAAAAAAGAAAAAGTATTATTTTGCAAGCCTGCGTAAATAAATGTTCACGCACATGTTTTCCAGCTTCCAGAACAGGTTTTATAGAGCAATGAATATATATCATGATACATATATATATAGCACCAAACCCTGTCTGTAGAGTGAAGACATTACGAAATATCGTATTCAAATATTACAAAATATCGTATTCAAGCATTAGAAAATACCTTTAATATCATTTTTTGAAATTTTATTGTCATTTTCTTTTTAATTTTAAAATTATATTAGACTTTATTACGTGCATTAAAAAATTTTCAATAACATTTGAACCTCGGTAATAACTCGATAAGTTCGATAGTAAAAAGCTTTTACAAAAAACGTCTTCAACATCAAAATTTGCAAGCATCTTATTAGTACCCCACCAACTTGGATGAAATTTGAGTACACGTACATCAATATCTATATTCTTCAACTGAAAGCAGTGCGTGATGTAATGCAAACTTGTATGCAGATAAAGTTTCAACACGCTTAATTGCAATTTCAGCTGATTAAAACATGAAATTCAAGATTTTGGCTGGTTCTATTGCGTCAGCTCATTAAAAATTACGTTACATTTCCTTAAAATGGCATAGCAATCATTAATTTCCTAATGAGAAATTTGAAAAATACTGATGTATTTCAAGTCCACAAGGTTTATCACTGAAGAGAGAAATTTCCGGTGTGACTAAATAACGAGCCTTAACCGTTGCCTGGAAGAAATAGTTAATTTTTGGTCGCTAATAAGATTTATTTGTTGTTGGTAGTTTAAGGAAAATGTTCCTTAGAAGAAGTATTAGAAGAATTATAACATATTTTCAACATGGCTCTAAATATCAAAGAAGAATTATTACATTTCTCCAAAATGGTTCAACTGACTCAGCTCATTAAAAATTGCGTTGCATTTCTTCAATTTCGACATATCTTAACCGCTGCCTGGAAGAAATAGTTAATATTCGGTCACTAATAAGATTTGTTTGTTGTTGTTAGTTTAAGGAACATGTTTCTTACAACAAGCATACAAGAATTATGACATATCTTAACAAGTTGGAAATTGTACGTCAAACGTGACAAATGAGGTGCGTTCGTACTATAGCTAGTTATATAAATATTCAGATCTTGATGATTTTTAATTCTGTGAAATGAATTATATCGTCTGCAGATTAATTTCAGCAATAAAATAAATATCTCGGTCGCTTGACGATTAAACCTCGGAAACTCCTATAACAAGAAAGCACGAATTAAAAAAAAAAGAAATCAGATTTCTTAATAAATGTTTTTATTAATATTTTCTAAAGTTTTGATTCGATTTTTATAAAATTTGCAATGTCTCGACAAAATTCTGCAAAGATAATATATTTTAAATTTCAAACCATTCGGTTGGGTAGTTTTTGCGTTGTTATATACGAACGGACGGACCAGACGACGACAATAGGTGCTACGTATTTATACAGGGTGTCTCAAAAGGTCGTTTACAAACTTAACATGCAGGTCTGTCATATCATGATGAACAAGATTTACATAGGAACTTGTGTTCGAAAATGCAAACTGCGACCGCTAGAGGGCGATGATCGCAGGTGTGGAGAGGAAGAAAGAAAGTATATCGAAAGAGGTATTAATATGACTTTTATTAAAGAACATGGTTTAATTTACACAAGATGTTCAAAATTCATTCCATTCGCCGCAATGCATGCTTCACAACGTCGACGCATAAATTCACGGACCCGTTCAAAATGGGAAAATCCGGCTGTGCAACCCATTGTTGCAAATACCAGTATGCGAATGCAGCGCGTTAGGGATAATCGTCAACGCACAATGCCTGTACTCTTTGTAAGTGGTAGGGGTGGTTCGTGTCCTCATGCAGTATGCGCATAATGCTGGAACGGCGTACACCCAAGACGCGTTCGCTTGCTCGGAGACTTGTTTGCGGGTTCCCGTCAAATCCCCGTAGCACGGTTTCCTCTACGACGGGCGTGCGTGTAGTGCGTTCTTGACCAATGTAGCTACGTACTTGGAAAGCTCCTGCTTCACGCAATCTGCGGTGCAATTGTCCAAAAAACCATGACTTGGCTGACTTCTGCTTGGGAAGCGCTGAAGGTACATCCGTACCGTGGCTCGGGCATTTCCATCCGCGGCGCCATATACGTAATGCATATCGGCCAATTCTGCGTTACTAAACCGATTCATCCTTCTCCTGCAACGTCTTTACCTGAAATGATTCCGCTTTCCACTCTCCCGTAAGTCTGCGCTCATCGCCCTCTAGCGGTCGCAGTTTGCATTTTCGAAAACATGTTCCTATGTAAATCTTGTTTATCATGATATGACAGACCAGCATGTTAAGTTTGTAAACGACCTTTTGAGACACCCTGTATAATTACGAACGCACCTAAAAATGGTTCTAAAAAGCATAGAATAATTACAAAATTTCTTCAAAATGGTTCTAAATAGCACAGAAGAAAAGTGGCTCTACTGAGTCATCTTATTAAAAATTGCATTACATTTCTTCAAAATTGCATAGTAATCATTTAATGAGAAATTTGAAAAATACGGATTCATTCTAAGCCCACAGTCTTAGCACTAAAGAGGGGAATTTGCGTTGTATTTGCGGTCTGATAACGAGTCTTAACCGTTGTCTAGAAGAAACAGTTGATATTCGGTCGCTAATAAGATTTTTTGTTTATTTATTTAAGAAATGGGTTTTATAGAACATGTTTCTTACAACAAGCATTACAAAACATGTTTTACAGAACAAGCATACACTATTTTACAGTAGAAGCATTAGATAGTACTATTTTATAATGCTTAACAGTAAGAAATACTTTAAAGATAATTTTTTTTTTCAATGCAATTTTTTTATCAGTTTTTTATCCGCATTATGTTTTATTTTCAGTGCATTAAATAAATAGTTCAATTACTTTTATCCCCCTGTTATAACACGAAATATTCGATAGTAATACAGCTTTCAGGAAACACTTTTTCAACATCAAAATTCGTAAGCATCTTATTAGCACCTCCCACTAACTTGGATGAAATTTGAGTACATGTAAATCAATAACTGCATTCTTTAACTGAATGCAGAGCATGATGTGATGCAAACTTGTATCCAGATAAAGTTTCAACACGCTTAATTGCATTTTCAGCTGATTAAAAACCTGAAATTCAAAACTTCGGCCGGTTCTACTGAGTCAGCTCATTAAAAATTGTGTTACATTTCTTAAAATTGGTATCGAGTTTTTGCGCAAGTATATTTTAATGAGGAAATATTTGTTACGTGTATCTTTAGGTAAATGAAAATATGTTTGAATTCTGCTGCAGCAAAACCATCAATTTTGGTAAATGTAAAAGGTTGCATTTGGTACTGTATTCAGCTGATTTAAATACTTTTGAAATCGTACTTAAAAATGATCTGGCGTTAACTCTGAACTAACATGTTATTTAGATAATGGATATGCATTTTAATTATACAGCCTTTAAGTTTCCTAAACAAGGTGGATTAGAAAAGCATTAATTTTTACCTCTCAAAACTCCATCTTCCCCAACCCGAAAGGATATAATATTTTTTTTGTAAGATGATTTTATTGTTTTAAGGCTTTTCTCAACTCTAAAAGAGCTTTTATTTTTATTCATTTTAGTTTGTAAACGCATGAAATTAGCAGATGTTCTTCTTACTCAGAAACTGTGCAATCGAGAGACGTTTTCCATTTTCTGGTAAAGGCAGGCAATCTTTGAGAACATACTGTCAAATTCGGCATTTTGAACAAAATTCCCGATGCGGCAGCACGAGAAAGGGGAAAACGTGTCCTCACGTGACAAAAATCGCTTATAACTCGATAAGTAATTTATTTATCACAAAATGGAAAATGCTACTCGATGCCAAATCGCTTCAATAGTCAAGCCAGCCAATTTTATGCCTTTACATTTAAAAATGAGTTAGAAAATATGTTAGAAAGTTTCGAGTTGTTGCGTAGGGAATGTGAGAACCACCTTAATATAATTCAGGACATATATTTACTGCCTTTCTGATTGATATTTGTTTGAAGATTTCTTAACAAGAGGATTGCGTACACAGATCAAAAACTTAGGTTTATTTAGCAACATTTAATGCATTTCAATTGTATTAATTTGATTTTTTTTTTCTTATGCAGCGCTCACAACACCATCGTAGATTTCATATAATGCAGGGTGTTCCAAAAATATGTATACACTGTTTAATGGGTCAAAACTGTCTTATTTTTCTTTCTTTTCAGGATGTAATTAATTGGAAATAATGAATGAACCAAGATTACCTTTTGAAAAAAGAAATTTATATTTCTGTGAAATGCTAAAAGGTGTAAATTAACAGCATAATACAAATCAAAATAACTTTAATTAGGTTGTTTGACTTGTTTCGACTCACTTCGAGTCATTTTCAAAAACAAATGAGACTATTCTATAATTGCACGGGCTCTCAAGTTATTATTTAAACTGCTATCATTCAATTTTCATGTACTTCTTCAAAAATTACGCACGTTATTTTTTATTTTTACTTGGTTGTTTATTTTTATATCTGTAACCATGGAGTTACTGGAGCCACAATTTCGGTAAGTTAAAAGATGCCGCATCGTTACGTATTATAGCTTTACGTGTTAGTATCTCTATGGTTTCTCTTATTATGGATGGATAGTACAGACTGGAGGGAAAAATTATTTTACTTTCATTGAAATTTATTTAGATGGTTTCTTCTTGATATAATCTTGCCAGGGCTGTGATTTTTCTATTATGCTTAATATCAGCTATATGTTCCTTTTTTTCTGTAACTAAACTTCCTGATGGTCTATTAAATAATAACTTCAAAGCCCGTGCAATTATGGAATATTCTCGTTTGTTTTTGAAAATGACTCGGGGTGAGTCGAAACTTGTCAAACAACCTAATAAAAGTTATTTTAATTTATATGCTGTTGTTTAGCCCCCGTTATCCCCCTTTATACTTAACCAATGTACCCCCAAAACTAGTCATGGAAACGGCTTATCACAATGAACCTATAAACAAAATTTTAAGCAAAACGGTTATTTCTGTCAAGAATTGTACATACGTACATACAGAACCGGTGGGCACATTAGTTCTCAGGCTCTGATAGCCTGTGAGCTGAAAAATTACAGTGGTGTTATGAGTGCTTCTTGTGGAAAAAAAGGAGAAAAAATCAAATCCATATTATAAAGCAAAAACATGTCCGTGAGTAATGCTGATGTTATATTGACGATGAGAAAGACTTAACGTTTTTTAAATTTTTTAAAATTCTAAACATAGCACAACTTCAAATTTTACACCGTCTAATAGGGATTTTTTTCTTCTTTCAAATGTAGTTTGTTAGAAAGATATATCTCAATTTATTGATATTTCATTGGTTATAAAATAACTTTCACGATATAGATTTTTTTAAAATTATCTTTATCACGCTCACGGAAGATTAACACGTTTGCATTAAAAAAAAATATATAATTAGTTCGGCATTTTTTTTCCTGCTAATATTTCATGATGAAATTAAAACTTCATTAATAAAAATATAGCGGCAAAATATAAATAAAACGCAAATTTAACACATATGTAATATTTATGCGCTTAAATACTGAAATAATCAGAATAAAAAAAGTTTGAATTGAAATTGTGCGATGTTTAGTAGTTAAAAAAATTTCTGGAAAACCGAAATTTGTGGATCAGGTATTGCCACCGTCAATATGACATCAGTGTTACTCACGGAAATGTTCTTACTTTATAATATAGATTTCCCCCAACAACTTCTTTATGACACCCTTTAAATATCACGATTTCCTGATGAATAGGTTTTGCTGTAACCCTCTCGTAAATGTACAGCTTAATTTGGGGCACCTTGTTATAATATTCAATTTTGGCGACATTATAGTCAGCAGTTGTTGCCATCAATATGTAACGAAGAACTTTCACCAATCTTTCTATATTTCATTTAACACAAATCAAATATCTGATAATAAATAAAAGTAAAAAAAGTTTCTAAAAAGCACTCTTTTATAAGCATTCAATGTTCATCCTCAAAATCACGCCTAATTTTTTGACAGTAATTCATGTTTTTTTCGCCAGAATTTCCGTTACAGTACATTAATTTGGCGTGAACACCGAACTCGATGATGAAACATTCATTGCTTTTTCTACGATTCGCAGATAGCGCAATCATGTTAATTTATTAAAAAATATATAATTTTTGCTTTGTCTCTTTTTTTTCAGATAGGGCAGCAGGAGAGAGAGAGAGAAAAAAAAAAGAAAATATTATTTAAACTATCTTTTTAGGATTTCTAGGTTAATTTCTCAACGTATTATCGTAAATTAATTAATATTAAATTATTAATTAATAATAGCGTTTTTTTAATAATACACTCTTCAATTTTAAGTTATAATTTATTTTATACACATTAGCCTTTAAAATGTTTCTTAGTTGCAGCTTCACAGCCACCCATTTGGCCTATTTCGGCGAGCGTTTATTGGCGCATAATTAAATCCATTGCTGTTTCAGCTCGCATACAATTGTACGAGTTACAGAGAATATTTGGCGATTAACACCTGTGGTGGGCTAATGGAAAAATTCCTTAAAATTAGTGTAATAATAATAATTTATAATTAAGTTCTAAAAAATATTAAAATGTTGTAATCGGAAAGACACGAGTGAACGTAATTTTTATAATTCTAGCATTGAAGTGAGCGAAAATACGATTACAAAATTCCATCTTTACATAAAAAAAAAAAAAAAAAAAAAAAAAAAAAAAAAAAAATGCTGAGTTAAATAAAAAAGTATAAAAAAAAAAAAAAAAAAAAAAAAAAAGATATTGTCTTGTTAATGCAATACAGTTCAAAGACACAAACGCATTCATCATAGCGTAAAAAATTTCAGTAATAATAGAAATCTCTAAAGACTGCACTGCACTGCAAAAAAAAAAAAAAAAAAAAAAAAAAAAAAAATGTTGATTTTACAGTAGTCAGCAGTTGTTGCCATCAATATGTAACGAAGAACTTTCACCAATCTTTCTATATTTCATTTAACACAAATCAAATATCTGATAATAAATAAAAGTAAAAAAAGTTTTTAAAACGTTTTAAATGTTGATTGACTGGCACTCCAACTGCCAGTATTATACCCTAAAATTAACAATAATAAACAGTAAAATAAGCAGTAATAATAGAAATATCTAAAGTTTACACTACACAAGAAAAAATTGTTGATTTTACAGTATAATACTGGCGCTCCAGCTGCCAGTATTATACTGTAAAATCAACTTTTTTTTTTTTTTTTTTTGCAGTATTTATTATTTTTTTTATATACTAAAATAAGAGAGAGAGAAATTTAGTATCGTACAAGAATAAGAGAAAATGTTGTCATTAGTTGTTTGCATAGATACAGGGTGTCCCACAAGGTACGCAGCGTCTAATATGTACAGATTCGGATAGAGCACATCAATATGAGTATTTTGAATGATAACAAGTGGAGTCCCCGAATATAGCGTGATAGTCTAATTACAGGATGAACGTTTCATAGCTGCCAACTTTTACGCTTTTTTCCTACCACTAAAATTTTATAGTAAATTTTAGCTTATTAAATCTCCGAAATCACAGGATTCAATAAGGCAAAAATTTCTATAAATTTTTAGTGGTATCAAAAAAGCGTAAAAGTGGGCAGCTAGGACGTTATTGACGAATCCGATAGTGGGTATTCCAAATGACGATGTGTACAACATGAAAGATTCCCCAGATGATTATGCAAATTTGTGGTAACCACTAAAAATTTATAGAAATTTTGGCCTTATTGAATCCCGTGATTTCGGAGATTTAATAAGCTAAAATTTACTATAAAATTTTAGTGGTAGGAAAAAAGCATAAAAGTTCGCAGCTATGATAATGTTCATCCTGTAATTAGACTATCACGCTATATTCGGGGACCCCACTTGTTACCATTCAAAATACTCATATTGACGTGCTCTATCCAAATCTGTACATATTAGACGCTGCGTACCTTGTGGGACACCCTGTATCACTAACTTTGTTTTATCATGAAGATTTTTAATTACGAATAAAACATTCAAATTTATATTCATTAATTCAAAAATAAAGAAAATATCTATTAGCAATCATTTAAATTAAATTTCCTGCCTACGTTTTGAACAACAAATGTCCTTTGATGACAAGTGATGAAATTTTTTAAAACTTTATTATTCATTAAGCAAGCATTTTTAAAAACATATTGAAACGCATTTTGAAAAGAATGTAAAACATATCTACCCACGTAATTATTTATTAATGAAGCCTATTATTTACTTTCAAATAATAAGATATTTAAATTGGATTTCTTCTTGTCATTTTAGATATGCATTACAAAATGATTCATTTTAAAAGTAAAAAAAAAAAAAAAAAAAAAAAAAAAAATCAATGATTTTACTTTATTATCAATGTTTTTTTGCAATATCCAAGTAGAATAAATGTATTTTAATTAGCATATTTAGTTGAAGACTGCTTCTGTCAATAACAAATACTCAAATGTCTTTTTTCAAAATCTTTTGTTCTTGCTTATTAATTTTAGAAATTTCTAAAAGCTTTTATAGTAATCTCTAAAATTACAGAATTCAAGAACAAAGTTCAAGATGTTTACTCCAATGTTAAGGATTTAATTGGCAATTTTACAAAACAAACGGATCAATTTTCAGAATAATAATAAGTTTAAAAAAAAGTTGGAATGCTATACTAATTAATTTGAAAAGTGCAAAACCTTTTGAATGTTTCTGAATGACAAAAATATTTTTTTGATAATCTAATTGCTTGTCATAAACATTCAGACAGGAATGATTTTACAAATTCAAAATTTCTCTATGTCATTTACACATATTTTTCGAAATTTTTTTTGTGCTGACAAATTTATTTTAAGAGTGTTCATAAATCAAAACTGCCTACGTTCTGACACATTCACGAAGTCATTATCATTCGTAAATTCAAAAAAGTTGGAGTTATTTTTATTCAAATAGCTTTTTATTTCGTAAATAATAAATTATTTTTCAAAAAAAAAAAAAAATTGTTAAAGTTTGCATTTTAAGCTGATTTTTCGGATTTGATAATCCAGGAAATGTAAGTCATCAGAGTCGAACTGATTATAAATAAAGGTGCATTTGATTAAAAGGGAAGAGAAAAACGCTGTTCGTTTCATAAACACTTTAATATTAATGACTGCAAATTTCACAGATTTACATGTTAAAATATGTTTGTAAATGTGTCAAAAAGTAACGCGGGAAAACTACAATAAATTGAGAACACACTTAATTAGGTACTTGTTTGTTATAGGGGCCTTGGCGTAACTCAGTCTTAAGAAAATGCAATTTCGCGCCAAATATTATAAACAATGACGAAAATGAAACAGAAACCAATGAAAGTTTTTTCAATCGTATATGGCTTATTTATGTTATATATTTTATATTATATTGTTATATGGCTTATTTATATGTATAAAATAAACATATTGTTTTTCAATGTAAGTATTAAGTTGTGTAAATAATAAAAGAAGTTGTTTGCACACTTGATACATTAATAGCTATTTCAAAAAGCTATGACAATTTGACGACGATTTTAAAATGTAAATACAGGTTGAGAGAAAGTTCTTTTGAAATTTTTTTCTTTTATCGCCAAATTCAACCTCTCCGTTTTCTTTTGTGCGCCAATGCCTCTATAACAAAGAAGTACCCTTAACTCTTTTTAGCCAAGCGTTATAATAATAGGACATGCCTTTAGTAGGACATGCAATACCTTTTAATAGAACATGCACTAATAGTAGGAGATGCTATATTTATTATTATTTTGCCTTTGCAATTACTCTCGTTATTATTTGGATGTAGTTATGATAGTAAGTCTTTAAATGTACCACTATCACTACATTTACGTTTTAGCATTTAATAATAAAACACAAATAATGTTCACTTAAAGCTCTATACATAGTTACTGAGACATTTATTCCACACATATGCGTTACATTCTTTAAATTTAAAAATAATAAATTCTTGTCCGGCCAATAATTTATGATTAATAAAAAAAAAAAAAAATATTGGAAAGTTGTTATGCCTGTTGAATTCTGTTGTAATACGACATTTTCCAAGCATCTGCCAAAATACTTCCATAGATTATTGTCATATTAATAGTATGCAAATTAACTATATTCGTTAGATTTCGGTAAATGGCATATTTGTTAAATTTCAATAATCCTTCATGTTTGGCACATGGATAGATTTTTTAAGATTTTCAATTATTTTTTGGTCAAAATTTAAAAGAATTCGGACCCAAAAGTGTTAAGGTTTACCCTTAAATCAAAATTCGCTACATTCTGGACAATTGCGATGTCACTTTTATATTTTCATGCCTAAACTTTCCAGCTATTCTTATTCAGATTCCGGTGTCCTTATAAGGTTAGCTTATTCCTCTGATATAGCAATAACATTCTCCCTTTTCTTATAAAGTGCTTCTTATATTTGTTTTCTTCTTTAACAAATATTGCCAAAATTAGTGTTTTAAACAAATTTTCAATTATAAAAAAAATATCCATAATGTAGCAATTGAATTTATTAAAAAAAAATGTATCGTATATCTAAGAAAATGGAAAACACATTTTAAAAAAAAAAATCTGAATAGAAATACTTGAAACTAACATGTATGAAGGAGAGGGTGTGACTTAATAATTGTGTCAGAAAGTTTTGCATTCTAAACAGGGTCCAATCAAACCAAAGTGTTGCCGAGGTCCTGATGAAGTTTAGTGACCCAATCTATAAACTCACAATAAACGTTTTGTAATGATGACTGCCATATTTCGCAGAAAATCTTCGAATCTGAACATGCGTCCTGTACTCTGCGTCTTGTACTGTGCGTCCTTTCTGAACATGCGTCGCTATTCTGATTGATAAATAAAGTTACTTTAAGCTGAATAGATATATTCAATTTCCAATTGCACACTTCACTTTCGGAGGGTCAGCCTAATTTTTTTAATCAAAAAAATATTGAGTTTTAAAAAGTTGATAAATTTATGAAGCTTAAAATATGATAAATCTATAAAAAACATTTTAAAGCTTTGAATCTGATTTAGATTGAGAATGACGTTTGAAAGTATTGAGAACGATCTTTTTTTTCAACGTTTGAAAAAGTGGATAAATTTATGAAGCCTAAAATATGATAAATCTATAAATTTGTTAAAGCCTTGAATCTGAATTTTACAGAGGTTCTAAAAATTAATAAACTTACGTACTTACGAAGCTTAAAAATGATGAAGCTTAAAATAGGATAAATCTGTACATTTTTAAAAAGCTTTGAATCTGTTTTGAGTTTTAAAAAGTTGATATATTTATACAGCTTAAGATATGATAAATCTGTAATTTTTTTAAAACTTTGAATCTGATTTTTTAATGCGGTCTTATGGAACAACATTAATTAAATGTAAATTTGTTATCATGTTATCATGTATGAAATATGTTATTTGGAGGCACCTGAAATTTGTGCCCATGATCTCCGGACTCGCAGAACTGTACATTAGTCAGGCACCTGGTTGTCAAGCGGAGAAAATGAAAAAATTAAGAATATCTTGAAGTTATTCATTTCGCTTACAAGGGAGGTTTCGTCCTGCGAAAAGCCTAAATCTTAAAACTTCCTAAACGCATTTGCAAGTAAATTATCGCTAAAACGCTCGAAATAACTTGCAGTTTTTATTCCTTGCCTTCTCAAACTTGGAATGGCAGGGAGGCTTGTGAAGGAATCTGATCTAATGCCACACTTTCGATTGTAATGAATCATGGTAAGACTGCCTGCAAATGTGTCATAACTTAGCAAGGCATCAAAAGTATTCCTAAAAGGAATATAATTCCTAAAAGGAAAATCCTTCCGGCCTTTCTAAAATATTAAGTATGAGAGTTGCAGAATTTTAAAGATCAAATATGAAGGTATGGATTTCATGCTCAGAATTAAAAGAGTAATTTTTTTCCCCCTGATAATTTACTTAGAGTGGAAATATTTGATTTTTTTTTTTTTTTTTTTTGGGGGGGGGGGCGGTGCTTTATGTTTTAAAGGATTAAACCCATTGTGATTTTTCGAGGATTAAAATAATGAAAAGTTATCATATGGTAATAAATGATTATAATTAAAAATGAATCATATTTATTAGAAAATGGAAAACGTTGTTTAATTATTTTTTTTTTTACCCTGAATAAAAATATTTGATATTTTTATCAATGCCATTAAAAGTTATTTAGTTATTGCTTCATGAATACTATTAAACGACACACAAGAAATGAAAGGCAGAAAAAATGAAAAACATGAAAAGCAGTTTTCTCGTTTCCAATACGTTACTGGGCTCGACTAATAATGTTTCTGTAAATATTTTGGAGCTCTTCGCCACTAATATTCTTACAAGCATCGATTAACTTTTGTTTCAGGTTAACTGCATGTGCATTATTGTCCGTGTTTATTTTTTCTTGCACTCTCTCACAGATTTACATTTAGAATTTTATATGCGGTCCCCATTTACAATTGTAAATATTTTATCAAGCATGTTTACATCAATTTAAAAGATGCAGATGTTGCAGTTTATATATATATATATATATATATATTAAGGTGGAAAGGGTTGTATCAAAATAATAATAATAAAAAAAAATCTGTTTGAAAATTAACGGGGAAATTATTTGATTAACATAATCTCATTTCCTACCTCATTTTAAATTTTAAACAATTTTGAAATTTACATTGTTTACTTGTTTTTAGTAGGTAAAAAAAAAAAAGTTTGTTTCAACCTCTTTGGGTCATTCTGCAGACAATATAACAAAAAATTGGTCAAAAATTGGTCAAATATTGTTTTGCTACAAGAAAATGAAGATTTAAAGTATACAACCTAATCACGCTTCTGCAACTCTCTTGAAATGAATTATTTATTTTAAAATTAGATTTACAGTTTAAATTCAAATTTATAGCATTTCCAGTTTTAGCTTTATCAATGTTGAAACGAAAATATGTGTTGTTCCGTAATAAACTGATAAAAAAAAAAATCCATTTATATTACTTTTATTTTAAAGCCAAGATATCTGTTATGTGATTACAATATAAGCAAATACGTTTGCAGGAATCCGTCCGAATATATAAAGATTATTTTTCAGTTCAATTCTTTTTTCATCTTCAGAGCTATTCTAATAAATCCGTTCTATAATACTTACGATTGTTCCAAAGCAAATTCACTCTTAGGGTAAAAGGTAAGCGCTTATCTATAAAACTGGTTTCTATATTTATTCTCCACCACATCTCCTTTGCAGTTATGAAAATACTTCCAACTAAATACTGAATAGTTGTATAGCCAAATCTTGTTACTTTGGCAATTGTTATAGATGCTAATATATGAAGTGTATCAAATTGAATTTTCCACATGCTTATTTATACGTGTTTACTGAGAGAGGAAGCAAAGCTACATATTTGCCGGGTGTAATACTTTCCAAGATTACGTTTCTTGTAAATAAAATTTATTTTTATTTATGGATTCTGAAGAACCTCTTCGGAAGTGCAAATGTGTTTCAATTGCAAGCAATCTGACTGACGTTAAAAAGTTTCATATCCAGCTTTTTTTTTAAAGTGTTGGTACCTCAAAAGTAAAAAACGGAGCCCTTATAGAATCATTTTCTCGTCCGTCTGTCTGTCAACAAGTTTTTTTTTTTTCAGGAACGGCTGAAGGTATCAAGTTGAATTAATATATTTAAAAAAAAATCGATCTACGGTTCCATTGCTTTGATAAAGTTTCGAGCTTCTAACTCAATGCAATAAAAAGTTAGGTCTTAAAGCAAAGTTTTTTTTTTCATACAAACTCACTATAAGATATCTCCCGTTGTCCTAGAATATTGAAATTTAGATGGTACATAATTCTCAGGTTCGAATTCCGACACGTACTTGTCCTGTATTTTTTTAATATATAATTCTAACCAGAGGTCGCCAAATTCTGTTCTGCCGTTCACTAACAAACGTTTAAAATTTTCAGATGGACAGTAAGTATGTATTTGATTCTAAATCAGAAATCTGAGATTACTACAATTTTTGACAGCTTTTCTTATTTTTTACCTTGCTGAATTGAATTTTAGCGTCATTTAATATATTATCAACAAAGAAAGAAAGATGTGGCTAAATGCCACTGAAAAAGGAGGCCTTCCATTATTTCTAATAAAATCGAACCAGACATCAAGTATTTAGTTAGACTATTTAAGCTATAACAGCTAAAAATAGCCCATTATTATTTTTGTAATTTAAGTGAATTAATATTCTAAAGTTTAAAATATATTAAATATATTTTATTGTTGCAAATTTGTCTAATTTGTTACTGTTCTTTGTATTTTTATAGGTACTAGTCTACCCTTGTAAATCGCCTTCTGCTCACTCATTTCCATAGTTACTAAGTAAATGGTCAGTGTCAATCAGTGGACGATATAAAGGCATTTTAATGTTGGTATGTCCAAATAAAGACAGTAAGTGAAACAAAGTTGATGAGTCCTAATGTAAAATAGGCATGGATTTATTGGATTAGCGAAATGTATAACAACAGGAACATCTAAATGCAAACTGATCAGGCTTATACAATTCTTTTGACATGTGATATTACACTCTCTGATTTAACTTAAATTTGTTTCTGCATGTAAAGAAGGGATTTTGTAAAAAAAATTTTACTCACTTCCTGGTTTGCAAGAATTATAAAAATTATGTACACAGGTGTGTTTCCGATGACAATACAACATTTTAACATTTTTAGAACTTAATTATAAATTAATAACATTTTTCCAATAGCCGGCTGGAGGAGATAAATCACCAAATATTCTTTATGGCACAACTGTTTAAGAGTTACAAATACAATGGAGTTATATATGCGTCAAACCACTCTCGCAAAAAATATGTCAACAGGCTGTGAAACTGCAGCATCGAAATATTTTAAACCGTAAAAAGTAGGGGAAAAAAAAGAAAGAAAGAAAATAATCTTTTATCACTCAGTAGTTTGATATTAATTAAATTCTGATTATACGTTGAGAAAACAATTTAGAAATTCTGAATAGATAGTTTAAATAATGCTTTTCTTTTTCCTTCGTGTTGTCATACCTTAAAAAGATAAAGAGCAAATCTTATATATATATATACAGGGTGTAACTGAAATGCTTCAACAAACTTTGAGGGATGATAGTACTCATGAAGATGAACAAAAAATGCAATAGAACACGGGGTTGCAAATGACATTTAACCCTTTCAGGGACAGTGGTATGTCTAAAAAACCACTTAATTTTAATTCCAAAACGCCACAATGGCACCAGAATTTTGCTAAAATCTTTTCCATTTAATATTTATGTGAAATATAGCCTTTTTCTTATTTACAAACAATTTTTTTTTGTAAATTCCGGTGCCAGTCCATTTTCAGACGCATTTTCTCCATTTTTATCATTTAAGCCTTTTAGGGGCAAACTACTTTTAGTACTAAAATGTTGAAATAAATGACTGGCACCGGAATTTATAAAAAAATTTGTTTGTAAATAAGAAAAAGGCTGTATTTCACATACATATTAAATGGAAAAGATTTTAGCAAAATTCTGGTGCCATTATGGCGTTTTGGAATTAAAATTAAGCGCTTTCATAAACATACCACTGCCCCTGAAGGGGTTAAACGTCATTTGCGACCCCATGATCCATTGCATTTTTTGTTCGTCTTCATGAGTACTATCATCCCTCAAAGTTTGTTGAAGCATTTCAGTTACACCCTGTACATATATATATTAATAAATTTACTCGTTCCCGCTTTCTACCAAGCGTAAATCAAAGCGGTGAATTTCCCAACATTGGAGATAACGTCAAATCAAGGTGTTGTAACGGGAATTTTTTGGAACTACATGAATGTCAGTTGTGAAATTAGGCGTGGCGTGGTTAAAGATAAACATTGAAAGTTTATAAAAAAGTGGTTTTTTTAAAAACTATTTTTACTTCAATTTATTTCGAAATTAGTTTTGCACCATGATAACCTTTAATTTAAACAAAGTAGCTTGAAAAAATATCTGAAAATTATACCATCATCAACTGTAATTTAAACAATGCAGATAGAATAAAATGTCTTTTTCCAGAAAAATAGAAAACACATAGATATTACATTTATTTTAAGCTCAAGATATCTTTCATATGATCGCATTAGGAGCAAAATATGTTTGTAGAAGTCCACCCTAAAATATATAAAGATTATTTTTCAGTTCAGTTCTTTTTTTCATCTTCCAAAGCTATTCTAATAAATCCTTTCCATAACACTTTGGATTGTTCCAAAGCAAATGCCATCTTAGGATAAAAGGTAAGCTCATATCTATAAAACTGCTTTCTATATGTATTCCCCACCAAATCTCCCCTTACAGTTGGAAAAATACTTCTGTAGTTTTCCCTGCACCAATATCGTTTATGCGTTGCTGTTGGTTACGAGAGATTTGTAGGGGAAGCATTTATTACTAGTCCGTGCGCCGACGAGATAAACGTAATGGTGCTAAAAGTAACAATGGATAGTCGGAATTAAATTGGTGATGAAGTGTGAATTTTTCGCTATATAATAAGGCTGGAGCTTATCAAAACAGGAGATACTACATGAATATGAATGAGGAAGGAGTTTAGGCAACCATTAAATAAAAAAAAAAATTATAATTGCAGATTTGATTAATAACCTACATTAAGATTAGTGGCTGGCAGTAACACTGGCAAGTAGCACTGGCAGAACAAAATGCAGGAAGGGGCAATATTTTGGAAGAGATGAACCTGTGGTCAGCAGTCTGTGCCGCGGTCTCTAGTAGGTAGAATATAAACATGAAATAAGCTAAACTAAGAAGTCACAGTATGTAGAATGTGAAAATGGAATAAGCTAAACTAAGAATTCTTATGAATATGCATGAGGAAGGGGATTAGACAATCATTAAATTAAAAAATATATAATTGTAGATTTGATAAATAACCTACATTAAGATTAGTGAATAGTATGGGCACCGGCAGAACAAAATGCAGAAAGGGGCAAGATTTTGGAAGAGATAAACCTGTGGTCAGCAGTTTGTGCCGCGGTTTCTAGTATGGAGAATATAAACATGAAATAAGCTAAACTAAGAATTCTTATGAATATGAATGAGGAAGGGGTTTAGACAACCATTAAATAAATTAAAAAAAGATAATTGCAGATTTGATTAATAACCTACATTAAGATTAGTGAATAGCATGGGCACCGACAGAACAAAAAGCAGGAAGGGGCAAGATTCTCGGAAGAGATGAACCTGTCGTCAGCAATCTGTGCCGCGGTTTCTAGTAAGGAGAATATAAACATGAAATAAGCTAAACTAAGAATTCTTTGTCAGGACACCCTGTGCAAAGCAGGGCCCGATTAACCTCTGGATCTAGGGGAAGCACTGTTTCATTTTTGGGGCCACCTTTCATTTGGCAACAGTTTTTTTAATTCTTTATTCATGAAAACTCACCAATGATGCTAATATTATTCCCGGGAGTAGCGTAGCCGAGGTCACATGTGTATCATTAAACAAATTTTTTTTATGTTCCCGGTATCCGAGTGGTTTCTAACAGACACTTCAGAATGCTAAATGGTTAATTAACATCCTGTTGATGACATTCATATTTCCATGTTAAATAAATTTCGTAAAGTAGTGTGTAGATTTCCTGTTGGATTAAGAAAACTTTTGTTTTCACGAAACCAATTAAAAATACAATGTAAAGAAAAAAATGAAAATGGGCATTAAAGGGCATTTTTCGAAATCGCCAGGTAAAAATTAATTTTAGTTACATTTTAAAATCCAGGGAAGGGCAATGGCCCTTGCTTAATTTACTAGCGCCTATGGGAAATACATATTTGTGAAACTATATACGAAAAGCGATAATTTCGTTTCTTAAACAATGAATTTTTAAGTTTTAAAAATGTTCAGGGTGTTTCCAAAAATATGAAAAAAAGAGGGATTTGAGCATACTCCAATGAATAATTTTTGTACAAGATACCAAGATCGAAATCAGTTTATTCAGTCACAAATACAGGTCTCACTCCATACAGTGTCTCACTCCAATCGAATTCGGATATCTATTCATAACTTTTACAATAACGAAAATATTTTAACGAAATTTACAACAGATTTACCTTGGTTTGTGTAAAATGTAACAAAATCGTGAAAAACGGAAGAAATAGCAACCATTTGCATCCAAACAGCATTGAAATAGAAGTTTCATATTTTGGAATGCAATTTACATTTAGAGCAACTAACTGAATTAGTGTGTACTTCTAACAGCAATTTTCGTCATGTTATCGCATTTTACAGTTTGTCCCACCTTATTCAAAAATCCGTTCTAACAAGAATTAGGCGTTTATCTTAACAATTATAGAGTTGGTAGACTAATTATAGCATGCGTGTATTTATTAACAACGAAAAATTTATTCGCAAAATATTTATTTCTAGTCCGAGATAAAACGTAAAGGACGGTGCTAAGATAACAATGGATTATCAGAATAAAATATTGGTGATAAAGTCTGAATTTTTCGCTAAATAATGAAACTGGAGCTTTCTAAAACAAAAGATACCTCGTAAATATGATCGCAAAGTTTAACAGGAAAAATCATAATTTTAGAAATTTTTTTCATAAATTACATTAATATTACCAAATAGGTATTTGGTAATCTATATCCGTGGATAATATTTTATTTCTCTAAAAAATAATTTTTGAATTAATATATTTTGCGATTGCATACTTCATTAAAAAATTAATTCCGACTTTCCAATGTTACTTTAAGCACCATTACATTGATTGTTAGCGATAATACTTAATTCGGTTACAAATTTCTCATTATCAATAGCAACGCATAAACTATTTTTACTATAATTTTGTGAATTACTAAATGTGAATAATTTAACAATTTTATTAAATGAGAGGAAATTTTAATCACTTCGGACTTAATTTTCAATAATCATTACAATAATTTTTTGTAGGCTTTTTAGTGAGTGTGTGTGTGTGATTGTGTGTGTACATGTGCGTGTGTGTCTTTACAATCTGTTGTATCCTTTATTCCAATATTTTGGCAGTTGCGTTTTCAAACTAAATAATCATGCTGGAGAGATGATAAAGCAACGCATTGGTCTACTTTTTTTCTTTTTTTCTTTTAACAATATATAAAAATTAATTGAAAGCAATCTATAGAATTACGCGTAAAGTTATTCAGAAATCATACACTAAGAAGGAGGCTTTTATGTCAGTAATTTTGCATTTGATATGGTATATGCGTTGCTATTGGCCACAAGAGATTTGCAGGAAAAACATAAATTTAAATTTATTGTTTCGAGATAATGCTGCTAAAAGTAACAAAGGATAATGGGAATTAAACTGATGATGAAGTGTAAATTTTTCGCCGCATATAAGACTGGAGCATATCAAAACAGAAGATACTACGTGAAAATGAAAGCTGATGAAGTTTAGACTACCATTAAAATAAATCATATTTAGAGATTTGATTCATTAGCAGCATTAAAATTAGCAAATAGATATATATGAATCAACTGAAAAAGAATGCTTCGTTTTTCCGAATACAGTGGAGAACCAATTGCAGAAACTGATAGGAATAACATAAGAAAGCGCCTTTTGTACATTTCCTTATAAATGTTTAGCACATGAAACTTATAAAACTAAAGATAGTTTTACAGATGTATGAAAGGGAACTGTGGATGCACAGATTCATCCACTAGAATAAAAATGAACCATAAACATAACGAAACAGGTAAAAAATATTAATTTTTTTTGCGTGAAATAAAAAACTTTTGACCAATGTAGTTAGCATCACCGATGCCACAATTAGTCAGAGATTTACAAGTGTGGTGAGTACTTATGAACAGAAGTCTACTTAGATAATGATGTACAGTCAATATGTATGTATAAAAAAAGATACAACTGACTTTATTTGCAAGATTGTTTACGATAAAATCCTAACTAAAGGTGTCATGAGGTTTGGAATACAGTCTTCTTTCAGAATATGAATGCAATTTTTAAAATAGGGATCGTCTACATCAGGGGTTCTCAAACTTTTAGACCGACGTACCACTAAATCGAAGTTCATACTTCCGCGTACCACCAGGTAACAAACGTAAAGCTCACATAGCAAAACCTGTCTAAAACGAAACATAATTTCTATTTCCGTCATAGTAGGTGTTATAAAATTTATAAATGATTAATTACATTACTAAATTGACTGCTTTACAATAACATTCAAGTAAAAAGTAGTATAATCATTAAATTTTAATAATACATACAATATCAAAATACAGTATTTTGGTATAGTAAAAAAGTCACAATACTTAATGATATATTGGAGCACACTGATTCATATACTGTTGTAGTAGGCTAATGAAAAAGGTGGGCTTGTTTTATCAAGCACAACCAAAAACTTCCTCATTTCTGGCTCAATATTAGAAAATTTTAGTCATAAGTCAGATTCGATGTTTAGTTTATTCCTGTATTTGTTTTTGATATAACAAAAGGGGGGGGGAGCACATTCACAGAGATATGTTGTGCTAAACACGAACAGACTTTGACGATATTAGACGGTACTCTGATATTCTCGTCAACGAAAATTCTTTGCCATCCATCCTTTTGAATGTGGATTCCAGTAATCCATCACAGGACAGGAGAGATGAATAAGTTCACTCCTTTTCTCTCTCGTGAGATACAGTGGCAGGGTGTCTAAAATGAGAAACGAATTTACAAAGCCCGATTAAGGTCATGTGGAGCTCAAACCCCAGTACCTTTTTGTAGTCAGTCTTAAACCAAGATAATACCCATAAATTTTGGGGGGGAGTATTCGGAGGTTATCGTTAGATATTATGATATGGTTACCAAGTTAATCGAAATCTTTTTTGGTTTTGGGAGAAATAATTGCAAAAATCTGCAGTAAACAATTTTATTTATTTTGGGGGCCCTAAGGCATGGTCTAGTCGGCCTCTGCATTAATCAGGCCTTGCGAATTTCTTATCTAAAGCTTAGTTAGCGCATTTAACATAGGCTCAATACAACCGTATTAATAATCTGCATACCTTTAAATGCGACAATAATGTCGCCCAGCAGGCGAACATTGCAAGTTTATTCATACATTTACCACCTCAATACATACAGTAGTGGCCAAAAGTGTGGATATTTTTTGAAAGTTTCATGTTTTTAAACTTTGTGTGCTTGTAGAATATATTAATTTTCACTTAAATACAAACGTTTATATATCCAAATTAAGGTAATTTAATGTAGAATTTAATAATAAAAACAGTATTACAATATCTGTATTACAAAAAAAGTTATGCAACTAATAGTAAGATCTATCTTAGATTTGCATTTTTTTAAAGTGATACTTACACAATCAATACTTAGTAGGATAACCCTTATTTTTTAAGAGAGCTTCACAGCGTCTTTTCATCGAGTGAATGAGTGTGGGAGTTCATCTTTCGTAATCACATGGTGCCAAGCATCAATTATAGCTTCAATAAGTTGTCTTTTATTGGATGGACATTTTTTTCGTACAAGAATTTTCAAACGTCGCCACAAATTTTCAATTGGATTGAAATCAGGGCTGTTTCTTGGCCATGGTAATATATCTATGTCTTTATTTTGAAACCATGTTTTGCATACTTTTGCTGTGTGGCATGGAGCTGAATCCTGCTGAAAAATAAATGGTGCGTTGTTGGGGAAGAGATCCTTGATGGAAGGTATCAATTTTGGTTCCAGAACAGTTTCGATGTATTTTTTGGCATTCAGGATGCCATCAATCACTTGAATTCGGCCCATACCATCTGAAGACATACATGCCCAAATCATGACATTTGTTGGTTTTTTATAGTTGCTTCAATGCAATCAGGATGAAGTGCTTCTCCTACTCTACGTCTCACGTATTTTCTACCATCACTACCAAAGAGCGATATTTTACTCTCATCGCTTCATATTACTTGCTTCCATTGATTTTCTGACCATTTAATGTGTTCTTTTGCCCACTTAACTCGTTTTTCGCGTTGCTTTTGATTTAAAAATGGTTTTTTCCTTGGAATTATAGCTTGTAGTCCAAATCCTGATAACCTTCTTCTTATTGTTCTTGAACTTACTGCAATACCCGCTGCATTCATTTCACATCTAATGGCATCTGATGAAATTTTTCTATCTTAAAGGCATAGCCGTTTAATTTTTCTATCGGCAGTAGCACTTGTGCCTTTTTTTCGGCCTGATTTGGCCTTATTTTCCACAGATTTCGTTTTTTCACAACGTAAACAGAACTTTCGTACACCAGAACAAGTCACTGAACCACCAACTTGTCTTGCAATTTCAGCATAAGAGAGGCCATTTTCTCTCAATATGACAATTCGGCTTCTTTTTGTAGATGTCCAATTAGTTCTTCTTGTTGATGACATTGTTTAAAATTAGTTTAATTAAAAAAAAGGACTTTAAATATTCAAAACAGCAATACTCTATTTAGTTGTACTAGTATGTATCATTCCGCAAAATATTTCCACAACAATAACTCTTTTACCATCCAAATAACCTAAACTATAGTTACAGACATTTGATTGATCCTCAGAACAGTGTTTGTGATTGGCTAGTACGCTTTTATTACAAAACACGTGCTTATTCAAAACGATTTGTTTTTGTTTGTTCTACTAAAATAAGCATAACTTTTTTTATAATACAAATATTGTAATACTGTTTTTATTATTAAATTCTACATTAAATTACCTTAAATTTGATATATAAACGTTTGTATTTAAGTGAAAATTAATATATTCTACAAGCACACAAAGTTGAAAAACATGAAACTTTCAAAAAATGTCCCAACTTTTGGCCACCACTGTATGTACAATGCTTTACATCAAATCCGTACTGCATATGACCACAGTTTTTGTTTGATTTAAACAATCTTACTCTCTTGACCATTTTAAATAACCTTACTCTCTTAAAAACTGATTTCCATGAAATAGGAGGAAACTATAACACTTATTGTACAAGAGAAGAAAAATATTTCAATGAACACAATGAATAAATTTATGAATTTTGTTTGAAGTAAGACTTTTATTTCAACACCTCCTAGAAGCTCTTCTAGTACAAACAGAACAATGGGTTATAAATTACACTTGGAATGTTATTTTGTTTTAACTCCTCCTACCCACACAAGCTCCTCCTACTTCCAAGCATTCAGACTTTACCTTCAGATAATTAAATGTATAAAACATTTTTAAAAACAGTTCTTCGGCTAATTAAAAATACTTCATTCATTCATCAATTTTACAATTTGGTCGTGTTTTTAATTCTGGAAAACTGATTGTATCATAAGCGTTGTGTGCAAATTTCAACAAGTCTACTATAACAAACATTTTTTGTAACAAAAAAATAATAATAAAATAAAAATAACTAGAAAAGGCGTTTACATATCCTAAATCGCGTTCGAAATTTTTTTGAAAATTTCCAAGTTAATAAAGACAAGCCGTTTTCGATTCCATAATAATATGCTGCATTTTGTATTTTATTCCACGTACCAGTATCGGAATTCTGCGTACCAGTAGCCACAGCTTCACGTACCAGTACTGGTACGCGTACCATAGTTTGAGAACCCCTGGTCTACATATTAAAAATTACACCAAATTTTATTTTTATTTTTTCAAATAATAACACACTTTTAATACTTTATTTGAGTCTCTTGTATCAAATCAGTCCGGAAAAGTACATATTACATGCATTTTGTTACATCTCCATATGCTTATAAGGGGTTAAAATTTGATATGCTAATATTAAATTCACGTGACTAATTTATATCTTCCAGAAAAATCACCCGATTTATTTTTCTTTTTTCAGTGAGATGCATTGAATGGTACCAAACATATATTCTAGGCATTTTCTTTTTTACTCAAAAGCATAATTTTAAACAGAAAAATTATAGTTTATTATAAAAAATTATGAATTATGGCCTAGATAAATTTTTGCATAAAAAGAATGGTCCTCGCCAGAAACATGGTTGTGTAAATTTACAGTTCATTCTAATCATTATTTTTCGAGATATAATGACATTTTACTTTTCGAAAGTTTAAATTGACAGACCATATTCTGCTACCGTTCAATCACATACAAGAAAATCGAAAACAGCAACCAGAAAATTTATTTAAAAAATTCTTTTTAGATAAAATTTGGAAAATGATACCAAAATAAAAAAATTACACTTTTATTGTTTTGTTAAGTGTATTTTTGTTTATTTTATATATCAATTACTTTTACAATTTTACTGGTATGACTCTGGAAGTTTTTCCTTTGATTTTTTAATTTAATTTTTCTAAATTTGTGGACATACCTTTAATAAATTTTCTTTTGGAACTCTAAGAAGATGTAATAAAAAATAAACAAACTATACTCTTTTTCCGGGCTGCCTTGATACAAGGAACTAAAATATGGTGTCAAAAGTGGTTATTATCATTTGAAAAACAAAGTTGGTGCAATATATTATTATGTAGACGACCCCTATTTAAAAAATTGCATTCATATTCCGAAAGAAGACAACATTCCGAATCTGATGACACCTTTAGTGTGATTTTATCGTAAACGGTCTGCAGATAAAGGCAAGCGTAACTTTTTTTATGTATATTTATACTGACTGTACATTTAAAGCACCAAGGTGTTCTCTGTCTAATCAGTTTTTTGGTACTGCGAGAAAAGATCTGTAAATCCTTCTTCACAGCTGTATTTTCATGTTTTCCTAATGTACTTTCTGTTTTATTAACAGAATGGTTCGTAAATGTTGCTACATCTGAATATAATTATTTATACAATTATCCCAGGTAAAACTGAAAGCAGAAAAAGATAATATAAAAATTTGCACCAGCGCGTTTTTAATTGATTTATTTTTTTAAATGATTTATTAAACTTTGGCAAATTTAAAATATATAAGTATGTAAGTATATAACTGTGCATATAATTTAATATATATATGCACATTTAAATAACTTGTGTAAACATTTTTACGTTACCTGAATTAAAAGAAGAAACGAGAAAAAATATTTTACCCGTCCTCTTTTACTGATGCGTTGCCATGGTAATAGCCTCAGTGTGAGAAAAGAGGGAAATACTTTATTACTGTAGCACGAACCCCGAAGGTAAAGCTATAGAGCTGAGTTAACAATAGACGTCTAGATTGAAGTTTGTGATAATGTGCAGATTTTGTTTGCATATGTTGGCAACAGTCCTACGCTAGAAGTTTGAATGTGGGATTAGATAAGGGAATCAGCTTTGTACAGAAGCTTGGAAGAATTTAATTAAATGGCTAACAAAGCTTTCTGAATGCAATATTAAATATTTATTTTGACGAATCAAGGATTTTCTGTGATACATATATTAAAAAGCATGTTCAACCGAGATGATTAATCCCCTTAAGGTTAGCATTATGCAAAATCAGGACTGTATAAATTGAAGTACACACTTTTGTAATTCTAATCTAATGAAAGTAAATATAAATGTTGCATTTTTGAAAAGCATTCGTAAATCTTAAAATTTAAAACAAAAGATTCGTCTTTGATTAGGGACTTAATGAGTAAGACGTGCTTACAGAAATCTATAGGGATTCGCATTTCATATCTAATTTTTCTAAGAATTTCCACGCAGTGTATTTTTAGAGATTTGTGTAAGCATCTGTAAAATGATTTAAAAAAAAAAAAAAATACTAATAAGAATGCTTGTAAATTAATAACACAATTTAAACAAACAGTTATAAATTGAAAATACCACATTTACCCGCCTAATTTTCGCCCCTGCGAAAGAAAATTTGAGTATAAAACAAAGATTCGTACAATTTTTGTATCACAATTATGAGATAATTTTAGATACAAAAAAAAAAAACCTCGTGCATCCCCATAGTTTTCATTTCTCAATATCTCAGTTTTGCTACAAAGAATAACATTTATCTTAAGTTTATATCTAGATACAAACTTAGTTGAGAATAAACATTAAAAAATATATATATGTTATAATAATAACCGGTTATTTTTAATAATGACCGCAGTTATTATTAATAATAACCGGCCATAATGTCCGGTCATTAATAATAATGACCGGATTAATCATATTGACCGTAACATATATCCTAATAATATTATAAATCTGATTGTGTGCAAATGTTAGGCTGAAGCCAGCGTCAAAATGGAGCATTTAATGATCCTGTGTCTTTGCATATACGTTGATTATAACCCTCCAGTGAACATAGGCCAGTTTTTGTTAATTTTATTCAAATATTTTTCTTAATAATTCAAAATTTCGTTATTTTCATAGAGAATAAATGGACATTTTCCCATAAAATTTAACCATTTTATTTTATCGTTGCTACGGCTTTGATCGTTGCCAATAAATAAAAACACGGAAAAATAATTTTTTCTCGACAATTAATTTTTAATTGAACGATTTTCCCGTGAAAAATGAAAATGAAAAAGAATTCAAAAGAAGATGAATTTCCGTGATATTTGAAACAAAAATATGGAGTATTTGTTATTAGGCATGAAGTATGAATATCGGTTACATTAAAAAGATCTTTTTCTGTCAAAAAACTGCGTTATAAAATGAAGGAAAAATGAACAATAATTATATTCTTAAAAATAGATTTCGCTTGGACCATGGAACTATGAAAAGGATCCTCCTCGGCTTGGACACGAGGCTAACGATGAAAGGCTACAGCGGTGCTTTACGCATATCTTTTTTTACAGACCGCGGGAGTCACGTGATGCTCGAATGCACCAATGAATGTGCACGAAAAGAACATCACGTCACTCTAGCGGTCTGTAAAAAAAGATAATTGGAATGTACCGCGATAGCCTGTCTTTTTCGTTAGCCTCGGCTTGGACAAATATGACGTCATAAATAAAACATGTATTTTCAAATAGTCGTAATAATACAAGGAGCATGAATATCAATGTATAAGGAAAGTAGATAGAGAATGGACGATTAATAGATTTAAGATGAAAAACTGAAATATTTTTTATTGATACTGATTAATAATTAGCTTGAGTACCAGTTACATACAAATGTGAGTTTTCCGCTAAAATTTACGTCCTGATTGCCAGAAAAAGAAAATTAACAAGAATTATGGAATTAAAAAGAGATTTCTCTGAGGAAAATGTGACGTCATATTTGAAATAAAACGGGAATTTTCAAATGTGTTTTACAAGGAGCGGGAATTAATTCCGTACATTAATAATACAAGGATCAGTAGGTATAGAAAGTAGATTAGTTTCACGACATATTTAAAACGAAAAATTGAAATGTTTTTTTATCTATACCGATTATTAAGCATGAATATCAGTTACATACAGATGAGAGTTTTTTGCCAAAAACCACATCATGATTATTAGGAAAAGATAAATAAATACGAATCTTTTATATTAAAATCTGACCGCCTGTTTGTATTTCGCAACTACTCTTTTCAGATTGTCGAATGCAACGCGATTTACTTAACACCGGTTATCATTCATCCGAGGATGTCATAAACTCTCAGAATTTAAAAAAATGATTTAAATTCCGAGATATTATTATAATTATTTTATTTTATTTTATTTATTTTTTGTAAATTTTAACGAAGTTTCTCTGAAAATGGCAACTAAATTATTCCATTTTTGTGGATAAAAAGAGGAAATAAAACGGATTAATATATTTTTTCTCATTACAACTGAAAAAAAAAAGAATTTATTTTCTATTGGAATAGATGGTGAAAGAAAAAAAACCTTGATTACAGTAAAATTTTTGAAAAATAAAAACGTATTTTCGCATTTTCAAACTTCATGAATCAATTTATTCAGGAGAACAAAAATCGTCTGTCAACATATTTTCATTTAGAAATAAAGATTTTTTTTTCAGTTATAGATTAAAGCAAGGAGACAAATTTAAGCTCCTTGCATTTAGGTCTACAATAATTGCTCCCTATTCACAAAAATTGAATTTAATGAAAAAGAATATACTATTTCCATTATCTATATACTATTCCATTTATGCTATTAAAACGTTTCACAAAGGCGTTAAAAGTAAAAATGTTTACCAGGTAAACTTGACATATGTTTTTATATAATTCGCCGATTTCCACGATTTTATTTGGCCCGCCTTTTTTCATTGGTTGCAGTTTCCTTTTCGTGATTATTTGTCACAAAATTTCACTTTTTTAAAACTGTTAAGGCCTCTATAACATAGAAATACTGTATTGTCTCCTATGGAATGGCGATAAAGAGTTAGTTAATTATTTACGTTTCTAATTATCGGGAATGAAATGTTTTGCTTAATTAATGCATTTATTCTTCTTTTAATGATACGTGAACGAAGTCACGGGTAACAGCTAGTATTAAATATTTAACTTGATAAATCAAGGATTTTCTGTGATACATATTAAAAAAAGCATGTTTGACCCAAATGATTAATCAGCTTCAGATAAACATTAGGCAAAACCAGGACTGTATTTAAATTTTATAAAGTACACTTTTATTATTCTAATCTAATAACTATTAATGCTGCATTTTTGAAAAGGTGAAATTATTTCTTATAATGTATTAGAAATTTTTAGTAAAATTAGATAAGAAATCCGGTTTAGGAATTATAGTAATTTGTCAACAGTCAAAAGGTATATAATCCTGTATATAATAGTCCTGTATATAATATAATGTATTAACGCGAAAAATCTAAGCTGCATAGTTTTCATTTCTTTTTCTTCTACCAAAGGAAAAAAAAACGATCAAGCGTTAAATCGAGGGGGAAAAATGATAAAACAAACAAACAAACACAAAAAAAAAAAAAAAAAAAAAAAAAAAACAATGGAAAAAATCACTTTTTTCGCAATTTCCGGAGAATATATATATTTTTTTATTTTAAGCAAAATAAATATTTAAAAAACATAAAGAGTAAGAAAATAACTAAAAAACGATCAGAAAATAACTTGATATACGCTTAAAATTTAACAATGCCATTCTACTGTATCATTTTTTTATCTTGCGATTGGCATGTACGCCATCTTATATATATATATATATATATATATATATATATTTTAAAAAATAAAGATTTATTTTTACAAAAGTAAACATCTTTTATCCTTTAGGAGCTTCAGCTCAACACACTCACTTTATTTTTTTTCAGAGTAAAAAGCACCTTTGATAAACATCTTTTGTATTATATATTGACAGAAAAAACATTAACGGGCCTGTAGCCATTTATTCTTGATTTATCGCATATCATCGCATTACTATAATGATATTTTTCCCTCCATAGATCTAGAGCCAAGTAAAAATGACCTTAAATTTCTTTTTGGCAAGGAAAACAAATGTTTATGTTTATTTTTAGTAGACATTATTTTGAGTAAAATATATGGATATGTTGTAACAAGATATATATATGAGATTTTAATGGCAACATTTCCAACAAGAAGTGGAAAATAATCTTTTCAGCACAACATTGACCAAATTTTCTTAAAATAAGAAATATAAAAGGTCATTTACTTTAGTGGAAAAGATTGGATTTTTTTTTTCTTTTGTTTTGACTCTACAGCCAAAATTTAGAAAACATCAGAACGAAAAATCATGCATCAGGAATAGATTATGAAACACTTTCCCAACATTAATAGAATTTTATTAAGAAATTTCATTTTTTAGGGTTTCGTTCATCTCACGAAACCCTATTCGTCCCACTACGTTGTCTGTCCGGCACAAAGTCGGTTTTCAGAAATTATATAACTTACAGACTTGAAAGGTTGTGTACTTATAGCTGAATACCTACTATGAAGCTGAAAATCATACAATAAAAAAAATCGTACTATTTTAATATAGAGAGATAAAAAACCGAAAATCTAACAGCCTTTTCCTATTAATTTTAAAAATCTTTCGTTAAAAGCAGTTGTCAACAATTAAAAATCCACAATAAAATCCTTTCTACAATAATTAATTTTCTATTGAAAGATTTCCACGTGAAAAATGAAAATGAAATGAAAAGTTTCACCAATTGAAAAAAGATTAATATGACATCATATTGGTAATAAAACGGAAATTTTCAAACATTTCTCAATTATACAAGGAGTATGAATATGTGTAAATACAGAAAACAGGTTAATATGATGTCATTAGAGAATTGAAAAGAAAATTAATCTGCCGTCATATTGGAAGTTTAACGGACTTTTTCAAACGTTTGAGAATAATACAAAGAGAGTATCAATATGAGTAATGGAGAAAGCAAGTAGATATGACATCAGAAAGTGATTATAACGTCATTTGAGTTTGAGGAACGTATTGAATCATGGTAAAATCCCGATTATGGAAATATTGGCATATTTTAACATTTTGAAGGTCTCTATACAACATGTTTAATTTTGAAATTGATTTATTTTTAATATCGCATTAGTCTACATGACAGATATTATTATGAGAGAGTATCATAGCGGGAAAAACGAGAAAAATAGACCGGCAAATTTTTACTTTATAAAAAACACGACTTTTTTTTTTCGGAAATTGAAATTTGTTTGGATTTATTAAAGAAAGGATAAAGTGTTTTGAAAGGAATAGGAAATGAAACGTTTTGTGCGATCTTCGATCACACTTACCCACTTGTTCATAGAATCCGTCTTGTAATCGAATTCTTTAGTACGTGTCTATAAATGAACGAAAAATGCCACGCACTCCATAATGTACAAAAAATTAGTGCACTTCAGTGATTATTCTTAATTTCATTATGTTTGAAGTATCAGAATATCATCAAAATGCATCGCAAACGATTTTTCCCCACATAGAACATAATGGAATAGAATTATTTTATGCATCCCTGTAAATTAACTCTAAATTCTTCTTACTTCATACTCCTGAAAAAACATGGGTACTTTCGTGTTACAGCGGTCCCCACAATTGCGATTATGCCCAGATTACAGCTATGATTTCGCCAAGTTCATCGCAAAGCTTATGTATGCCTTATATATACACATATACGTATATACTCCAAACGTTCATATATGTGCCAATTACGTCATTATATATATATTATTTACGTCTTATATGTCATATATACGTCATATACATGTTATGCATATCATATATACATCATATACATCTTATGCACATGTCACATGTATATACATCATATATGCGTCATATATGACTATAACTTGGCCATATACGTCACGAAATGTTATTATAATGTCATATATGATTTATAATTTGGCAATAAATCTTAACGATCTTGACGATTCGTTCTTGGGGGCCGATATAACACGAAAGTTTCAAAGTATGTTGTAGTTCAGCTCAGTTTTGCATATCAATTTCGTTATGTTTGAAGTATCGTAACATCCATTGAAAACGATTTTTCACCATAGACCGTAATGTAACTGAATTCTTTTGTGTGTCCCTGTAAACGAACTGTAAGTGCTACGCACTTCATTTTCAATACCAACATTATATAATACACCTTAATAACATATATGAATTACATGGCCATTCGAGTATATTTACGAGAGTTTGAGTACGGTCCGACGGCCAGACAGACTAACAATCCAAATTCATAAACACTTTTCAACTATTTTGGAAAGTGTTAATAAAAAAATAATCCTTCCTATACAGGATAATTCAAATTAGCGGTAATGGCGATTATATCTTAAACAGCTATGATATAAGCATACTTCCAGGTACAATTGTATAGTATATAGAGTCAAGTGTTTTTGGCAAGATAGTTTTGGCATTTATTTTACAAGATGCTGTGTATATATTTTTCGGCCCTAAAAACAGAAAGACGCGTTTTTAGTGCCAAAAAGCACTGAAAATTCATAAAATTCATAGCATCATTACTAGGTAAGCGTTGAACATAAAAGAATGGGACATTTGTTATTACTTAGATGCAGGGCAGAATTTTTCTAAATATGAGTTATAGGGAAAATAATCTGTGTAAAAACTTAAGTTTCGTATTTTAATATTTATACAGTCCCTAGTAAAAAAAAAAAAAACAGATTTATCTGAAATCTATATGTGATTTATACACCTTTTTTGATGGAAAATATGTTTCTATCATCAGCAGTTTAAGAAATAATCGCCATTACATCCATTTTTACTCACCCGGTATATGCAACCATAAAAAACATTTTTTTCTTCATACGAGGGCAGTTTGATAAGTTCTCGGCCTAAAATACAGAAATTGAACAAGTATGACCAAATGACAATGATCCTTTAGATAACATGCCGCCGAGTTTCAGACACGTGAGTTTATTGGTTATTGCTGGGCGATAAAGTAAAGTAAACAAGTTTTGACATTTTCGAAAAAGGGAAAAAATTAAAGTTCGAGTTGTTATAAAATACTTTGTTAAAAAATATTTAACCCCTTCGAACATACAAAAAGAGTTACAGTCTGTCTTACAGGATTCTTGTCCTTCATATTCGATGATAAAAAAGTGGGTTGCTGAATTTAAACATGGTAGGAAATCAATTCACGATGATGAACTCTCAGGACGCCCAAAAACCACTACGGCCGACGAAATCGTCTCAAAAATTCACAATGCCGTATTGAATGATCACCGATTGAAGATACACGAACTTGCTGACATTGCAAACATCTCGATAGACCACCACATTTTACACGATGTTTTGGGTATGAAACAGCTTTCCGCTCGATCCGTGCCGCGCTTGTTGAACGTCGACCAAAAACTCCAAAGAATGAACATTTCTAAAGAGTCTTCTGAAATGTATTGCGTTGCAAGTTGAAAAATAAAATGAAATATTGTCAAAAATCTTGTATTTTCTTTTTCAGGCCGGGAACTTTTCGAACCAACCTCGTACAGGGCTGCACTAAAGAATTTGCACACAAGAGTGTATTTTAAATGTATTAAGTTGCAAGGGGACTACATTGAAAAATAATATGAAGTTATGTCAAAAATCTTGTGTTTTCACTGTCAGGCCGAGAGCTTATAAAACCACCCTCATATGTTCTTGTTTAAATAAAGTTGTTAACATGTAATTAAACAAAATGTACGTGTCAAAAATTAAAGAAAATTTTGTGTTGAAATTCCTTGGTATTAATGCGTTGGTGCACAATGCATGTTGCGTTTGAATTCATTATAACTAATTACATAATCGCATAAACTAAAAAGATATGTTTAATTTCTTTTTCTCTTAAATAATAATAACAGATCCAATTATGAAACGTAATAACAAAACAAATTCATTAAACACAACTACTACAGATAACGATTTAAAAAGGGTCTAAAAAACGGGTCACAGTCTAAAAAACGTACAGAAATAAAAATAAATATATTTTATAAAAAGTATAATAATCATAATTTTAACAATACATAATATAAAATTATATAATGAAGTACAATAAAATTATAATATAGTTTTAAAACATTTTTTTAGAAATATATTTGCAACCATGCAGTTTTCCATTATATAATTTTTCCATGTTTTTTTTATAAGTAGATTTTTCATATATAAAAACAAAAAACACGTTCGTTTAACAAAAACCTTTGAAGACATTAAAGAAGTTTTAAAATTAATTTTCTTTTTAAATGGATTTAGACTAAAGTATGCAAATAAAAAAATAGTACTGAATAAAATTCTGAAACAGCATTAGATAATTAATTCTTTTCTTTTTTAAAATATAAATATTCGATGGAAGTTTATTTTCAAAGAAAACTTTACACTAAATTTATTATTGGTGTGAGCAGTGGTATTATTTAGTATTTGTACTATTTTTAAGATTGCAAAAAAGAGAAGCATCCTCTGAAGTAATATACAGGGTTAGCAAAAAATAAGTTAACCACTTCAAAGGACCCTGGAGAGTGTCCCACTGATTCGATTGGAACGAAATGAAATTAAAACTACTGATAATTCAAGCTATGCGCTTGTCATTTATTAAATAAAAATGTTTAGTACAAAAATTTCACGAAAGGTTCCGCTGTAGCACTCAAATAAATGTTCAGTTAGGTTATATACTTTAATATACAATATGCCTTCAGATAAATATTTAATATGTTCAAAGTTCTCTTTTTCAATGTCAACATTGTTCTGAAGTCGCAAAACCATATTTTTGATCGCCGAGTGTAATAAGTATGGCAGAATATACGCAACATATCGACAAATGCTTTCTTTTATAGCTGGCATGGATGCAAAAATAGTGTTTTGATGTTATAGCAAGTTGTTGAAAAGGAAGTAGTTATATTGAGCATTTATTATAGCATATTAAACATTTATGTGAAAGCATATTGAGTATTAAAATGCATAAGTTTACTGAACATCTATTTCAGTGCAACAGCGTCACATTTCGTAAAATTTGTGTACTGAATATTTTATTTAACCCACCTAGTACTATGTTTTAAATTTTTATGAGCGTTTTTAGTTTTGCTTGATTTGAACCAGAAATTTAATTCTGTTAAATATAGCTTCTTTCTACGAATTTCTATGTATTCAATCCATTCTGACAAGTTGAAAAGGATATTTTGAAAGTTCAGCGACTGTCAGAAAAAAGACAAATTAAATTCAGAAGTTATTCGCCAAAAATAGATTAAAATAATTATAAACTAAATTAGGTGAACCATATTATGTAACATGATCTATTAAATAATTCTGTCCCTAAAAACAAATATACTCAACAAAATCCAAGCAGTTTTTCTTTTAATAGAAGCACAATTCTATACAGTTTCTTCTATTGACCCATCTATTAATGAGAAATCCTTAATTTGCGCTCGCTCTCCCTTGGGCATAAAGTAATCGAAATAATGGAATAAATCCAGCCTAATACATTATGTAAATACGTTCTTTATTGATTAGATGTACTTACTTCCGCTACTTGGATACAAGTAATAGAAAAAAATAAATAAAACCAGCATGAAAAACAATTTAAAATAGTACTTTATTCGTTAGAAACAAGACAAACTGCAGCAAAATAAATAAATAAATAGTAAATAAAATACGACTTATAGAGAGAGAATATTTTCCAATGGTTAAAATAGATCTGGATAATTCACTTTTTTTCTGTAAGATCACATCATCATTTTGTCTGTGGCTGTTATTTTTTCCTATGTACATATGTATCGTTATAAAATGTCAGAAATTACTTCTGGAAGTTCTCAAGGTAGTTTTACAAACGCTATTGAAGAATAAAAAGAGATGAATAAAGTTTGACCACGGTGACAAACATGTCAATTTCTGCCCGCAAATTTGGCTCAAAATACTCAGATAGAAAATTCTAGAAGTTAAACCTCCAGGATCAAAACTAAGTGAGGTGTTAAGAATGCTCCCCGAAATATGGAATGACGTTTTGAGATTTCCTCGGCAAGATGTTGTACAGTGATTGGCCAGCGATGAATTGATGAAAAAGTCAGCCATTGTCTACTCATATAGAAAATTCTAGAAGTTAAACCTCCAGGATCAAAACTAAGTGAGGTGTTAAGAATGCTCCCCGAAATATGGAATGACGTTTTCAGATTTCCTCGGCAAGATGTTGTACAGTGATTGGCCAGCGATAAATTGATGAAAAAGTCAGCCATTGTCTACTCATATAGAAAATTCTAGAAGTTAAACCTCCAGGATCAAAACTAAGTGAGGTGTTAAGAATGCTCCCCGAAATATGGAATGACGTTTTCAGATTTCCTCGGCAAGATGTTGTACAGTGATTGGCCAGCGATGAATTGATGAAAAAGTCAGCCATTGTCTACTCATATAGAAAATTCTAGAAGTTAAACCTCCAGGATCAAAACTAAGTGAGGTGTTAAGAATGCTCCCCGAAATATGGAATGACGTTTTCAGATTTCCTCGGCAAGATGTTGTACAGTGATTGGCCAGCGATGAATTGATGAAAAAGTCAGCCATTGTCTACTCATATAGAAAATTCTAGAAGTTAAACCTCCAGGATCAAAACTAAGTGAGGTGTTAAGAATGCTCCCCGAAATATGGAATGACGTTTTCAGATTTCCTCGGCAAGATGTTGTACAGTGATTGGCCAGCGATGAATTGATGAAAAAGTCAGCCATTGTCTACTCATATAGAAAATTCTAGAAGTTAAACCTCCAGGATCAAAACTAAGTGAGGTGTTAAGAATGCTCCCCGAAATATGGAATGACGTTTTCAGATTTCCTCGGCAAGATGTTGTACAGTGATTGGCCAGCGATGAATTGATGAAAAAGTCAGCCATTGTCTACTCATATAGAAAATTCTAGAAGTTAAACCTCCAGGATCAAAACTAAGTGAGGTGTTAAGAATGCTCCCCGAAATATGGAATGACGTTTTCAGATTTCCTCGGCAAGATGTTGTACAGTGATTGGCCAGCGATGAATTGATGAAAAAGTCAGCCATTGTCTACTCATATAGAAAATTCTAGAAGTTAAACCTCCAGGATCAAAACTAAGTGAGGTGTTAAGAATGCTCCCCGAAATATGGAATGACGTTTTCAGATTTCCTCGGCAAGATGTTGTACAGTGATTGGCCAGCGATGAATTGATGAAAAAGTCAGCCATTGTCTACTCATATAGAAAATTCTAGAAGTTAAACCTCCAGGATCAAAACTAAGTGAGGTGTTAAGAATGCTCCCCGAAATATGGAATGACGTTTTCAGATTTCCTCGGCAAGATGTTGTACAGTGATTGGCCAGCGATAAATTGATGAAAAAGTCAGCCATTGTCTACTCATATAGAAAATTCTAGAAGTTAAACCTCCAGGATCAAAACTAAGTGAGGTGTTAAGAATGCTCCCCGAAATATGGAATGACGTTTTCAGATTTCCTCGGCAAGATGTTGTACAGTGATTGGCCAGCGATGAATTGATGAAAAAGTCAGCCATTGTCTACTCATATAGAAAATTCTAGAAGTTAAACCTCCAGGATCAAAACTAAGTGAGGTGTTAAGAATGCTCCCCGAAATATGGAATGACGTTTTCAGATTTCCTCGGCAAGATGTTGTACAGTGATTGGCCAGCGATGAATTGATGAAAAAGTCAGCCATTGTCTACTCATATAGAAAATTCTAGAAGTTAAACCTCCAGGATCAAAACTAAGTGAGGTGTTAAGAATGCTCCCCGAAATATGGAATGACGTTTTCAGATTTCCTCGGCAAGATGTTGTACAGTGATTGGCCAGCGATGAATTGATGAAAAAGTCAGCCATTGTCTACTCATATAGAAAATTCTAGAAGTTAAACCTCCAGGATCAAAACTAAGTGAGGTGTTAAGAATGCTCCCCGAAATATGGAATGACGTTTTCAGATTTCCTCGGCAAGATGTTGTACAGTGATTGGCCAGCGATGAATTGATGAAAAAGTCAGCCATTGTCTACTCATATAGAAAATTCTAGAAGTTAAACCTCCAGGATCAAAACTAAGTGAGGTGTTAAGAATGCTCCCCGAAATATGGAATGACGTTTTCAGATTTCCTCGGCAAGATGTTGTACAGTGATTGGCCAGCGATGAATTGATGAAAAAGTCAGCCATTGTCTACTCATATAGAAAATTCTAGAAGTTAAACCTCCAGGATCAAAACTAAGTGAGGTGTTAAGAATGCTCCCCGAAATATGGAATGACGTTTTGAGATTTCCTCGGCAAGATGTTGTACAGTGATTGGCCAGCGATGAATTGATGAAAAAGTCAGCCATTGTCTACTCATATAGAAAATTCTAGAAGTTAAACCTCCAGGATCAAAACTAAGTGAGGTGTTAAGAATGCTCCCCGAAATATGGAATGACGTTTTCAGATTTCCTCGGCAAGATGTTGTACAGTGATTGGCCAGCGATAAATTGATGAAAAAGTCAGCCATTGTCTACTCATATAGAAAATTCTAGAAGTTAAACCTCCAGGATCAAAACTAAGTGAGGTGTTAAGAATGCTCCCCGAAATATGGAATGACGTTTTCAGATTTCCTCGGCAAGATGTTGTACAGTGATTGGCCAGCGATGAATTGATGAAAAAGTCAGCCATTGTCTACTCATATAGAAAATTCTAGAAGTTAAACCTCCAGGATCAAAACTAAGTGAGGTGTTAAGAATGCTCCCCGAAATATGGAATGACGTTTTCAGATTTCCTCGGCAAGATGTTGTACAGTGATTGGCCAGCGATGAATTGATGAAAAAGTCAGCCATTGTCTACTCATATAGAAAATTCTAGAAGTTAAACCTCCAGGATCAAAACTAAGTGAGGTGTTAAGAATGCTCCCCGAAATATGGAATGACGTTTTCAGATTTCCTCGGCAAGATGTTGTACAGTGATTGGCCAGCGATGAATTGATGAAAAAGTCAGCCATTGTCTACTCATATAGAAAATTCTAGAAGTTAAACCTCCAGGATCAAAACTAAGTGAGGTGTTAAGAATGCTCCCCGAAATATGGAATGACGTTTTCAGATTTCCTCGGCAAGATTTTGTACAGTGATTGGCCAGCGATGAATTGATGAAAAAGTCAGCCATTGTCTACTCATATAGAAAATTCTAGAAGTTAAACCTCCAGGATCAAAACTAAGTGAGGTGTTAAGAATGCTCCTCGAAATATGGAATGACGTTTTCAGATTTCCTCGGCAAGATGTTGTACAGTGATTGGCCAGCGATGAATTGATGAAAAAGTCAGCCATTGTCTACTCATATAGAAAATTCTAGAAGTTAAACCTCCAGGATCAAAACTAAGTGAGGTGTTAAGAATGCTCCCCGAAATATGGAATGACGTTTTCAGATTTCCTCGGCAAGATGTTATACACTAAATGGCCAGCGACGAATTGGTGAAGTAGCCCAGCCATTGTCTGCGATATTAGACTTATATATTTCATATTCTGCCTGAATTCAATGAGTGTTGTTTAGAATCAATGCCCGTATGTTCATAGAGTGTTTAAAAGTGTGTCTCTCAAACTTTATAGATAATCAACCTATCTTAATTTCATTAAAAATCTTGTGGCACACCATAGTTTATTAACATAAAATTTCCACAATATATAAAAGTGTGTGTGTCAAATTGATTGATTGATTGATTTGGGAAGTTGCTTTGAGATTTTGAGCTACCAAACTCTTTGATGATCTTACATATTTTTTGGTAATTTCATACATTATAAACTGCATGTTACAGATTATCTACAGAACAGTTAGTACAGAATGCCCAGCACTGAAATCAGGAAGGTTTACAACCACGGGAATTCCACACTGGGGCCAGTGGAAGTCGAATAAATAAAATTTCAAAACAAGTAATCACTATAAGGTGTAAGTAATATACAAATTAAAATTTTAAAAACAAAAACTTATATTTTTTAAAATATAGGCGCGATTTAGTTTTTACTTATTTGAATAAATATATAAATAATTATTATTATCTTTGATCTGTTCAACCAGGTCGTCTAAAAATCCCTTAAATACATTAGCATAAGCCAACATCCTTCGTTTAAAATACTTATCGCATAGAAAATCCTGCATGTTAAAATAACTCAATGATGCATAAAATATAGGTTTTTTTTTTATTATTACGGAAGAGCGTGTAAACATACTTTTTCATGTTTTTAATAGACTAAAACTAAAGAGACTGGGGACTTTTACTTTCTCAGTAATAAAAGGGATTAAAGCAAAATGATATTTAAACCTAGACAACGAAAGACAGGCCGATATATTTTTTTTTATTGCAGGCTTTGAACTCGATCCATGTTGACTAGAACTGTCAATCAATAGATATGCATTTCTGAAACAACCGAAGTTAGTTCTAATCACGTGTGCATAAATGTATAGAGATTGGTTATTATTGAAGTTATTTTTTTTTCAGAAACTCAGGTAGGATATTGAAAGAGCTCTAAATCAAAATTGCAATTTTATTTACTAAATGGCAATACTACTGTTGCAAAAAAAAATAATAATAATAATGACAATTTTAACAATTTCTTACTGCACTATATAGGTCGACCAAACATGATGAGTCGACCCTATGGAGCAGCTAATTTTTCCAAAGCCGTCTTAATCCATTCAGGAGTCTGGTTCCGATTAATGTTTGTAGACTTCTTTTAAGTTAACCTATAGTCACTTACCTATTTTTTCTAAAATTATTCACCTATGGAACGGTATAACTATTGTTTGATTATAATAGGTGCATAAATATGACTCCAATGTTTTCAAGTAAAGAAAAGATTAGTTGTTTGTTGTCCAAAATATTTTTCATCAGAAACCACAGCATTCGACCATATGTTAGGCAATGGAAGAAGTTCCGCAATGGAAGAAGTTAGGTCTTTTAAAAGTATACCGACATGAAACCAATTTTTGATTTTTGCAAAAGAACTGAAACGTGTTTCAACAGGGACACTCCGAATACAGCGAAATAATTGGTCATCTGAAGAAGCAACATCATTTCTATTTTCAGTTACAATATTGCGTAAAAACTGTTTATACCGTAGACTCTCGATTATCTGACGCTTGATTATGTGACACACTCGGTTAACCGACACCTCTCACGTATTTAGTCCATCATTCGGCTTATGCGAACATATATCTAAAGGTTGCATTCCAAAATTCCAGAAGTTTTCTTAATATTATTATTCCTTAACTTAATCGACTACACAAAGTCATAACCATGGAAAAAATGCTAATAAGGGATTGAAAGGCCTAATACTTAATTGAATTTCAATACAAAGTAAATTACATTAAACAATAGAGAATTTTGCCCCAATAATAATAATAAAAAAAAAAACTGTTGAAATCTGGAGTAATTCTAATTAACACAAAAAAACCAATTTATATTCTAATTCCCCTTTCCACAAAAATGGCGCTTTCTTTTCTCCCCTCCTCTTGTAAAATGTTTCACTGATAATTTCCCAAACCCCTTAAATTGTCTTATTTTACTTATGGCAACAGACAGAAAATATGCAATTACACAATTTTCTCTTTAAATTTGCCATATTTTTGTTTATATATTTTTTACATAATAACAGTTTTTTATTTTGCTTTATAATAGTATCTACTTACTAAATGTATAGTAATTTAAATAACATTTTACTTTTTGTATAATTAGAAAATGCATCTAATAATGTTATTCCGATTATCCGACGATTTCGATTTACAACAAATTCGTGACCATATGAGTGTTGGATAATCGGAGAAGTCTATTATAATAAAATAAATTTGCAAATTCCGTGCATTTCTCTCTAAATAATGTAATTGCAAAGCTATGATAAAAATTTTAAATTAATCATAAAGATCTTTTGCAATTCAATTTCCAATCAGTTTTAAATATAAAGTAATTCTGAGATAAAAACGTTTAAAGTTTTACATTATCATTAGCAAGGGACTTAGCTACAGTGCATCAAATAAACATTTAAAACCTTTCCTCTATTCCTCTTCCCACCCCCATCATTAAACTTATTCCAACTTTTTATAAAGCCCAAAAGCATAATTTAAGCCAAAAATTTTGTACTTTTAGAAAATTCCCGAATGACATCCCTTAAGAGATTTTCATATGTTTTTATTTATTTTATTTAAACATCAAACTTTGATGATCAGACCTTCAAAAAGATGCAAACTGATTAAATTAATAATATACAAAAATTAAACTCTCAAATAAAGTTTAAATTTAACTTTTAATATTTTTAACAATTTCCAACATAGTTGAAAAGTATTTATAAATTCGGTTTGTCTGTCTGTCCGAGCTCTAATTCGCATAAATACACTGCAAATTCCCAGTACACATTGAGAAACAATGAAAAAGTCTAAAAAAAAAAAAACACTTTTTACTTATGGTTATAGAAGAAAGTAAAAATTTTTAAAAATGGAATGTTGTTTTATTCAGTCAGTGAATTGTTCTGGATTTAAATTTTGATAATAATCCTGATAATAAAGAAGAATATCAGAACTTTTTTTTTTCTTCAATAACAGTGATTCTTCATGTTTTTTGTTTGTTTGTTATCTTTAAAAAGATCTAAATAACATAGTTGAATTCATTTTCAAGTTTCACTGTCTTGTGAAGTGAAATGGAAAAATAAAATGAACTTAGTCCATAGTTCACCTGCGTCACAATTTTTTTCCTTTATTTTTAATTTATTTACTTTTTTTTTTTTTTACTGTACGGCATGCTTTGTGACGTTCAAATATTCGGCCGGCTCAGATACAAAATACAAAAAGCCATCAAGAAAACAAAGAATAACGGAGAAGGGATCAAAAACTGAACATTCGAAAAAAAGAACGGGAGGGATTGGTGAGGGGGAGGGGGGTGGGAGTGGGATCGAAAACCGTCCGTTGCTGTAATAATCGCAACTATCGATTGAATCGCAGCTGTGCGTCAAGCAATTCCAGATGCCGATTTTTTTTTTTTTTATATAATTTATTTATCTCTTCCTCACCCAACGTTCAATGTAGAACGCAGTTCAGAAGCTTGGTCATTGCGACGAATAAAAAAAAAATCGAAAAAAAAGTCTGATATATTGGGGTAATATAGTACGATTTGGATGTACTTTCTTTTATGTTTAGGCATGGACGCAAAAACAAGAAAAATATATCGATGAACAATATATTTGCAAAGTCTAAAATAAATGTATAAATTTGCTTCCTTCGACTAAAAAAGAAGTTTAAGGTCATTTTTATTTGTCTTAAGAATCGATGCAGAAAAAATATCGTTATCGGAACATTATGATATGCTATAAATCAAGAAAAATGGATATGGATCTGAGAATGTTTTTGTGGCAGTGAACGACCTGAAAAATATTAAATAATATATGATGTCGTTTAAAAATTCTGGTCAAAAACTTTTAACGAAAATGTTTATGGTGATGTAACATGGAAGCCAAAGTAAAACAAATGATTATAAATTAGTTATCAGCTAGAGTTAGATACGATTTTAAAGTTTCGATAAACAATATCTATACTAGATTAATTATTCAAATTGGTAAAGAAATCATATGAATTGTAATTTTTCAACTGGAGGAAAAATGTCCGGGCCAGGTTTAAACTTTACCAATTTGAATAATTGTATTAAAATTAATCTAGTGTAATCACGTATTCAGCATTCACTGGAGTTCCAAATTACCTGCGATTTATTCTGTTGAGCTGATTCAGATATCAGACCAGATGCTATGGTCAATAAAGTTAGCAGGATGAATTAGGTCCTCCAGATTAAACCGGGATGGCTCAGTTGGTAGAGCATTGGCAGCTTTAGCCAAGAGATCCCAGGTTCGAATCCTGGCCCGGATGTTTTTCGCCCAGTTGGAAAATTACAACTCATATGAATATCTATATTGTTGCACAATAAATGTAATTTTTTTGGAATCAGAAGTGCATCAAAATTTCGATTTAGGAAATTTTTTAACGTTTAAATATTCTAGTTTACAATAATGTACATTTATTTTGATATGTTCTTTACATACTAATGCCTGAACACAAAAACAATAAAAATATATAAATGAATAACAAAAATGTGAAGGTAACAAAAATGTAACAAAAATGAGGGACAAAATGTCATAAATGTGATGTTTGGCTTCTGATTTTCTGCTGATTTTGGATTTTTAAAAGTCTTATATTATGCTCAATTTGATTTTTTAATAACCACTGATATATTGCAGAATAATAATTACTATAGATGGGCACAAACTTTATTGAAAAAATAATATAATTTAGTTAATTAATATAATTAGACAGTTTTTATCATACAAAACAGAAATTATAAGGGACAGAAGTGACAGAGACAGTAGGGACATTTTTTTGCAATTTTCCCACTTAACTTAAAAAAGAACATTTTTGGAATGTTGTATGCACTATTTTCAAAGACCATGTCAAACCTACGATTACATGGCTAGATATAGATTAATCTATAAATATCAATATTTAAATTAAAATTGGGAACACTAGTGATGGTTAATAATGGCTTAAAATACAATACCTAAAATGAAAACACATATATTTTCGAGTTCGATATTACGAGATCTTTCACACGATATCTCACATGATATACAGAAAAAGAACTTTTTTTCAAGTAACTTAATTAGCCCCCTAAATTTTACCAAAACATATTTGTGAACAGCTAATAATGTGAAAATATGTGGGTAGAAAGGCTTTATAACTTTCCCAAGTTTGAACTTTCCACGTCCCATATAGTTTACGAGAAAAAGGGATGTGACAGACAGACGGACAGACGCAGGAGTGATCTTATAATGGTTCCGTTTGTAATTTTTAATTACGGAACCCTAAAAATTATATTATTATGCTCCATGAGATTCATATTTATAATAAATGAATTGGTTTTTAATTTTTTTTTTAAATAATTATTGTTTGTTGATTGTTTTAATGAGGAAGTTAAGGTTTGAAGACAGGAGAGAGTAGTGACTTTTGAGATATTTAAATTTAATTTTAAAGATTTAAAAAACAGATTTTTCACAGTAAAAGTAACATATTATTGTAGAACAATCACAGAGAACCATTTTAACATTAAATGAAAATTTATATTGCAAAGAAATGTTGAGATATATACTGGGGTCTCAGAAATCACACATGAGATTTTGGCATATATATTTGCAAAATCTAAAGTAGAACATACTAAAATACATGTGCATATAAATTTTTCTTTATTTGACAAAAAAAAAATATATAAAAAGTTTTAGGTCATTTTTACTTGGCTCAAGAAATGGGAAGAAAAAATATCGTTATCGAAACGTTATGATATGCTATAAATCAAGAAAAAATGGATATGGATCCGAGAATGTTTTTGTTACGGTGAACGACCTGAAAGAAATGAGGTTATATAGGTGAATATAAAACAAGTTGATATCGATTAAAAATTCACAGCTAAAAATTTTGTTTTTTGTGTTTATGGTGGTGAAATATTCGGTGTAGCCAATTCCAAAATTCTTTCTCATGCCCTTCCTTTCACATATTTCATTTACTGTATTATTAGGTAGTCTTAGGAAATCTATTATGTCTTTAAACACTATTTTAATAAGGATGATCTAGAATTATTTATTACGGTAATTATTATTACTTTCCATCATACGTAGTATAGGATAAGTCTTGCAATCGTTTTAAAAATCGATACAAAAAATTTTGACGGATTTACACGTTTCATACACTGGAGATTCCGAAAAACATATTTTTAGAAAAAAAAATTGCCGTCCGTCTGTCTGTGTGTGTGTTTGTGTGTCTGTAAACGCTCTATCTCCCGAACAAATTGAGATAGAGACTTGAAATTTGGTATGTACTTAGTATGTAATAATGGGAAGAAACTTATTGAATTTCAGTAACCTCGATTATCCAGAACTATTTTTTCTGACTCTTGAAATATTCGTTCTGATAAAAGGTGTATAAAAATTTTCGAATTTGTTTATTGTAAGGAGTGCATATAAAAGACAATGAAAAAACATAAATTTTGCATAACGAATGAAGTCGATCGAATAATTAGTTGCCAAGATATTTGGAATCATATTTTCTACACTCTTCGATTTTTCGTGACCCTACAAATTGCAATTGAAAGATATATTTTAATTTTAAATGAAACGGTCAATCCGACGCAGTAAACTGTTAGTTAATAGCATTATCATTTTTGGAGATATAAGGATCTTTCTTTTACGCAATTCAGTAATAGAGCATTTAAAGTTTATGACGTCATCAAGCCAGGATTTTATTCGAATTGCAATCCCTTTTATAAATAGTTTACACATGTTTTATTTTCATATTTTATATTATGCATATTCGTGATGGGTAAGTATTACGGTGGACCCCAACGACTAGCTTTTATCTAGACCAATCGTTATCTTATAATGATTTGCAGCCGAAGTTAGGTACCAAGATCTGTAAATTGGGAAGAAAATTCCATTGGAAAATACTTTAAAATTCCAATGGTATACTCCATTGGAAAATACTTTTACACATTAATTTTTTGCGTTTATGATGACGAAATATTTGGTGCTGCCAATAAATTTTGCTTTTAAAATACAAAAATAGCACTAAAAATGTTTATTTAGCCCTTGAACATGTTTTCATACTTTTTTAAAACCCTTTCCTAAACCATTCTTTTAAGGGAGTTTATTTACCCTTTTTCAGTTATTTCATTGTTTAATCAGTTTTTTAGTTCATGTCTCTAATGTATCGAATCTTAGATTCTTTAATATTTAACTTTTAACAGAAGGCTGAAATATAAGTAAGAAGAAAATCTGTGTTTCATCCAGGCATTATTCATATTAAGGTCAGTGTTTAGCAGTGGCTCTTGCATTATAAAATTTATCATTGATATTATGAACTGGTAGTATTGGTACTTTTATTATCTTTGTAATTGCTAGATACCTCTTTAAAGGAAAACATCATCTAATGATGCTGATCTTCTTAAATTTGATACTGAATAATGCATTGCAACTAAAGCCTCACTTAATATCTTATAATGGCTTAATAATTATAAATACAGTAAATAATAATAACATTTATAACAGCTATTATTATATACATCCAAACATCTTTTTTATTATTTTATTTTGGAGATTTTTTTAGCTGTTTAGACGAAACTTTAGCTCTTTTATCGTACTTTTCCTATCATAAAATTGTATTTTCTTTGTAACCCTATTTCTTCCTTCCTGAGTTTTTAATACTGTTGACAGGGTAGCCAAAGTAAAACAGATGATCTTAAATGCGTGCAAAACTGGAGTGTAATAACTATATCTTAGTGAAGTTAGTATAATTTATTAGTTTTAGTAAAGCGCCAAAATAAGATCCAATATAATTTTTTAAGACCAAAATTTTCAGTTTTCAGCATTATGAATTTATTTACCAGCATATAATTAATATGTTGTTTCATTTCTGCACGAAGTCGCGACAGGAAGAAATGACAAATTTCAGTATCGAGGTTAAAAACTTTGTATGCCAGTTTAGCTCAGTGTAGACTGTGTATAGCAAACTAACTGTATATCGCAGAAGAGTCAACCTCATCTGCGCCACTCACATTTTCATTTTAACCTTACTTAATATGCTTACCCTTAAATGCCTGATTTTCAAAAATAAACTTTAAAATGTTTTTCGGCTTTTATTTTTCAAATAAATCATGGGAAAAATACTTTAAAAAATCATATTCTCTTTTAAGTATGGTTTACGACTAAAAACAGTTTGTTACTAATAGGCAATACTGGTCTTTAACTGAAAAAATAATTAAACTTGATAAAATTCTATAACATATTAAACACACATGAATTTTAAGAACTATGATGAGAAATAAATTTTACTTGCACACAGCAGTCTAAAATAGGGTATTTTGCAACCTTCCAAATGAAACAAAAAGCACATTTAGCAACAATTGAAAAAAAAAAATTATTCTTAAACAGCACAATATTTGTCATCTGAGTGTTGAAAGTTGATTTAATAATATTGTCAGTATGTATTTTATTGGCAACATTAGGCTTTAACCTTCAGTATTATCCTAATATTATTTTTAAAGACTAAATTGGGTATGTTGCCGAAAGGCAACACACGGCATTTAAGGGTTAAATTCTAAAATCTTTCCTCATGCTCTTCCTTCCATATTTGATATACTGTAAGAAAATTTTTAGGTAGTTATAGGAAATCTATTATGTCCTTAAACACAATTTTAACATCGATGCTCTAGAATTATTTATTTTTGTAATTATTCTTATTAGGAAGCTCTATTTCCCGGGACGCTTCCGTTGTCTCATAACTAATTGAAGCCAAAGTTAGTCGCCAAAGCCAGAAAAAGGTGAAGAAAATTGGAAAGGTCATGTTTTTATCAAGCTATGTACCCTCTCCCTTTTTGTATTGCTGTAGAACAAGATTTGTACATCATATATTACAAACGATTCGGTATTTATTAAGGATGCACCGAATATCCGGTATGTATTCGGTATTTGGCCTATTGGGCCATACCACTGAATATTAGGTTAGGTCGAATATAAAAATATTCGGTATTTGGCCTATTGGGCCATACCACTGAATATTAGGTTAAGTCGAATATAAAAATATTCGATATTTGATCTATTGGGCCATACCACTGAATATTAGGTTAGGTCGAATATAAAAATATTCGTATTTGGCCTATTGGGCCATACCATTGAATATTAGGTTAGGTCGAATATAAAAATATTCGGTCTGCCGATTATTCGATTTGGCTGAATATCAAAATAGTTGGCCAAACCAAATGTTTAAAAAACCTTTAAACAAATATTTACAAAAACCTTACATCATTTCCATTTTTAACTGTCAATAAATAAAGATAATTAGAAATAATTAAACAGAATCATGTTTTAATAAAAGCAATTGATTTTTCATTATTTATTTACTGTTTCAAAAATGACAAGTAAGACAATTAACTATTAATGAGAACATTTACCGGAATTAATGATATTTCTGAATATTGTCTGGTAAAAATATCGATTTTTTAATTTCACAAATAAAGTATTTCTAAAAAAAGTCAAACAAACTTTCGTGAGTGATAATAATAGACATCAAGACAAACAGTTTTTGTATAGAAAACTAGGATCATAATCCACTTACTCAGTCAAAAATAAAGTTTACCCCACTCAAAGCTGAACTTGTATTTTCGTTTGTAACTTTAAAAATAATGAAGATATTGTAACGATATTTTCAAAAGCCATGACAGGAAGTAGTGGTAATTTTCACTCTTTGCATCGAAACTCCAAACAACACTGAGCTAAACATTTCATTATACAGAATGTAGCTGACAGCACATATACTTTGTCAACGACCAAAATTCAGTCACTTCAATGATCTTATCACATTTCATCCTAGATTTTTTTCTTTAATGTAAAGTTCATATGTAAAAAGGTCTTATTCATCAAAATGGAAGTAATTGTGTTGCATATGATGTAAAATTGTTTAAAAATTTATTTTTTAATACCTTTAAACCCTGAAATATAAGAAAATCGGGCCAGTCGAATATTCGGCCATTCGAGGTGTTCGGTTCACCTTTGTGCCGAATATGCGATTTTAGGTTAAAATCACTATTCGGTTCAGCCTCAGCATTTATTAGTCTTCTAATATTGCAAAACTACTATTGCACATCTTCTATTACTGTAAAACTACTACAACACATCTTATATTACTGTAAAACTACTTTCACTGCAGAAAGGGTGTCGTAGTACGGAAACCTGCATTGAATACAGACATTTTTTTCCAACGTAAGGGATTCCTAAAGCGTTGGGGGGGGGGGGGGGGGTAGGGAATTCGAGTTTTCTGAAACTGTGCTCTGGGAGAAGTTAGTGTTCCTTAAAATTGTTATCATTTTATTTATCAAATACTGTACTGTAGACTTCATTTTACTTTATTTCGTGACATCTGTTACTATATATATGTCTCCCATTAAAGTTTATTTTTACTGTATATTTGTGCTTTTCTGTATATTGATTTTACGCTGTGCGTTATTCACCATTTTTATCCACTCATAAAATAATGATTTTTTGTTTCAATATTTTCTAACTTTTTATGAATTATTATGGCTCAAAACATTTGTTATAGCAAGATCCTGCTAGTATCCATGCCTTCATGCGAGATGAGACGGGCTCGATTTTTATTTCTGTCTTCGGGCTCGTGCTTAAGCTAAAAATTTTGTTTATTTACAAATTGAAAAAAAAAAAAAATCTATTTGAGAAACAAGAATGTAGTCTAAGTTTCTTAAAGTGTTTTATTATCCTTTAAAAATCAATTTAAAATAGAATTGAATTGTTATTGATGAGGTATAGGATAAATATTCTATCTGATTCTGAAGCCTCTGCACGGTCATTGTTAGTAACATAAAGAAGCCGTGGGATATCCCTTGTCGATCTTCGCTTTCTGTTTGAAATCCTTTTCCAGAATTATTGGGAAAAAGTAATTCATGTTCTGCTGCCACAGTTGCACAATGATATTTTAAAAGAATAAGAGTTGTGACTTTTGCAGATTTCTGCCAGTGGTTGGGTATAAATAACAAATTTGTTCTTTTAAACAGATTTTCCGAGACATTGAAAATCACGAAACGATGTCACGAGGGACTATTGTGGATTAATAATTAATTCTATGTAGGAAGGGATTTTTAACCCTTTCAAGGACAAAGTACTTTTGTTTCTAAAATGTTGAAATCATTGAATCACACCGGGATTTATCGACAAATTTATTTGAAATTAACTAAAAACCTTTCTTCAAGTGTATTACAAAAGCAACATTTGATTCCAAATTTATGGTGCAATAGTGGTGTTCAATTAAAATTAATTGGGCCCTTCAAGGGGTTAAATGAGAAAATTAATTTTGAAACAATTTACAAATTTAACTAATAAGTTTCTACTGCCTTCTTTTAGTGTCAAGCTCTGATAGCACAAAATCTTACGGGTTCGGGCTCCGAAAAAAGAGCTCGATCTCATTTCTAAAAGCATATACGATCTATAAAAGTTTATGCAGGTTTACTGACGCATCCCAGCGCACTTAAAAACTGATAAAATGCATACAAAATGTCTTCTGAAGGATGAACACATGATGAATAAAATTAAATGCAACGAAAAGCGTAAGTAGTGAATTTTTTTAATATATCACTTCTTTAAGACTTTAAAATAGAAGCCCCTTTTTATGCAAAATGAATTGAAAGAGAGAGCGGGCGAAAGTAGCAAACATTTTGTGTAATAAGTTATTCCTACAGCTGCACTCTAAAAACGACATTTTCAAAACTGAGCAAAAAATACTCAAATCTGAGTATGTCGCAAAGTCAAAATGGCTCCGAATCAAAATTACTCAAGCTTCAAACATCTATATACTCATTTCTGAAAACATGCACACACTCAAAAATAAAACATCATGTGCTCATATTTGAGTACGTCCATGATTCAAAAATGAGTATGAACTGACTTCTATGGGCTCATTTTTGAGTATTTCTATGTTTCAAAAATGAGTTTCAACTGATTCTAATCAGTTTTGAGTATGTCCATGTTTCAAAAATGAGTATGAACTGACCTCTATATGCTCAGTTTTGAGTATGTCCATGTTTCAATATCCTGAGTATTTCTGATATTTCGGTTGTCATATTTGAAACAAAAAGTTTCGTAACAAAATGAAAACATCGATTTACTCAGATTTGAAAGTGTCATTTTTCTCAGTGGGTTTATCATTTAGCTTTCTTTTAATTTATACTGAAGACTGAAAAATGAGCTCCTTTTCTGAAGCCATGAAACAGCTGAATTATAAATTTATTTTGTCTGCTTGTGCTTTTCCTTTCGCTGGTTTTTGTACGTCACGTGTAATGAAAACTATTTTATGAGTCTACACAATAACGAAATTGTTCATTTGCATGAGCAATGATCCAGAACTCCTAACTGAACCATGGAACAGGTTAAATGATTTTTTTCCCCTTATCTTGTATGTATTTTTCAATTCCTACTATTAGCTCACACTCTCTATATATTTATATATATTGTTCAAATTTTCAATCATTAATAAAATGATTTTTATTCCTCCACTCAAGTTCAAATACATTTTGTTAAACTTGTAGTCGATGACACTTGATGTTAATACAGTTTTTTTCAAATATTAATTCATTAATTAAATTTAATTCATTAATTTTAGTTTTATATGGGAGAAAAAAATTCCCCCATTGCTTTCATAAATGAAATGAAAGATTTTCCTCAAATTAGTGATGCCACAAAAATAAAATACCGCAACGATGATTATAAAAAATATTCAATAAAAATAACGTGGGACATTAATGCTGCACGGGTTTATTTTATATATTTATCATTAAAAAGCAAAATTCAAATTCGAATGCTCAAAAGGAAATTCGCTTTCTATTTTGCCACTTAATATTGTGATTCTGTCATATGTATATACATATTTATATTAATTGTAATTATTTAATAAAAAGTAACTAAAATAAAAATTTTCTTTGTTGACCTAAGTAGGAATTGACTTAAAAAAAAATTATTTTATATTACTTGTTTATTTTTCTAAAGCACAAGCAAAACGGTAGCAATCTCCACTATAAGGTACATAATGTTGTCATCGTCTTTATTGTTACAAATGACAGCATTGCGCGAACATACACATACACAGAAGGACGCTATTAACCCTGCCTTTTCCTTTCGCCGATTCTCAGGAGATCAAGAATCCCGACATCGGTGACTCAACCAATCCGAGTACTACGAATATCCTGTTTCCGTCAATGGAGTGCGTGACGTCACGACTCAGAGATGGCAATGAAATCGCAATTATCCTATCAAATGCGACGCAATTACCTCTGTCGAGACATCGAAGTTCATGGGAGTTCGCGAAATTGAAATTAGATCTAATAAAACAAACATTGGACGCAGCACGTGGATCGGGCAGTGTGTCAGCGCGAGCATTGATTTCAAATAAGCATAGTTGTGCTGAGATGTTTTATGCAGAATGATGAAATGAACAAAGAAGATATTCATGCAAAGATTGTTATTTATCCGTTGACATTTATGCCGTGTTTTTAATACAGCATTTTCTTCTGATTTATCTTACCGAAAGACAATATGAACTCTTATTTTTGAGACTTAGATTACCGTTTAAGATATATCTTACATTTAAAGGAGTGCCTTCTGCAGAAAACTTTAAAAGTTGAAAAGAAAATGCTGTTACATTTCTTAAGTTAGGTTATAAATTTATTTAATTTTATTCAAGAAACGCACTTTCTTTTGAAAAAAGTTTAAACACGCTATTGAATAGATATTGCATAATGCATGATTTGTAGAACACTTTTTCATAATACAATTTGTGTAATAAATTTATTAAAATGTCAATTTAGTAATCCCTCGATATATCGCGCATCGTTAAATCTATCATTCGACTATATCGCTCTTTTCTCGTGTTTATCCCCTGACACCCCCATCTCCAACCCCAAGAAAAAGAAAGAAAGAAAAGTCTACCTCAACTACACTTTTACGAATTAAAAATATCGTTACAATACCTTCATTATATTTAAAGTTATGAGTTCGGTTTCGAGTGAGATACCCTGAATTTTTGACTGAATAAGCTAATTGCGACCATGCCTACTTACAAAAAAAAAATCTTTGTATTAATGTCAGCTGCATTAAATGTAACTTTGTATCATTAATTTTATTAAGAAAATTGTAATATGCGTATAAAATAAAGTTTCGCAGACAAATATAACACATTTGTTTGTACATTATCACCTTTAAAATTTTTAATACCCTTGTTATTATCACGTATTTTCTGACATATCTCACTTTTTTTCTTGTCTGTCACCAGGCGCGCTATAACGAGGAGTTACTGTATTATTAGTAAAAATCTGTATTAAATAGTTTATTAATTTTATCAAGGTCGGTGTAAAGAATGATATCACACTCGTTATTGCAGAATTTTGGATTCGAACCTCGGATCTGTAAGCATACTTGGGGTATCTAGCACCTAAATCTCATGTGTACACAAGTACACATACGTGTTTGCTAAATTTGTGGGACATTTTATCCGTCAGATAGACATAAGTATGAGAATATTGCCTTGTCATATGACTAAAAATTTTAGATGTGTTATATACGAAATATGTTAGATACAGAGCTGCACTGAAAAAAAAAATGATTTTAATGATTATGTTAAATCACACCTGCAGCTAATGATTAATGATGATTTTAATTAATCGATGATTAATACTGGCAGCTGGGGTGCCAGTATTATACCGTAAAATCAGCCTTTTTTTTTCAGTGTGGTGGAAGATATCCAAACAAAATGTCTGCAAGTATCAGTGCTCATATAACAGCCACACGCAATCAAGAACATATTATTGCACTATGTTAGCAGAGTAAACATGTTCTTTTACAATTTAAATAATATTTGACTTCGAATCGATTTTGTCTCATATAATATTAAATCTTATTTACAATTTATGACATTTTTGCAAGAATTTTTATCATAATTATGTCTTTATTCACTTTGATTAATCTGTTGTTCGCGTCATCATTTTTAGAACTTCAGAAAAGCTTGTGCTAAAATTTAAAGCAGACAATGTGCATTAAACCTCTTTTGAGGCTTTCTTAGAATATGGCTTCTACAATTTTTTTTATAATAGTAAACATAATCACTTAAAGCAGGTATGATTAGTAATTTTAAAAACTTGACAGCTAAAACTTTTTTTGAAAGACATTAAAAATGCATTAAATGCAAAACGCACAGAAACGCAAGGGAGATAATACTGCAATAATTGGTTAATATCTTTTAATATTCCATTACTCTTCTTCAGTGTGTGTGGTTTATCTCTTCTTTTTTCTTCAATAAGCTACCTCAAGTAGACTATAATAGTCTATAATTTTTTTATAGATGCATTATTTTAGGAAAGACAGTCACAAAGATCTCCTCTTGGTCCGGTCTTGTTAACAGCCTTCCTGGATTCCTTGTTAAGTGGTTTTGGGCAACCAGACACTGGAGTTGTTGCGTGGACAACGTTTCAATTATTACATCCGAAAATTCGAAGAATATTATGGAAATTAGAGGCAATAACACATAAAATTTATTGAGAATTGGGCAATAGAATAATAATATATAATTTTCATTGCACAAATTAGTTGTATGAACGTTTGAAAAACAATCTCATTCGAAATGCTCCCCTTTTTAAAAAAATACGAATCAGAATCTTAAAAGCACTAAAAAATTGAAAAATTTAGAGTTGATATTAATAAAATTTTTCATAGAAAAAAAAAAAAAAAAAAAAAAAGGAAAAGAAATAATAAGAAAATTCGAATACATAAATTTGTTTCAAAAAACATTTCTTGTTCATTTGCCAAGTCGTTTCCTTAGAGTCAGTAGAAAATTCTTCTTCTTAGGTCTTTTAGCAGTGAAACAGTTTTTACGTTGAACAAGAAGCTAGCCTGTTGCAAAAAACAACGACCTGGGGGACCAAGGTTCTTCTCTGGACTATCACCAGGAATCTGCCGGTGTGAGTGGCTTTACCAGGAGCAGATGCTTTCACCGGGATAGCTTCAAGGATCATTTTGTGACGCAATTCACACCACTGAAACATGGTGGAGTAATCAAAATGAGAAGGAGATAAATGTTGTCGGGAAGAAATTCGCAATAACAATGGGAAACGTTTGTTTGAAATCTGTGAGCAATCAGGCCTTAAAATTAAGAATATGTTTTAAAACATAAGAACATCTATCGTTACACATGGCACCAAGAACGGAAAAACCAGAATTCGATTATTGATCTGATTATAACTAGACAAAATACTTCAGTCACAATTAAGAACATTATAGAGTACATCGAGGTACAGACCATTTTTTAGTCACGGCAAAAATTTGGATGGAATTGGTTTAAAGTGTAAGGCAAAAACATCAAGGGAACAAACAGAAGCGAAATGCTGCTACCCAGCATTTAAAGTGGAATTACTACAAGATTAGAGCATGAAAGATATATTATAAAAAAAAGGGTAAGAGATAGACTGACAGTAGAATATGAATGTACGGCAGAGGATTTATGTAATCTTCTTAAACAAAATGCTACAGCTATTGCTCTTGAGATATTGGGTATATGGAGTAGAAATGAATGCAATTGTAAGAGCTGGCCACATGAAGAAATTCTTAAAGGAATTCAAGAAAAGAAAGAAGCACTTTTAATTTGGTTAAATTAAAAAAAATATGATGTTAGTTTAGAGATATACAAAAGTAAGAAAAAATAGATGTTGAAAGAAATTAGACTATGCACTGTTGAATAATGGGATATAGCATGTGCTCTCATAAATCGCCATCTAGATTTAAAAAAACTTCAGCAGATTGGAAAATTTGAAAAGGAATGAGAACTGATTTTCATCATAAAATGAAACTTAAAGTGATTAAGATTAATACTTGGAGAGCACATTTTGAGGAACTTCTGAATGAGAACAGAGACGAATTACAAAGAAGAACAGAGAAGAGCATTTAAAACACAAATATTTCATGTAAAATATTTCTGTTATAAGTACCATGAAAATCGTCTAAAAATGTACGAACACCCTCTATATATAGCTGTCTACAAATGCTCGGTATGCACACCTTTAGTCTCTAAAATATCAGTAATTTCAATTTCATCCTTCAGTTTTTGCCTGCATTGTCATCACCTGCAATAATATCATCTGCAGATGATATTATTGCAAGTATGCAAGTATCTGCAAGTATGCTGACATGTCAGCATACTTGCAGTTCAATACTAAAACCCCAACAATCCCTTATAGTCTTTCTGTACTGCTTTTATGTCTAGTTTTGTTTATATTTAAAAATATTTAAATTAAAAATCATGTTACATTGTGATGCTTATTGTACCACATTTTGTATTTATTGTGGTGTCGTATTCCCTTATGAATGACATCCAGAGGATTCATACGATTCTATTCTTACGACACCTCATTTGTTAATCCTCTTATCCGGTGCGTTTTGATGTTGTAACATCTCTCTATCCAACTTTCTATCAATTAATACATACAAAAAAGACTAATAAACACATAACCATTCTTTGCGTGTCGCAATCGAGTAAAATTTAAAAAAAAATGTTTTGAGAATGTGTGTTTGATGTTGGTAATGTTCAACTAAGTCAAACATTATTTTAAACTCATAATAAAAAATAAACTGTAATATTTCCTTTTCAACTGCCTCAAACTTAAAAAGAAGTAATAAGATTTTTTTTTTTTGAATATCGTAAAAATATGTTATATTTTTATTTAAAAAAAGAAAGGGAAAATATTATAACTAGTTGTTTAAATGTACATACTATAGCCATAAATATTATCGGTTTTACTTGAAATATTACCAATATAAAACCAACATTTAGCCAATATTGGGGAATTATTGGAATTGGATATATTTTCAATATAGAGCCACATTTAGCCAATATGGTCATTTCCTTTTGAAATAGGCCCAATTTAAAACCAATATTTATGTATTTTTCTCTTTTCTAAATATTAGCGATGGAAATCCAATATTGGTGTATTTGACACTAATGGCGTTCTGTTCACAATATTTCCAGTATAAAGTCAATATTTATGCAATATTGGCGTTTCATTGAAAATTAATTTCACTGTAAGAGAAGTATATACAACAGGTACGTTGTGTTTAGAAAGATTACTCATCTTTCTAAACACAGCGGCTATAACACCATCTACGAAAATTGTACTGTTTTGAAAGAAATACAGAAATATTCCGTAAATTTTACGGGAAATTTTCTGCATTTATACGGATTTGTAATTTCAAATGTCAGTTACGAAAATTGTACCGTTTTCTCAGAAAAATGAAACTATTCCGAAAAATTTAACGTAAAAATTTGTGTAAGTTTACGGAATTTTTTTATAGTGTAGTGATTCTCATCGTTTGATATTTCTCTACTTTTTAACAAAAAGAAAAAAAAAACTCCTCTAGTTTCATGTTTCTTTTTTTTCAATTTTAAAGAGTTTTATTAATATTGCCCCCCCCCTTTTTTTAAACATAGACTAAAATTTACATTTATTAAAAATGACAATTTCCAGTAAATATTGGAATAGATTTATATCGATGCGATCCTTTAAACATAAATCCAAAAAATTCTAACGAATGTAAAATAGAAAAAGGATTTAACAAGATAAAAAAAAAGTACGTAAGAGCGTACCCAATCAAATACCGATATACACGTGAAAAAGTATTTTCTGTTTAAAAAAGAGTACTATTTCCAAAGAGTCGGATTCATTTAAAAAAATAAAATAGATTCTTCCTTCATGAAAATGGGAAAAAAAGAAAGAATAAAGAACACTGTTCTGTAGTTCAAAGCTAAAAAAGCTCCAGATACAAGAAAAATGAGTAGACATAAGGTTTACTTTGACAGTATAAAATGACTCCAGTTCTGCAAATGTATATATTTTTAAAATTTTACCTTTATACTAAGGAATATCTTATTACAATGGAATGGGAAGAAATCTTTGATATGTTATTATGGTACCATAAATATACATAATTCTAATTTATTATTATATGACCAGAACGGTAGTTATATTTTTAATTGAAAAGTGTGCTGTCAAAATAAAATAAGAGAATTAGACCGATAGAACCAATAATTTTCGTTCACATTTCACATCAGATTCAAAATTAAAAAAAGATAGAAATGAAATTTTAGGTTTATTTTGGCCTTGTTTTTTAAATAATAAAAAATATACATGTTTAAATAATTTTGTCTAATTCTTTTATAATATGATTTACAGCGACTTTAGGCCGACAACGGTTATCTCCCCTTTATTTCGCAAATTATCTTCATGCATACATTTTTCAGCATTGTATGTGTTAAAATCAAGAATTCTCAAGAAAACATACTAAATAAATATAGTATTGGGTTGTTCGGAAAATTCGTGTGCCGTTTGGGAAAATTAATTCGTACAGGAAAATTCTGCCCGTTAATTATTAGACAGTAAACAGTTTATCAAGTCAAGAGGATTCTCAGTTGCGAACAACTCCCCTCCCGGTATATGAGTAATTGTGTATCACATCTTAAAGAAGCCATGTAAAAAAAAAAAGTATAAAATTAGCAAAAATGCACTGAAAAAAGAAAAAGAAGCTGTGGATTAAACTGTCAACTTCAAGAGCCAATCCGAAATTAGTAAGCTAGCCAATCAAGATTAGCTTACGTAGAGCAGCCAATCAGAAATTACAAGTGATTTAAGAACGAAAGAGCATAGTTATAATGAGTAAGCTGAGCGAAATGAGTTAAAAAGGGATAATTTCGAATAGAAATAAGTGAGAAGATGAAGAGAAGGTATGTTTAACTGCTACAAAAGGAGATTCGTTCACTTATAAGTAAAGTGAAGCAGTAAGAGCGTAAAACTACTCTTTTTTTTTTTTTTTTTTAAGGCAGTTGAAATTAGCTAGCGGAATTAATGTCTAATAACTAAATGATAAAAATTTCCGGTACGAATTAATTTTCCCAAACGGCTCATATTTTCTGGACGACGCAATACAAAATACAGTCATTAAATAAAACATACCGAGAAATATTAGCGTTCTATATTTGTTATTTTATTTTCAAGATACTGCTCAGCCAAGCTTTAAAGACTGGTCACGTGAGTAACGGGTCCAAATATGACCAGTCTATTCTTCGTAATAGGGATCGAGGTAATGAAAGGGAGTCACCCCTAGTTTTGCTTTCGTGGGGGGATGAGTTGATTCCCGATCGTTTCATGTTTACTTGTTCCAAGATTATGAAAAGGATTTTTGTTCTTATGTAATAAAGCACATAAAAATTGCAGTTTTCTCTTCGATGAAGGGGATATCTTCAATCTAAAGAAACATGTTATGATAATTTAGATTATTTAATTATCGGATATAAACATGTTAAGTAAATAAATACTATTTTTTACTGTCTTTTTACACATGTCATTGCAATTTATTGTTTTCTCAAATAAATAACGATTTTAAATATCGGTTCCTTACAGTTATAGGGTACACTTATGTAATTGTAGGAGAAGTGTGGTTTTAAAATGTTCTTTTATTAGTATGGTTATTAATACATATTTTTTTTAATTTTACCGCAAGAATTCCATTTTTTTTTTCTTGATTGCTCATGTTCATTTTCCTATATGAAACCATTTAATAATATGGCGAAAATGTATAACAAAATACTCAATTAATAAGAAAAGAAAATAGTTCAAAGTGTACAGAGTCATACTAAAGGATGAAAAATATTTTTTACACTCAAATATTTAAAAAAAAATGTGCTCGAATTCAAATTAAGTTTTCTGATACCTTTACTAAATCTTTTTAATTGATAAATGCGCGAAAGTTTCAGACGTTCTTATTCAGATATCAGGAAATTGAACAGCGTTTTTCGTTTTATTATAAAAGTAACTAATCTTACTGAAAATGTCGTTGAAGGTCGCACTTTGAACCTATTTTTCGGATAAGTTCGGGATTAAAATTGTAATTGTAACTCACAATGTACCGATTTTATAGGAAAATTAAAGACGCTGTTCGATTTTTAAGTATTTGAATGTTAATTCTTGAAAATTTTCAGGCAAATAGGATTAAAATTATTTTAAAGTGAAGGTCTCAGAAAAAAATAAAGCAATAAAAATGCTTGTATTTCATAATATCATCACGGACCTTCTCTTAAAAAAAAAAAAAAAAAAAAAAAAAAAAAAAAAAAAAAAATGTGCAAGGGGGGGGGGGGGGGTTATTCATTCACTTTCGGTGTCATCATCAGAATCATCCGGAAAAAAATCATCGTCGAACGAAATAATTAATGGCTCACACATTTCTTCTATTATGCCGTCTTTCTTCCAATACTCATTTTCCAGGTGTTCTATGTTCGTGCAGTAGTTTTTCCATTTCTCAGCATTAACATTTTCTAGTGCAAGTTTGGTCAATTTAAAAAGTTGATCCATATTTAAATCCGCCGTTATATTTCTTTTTCGAATGAATTCCTTCATATCCGCCCATACATACTGTATTGCATTTATGTCGCAATGGTATGGAGGCAATCTTAACGCATAATGCCCATGTTCGGCTAACATGGTGTCGAATTTGTAGATTTTAGTAGAGGGCGAATTCGTCTTAACAAGGTCCATCAATTCAACTTTTCGCATGTTTGAAGAATATGGCACTTTGTTCAGTGCCAACCAATCCATAATTTCCCTTTTGTTTATTGAAGAATTCGGAGGCTTATTCAATTGAATAGAGTGATATGGCGCATTGTCTATCACAACAACAGAATTTTTCGGTAAGTTTGGAATGAATTTTTCATTTGCCCATTTTTCAAAAATTTGTTACGAATTACATCCAAGTTAAAATTATCCAAGTTGACATTCTCTATGGTTGTTTTCACCTTTTTTCTTTTTAGGAGAAGCGAAATTATTTGCATTGTTATTAGCTTCTTTCCGAATTCTTCTTATAGCGCTATCCGAAACACCGGCAATTGCACTAGCTCTTTTTGTTGCATGTGCTAATAGAATAGTTAGACAGCCTTTATCTGCTTCATTATCACAATATTTTACAACATTGTTTAACATATTTTTCACTGCACTGTGAAAATGTTTGCCTTGACAGCTTTTAGATTCTTTTAAATCCATTTTATAGAAGTAGAAACAAATACAAAATGAATAGCAGACAAAATAAGGAGAGAGAGAAAAAACGCTAATAGTACAAGAACAGCCAGTGAAGAAATGACAAGCGGTCAGGCAAGATAAGGGAAACTTGAATTTTGTCTCCTCCTAATATAATGCTTCCCTCCCTTCGGACGGGTCTATTTTTTTGGCACCATGCCAAGGTCCGTCTTTCTAGAGTGGTTCCACAGTATACCTCTAATTAAAAAAAACGCTGTAATACTAGTATAGGATTAAAAAGTTGTGAACAATGTTGCCAAGTTAGCGCTTCCAGGATTTTCGAACAGTAATCTTTGCTTTATCTAATGGCAGACATTATGTGATTAAATAAAACAAAAAATTACTATTATGAAATTCTGGTGGATGTTTTAAACTAGAAACGAGCTAAATTAGTAATACAGGTCAGTGCAGTCTCCAAGCTTTTTGATTCTATTAGTGTAAGTTTGCCTATGATTGGGACGTGATGAATAAATATCTCTTTTCAAGTCTGACAAAAATGTAGACTACAAAGAGTTTATTATTGCTAGCTAAAGGAATAAAAAGTGAAAATATCCTTATGAAAGAATAGAAGAATTTATGGATGTTCTCTGGAGTAGACGTAAATATATATATATATATATATATATATATATATATATATATATATATATATATATATATATATATATATAGCGAGATCAAATATTGATACTCTAAGTATTCAATAATTTTGTGACACAAGTTTTATTTTAAACAGTAAAATTTCGTTGTAACTGATATGAATAAAATATAAACAAGATTAAAAACAATAATTAAAATTAAATCAGAAAGTTCAGTCAGATGAAAGTTAAGAAAAAGACCAAAAATACCAGTGACAAATTTATTTTAGCATCGTATAAGTGCAGTAGATAATTTGGATTTTGACCAGTGTTTGGGTAAAACTAATAGGCGCCGTCGGCGCCCTCACGGCGCCGAGCGAGCCCACTCCTCATCGTGCCCAAATCCTGAAGGATTTTGAACACGGACATTAGTACACGGACAGTTCGTTAAAATAAGCTGTTTGATTATAAATTGAGTAAAGACTAACGGCAAAACGTACCAACAAATAATCTCAAAGATTGCAGTTCGAAAAGCGTCGTACAGGGTCATACATTAGCACTTTTTCAAGTAAATCATTCTGTTTAACATATATATCCCCTCACTCATTGTTTGAAAATTCATAAAATTTTTAATCTGATAAATTTCGAATAACTTATTCCTGTTTGATGCATTATATATTATCCAATTTATTCTTTATTTTGTGTATAGAGAATATTCTTCTTTTCACATAAAAACCGTAAAAAGTTTCAAAATTAATGTGGGTTAGATTGTGAGCACTCACCACAACCAATCGAACTTAATCCGCAAGGATAAACTTTGAGGATGGTCTGTTGGACAGATTATCATGTGAACTTAAGATTCGCACTCTGTATTTGCTTAAGAACTGACCGCTGAAACGGACATTTCACTTTACACCTGAATTCCATTAAGGCGATTCTCTAGTGTCTAGTCAACATATTATTCAAGATAACGCTTATTCTATGCAATTGTTTCAATTAAAAAATGTAAGTATTAGATGAAATGCTGTAGTAGTAAATCAATATTAGTTACGTTAGTTAAACTGGAGCTCAATATTGTATTTCATTAGAAATGTTTCCAGTGAAATGCCAATATTATTTAAATATTGGCTTTGCACTAAAAATAAGGACAATGAATTGAAGTATTACTCGGCAACGCTGATGCAGTATTGTCAGAATGTAAACATCCCAATGTAAGATTATTTCTTGCCAATATTACCAATATTGTTTAAGATATAGCTAATAAAAACGATATTAAGGTGCCCTAATTTATCATAGTGGCGATATACTGGCACTAACATTTAATTGGTCAACAAGATTTTTGACGAAAATTGGCCGAGTTTGTCATTATAGACAATTGTTTACTTTTCTAATTCGTCTAAATGAACTTGGCAAGTATCGTCAACTTCTGCAGTATGGGTTGCCATAGTTTGGACAAAAACGTTCAATCTGAGCATGCATCCTGTTCATATTTTGTCAATCTTTTATACAAGCACTTTGAGAAAATTGAACCAATATTGTTTTGCTACTATATAGGGTGGTCATGTCATTTTCAAATAATAATAATAAAACAGCTCAGTTTCTTTAAATTGTACGTAAGTAACATATTCATTGAAATATTTTTAAACAATAATTTCCATAGAAATTATATAGTTTTCAGCCACCTTTAAGTACTTTGAGTATAAATCATGTTCATACTTAAAAAACTCACTTATTAAAAAACCTTTTACACATTTAAAAATTAAATAAAAAATAAATTAATTGGAGCACGAGTGTGCGGTTTGGGTAAAAAATCTTCCCATGATCGAAAGTTTGAGAAAATGATAATAATAAAAAATATAGATCAAAAATTTCTTACAGATAGTATTATATCTTCAAATCTTGATAAAAACATGAAAAACTGATTATAAACTGTTATACAACATTTTTTGTACAATACATCACCATATTTCAATTTTCAGAATGAAACTAAGTACCGTTTAGATGTGATTCGAGTTACAAAAAACACACAAGTTAAAACATTTTAGTAGATTGTACAAAATAACTGGTCTGTAACTGCTTGAGTTAATTTTTTTCATCTTCGAAGGTATATCGACATCCATGGACAATTTTTTCAACAAAAATTTGGCCTAAACAAAACTTTCAATCATGCAAATCATTTTCGTACAAACTGCCAACTACTTGATCTTTTGTTGAATTTCAAAATGCGTCAAGATTTTTGACCCAACCTGTATATCTATTTCGTTGAAACATATTTGTTTATCATGAGAATTAGCAGGTGCAAATGCTGAAAACAAATCTCACACCTCAATATATTATACACTAGCCGCCACTAGCGACCAGTTTGGTCTCCCTTAAATGTATGTTAAACATTGCAACACGTTACATTTATTCATAATTTAATTTTCCCTTAACCCCTTGCGGACGAGCGACACGTATTGGTGACGCATAAGATGCTCAGAATCCTCGATTATTCCCACCAGTTAATTTTTATTGTAATCTTTGACTTATTTCATGACAGCATTTCTGCGATTCAATGAGGCGAACATTTCTGTTTTGAAAAACCGGTGGTAAAAGATTAAATATTCTGTAAAAGACGCTCGTCACGAAGGGGTTAATCCTTCGTCAAATCGGAAAATTCTAATAGATAAATCATGAACTTTTGCGATCATGGTAGCATTTCGCATATTTTTTGGGCTCAGGTGTCACATACGCACGTTGGCGCGATTTTTCCCCCCGCCAATTTGGCGAAATTTTTTTTATGCAAATTGTTGTTTATTTACTTTTATTTAAGTTCTATAAATTATTTTTGATATGTATATCAATATTTATTTACATAAAACTATCATTTATTTATTTTTATTTCCCTTTTTAATTATGAGTATTTTTGTTAGCGGGGAGCAGATGATAAATCACCAAATATTGTTCCCATCACCATCATTCATACTTACATTAATTTAATTTTAAATTATAAACCTGTCACTCATTTCATTTAAAATACTTAACTTTAATCTAAAATGCTGATATTACATAAATTTAAAATACTTCACACTTTTCATTTAAATAGAAAATAAATAACAAATAATATCATAAATCAAAACATTTGATTTCAAAATCAAAGTATCGTTTCTAATTTATACACGCGATAAATAAAAACTGTATTAGCGATTTTAAAAATGCTAAAAATTTGATTCATTAAATATTATTACACGAGTTCCATTTACGTCAAGAAAAGGTCCGGAAGGAAGTTGAGTTGTATAGCATATAATTATGGTAAACTTTGATTGTCTCACTGGTGTGAATATTTTTTTGACGCGAGGCAGCGGTCCAAAAATTAATTCGCGGAGAACTTGCTTTGTGAATAATTACCTCCATGATTTAATATTTTAAATGTTCAAGACGAATCAATCTTTTTTTTGTTTACTTTCATGAATAGAGAATTTGAACTGTGAACCTAATTTCGACTGAAGTTATTGCAGAATATATACATAATTGAACGTAAGTCATCTCTCAAATATTAATTTATTTTAAACGATCTTTCTCAAAATGTAACTTTTATGCAGTTTTATTCGAAAAAATAATTTTTAATAAACATGCCCGCTTGGCATATGAAAAAGTGAAACGGCCATCCCGGAACTGTTGATGACAGTCACATGACTTACGCTTTTATTTTAGAAGATTCATTTACGCAACAATGCTACATCATATAAAATTTGTCAAATATTATGTAGTTATCCTTTTCTATAAATATATTTCTTTTCCTTTTCTAAATAATAAGAGATGCTGCGCGATAAATTGAATTATCGTGCCCTAAAAACGATACGGACAGATGAACATTTGATTACAAGTATCTTATGGCCATTCCTATGGAACTTCGACCTTTGTTATGGACAGGGCTTGTCATATGCGATCGCCAGGTCGCCACGGACGACTAAGTCTTTTTATCTGATGACCAAGTTATTTAATTTACGCAGGTTTTATTTATTTTTTATTTGTACAAAAAGTGACCTAAGAAAATAAATCTCATAAGATGTCTCCTTATAGATGTTGCAAAATTACAAAACATTAAGAAATAAACTTAGAAATTATATTCAAACAAAAAATATTTTATTTTTAATTTTTATTTTTAATGTCACAGAAAATAAGTTCATCAAATATAAATTTTAAAATAAGAAAATCAGAATTATTTGACTGACTTCAACGGGAAAAGAGTAAAAAAAAAAAATATTTTACTAGTTCATCGATGCCCTCCTCATCAGATATAGATTTTGTAGCACTCTACTATCCGGAGGTTTGAAGCATTCGAAAATCACCATTTCCTGAACATCCCGGCTAATTCAGAGTTTACAATAATCCTCTTTTTTTTCCCCAAAGATATATATAATTTTGATAAATTTGATTAGAAAACTGAGTTTGTATCCTCTTTCTAAATTATTACTATTCTAAACTATGTGACTAATAATTCTAAACTATGCTTGTTATAAGTTTTTCTGGAATAATTCATAAAAAATTTTTGCTTTTTGAAAATCAATACACGACTAGAATTTTTTGATGGCTTATCAAATTTGAAAGCTCTGGTTATGGATATTATATAATTATTGTGCTAGATTCCACCCATGTAATTAACCTTAATAATTTTTCTTGGTTATACAGAACCACATATTATCATATATATATATATAAATAAGTTTTTTTTAAATACTTCGAGTACAAATGTGTTCTCACATATGAAATACTCATATTACAAAAAAATTCTTCACCGAAAACATATCTTTCTTTTTCTAAAGCATATACTTTGAACATGAGAACTAAACAGATGCAAATAATAAAGTAATATCTTATTTGAATACACTGAATATTCATTAATGTAATATCATTATCTCCTAAAGGTATTCATAAACGTTATATATTTTTTCCTTCCCGCCCCTAAAAAATAAAATAAAAATAAATATATTGCGTGATAACACGATTTATCAAGCTTAAAACAAGACTATCGGATGTAAATATGCTAAAGAGCATTTTGAAGTAAGCCTTGCAACTCTTATTTTGCAGATGGATGTTAGAGTGTTGCCGTGTTAATCATGTTTTAGCTAATCATGTCGTCAATGTGTTTGTATGTTTATATAGTTTTTACAGGATAAGCCGAAAGAGTGAAAATGATTTAAAAGATTCAATACTGGTGGCAGCGGCAGCATTAATAACTTTTTATTAGAATAGAGAGAGAGAAGTCTTTTGATATTCAAAAACTCCAGAAATTAGTTAAATAGAGTTAAATTTGTAGTTGATTGACAGATACGAACGCTAGGAATTTCTAAATTACTTCTTGTTCAAATAGTTACCTAAATTACATTAACACATTAGTCATAACTTGATCCATCCATGGTTGCGTTCAGTTCAGAGGAGGGGAAAAGTATCACCCTATGCTATTACATCACCAAACTGAAGCAGATAATTGTTGACTTTCTATATTTCCTAGAAAAAATAAATAAATTAATATATATGCTTCAATAATTACTAAAGTTACTTACAAATTGATTGCTTCTATTAAAAAACAATGTTTCATTGGTTGTTTGTATTTTAACAACTATTTCTAAAATTACTGTGCCATTAGTTTTACTTTTATGAATATTAAGATGCAAGAATATGATCGCTAAGAGTTACAACTTCTTTATAAAAGAAATACATTTTTTTAACTTAATATCAATTAATTTTCAAGTTAGTTATGTAACTGATAGATGCAATTTCTGTTAACATCTAATCAGAGTTGTTAATCGGCTACTTTTTTTAAAATTCAGATTGATGATTGCCACTACTTGTTTAAAATAGAAAAATTCACCTTATTTTTGCATTAATCTGTTATTAAATAAATCGAATACTTCAAAAAAGTGCTGGCAATCGAGTAATCGGAATTTAAAAAAAAGCAGCGAACTGGTAACGCTGCATATAATGAGTAAATGCTGTTTATTTACTACATGTTCTTAAAAGGCAAAATAGCATCTTTAAATGTGGTCTCTGCATATGTCACTCCCACCACAAACACACAAAAATTCAGTATGCAACTGCATTCAAAAATATATTGTCCATATGGAAATAAAAATTTTAAAATCTAATGCTCATGCTTGTATTATTTTCATGTATTATTAAAAGCTCATGAAAAAAAAAAAAAAACATGGTTTGAGTTTTAAGTGAATATTTTCTCTCTCAATCGTTTGCATATATAGAAATATTTGGTTTCTCTTCCTGCAAATTCCTTCAAAGATTCTTCAATTTCGTGAAAATAAAGATTTCTTTCTTGTGTTATCTGTCTGTCAATTGGCAACGTCCATAAATGATTCCTCGAAATTCAGTACACGATTCAGAATGTATTTGTACAGCTAAAAGAAAAAGAAAAAAAAACGATTGGTTCGGCTAATAGGGGCGTGAAGCGTTCGCTGGACGAGGACGCACCGGTCCTCGGGCTAGTCCGAGCCTGTATTTTTTTCTTCCCCACCGTCCTCATCCCTAAACAGAATAAAATGTAACACTAACTAGCATGAATTATCATCAAACCTAGAATAGAAACATATTGCACATTTGCTTATCAATATATTATTCAGTGCTGCCAAATCTTAATGATGTTTAATTAAGAGTTTCCAAATAATCATCAGATTATTTGAAGAGTTATTTTTGATTTAAATAGTGATAGATCGGTTTCGAACAAATTTTCCCGAGGTGCCTGTGGTCATCTACCATACATCCCCAGCACAGAGCAAATGGTGAAATAATTGTTAGGGTGGAACATAACTGCTAGCAGCGGAGGGAGGAGGGGGGGGGACTTAAGCATAAAAACAAGCGAAATTAAAAAAATAATTAGGAGCTCATAGAAATAGGAAAATATAAAAACTATAAAAGAAAAAGGTTAAGGACAGAATTACAATAACTAGGAACAATGGAAAAATGTAGTTAGCTGAATAGATTACCTAGTTGCGTACCAACTGAACTTCCAGGATAAATGTAAGCGACTTGCGAGGCAAATACGGAGCCTTGAGAAATATAAAAAGTTAAATCAAAAATAAAATTAAAATATTTAAAAGATAATAATTAAATAGAAGTTTAACAATAAAGAACTAAAAACAATTTTCCATTAGATCCAAGATGACAAACAAAATCTACCGAGGGTCGAACCCATCTCATAAAACAAAAAAAAAACAGAATTTTTACACAGACCATACATTTAGTTTAAAAATTACAAAATAATAAAATTTAGGAAAAATAAAAGCCACTAGAAAGAATATACAGGGCGATATTCCACGAATAAAATATATAAAACTTATTATTCAAAATTTTCTGGTATGAATATGAAATTTCTGAATAAAAAAATCTGCCAGATTTGGCAGCACTGATCTTATTGAATCTCTTTGTAACTCCGAAGTTGGTCACGGATATCCAGTATTACTGTACCTAAAATTCCATTCATGCGATTATGCACCGTCTGTGTTTTTTCTTAGATACTGACCCACGTTTGTACAAGACATTGTTAAAACTCGTAAAATATATGTATGTATAAAAACACTGAATTAATTGAAAAAATTCATTTTTTTATCAGAAAATTTTGCAAAACCCTTCTATTATAAAGAATTAAATAGTAATTTTACTCTCGCTCAAAAGAAAAACAATTGATTGTCGTGTAAAATACATCTTTTTTTTCACTTATAAAACATATTTTTTAATCATGAGAGTTATCAGATGCAGATATGTTACCTCATAAACACTTTTAAAAACCTTATTCGATTTTTCTTTCCTATCCTCAAAAGAAAAGAAGGATATTGCATGCAAAAACGAATTATCAAATCTAAAAAGAGACTGCAATAAGATACTTGCGATATATAAATTTGCTTAACAGCATTTTATGGCATCCCCTTGCAACTCTGATTTTGCTAACGGACTATTTATTATTACAGTTCTTAATTTTGTTCGTGCTGTTAGTGATTTTCCTTAGACATGAATTTGTCCAATGCACTGTTAAACTTCCACAAATATATGCCGTATCTACATTAATATTAATATTTAGTGTAGTTCATTGCAATAATTTCAACTTCTACCAGAAAAAAAAATATATACCTAATATCAGGTTGGTTTGGTTGTATAGGGAATAACGGCGCAAAGTCCTTCTAGGGACATGCTGAGTTAAAATAAAAGAGTTAAAATGAAACATAAAATCACCCTCAAAAAGTTAAGCCAAAAACCTTGTTACCAAAATAAATATAATTAAAAATAAAAAAACAAATCTTAACGAGAAATGCTATCCCATCCAGATATCACTCACCCTCAATAAAAGTGACACAACTTCAAAAAACTCATTTTGCGTAATATGGCACTAATAGGTCTGTTTTAGGTGCATCTTGCTACAGGAAAAGTAACACAACTTCAAAAAACTCATTTTGCGTATTATGACACTAATAGGTCTGTTTTAGGTGCATCTTGCTACAGGAAAAGTAACACAACATCAAAAAACTCATTTTGCGTATTATGACACTGATAGGTCTGTTTTCGGTGCATCTTGCTACAGGAAAAGTGACACAACTTCAAAAAACTCATTTTGCGTATTATGGTCCTAATAGGTCTGTTTTGGGTGCATCTTGCTACAGGAAAAGTGTCATAAGTGTAGTTATCCGGAAAACTGCTAGATTACAGTTATATGTCCAATTGCCACCACAAAAGGTGGGGGGAGGAAATTTTGTGTGGGGATAAATTTACTCAAACCTCCAAACCTCTTCTTTCTTAAGGTTTTATACTGTTATGCACCCTTTTACAGCTACATGCCGAGCTAAGTGCTACAATTTTGTGTTAGAATAAAAACATCTAATCTTTTTTTACCTCTCCTGTGAAATGTTGTATGTTTGAGTTGCGCCAGTTTTCTTGCGGGTGAGCGATATAGTCATCATACAAGTGTAGAGGACAAAATTATCAAATGTAAAATCCAGTAAAGTATGTAAAATTGGTGATACTTAAGACGTTAAGTAACAATAATATCCGGAATTTTAAAACATTTAATAAGAAATGCGCTCAAAGAAAAAACAATTTCTTGCTAACATGCGTCTTTTTATATCTCAAAAGTATACCTTTTAGTCACGAGAATTAACAGATGCAAGTAACGAATAAATCTCAGATTTGAATAAATTTACGCAATTATAATATCTTATAAGCACTTTTTGCAAAACTTATAGATTTTTCCCCTTCCCCACCACTGAAATAAATAAAAGATATCCGGTGCGAACTGCCAACACGAATTATCAGGCTTAAAACAAGACAAAGACAGTCAGGTATAAATTTGTTTAAATTTGCTTAGCAGAGCCTCTTACGACATCCCTTCGAAACTCTGAGTTAAAGATTACGGGTGATCTAGTATTACTCTGCTAGATTTTATTCATGCGATTATGTGGTTAGAGTTTTTTTTATTTTTTTCCTTAGATACACACATGAGTCTGCCCAAGACTTGTATTGTTAAAACTCCATGAATGTATGTTCTACACATTTATAAGGATATTTAGAGCAGTTGAAATAATTTCAACTTTTATACATATTTATACATAATCCTTGTTATTTTAAATTATTTCAAATGTGATTAACAATGGTCTTACTCATAAAACGTCAGTTCAAGAAAAGTGATTCCTCGCAAAATCTACATCTTTTTATCTAAAAAGTATATTTTTCAATCATGAGAATTAACAGGTGCAAGTAATAAAGAAATCTCAGATTTGAATACATTAATTTACACAATTATGTTATCTCATAAACACGTTTCAAAAACCTTATAGATTATTTCCCTTCCCCACCCCTAAAAGAAATGAAAGATATCGCGTGACAACACTAATTATAAGGCCTAAAACAAGATACAAATTTGTTTAAATATTCTTAACAATCTTTATAACATCCCTTGCAATTTTGATTTTGTTCACGGATGATCTAGCATTTACTGTGCTTGATTTCATTCCTGTGATTCTGTGGTTAGAGTATTTTTCTTAGATATTACAGACATGAGACTGCCCAAAACTTTCATTTTTGATGTTCTCCATGAATGTATGTTGTTTCCACATCTATGTTCATTGAAATAATTTAAACTTTTATACATATTTATACACATTTACACATTTTAATATATTTCAAATGTGACTAACAGTTGCCCTACTCATAAAACGTCAGCTCCAAAAAAGTAATTCCTCACTCAATCTACATATTTTTATCTAAAAAGTATAATTTTAATCGTGAGAATTAACAGATGCATGTAATAGAAATCTCAAATTTGGACACATTATGCATTAATTTACACAATTATGTTATCTCATAAACACTTTTCAGAGACTATATAGATTTTATTTCCTCCCCACCCCTAAAAGAATGAAAAACATCGCGTGTCAATACGAATTATCAGGCCTGAAACAAGACTGCCAGATATAAATTTGCTTAACAGCATCTTATGGCATCCCCTTGCAACTTTGATTTTGCTCACGGACGATCTAGCACTGCCGTGCTTCTGGCGCAGCATGTGGGCTATTTGTTGTTAAGCTAACAAAATGATTCTGTTCACGTGATGTTCCAATGGACTTATGCGAGTTGAATGCAGGGAAAAGCAAACTAGGCACAATTTATTGGAAAGAGAGACGGTAGAGAAGTTTGTATTGATCGTGGTAGTGAGCAGATAAATTCGTAAAGTGTTTATTCTTTTTCAATAAAGCTATTGGAACGGAAAGAAAAACAGAAGTTTGGAACATGTTTCGAAATAAAGAATTGATCTTCAAACAAGGTTATTAAATTAGAAAAAAAAAATTCCAGGAACAGCTGAGTTTTGTAGTTTTGTTCCTTAATTGTAACCTGGAATAGTTCTGTTACTTCAGATACCAATAATTTTATTGAATGATTTGGAAGTTCCAAGTCACTTTATTGATTGTTACACATTTTATAGAATTTTACAAAAGTAATAAATGTAGGAAAAGAATATCGGGCATCAGTAAACTCCTAGAGTACCTTAAATAATGATATGTTACTTCATAATTGGAGAAGATATTACGCCAGTCTTCTTACACTGCAAGTAATTACTGTAAATTTCTTTAGTTCTTCAATCTGACGAAACTATAGTACTCTTAGTATTAAATAAACAGATAAGTACTAGATAATCTTTTTGAGCCATTATTAAAAACAATTTTAAACGATGTACCTAATTTGCAAAAGATTCGCAAAGATTCAAAACAGATATGTGCTACTTGAAGAGTGCCCTAAATCGGAAATTACTCCCATTTAAATCATATTTCAGATACAGTGCAGAGTTTTCCTTTTTACCTCAACAATTCTGTCTGTCAATTATTTTTTGCCTTTATTTAATTGGTTTGTATTGGATGACGGTAAGCTGAATACTACAGAAACCGATATGCATATTTGGTGAATCTTTTAGTGCTTTAAATTTTGTTTTGTATGTCGATGTATAGCACCAAGTCTTATTACATGTTTCGAAGTACAAGATAACCTAGATTCTGCTAATCTGGGTCTCTGTCTGAATTTAATATTTTAACAATTTTTTTTCTGATATTAACTTATTATTTATCAATATCTTCTTGTATTACACTATTAAAACTATTTTACGTATCTTAATTGTCATAAAAAGAACTTGATATTGTGAGTCCAGTTAATCTAATATCATATTTATTAGAATTATTTATATTAACAAAATGGCTATTTTAATAAGCAGTTTCGAATGTAGTGGTACAAAATACTTATTGTATGTTTCTGAAATGTTAACATCTTAATATTGTCAACATACTAAGTAAAATTATCTCATTATTGACCCAGGATATGGCAAACATTTAAACAATCTTAGTAGCAAATTTCTATTGGTTGTATTAGAATCCAATGTTTCATTAATCAGAAATCCTTCCAATGAGCTACCAATATTAATTAAATATTTGCTTTACATTGGAAGTACTGTCAATCAAACGCCAATATTTTAGAAATATTGGATTTACACTGGCAAAGAGAAAACGAAATATATCTTTCTGATATTGATGCAGCATTGGCAAAATATAAACACCACAATTTTGAGCCAATGATTCATGCCATTATTCCTAAGATATAGCCAATATATTGTGAATATGTAACAAGGTATAGTCAATAATGCCAATACTAATAATATTGGTCCTATATTGTTTTTCTACTAGTGAATATTAGCTTACTACTAATATATTTGAATGTCCTAGGAAATCAAATCATTCTTCTTGGAAATAAGTTCGCCAGAAGGCGTGTTTGCATGCACACGAACTGTACCAAATCGGTCTTTTTCAATAAACTAATTTGAGTTATGAGACTTTGACTTCAACACTAATTTATTATGAAGGCGTTGTGCACGAGAAGCAAATGATTCCTAAGGCAACAAAAATCATCTTGCTACGCAAAGCCTGTAATTATTCGTAGCATCGTGTTAATCGTTGCATCATACATACGCTCAATCATTTCCTGACGGCCACACCTCCCTCGAGTTTTCCCCGTGCTTTCAAGAACAGTAGCGTGAGATTTTATTTAGAAATGAAGCATATCTGAGCACTTCTAAATTATTTGCTCTTGTTAATTGAAAACTGCTCTTTTGCACTGAACTCAATCTATTGGTTACAGTTAATATGAGAAAAGCGTGTTGACTGCCTAAGAACGCGCAAATTTAACAAACTGGTGTCAGTAAGATTTTAATTTGCGTGCAAAAATATGCTTGTATGAAAATTAAATGATTTAACCTGAAAATATATTAAATATTCTAACTATTACGAACTCAATAGGAAAAATGTATTTTGATTTACTTAAGGGTCCTCTCTCCTCAACCGAAAGGACCAGCTCGCTAATGTTAATCCTATGGAGCATTATTTTTCTAATAACTCGTTTGCATTTTAATATTTTTAAACGATTCTTTTTGCATTCGATAGCTGAGATCAATCTCTATTTCCGCCGTCGATTACTTTTTCGATTTTCGTTGGGAATTTTTTTTTACGATGATACTTCCACTTTCGAAAACGGTTGAAACTCTTGCTCTCAAGTTAAATTTGAGAAGAAGTAATTCAGTAATAGTCAATAATCTTGCATTAAAACTCAGTAGTGAAGAGTTTAATATAGTTTTAAAGGTTTTGGGAGTAATATTGATTCCGTGATACCTTCTATGTAATAAAAGCCATTTCTTTTTTTTCCAAGTTTTGTGAGACTTAGAGCACAGAATATTGAGGTGTAGAACGTTAAATTTTATTAAATAGAATGTACCAGAAGTTATAGTGATCCCAGATCTCCAAAAAAGTTACAAATATACTAAAGAAAATACAAATGAGTTGGTCTTGTGTGTAACAGTTTTAGTAAGGTCTTAGAAGAAAATACAAATGTCCAAAAATTAAAGGGCAGTGACCGATTTTTTTCGATTTTAGACGTTTTGTCGAATATCTACTGAAATTCTTTACGAATTGTCCTTGAACTTCAAGAATATAAAGATAAATGTTTGACTTCAGAATTTTCAGTGAAAATTTTATCGCGAAGGCAATTAGGAAGGGGGGGGGGGGGTTCAATAATAATTTTAATAATAAAATAATATTTATGATCAGCCAAGTAACAGAAAATGCTCAAAACGATCCGTCACTGTAGCAAATGACTATGTAGGTCTTGTTCAACGTTTTTTTGCATTTCTGTAAGAATAGCACGCATATGCTTGAAAATGTTAACGTTTCTGAGAAAAATTAAAAAGAAAAATTGTAGCGTGCAGAGTTTTTAATCGAATTTAACACAGCTTTCCAAAAAAATGACAAAGAACAGTAGAAATATGCTGCAATTAAAATATTAATATATTGAATATTTGATAAGATATGGGTATTTGTATGAAATAAATTTTAACTGCGCATGCGCAAACTACAGCAAAAATGTTTTTGTTATGATTTGGTAGTCAATACCATGGAGCAACTCATATAAAATGATCCGTCAAATATCGTGAAAACTCAAAAAAAAAATACATGCAATACAGTGAGCTAATTAATAAATTGGGGGAAATCCCATATGATCCTATGGGATTTCATCTCCAATTTATCCGCTGTTATATGCGGACAGACGGACGGACCAGACGACGATCATAGGTGCTACGTATTTATATAATTAGGAACGCACCTAAAAAAAGTCTTAACAATCTTTAATAACAAACCGATTAGTTTCGTACACTTCCAACGGTGACATTCTCACGGTCTGCAAATAATAAATAAACAGCTTCTACATAAAATATAGTTTATTTATTATTTGTAGATCTTGAGAATGACACCGTTGGAAGTATATGAAATTAGTTGGTTTGTCATTAAAAGGATTTTGACTTTTTTTTATATGTACTGTAATTACTTTCAGCATGCAAATCTATATTTTATTTTAGCGATAATAAGCGATACTTCTGTTATAATTAAACAGCTTTGTAGTTGTTGTAGTTTTCTTAAAAAAGATTACAACTCAGCCTAAAGAAAAAAATGTCAAGACTCGTCCAAGTGAGATTATCAAACCATTAGATTTTAGCATAGCTACTTTTCTAGTAAAAAACTGTTATAGCAAAGACACATGAAAATACACGCATCCACATCTACACATCCACATCCACACATGCTCACATGCACATACAGACACATATTTTAAAAAAAACTGGGCATCAAATATCAATTCTAAAAGAAGACTTTTTCTCAGGAGAGACCAGCCTGTCTTTGGAAAAGGTATAGGATTATCAGAATATCAAATCAAGTTTCTAAAGGTTTTAAATTGTACCAATATTGTTGACTGAATTAGAAAAATAATTTAATATTAAATACATTAAATAAAATCTCCATCTCCTAAAAAATTAACAAACTTAGTCTCTCAATATATGTCTCTCAAAAATTTGGGGAATTATTTTTAAAAATATGCTCATCTTTTTTCTTGGAGGTTAACTGATGCAAGAAAATTACAATAAAGGGATCATTGAATTTTTATCAGCCTTTGCCAGATGTAATCACACATATGTTTACATTCTTTCCGAAGTTACCAAAACAATAGCCACGAGGAATATTACGTGAACTTTACCATTAGATTGAGTCTTAGTATACGACACGACAAGATCTGATCAGGCGGAAGAGAACGAACTTGTCGCGATGGGGTGGGGTTAGACCATAGAACACCTAAATGAATTCAAGCGAGTGAGTCAGAATTATGGACTGATCATTTCGTGATAGCACGCTAACCAACAGATCACGGAAGATGATTTATAGTCGAACGGACAAAAATAATTTTTTTGCCGTACAGCTTTATTGATAGCTTGGCTGAAGATGCATTTATCAGCATGATGATTTATTAAAACTTGATTTAATATTAATAGAAGTGCAGAACCATTTAATTCAATTTAACAATATGAAGATCATTTCAGAGCTTTTGTTTATTTTTCCTTCGCGTTTATTGTATATAGGTATATTCTTCAACTATTCTTTTTCCTATCTCTGTCCTTCAACAAAAAAATTAATACATATATTTTACATCTATTAATTGTAGTTTTATTTATCCAAAAATTACCTATACCGTTAATCTTTACTTTAGAAGAGCAAAGTTTTGAAATAATTGTTAAAATATTTGTTTTCCATGGTAACGTAGGTAACAAAACGAAAATTTCTAGGGACGGTAACATAGGAGAGAAAGACAGGTTTTGATGAAGCTAAAAATGGTCTTTAGAAAAATGAAGTATCCTGTTACTTAGCGTATCTAAAACATGCGAAATAAAATTTTGAATTAATTATTTATATATTAAACAAGAAAGAAAAATAATGTGTCAAGCCTAGATTATGAAACACTTCCAGAATACTGCAACGTAATTTCATAGTTTAAAAAAGGTGAAACCAAATTTCAGCAATTATCGCCTATATCCGGAAAGGTACTTAAATTCCTTTGTGCATCCCTGTATTTGATCATAGATTTGTGTATACACTACATAGAATGATAAAATTTAGCTTAGTTACAGAATAAGTGACACAATCAAAACTTAACTTTCAGCCATTTACACCACACTGTAAAAAAAAATCTGTAAGGTTACTAAGAATTTTCTAGGAAACTGGGATGCCTAGAACTTTTCATGTAACTGCAACAAAAAAAATTCATGTAAAATTACTAAAGTTGTTCTAGTAACTGTTACTAAATAATGTTCAGTAAACTTACTAACGATTTTTTAGGAAGTTTACTAAAGAATTTTTTGTAAATTTACTAAGGATTATTTAGTAAACTTACTAACGATTTTTTAGTTAGTTTACTAAAGAATTTTTTGTAAATTTACTAAGGATTATTTAGTAAACTTACTAACGATTTTTTAGGGAGTTTCCTAAAGAATTTTTAGTAAATTTACTAAGGATTATTTAGTAAACTTACTAACGATTTTTTAGGGAGTTTCCTAAAGAATTTTTAGTAAATTTACTAAGGATTATTTAGTAAACGTACTAACGATTTTTTAGGGAGTTTCCTAAAGAATTTTTAGTAAATTTACTAAGGATTATTTAGTAAACGTACTAACGTTTTTTAAGGAGTTTCGTAAAGAATTTTTAGTAAATTTACTAAGGATTATTTAGTAAACGTACTGACGTTTTTTCAGGGAGTTTCCTAAAGAATTTTTAGTAAATTTACTAAGGATTATTTAGTACACTTACAAAAGATTTTTTTGTACATTTACTAAGAATTGTTTTGTAAATTAGTGAGGGACTTTATAGTACATTTACTACGATTTATTTAGTATTGTACTTAAGGGGGGAGTTCAGGTTGAGCAGCCGGAAAATGTCATTAATTTGATTACTAAAAGCTCTGTAGTTTCAAAACCAATTAATGAAATACAATTTTTTTTCTATACTTTCATAAAATAGTAATGGTTTTCAAAAACATTCAAATATCTACATAGTTAATTATATGCAATATTAATTAGTTAAATTTTAATGACAAAATTAACGTTTTTCAAATATGCATTTTGCGCACAAGATTTAAAAAATTCTACTGCAGATATATATTTAATATTGCATTTATATTTACTCATACTATTATATTTTACACTGAACCTAAATTTAAAAGTACATTCAAATTCATTTGCATAATTAATGGCTTTAAAAATCATTTTTAGTAAATTTAGTAAAAAAAAAAAAAAAAAAAAAAAAAAAAAAAAAAAAAAAAAAAAAAATGCGCTTATTTATTCAATAAAAAATTTTCTATGACAAAACTCAGGCTGAATTGAGGTTCAGTGTAAAATATAGTAATATAAGTAAATATAAATGCAATATTAAATATATATCTGCAGTAGAATTTTTTAAATCTTGCACGCAAAATGCATATCTGAAAATTCATATTTTTGAAACATTAATTTTGTCATTAAAATTTAACTAATTAATATTGCTAAATATATATATTTGAATGTTTTTTAAAAAACATTAGTATTTTATGAAAGTATAGAAAAAAATTGTTGTATTTCATTAATTGGTTTTGAAACTACAGAACTTTTAATAATGGTCAAATTATTCATTTTCCAGCTGCTCAATCTGAACTCCCCCCCTTAAGTACAATACTAAATAAATCGTAGTAAATGTACTATAAAGTCCCTCACAAATTTACAAAACAATTCTTAGTAAATGTACAAGAAAATCTTTTGTAAGTGTATCTCCCCCCTCCCCCCCTTAAAACATTTAATGTACTTTAGCAAAAATGTTTTTGGTAATTTTATTAAAGTAATGTCAGAAAAATTACCAGTGATTTTGTAGTAATTGTATCTGAAACAGTTTTTGTATTCTCGCCAGAAAGTTCTTTGCCACTTTAGAAGAATTATTATTGTCAATTTGCTAATAATTTTTTAGTATTGTATCGAAAATGTTTTATTTACACTCACCAAAATGTATTTGTAACTGTACAAAATTTTTGCAGTAGTTTAGTAATGGCTTTTCAATATTATGCAGAAAAAAATTTACGTAAATATTTTTGTATATTGGAGTTGTTGTTATGGTATTCTTTTAATATGAAATCGAATTTTTACAGTTTTAAATATCTAGAATGGAGTTTTCCTCACATATATCAAAATACTTCGATGCAAAACAAGCAATAAGTCCTAACGTGTTTCAATATTACCACAGCAATCGCCATAAGTCTTTGTATGTTATGGATAAGAAAATTGACTTAAGTTTCACTATAGATATTTAAATATGTAGAAATTCAATTCGATATTAAATGAGCAGAAGCTGATTTTATGATTTTTAGATAAACTAAAAACAGATTTTAATACAGCAATATAAATAAAATATCCTTACTGAGTTTATAAATAAAACAACTGGTGATATGTGCCCTGTGAAAAAATGCATATGGCCCATAAAATTAGAAATTAGCTTAATATGTTAAAAAGTATAATTCCCCATAAAATTAGAAATCTGTTTAATATGTTAAAAAAGTACGATTGCCCGTAAATTTTAAACTGGTGTCTTCAGGCAATATTACTTTTATGGGTTCATTCTGTGAGGAAGAAAAAGGGGGATAATTGCAGTGTTATCATATGGGAAGGGAAGGATTTTTTTTTTCTGATTGCTACCACTATTTTCAAATAGCAATATTTGACGCATTTGATCTGTCATTATTATATATTATTTCTACTATCATTTATCTGGCAAATATTACTGTTTGGAAACGCAGTAGCATTTTAAATTAAAAAAACTGCCTAACTGGCAATCATAATATTAAATGTGCTTATCCTTACAAAATTATTTAATATTTTATTGACCAGCAATCTCAAATAAAATATATATTTTTTAATAATGCTTTTATGTAACCATTATATTTTAAAAATAATCTTCACTTTATTTAGTTGCAGATTTCTGCAAATAAATATGGTGATTTTTTTTCAAAGTGTTTTGTAACAAAATATACATACATATATACATGTTGCAGCTATGAAAACATAGGTATACTCACCACTAAATGTAACAACAATCCTTTTGACTATGAATGATGCTCTGTAAAACTTGCCCCTTTTTTCCATTAATAAAGTATGTTTATGTAACACTTAACATTTTGGTCAAAATATTAGTCAGACTTGCTTTTTTTACATTAATAAAGTATGTTTATGTAACATTTAACATTTTGGTCAAAATGTTTACTAGTCCTTATTCAGTTTTCACCTAAATTTGTAAACTCAGAAAATATAAATTTCTGATGCTGAAAAAATCTAGGATAGAGTGATTTCATAAAATCTGTTCAAAAATAAAATAAACAGTCAAATATCAGTGATAATAGAATTTGATTAAAAGAAGAAAAAGGAGAATTAGAAAAAGGAAATTAGAAAAAAAGAAAAAGGAATATTTGAATCGTAATATACATTTATTAAACATATTTTTACAAACAATATTTATTTTTATATACATATTTAGTAAAATTATTGAATATATATAAACATGTACAATTTGCATTAGTATCAATCAGGTTCTGAATCTTTAGTTTGCACATCTGCTTCTTGTGGGGAGGGGCTTTGATCTTTTGTATTACCTATAACCAAGTATTCCCTATTAAAAGATAAAACACATATTACATAAATATTTTAAATATTATAAAAAAAATAAACACACAAACTGAGTAATAAAAAAAATATATTTATTTGTAATTCTCACTGAGTAACCCCTTTTAACTGATAAAATTAATTTTGACTCTCCTTCTGCATGCCTGTCAACGTCTATTACCAAAAAAAGCAGGAGATTTACAAAATAAAACAGAAGATTTTATGAGACACTATTTTATGATATAAAAATTAAAATTACTAAGTAAATTGAAAAAAAAAAATTATCTAAATCATTACCTATATAAAATGAAAACAGAGCAAGAACTATTTAAATCTGAATATATATATATATTTCTTCACAACCAGATTTTTTTTTTTGGGGGGGGGGGGAGGGGTAGGACAATACCTGCCAACTTTATGAAACAGCAGAGTTCCAAAATAAATTCATAAAATTATCTGAGGCATTGTTTTGTAACATAAAAATTAAAGTACTAACAAGGATGGTGCATAGCAATTTTGCACAGATGATTTTAAAGTATGTTGTAGGGCTCATACACCTAACTACTTTTTTGAAAGGATTTTTTTTAATTGGTCTTAGTTTTGGAGAATTGGGGAGTTAAAACTCAGCATACGTTTAAAATACTCATTTGTTTAAATTTCTGGAAGTGGACTTAGCCCCTGCCGCACTCGTCGACCTAACCGGGTAACTATTGGCGGGGCGAAATGGGGGGGGGGGCAACTGGAGATACATAATATGATTAAGCTGTCACAGACCTTTTCAACGATATATGACATGAGGAGTGTCAATAAATTTAGAAAATGGCCACCCTTGGGGGGCAAAAGTGGAGGGAGGGACACCGGATATGCATAATATGATTAAGCTGACACAGATATTTTCAACGATATATGACATGAGGAGTTTCAACAAAATTTTAAAAAGTGCCCCCCTTGGGGGGGGGGAATGGAGGAGAGGGACACCGGAGATGCATAATATGATTAAGTTGTCACAGACCTTTTCAACGATATATGACATGAAGGGTGTCAACAAAATTTAGAAAAGTGCCTCTTGGGGGGGGGAGGGTAAAGTGGCGGGGGGTGGGACACTGGCTATACATAATACGAATAAGCGGTCATAGACCTTTCCAACGATATATGACATGAGGGGTGTCAACAAAATTTAGAAAAGTGCCTCTTGGGGGGCAAAGTGGGGGGGGGGACATTGGCTATACATAATACGATTAAGCGGTCATAGACCTTTCCAACAATATATGACATGAGGGGTGTCAACAAAATTTAGAAAAGTGCCTCTTGGGGGGGGGCAAAGGGGGGGGGAGGGACACTGGTCATACATAATATGATTAAGTGGTCACAGACCTTTCCAACGATATATGACATGAGGGGTGTCAACAAAATTTAGAAAAGTGCCTCTTGGGGGGGGCAAAGGGGGGGGGAGGACACTGGCTATACATAATACGAATAAGCGGTCATAGACCTTTCCAACGATATATGACATGAGGGGTGTCAACAAAATTTAGAAAAGTGCCTCTTGGGGGGCAAAGTGGGGGGGGGGGACATTGGCTATACATAATACGATTAAGTGGTCATAGACCTTTCCAACAATATATGACATGAGGGGTGTCAACAAAATTTAGAAAAGTGCCTCTTGGGGGGGGGGCAAAGGGGGGGGGAGGGACACTGGTCATACATAATATGATTAAGTGGTCACAGACCTTTCCAACGATATATGACATGAGGGGTGTCAACAAAATTTAGAAAAGTGCCTCTTGGGGGGCAAAGGGGGGAGGGACACTGGTCATACATAATATGATTAAGTGGTCACAGACCTTTCCAACGATATATGACATGAGGGGTGCCAACAAAATTTAGAAAAGTGCCTCTTGGGGGGGGGGCAAAGGGGGGGGGGAGGGACACTGGTCATACATAATATGATTAAGTGGTCACAGACCTTTCCAACGATATATGACATGAGGGGTGTCAACAAAATTTAGAAAAGTGCCTCTTGGGGGGGCAAAGGGGGGGGAGGCACACTGGCCATACATAATATGATTAAGTGGTCACAGACCTTTCCAACGATATATGACATGAGGGGTGTCAACAAAATTTAGAAAAGTGCCTCTTGGGGGGGCAAAGGGGGGGGAGGCACACTGGCCATACATAATATGATTAAGTGGTCACAGACCTTTCCAACGATATATGACATGAGGGGTTGTCAACAAAATTTAGAAAAGTGCCTCTTGGGGGGCAAAGTGGGGGGGGGGCACACTGGCTATACATTATACGATTAAGCGGTCATAGACCTTTTCAACGATATATGACATGAAGGGTGTCAACAAAATTTAGAAAAGTGCCTCTTGGGGGGGCAAAGGGGGGGGGAGGGACACTGGTGATACATAATACGATTAAGTGCTCACAGACCTTTCCAACGATATGATATGAGGGGTGTCAACAAAATTTAGAAAAGTGCCTCTTGGGGGGGCAAAGTGGGGGGGAGGGACACTGGCGATACATAGTATGGTTAAGCGGTCACAGACCTTTCCAACGATATATGACATGAGGGGTGTCAACAAAATTTAGAAAAGTGCCCCACTTGAGGGAGGAAAAGTGGAGAACGGGACACCGTAGATGCATATGATTAAATAAAATTTCTTCAATCAGGCATGTAAAAATCATGTGTTTTGTTCATCAATCACATAAAATTCACAAAATTTGTCAAACGGGCACATAAGAATCAAGAAAATAGTTCATCATGCATGTAAAAATCATTATTTTCAGCTATCGGCACACAAAAATCCTGAATTTCATCTATCAGTTGCATAAAAATCCTTAATTTCATCGGTCAGATGTAGGAAAAAAAATGTTGTCAATCAGGCATGTAAAAATCATGTGTTTCGTTTATCAATCACATAAAATTCACAAGATTTGTCAAACAGGCACATAAGAATCAAGAAAATAGTTCATCATGCATGTAAAAATCATTAATTTCATCTATCGGCATACAAAAATCATGCATTTCATGTATCGGTTGCATAAGAATCCTTAATTTCATCGGTTGGTTGCAGGAAAAAAAATCTCGTCAATCAGGCATGTAAAAATCATGTGTTTTGTTCACCAATCACATAAAATTCACAAAATTTGTCAAACAGGCACATAAGAATCAAGAAAATAGTTCATCATGCATGTAAAAATCATTAATTTCATCTATCGGCATACAAAAATCATGCATTTCATGTATCGGTTGCATAAGAATCCTTAATTTCATCGGTTGGTTGCAGGAAAAAAAATCTCGTCAATCAGGCATGTAAAAATCATGTGTTTTGTTCACCAATCACATAAAATTCACAAAATTTGTCAAACAGGCACATAAGAATCAAGAAAATAGTTCATCATGCATGTAAAAATCATTAATTTCATCTATCGGCATACAAAAATCATGCATTTCATGTATCGGTTGCATAAGAATCCTTAATTTCATCGGTTGGTTGCAGGAAAAAAAATCTCGTCAATCAGGCATGTAAAAATTATGTGTTTTGTTCACCAATCACATAAAATTCACAAAATTTGTCAAACAGGCACATAAGAATCAAGAAAATAGTTCATCATGCATGTAAAAATCATTAATTTCATCTATCGGCATACAAAAATCATGCATTTCATGTATCGGTTGCATAAGAATCCTTAATTTCATCGGTTGGTTGCAGGGAAAAAAATCTCGTCAATCAGGCATGTAAAAATCATGTGTTTTGTTCACCAATCACATAAAATTCACAAAATTTGTCAAACAGGCACATAAGAATCAAGAAAATAGTTCATCATGCATGTAAAAATCATTAATTTCATCTATCGGCATACAAAAATCATGCATTTCATGTATCGGTTGCATAAGAATCCTTAATTTCATCGGTTGGTTGCAGGAAAAAAAATCTCGTCAATCAGGCATGTAAAAATCATGTGTTTTGTTCACCAATCGCATAAAATTCACAAAATTTGTCAAACGGGCACATAAGAATCAAGAAAATAGTTCATCATGCATGTAAAAATCATTAATTTCATCTATCGGCATACAAAAATCATGCATTTCATGTATCGGTTGCATAAGAATCCTTAATTTCATCAGTTGGTTGCAGAAAAAAAAAATCTCGTCAATCAGGCATGTAAAAATCATGTGTTTTGTTCACCAATCACATAAAATTCACAAGATTTGTCAAACAGGCACATAAGAATCAAGAAAATAGTTCATCATGCATGTAAAAATCATGGATTTCATGTATCGGTTGCATAAGAATCCTTAATTTCATCGGTCAGGTGCTATAAAAAAAATGTCGTCAATCAGGCATGTAAAAATCATGTGTTTCGTTTATCAATCACATAAAATTCACAAAATTTGTCAAACGGGCATATAAGAATAAAGAAAATAGTTGATCGTGCACATCATAACACAAACTATGTACATATATGCATGCGAGTTATCGACACCATTGAAAATGAAGGACTTTTTCTAAGATTATTTTTCAAATGTAAAAATTTAAGAAGCATAGTACGTTCAGATTGCTTGCAACACTTAAAATAAGATCTAATTTATGCAAGAGACACTGCTTTATATAAAATTTAGGTATTTTGAACAATATTTTCAATTTTTACTTTCCGACATTTTTTGCATTTTTACAATTTTTAATATGAAAACAAAAGTGAATTTTTATAAACATATTTAAATTTTGTTTTGGATGACAAATACAATTTTGGATAAACAATGATGTTTTGGACTTATACTGTGAGTAATAAACAGAAAATCAAGGAGCTTTTCAGAAGTTGCAAGTTGAAACTCGATAAAATCTGAATTTTCCCTTTAAAAAAATTCATGTTTATTACTCATTAATGTAAGAAAAATATAACTTTTTTGTATTAAACTTCACCTGATTTACTACACGCAGTTAAAATATGATCTAGAATTTCACAAAACATGTAAACAAACTGTATTTTCATAACACAAACTATGTACATATATGCATGCGAGTTATCGACACCATTGAAAATGAAGGACTTTTTCTAGGATTATTTTTCAAATGTAAAAATTTAAGAAGCATAATATGTTCAGATTGCTTGCAACACTTAAAATAAGATATAATTTATGCAAGAGACACTGCTTTATATAAAATTTAGGTATTTTGAACAATATTTTCAATTTTTACTTTTCGACATTTTTTGCATTTTTACAATTTTTAATATGAAAACAAAGGGGAATTTTTATAAACATATTTAAATTTTGTTTTGGATGACAAATACAATTTTGGGTAAACAATGATGTTCTAGACTTATACTGTGAGTAATAAACAGAAAATCTAGGAGCTTTTCAGAAGTTGCAAGTTGAAACTCGATAAAATCTGAATTTTCCCTTAAAAAAATTCATGTTTATTTCTCATTAATGTAAGAAAAATATAACTTTTTTGCATTAAACTTCACCTGATTTACTACAAGCAGTTAAAATATAATCTTGCAACATAAAAATTTCAGAAACATGTAAACAAACTGTAAATACATAAATATGCATGCGAGTGATCAGACACCATTGAAAATGAAAACTGCATAAAATCAAGACTTTTTCTAAGATTGCTTCTTAATTTTTTAAAATTTGAAAAATAAAATATGTTCAGATTGCTTGCAACACTTTAAATAAGATATAATTTATGTTATGCAAGAGACACTGCTTTATATAAAATTAGGTGGGTCACATAATAATAAAGTTTGGGAACCGCTGACCCAGACAACAAAATAAGATAGCTATACTTACATCTTGAAATGTCCACTTCCTGTCAAGATTGCGATAGATATCTGATTCATTTCGGCAGGATTACAAACCCACTTCATAAAATAGAGGAGAAAAAAAATAAAAATTAGATATAATGAAAGTATAATTTTAATTAATAGTGTGTATATATATATATATACACACAACAAGGGTCGATCCAGACAAAATTTGGGGCCTATTTAGGGTCCCTTCACAAAAATCAATTTGATAAAATGGGCCCCTTCACAAAATTCTTTATAATAAAACAGGCCCCTTCACAAAATTCATTTTAACAGAAATAGGCCCTTTCACAAAATTCCATTTCATAAAAACTTACTATTTATCATTTATTTATTATTTTATGACTTTTAAAATGTGTAATTTGTAAACAAACAAGTTCATCAGAGAGGAAAACTTCAGCAAAAGTATTTAAAAAAGTTTTTGTTAATAAACGCTTGGTTCGAATTTGAGTAGCTGCATTTCGACTTACTATTTATCATTTATTTATTATTTTATGACTTTTAAAATGTGTAATTTGTAAACAAACAAGTTCACCAGAGAGGAAAACTTCAGCAAAAGTATTTAAAAAAGTTTTTGTTAATAAACGCTTGGTTCGAATTTGAGTAGCTGCAAATCGACTTTCATTACAAAATGGGCCCCCAAGAAAAAAACCTGTATCGACCCCTGCACAAGTAGACTTACAGTTAGGATGTAGGTGTAAAATTGAAGTTTTTTTTAAAAAAATTATTATATCATTCCATACACATTTTAATATGTAATTCAGTTTGATATGAATCAATTTATGTTTTCTCTAATTTATGTAGGTAAGATTTTTTGGTTATTAGGTATGGTTAAACATGAAAGAAAACTTTGTTATTTTACGACTTTTATGTGAATTATTAGTGAACATTTATAAGGCGTGTTTCACTAAATAATTCAAGAAAAAAATATCTCATCATTACACATATTTAGTTACGCATTATTTATTATTTACTTGACCTTTACTTTTAATATTTTAAAATGTTTTTTAAATTTTCTTAATTTTTTTATTTTACTTTATTATAAACATTCATTATAATAATTTTGAGTGCATTTATAAATTCAAATTATTGTATAGAAAATGTAAACAAAACAGTGACCAGAAATCCGAAAAATTCTAAAATCTGCATAACCTCTGGTTTTAAGCTAGGAAGATTTAAGGGAGTCTATTCAATACTAATTAATAGTAACGTAACTGCAAATCAAGATAAAAAATCTTCCTTCCTTCGTCGTTTAGTTCCTACATAAAACATTAAAAATGGCACACACGTAATCCAACGTAACATCGAAATAAAGACTAGTGATTTGATTGAATAATAAATAATTAATAAAAAATAATAGAAAGATTAACAAAATATAACGAAATTTAGCTAATAAAGAATAAATATTTACTTACTTCGTAACTGGAAGTCAAATCCAAGATGGATGCCATATAGACGCTACTTATGCACTCCTTGTCCTTACTGTCTGTGCGACTGCGTCAGCAGCCATTACGTCCCCACAGAAAGCCTTCTCATTGGCTGATACGAGTTACAAAGATATTTCATGTAAGTTTTCTAAAGCAATGGCTTACGTTGCACCCTTGTTACAGATAAAAGTTTAGTAAACATACAGATTTCTGTAGCTTTACAAAAACAATTTTTGTAGACTTACAGATTTTTTTTTACAGTGCAATAGACGGAAATTCACTTGAATAATTTTGTACAGCCCTATATATTATCTACAGAATTTTATACACTCCTCATATTAAACTAAAATTTAATTCAGGAACAAAAAAAACCCACAGTACAACTCAAAACGTACTTTCAGAAATTACCACCCATACACGGCAATGTATCCGTGTATGGATAATACACTATTGTGTATCCCTGTATATGAATTTATTTATATTCTACAAGAATCTCTTAGTATACAAGGTATAGTTCAGCTGGAAAATGTATAACTCAATTAAAAAAACACCCTTAAACATTTCACACTCATATACAGCAATGCTTATGAATTATTTTGTGTAACCTTGTACATGATCTATACAATTTATACACACCACGTAGTATGTATGAAAAAATTTAATTAAACATAAAACGCATACCACATCTGAAAACACACCTCGAGCTTTCAGCTCTGATAGACAGTACTGTAAACGAAATATTTTGTGTGTCACTGTAAATGAACGAGAACTGTTATGCATGTCATATTCTACAGTAAGCATCTTGTAGTGCACCTAAATAATGTATAAAAAAATCATTATGTTAGAAATAGTATAACATTACTAAAAAGTAAAAGTAAAATATGCCCATAGACTGTTATGTAACCGAATTCTTTTGAGTGATCCTGTAAAGAAATAACAAATGCTTTGCCCATCATATTCTACAGAAAGCCCGTTTCAGTGCGCTGTATAGATGTATGTGAATTTCATTATGTTTGAAATAGTGTAATATCATTAAAATGGACCGAAAATGATTTACCCCCATTTTCATTAATGTAACGGGAGTCTTTTGAGTGTCCATATACACGAACTATAAATGAGACACACTCCATTTTCAATAGCCAACATACCAAAGTAAACTTCAATAACATATATCAATTACATGAAAATCCGAGTATATTTAGGATAGTTATAGCACAGATAGGCAGACAGACAAACCGAAGTCAAAAACACTTTTCATTTATGTTGGAAAGTGTTTAAAAAATGCCTCGTTTACTCGTGTTTGGTGTAATAAACAGTTGATTGACCCTTATTCATTATTTTCGTAAATCAGATACATAAATCGAGAAAATTTCCTGTAGAAAAGTATAGATTTATGCTATTTAAACTAGAATTTAAGAGCTTTTTGATTTTTCTGAATATTCATTTAAAAATAACGTACTTTATTATTCCTAATTTTAAACTCAGGCTTTACTGGGATGCACAAAGCATTTCTAACTGAGCATTATTTCATTAAGACGGTAGTACACGTTAAAGATGAATAAAATAAAATTTTATTGAATCAAATTAAAAGTTTACAAAAATCTATATTGGATTAAGTACTGTTATCTGGATTCACCTTCAATCAGTCTAAGCGTGATTTAATGTGATCTTATTTTTTATTAGTTTTATAGAAATTAAAAATTTACTTGTAAACCAATGATTAACGCGTCCCATGTAAACTATTTTTCTTCCAATCGCTTTAGAGATTAAATGCGTTAATGTTTTTATTTTTCAAATTACTAGGTATCCGTATATAAAACAAAAAATATTTACCAAAGTTATAACTTTCAAATGCAATATAAAGGAAAAAATTCGAGAAAGCTGGCTCAATATGCGAAAAATATTTCTTTAATTTTAGAAATAATTGTTGTATATAAAAACGAATACACAAATATAGCAGCTGAACATAAACTAAATAAAGCAGTTTTCAATCATTTAGAAATCAAATGAAGCATTTTCTACTATGCATTTCTTATGCATTTTTTTTTTTTTTTTTTTTTTTTTTTTTTTTATAGAAGACTTTTTTTGTTCCAAAAATTTTTATATTTTATTTTGAAACATGTTACATGCACATATAAAGTTGTTGATTGACGTTACTCATATAATTTATCCCTTTTAATGGCTATGGTATATTATTTACATCGCTTAATTGTAATCTCCACCAAATTTTCACCAGTATTTTTAAATAAAATTTTGCTTTTATAATATACGTTAAAAAAAGCATTTATTTATTTTAAAGTAAATTTATTCGTAAATTCTTGTGACATCCAATCATTTTTAAATTTTAGCAACAGAACTAAGTTGCCCCTGAAAGGATGGTACAGCTTTTAAATAAAAACAAAATTGAAAAATCCTTATTTGAACGTCTATTATCACTTTTCCCATTTTTTTTCGTCATTGTGTATTCATTAAATAAACGAATTCAATATATATAACTAGTCGTTGGGGGCCACCGTAATACTTACCCATCATGGATATGCATAATGTAAAATATTAAAATAAAAAATGTGTAAACTACTTATAAAATGCACTGCAATTCAAATAAAATTGAGGCTTGATGACGTCACAAACTTTAAAAGCTCGATTACTGAATTGCTTGAAAGAAACATCCTTATAACTCCAAAAATAATAATCCTATTAACTAGCGGTTTATTGCATCTGATTAAGCGTAAAATTTCCAATTAAAATATATCTTTGAAGTGAAATTTGGATGAAATACAGGGTCATGAAAATTCGAAGAGTGTGGAAAACAGGATTCCAAATATCTCGGCAACTCATTATCCGATCGACTTCATGCTTTATGCAAAATGTATGTTTTTTTATTGTCTTTTATATTCATTTCTTAAAATAAACAATTTCGAAAATTTTTATATACCTTTTATCAGAACGAATATTTCGAGAGTCCGAAAAAAATAGTTCCGGTTAATCGAGGTTATTGAAATGAAATAGGCTTCTTCCCATTATTACATACTAAGTACATATCAAATTGCAAGTCTCTATCTCAATTTTTTTCGGGAGATAGAGCGTTTACAGACACACAGACGGACGGCAATTTTTTTTTCTAAAAATATGTTTTTCGGAATCTCCAGTGTCTGAAACGTGTAAATCCGTCAAAAAATTTTTTCGATTTTCAAAACGATTACAATACTTACCCTATACTACGTATGATGGGTAAGTAATAATACATTCAACATGTAAAAAATGAAGACTAACTCCTTGTAAATAAATGGCAACCTAAAATATATGCCTAATTTGAATGGATTTGTAATTGAAAGTATATTTTTACCATCATCGATTTAAAAGATAATCGCCTTAATCTCTATTTTGAATCATGCAACTTAGTTTGGAATGATATATAACAAAACCTATGAATATTGATGATATTTAACAAAATCTATGATGAATATACAGGGTTATGATGTCGCATCATATATTATTTAATTTCAGTAATTATTCCTCTCTTATTTAATTCCTTTTTACATATTTATTCCCCTTTTCCGTTATTTTAAGGCTCACTGTTCCACAAAAATATAAATTTTTGTTTTATTTTCCTTTCCCCCCCTTTGTTAAATTCAGTGTAACAGATTTCATTCCATTTATTCTGATAACCTTTTTGATAATCATTTACATTGAAGATTTCCATGCTTGCTGATAAAGCAAATGAAAACTGCCACATGTACTCTCTCCAAAGGGTAGCATAAGATGTTTATATGCCATCTCGTTATTTTGTCACACAGATCTGTTGCTAATTGCTTTCTCTATAAACATCCTTTTAAATTACAATGATTCCTATACACAGCTGAAAAATCTATTCCAAAAATATCCAACGTACATATCAAAGCCATAACAATTTTATCAAGGCGTTTGATAAAATATGCAAGACACTCTCACAACCCCTATTTATGCGATTTAAAGTTCCCACACATATTGGCTTTCCCTGTAAAAACTCGTTAGGATGATTTATGCCAAAAATAGTTCTGCTCTCTAAATTTTTAATTGTCTTTATTCTCTGCTTGGAGAAATTATCGCCACATTGTAACCCTTTGACGAGATGTAAAATCATTCGAGTTTATGTCATGATAAGAGAAACAATTAGTTCTGTCGCTAATCATCCATCTAACAACATGTAACAACATCAAGAAATGTGTTACGGTCCCAGGTGCCGCTGGCAGTCGTAGCCATGGAACTTTTCATCTGTACTTGTGCAACGATCAGAACCTGGAAATCAATTAAATATTTTTGTTCAGTTTATATCTATTTTTCTCCCAAGTGTGCCTCTATTTACTTGTTTTTGAATGTATTGTAAATTTACTTTGCCACGATCACGAACAACAGTACAGGGGTGTCCGAAACGAAATGCCCTAATTTTAAACACTTATACTGAAGATAATAAACAGCCAAGACAATTTTGTTAGGTGGTACATAGTATCTTAGATGTGGAAATTTACATTATGTAATAGCAATGATTTTTATTGCAGGTGCTGAAAACCGGGAAAAATGAAAAATGACAACGCATTCTGAAAAAGCACAAACCGTGTGATGGTATGTAGAATTGGAGTCCATTGGCAGGATAGAGCCCCTCCACACTGGCATTTGGGAGTACGAAACCCACTGACTGCCCAATTCTCACAAAGATGGACTAGGAGAGATATGATGATAAATGACAACGCATTCTGAAAAAGCACAAACCGTGTGATGGTATGTAGAATTGGGGTCCATTGGCAGGATGGAGCCCCTCCACATTGGCATTTGAGAGTACGAAACCCACTGACTGCCGAATTCTCACAAAGATGGACTAGGAGAGATATGATGATAAATGACAACGCATTCTGAAAAAGCACAAACCGCGTGATGGTATGTAGAATTGGAGTCCATTGGCAGGATGGAGCCCCTCCACACTGGCATTTGGCAGTCCGATACCTATTGACTGCCGAATTCTCACAAAGATGGACTAGGAGAGGTAGTCCAATTCTCTGGCCATCCTCCTTAGACATCCTCCGTGCCACTCGTGGGGCACATGCAGAAATGGTGTGATTGCACAAACGAAACTTCATAAATATGTGTATCCATTGTTGCTTCAATTTTTTTAATGCCAGGATTACATGTTGTGTTACAGCCTGATCAAATTAGGGCGTTTCATCTCGGACACTCAGTATAATAACTCAATGTTTAATTTAAAATATTTTGAAGCAAAAAAAAATCAAGACTATTTTATGTTCTGAAATATTTATACATATTGCCAATAAGAGCAGGAATCGAATATAGAAACTAGCATAAAATAAACATAAAATACGAATCAAACAATAACAAAAGCATATTTGAAATGATTTACAAATGTACAAAAACAAATATAAATATATATTATAGTAGGGGTCTCTGCCCCTGCTCGCTACGCTCACCAACCCCCGTTCTGATTTCACAGCCTCTTAAAACCTGGTAATGTATCCTTTTTTAAAAAGATGATGATGATGATATCACGAACGGCGACTATCTTCTGTAATCAGGTTATAATGCTTTTTCATTTAACTGGTTATAATGCTTTTTCATTTAACTGGTTATAATGCTTTTTCATTTAATTCATCTTTTTTATTTTTAATATTCATTTGTAAACACAATTTTTATGACGTAATTTTCTTTATTTCCTGTTTGCAACACGGGATCATTTAATTATTATTTTAAACTTTCATTATTGTTTTTAATAGTCTCGCGCAAATACATTTTTATTTGAGATAAGACATAATTCTTTGCGCTTATTTAGAAATTGGCAACAATATGAAAAAATGACTTTTTCAATTAAAGATTTTTTAAGAAATTTTTGAGTTTTTATTGTCCGACCATGATATTTTTTTGAATTTCTTAAAGCTTGTTATATTTCGCGTCTGGTGGTATGATTTTCGAATCCGTAGGATGGCTAGAAAAAAAGTAATCGCTTCTCAAAAAAGTCCCTAGTAAAAAAGCGATGAGAATAACCCGGAATATCTACGCAGATTTTCATTCGTCCATTACTTTTTTTTTATATATATAGAAGGATTAATGTTTAATTTTTAAAAGGTATTAATATTATTATATTATGTTTAAAATTACTTATATATGTAAGCCAATGAGAGGATGGATCCAACATAGAAGCTATTATGAAATGAAAAGTTTGACATAAAAAACAAATTAAAACGTGACACAAATATAGTCTGCGTAATAACAAAATATATACAAAAAAAAAATGCTAAATATATAAAATCTTAAAAATATATCTTGACTATAAAATCTCAAGTTTTAATTCAAAATAGTTTGAAGATTGGACGAAATCAATTTTGTTTTGTTGATAGAAATACGTATTGCATAGAGATAAATATAAAAACAATCACACACACACAAAAAAAAAAAAAAAAAAAGAAAAAAAAAAAAGAAAAGAAAGTAAGAAAGAAAAGTTGCAAGCGAATAGTATGTGAAGGAATTATGCATAGAAGCCAGTCTGAAATGAAAAGTTGGAGATCAAAAACAAATTAAATCATAACACAAATATAGTCAGCGTAGTTAAAAAAAAATATACAAAAACATTGCTAAACATATAAAGTCTTAAAAATATATCTTAAACACATAAAATGAATATATAAAATCTTAAGTTTTAATTCAATACAGTTTGAAGATTGAATGAAATCAAATTTTTTATGTTCATAGAAATACGCAATGCATAAAAGTAAGTATAAAGAGAATCAATCACAAAAAAGAAAAAAGAAAAGCAAAAGCTGCAAATCGAAACATAGATCAAAACATAACACAAACATTGTCTCAAATAATATGGAAATATTTCAAAAAAAAAAAAAAAAAAGATAAATAAATATAATTTAAGGTTTAATCTGAAATATCTTGAAGTTGGATGGAATAAAAATTGTTTTTGTGCTTAGAAATACGCATACTATATGCAGGAGAGAAAGGAGAATCAATCACAGAAATCACTCTGAAATGGAAAGCCGAGCATGAGATTAGTAAGCATGAAAACATAAATCAATATTTTCCCAACGTTGACAGGACAACGCACTCCTTTGCCCAAGTTTAACATCCTTCGCATGGCAACATATGGTCGAGCAATCACATATAATTAAAATTTGTGAAACCTTTTCGTAGACATTTAACTGGCTAGTTCCGATCGGAACTACTATGGATGAAGGAATCCGGTAGATGGTGGGTACGGGAGCGTTTAATTATTGAAATATCCCCCCGAATAGAAACTTAAATTGAGATTCCAGACTCATTTGTTCAGCAGTAGCAAGCTCAACTAAAGATATGTGCGGAAAATTAATTTCAAATACTTCCAAGGGTTTAATTTATTTTGTATAATTCTGAATCTCCGATCGGAATTTGTATTTTTTGAAATGTAGAATGGATAAAATTGTTCAGAAAGAAGAAATTTTCCATCAAACTTATGCTGTGAGATTTCATAATTGTTTGTTAAATGAAATCGCTTTTATTAGTCGAAAAGTATGTTAATATTTAATTTCTGAAATTACATTCAAATCTAAAATGAATTTACATTTAATGTTTTGGAGAGACGCTAGGCGAATTCCATACTAAATTGGATATTTTTTTTTATAAAGAGATTTTTGGTTACGAATATTTTAATTTAAATAAACATTCTATTGCATTCAAGATAGGAATTTACTGGAGTATATTTGCAGGAGAAGAATTTATTAATCAAAACAGAATTGAATTGAAAGAGATTTAAAAAATTTGAAACGCATTAAAAATCTATATATTTTTATTTTTATTTTCTGTTTGCTATTTGTATTAAATAAAAATTAAATTCTATCAACTTTTGCATGAGCTTAATAGATTTATTAAGCTTTAGTTGAATTTAAATTCTGGATGATTCGTCGTTATTCATTATTATTTTCATTTATAGAAAGAAGGAATGTTATACCTATTGTACGTATTGATTTTGTTTTATACATAAATATGCATGTATGTTGTATTAAGTATGTAAGATATGTATACGTAACATATGTATACATGTAAGCATACACTGAAAAAAAAATGTTGTTTTGCGGTATAATACTGGCAGCTGGGGTGTAAATTATACCATACCATTTGTAAGCAGTGTAAAAGTACTGCAGTGTTAAAGTAAGAAAAAAAGTATGACAGCATGCACATAATGTATTATTTATGGAGGAATCACTACAAGGATAATTTTTTTTAAAGTACTGATTAATCCTAAACACTCTGGTAAGTAAATAAACTGTGCTAATAAGGCAGATTTTTTTATTGTTTAATTAGTCTTGTTGAATTTTCATGTATATATATATATATATATATATATATATATATATATTTCAATTTAAACTATTTACAAACTATTTTATAACACTTCCTAACATAGTTGAAAAGTGTTTATGTATATGGTTTGTCTGGCCGTTTGTCCGTACTCTAACGCGCGTAAATACATACCGATTGCCATGTAATTGATAAAAGTTATTGAAATTTACCATGGCATGTTCGATACTGATAATGAAGCGCCTAGCATTTATAATTCGTTTACAGGGGCACGGGAAAAGTGATATTTTACTCCGTTACAACAACCCCGTTACGTTATGGTCTATGAGGAAAATCGTTTGGCGTGTATTTTAATGATGTTACTCTATTTTAAACATATTGAAATTGATGTACATTACTTAGGTAGACTGCAAAATGCTTACTATAGAGTACGGTGTACATAGCATTTATCGTTCATATACAGGGACACACACAAACGAATTCAGTTACAGTACTGTCTATAATAATAGCTTCAAGTGCGTTTTCGGTTGTGGCATGCGTGTTTAAATTCTACTAATTTTTTTGTACATTACTTGGTGCGTATAAATTCTACCGATCATATAGAGGGCTGCAAAAAAGAATTTGTGTGCATTTTCGCTAATGAACAGATATTGCTGAAGCAGAATTTTCAACTGTTCAGTGGAATTTTCATACATTTTCTAGCAATAAACCATACACAGGGCTGAACAAATCAATTCAGATATTTTCCCGACTGTAGATGGTAATTACTAAAATTGTGTTTTCAAATGTGTTATGCGTTTCACGTAATAATATTGAATGTCTTTTAAGTATTAAGTCTGGTACCAGCTGGACTGAAAGTTCTTGTACATTTTAATTTGCAACAATTCATTTACAAATTTGCAAATCTTGTACATTTTAATTTGCTTATATTTTATGTTTGTTAACTCTAGTATTATTATCCATTCATTATTGTTCATTTAGTACTTATTTCTATCCAACATAATTATCTACTTCAGCATCATACAGTATTATTACTTGGTAGTATTATTGCTGTATCACATAGTATTATAGTATTATTTAGTACTGCTCAGTATAATTGGTAAATTGTATTTTCGGAATTTTGTAATTTCAGAATTCGTATTTCAGTATTACATAGTATAATTATTGCTTAGTATCACAAAGTATTATTTAGTATTGCTCAGTATAATTAGTAAATTGTTTTCTCAGTTATTATATCATCAAAATTTGATTTTTTTGAATTTGTGTTTCAGTACTACTTCTCTAATCTCATGGTGGTATTTGATTTGTGTTTATTCTATGATTATTTCATTTGTCTTTATCGCATTTATTAATTGTTTATCGTTCAATAAGTGAGTTATTAGTATTGTTTTGTATTTATTGTCTTCGCTCAACTTTAATAATTATCTTGTAAGGCTTTGCCTCATAGTAAACAAACTTGCTGGGCGGTGCTAGTTGAGCTTAAGCCGAAAGGTAGGCCTCCCCGCCCGGTTTGACTTTGACTTTGTTTACTTTGACATCTTCCCCCCGGGGATTGCACTTATACTCTAAAGTGAAAGTTAGTCATAACCTTTCCCCTTATTAAACGGTGAAGTTTTGTTACAGTATTCTGAATGTGTTGGAAAGTGTTTCCTAATCTATGTTTGATACATGATTTTTCTTTCTTGTTAATATATAAACTGTTTTGTAAAAAAAGAAGTTCACCTTCACGTGCATAAAATACGTGTACACTATCTTATGAAGATGAAATGTTGTGTTTTTATAGGTCTTTACTACCTCATTAAAAACGGAACTAAAGCAGATATACAACGTATTTACATTACGGTAATATCCAAAATCCGTTGATTCCATTTATAGCAACTCTAATTATCCCGCAAAATTCAGAAAGACTTGTTTCATAGTTTTTATCAAAGCAAGATGTTGTTGTCGTGAATATACAGGAACTCTGTCAAGAAAATTCTCAGGCAACATATCTTTCGGATGACTTACTCTTTTCTGGATGTCAGATTCAAGTATTTAAGTGATTTTTATCTAAGGCATCTTTTCTTCGGGGTTCAAGTAAATGTGTGATCTTTAGGGTGCTCTGAAACCCTTTCTCTTTTCTGTATTAGCTGTATTCTTTGACAGAATTATTTCTTTTTCAGCGATCCCGAAGAGAGTTTGCGATGCGTTTTGATTTTAGTTTGTCGTAATGAAACTGATTTTCTGCTTCTTTTTTTAGTTTAAATATATATATATATATATATATATATATATATTTAACAATGTGAAATCGTCGTCGAAATAGCGAAAGGCAAGATTTCATTGGGTGACAGTAAATTCTTTGTTGTAAAAGAATTATCTGTAAGTGTTTAATTGAAATTGGCGTGTAAATGTATAAAAGAAAATGCATAGAAATATAAGAAAATTGGTTTTTTAAAATTTTATTTAGTGTAATTAAAGGGGAAATTGTGGTATATGTATATAAACACACACACACTTACATGTATAAATACACACACACACACATATATATGTATATATATATATACACACACACAGACACACTTATATAATGTATATATATCGTTGAAATGAAATAGAAAAATAGCTTACAAGTTCGCATAACAAAAATGACCGAATCTGTATTTCAAGGTGGCATGTTATAATATTTTACATTAATTGCTACGATGTTTGTTTTTATATATTGTTATTTGTTACAATGTTTGTACTTTGTTATATATATATATATATATATATATATATATATATATATATATATATATATATATATATATATATATAACATCTCAATAAATAAAACATACCAGAAAATCTTAATATGTTAAGAATTGTAAACATAGATTCATTAGACAGTTGACGCGAAAAAAAAAATGAAATAAAAACGATTTAATCATAACTTGGTACAGAAATGGAATAAAGAAATAGGATTATGGGGAATGAAAAACAAAGCAAAGCGTGAGTACTTAATCATCAGTCGACAAGAACATCCGTGTGTCGCAAAAAAATCATTATTTAATACAATAGACTGGTGAATAGCCAAGAAGTCTATCACTGTCGATATAATGCGTTGAATTTAAGTAAAAAATAAAGAAAATCATCTAAAAATCTATCGAAATGCGAAAGAAAATCCAATAGTAATAATAAACAAAAGTATTGTACTCACAGTATTTGAGAAGACCAACCCAACAGTTAAACTGTAGTTACAGATAAGAAATGAAACGAACAATCAAAAGGAGTTTAATTACTACGATCACAGTTAAGATTTAGTACAAACAGCTAAGTTATTTATGAATTTAAAATTAATCATCAATAAATTATTACTAATTAAAATTAAATATAATTATGTATATTTAATTTTAAGACTATTAACCTCTTGGAAAATTTTTATATTTTACAGTTTAAAGACCGCAGAATAGTGTCAGCAATATATATATATATCAAATAGGCTAAATTATGGTATCATATGAAAATCAATAATTTCATCTAGATAATTATTGAAAAGAATATGTAAAAACTATTCCAAGATTATATCTACACGTGTTTTTTCATATCCAATTCTAATTTAAATCTCTTGTTATCCAATTTTCCATTATATTTAGTTCATATTTCATTTCAAAATCCATTTGTATTCACTTGATATCAAAATTATTAACATTTTATGGTTTATTATATATATATATATATATTTTTTTTTTCTCTCTCTCTCTCTTTTTAAATATTCTTCATATTTTCAGTATTTTTGGCCAATTACGATTGAAGCACAAGTTATGGTAAAATTATGATTGCACTTGTTAATTTATTAACTATGTGGTATTCTGTCTACACATTATTATTAATTATCTCTTTGGAGATTTAATTAGAATGTTACAAAAACTTGATATGTTTTTTGAAATTCAAAGATATTATAATTATATATATATATATGTGTGTGTGTGTGTGTGTGTGTGTGTGCATGTATGTGTGTGTGTATTGTGTAGGGGTGAAAATAGGTTTATGCTTCATTCTACTTTAGAATGTTTCCTGATGAGGAAAAAGTATCTACGGTTATTTCAGTGACTGACTTTATCTATGTTACATTTAATGGTACCAACAGTGGCGGCTCGTCACTGGCTTTATTTGGGGCACTAAATGCGTGTCTGGTAAATTTATTCTTTTCTTATCACTATTATTAAAAAGGAATACTTTATTTTATTTACTGTCAGAAAGTTCTGCCATTAAACAAGGAAAATATTTCTTGTAAAAAATAATGGTATGAAAATAATATGTGTTTCATGCATTCACTTAGTGCCCCCCCCCCCCCACTCAAAAAAAAAGACACTCACGGACCGCCACTGGGTACCAACATTATAAAATGATATAATAAAAGGACAACATGAACACAAAAGTGCGATTATAAAAACAGTAAGTTTGTTTTGTGAGTTCCATTATATTTTAAGCATTTGATGAACATTAATAACATTTCAAATCAACAAACCTTTTTCTTTTGCGTCAACTCTCATCAAAATAGTTCTGTGAAGATATTCAAAAGACGTTTTTCTTTTTAGAAACATGAAGTTCAACACAATTTTAAGAATCTTATAATTATTATTATTTTAATTTGGAGGGTCATAAAAGCTGAAGATTCTCCAACATCATGTAGAGCAGGTGGAATGGAAAATATTTAGTCATATGAACTTCTACTATGCTATTTAAGAGAAATACTGTCAATGTACTTTGATAATATTTGAAAAAAAAATAATAAACCAATATTGGCAGACTAAAATCCGCCAATATTGAAAAAAGATTACAGACATTATTCTGTTTCAGTTTTTGCTGATAAAAATTAGGCCCTTACTAAAATTTTATACAGGGTTTGTACATGTTTTAAGTTCAGAAGTAATAATGATAAGGGCAACCATATTCAAAACGTATAATTTTTAGAGGAATTGAAATTAAAGATTTTTTTTTCCATACAAATAGTGTCTGCTACATTGTATTTTAACATTTGAAATTCCCAGAGAAGCACTTCAAATCAACAAAATATTTTCCTCGCGTTGAAAATCTCATTGCAATTACTATTAGAGAGTTTAAAAGCCATTTTCCTATCTGGAAGCAGGAAGTTTAATGCACTTTAAATAATCTATTCCATTAGCTTGAAGGGCCCTTTAAACCTGAAGATTTTCAAACAGCTCGTAATATATACAGTACGTCTCATAAGTATAAATACACTAATATTTTCGAAATAATATTTTAATATTTCACTATTAAAAAATATGTTTATGTATATAACAAAAAGCATGTAACAAACAAACTTTTTACAGTAAATTAAATCAGAATTAAACAATTTCAACTCGAAAATTGATAAATGGAAACAAATTTGCTGTCTCATAAATATAAAGATATTTTACATAACTTTTGAATTATCGTCCAACAATAGATCTATTTTTATTAATGACAGCAAATATTCTAGCTGGCATGCTGTTTATTAAGTTGTGTTAGTATTCTGGCTTTATATCATGCCAACTTCGTTCGATTTCTTTTTTCAACTCCAGGACGTTTGAAAACTGTTTTCCATATACACTGCGAACGAGAATGCACCAAAGATTCTCAACTGGATTTAAATCAAGGCTACGTGCGAGCCATACCATGACATGAACATTGTTATCAGCAAACCATCTTTTTTGTGAGTCTTGATGTGTGAATTGGTGCATTATCCTTTTGGTACAAATAATTTCGACCACCAAAAGTTTCAGAAATTGGCAACAACTGACTATCGAACACTTCTATATACTCTTTAGATGTCTGTTTACCTTCCAGAAAAGAATATCTGTCGTTTCATTAAAAGAGAAAGCACTCCAAACCATCACAGAACCTTTCCCTTTTAGCCTACTGAAAAGGGTTCAAGGTTCACGTCTTAAATCGTGCCAGTAGGAATTCCAACCATCTGGGCCATCCAAGTTAAATCTTTTTTCATCTGGAAAAATCCATTCGTCCTTCCAATGCATGTGATCTTTAGCCTTTAGTAGCCCCCGTTCTTTTTGTTCTTTTTTCAGTAAATGAAATCTGCACATATGCCAGCACACAATATTTTTGCTTTCTTTTATACAACGATGTACTGTGACCGTTCAGACCATACCATCAACTCGTTGAAAAACTTGTCGGAGTGAATATTTTTGCGACGAAACAAGTCGCATGATCTGGAGATCGAGTCTTTCCCTCGTGTTTCTCGGTCTGCCACATCATTTTCTCGAACTTAAATTGTACGTTTTTGATAAAACTTTATAAACTGCAGCTCTTCGTTTCCCAGTTTTTTTTTACATATTTGAGAAAATGTTAAGCCATTAGCATTAATAAACATAGATCTAATACATTGTGCGAATTTTAATTCATAAACCAAAAACACTTACAACGTTGTAACGCTCTAATCTTACAACGCACAAATACTTGTTAACGCACAAATCTTGGTGGTTTTGCAAGCCAGTACTCGGGGCTATAACCGAGGGGTTCTTAGAGCCCATTTTTATCCTTTTTTTTTTTTTTTTTTTTCACTGAGGAAGGGGATCGAGAAATCCTTGAAAGGGCCGTATGCGGTTTTTGTGCCATTTCTTAATATTTGTGCGTTACAACGTTGTAAGTGTTTTTGGTTTATGCATTAGCATTAAATTCACGTATTTTGCAAATATCATCTTTAGAAATTTCAATATTCTGCGGCATTTTTGTAGTTGAAACAAGTCAAATAACTTTGTTCGTTTGGGTAACTCAAAGCGTATATCTGCACGTGCGGATTATATCTGTACGCGCGCATTCGAAAAAAAACTTGCATATAAAGCAGTTTCAAATTTGTCTTTATATTTATTAGATAGCGTAATTTTTTATTTTTTTTTATTATTCGAGTCGAAATTATTTTATTTAAATTATAAAACCCCGATAACAGTTTCATTTCATTGTTCTTAATATGAGGTATAAAATTTAATTTCTTATACTGAATGAATAAAATGTAATTTCAAAAACATCTGTGTCTTTATATTTATGAGACGCATTGTAAATGAAGTTCTTTTAATTCTTTTTAAAATACATAAATACGAAAGTATCTTGATATAATAGAAAAAAGTGAACTAAAAAATATTGGCAGACCATAAGCAATCATAACACAGAAAAAAAAAAAGATTATTGACATTTTTTTCCGATAATTTTTGATGCTATTGAAATCTTGCCTGAAGATTTATGCAGTATATTTATGTTTTGATTGCAGAAGTATTTTACTTTCAATAAAAGGATTTAGCAAACACTGAAATTGAAATTGAATTTTGTTTTAGAGCACAAAAAGTATGTGTTTTATTGTACTTTTAATATTTGAAATGCAGATATAAAACATTAAATAATTTTTTTTTTCCTTCTTGGTATTTTCACATCAGTAATATGCAATAGAGAATAAAAGCATTCTCCATTCTGGAAGCAGGAAGCCTAATGCACTCTAAAGAATTCATTCTTTTATCTCTGAGGACCATAAAAGTTTAAGATGTTCAAACAGCGCGTAAAACAGTGAGATGGAAAATATACAGCTTTATGCATTTCTTTTCATTTTTTTAGGGTAAATATTGTCAAAGTACTTGGAAAAAAATGAAACCAATATTGGCATACCATAAGACACCCGTATCAAAAAAAGATTACATATATATTTTTTTTTGTTCCAATGTTTGCTAATACCGAAAAAATAATCCTTCTTGAAGATTTATGTAGTATTTGTATACTTATGTTTTGATTGCAGATGTATTTTACATCCAACAATAGCGTTTATCAGCAATTGAAAAAGAAGATTAATCTTTTTCTTTACCATGAAAAAAAAATCTGCTTCATTGTGTTTTTAATATTTGAAGTATTATGCACCAAAAAATTTCAAATCAACAAAATTAGAGAAAGAAAGGATGGGCATTCTCGTAGCGATGGTAAGTAATGGTGAATTAAAGATATTTTATTTTCTAGAAGCAGGAAGTTTAATACACTTTTTGAAGAATCCTTTCTTTTATATCTGAGGATCATAAAAGTTTAAGATCTTCAGACAGTGGGGTGGAAAATATATATCCATGTGAATTCTTTTAAATTCTTCTTAAGCTAAATATTGTCAAACTATCAAAAAAAAAAAATTAGGAAGAAAAAAGAATTTAATATTGACAGACAATATCCGCCAGTATCGAAAAAAGATTACAGATTTTTCTTTTCTGTTATAGTGCTTGCTGGTACAGGTGAATTTCTTCTTGAAGTTGTATGCAGTGTTTACATGCTTATGTTTTGACTTCAGATATGTTTTACGTTCAACAAATGAGTTTAGCAGCAATTGAATTATATTTTTACTTTGTTTCGAGAAAAATCTATTGTATTGATCGTATACTGTATTGTCGAGAAAAATTACTGTATGGCGTAAAATTCAGGTACTAAAAAGTACCTGAATTTTACGCCATACAACTTCAAATGTCCAATGCCTTAAAAAAAAAAAAATATATATATATATATATATATATATATATATATATATATATATATATATATATTATGGGCATTCTCACTGCAATGATAAGGGGTAATAAAAGGTATTTTCCTCTGTGGAACCAGCAAGTTTAAGGTTCTTTAAAGAATTCATCCTTTTAATTCTGAAAGATAAGTATTGCCAAAGTAACAGAGAAAATTAGAAAAAAAAGCAAATGTTGCAGACGATAAGATACCAGTATCGAAAAAGGATTACAGATTTCTTTTTTCTTTCTTTCTTTTTCTTTTTCATTTCCAGTATTTGCTTGTACAAGTAAATTTCTTCTGGAAATTGTATATTGTGTTTACATGCTTATGTTTTGACTTCAGATATATTTTACGTTCAACAAATGAGTTTAGCAGCAATTGAATTTTATTTTTCTTTAGCTTCGACAAAAATCTACAGTATTGCATTTTAATACCTGAAGTTGTCGCCATTACAACTTCAAATGAACAATGCCTTTTTCTGTCTTATGGGCATTCTCAGTGACTGAGATGGTAAGTGAAAGGGGATAGAAAGTATTTTCCTCTGTGGAAGCAGGCAGTTTAAGGTTCATTAAATAATTCATTCTTTTAATTCAGAAGGCCCATAAAATAAAAAATAAAAATAAAAAGTGTTTAGAACGATTAGATACAAAATATACAGCCATGTGAAGTTCTTATAAAGGTCAGTATTGCCATCTATCTTTTTAAGGTAAATAATGCCAATATTAACAGTGTAAAAATTAGAAAAAAAAAACAATATTGGCAGACGATAAGATGCCAGTATCGAAAAAAGTTTAGAGATTATTTTTTCTGTTCCAGTTTTTGTTAGAACCTGTGAATTCCTTCTTGAGGTTTTATACAGAATTTATGTGCTTATATTTTGACTTCAGATGAATCAGTGTAGTAGCAATTCAAATATTTCTTTTACTTCTAGAAAAAATGACTCTATTGCATTTTAGTACCGCAAGTGTACACCATAAATCTTCAAATGAACAGAAGAAGAAAAAAGATTATTGACATTATTTCCAATAATTTTTTATGCTATTGAAATCTTGCCTGAAGATTTATGCAGTATATATATGTTTTGATTTCAGTAATATTTTACTTTCAAAAAAATTATTTAGCATACACTGAAATTGAAATTAAACTATGTTTTACAGCTCAAAAAATATGTTAGGTTATTTTAAGCAAATCTTGGTTAAAACAAAACCTTAATTTTTTCTTACGGGCATTCTCACAGCGAAGTTAAGTAAAAGAGAATAAAAGGTATTTTCCTCTGTGGAAGCAGGACATTTAAGGTTCTTTATACATTTCATTCTTTTAATTCGGAAAGACTATAAAACTCAAAAATTTTAAAAAGGGCTTAAAACGATTAGATGGAAAATATACAACCATGGGAATTTCTTATAAATCTTTTTAAGATAGGTAATGCCAAAGTAACTGGGTAAAATTAGAAAAAAAGCCAATATTGACAGATGATGATACCAATATCGAAAAAGTTTACAGATTTTTTTCCCCAGTGTTTGCTGATACCAGTAAATTATCATTGAAGTTTTATGCAGCATTTATGTGCTTACGTTTTGACTTCAGATGTAGTATTTTACGTTCAACAAATGAGTTTAGCAGCAACTGAATTTTATTTTTCTTTTACTTCGATAAAAAAAAATACTGTATTGCATTTTAGTACCTGATGTATACGCCGTAAAGCTTCGAATGAATAATACCTCTCTTTATGGGCATTCTCACAGCTATGTTAAGTAAATTGAAATAACGAGCATTTTTATTGCATTAAGAAGCCAATATTGGCAGACCATAAGATATCAGTATCGAAAAAATATTATAGAATTTTTTTCCCTTGTTCTAATTGTTCCTTGAGCAATACAAACAAAATCTTTTCTAAAAATGTACGCAATATTTATATTATGGTTCGACTGTAGATATATTTTTATTAACTAAATGGTTTTAACAGCAACGGATTTATTTTCTTTCAGTCACGAGAAAAAAAAAATCCTACTGTATTATCTGAGTGTATACTACACCGTAAAACTTTAAATCAACAAAATATTTTTTTCTTATGGTTATTCTCATAAGATGGAAATTATAGATAATAAAAGCCATTTTCCTCTCTGGAAGCAGGAAATTTTAAAACAATTTAAAAAAATTATTCTTTTAACTTAGAGGACCATAAAAGCTAAAGATTTTCAAACAGCGCGTAGAAGGAAGAAATGGAAAACGTACAGCCATACAAAGTTCTCCTACTTTTTTTTTAATATTGTTAAAGTACCTAAGTAAAGTTAGAAAACAAGAAAGAATATTGACAGACCATAAGCCACCTGCAATGAAAAAATATTATAGATTTTTTTTCTTTTTGTTGTTCTAATGTTTCCAGATGTATTACAAACAAAATCATTTCTAAAAAAAATCTCTTAACGACGCGACGGTTAAAAAAGTCAAATTCCTATTGTATTATATTTGTAGTATTCGAGTGTATGACGTAAAACTTCAAATCAACAAAATCTTTTTATGGTCATTCTGAGACCATGTAAATAATAGAGAATAAAAGACAATTTCCTCTTCTTGAAATAGGAAATTTTAAAGCAATTTAAAGAATCCATGCTTTTAACTTAGAGGACCATAAAAACGGAAGATTTTCAAACAGCGTGTATAATGGTAAAATTAAAAACATGCAAACAGTAATAAAGTTCTCTTAATCTATTTTTTTTTACTAATGCCGAAATGCCTGAATAACATGAGAAAAAAGAAACCAATATTGACAGACTATAAGCATAAGCCACCAGTATCGAAAAGATAGCAGATTTACTATTGCCAACTTTTTTTACTATTGCCAAAAAATCCGAATAAGATGAGAAAAAAAAGAAACCAATATTGACAGACGATAAGCTTAAGCCACCAGTATCGAGAAGATAGCAGATTTACTATTGCCAAAATACTTGAATAAGATCAGAAAAAAAGAAACCAATATTGACAGACCATAAGCATAAGCCACGAGTATCGAGAATAGAAGATAGCAGATTTACTATTGCCAAAATATCCGAATAAGATGAGAAAAAAAAAAGAAACCAACATTGACAGACGATAAGCATAAGCCACCAGTATCGAAAAGATAGCAGATTTACTAGTGCCAATTTTTTTTACTATTGCCAAAATATCCGAAAAAGATGAGAAAAAAAACCAATATTGACAGACGATAAGCATATGCCACCAGTATCGAGAAGATAGCAGATTTACTATTGCGAACTTTTTTTACTATTGCCAAAATACTTGAATAAGATCAGAAAAAAGAAACCAATATTGACAGACCATAAGCATGAGCCACCAGTATCGAGAAGAAAAGATAGCAGATTTACTATTGCCAAAATATCCGAAAAGGATGAGAAAAAAAAGAAACCAACATTGACAGACGATAAGCATAAGCCACCAGTATAAGAAGATAGCAGATTTACTATTGCCAACTTTTTTTACTATTGCCAAAATATCCGAAAAAGATGAGAAAAAAAACCAATATTGACAGACGATAAGCATAAGCCACCAGTATCGAGAAGATAGCAGATTTACTATTGCCAACTTTTTTTACTATTGCCAAAATACTTGAATAAGATCAGAAAAAAAGAAACCAATATTGACAGACCATCAGCATAAGCCACCAGTATCGAGAAGAGAAGATAGCAGATTTACTATTGCCAAAATATCCGAAAAAGATGAGAAAAAAAAGAAACCAACATTAACAGACGATAAGCATAAGCCACCAGTATCGAGAAGATAGCAGATTTACTATTGCCAACTTTTTTTACTATTGCCAAAATATCCGAAAAAGATGAGAAAAAAAAACCAATATTGACAGACGATAAGCATAAGCCACCAGTATCGAGAAGATAGCAGATTTACTATTGCCAAAATACTTGAATAAGATCAGAAAAAAAGAAACCAATATTGACAGACCATAAGCATAAGCCACCAGTATCGAGAAGAGCAGATAGCAGATTTACTATTGCCAAAATATCCGAATAAGATGAGAAAAAAAAAGAAACCAACATTGACAGACGATAAGCATAAGCCACCAGTATCGAAAAGATAGCAGATTTACTATTGTCAAAATATTCGAAAAAGATGAGAAAAAAAAGAAACCAATATTGACAGACGATAAAACTATCCTGCGCCGTCAGACGCCCACGGGGGTCGCCGACGCGCGTAAACGACCATCGCACCCAAGCCTCTGAAGGGCTTTTAACGCACCAGGGCTTTGTCTCGCCCGGCTCTGCGATCGGTGTGGCCGCTCCCCAACTGCGGACCCCCAGGTCATTTTACCAAGGTTGGTGACATAGGTCGTCACGGCAGTAACCCCGCATCTCGGAGGAAACTTCCGCAGAGACGGAACCTTGATGAACCGCCGTGGAACCCCCGACGACTTCGTTCGCGAGACCCCATAGGGGGAGACGGTCGCTAGGTCATATGTCGAGCTACCACGACGGCTCTTGCTTTACCACAGCTCAAGGGGTGTGAACAACCTACAGAGGTTGTCACGTTCCCTTTTGCAGTGGATCCTGAAAGGGAAAGGATTAGTACAACAAAATATAAACTCTAAATTTACAACAACAACAACTACTGACTAGAATGCTTAAACATTTCAAACTTCAACAACAAACTTTAACTACAACAACATATATATACACAACTGTGACTAGCCCATTTTATCACAGACAACTGCCGGCTTATGAGACGAGTCTCAAGCCTGCGTACTGATTGCACCATTACCTCTACCTCTACGTCCTGCACCGTGGGCACCACGGGCATTTCGCAGTGCGTTCAAGTGTGGGCGTGGAAGAGCTCGGTGATTACGGCCTGCTCTTTGGCGACCAAGGTTGCGATCTAGTGTACGCATAAGGAGTCGGTGAATGATCAACCGGACACCCTTTCTGGCGTAGCCACACAGGCAGAGATCGCGCGGCGTTCGCGTCCGAAAGTCACGAGGAAAGTACTTTTCCCGCACAGACTTCCAGAGCTCGCACCAGAAGAGCACATGGCTGATGTCACACACCTCAACCCCACAAAAACATGTAGAGTCGTGGTGAAAGAATCGAGTCTGATGATTGCCAAAGGTGCCGTGTCCCGTGAAGACCTGATTAATGAAGAAATCGTCCTGCAGTCGGCGGATGCCGACGCGTGGGAAAGATTCATAGGCCTTGCGCCCGGTCCCAGATTGGTCCCATCTCTCTTGCCACTTGGACAAGGCACGTCCAAAGAGGTCTTTTTTGGCTTGGCGGCGCGTGACTGGAATCACTACATCGACGTCGTGTCGAGCAGTGGCTTCTTTTGCCAACTTGTCCGCCCTCTCGTTGAAGATGTGACCAACATGGGCCCGGACCCAATGCACATGAACCTCAATTCCTGTTGTTTTAATCAGATCCCTAATCTCGGCAATGGCCTTGTGCTGAGGCACAAGTCCGTGAAGCGCTTGGAGCGCCGATCTCGAGTCTGAAAAGACGTCGAGCTCCCCGAGACCTCTCCTGTGGGCATGGGTGATTGCTTCTTTGATCACGTGGACCTCAGCCGCAAACACTTCCGCCCCATCGGAGAGACGGAACTGGCTCTCCGCAAGTACTTGGTTCTCTGACACAGCAAGGAACGCACAGCCTACTGTGGTGTTCTCCTGCTTGGATCCGTCCGTGTAGTACGAACACGAAGTCCGCGGTTCCAAATCCGCGGTCCAACGGACTCTCCAGAGATCCTCAAGTCTGGGAGTGGGCCTCCAGAAGTCGACCGACTCGGAGTCTAATCCGGTACCGTCAACGCTCTTCTTCCATCGGACAAGGGCCGTGTAGTCCTTTCCAGCCCTGCACGCAAGTCGAAGGGGAGAACCCCTGACAAGACGTGAAGAGCATCCGTGGAGGTTGTCGCGTAACATTTTGTTACGCAAAGGAGTAGGCTCCTTTGCATGCTAAGCAACCTGTTTGCTACCACTACCTTCTTTGAGTAAAACCAAATAGATGCCGCGTAAAGAATGATTCTTTCCGCTATGATAGAGTAGAGCATCTTTCTAACTTTCGGTCTCAGACCCCATGTGGCTCCTGAGAGACGGTTCATTTTATTCAACACTTTAAACGCCTTCTCCTGGATGGCGGCCAGGTGCTTCATCCAACTGAGGTGGTGGTCGATGACAGACGATAAGCTTAAGCCACCAGTATCGAGAAGATAGCAGATTTACTATTGCCAAAATACTTGAATAAGATCAGAAAAAAAGAAACCAACATTGACAGACGATAAGCATAAGCCACCAGTATCGAAAAGATAGCAGATTTACTATTGCCAAAATGTCCGAATAAGATGAGAAAAAAAAGAAACCAATATTGACAGACGATAAGCATAAGCCACCAGTATCGAGAAGATAGCAGATTTACTATTGCCAACTTTTTTTACTATTGCCAAAATACTTGAATAAGATCAGAAAAAAAGAAACCAATATTGACAGACCATAAGCATAAGCCACCAGTATCGAGAAGAGAAGATAGCAGATTTACTATTGCCGAAATATCCGAAAAAGATGAAAAAAAAAAAAGAAACCAACATTGACAGACAATAAGGATAAGCCACCAGTATCGAAAAGACAGCAGATTTACTATTGCCAAATTTTTTTACTATTGCCAAAATATCCGAATAAGATGAGAAAAAAAAAGAAACCAATATTGACAGACGATAAGCATAAGCCACTAGTATCGAGAAGATAGCAGATTTACTATTGCCAACTTCTTTTGCTATTGCCAAAATACTTGAATAAGATCAGAAAAAAGGAAACCAATATTGACAGACCATAAGCATAAGCCACCAGTATCGAGAATAGAAGATAGCAGATTTACTATTGCCAAAATATCCGAAAAAGATGAGAAAAAAAACCAATATTATGGTATAGATCCATATGTATGCATTTTTATAACAAGCAAAAAAAACATTTTTAATTCTTTTGTTAAAAGTTATCGCTTCTCTTTTCCTTTTATTCTAAAATCAAGTCTCATTTATTAACAGATTAATGCTTTATCCTTTTTGCAGGCAGATGCAATTTATTCTATGTTTCTGGCCGTGTGTATGCACTTTGTCCGGTATTATTTTTCTTTATTTTTAATTCTGAACTTTGAGCATCTGCTAGTTATCATAATACATTTACTTTTAGCCTTGTAATTATTTCAGTTTAACACAAAATGTATATACATCCGCAGTTTATGTTGTTACAATTGTTATTTTCTGTCTCGATATTTCGTGATCGCAGATGTTTTTCCCAGCGCATAAAAGCCACAAAAAGGTTACTGATAAACTTTGTGATATTACACACCCCTCTTTAATCGCCAAATTTAAATATATCTATTTCTTATCATTAACGGTTATTTTTGCTGGCGTTAATGAATCTTGCCAATTGCTTTATTTTGGTGTAAAATACTCACTGATCGGTGAACATTGTCATGATTTGAGATAATCAGTCTTTGCTGAGATGTAGAGGTGTAAAGACTTCTCTTGATACTGCCTTGCTATGGAGCAAGCCGACCACCTGTTTGCTTTTACTTTTATGCAACTTTTCGCTTCAAATAAAGGACTAATTTCGACAGAATGAGTTCTTTTATCTCCGAACTATTGTTGTGTCTCTTTACTCAGGAAACGCATCTGAAGTGTTTTTGCGATTCAACGCACTTTATTTGAACAATTATGTACTATTATAGTAAACTATCCACTGTGACGATCAGGCCAACTCTTCGATAATATTATTAGAATGTAAACGTCAACTAATGTATACCGAAAACTATACTACACAAAGTGGTGCCTATTTTTGAAGTAAAGTACGTACGTTAAAATGGGTGGTCTGGCTTCGCTTGCGTGTGTACGTTTTGCTACGTTGGTATAAAAAACTTTTTCATGTGTCTATCAATCTACAAAATGGGACTGTATCTCCTTCATAATTGACGGAATCTGTGTGCGGAAAAGTTTGAAATCAAGATATTTACCGACCTGATACACTGCAATCTCCGAATATCTCCTAATTTAGTGTCAAAATAGACGCAAGTATTTGATGACGCACGCTCTTCTAGTGTTTGCGGTATTGGAACAACTTATTACGGAGCGACCGTGATAACAAAAAAAGTAGAGACTAACTAGCAGCTCTGTTCAACATATCGTGTCCGGGAGAATTTTTTTTTCCCCTTTTCATACTGTGCAAATGCGAGTTTCGTTTTTGTGAAATGCGTCCGTTTGCATCTTATAATATGTGGATTCAACAACAGTGTTTGTGTCTCCGGCGGTTAAAAAAGTTTTGCTTTCTTTTCTTTCCCTTTTGTTGCTGAAGGAAGATTTTTGGAGAAATTGTGAAAGTGCTTTTTCCGTGTAGTGAAGTGCTAAAGATTTAATAGTGTGAAATTCTATAAAGATTTTTTGTGTAGCGTCGGCAATCGGTTAGGTACAGTGACGAGTGGAATTATAATTTGCCCGGATGTGTTTTTCCGCGTCCTCCTTATATGTTGTTTTACTTACAAAAAAAAGGGTGATTTCAAATTAATTTTCGTAATTAATTAAAGTGATATCGAGAATTAATAAAAAAAAAGAGAGAAGAAAAATTTTAAGGTGTCCACTGCCTTGTGTAAAAAGTGGTTTACTAAAAAAAAAAAAAAAAAAAAAAAGTGGTACTAAAAGTGGTTTACAGCTTATAATATTTTTAACATATCATATATTTTACTTCAACCCGTCATTTTTTGGTACACTGCACGCGATATATTTTTAATTTATAAGTAAAAGAAAAAATTACAAAGTTTTATTTTTATGTTTTTAAAAGTATTTAAGTGTTGGGAAAAATGATAATAATGATTTAAAAAAAAAAGATAAGTTTTTACTGCAGTTTAAATTTTCTCATAGTAATGTACTGAGTTATGATATTTTGAATTGTTGAAGGTTATTATTTTAATAATAACAATAATAATAATAAATATAGGTTCTCATTTTTATCTTTCATATAATAATATGCTCATGATTTTTAAACTAGTTAGATGTTTTGTGTAGATGGAAGAACACCAAGGTAGGTGAAAAATATATTTGTGCAAAATGATGGTAGTAATTTATTATTTTAATATTTTTACTGTGTTATGCATTTAATTTATTATTTATATATTTATTGATATTTTTGTGCTAAAACTTTTGTGTGAGGTCATATATATATATATATTTAAAAGAGAAAGGTTTAAAATGACTAGTAATTTTCAATTCCAAGTTGATGATTTCTGTGGAGATTCCTCCCTTGTGAATTTTTTCTTTGATCAGATTTTAACATACGAAAAACTTAAGGGCTTGTCCCGTGATGAAACTGTGGCTTTTCTAAAATCAAAACTTAAAGGTCCTGCGCGGCAATATATGATAGAAGACCCAGTCTTATACAAAGCTACAGATTTTGAGTTTATTCAGAATAGAATAACAGATTTTTTTGCTAAGACTTCTGCCCCTGCGACTTTAAATGATTTAAATACGCTTACCATTTTCCCGCATGAATCTATTAAAAATTTTGCCCACCGGTTGAATGTTTTGGTAACTAAAGTTTACCCAGAAATTATAGACAAAGATTCCTCGAATCATATAAAATATGTAAAATTTTTGTCTTGCCTACCATCTTCTATCAGGCGTAAATTATTAGAGGAAGATGTAAAAACTTATCCGAAAGCAGTAGAAAGAGCACAGGTTTTGCAAGACATATTTGTACAGGATAATGTGTTCACTACTAGTGATTCTTTTCAGGCAACTGAACAGTTGCAATCGAAAATTGCTGAGCTTACGGAAAAAATAAATAATTTGAATTTTGCTCAACCTGTGTCACAAAAAAAAAATGACTCCTCGCCTGTTAGAGAAAAGAAACACCATGACAGACAAAATTATCAGGAAAATTATAAAACGCGACACAATTTTCAGCCATATCAAAGACGGCGGTTTCCACAAAAACAAACTGAGCGTTGCCAATTATGTTTTCGTTATGGTCATTCTGCTAAGCATTGCTTTAAATGGCAAAGAGCTAATACAAAATTGGACCAACAAGACACTAGATACAAAAGAAATTACTCAGACACTAATTACAAGAATTTAAACTCAAAATGAGTCACACGAAAGCTGACAATGTTGTGCCTCAGGAAAATTTACCTACGTCAGCACCCATTTTTCACATTAATGACGAAAGTTTGCCAAAAATTTCGGCCAAAAGACTTGTTAACTCCATTGCGTCTCAGACAAATACTCAGGTTTGCATTGCAAATGACTGTTCAACACAAACGGAAAACATGTTTAGTGAATTTATTTTTAATGTAAATATCCCAACTCCAGAACTTCCTCTTATAAATACTTTAATTGCTCAAGAAAATGCTTCCCTACTTTTAGACACTGGCAGCAGCACATCTTTGCTTTCGAAGCGTTTATTTGATAAAGTTAAAGACAAATTAAAATACAAACGCTTAGGATCTAATGTAACATTAACGACAGTAAATTCAGAACTTGATTTCACGGCATGTATTCGTTTCACATTTAAAATTCAACAAAAATTCTTTTCTCACCATTTCTATATCGTTGATATTCCTGAATCGCATAATTTTGATGGCATTTTAGGACTTAACTTTCTTGAAAAACATAATATCACACTAGATTTAACGAACAAAATCATGCAGCTCAATGAGTTAAAAGTTCCATTCATTTATACTAAAGAAACAACTGAAACTCTTGAGTGTCACAATATCAATGTCAGTCAGCCTATATCTGAAAATGTTATGCTAAAATCTAAATTGATTCTTGCACCAAATCAAACTAAATGTATCTCTGTAAAAGTTAAAAACATGACTCATGACACACCATATTTATTCCAAAGTAACGCTTTTGCTAAAGATATCCTTGCTTTTGACTCTATTGTCCAAATTGATAAACAAAACACCAGTGAATTTTCTATTTATGTCAGAAATAATGCAAACAAAACTATACATGTAAACAAGAACACCAATATAGGCTCTGTTACCCAAATTGAGGAGTAATCCAAAATTATGAGGACTTGAAAGACAGCGAAAATGTGGTTAATGAACAAACACAATTGTTTGTAAATTTTATCCAAGCTTCCGATGAAATATTGCAAAAAAGAAAAACAGATCTGTCATCCGCGGACTTTAAATTAAATCACCTTCCTAAACAAGAAGCAGATAAAATACAGAAACTTTTGTTGGAAAATTATGCAGTTTTCTCAAAATCAATGAAAACATTGGGACATACCGATAAATTCAAACCTAATATCAAACTTACTAATGATTCCCCTATTAAGACATTGCCATTCCCAATCCCTCAATCTTTACAGCAAGAGGCATTAGATCAGATAAATCAATTAGTCGAAGCTGGAATCATAGAACGCAGTTGTTCTGAATGGGCTTGTCCCATCCTTTTGGTGAAAAAAAAAACCGGATGGATCGGGTAAACAAAAATTTAGATTAGCCTTAGACTTGCGCATGTTAAATACAATCATTCAGAGCTCCTCTTACCCTCTTCCTAAAATTCAAACGATAATTTCCAACTTGTCAAAATATAAATATTTTACATCGCTAGACTTCCAACAGGCCTATCATCAAATTGATATGCCAACTAAATTTCAAGATAAAGTAACTTTTTCAAGCATGTTTGGCTCATATAAATTTAAAAGGCTCTGTTTCGGTTTGAAGAACGCAAGCAATTATTTTCAAGCTCTTATGGACATGTTGTTGGATGAGATGAGATTAGAAGGTATCTACGTATACCAAGATGATCTTATATTTGGCTCAAATTCAATACAGGAAACTTATGAAAAATTAGAAAGAATTTTCCAAATTTTGGCTAAATATAATATGACTCTTTCACCAGCAAAATGTACTTTCCACCAATCTGCAATTGATTACCTCGGTTTTCATATTGAAAATCATACAATTTCGCCTATAAACAATAACATATTGAAAATAAAATCCTTTCCAGCACCTAAGACAAAAAAACAAGTTAGAAGTTTTGTTGGCTTGGCCACGTTCTATAAAAATCTAATTCCCTCATTTTCTAAATTAATTCAACCACTCATTGATTTATCTAAACCTAAATCCGCATTTAAATGGACTGATTACCATCAAAGTGTATTCAACGACATACAAAAGATTTACTTTAAACACCCTATGGTCAGGTTACCCGATTGGGATAAGACGTTTTATGTCAATACAGATGCTTCCGGAACGGCAATTTCAGGTGCTCTTCTCCAAATGTATAATCACCAACTCTTACCTATTTCTTATTTTTCAAAGTCATTAAAACCATCTGAAAAAAAATACCCCGGAATAAAATTAGAATTAATGGCCATTGTAAAATCTATAAATGCATTCAATTACTATATTTACAATCGTAATTTTGTCATCTTATCTGATAGTAAACCATTAGAAAAGTATAGAAAAACCTATAACCCAGCTGACATCACAACTCGTTGGCTAATGCATTTGTCCAAATATACTTTCACATTTCAACACATACCTGGCTCTAAAAATATTTTGGCTGATTATTTATCCAGGTGTAGTTTTAACGACAACAACATAGAAACTCTTGACTCGAATCCCCAACTAATGTCTGAAAATTCACAACCGTTACCAATTGTCGAAAATGATATTAATGCTATAGACTCCCAAGAATTCATAAATTGTTTGGTTAACAAAAATGCAAAAAACAAAGATCCTTTACTAGAAATTTCGAACACAACTTTTGTTCAAGAACAACTTAAAGATTCACAGTTATCACCTATATATAATGAAATTTTAAATTCAGGTTCTTGTGTTAAGTATCCTTCTTTCTTCATACATCCAGACTCTAAGGTCCTTATGCAAAAGAAAAACAACAGTGCTCAAAACTCTTTTTCATATCTTATAATTGTTCCAGATTCTTTAAAACCTAAAGTATTAACAATTTCTCATCTGTCACATTTTGGTTTTATAAAAACTTATGACTTTCTTTCTTCGCGTTATTTTTGGAAAGGCATATACACAGACACACTTAATTTTGTTGCTTCGTGCACAAAATGCCTCCAAGCAAAACATCACCGAATTCCTAACGCACCTCTTCAACCTACTTACACACCAAAATTCCCAGGAGTCACAATTTCTATTGATCTTATTGGACCTTTCAAAAATGGTCACTCTATTTTAACTGTGACCGACCACTTTTCCAGACATCTTGAACTGTATCCACTTCAATCAACCACAGCTTCTAAAATTGTAAAGTGCCTATTCTCATATATGACTATTTTTGGACGTCCGGCAACCCTATTGTCAGACCTCGGCCCCCAGTTTAGGGCATATATTTATGATACTTTCAACAATACCCTAGGCATAAAAATTTCCCATTCGTCAGCAGCACACCCGGCTTGTAACTCTATCTCTGAGAGGGTGAGCACTTCAATAAAATACTCTATAACTACTCTAATGCAAGAAGGATATACATTTGAAAACGCTATTGCTATACACAAAAACTTATACAACGGTTCCAAACATTCCTCCACTTTATTCTCTCCTAACTTCTTACATTTTGGCCGAGAACTATCACTAATATTCGACACTTATAATTATAATGCAAATCAACCTTTTTTGGATCAAAATGTTGAAACATATAAACTATTTGATGACTTAAATGGCATTTGCAGAAAAGCATATAACAACATTAAAAATTCACAATTTAAAAGAAACAATTATCACCAAAAGACAGCTAAATTTAGACCAATTTGTAAAAAAGACATTGTTTATTTGAAATCTGTTGACAAATTTAAACCCAAATATACAGGACCTTATGTTGTAGTCCAAAAACACTCACCTGTATCCTTTTCAATTATAAAACTCAACTCACATCTTGATAATACCATATTTAGAGTTCACTTAGACAGAATCAACCGTGCTCCACCTCGTAATAATCATCTATTCGATACAAGTCATCACAATAATCCTAACAATTTTGTAGACACTAGACAAATTCTAAATCAGCCACATCCCTATAATTTACGCCCTCGTAATTAAAATTTTATATTGTTGTTTTGTCAGTCATTGCTACACAGGAGTTGCAAATCCTCGTGTACCATTTATATTTAGTTTGTAGTATTCTTGTATATGGTTGTTAAGTTTTTGATGCTCATGGCTGGTTCATGGTGTATCGTTTGTTATTTTTATATACAGGGAAACTATTTACTATATTCTTGACAAATTGCAATTCTTCTTACAATAATAATAATAATAAATAAATAAATAAATAAATAACGCTGATATTAAAAAAAAAAAAATTAATGACAATAGTTCAGGTATGTTTATCATTTAAGTCTTCATTTTTCTAATATTTTTAATTCAGATAGTCCATTTCAATGTATCAATGGTGATATTTAAATTTCTACTAGATGGAACCCGTCAAAATTTGACGGCAAACAACTTGATAGTACCATAAAAATAAAATTTATAGTTTCTTTAACTTGACAAATTTCATAGTGGGGAGCAAAATATGATTAAGCGGTCACTGACCTTTCCATTGATATATCACATGAGGGGTGTGTGCAAAGTTTAGAAAAGTACCCCCTTGGGGGGGTCAAAGTGGGGTATGGACATGGGAGATGCATAATATGATTAAGTGGTCACAGACCTTTCCAATGATATATAACATGAGGGTTGTGTGCAAAATTTAGAAAGTACCCCTTGGGGGGGGGGCAAAGTGGGGAGATGGGCATCGGAGATGCATAATATGATATAAGTGGTCACAGGCCTTTCCAATGATATATAACATGAGGGTTGTGTGCAAAATTTAGAAAGTACCCCTTGGGGAGGGGGGGGGCAAAGTGGGGAGATGGACATCGGAGATGCATAATATGATTAAGCAGTCACAGACCTTTCCAACAATATATGACATGAGGGGTGTCAACAAAATTTACAAAAGTATCCCGTGGGGGGGCAAAGTGGGGGAGATAGACATTGGAGATTCATAATATGATTAAGTGGTCACAGACCTTTCCAATGATATATAACATGAGGGTTGTGTGCAAAATTTATAAAGTACCCTTTGGAGGGGGGCAAAGTGGGGAGATGGACATCAGAGATGCATAATATGATTATGCAGTCACAGACCTTTCCAATGATATATAACATGAGGGTTGTGTGCAAAATTTATAAAGTACTCTTTGGGGGGGGGGGCAAAGTGGGGAGATGCATAATATGATTAAGCAGTCACAGACCTTTCCAACAATATATGACATGAGGGGTGTCAACAAAATTTAGAAAAGTATCCCTTGGGGGGGGAGGGGCAAAGTGGGGAGATGGACATTGGAGATGCATAATATGATTAAGTGGTCACAGACCTTTCCAATGATATGTAACATGAGGGTTGTGTGCAAAATTTATAAAGTACCCTTTGGGGGGGGGCAAAATGGGGAGATGGACATCAGAGATGCATAATGTGATTATGCAGTCACAGACTTTCCAATGATATATAACATGAGGGTTGTGTGCAAAATTTATAAAGTACCCTTTGGGGGGGGTGCAAATTGGGGAGATGGGCATCGGAGATGCATAATATGATTAAGCAGTCACAGACCTTTCCAACAATATATGACATGAGGGGTGTCAACAAAATTTAGAAAAGTATCCCTTGGGGGGGTGGGAGGGGCAAAGTGGGGAGATGGACATTGGAGATGCATATGATTAAGTGGTCACAGACCTTTCCAATGATATATAACATGAGGGTTGTGTGCAAAATTTATAAAGTACCCTTTGGGGGGGGGGGCAAAGTGGGGAGATGGACATATTGGAGATGCATAATATGATTAAGCAGTCACAAACCTTTCCAACAATATATGACATGAGGGGTGTCAACAAAATTTATAAAAGTGCAAAATTTATAAAGTACCCTTTGGGGGGGGGCAAAGTGGGGAGATGGACATCGGAGATGCATAATATGATTAAGCAGTCACAAACCTTTCCAACAATATATGACATGAGGGGTGTCAACAAAATTTATAAAAGTGCCTCCCTTAGGGGGGGGCGGGGGAAGGGGGGGTGGCGGGATGGACCCCGGAGATGCATAACATGAATAAGCGGTCAAAGACTTTTCCAGCGATATATCACATGAGAGGTGTCTGCAAAATTTAGAAAAGTGTCCCACTTGGGGGGAGGGGAGTGGGGGGATAGACCCGAGATGCATAACATGAAAAAGAGGTCACAGGCGTTTCAACTTGCAACTTTTTTCTCGAAGGCATTTGACAATATTAAATTTTTTTTACCCAAGACAATTTAACGATATTCTTAATTTTTTGCGTAATTCGTCAAATGTTCATGGAAAAAATCATCAAATTCGCTAATCAATAGTTGATAAATTATAAAATTCAACAATTGATAGCAGTAAAATTGGTCAATCGATAATTGAAAAATCACAAAATTCATCAAATGGTCTCCCGTAAAAAAATTGTCCTGCACACTGATGATATGATCAAAAGGATTTTGAAGTATAGGACAAAATTAACACTTGCCAAACAGCGAGTAATGCTGAAAATTTGGCAATGGACTTTATTGCCACCACTGGTCAAACATAATAGTCACACTCACCAATTGCGATGATTGAATGGAAAAAGATACTTTTCTCTGCTGTCGCTGGACAAATTTCGAAACCATTTGGCGAATTTCACGATTTTCCCCCAAAATTGACGGATTGTTATTTTTTTTCTCGAACCCATTCGACGATATTCGAAAACTTTTCCCCCCGAAACCAGTTGATGAATTTTGCGATTTTTCCACTGTCGATTAATGAATTTTGCGATTTTTCCGCTATTGATTGACGAATTTCGCAATTTATCAACTATCGATTAATGAATTTCATGATTTTATCCATGAACGAAGAAATTGCGCACTTTCTTTCTGCTAATGTTTGACACATTTCGCCCTTTACAATTCAGCCAATGAGTTGAACGTTGTTTCTTTCCAGAAATGTCAAGAATGAAACAATGATTCTTTAGGATGAATTTCCTTTGTTAGATGCCACATGGAAGAATGTGTGCAATGCAGCAACGGGCGTCACAGACTTTTTAGGGCACCTGCAGACTAAAAACATCTAACCAATCTTCGGGGGGGGGGGAAATCACAGATTTCGTCAAATGATTGAGGAAACAACACTAAATTCATCAAAGGATCATGGGGAAACATGACTTTCGTTAAAAGACAACAGAAAAAACATTACTTATGCAAAAGAATCGTGAAAGATAAGCAAATTTTGTCAAAGAATCGCAAAAAAGTAGAGTTCACCAAAAGATCATGCTTTTTTACTAAATTTCGTTTAAAAATTGCGGAATAAAATGTATTTTATCAAAGAATCGCTGGAAAATGCGAATTTCGTTAAGGATCACGAGAAAAATGCGAAATTCTTCAAAGGATCGCTGAAAAAACACGAATTTCGTCAAAGAATTGCTGAAAAAACATGAATCTCGCCCAATAATAGAAAAATCATGGTTCATAATCATTATATCTAGTAGTATATGTAAATACAGTTTGTGATATAAGACTAACACTCACCAATCGGCGAGTAATACTGAAAATTGGTAATTGATGTTATTGCCAGTACTGGCTAAACTTAATAGTCACACTCGCCAATTGCGATGATTGAATGTAAAATGAAATTTTTTTCCCGCTGCCAATCAAAGAATTTTGAAACCATTTGGTGAAGTTTTTCCCGAAACCATTTTGTGAATTTCCCGATTTTTTCTTCAAAATCATTTTTCAACAATATTCGACCCAATACGCATGCGTCAAAAAAATCACCAGCCAATGAGGTGAGGGTCTATTACTGTCTCTAGAAACGTGTTTGGGATCATCTCGTTTTTTTTTTTTCTTGCACATTGCATTAAACCTAGGAAGGTATTTATATAGAACTCACTGTGGAGTGTTTAGAAGGTATTTATTTTATTTATTATAATTTGTATGTATACTTAGGTGTCCATTTCGGATTTACTGTTTAAAAATGAATTTAGGCTCATTTAACATTCGCGAAATCAATCCGATGGAAATTGTGTTTTTAGATCTCTATCATTTTGTATATATAGTACAGAAAATAATTATTCAAACGTACGTAAAAATATCGTAGAACACGTAATACAAAATTGGACCACTTATAGTCCGTTTATTATCGGGGATGAATCTTATGGTATTCCGATTGCTAATGAAAACGATTATGTAAATATATGGTTCTTCATAGAAGTATGTGCTTCTTCACACTTCAATAGAAGCATTGTTTAAATTAATATAATTCTACAAATATGATGCAGTTTTAAAATATTGAGTAATGATTAATACTGTCAAGGAATCTACTCATATACGTAATTAAGTTTTGGTACTTCTCTATTATCTCATCGACCACTTTTCATAACAAAAAACTATCGCCAAACTGTAACGCCAAATAAACGGGAGAACGTTGTCATTAATACGCGCAAATGTTGAATTAAAAACCACTTGACGACATAACAAACACGTATAATGCTTCCGACATCAAGTAAATGGGACTGCATTTTTGGCATTTAATCATACAGTTTGGCGATAGTATTTTGTTATGAAAAGTGGACGATGGGATAATAGAGAAGTACCTAAGTTTTTTATACCAAGTTTGAAAATTTATCTTTTTTTGACATTTAAAAAAAATAACAGAAAAAACATTACAAATTTGCCCATTTGCTCAGCGGTCAAAGGATTAAGTAAATATTAATGATTAAGCGGAACTGGTTCTAGCTATGAAGTAATATTATTTTGCTCAAAAAACCCCAAATAAACGGGAGAACATTGTCATTAATACGCGCAAATGTTGAATTAAAAACAACTTGACGACATAACAAACACGTATAATGCTTCCGACATCAAGTAAATGGGACTGCATTTTTGGCATTTAATCATACAGTTTGGCGATAGTATTTTGTTATGAAAAGTGAACGATGGAATAATAGAGAAGTATCTAAGTTTTTTATACCAAGTTTGAAAATTTATCTTTTTTTTACATTTAAAAAAAATAACAGAAAAAACATTACAAATTTGCCCATTTGCTCAGCGGTCAAAGAATTAAGTAAATATTAATGATTAAGCGGAACTGGTTCTAGCTATGAAGTAATATTATTTTGCTCAAAAACCCCCAACAAAAAAAGAATTACAAAGAATAAGTAATCGTCTTTAAATATACAAAAAACAATGTGATTAATGACCAGGATTTTTTTACATATAACATTTTTTATATACAAAATAAAAACCGAAATAACCTCATTCATTTCACCCGATGTCAAAAATAGTTTTTTTTTCCACATTCCTGGGCAAAGCACTAAATCAATAAAATCACCAATTTGTGACAAATTATGAGTTTCATATGAATCGCCCATGAACGGACATGCAAACTGGTAAAAAATGAATATAATAAATTAAAACATTCAAGATTTGTATACATACAAACAATACAATGTAAATATTAATATTATTACATGATACATTGTTTGTATATATACTTCTTTGTATACATATATTGTTTGTATACATACAAACAAATATAATGTAAACATTATTCAAATATTAAGAGTTTGCAAATCAAAACATTCTAAAGATTTGTATACATACAAACAATATAATGCATACATACTCTTTACAAATAAAATAGCACACTTATGTAATGACAAAACTTTTAAATCGAATAGAGATAATATATTTCTGTTAAAAAATAATGCTAAAGTTCAGACTTATATATATTATACATTCACATAAAGCTAGTCACATTCCTGCATATTTATTAAATATTTAGTTGCCAAATACAGAAATAATATTTTATAATTTATATTCAGACGCTCAGATTCGCTTTTTTCGAACACATAATAATAAAAATATTACTACCGTGCGTACTGTCTTTTGACATTATATTTACATAATAGTTTTCATTAGCAATCAGAACACCATAAGATTCATACCCGATCATAAACGGAATATAAGTGGTCCAATTTTGTATTACATGTTCTACTATATTTTTATTTACGATTGAATAATTATTTTCTGTACTATATAAACAAAATGATTTGATTTCGCGAACGTTAAATGAACCTAAATTCATGTTACACAGTAAATCCGAAATGGATACCTAAGTATTCATACAAATTACAATAAATAGAACAATAAATAAAATAAATACCTTCTAAACACTCCACAGATTTTTATATAAATATCTTCCTAGGTTTAGCGCAATGTGGAAGAAGCCATTAAAACAACAGGAGTTGATTTCATCTTGATCCCAAATACGTTTGGAGACAGGAATAGACCCTCGCCTCATTGGCCGGTCCTTTTTTGACGCATGCGTATTCGGTCGAAATTCGATGGAAATTTGACAAAATTACCAAACTGCTTTAAATAGATGGATTGTGAATTCTCTAGATTTAATTAAATAATAATAATAATAGTCAAGGAATACAAAATCATGACTGTGACCTTAATTGCTCTCTGCACTCTGGAATATAACTTGAAAATTTTACTATTTTTAACTATGTGTGATGACCAAAAGCAATAACCAATGGTCATATTTCTTGTAATAAATACAAGTTTAGGGTAAAAAGATTTGCATTCAGCAGAATTGAATTGCACTGAATTTGCCCGTGTGTATACACGAAACAATTTTTAATTTTTCAATTTTCATTTCATATATATTCTTTTTAACTTGTAATAATATTTTTGTGTATTTTATAACTGTGTTTAATTTTTGCATTTTGATATATTTATGGTTTGTTAGTAAACAAAGAAAGTAAGTTGAACATGTGTTAAAATTTTTTCAAAATAATAAAAAAGAGAAAAGCAAAGAAAACGGTACTATTGCATAGCAAAATGTAAACATAGCTTTAGCTGTATCTCCAGAAAACTTTTCTGAGTTTACAAACTTTCATAAAAAAACAGTAAACACAGCTAGTTGATATAGTAATGCAACTTGAGATGTTCAACATGGTTTAACTTTGTTTATTTTTCACGTGAAAAGGAACATTTAACAAATGTATAAACAAACCAAAGAACTTTTTAAGAATTGCTGATCACAATTCTTTCTTTTTCATATAGCATGGCCACATTTTATACGTTTATCATCATTGCAATGTATGTATTTTTAGCAAGCTATATTTGATAATATAATGGCAGCCAGGAGAAATAGTTTGAATTTTTATTTGTTGCAAAAAAAAAAAAAAAAAAAAAACTTTTTCAATTCGAAAGACAATTTTTTAAAAAAAAGGGCAAACCTTGTGAAGACGCACTATTTTTGACTAGCTATGGACATATGTGTGCATATATATACATATTTTTACTTGCCTTATAGCATTTTTCTAATCATATATATAAAAAAATAATAATAATATTTACGTCCTTTATATTGTAGTGCATTATGTCTCATTTTCAATTTATTGTATATATGTTTTATATTTGAGATGCACAGGTTTTTGGTAAGACTCATTATTATTTTTTTGCCCGCTTTGGGGTGATATATATATGGTATAGATCCATATATATGCATTTTTATAACAAGCAAAAAAAACATTTTTAATTCTTTTGTTAAAAGTTATCGCTTCTCTTTTCCTTTTATTCTAAAATCAAGTCTCATTTATTAACAGATTAATGCTTTATCCTTTTTGCAGGCAGATGCAATTTATTCTATGTTTCTGGCCGTGTGTATGCACTTTGTCCGGTATTATTTTTCTTTATTTTTAATTCTGAACTTTGAGCATCTGCTAGTTATCATAATACATTTACTTTTAGCCTTGTAATTATTTCAGTTTAACACAAAATGTATATACATCCGCAGTTTATGTTGTTACAATTGTTATTTTCTGTCTCGATATTTCGTGATCGCAGATGTTTTTCCCAGCGCATAAAAGCCACAAAAAGGTTACTGATAAACTTTGTGATATTACACACCCCTCTTTAATCGCCAAATTTAAATATATCTATTTCTTATCATTAACGGTTATTTTTGCTGGCGTTAATGAATCTTGCCAATTGCTTTATTTTGGTGTAAAATACTCACTGATCGGTGAACATTGTCATGATTTGAGATAATCAGTCTTTGCTGAGATGTAGAGGTGTAAAGACTTCTCTTGATACTGCCTTGCTATGGAGCAAGCCGACCACCTGTTTGCTTTTACTTTTATGCAACTTTTCGCTTCAAATAAAGGACTAATTTCGACAGAATGAGTTCTTTTATCTCCGAACTATTGTTGTGTCTCTTTACTCAGGAAACGCATCTGAAGTGTTTTTGCGATTCAACGCACTTTATTTTAACAATTATGTACTATTATAGTAAACTATCCACTTTGACGATCAGGCCAACTCTTCGATAATATTATTAGAATGTAAACGTCAACTAATGTATACCGAAAACTATACTACAAATATTGACAGACGATAAGCATAAGCCACCAGTATCGAGAAGATAGCAGATTTACTATTGCCAACTTTTTTTACTATTGCCAAAATACTTGAATAAGATCAGAAAAAAAGAAACCAATATTGACAGACCATAAGCATAAGCCACCAGTATCGAGAAGAGAGGATAGCAGATTTACTTTTGCCAAAATATCCGAAAAAGATGAGAAAAAAAAAAGAAACCAATATTGACAGACAATAAGCATAAGCCACCAGTATCGAAAAGATAGCAGATTTACTATTGCCAACTTTTTTTACTTTTGCCAAAATGTCCGAATAAGATGAGAAAAAAAAGAAACCAATATTGACAGACGATAAGCATAAGCCACCAGTATCGAGAAGATAGCAGATTTACTATTGCCAAAATACTTGAATAAGATCAGAAAAAAGGAAACCAATATTCACAGACCATAAGCATAAGCCACCAGTATCGAGAAGATAGCAGATTTACTATTGCCAAAATACTTGAATAAGATCAGAAAAAAAGAAACCAGTATTGACAGACCATAAGCATAAGCCACCAGTATCGAGAAGAGAAGATAGCAGATTTACTATTGCCAACTTTTTTTACTATTACCGAAATACTTGAATAAGATCAGAAAAAAAAGAAACCAATATTGACAGACCATAATCATAAGCCACCAGTATCGAGAACATTGCAGATTCTTTATTTGTTCCAATGTTTTCTGATGCGATAGAAACGGAATCCTTTTTATAAATTCACGCATTAATTATATATATGTGGTGACTGGAAATGGACTCTGTACAGCAAAGCCTAGCAGATTCCTTAATGAGGCTCTTGATGAAAACTTAAACTGCCGAACAATAGGTTTTGATGAGTTCAGTAATTTTTACTGCGTGAGAACGAGAGAACAGAAGGAGTCGAGATGCAGACTTAGTAAGACGGACCAGGAGATGCTCGGAAATATCCGCGGCCAGCCTTTACGAGCTCAGCTGAGTAACGTTTTATCAGAAAACGTCCTTTACGAGCTACAAATCTGTCATGTTGTTAAAACTATCATTAAGCTTGTAAATAGTTGTATATTTTGACATATATATTCAAGAAAATTAAACTGTGCAAGATTTCTCTAAAAATCTGTCTGGACTTTATTTATTCATATCTTTAGACAACCGAGCATAATATAATCTACATTTATTTATGTTTTCATTACAGAAATATTTTTCGTTCAACAAATAATTTTAGCAGCAACTGATTTTTTTATATTTTCTTAAACACGAAAAATAATGCCAATTGCCATATTTTTAGGATACACACAAAAAAAAAAAAATCTGTATTTTTCTTTCTTAATTTGTCAATATTGGTATCAGTTCCCCCCCCCCCAGGTACTTTGGCAATATTTACCTTTTTTATTACCATGAAAATAAATGCATATGATTGTACAATGATGCCATAGTAAATAGTATATGCCATTAGTAAAATATTGCCATATTTTTAGTATTTGAAATTCAAACATAAAACCTCAATTCAACAAAATCTCTTTCCTTTTGGGCATTCTCACAGCGATGATAAGTAATAGAAACGTAAAAGAAGACTCCTCTTTGGGAGAAGGAAGTTTAGCGCACTTTAAAGAATCCATTCTTTTATTTCCGAGGACCATAAAAGTTTTAAATTTTCAAACAGCGCGTAGAAAAGCGAGATGAAAATTTTCAGCCCTATACATTTCTTTTCATACCTTTTAAGGTAAATATTTCCAAAATACCTGAGTTAAAAAAATAATAAGAAGAAGCAATATTGACAAATTGATAAAAAAAAAATTACACATTTTTTTGTTGTTGTTGGTGTTGTTGTTTTAATGTTCGCTGATAGCTTGGTAAAATCTTTCTTGAAGATTTATTCAGTAGTTGTATACGTATGTTTTGATTGCAGAAATATTTTATGTTCAACAAATGAGTTATGCAGCAAATGATAAAAAGAAAATACTTTACCAAAATCTTTAAAATCTTTTTTCTTATGAACATTTTCACAGCATGGTGAGTAATGGGAAATAAAAGACATTTTCCTTTCTGGAAGTCAGACGTTTAAAGAACTCAAAATAATCCAATATTTCAACTTGGAGCACCACAATACTGAAAATTTTCAAACAATGCTTAGACTGATGAGTTGGAAAATATACAGCTATATGAAGTTCTTCTAATTATTTTTAAAGAAAATATTGTCAATGAACCTGGAGGAAATTAGAACATAGTTTAAACCAATATTGTCAGGTCATAAACAAACAGTATCGAAAAAAGATTTTAAAAAAAAATCAGTTTCAACTTTCGCTAACACGATACAATCGAACAATCGAAATCTTCAAAAAATTGAACAATATTTTTATATGAGTTGTAATTTTCTAACTGGGCGAAAAATGTCCAGACCAGTATTCGAACCAGAGACCTCTTGGCTGAATATTGTCAAAGTACCTGGGGGAAATTAGCCAAGAGGTGCCTGGTTCAAATACTGGTCTGGCCATTTTTCACCCAATAAGAAAATTACAACTCAAATAATTTATTTAACAATTGGAATAATTGTATAAAAATAGCAAATAAAACCTTTGTGCAAGAATATTAAAAGGCAGAAAACCATTGTTAGTCGTTTTTCCTAGTCTTGCTTTTTCTAGCACGCTGTACCCTGCTGTTTGTCGCACTGAAGAAGAATCTCGCTTGTGGATTCGAAACAGCTGTTTGCTGCTTTTTGTGTATTATTTGTGCATTTTTAACATTGTTTTCTGCCTTTTAATAGAATAATTGTGTTAAATTTAATCTAGTGCAATATTTTTACATTTATATTTTGATTTCAAAAATATTTTTCTCTCAACAAACTATTTTAGCAGCAGTTGAGAATTTCATTTTTTACTTTACTACGAGAAAAGGCTTACTGTATTGTATTTTTAGTACCTGAAGTACACACATAAAACCTCAAATCAACAAAATATCTTTCTTTTATGGGCATTCTCACAGCGATTGTAAGTAATAGAGAATAAAAAACATTTCCTCTGTGGAAGCAGGACGTTTAAAGAAGCAATTCTTCTAACTTGGGGATCATAAAACTTGAAAACTTTCAACCAGCGGTGTAATGTGAACTACGCACTACAAAGTACTTCTAATTTTTTTTAAGGTAAATATTGTCAAAGTACCTGGGTAAAATTAGAAAAAAATTCAAACTAACTCTGGCAGACCATAAGACGACAGTATCGAAAAAAAGATTACAGATTTCTTTTTTTTAATTCTAATTCTTACTGATAAAAGTGAAATCATTTCTGGAGATTTATAGAGTATTTATATACTTATGATTTGATTTCAGAAATATTTTACTTTCAAGTAAATGATTTTAGGAACAATTAGAAATGTTTTTCTTTTCTTAACCACGAAAACAAAAGCATACTCTATTGTATTCTTAGTATTTGAAGCACACACATAAAATCTCAAATCAACAAAATCTTTTTCTTTATGGGCATTCTCACAGCGATGGTAAGTAACAGAGAATAAAAGACATTTTCCTCTGTGGAAGCAGGAAGTTTAAAGCACTTTAAAGAATCCATTCTTTTAACTTGGAGGACCATAAAAGCTGAAGATTTTCAAACAGCGCAGCGCATAGAACGGAGGAATGAAAAATATATAGCCATATGAAGTTCTTCTAAGTCAAGGAAATGTTCGAAGATAAGACCCAGGAAATAGTATCCACATTATATGCTTTGAGGTTGCTTGTTTTTTCTAAGTTTTGTGTTTAGTTTGAAGACATAAGATGGCTCACTTTATAAAAGATATACATTTTTTTTTGGCCACAAAAGTAATAAAAAAGAGAAAGTGATTTGATGGAGTAGAAAAAAGTGGTGGAATTTTTTATAACTACCGTGTATGGTTGGTATTGAAGCAAAAACATTAATAATTATGTATGATGTTAAACAATGATAAACCAATAAATATGTTTACAAATTTACAAAACTGTAAACTTGGTAAGAACTTTTTCAATATAACTTTTACAGAGACGTCATTGTTTATTATTTTCAATCGTTAAAAAACGTTGTGTTATTTACGATAAAAAGCATCCCAGTTAGGGGGAAAAAAACTCTTCTTCACTAAAAAAAAAAAAAAAGTGTTGATTTTACAGTATAATACTGGCAGCTGGGATGCTAGTATTATACTATAAAATCAACATTTTTTTTTTCAGTGTAGCGATTTTTGTGTTGTAGATTTTTCTTGTTAGTTACTAGAGGAGAAGGTCCAAATACCCGGCTAGAGTCTAAATACTGGTTAGTAGATTTTCTGAGAACTGAGCGCAACGCAGCCTAGCGGTGATTGAAAGAGTTTGTAATTTAATTGAGAGAAGAAAGGTACGAGCAATACATCGATGAAGTTTGTTTCATTTACAAACAGTAAAAGCAAAAGTGTCGACTAGACGAAATTTGAGATATTGAAAGTTTTGCAAGGATGTGTTTTGTATTTTTTTAAAAGTACTAATCGTATATTGGGCTGAATTGACGATTACATTGTTTTCTAGATAGATTTAGCTCCCAAATGCAGCATGCACGTTATTGGTATTTTCCTATAAGAATGACTAATACCGGTTTTAACCCTTTTTTGCATTGTGATGGAAATTTCCATCACTGTTTATTTAACTTTTAATAAATAAATCAACTTCTTCGCCACCACTATATTTATATAGAAATATTAATGTAGTAAATTTCCCGTGAACTATGTTGCTGAACAAAGTTAAAAATCTATCTTAAAATTTTTGGTGTCTAATATTTAATATATGTATAAAAAAAACAATTATAAAAGAAAAACTCATGCAAAGAAGGGTTAACCCATTAACTGCCGAAACTATATGGGCGGAGTCTTCAATGTTTTTACTGAAATTCTTTTGCCACCAAAAATTTTGAAAGATAATATTCGGTATGTTTAATAGGAAAGTTTTTGTCATTAAATAAAATATATTTTAACCTATTAAAATAGTGGTAGCTTAGCAGGGTTTTTTTTTTATACACTTTTATTTCGAATGTTGCGAAAACGCACCATTAGCAGGGAATGGATTAAGTTAGCAGCGGTCTAAATACCGGCCATCCGGAATGATTTAAATATTGACTAGCCAGTATTTGGGTCTCTCGGGTTTTTTTTTAAGTACTGATCGTATATTGGGCTGAATTGACTATTACATTGTTTTTAGATAGATTTAGCTCCCAAATGTCGCATGCATGTTATTGTTATTTTACTGTATGAATGAGTAACACCGGTTTTAACTTAAACTTAGCCGTGGTCCAAATACCGGCCACCCGAGGTGATTTTAATAATGACTAGCCAGTATTTGGGCCTCTCGGGATTATATCTGCATGAAGGAGAGGAACACAAATGAAATTATTTTATGGGATTATGGACACTCTATTGCTTTGTTGCGTCATTTGCGACACTGGTTACCGGATCATCTCACAGAAAAGCATTGTTGGGCGCTCAAAAACGTCCGAAATAAATTGAAATAGAAAGAAGAAAAATGACGGAGGAAAAACTAAATAAATACAGACGAAAGGGGCAGAAATTGGATTTAAAAAGGTAAAAAAGGAAGATATTCGACAGAAGATGATGCAATTTGTGACTTCTGCGGGAGTGCATGCAAGAAAAGGGAACTCTTGGTTCGATATGTAGAATGTAATACGAGGGCAAATAGCGACTGCAGTAACGCAGTGAGTGATTTATACGTTTGTAATTTTTCTAGAAAAAGTAATCGACATTTCAAGCAGCAAGTTTTTTTTATGTTTAACACGTTAAAAAGCAAAACTAGAAACAGAATAGAAAGAAGACAATCGGAGATAATGGTGAAGATTTTTATAAATTTGACAAAAATGCATGTATATTAAAAATTACATGTCCTTATTGTACATATTAAATGTTATTAATTAATAACATTTATTAAACTAATTTTCTTCTCTCTTAATTAGCGAAATCGGCAATATTTGTGTGATTCTTTGGATAAAAAACTGAGGTAGCCGGTATTTAGACCCCATTTTCTGAACTCAAAATTTGCAGACTTTCGAAATTTTTCATTTTATACACAGAAAACGCTTTTAAACTGAATTTTATTTTTCAAAATGGATGTGAAACATATTAAGGTATCCTAGCATGACTTTTACCTCGAAAAATTTTCAAAATTGTAGGAGATAGATTGAAAATAAAAGTGGTAGCCGGTATTCGGATCTGCTCCTCTGTTATTTTCATTTGTTGGATAATGATTTGCTGTGTATTTATTGTATGTAATACCTTCTACAACAGAGAATTTACATACAGTCTATTGAAAAAAAAAAAAATTAAAGTACTTTCATGTTAATTAGGTAATTTTTCGAACGGGGGGATTTAATATGTTGAACATATTTATATTGTGTTTGGTTAAAGTGTTATGGTGATATTTTTAACAGCAAGACATTAGAAAAACTATACATTTGATATATCAAGAAAATATCTATAGGTCGTTCTCACAAAAAGCGCTTTTTACGGCTACAAAGGGATAAATATTAGGAAATGTAGCAAATATCGTAATATTTTTATTCATATGTATATTTAAGTTTTAAGTAAGCTATTAAATAAATTTCTGACAAAGTACTTGGGCACAGATATCATATACGCACCAAGTTGGCGCGATTTTTTCTCCCACCAATTTGGCGAAAACTTTGTTTTTGAATATTAGTTACAAATAGTATGCAATAATAGCACGTGATTTTTTATTTCAATATAAAAATAAAATAACGTAATAAATGAAATAGTTTCTATTATTTTAAAAAAAGGAAATAAAAATAAATAAATGATAATTTGATATAAATAAATATTGATATACATAAAAAAATTATAGAATTAAAATAAAAATAAAAGTAAATAAACAACACTTTATTTTCTAATTTAAAATATTTTTTAAATGGTTTTATTTTTATTAAAGATTTAACTTATAAACTTTGTCCCTAGCCGAAATAGTCTCCCTCCGTGAACACTCAAAATAACAAAAATTAAATAAAATTAAATTAAATAAAAAGTACCATAAATGAAAGTACATTCCAAATCATCAATAGATAGTTTGGGAGAAAGAAAGTCTTTTTGTGTTTTATGTATAATTCTTGTTCTGTTGTGAAGTTATGGAATCTTTTCCAATTTATTAGTTTCGCTTGGAGTTTGGAAAAGTTCTCAGTGTATACTGAGACCATCATAAATAAGGTAAGTAAAGGCTAATTTATAATTATAATGAAATTTTAGACAGATTTAACATTGCATTTAATTTTTAATAAATGCACCATTATAGCAACCTGAAAACCAAATTACTTAAAAATAAAAAACTTAGTTTTTGTCTGGAACTCCCCACCGTGGACTTGACATATCCATTTTTACTGTTATTGTACTTTTTCAGCCATTTATCAAAGATTGTGTGCCGTATAAGGAGGCCTCAAAGAGAAAGAGAACTTCGAAAAGTAATGAAAATCAGATGTGCACTTTTTTTCTTCAGAAAATGACATTCTATAAATTCAACAGTTTAAGCAATTTTTTTAGCAAATTTTGCTAATTGCGAGAAAGGCCCGTATAATCTATATAATCTACATAATCTACAAAATCTATAATAAGAAAATAGTTATCAAGAATCATGTCATAAAAATGACAGACATATTAACCCTCCCATGCATGGATGACTTTTAAATAAATGAAAAATCTATTTTATAAATATGATAGATTTAAAATATTTTATTAAGGACAAATAATGTTTTTTTTTAACCTTACATTTGTTACAAATTTGCAAACAAACCTTCCGAAAGATTTACAAATATAATTAGTAAACAGTTATTAAAAAGTTACGTGATCTGACATCACGAAGTCCGTCCTAAGCCATCGCTTTAACAAACAAGAGCTTCCTCGCCCGGTACTAAATTTGACCCATGCTTATCTGTTTAGGATGTTAGACAGGAAAGGATTAATTTAAGTACATGTGCATCGCACAATTTTATCAAATATGCATTAAAGTACACATAAAAATAAAAAATAAAAACTTTTGTCTTGTATGTAAAAAAATAAGGATAGTATTTCTGGCACATAAAATGGAGATAATAGATAAATTCCAGTTTAGAAATTTCATTCATAAAAACCAATGAGTTGAAAATTCAAAATTACTAAAATTTACATCCATTAAAATATAATTAGGCACTCTCGAAAAAGAATTACCATTTTTCGAACATGATAATTAGCATAAAATGAACACGGGAGAAATCTCGTTTCATTCATAAATATTAATAAGATAAAAAGTCGAAGTTATTGAATTCAAATGTTAAAACTTTATCTCTGATGATTGAATTAGGAACTATGAATGATTTTTGAACATGAAATGTTGTATAAAATGAACGCATAAAACATTCATTTAAGAGATTTCATTCATACACTGTCATGAAGTAAACAGTCGCAACCATCAAAATTCAAATTTTAATTCAAAAATTTGAATTTTGAATTTCGAATATCACAGTTTGCATAAAATGAATGTGGAGAAAATCCAATTTAGAGATTTCATTCAAAATAATAATAAGAATAGTAATAATAAGAATAAAAATAATAGATAAATAAATAAACGACATCATTAAACTTTGAAGTCAGAAAAAGCTAATTTTGAAGTTTCAATTACACTTTTAAAAATTTGCAGCAAACTGCCCAGTCATTCGACCGTTTTTATAGAAAACGTTTACATAACCGTAAATTATTTTTATTCTGACCATAATATGGTCAATAATAGGGTTATATACGCTTAATAATATAGCCAAGTAACCGTTATATTCAAAAACGTTGAACAGGTTGCTTCAGATATTTAACAATGTAGCATTTTCTGAACATGAAAGTTTGCATAAAATGGTCACAGCAGACATTCATTTCAGATGTTTTGTTCATATAGAGCAATGATTGTCAACAGGTGTGCCACGACACAATATTGCGCTGAAAGAGGACCTGTACTGTAAAAAAGCTACAGCAAACTGTCCAGTCATAAAACCGTTTTTGTAAATAACGGTTACTTGACCATATTATGAAGCGTTTTTATTGGTGAAGATTGATTAAAATTACGGTTATGTAATGTAACCGTTGTCTATAAAAACAGTCGAATAACTGGATAATTTGCTGCAAATTTTTAACAGTGTTGGATGTGTCGCGAAAATTTTAAGTCGAGTTGTATCAAGATTTTAATAATTAACAAAAATAACGGTAAAAAATAGTTTTTCGTTACTCCAAAGTCTAAAGCGCCCTCTATCGGCCTTTTTTTAACTTTATCTTTAAAATGTATTTTTAAGAAAATACTGACATAAAGAATAGTTTTAGTGAAAACCGCAAACAAATCGACCAGTTTTTCCGTTTTTTATAATTATTTGAAATTTTGGACCCTAAACTTTAATGGCGCCCATCTCCTTCGGAAGACGTTTGGGACTCTTAGTTTCCTATTTAATATTGTTTGTTTTGATGTGTACTATCACACCTTAAAGTTTTGCCCAAGAGTTTAGATTCACCCTGTATAAGGCAAGGTATTGCAAGGTTTTTCCGACAAGTTATTTTGTTCTTTTCTCGCTCTGATAGAGCATTTTGATTGTTTAGTAAATAAACTAGAAATCACATATATTATCTCCATAATGTTTATTATTATTATTATTATTATTATTATTTTAGCGTGCAGTGGAAGTTTGGCCGTGTGTTTTATTGTGGCGTGAGGTAAAATGGTTGAGCAACACTGATATAGGAATAATGAGGTAAGGAATCGAACTTGTCAAAATTCGAATAATAATAAAAAGAATATTTCGAAACTTCGAATTAGCTTTGTACGAACATGGTAGTTTACATAAAATTAAAGAAGAGATTATACAGTTTAGCGATTAAATTTATAAAGAATAACGAGGTAAACGATCGAAATCATCAAAATTCGAATTCGAGAAAAACTATATCAGTTGTTCGGATTAGCATTTTTCGAGCACAAAACTTTTAATAAAATGAACATAGAGTAAATCTAGTTTGGAGATTTGAGTTGGTAAAAATTAATGAAGTAAACAACAGAGATCATTGACATTTGAATAAAAAAAAGCTAAATTAACCCTTTTTATAACATGAAAGTTTTCCTAAAATGAACACAATGAAATTACAGTGTAAATATTTTATTCAGAGGAAACAATGAAATAACAAATTAAAGTTGAATTCAAAAGAAGCTCATTCGGCTGTTAGGATTAGCAATTTAAAATATGAAATTTTGTATAAAATAACATATGAAAAATCCAGTTTAGATATTTCATTCACATAAAAAAAAAAAAAAAAAAATGCTAAAACAACCGAAAACATTAAAATTCGAATTCAAGGAGACCATTTTGGCAGTTCAAATTAGCATTACTTGAATATGATAGCTTGCATAATTTGAACAATGTCAAAATCCAGTAGCCTGATATTTATTTCTTTTTCCGATCCTTTAGAAGTGCAGATTTATAATTTATTGGGCCAACTCTAGTTTTTTTTTGTTTTATATATTTTTGTCTGAGGCTGCTTCAAAGGATCAATGAAATTTATAAAACTATATTCAGCATAACATTATTCTATTATGGGGACTGTAACATTTAATCCGTCGAAATATCGAATTTTAAATTTTTATATCAAGTGCAAGTAATTTCAGTTCTGATCATTTTGACTGGATATTTATGTTCTATGCCATTTGCTTCAAATGAATCACACACAAAATGAACACATCTAAAGGAAACTATATTTTTCTACACTTCTACAGTAGTATTACAAAATGCTTATATCCCACTAAATTATTAGTATTAAAATTATGTCTAAGAAAATTTCTAAATTGTAACTCAAATATGAAATATGATAAAACACGAAATTTTAATGTTTTAATAATTTAAAGATGGATAACATATTCTTTGAATAGTGAATGATAGTATGAGATAATCTCAAATATTATAATACATTCTTTTTTCATTAGAAATGATACACTTCCAGAAAGGCAGCTTTATTTTATAGGGATAAAATTGTGAATAGGAAAATATTAAAATGAAAAATGGAGTGCGTTTGAACTTTAGACGTGAAAGGAAAAATAAGAAAACTATTTGTCATGATGCAAAAAATGTGCAAGGGAAAATATGCTCATGTACTCAAGTCAACAACGATAACATAAAATATGCTTTTTTTCCTAGATTCACAAGGGAATAAGATTCTCTCGTTTTAAAAATCACAGCTATGCAAACTTTCATGTTTAAAACATGGCTATTCTACATTCTTATTTTTTCTGCATACGAGAGAGATGTTTAATATTTTTCGGTATACCCTTTAAAATATATTTAACAATTTGTTTCATAAAATTAATGCGACTATTTTCATAAAATTAATGCGTGACAAATCAATTCCATAGGCTGTCACAGGACTAGCTTTTATAACTTATTGTCTCTATAAAGTTGATTAATTTTTTTTCATGATATCTTTTCATGATATTTTTTTCATGATTAATTTTTTTTCATCTTATTATTTTTAATTCATTGCTTTCTTAAACCAGTTTCAAATTAAATTTAATAAAAAGTAATATTGGGGATTTATAGTACATATAGTGTTCATGTATAATTTTATTTAATTAAGAAATTGAATCAAATCCGTGATCAGAAAAATAATAACATCTAAAACGTCAACAGAAGGCAGCAATGCGGAAAAAACAATATACTGTACGATTAATATGTATAAAAAATAATTTTTTCTTTCAATAACTGTGAAAAATTCATGAACTTATGATCTTAATACACCATCAGCTCCGTGGTCAAAATAAATACAGATAAAGATGATAAAATAGTAAAATTGTATAGAAAACCGTGTAATATTAATTGCACAAAACTTAATTCAGCAGCATCATTTACTACGTTCTAATATTTAGTGTGTTACAAATAATTTACGAAAAAAACTTCAGACGTGTGGACATACAATTACGAACATAGCATATCTATATAATGAAAACATGCAATTTTAATAAAATATTTTTCATGACATAGGAAAGTATTGGAATGATGTTAGAAAAGTTTAAAGCAATATAAAAACTTCTTTTTAAAAAAACCATTATTGAAAAAAAAAAATAATCTGGAAAATAGAATCAACTAAAAAAATAAACAACTGAAAAAAAAATCCAAACTAAAAAGAAAATAACAGTAATAATCAACTGAAAAAAATAACTGAATGAATAATTAAAAAAAATGTATATATTAAAATAATTGTTAAAAGAATATCGTATAATAAATAATAACAGAATAAAATAATAATTGTTAGATAAGTTCAAAGCAATAAAAAAAATACTGAAACAGATAAACAAAAAATAATCGCAATTAAAATAATAATAATGATCAACTGGGAAATAATTTGAAAAACTATAATTTAAAAAAAAAAAAAAAAAAAAAAAAAAAAAACTTCAGACAATTTAGCATTGAAAATATACATTTCTGCGAGGATGACTGTGCACCACTGTACAAATAGTAATTATGTTTTGATGGGTCAAAGATGAATAATGTATCCTTTGAGTAATGAAGGATTTTATGAGAAAAATCCCGAATATTATAAAACATTGTTTGATAGATGAAATAGGATCCACTTCCAGAAAGACATCAGTATAATAGCTTCGCTTTCATCGGTAAAACATGTGCATTGGAAAATATTAAGATGAAAAATGAAGTACGATTGAACTTCAGGCTTCAGAAAATGAGAAAACTATTTGTCATGATGCAGAATGTACAAGGGAACATTTGCGATCCCATATGCTCATGTTCTCAAGCTAACAACAACACAGAGGATGTTTATTTCCTAGATTCAGAAGTGAATGAGTTTCTTTCTTTTTAAAAATCTCAAACGTATAAGTTTTTGAGATTTCTTTTGCAGTGATAACTCTAGGCAATTTTCTTCTTTGAAACGTTCTGAAAAAAGCAGGTGAAACAAAAAAATCACATAATGGTTAAAATGTTCTTTTATCTTTTGTTCTAAAGTAAGTAATTATAATTAGCTTGAGTTAGAAAAAAACATAATTCTAAATTTCTAACTTTTTCTCGTTGATCGCTTCAGGCCATTTTTCTTCGTTGTAATTTTCTTTAAAAAAAAAATAGTTAAATGATGATTAAAACTTATCTTTTCTCTTTTTAAAAATATGTTAGTTATAAATACCTTAAATTAAGTTTTTTATTTTATTTTTTAATGACTGATACATATGAATAAAGTTATTTTTTTCTTTTAATATTTTTACAATCAGATATGCTCACTTCTCGATCCAACAACTACTTACAGGATGTTTATTTTTTTAGATCATGCATTGCCGAAAATTGAAATAGCATTTTGCAGCGATTAATATGCAAGCCAATAATTAATATGTTATAAGTACTTTCCTCAAGATGAAATACTTCGTTCCTATAAGAATGTGGACACATCGTTTCTACTGACGGTAAAATAATATTTAACTCTGATTTATTTCGTTTAATAAATTTGTTTTTGTATCTCAGTAATTTGTTTGAATGAATTGTATAAAGGGCTATTCTTTCCCGCGATCGAAAAGACCGATCAATATGCATTCTTTGCTGTGTTTAGATGCTTTGATTTAAAAGTAAATGTGGTAAGCACATAATCAATAATGGGGACTTTTGGTTTACCGTGTAAAACAAAGATCCTCAACAGGTGAATCAAAATTTTACACGCTGACGTATTTTCAAAGGCACACAGACAGAATATTTCTGTTTCTGTTTGTTTTTTTCTCCTTTGTTTTCTTCTCTGTTTTTGTTTTTGTTTTAGCTTTTGTTTTTTAATATATTTGTATCGTACTGTATAACTTATGGCGTTTATTGACTAAAGAAAGACATTTTCCATAATCAGATGATAAAAATTGGATATGCAAATTTATGCTTCTAACTGACATATAAATCTGAAGGATTTAAACTTGTTTTTTACAAGGAATACACTGCAAAAAAGTGTTGATTTTACAGTATAATATTGGCATACCAGCTGCCAGTATTGTACCGTAAAATTAACAGTAATAAACAGTAAAATAAGCAGTAATACGCTACCGTACATGGGCAGCAGCGTATTACTGCTTATTTTACTGTTTATTTTGGTTCATTTTACGGTATAATACTGGCAGCTTGGGATGCCAATATTATACTGTAAACTCAACACCTTTTTTATTATTTATTTATTTATTTATTTATTTATTTATTTTTTCAGTATAGAACAAACAGTATTTGAACATTTTGAGCACTAAATAAGATTTCAATTGAAACTTTTGACGCATTTTCGAGTTATATTACTACTGAGACTAATAGATACTATTAATATGCGAAGAATCATTCAATCGAGTTGAAAATTGACAAACATAAACCCAAAAAGTTTGTTTAAATGGCCATATATTTTCTTACATCGTCAAGCATGACTTCATTCAACCATCTCATTAGACAGTATACTTTTTCGAGTAAATACATGCTCATGACTTGAAATGCAACACATCGAATTATTATCTTAAAAATTATGATAGTTTGTTGAATTACAGGAAATGCACGAAGGAAATAGGCTTAAAAATTTCTGTGTCATACACGAAATTTGGGCCTCTTAACCTGAAAATTTTGCATGTATTTTAAATGAAAAAAAAAATTCCTGACGGCTCGGCTTACAGGCACAGGTAGATTTCGAAGACGCAGACCATGGGGCGCCTGTTTGTTGGGAATTGCGGAAGAAATGACCTTTTTGCCATGATGCGACAGTTGGAACCGCCTACTTCAAAACCTAACTTGTTTTCAGGTGGAGCCAGCAGGGATTTTTTTTTCTATAAGAGTTGGCCCTATAAAAAAAACTTGTCAGTATAAAAGTTTTAGATAATATTAAGAGGATTTATAATAAATTTAAGCGGATTTGAAATCTTGGGAATTAACGAAGTTATGAATTTTTTTCTTCTAAACCCCTCCCTTCCCCCCTCCCCCTTGGGGCCAATTTTAATTATATTAAAAATCTTTCATACATAAATTTTTGGCCCTTCTCCTAGAAGTAATAATAACTTCAAACGGAATCGATACGTATCATAATTAAGAAATTATGGGTTTTTTTCTGTTTTCACAAAAAGCCCCCCCCCCCCCTGGTTCGATTTTGCCCATTAACGAACTTGACCGAGATTTTATGCCCCTTGATTTTATGTATCAGTTTCGAAAAGATGTGGGAGTTGGAACCGCCTACTTCGAAAAATAACTTGTTTGCAGGAGGAGCCAGCAGGAATTTTTTTTGTTTTTATTTTATTATTATTATTATTTTTTTTTTTTTTTTTTGCTATAAGGGTTGGTCCTATAAAAAACTTGCCAATATAAAAGTTTTAGATAATATTAAGAGAATTTATAATAAATTTAAGCGGATTTGATATCTTGTGAATGGACGAAGTTATGAATTTTTTTCTTCTAAAACACCCCTCCCCCCCCCCCTTGGGGCCATGTTTAATTATATCAAAAATCTGTCATACATACATTTTCGGCCCTTCTCCTAGAAGTAATAATAACTTTAAACGGATTCGATACGTATCATAATTAAGAAATTATGGGTTTTTTTCTGTTTTCACAAAAAGCCCCCCCCCCATCCTCCCCCCTTGGTTCGATTTTGCCCATTAACGAACTTGACTTAGATTTTATGCCCCTTGATGTTATGTATCCAGTTTCGAAGAGATCTGTGCAGAATTATTGCAGTTATCGTGTCCATAAAAAAGCGACATAGATAGCTAGATAGATAGATAGATAGATAGATAGATAGATAAAGTTTTGAACTGGGGTGGTTTTGGGTTCTGGGAGTCATGATTGGCGTAAATCTGCAAAAATTTTTCAAACATTCCAACTTAGGTGAGAATGTAATAGGTAGTATTATTTCTTACGAAATCTACCTAAAAATATTTAAAAAAAAGTAGTATATGCTTTGCCTTCAGTTTTCTGGTCAGTTTTTGAACAATATTTTCCATACACGAAAGCTGTTTTAGTCCAGAAAGAAATTATCTCTCACCAAAACATCTACAAGCGTGTGTCAAGTGGAAAGTGATCAGGAATCCGATATGGGACAGTTACGCAAGAAGAGACATGGACAAAGAGCTTCTAAATTGATAAATACTTAAGATTATATAGATAAGATTTTGAATTTTTTTATAACTTTGTATTCAATTTTTCATATTATTTTATAATGGTATGTTATTAACAACTTGAATGAGCAAATTATTAACAACTAGGAATGATTGAAATTGTTTCAAATATAAAAATTATGATGCTAGAAGTTAAACATAATTAAGGTTAATACAGATATTTTATAATTAATTATCTTTACAATAAGATACATATGCGTTAAAGAATTGTATGAGGATAAAATTATAATACTGAAATATTATAAGTTCTATTATAATGTGCTTTATATGTGTACAAAAATGTAATAGAATATATTGGTACATTTAACATAGTTTTAGCCGAACACTGATAAAAGTTGTAGAATAAAGTATTTTAATTTTTTGCAAAACAGTCTCATTAATTATTTCGCGTCAATCATGCAGTAGATTTAATCTAATATAAATCAAAATTACTAAAGGTTACAATATGTTATTTCTGCTTAAAGCCATAGTTGTCTTCCTATATTTCTTCTGCATTTTTGCTTTTTTATTTATTTTCTCATTAAAACTTTTTGCCATATCCTTTTAAAACTTTATTTTAATAATAGAACTGAAATAAATAAATTAAAAACACAATTCTTTCCTTGAAGATGAATAACAAAATTTAGGAAGTATATTTGCAAGATAAATTGCGGATGTATGTATAACCAAATAGCGGAATACTACTCAATTGCTCGTAAATAAAAAAAAATAAAGTGCTGGTTCATACGGCACATTTCATACACATCATACAATCGATTTACATTGTACAATCATGCAATACATTTATGTTAATATTAATCATAAATTAACAAAAGATAAAAATTGTTTGATATTTAAAAGTTGAAATGTATATATATCTGATGTTTTTCATGCATTTTTATGTTTATATTTATTACTTTCGAGTAAAAATTGTTACCATAACCTTCTCTAAAAAATATTTATATATTAGAATTGAAAATAATATATGAAAGAAATTTCTTTTCATGAATACGAATAACCAGATTTCTGAAGTAATGTATATCATAAAAATTAAAATTCCGCACTTCATTAAAATTATTCCATAAAAAATTTTCCCTTTCTAAATTTGCCCTACAACCCTAGTTTATTACATTATTTCCGATCTTAAGCAATATTCCATTTATGTCATTTGTTTGAATTCCTTTCTATTTAAAATGCTTATTTAATATTTATTTTTCCTTCAAAATATTCTAAAAAAAGCTTCCCGTTATTATTTTTCTTAAAAAACCTTTCTTTATTCCTCAATTCTTAAAAAGCCGAATTTATTCTATTGAAAATTATCATTTCATACCATTTTATTTTTCTTATTTTTATTCCAAATCTTAATTCGCGCCGTTTCTCTCAAGGACCTATGAACGTCAATTTTCTGCTACCATAAGAATATAGTTCGTACCTGTTTCGGAATCGTGATTGGCTATTCTGTACAGCTGCATTAGCATAGATAACCATGAGCGCTTGGATATTTAATGCTTGACATGCGTTGCGGAACGCAGAAATGTAATAGATTACATCTCCTGTTCTGAAGATTTGTTCTCTTATTTATGCGGGAAACCACCAAGGTATTTTGATTTTAGCCAAATAGTATTATGATGACGACTGCATGGACTTTATTTAGATAATGATATAAATTTTTTATCGAAATGGATCTTCACCTACCTAAAAATCATAATAAATCTAATAAAAAGTACGACAGGATTTCTCATGTTGTAACATGTATGTAAAGCATTATTCGTGAATACAGTGATATAATCGCTGGTTCAGACATACAGACGGTGGATACATACAATCTTACAATACATTTATACTAATACAATCACAACTTAGGGAAAGATTTTTTTCTTCATGTTTATAAGCCTTAAAATTTTTCTAATGCATTTTTGTGTATATTTATTACTTCCTCAATAAAAGATGTTATCATTTTCTAAACTATATTTTTTGTAGTAGAATCGAAACAAATAAAGAAAAACATAATCAATTCTGTGTAGACAAATAATTAGATTATGAAAGTAAGGAATATCGATTATTATTCGTTAATGAAAAAATAGAATTTCCGTTTCTTACAGCATATTTCATATAATACACACCATGAGGCCTGTCCATACTGTACAATCAAGCAGTACATTTATGCTTATATCATTCACAAATTAGAAAATGATTATAATTGTTTGGTAATATTTAAAAGCCATAGAAATTTTCTGATATTTTTCGTACATTTTTGCACTTATATTTATTACTTTGACAATAACAATTGTTACCATATTATTTTAGAAATATTATTTTGATAATAGAATTGAAATAAATTAAATAAATAAAAACAAAACGTATTCTGTGGAGATGAACAATCAGATTTCGAAAGTAATGAATATAAATGAATTGTTCGTGAACAAAGAAATGGAATTGAAAAGTTTAGTGGAAAAATATGTTATGTAACAAAAATTAAATTTCAAGAAATTTGAGTGAAAACTCTTTCTTGTGAATTTTATTGTTTCATTTTCTTTTCTGTAGCATTTGTTACAAATATTAAGAGGTGGTACTAAACTGTCTTGGAAAAATTTACTAACATTTAATTTTCAAATATTAAAAATTATTAATATTATTTAAACTATTTAATATCAAAATATTAAATATTAATAAATAAATTCTCTGATATAAAATACTAATTGTAATCTTACTTTTTTAGTTTTGCCGTTCTGCCATATTATAGATTACCTCATAACAGCTTTATCCATAAAATAAAATAATCTTTGAAAAAAATTTAACATAACATGTTCTTCCACTAAGCTCTTCAATTGCTGGTTCACACAATCGATTTCATGTAGAACACATCATACAGCCGATTCACACTGTGCAACTATGCATTACATTTATGCTATTATTATTAACAGATTAGAGGAAGATTAGAATTAATTCAATGTTGAATTCAGGTGGTGGCCCGGGGGTACATTCCCCCCGGAGCTTTGAAATGTCCCACCCGTAAGATTTGAGATTTTATGCTTTCAAAAAGTGGAATTCCCCCCGGAGTCACAGAAATCCCTACCGGAGAAAAGTGTCTGAATTCAACCAACACTGTTAGAATTGGTTGTTTATATTTAAAAGTCACAATTTTTTCTGATATTTGTCATATATTTTTGAGTTTATTGTTAATACATTGTCGATGACAATTGTACCATATCCTTTTAGAAACTTTATTTTGGTAATAGAACTGAAATAAATAAATAAAAAACACAGCTCTTTCCTTGAAAATAAATAACCAGATTACGGAAATAATGAGTATTAATGAATGGTTCCCTAATAAAGAAATACAATTGCTGGCTGATAAAATATATTTCATTTAGTACACATCATACAACTGGTTCGCACGTACAATCATAATATTAATCGCAAATTAGGGAATATTACGATTCTTTACTTACATTTAAAAGCCATAATAGAATTTTGATAATTTTACATGCATTTTAGAGTTTATATTTATTATTTTGACAGTAAAAATTCTTACCCTATCCTTTAAAAACTTTATTTTGATAGTAGAACTGAAATAAATAAATAAATAAGAACTTTTTCCTTGAAAATATATAACCAGATTTCCGAAGTAATTAATGTTAATGATTGGTTCGTGACTAAATAAATAAAATTGCTGGCTCATTCAGTACTTTTCATATTGCACATATCATTCTGCTGATTCACACTGTGCAATCATAATATTAATCACAAATTAGGGAAGTATTACAATTGTTTAATCATATTTAAAAGACAAAAAAATTCTGATATTTTTTCATGCTCTTTTTTTCAATTACATTTATCATTTTGCCAATAACAATTGTTACCATACCCTTTTAGAAACTTTATTTTGGTAGTATAACTGAAATAAATAAATAAAAAGTAACTCTTTCCATAAATGTGAATAACTAGATTTCGGAAGTAATGAATATTAATGAATTGATTGTGAACAAAGAAATAGAATTTCTGGCTTATAAAGTACATTTCATACAGTATACACCATACAGCTGGTTCACATTGTACAAGCATAATATTAATCACAAATTTGGGAAATATTACAATTCTTTAATAATATTTAAAAGTCATAAAAATTTTTGATAAAATTTCATGCATTTTAGCATTTATATTTATTATTTTGTCAATGACAATTGTTACTCTATCCTTTTATAAACTTTATTTCGACAGTAGAACTGAAATAAATAAAAAACAAGACTTTTTTATTGAAGATAAATAACCAGATTTCGAAAGTAATGAATATTAATGAATTGTTCGTGAATAGAGATATAGAATTTCTGGCTCATTCAGTACATTTCATATAGCATCATACTGCTGTTCTACACCGTATAATCACAATATTAAACCCAAATTAGAGAAATATTACAATTGTTTACCGATATTTATAAACCATAAAATTTTTCTGGTATTTTTTCATGAATTTTTGCGTTTATATTTATTATTTCCTCGATAAAAATTATTATGATATCCTTTTCTAAACTTATTTTTGTTAGTGAAATTGAAATAGAAAAATAAAAATAAAACATAACTCTTTCTGTGGATAGGAATAACCAGATTGCGGAAGTAATGAATATTAATGCATTGTTCGTGAATAAAGAAATAGAATTGGCAGTTTTGAAAGAAAACAGAACAATTTCCCGTGAAGGAATATAGCGTAAGAATGGGAGTTATGCGTGAAAAATGAACTCCTCAAAACTTTATTCATTTAGAAAAGAAAAATATAATATTTGTATGAAGTCAGACAAATTGAGAAAGTTTTATTTGCTTGTATATTTCATCTGAGTTTATTTTTCCTGTCTCTTTAGATTTAAACCTCGTAGAATATAATTCGAAAATGCGTTTTGTTGTGGATTTTTCACTAAGTGATATCGATGAGCCTTGAAAATAAAAATAAAATTGCTGTAATCATAATGTAAGAATTTTCGGAAGAGTTTTTTTAATTATTATTTGAGTCTTTTATTTCTTCAATTTATTTTATATTTATTTCAGTAATTTAATTCAATTTCAATTCCTCAATTCCGTTTAATAGGCTCCACCCACTTAAATAGTTCTGCTGACTTTATCTGAAGTGTCATGAAAACTTTTAAAAAACAAAATTATATGACTGTCCCGTACTTAGAAATAAAAGTAATTCTAAAATATTGGAGAGGGAAAAAATCAGCTAGCTACTTGTTGATAGAATTATGAAAATTATTCCAATGAATATTTAAAAATATTAAATATACGTGGAGGGTATGTATATAGGCAGACTGACAGCTCTGAAGCAGCGTAATCAGGGTTGGCTATATAAAAGTGGTGCAAATAAACTGATATGACCCCCCCCCCCCCCAACAAGAGTAACATGAAATTGTAGTCTCCAAAAGTTTCCCGTATGTATGGGTCCATAATTGTTCATTACTCTTATAGGAATCATCAGTGAGACAAAAATACCACTTTTTATTTCTGAAAGTAATTTAGGGACCCAAATTTTTTTTTGCTGAACCTCTTTAAAGAAAAGGTGGTCTCTGAGCCTGGAGAAATGCTGCTGCACCAAGCATCTCCCCAAAATAAATATATACACTTTTTCTTCCAACTGAAAACGTTTATTTTAATTATTCTGTGTCATTATAGACTGTAAAAAAATTGTTTGTGAATACGTTGATGTTTAATTCTTATTTTATGATAAAATCTTCAGATGACTTTTTTTTTTTGTGTGTGTTTTTTATCGTGTGAAACTGTTTTTTTTTTTTTTTTTCGAGAAAAATCAACAATGTTTGATATAAGCCGACATTGTGGGTATGCTGCTCTCGTGAACAAGCTAACAGTTTTTATAATTCACTAACTGTGCATGATCATTAATTACAGTAAAGCTCCTGTTATTCGAACTTCAATCTTTGTGATCGCCAAATATCCGGATCGATATTAGGGGGAAAAAATTCTTATTGCAATGCAAACTGTATGTATTCATATAACAAAGGATGTGAATAATAAGCTTCCAGAATAATGATTCCAGCTCTGCTGAAAAAAATAATAATTTAATTTGATGTATGCATTTATTCGTAAAAGTATACTTTCGTTGAAAATTTATTTAAACGGACATTAAAATTTATATTTACTCTAAATCACTATTTACGGTCAATTAACTTTGTTGGCACGTGTTCAACAAAGGTACCACTAAACCTATATAAATATTCTATTATTATTATTATTATTTTGTGGTAAATGTAGTCTTATAGAAAGGTAGGCCGAATATAAGTTGAATACACTATTTTTTTATTTAAAAAAAAAACTAATTTTATATCAATTTTTATTTAACATCATAGCTCTTTTTATGTAATTGACCCCAATTATCCGGATTTCTGCATATCCGGATTTATTCCAGAACACATTATTCTGGATATTCACTGTATATTCACTGTATTCACTTAATTCTGGAGTTTCACTGTACGTATAGGAAACTTTCTTTTACAAAACCAGATTGCTGCATCTGTATTTACTGAAAGCTTAGTTGCAAATGTTGTCACACGTCTGTTGGCACTATATAACTTGTCGCTACTTTTTACCTTGCAGTTAATGTAAAGAAAATTTTTCTTGAGATTTTCTTAAAAGTGCTTTAAAATAAAATTGAACTCCATAAAAAAAAGTTATTTTACATTTATTCATAATGTAGTTTTATATAACAAATTTCAGAAAAATGTGATAATCAATTTTTTTGTAAAAATCAATTTTGTTGGAATAATCAACTTTGTTCTAATAATCAATTTTGTTGTAATAATCAACTTTGTTGTAATAATCAACTTTGTACTGTTAATCATATTTAATGTGATATTCAACTACGTTAAATGAACAAATTCGCAGTTCACAACTCTGACTTTAAGTAAAATGTGTTTCTATTTTTTTTAATGACATTTTAATCATAAAATTACCTTTTTCTTACCTTTTTCTTCTAACAAATTTGCATTGGTTATTGGTATCTCATAAAGTAATAATAATAATAATAATAATAATAATAATAATAATAATAATAATAACAAAAAGTATTCTTCTGGATTAGTATTAAAATTATCATTTACAAAATAATTCACTGATTTAAAGATTTAACATCTTTATTAACAACCAATCACAAAAAATTTTGGTACTATATCACTGATATACGAAAGAATCAATTTTTAGCATTAGAAAAATATTTCTCAATTCTTTGTGTAAAAACAGAATATACATAAAGCCATGTTTCTGTCCGTATTACACCCGAAAAAGTTAAATATCTAGCATTTTTATAAATAAAAGTTTTACTTTAATTTTCTGCAGAAACCCATTAAAAGAGTTTTGAAAACGCGAACCCCTTTCCACTTATTGAACTTCTGCTTCAGATCACATCTGAAGGGGGGCTGTCAAAATCAGATGCGCTCTGATTTTGACCCTGACCCCCATCGATTGGCCGGAGTGCAGACAAAGGTTCGGAAAAGTTCGGATTAGGGGCTTTCTGTCAGGGACGCGATTTACTTTGAAAAAATAAAAAAAAATACAATGCAAGCTTTTTTTTAATATTACGTAATTCTAAAGAAGTGAAATTTTCATCCAGCTGTGAAACGTTATAGTTGAATTGTTATAAAATAAGGTTGTAAAATGAGAATATTGTTACGTTTGAACCACTTTAAAGGAAAATCTGTTTTCTAAATTTTGTTCTGAGAAATCGAAAATTTTTAACCATATTTTTGTAAAGATGGATTTCTAAATTGAAGTATTAACTCTACTTTACTCAATTATATTGAAACTTATATAGTAATTCATTCACGGTTTTGTAGTTCAATTAAATTTTAAGCGTGATAAATCGTTATGCAATTAAAATTATGACTTAAGTAAACTTCTAAAGTGAAAGGCAATTCGATATAATTTATGAAAATTCTTTTTTTTTTTTTTTTTAAATCACTCTTTATCATTATTAAATAATTTTTCAGATTTTTATGTAATACGGTACCACTGTTTTTGCACTGTAATCAAATTGAAAATGACTATTGAAGTATATGAATAATAATTTCATCAGCATTATATATATATATATATATATAACATAATTTTATTTTTACACTATTTTATTTAACCAAATTTGGTTTTTCATATAGAGATGTTTTGTTTGTAATCGGTTTTTCCCGTAATTCCTAATATGCTTGAATTATAAAAATTATGTTCACAGATGGGTTTTTGAAAACAATATAAGATTATCATACATTTAGAACTCAATTATCTATACTAATAAAAAAAAGTTTCGCTCTGTCTGTGAGTGTGTCTGTCTGTCTGTCTGTTTGCTTGGGATGGCCAGTAAAATCTAGAGCACCTAGAAGTCTGAAAATGTACGTTTACATAGTCCAAAGCCTGATCTGATTCACCTGAGACTCAGAATTTTAATATTTTGATAATTACCCAAGATATTAATTAGAATCTCATTAAACATCGCATCGAAAATGTCAACTTTTTTATCAAAATGGCTAAAGAAAAGAACGCCTGTTCTCGTTTGCAAACAGAAATGAACGAATTTGAAATTCATTTACTAATTAGAGGATTTTAAGAAAACTAATTAAGATATCGATTTGAAATTTTTTGAGCATATGTAGAACAATTTTCTGTATCCGACAATGCAATTTTTGTAAAATTCGGCCGGTATTTTTTTTTTTTTTTTGCAAAAAGCTGCCAAAAATCTGGCGGCGCCAGTCAAAAAAATCCGAGAAAGTTTCAGATAGGGATCTGCTTTCATTAAAAACTGAAATACAAAGAGACCTGTTTCTTTATGGCCGATCCCTTCATTTAGTTTGCGAAAATGAAATGATATAATTTCATTTTTTTCTAATGAACAAAAATTAAGATAACTAATTAAGATAAAGATTTGAAATTGAAAATGGGAATGGGTGCCATCTGGTGGCTATTTCTTATCTCGGGTTCTATGGGCCCGATCACAATGGGGTTTGGATGATTTGACTCTGTTTTCGATCGTATTACAGATTTTTGTTCCACCTTCCACCGCCCGGGGGCGCATCACTTTCTCGAGTTCTATGGGTCTGATTTCCACAGAAATTGATTCATTCAATTTCCTTGATACAACGTGTACCCATGTCGGATGTTTATATAGATCAAATGGCGCCCCCTGGCGGTGGAAAGTGGAACCAAAGCAGTTTGCAGCGCGCCTGCTCTACCATGCCGGAGACAGCGGGGACACACGTGTCGGAGTTTCGTTTGGAAAATGGTTTGTTTGGAACAGAGTGCGCCCCTGGCGGCAGAATATGGAACTAAAATATTTTGCAACCTGTGAGCTGCACGTCTACTACACGGTGCCGCAGGCAGCGAGAGCACTTGTCGGAGATTTGTTTATACACGGCCTAACTCGATTTTCTCCTTCCCTTTATACGGCCGTAACAAAAAGTCATTTTCCCTTTGTTCAAGAGGAATAAGAGTTTCTCCCCGGAAGAACGTAGGGGGCGCTATTACTTACCATTACTAATGGAGAATTTCCTTATCTTTGCGTTTCGTTCGTCAAAACTATTTATGAATTGATATATCCAAGACTAATAAAAAACCCTTATGGGGAATGTGACTTAAACGAGCATAAAATAAATATATGCTCATTAATATATGCAAAATTCTTGCCCATCATTTAAAAAAATATGGCAAGGTATTTTACAAATGAAACCAATTTATCTGCATGTAAGAACTCTTTATCAAGAAAAATTTTAAAGTTTACTTAATTTTAATTTTATAATATTTAATGTATATTTCACTGTAAAAATTATCAATGTTTAAAGTCTAATCAAGAAATAGAATCTGCATATACCTATAGATACATATATATATACAAGTAGGGTGGATAGATTTATGAATTAATATTTTAAAAATCTGAAAAAATATTCTGTAATTTCTGTAACCACACAATATTCTAAAATTTCCACAAAAACTATTCTCTCATAGTACATAATGCTACAGCAAAAAAAAAAAAAAAAAAGAAAGAAAAAAAGAAAAAAAAACTTGTTCATTCTCTAAAATAATAAAACCTGTAAAAATTATTATGAATTTGTTAAATAATCCATGTTTTGAGAAAAAAAAAAGCGATGTGAGTTGATTGCCGGATATTGGCGAAATATGTTTTCTTATTCTGTTGATATTATGAAACATGAAAGTATATTTTTATTTTTATATACATACTTTTATACCATGACTTTCCAGAACTAGAATATAATATTTAATTTTATATGTAATTCTATTATATTTCTATATGCTTATATATTTCAGATCAGTACCTATAATGGTTAAATTTATTAAAAATTGTTTTGAATGTACACATATATACATATATTTTAAATAATTCAGAATCGTGTAAAAATAATCCATGTTTTGAGGAAAAAAAAATTCGATATGAGTTTATTGCCGGATATTGGCGAAGTTGCTTAATTTTCTTACTACCATTATGAAACTAGTAATTATTTTTTTATTTTTTTGCTGTGTATTTTACGCTCAGAATTATCAATGTTTCAAGTAATCCAGAATTTTAATGTATTGAAATTTACTTATAATGTTTGTTTTACATTTTGTAGTAGGATGTTATTTAAACTATTTTTAATTGCTTAAAGCGTTGTATTTAGTTATTTTATCTCTAAATCTTTTAGTTTTTCCTGTTTGTAGTAAAGAAAACGCCGAAGTAAAAGATAGATATGTTACATATAATGCTTATATATTTCAGATCAGTACCTATAATGATTAAATTTATTGAAAATTGTTTTGAATATACATATATATATATATACATATTTTTAATAATTAAGAATCGTGTAAAAATAATCCATGTTTTGAGAGAAAAAAATCGATATGAGTTCATTGCCGGATATTGGCGAACTTGCTTAATTTTCTTACTACTATTATGAAACTAGTAATTATTTTTTAAATTTTTTATTGTGCATTTTACGCTCAGAATTACCAATGTTTCAAGTAATCAAGAATTTAAATGTATATAAATATAGAAATTTACTTATAATGTTTGTTTTGCATTTTATAGTAGCGTGTTATTTAAACTATTTTTAATTGCTGAAAGCATTGTATTTATTTATTTTATCTCTAAATCTTTTAGTTTTTCCTGTTTGTAGTAAAGAAAATGCCGAAACAAAAGATACATATGTTATATATACCTTTTATAATGAATAATTGCAAAGATTCTTGTATTTTTATGTATAGAAGTAACATTTGCTAAGCATTATTTATGGTAAGTATATCGCGCCATCTACCGGCGAAGCAGCCTTTTAACGATTCCGAAACTAAGGGGTGATTGTGAAGGCCGTATGAGGGAAGAGAGAATCGAGTTTGGCCGTGGTTTATATCAGAATGCACCCCTATCGGCTGAAAGTGAAAATAAAGGATTTTCCTCACCGTGCGCAGCACTTTTAAATAAATAATTTCATACTAAATCGGGTTAAAAATATAAAATCATACAAACTTCAGGTTTGTTTAATTTTGTCACGAGCCCGGGCAACACCGGGCGGTTCAGATAGTAAATTAATAAATTAAATTTAAGGCACTTTTCCGTTAGCCCGCTGCAAGTGATAAATCAACAAATATGCTTTATGATTACAATTGTTTATGAGTTACAAGAACAGTATATTTAACTATGTTCCACACTACGCTCGCAAAAATAAGCCAAGCACGAAATATTTTAAACATTAAAAAAGTCGATAATAAAATACCTGAAAAAAAATAAAGAGAGTAATAACGCTTTTATCAATTAATAGTTCAGTATTAATTAAATTATAACTATACATTGAGAAAACAATTTAGAAATACTAAATTATGATCATGTTTTTTTTTTCATGTTGCCATATCTTAAAAAAGAAAGAGAACAAAATTCATATATTTTTTAATAAATTCACTAGTTCGCGTTATTTTCTACCAAGCGTAAATCAAAAGGTGAATTTTCTATAATCGGGTTCAAGCGAAATTAACGTATTGAAACGAATTTTTTTTTGTAACCACGTGATCTTCAGTCATGTAATGAGGAGGGATCTTTAAGATAAACATTGGATGTTATTGACCTTTTATTTTTATATTTAATATTTTACTTGTATAATTGGAAAGTATAACGTTTTCCCGAAGATGTAACAAGGGAATTTCTACGTACCTAAAACTCAGTATCACCTGAACAGTTAATTATCTCGTGCTCAATTGTCTAGAGCAGTAACATTCATTTCAGTTCAAATCTTATGCATACATGCAATACGTTTCATCACAAACTTGTAAATGATTGAATAGGATAAATCAATAGCACATTGGCTATGCATCAATCATGAATTGAGAATGACGTCAAACGTAACAAATATTTAAATTAAATTTACATCGAACATTTCAAGTCAATATCAATTGTTGAGAGATTATTTCGATAAAATATTTCTATTTTTAATTTAAATTATTGCCTCTCACTCATGCATTTTGAATTACAAATAATGAAAAAGAAAATTACTCCCCTTAGCTTTTTAAAACTTTTCAACATAGTTGAAAAGTATTTATGAATTCGGTTTATTTGCCGTCTGTCTGTCCGTATTCTAATATACTCAGATTGCCATGAAAATTTTATATGTTATTCATGTTTTCTGTAGAGTGTTTGGCATTGAAAATGAAGCATGTAGCATTTCTTTCTATCTCGTTTACAGGGGGACACAAAAGAATTATGTTACATTTTGACATATGGGGAACATCGTTTCCGTTGCATTTTAATAATGCTACAATGCGTCAAAGATAATGAAAGATAATGGTGGATCAAAGATAATGGTGGGGTAAAACATGCTTTATCAGGAGTATAGAATAATTAGCATTTATAGTTCGTTTACCGAACACGAACAAATAATTCCATTACATTATGATCTATGGTGAAAAATTGTTGATGATGCATTTAATGATGTTATGATACATCAAACATAATTAAATTAAAAAGCATCACTGAGGTGCACTACGACAGATTTCTGTAGATTATGGAGTGCGTTGGTATGATCTATGGTGAAAAATTGTTAATGATGCATTTAATGATGTTATGATACTTCAAACACAATTTAATTGAAAAGCGTCACTAAGGTGTACTATGACATATTTCTATTGATTACGGAGTGCGTTGGTATTACAGTATGATCTATGGTGAAAAATTGTTGATTATTAATTAATTTAAAAAAACCTCACTGAGGTGCACTACGACAGATTTCTATAGATTATGGAGTGCGTAGGTAGCATTTATTTTCGTTTACAAAGGCGTACAAGAGAATTCGGTTACAAGACGGACTATAATCAATTTCATGGTATGAAAAAATATTTTTTTTTTAATAATACAAGGCCTGCTCGCTATGCTCACCAACCCCCAGCGTAATCCGCCCTAGCCAACCCCAGACGTAATCGTTTCGCGTTTCCATTCTGGATCGCCTCGCGATCCCTTATTCATCGTTTGAGTATTTTTCCATTTATAACAAAAAACATTTTCAGCGCTGAGTTTGTTTTACCCTGTAAAAATGAATTTTCTTGTATTCGGAACCTAGCTAGATCTTTTTCTCGTGCTCGATTTAGTATAGGGGGCAAGTCTCGTGAAAATCTTCCCAGTCGTTTGCGATATCATTCATAATCGGGAAAATCACTTGCTCGTTTAATATATATGAATAATCGGGAAAATCCCTTGTTTAATATATATGAATAATCGGGAAAATCCCTTGCTCGTTTAATATATATGAATTTGGCGACAGTAATTTGGTCGACAGGATAACTAACAAGTACCAATTGTATATATAGTGTTACGAATATTGTAAATAGTTAGTGTTTGTGCTTAAAAATAATGTAAATAGTTCAATTAAGCTCTATTCATAAGCTAATATTAATATTTGTTGCATTGCAATATCTCAATTTGTTGATTTTTTGCAAGCGAGTAAACACTATTGGATTTCAATGGGAGTCTATGGAAATTTAGCGGAATACTGGAAATAGCGCCACTTTTGGCAGCTAAATTTAGCCGCCAAATTTGGCGATATATCGCCAAGTTAGCGCCAAACTTGGCGACAGACCCGGGTCCCTTCCCCGTGGTAACCCCCTCTAATAGCGCCCATCCTATCTAAATTCTCTACTTCCATGTTAATTCCCATATAAGAAAAGTCAGAAAGCTCTGACCAATCAGATACGTTTCGCGGTATCTACGCAGATTTTCATTGGTCCATTTCCAAACCATTACTTTTTTCATATATATATATAGAAGGATTTCGCCAGTGTTGAAAAGTGTTTCATAATCTATGCCTGATGCGTGAGTTTTTAGCACGTTCCAACAAAGTTGAAAAGTATTTATGAATTCGGTTTGTCTGTATGTCTGTCCGTGCTCTAACTCGCGCAAATATACACAGATTGTCATGCAATTGATATATGTTGTTGAAGTTTACGATGGAATGTTCAGCATTGAAAATGAAGGGTACAGCCGAGGCTACCGAAAAAGAAAGGCTACCGCGGTGCTTTACGCGTATCTTTTTTTACAGACCGCGGGGGTCACGTGATGCTCGAATCCACCAATGCAGGCGTACGAAAAGAGCAACACGTCACACTAGCGGTCTGTAAAAATTGATAAGTGGAATGAACCGCGGTAGCCTGTCTTTTTCGTTAGCCTCGGTACAGCATTTATTGTTCATTTACAGAGACACTCTAAGGAAATCCGTTACGTTACGGCCTATGGAGAAAAATCGATGGCGGTGTATTTTAATGATGTTAATATATTTCAAACATGTTGAAACTGATATATATCACTGATGTGTGTTACAACATGCTTACTATAGATTATGGCATTCATCGTTCATTTACAGGGACACACAAAATAATTCGATATAGTACTATCTATGAAGATTACTTGTTGTAAGCACGATTTCAGTTGTGCGCGTGTTTTTAAATTTAGCTATTTTTTTTGCAAATTGCTTCCTATGTATAAATTTTATAGATCATATACAGGGATGCACAAAAGATGTCGAGTACATTATCGTCCATTGACCGAAATTGCCGAATGGAAATTTTCAACTGTGCTGTGCGTTTTCTAATTGAACTAAATTTTAGCATACTATGTATCAAATATACAAATCTATTGATCATATACAGGTTTCAGAAAAAAATTCGGATATTTTTCCGATTATTAATGATAATTACTGAAACTGTGTTTTCAAATATGTTATGTGTTTTCCAAAATTGTTTACTTAGATATAACCTTTCACATTATTAATCTATAAATTTTTCTTACAGTGTTCGGAATATGTTGGAAAGTGTTTCATAATCTATGCTTAACACATGAATTATTGGTTCTTGCTGTTCTTGTTTAGAGAATAAAATCTTTGATCAAATATAAATTATAAAGAATTTGTTATTGTTGTTAATATAGATAATGTCGACCTTGTATATTTTTAGTTTCCCTTGCATATTTTGACAAATGTATTTCTCAAAAATTTTTAAAAAAGGACTCAATATATTTATTACATTGAAAGTAAAACAATAATGTTTTTTAGAAACCATTAGTATAATTTAATCGAATTTATTTTAATGAAAACAATATTTTACTACAAAATATAAAATAAAATAAAATAAAATAAAATAAATGTATAATATGATAATAGTATTACAATTGAGATAGTAAATTAAAAAATGGAATATTTTTTCAGATACTGAAGGGGTGATGTCAGCAATTATATAATAAAAATATATTGATTTTCAAAAGTTTTGTATGTATTATTTACAAGTTTTTAACAAATAGTTTTCTTTTGGTAAAAATCACGCAAATAACGCATTAATAGTAATTTTATTTTTTAAAGAATTCATTATATTTATTTAAATAACAGTCATTCTCCAACAAAACGATTTGTTTAGGTAAATTTATATATTTTATTACTATAATTCACTTAAATATTATTGCTACCTCATCATTAACTAAAACAGCGAATAAATTTTATGCATTCGTCAGTAATAGTAGCAGCTACATATTTAAATGGTATTGATTTGAGAAAATAATTATGTATTACAAAGAAAAAAGTACCTACACGAACTCTTAACAGGAATGAAACACGATACCAAGGACCGGGGGGAATTTTGTTGCAAACATAATTCAGTAAATATAATTAGTAATATAATTATTACATAGGTGCTTTTATAATACAGTAGTAACTTGTTTACATATGAACAGAATAATTGATAAAATTACGCCCATACATTATTACTGTTACATTATAAATAATCCCTAATGGCAAAAGTCCTATGTAGATAAAGTGAATAACGATGTAGCAAGTTTCGATTAATTATTATAAATAAGAATGTATAAATTAAGATTAGCTGGCGACTACATTATTCTATAAACAAATAGTAAAAGTTTTAATATTATGTATTATTTTAATCTTTGAATCAAGGATGGTTTTGTTATCAAGATGAGAAAGTCTTGTTTTGGTGTATTTGTGTGGCTATATTTAAAATGGTACGGCATTAGAACAGTGGTTCCCAACCCTTTTTTAGCTGCGCTCCACCAAAGCATCTATAAAATCATGATGCCCTCCCCAGGGGCGCCATTTCAAACTTTCTTCCGGGAGGGTCTTTGTGGAGAGCAAAACTTTCTTTTGATCTTGTTGTGCACAGCTGATACAGTTTTATTTAAACATATTTTATTAATTAAAAATTGTTAAACACTTTGATTATGGGCCAGGACTAGAGAAAATTTTTACATTTCACAATTTGCAAATCAAAATTTCTTGCGGTAAATTTCTCTTGAGGGGGGAAGAACTAGTATATAAGTATAGCAAATATTATTTTTTAAAAAGTGGTACGAATAGAATTTTAAAAAAAACAGTCCATTGTGACAAATATGTCTCGACCGGTACGCCAATGGTTAATATTAATATTAATGGTTAATATTAATAAAAATTACAAATATTTTTGATAACTATTAATTTCTTAAAGTGTTTATTTAATGCTAATGTTTTATGTTACACAAATCTGACAAGTTGAATTACATTTCTGAAATTTCTGATTTTTTTTTGTACGGGGGGGGGGGGGGAGAGGAGGAAGGTCTGGCATATTGATGACTGATTAACTCTGAAATACCAAATTCTTTGAGGTGTTACCCAAAGTGTCGTCCCTGTCACCCCGCACCTACCGCAATATATTATTATTCTTATTATTTAAAAAGTAAGCCGTTATTCACACGGAGGAAGCCTAAAAGAGATTTAAGAATGACAAGTTATTTCATATTTTTTAGTTTATCAAACAGGTAAATTTTTGTATCAAATATGTTTTTAACAGAACTCTATAAGTACAACGTGACCATATATCTTGCATATATAGTGTGAAACAAAAATCTTTATTGTGGTCTGCATATATGGACTGCATTCTTTATCTTTACAAAATTTCTTGACGATATTGTCATATCTGGCTTAAAATTTGACAGCATTGATACAGTTGTATTTTGTTCCTCATTAGAAACTTTTATGTCACTAAAATCTCTCTATGATTATACAATATGCAAAAAGCATTTCTGGATTCTCATCTTTGTCAATGTTTCTAACAGAACTCTATAAATGCAATGTGACCATATATCTTGCATATATAATGTGAAGCAATGGTCTTTATTGTGATCTTCAGATATGGACTGCATTTTTTATCTTTACAAAATTTCTTGACGATATTGTCATATCTGGCTTAAAATATGATACCATTGATACAGTTGTATTTTGTTCCTCATTAGAAACAAGTGATAACTTTTATGCCACTAAAATCTCTCTATGATTATACAATATGCAAAAAGCATTCCTGGATTCTCATCTTTGTCAATGTTTCTAACAGAACTCTATAAATACAATGTGACCATATATCTTGCATATATAATGTGAAGCAATGGTCTTTATTGTGGTCTTTAGGTATGGACTGAATTCTTTATCTTTACAAAATTTCTTGAAGAGATTGTCATATCTGGCTTAAAATTTGATAGCATTGATACAATTGTATTTTGTTCCTCATTAGAAACAAGTGAAAACTTTTATGTCACTAAAATCTCTCTATAATTATACAATATGCAAAAAGCATTTCTGGATTCTCATCTTTATCAATTTTAAGCAGCCACTTTTCTTTCTCTTCACAATAAACTTATTTATTAGCGGGCTTTCCTTTTCACATAAGTGACAAATGATCGGTATATGTATTGTCTGAATTTAAATTTTAAAATGATCATGTCATAATGTATGTACAGGGTGTTCTAGAAAGGACTCCCCAACTTTGAAATGACATAACTTCAAAACAGTGAGATATAGAAATGTGAAACAAGTTGAATGTTAGACAGATAGGTCTGGAATTTTTTATACATCAATTTAAAAAATAGTTCCAATATTGGACACGAGAGGGCGCTGCAATCACAAAGCTGTGTCTTTGAAATAGTTTCTGAAAGTGAGCTGTTTGAACTGAGATAAAAATCACATTACAATGGTTTCGATATGGTTACATTTTTCAGCAACAACATGACGCAACCTAAAGGTAAAGTTCGAAATCACTTGTTGCAATACTTCTATTTAAATGGATGCACATGCCTCACAGATCAATTGTTGAAGCTGTTCCAACGTTTGGGGATTCTTAGAATAAACCGCGTCCTTCAAGTAACCCCACAAAAAGAAGTCGCATGGATTCAGATCCGGGGAATATGGTGGCCAATCCATACCAATACCTGTCACTTTGAGATTTAAAGCAATGACTCTGTCACTGAAGTATTCCTCGATGAACTCAAACACTGCAGTAGTACGGTGCGGTCGGGCCCCATCCTGCATAAACCACGAAATCTCTGGTGCATCCTCTCGAGCTTGAAATGTTCTAATAAACTGCTGTAAAATTTCAATATATCGAGATGCGTTAATCGTTTCCTCCTGAAAAAGGGCCCAATGATTCCTTTACTGGACAGTGCTGCCCACACTGTAAATTTTGCTGAGTGCAGTGGTTTTGAAAGACACACAAACGGGTTTTCAGTGCCCCATATTCGCCAGTTTTATTTGTTCACATATCCCTCTAATTGAAAATGGGCCTCATCGGTGAACCATACATGATCGACATCAATTTTATTTTCATCAATCATCTGCAGTAACTCATTTGCAAAAACTTATCTTTGTTGTAGAGCTGTGTTTGTGATCGCTTGATGGCACTGTATTTTATAGGGAAACAGCTTTAGGCCTTTAGCATTATACTGTACGTAGTGGTGTTTGACAATCCTGCTTCAGCAGCGACTCGCCTTATGGCTTTTGGATGACAACGTCTAACAATTTCTTCGACTGCTTGCACATTTTCAGGTGTCATGACTGATCGACTGCATCCCACATTTCCGCCTAAATCATCGGCCACACTGCCCGTCCTTTCAAACTTGTTGAATAAATTGCGAATTGTTTTCAAGTCTGGACCTTTTTTAACATTAAATTTTTTTGAAAACTTCACTTTGTCATCGTCGGACTTCGATTTAATCGATGATATTCAAGTACAATAAAAATTCGTTGTTCCAAGGAATACAGCATGATAGTCTTGAATTCCGAATTATTCTCTAATTCTATACAACTTTTTTACACGTGTCAGCAATGAAACAGACGCACGAATGAAATTTCTGCATTTCTGAGTACCATTTAAAGTTCTATGTGCTTGTGCTGCCACCTATTATCCAATATTGGAACTATTTTTTCAAGTTTGTGTATAACAAATTCCAGACCTATCTGTTTAACATTCAACTTCTTTCACATTTCTATCTCTCACTGTTTCGAAGTTATGTCATTTCAAAGTTGGGGAGTCCTTTCTAGAACACCCTGTATATAAACTTTGTCTGCATTAGATATATAAAATATTTAGCATTTATCCATTTGCTTTTGTGATGTGGATTTGAGGTTTTTTAATATTATAAGGTTGGTTACCAACCTTGTATAATATCTCTTTTAGATATTTCAAATATATCTTCGGGTTAAATGTGTTCAAGATAGTCAGTTTTATGAATGCTCTTAAGCAGTTTAAGTATGTGTAAAGGTTTCTTTATGTGACATGTTCCATAGCGAATACATGCGTTGCATACAAGGATTATTAAATAAATAGTCAGAGAGCTCTGTAAAAGTTTAAAACACTATTAAACGAGAAAAGTTTAAATATTTTAGAAATAAAATAAATAACTTTCATTAGTCTCTTATACAATTATTTCGGGTATTCGTGTGTTTTGAACCTTTAAATGGAAACTTTTTTGATAATTGAATAAAAACATTTTTTATTCTTTTTCTGTGGGGCGTACGAATCACGTTGGGACCCACTGCATTAGTGGGTAGTTATCGTGTACGAAGTGGAGTGGATATGTTCACAAGAATATGCTCACAGACATCGGATATTAACTCTCCTTAGCACAATTGTAGTCTTATTTGAGCCCATTATTTTGTGTTTTGGAGTATTTTATGTTCCGAACCAGAAAAAAGAATAATAATTTAAAATTAATAAAATACAATCCTATAGATATTTCATAGGAAGAAGCTACATTTAATAGAATTAAATTTCTGGTTCAAATCATGCAAAACTAAGAACGCTCATCAAAATTTAAAACCTGGAAGTAGGAGGGTTCATTTATTAATTTTAAAAGGAAAACTGTAACTACCTGACTTGTAAAAAAATACGGTATTATATGTGTATTTTAATTTCACTGAAATTTCTGAAATGAAGTTGTAAGTATGTCTGTTTCTCAACATTATTCCAATTATATAAACAATCTATACAAAATATATCTGGAATTGTTCTATTTAAAAGCGACAGTGAAAATTTTTTTTTATTGCATTAATTTTCTGAACATAGGTCATGCATGCCTACAAATTAATGCTAGCATAAGATTATGGGCATTTAATATAGACTGATTAATTTAATCTACTTAAATGTAAATTTGAAATTGACTAAACTAAAACTACTTTAAATCCATCTATTTAACTTAAGATGTGTTTCGTTACCTTTGCTTTTAATTCCAAAAAATGAAGTCGTTTGGCAATATTCACAAGCTCATAATGCCTACTTGGCAGAATGTATTAATATCCCTTTCCACAATTTTCTCTGCTATATTAAATTCTAATCTGTTTAATGGGGTTTATATAATGTTGTTTTATCGACAATATTTGTAAGTTTAAATTCTGTAATCTAAATAACCAATTTTCGTAAAGATGTTTTATTTTCTTTACTTCAGTATAAATACGACTCTGTAACAATAATTCATGTTCACAATAGCTCAGGAAAACGATAAAAATATTTTCCTAAATTGCTTATGCAATTATTCCAAAAATATGCTCAGCTTTCGATTACAAGGAACTGATAAGATGTGAGGAAAATTTAATATCGCAAAACCTTATTAATTATTCCTTAACAACTTTATCGAATGGAAAATATAATAACATCTTAAAATATTTTTGCTTATTATTGCTATGTTTGTTAAATGTCATTAATTAAGACTTGTCTAATTACAAATTATTATAACTAATAAACTTCAAAATATCGAGAAAGGGTAAACTTTTAAGAAAAAATTATATGATGTTTTTGTTACTTTTGACAGAAAGAAATACGTTTGACAATTTCAAAATTATTTAAAAATAAAAATAATCATAGACACTTAAATACTGAATAGTATTTCATGAATTGTTTAATTTTATTAAGATATACGATTTATTTTTACAAATAAATATTTTAAAGGCAACACGAAATTTTGTGACGCTTTGTGTACATTGTTGTAAATTTGTAATACATGCCAACTGCATCATATAAATAATTTAAAACAACTTCTATTAAATTTGAAATCGATACATCAGACAAGTAAACCTAAACCAACTGCATTCACATATTTTAAAAACTGCTTTAAAAAATATGTCCAATATCTAAAATTAAATGAAAATACAAATTTGTAATACGTGGAAACTGCATCATATAAATGTTTTAATACAATTTCTATTTTATCTAAAATCAGTACTTCAAATAATTATAACTAAAATAACTACATTCCCATATTTTAAAAGTTGCTTTAAAAATATGTTTATATGCAGCTCGTTAAACTATCCACGAGAGAATAATATGCGCTGTTAATTCATTATTACGTAAGTTCTTTGAAATGAGACAGTTATCTAAATTAACTGACCGACTCCCTGACGTGCACTATTTATTTCAGTGAAATATATTTTATGAAATGAAGCATATTCAGATGATAACTTATCTCAGAACAAGACTATTAACAAAATAAATTACCAAAAGGAGTAAAACAAATAAATCTCGCAGTCCTGAAACGTGCTCTTAAGCATGTGAAAGTTAAAAAAATCTAATACTGCGAACAATTGCTGATATAAATCAGTCCAATAAGTTTTTCAACTGCTTGAACTAAAGATTAAGCTTAAAAGTTCCAAATATTTATTGCTATGGTTTAAGGATATGGTAGACACTTATAGGAACTTTCATCGACTCAATTAAAACTTTTTTTTTTAAATTGATATTCAACTACAACATAAAGAAATATTTTTATAATATCAACACTTTCTATATTATTTTAATACGAGGGAAAGTCATTAAGTAAGTCACAAAAGATAATTAAATAATAACTTACAATGATATTCATTTCAAAACTATTTTTATTTCTCAACATATTCTCCACCAATATTTATGCACATATATCACCGTTTTATCAGTACCCCAACACCAAGCTGTATAACATTCCTTGGGTTGCTGCCTCAGCCACATTAGGACTTCAAGTTGAATCTTTGCATCATATGTGAACATCATCTTGCTTCCAAGATGGTTTTTTATTGAACTAAGCAGATGAAAATCGCTTGGGGCTAAGTCGAAGCTGTATGGTGGATGTTAAAGAAATTGCCAACCAAACTTTTGAATTGTCTCCTGTGTTCAACTTGAAGTCCTAATTCGGCTGAGACAGCAACCAAAAGAATGTTATGCAGCTGGTATTGGGGCACTAATAAAACGGTGATGTAAGTGCATAAATATTGGTGGAGAATATGTTGAGAAATAAAAATAGTTTTGAAGTGAATATCATTGTAAGTTATTATTTAATTATCTTTTTTTACTTTCTTAATGACTTTCCCTCGTAAATACATAAAAAATAGCAAAATACACTCATTTTTGAGTATATTTTCGGTTTTATAATAGCTCTATGTTTTGAAGTCTCAATTTAGGAAAACATACATATTCATTTTTTTAAATACATGCTTATAGCTCTTATATAACTACGCTGCTGTATATCTTTACTTTTGCAAATAAGACCATGACGAATAACAGTGCCACAAGAAATATAAGTTACACAAAATTTTGACTCATTCGTTATAAGATATGGTTGGTTGAGTTTGACGTGCACAACTTTTATTTCATGGAAATATTAGGACAGAATTTTTCGAAATGTGCACCTAATTATGTTTTCACACGAGTATAGGTTTAATGATTTACGCTCATTGAATACCATTATTTTTTAATATAATCGTCGCTTTATTTAATCACTGAAATCTGCGATTAAATTAGATGAAAATTACTATTAAAAACTACCGGTATTCAAAGTCAATAAACTTTTAAACCTACGATCCTGTAAAACAGAATTAGATGTACACCCCTATTTATTCACCCTTTCAAAGGCGGCGAGAAGTATAATTATCACTTAATTTTAATGCCCATCTTCCGAAATTGTACCACAATTGTTTTTTTTTTTTAAATGTCTGCTTTTATAATGCACTTAAAAAAATTAGTTATTTTAGTTCAAATAAATTTGCTCGCAAATTCTGGTGTCAGTTTAATGTTTCAACATTTTAGCAACAAAATTATTATTAATATTTATTTTAAAAAAAATTCTTTAAATCTATAACATGCAAAAAGTAACAATAGAAAATTATATTTGTATGTAACGACAAGGTAATTTTTAAATACGTATGGTTACTATATTTGAGAATATCATGCTTTCGTTTACGATAACGATACTACTGTACTTAACAACAACAACAACAAAAAGTAGATTCAAATTCTCATTTTTGATTAGATTTTTATAATTTTTTTGTAAGTGTAAGTACATTTTGAAATTTAATATTTTTCTATTTTTGAATGCCACTTGATTACTCAAGACAGGGGACGAAGGATTCCAAGGGGAAAAATAGTTCCGAAAGCCACTGGAAGGGAAATATGTGCCGCTGTTGTTCCGCGAAATCCTTCGTCCTGGTGTCTATTTAAATTGACAGTACTCAGTTTGTTCTGTAGCGCAATCTAATTGCGAGAATGAAGACAAATTTTGTCGAATGATTAAACAACATGGAGGACAAAAAATTCGAAAAAAAGAAGAAGAGCGCTATATATTCTTCTAACGTTGACTTTTGGATCTATTTTTTGCGAAATTCTTCGCCCCCGTCTTGTTTAATCATCCTACAAAATTTGGCTCCACTCTCGCAAGTATGGAGCTGACAGTACTTGCGTTACAAAACATGCTGAGTACTGTCAGCTTAATTATGGTCACCTTGTATATATAAGGGTATAAGAACATTTAAAAGCATAATAGTTAGTTGTTTTCATGCAAAACAGTATTAAGCTCATAACGTATGTAATATTTTTGTAAATAAATAACATGTTTTTCAATGCAGAAATTTCAGTTCTTAAAAAATCCTCTGATCTTCTTAATTTTTAATCTTCCAGTTTTACAACGGGCATATAACGCGCACCTCTGAATTATGTTCAATTTTCATGTACCAAAACTGCGCGTTATACGTCGATATGTACGATAAATATTAAAAATAAATTGTTTTTTTTTCTTCTTTAAACTAGCAGTGTAATTAATCAATAACATTTGCGTTAAATTAATGACAAAGCGTTGCAAATCCTCTTAACAATTAAAGAGAATCTATAACAGATTAACAGAAATTGACTTGGATAAATGCAGATGTTCAGAACGACTAATGAAAATTTCATGACTGTGGATGATTGCATTAGTTTGCGTGAACTTTAACATTTGTCTAGATTTGCTTGCAATTTACATTTGCAAAAGAGAGGATTTAATTTTCCCGTGAGACAGTATTTGAGCTTTACGATAAATTTTAATGAATATTACATGCATATATAGTGTCGTACCTATAGAGGACATTTGAATATGTGTATATTGTAATATATGCATAGACTTGCGAGGAATTGTCATGTATCTTAAAACAATAAATACACTTTTGTGAGTGTATTTCCCTCCCCTAGAACAAAATTTAAGTAAATTTAAAATAACTATTTTTTTCTATAAAATATAGGGTATTGCTGTAAACTGCTTTTATAAAATGAGAGAGCCGATAGGATGATCCACGAATAAGAATCAGGTATAGGAAAATAGGCTGACAATCCACTTATTCAGATATAAACAAGAAAGAAATATCTTGCTTTAAGGATAGAATATGAAACACATTCCAACACATACAGAATACTGTAACAAAACTTCACTGTTTAATATAAGGTGAAAGATGATATCTTTGTAAACAATTTTGAAAACGCGTTACATATTTAAAAACATAATATCGACAATTACCACCTATTGTCAGAAAAATATCCAAATTATTTTGTGCAACCCCGCATATGATGTATAGATTTGTATATATAAGGAAAATACTACAAAATTTAGTTAAATAAGGAAACGCATAAAACAGTTGAATATTCTCCTTCAGCAATTTACGTCAACATGCGGAAATGTACTTTGTGCAGTTCTGTATAGGATCTAGAGAAGTTATATACACCAAGTAAATGAAGTTGATTCATTTTTAACTTCAGGCAAAAAACGCATACGAAAATTTAAAACTCACTTCTAGCAATTACCAATCGTAAACGACAATGTATTTTGTTCTTTGCGTAGCCCTGCATATGAATTTATTTATATTCCGCATACTTATATTAGGCTACTAAATATAGTTCAGCACGAAACTGCCTAACACAATTAAAAACTTCCCTTAAGCAATTCACTCCTATAGTTTGTAATACTTACGAATTACCTTGTGTAGCCCTGTATATGATCAACCGAATTTATACACACCACGTAATATGAAAAAAATTAGTTAAAAGTAAAAACGTAAACCAAACTTGAAAACTCACTTATCACACATAGACTGTAATTATCGCATGTATACTGTAACCGAATTATTTTGTGAGTCCTTGTAAATGAACGATACACACAAGTCACACCATATTTTTAAGCGAGCAATTTATAGTGCACATCAGTAATGCACATAATTTTCATTGTCTTTGAATTAGTTTAATATCATTAAATTACACTGCAAACGATTTTTCCCCGTAGAAAAATGTGTAACAGAATTCTTTTGTTTAATCCTGTAAATGAATAATAAATGCTTTGCACCCCATATTCTACAAAAATAATGTCTTAATGCGCTTCATAAATATATATCAATTTCATCATGTTTCAAATGGCGTAGCATCATCAAAATGCACTTGAAATGATTATTTTCCATTGACTGTAATGAATACTTTTGACTGTCCCTTTAAAAAAAACTATAAGTGCTACACCCTTCATTTGAAATAGCGAACATGCTGTAGTAAACGACAATAACATACAAAAATTTCAGGGCAATCCGAGCACATTTACATGAGTTAGAGCTCGGCTAGACGGCCAGACGGCAGATGACAGACAAACCGAAGTCATAAACACTTTTCAACTAGGTTGGAAAGTGCTAAAAATTTAACTGACATGGCGTACTTACCGAATTAAAATGCACTTTCACCATTTCTACTGATGTCATCACATTCCAACTCAATATTTAACCAAAATTGTATATTATTATTATTGTATAACATAAAAAAAAAAAAAAAAAAAAAAACTAATATTTAACCGAAATTGTCTTTGGGAATTTCCGTTAAAATATCTCCATATTTGTTATTTTTATGTACGAAAGTCTTATTTCAGCTTGTAGTGAAACACCCTGTATTTTAGACTAAATTAGCAAATTAATTGGTAACCAATAAATTTAACTTTATTAAATTACCATTTTTATTTTACTCATTTAAATTACATTAAAATTTATTTAAAAATGAACTCAATTGAACAGATGAAAAAGAATATTATTAACATCTTTTAGAATTTCTGTTATTATGTGTTCCATGCTTATGTTTCAGTGAGTTCAACCAAACTTTTCGTTATACATTTTTTAGAAACTCTCTTTAGAAAAAAAAGTAGTTGTTGCTTCACTGTATATACAAAGAAATGGCAATGTTACAGAATTTTTGGCTTTCCCTTCCAAAGATCGGCAATAAAGTTCCGAAATATTTTTGATACAGAATAGGCAAAAGGTACACAACACAATATAAGGCGTAATATTTCATGCCAGGTTTACCAATTTTGGCCAACATATAAGGAATACAAACTATATTATATGTATAAGTATTGTCAATATTGTTTAATTACGAAGGATCTGTCATATTGTACGTCTATATCAATGTATCCCCACAGTAGTTTGAGCTCAGCTGAGCGCTGTAATAAATGCGACATCGCCGTAAAATCACATGTGCATTACTGTAACATTGAAAAAAAAAAAAGGCAAATGTTTCTACGAAAATATAATATATATAGCCACAAACGAAAATACAATAAAACCGCTTCCAAGTTAACAATGATTCCGAAATGCGTTCTTTTATCTTTAGAAATCTCAGAAACCTATGTATTTTCGAGACTTAAAGAGGTATTTATAGAAACAAAGTTTCTTTTGCTGCCATTGATTTTCGTAGACGTTTCCGAGTAGATTTTATAGTGTATTAATCAGTTTTCTCAAACCAGAATATCTGTTTTTAGAATGCTTATCAATTCTAAACTAAACATTTTCAGCTGAGTTATCGAATGTATGCATGCAAGAGTAATAAAATAATATTAATTTTAATGTGAATGTGAATGCTGTTAATTTATCAAGTTTGTCTGTTAAGCATGTTTGTGGAACATGTAAATGCTTACTTGAGAATTGATAGCATCCGAAAAACCAATATTTCGGTTCGAGAAAAATGATTAAAACACACCGGGTGCACATTAATGGTAGGAATTCTGATCCCTCTACCGGGAAATCTATTAATCGTGAGGAAATGTGTGAGGATTGCGCATGCCTCTTCTTGCTCTAGTAGCGCCCCCTTCTGGAGAAACGAAAGCGCGCGGCAGTAGAACTTGGAATGTTAGCGGCGAAGAACGTCGTCTGATTTATGGAAACAGAAATAGTATGAAAATGGCCGTGAGTAAATGTTATCGGTCATGAATCTTGAAAAATATGAATAATCTGTTATGTTCATTTAATGTCGTGTGATGTACCTGTTTTCGTCATTTTTATGTCAACTTTATGTCATCGTTATGTCAAGAATTAAACTTGTGTTCGTAATTAGAACGGCCTGTTTCCTTTAGAACGCCCACACATACGGAAGAGACATCACATTGGTGTCAGAATTAATGGATGAAAAACAGGCTGTATTACTTGATTACGGAGTGAAACATTATAGTGAAACATTATAGTGAAATATTATAGTGAAATATTATAGTGAAATATTATAGTGAAAGATTATAGTGAAGAAAAATTTTGGATAACCTATACAGAGGTAAGGTAAATTATATTATTTAAGTATGGCCGATCAGCTGACTAAACTTAAAAAAACTAGAGGGGTAATAAAAGCATCTATTATTAAAAAGATCGAAGATGCATGGGTTTTAGAATCGCCGAATTTGGTGGAATTGGACGAAAATTTAGCTCAGCTAGAACAAAAAGGTATCGATCTTAAACGAGAAGATGAACAAATTTTAGCGCTAATTAATGATGAGGATGAAATCGAAAAAGACGCGAACGCCTCCATAGAATATCATGAAAAAATAACTTTATGGAAATTTAGAATTAATAAGAAATTGAAAAATAATAGCAAAAGTCAAATTTCCCCCGTATCTCACGCCGATAATAAGCACGCAGAATTAGTTGCGCAATCTGTTAAACTCCCTACATTAACGATTGAGAAATTTTACGGCGATATAAGTAAGTATCAAAACTTTTGGAACTCATTCAAAATAGCAGTCCATGATAATGATTCACTGTCAAATATTGAAAAAATGAGCTATTTACAAAGTTATTTAGGTGGTAGTGCATATAATTCTATTTCCGGGTTTGCGTTATCAGATAAAAATTATTTGGAAGCTGTCCAAATTCTGAAACAACAATTTGGCCGAAAGGATCTCATTGTGACGACACATATAAATACATTATTATCTTTGAAACCCGTATTGAAAACAAATGATGTAATAGCTCTGCGAAAATTATTTGATACCATTCAATGCCAAATAAGAAGTCTCAGGTCTTTAGACATTGAATCAAATGGATTTGATAACCTGTTGACACCTATAATTCTTAAATCCCTGCCAAATAATCTTTCGTTAGAATATAATAAGCAATGTATAAAAAATTCTAGTGACTCGCAACCAAACATTGATGATTTGTTATTATTTATTCGTACCGAAATAGAGTCGAGAGAAAAACAAAATTATTTAACTGGCAATTTAGATAACCCAAGGTCGTATAATAGTCGTATAATAATGCTTACAGTCGTATAATAATGATTCCACTGCATTTCGTAAACAAATGTTCGCTAGTGATAGAATTAATTCTGAAGTATCTCATATTACCGCGGAAACCTTTTGTATATTTTGTTCTTGTAATAGTCATTCGACTGAGGAGTGCAATAAATTTCCCGTTGATCAGAAAATAGCTAAATTAAAAGCACAAGGGCGCTGTTTTTTATGCTTAAAGAAAGGTAAACACGTCGCTAAAGATTGTACCATAAAAGATAAAAAATGCACGAATTGCGGCAGATACCATAATGTTACAATATGCAGTTATTTATTTGGCAATGCCAATAAATTTGATAGGGATGATAATTCGAATGCAAATGAAAAAGCACTCACTGCAAGAATAAGGTCAGATGAGTTATTTAATTTGAAAACACCGCGAAAAGAAACGAAATTAATTTAAACATTACCGACAGTAGATATTGAATGTGGTAATAAAATATTACATGGCGTAGTAGATAGTGGAACTCAAATTTCTATAATAAAGGCTAATTGTGTACCCGAATACTTTAAAAATCCTTGTGGTACTATAATATTGCAATCTGCATTCGGTCACCAATTGAAAGCTCCTTTAATAAATATTCCATTGAGTATTGCAGTTGATAAATTACACCCCAAGATATATCCTAATATTATGATAACATGTGCTGTGGTTGATAATTTAATTAATGATTTATTACTTTCTCTTGATACATATAATGAATTGAATGAGTTGAATAAATATAATGAAAATGAAAAGGCATTAAATTGTAATGTTGACGCGATAAGTGACAATACGAAAGAAACCAACACTGTAGATCTGTCTGCTTCAATTTTAGACCATGTGTCAGTTGAAAATGCGAATGCAAATGAGAACATTGACCACGCACCTGGCGACGACCCTGATACTTTTATAAATGATTCATAGAAATTTAAAAGTCAACAGAAAAACGACCCTTCGTTAAATCAGTGTTCGACAGCTAACAAAAATGAATTTAATAGCTTTTTCGTTCATGACAATTTCTTATATCACTTGGATAAATTATTTGATGCGACAAAAAATAACCCTCACCCGCGTACTAGTATTGCACAATCGATCACGAAAGAAACTAATAATAATGAAAATGACATATGTACCGTTTCCGATTTAATCGTAATAGAGAGTGGAGATCAAATTGAAACGGAAATTCATTATAAGGAAGAAGATCCCCAAATTAGGCAAGCAGAAGAAATTTTACATAATTCAAAAGATTTAAAAGTCCAAAATTATTTACAGAGTGAACACAATATTATGACTAATACTCCCATAGTTAACAATGTAACTTCAATTTTTGAACCCTCAAACTATGCAGTCACACCTGATGAAGAAACCGAATACGAAACCGCAATTTATGCTAAAAAGAATGCAAGTGCTTCGGATAAATATTTGATTGCATCAGAAGACATGAAGGAAGAAAATATAAGACGAAACAAAATTTCTGAAAATAAAGATTCAAAAGTTGATGTCACGACAACAGAAGAATCTTACTCTGTTTTCAATAATACAATGCCAGAAACACTTGATGGAAGTTCCGAATCCAACACGATTGAGTTCAGCGAGAAACAACCTCCTGTTTACGATGAAAATTCCGACTACATTATAGTCAATGGTTGTGTGAAATCGCATGAAATAGCAAACAAAGAACCCGGTGTATTCCTTAAGTTAAATCATCCTGACAACATGATGTTAGAAAAACGCCAGAAGAGATATGAGAAGATTGATGAGTTTACAGAGACTAAGGAAGTGACGATCGACGAAAATAAAAATGAAACTGAGCTTTCTAAAAATTATGATAAAGTGAAAATAACGGAAACTGTGAAGAAGAAACAGTATACACGTGATGACTTTCGCCGAATGAACAATAAATTTAGTACGAGAAGACGGCGAAAACGAAAAAAAATAAAATTTCTAGGTCATGTGGTAGGATCCGGTATACATGCACCCGATCCCGACAAAGTATCAGCGATACAAAACTTAGAAGTTCCCAAGTCAAAGAAAGATGTCAGAAGCATATTAGGTCTTCTATCTTACTACCGATCCTATGTTCCTTCATTCTCCGACATAGCTCGTCCATTGATTGAACTTACGAAGAAACGTGCCCCTAATGAAGTTACTTGGTTTGAGGATTGTGACAAAGCTTTTTTTGAGTTGAAACAGGCGATCAGTAAATCACCCATCTGTTATTCCCCGAACTTTCAGAAACCATTTATTATACATGCAGATGCTTCTTCATATGCGATAGGCGCTTGTCTATCTCAAAAAGATGAAAATGAACAAGAGCACCCCATTGCTTTTACAAGTAAAAAGCTCTCCAAATGCCAAGAAGGTTATGCTACCATCGAAAAGGAAGCTTATGCTGTTATCTTCGCCCTGAAAAAGTTCGAACACTATATTTATGGTTCGCACGTAACTGTGGTGAGCGACCATAATCCTTTAAAATTCCTCACAGACTGTGCACCTCAAAGTGCGCGCCTTCAAAGATGGGCCCTTGCACTTCAGCGTTTTCAAGCCCAAATAACGTACCGACGTGGGAAACTCCACGTGAATGCTGACTCTCTAAGTAGGCTACATGCCTCACATTGGAATTAAAGACTTAAAAACTTGGAACATTTCTTCTGTGTTTCATTTTGAACTTTAACTTTAAAAACTTTAACTTTATCCTCGAACTTTAAAATATTAGTACTAGTGTTATAGTGTATTCTGTTTTTCTGTTTGTTTATTTTCTTTGATATTCTTTAAGTGTTTGAATTTTTGTATTAATATGTTTACTTGTTTGTTTAGATATTTACTAGATATTATTGATTTGTCTCAAAAGACTAAATCAAATTCTCGAAAGGGGGAGGTGTGAGGATTGCGCATGCCTCTTCTTGCTCTAGTAGCGCCCCCTTCTGGAGAAACGAAAGCGCGCGGCAGTAGAACTTGGAATGTTAGCGGCGAAGAACGTCGTCTGATTTATGGAAACAGAAATAGTATGAAAATGGCCGTGAGTAAATGTTATCGGTCATGAATCTTGAAAAATATGAATAATCTGTTATGTTCATTTAATGTCGTGTGATGTACCTGTCTTCGTCATTTTTATGTCAACTTTATGTCATCGTTATGTCAAGAATTAAACTTGTGTTCGTAATTAGAACGGCCTGTTTCCTTTAGAACGCCCACACATACGGAAGAGACATTGTCGATATTGTTTAATTACGAAGGATCTGTCATATTGTACGTCTATATCAATGTATCCCCACAGTAGTTTGAGCTCAGCTGAGCGCTGTAATAAATGCGATATCGCCGTAAAATCACATGTGCATTACTGTACATTGAAAAAAAAAAAGGCAAATGTTTCTACGAAAATATAATATAGCCACAAACGAAAATACAATATAACCGCTTCCAAGTTAACAATGATTCCGAAATGCGTTCTTTTATCTTTAGAAATCTCAGAAACCAATGTATTTTCGAGACTTAAAGAGGTATTTATAGAAACAAAGTTTCTTTTGCTGCCATTGATTTTCGTAGACGTTTCCGAGTAGATTTTATAGTGTATTAATCAGTTTTCTCAAACCAGAATATCTGTTTTTAGAATGCTTATCAATTCTAAACTAAACATTTTCAGCTGAGTTATCGAATGTATGCATGCAAGAGTAATAAAATAATATTAATTTTAATGTGAATGTGAATGCTGTTAATTTATCAAGTTTGTCTGTTAAGCATGTTTGTGGAACATGTAAATGCTTACTTGAGAATTGATAGCATCCGAAAAACCAATATTTCGGTTCGAGAGAAATGATTAAAACACACCGGGTGCACATTAATGGTAGGAATTCTGATCCCTCTACCGGGAAATCTATTAATCGTGAGGAAATGTATACACCATTTCGTGTACATGCACAGTGAAGCACATGAAAAGTTTCGATTTCTAAAAAAAATAAATGAATTAGTACCAAAATTCACTACCAGGAGAAAATTTTGGCACTGCAGGTGCAATATTTGTGAATATGAATGTGTGATAAATGAATGTATAATTACTAAATGAAACTGCAAACGCACAAACTTTCTTCACGTGATAACAACGTTTATTGTTAATTATAAATGTTGTTCAATATGACCACAGTTCTGATTGTATCAGTTTTCATCTAAAATGATTCAGAGTTGGGATTTTTAAATTCACTTTTCTCGGTTTGTGTTTTTCAATATATCAGTATGATCAAAACACTGAAAATTTCACATATACTTTTCATCTGACTCGCTATTTCTTATGGACGATCCTGATGATGCATTTTATATGATTAAGAATCGGATTTTCTGTAATATATATAATTTATTTTTAAAAAAATAGCAATGACATTTTATTAATTTTCTTTAATTAATTAACTTATTTGGAAATTGAATCCTTACAGTTAAGCACAATTGTAAGAAAGTTTATGCAGAATTTTAAAAATTAAAAAATGTAGGAGAAATGTGGTTTTAAAAATTTCCTAAAATTTGTAATTCAATTTTTTTATATTTCACGATAAGACTTGTATTTTTCTTGATTAAATAAATCATTTCTCGACATAAAACCTTCTAGTAATATGTCAAAAAATATTATAAATACAACAATAATAATAATAATAATAATAATAACAATAAATAAATAAATAAATAATTCCTTAAGAGACAGTTTAACCATAACTATATTACAAAATAGTGGGAATAATAATTTACACAAAAATACAACTATTTTATTTTTTACTTAATGACTAGATATTCCTTTGAAGAAAAAAAACTATTTTTATTGATTTTAGGCTTTTGTACAAGTGAAACTCTGTTGAATAAAGAAGCTTTGAAATGTTGGCCATGACCTCATCGATTAGTTCTGACGTAGGAAAGAAGAGTTTGAAAATAATGGCTTTGGTGAAAAAAAAAAAAAGAAAACACTGGTGTCAAACTGGAAAATAAATGCAAAATTTCTTAGAAAGAAAGGACGTTACGATGCATGGCGTTAAGTATGGTATAAATAAATAATAATGAATACCGCCAAAACTATTTTTTATCAGTTTTTTAATAGTTACTTAGTTAAGACGAAAAGTAATTAAAAAAATCGTAGTTTGAACTCTAAGGTATTGTTTATCCTTTTGCCAGTTTTGCCTATACCTTGCCGTACCACCGCTGTTTTCGGGTCTTTACTGGCGGATATAGTGACTCCGTGGTTACTTATACTTACTAATGTACTAACTATACATACTTTTTTTTAATTCATATTTCTTGTGACACAACAAGGATGCATCGTTAAAAGGAAGTTATAAAAGTAAAATTTGGAAAAAAAAATACAATTTTTTCGAGAATTCAATTCTCGGAGCTATGATAAGCAGATAAAAATATAAAATCCTTTTCCTAAGCAGGGCAATTCCTTGTTAATTTTACCTTTCTCCCGTATCTTTTCTATTTTTATGTTAAATTAGTCTTATAGATCGAATAGTCGTATAAAGTCGTACAGATCTTAAAGAAGGGTAAATAAAAATAATTTCGGTAATTTTAATCGTATATAATTTCAAAATAGTATCTGTTTATATGCGGAACTGCAAAAGTAACTTTCCTGTTAGGAGCTAATGTAGGAAGAGAAAACAACACTTCCAAAGAAAATTATATTATTTTATTTGAAGTAAAAAGTTGCTCTAAATTATGTAACTTCTTAAAAATGCCAATCTGAACAACATGTTTTGACTTATATATGTAAAGTAAACAAAAAATGCGTTAAAAATCTAACTTACAAAAATAATTTTAAAAAAAAGAAAAAATTAAAAAAAGATAAAGGAATCGATCTTGTAATTTAGAACCTTAATCAGGTGACAAGACCTTCACCTGACTCTGCGGTAGATTGATGCTGAACTGGATACCAATAAACCGAAACAAAATGGATATGCGTCAGCTCCTATTATAGGAGTCTCAGGCACCTCCAGAGGTATAATTCACAGGGAACTTGGAGGACTTTGCACCCACGACGGATTTTACATGCACCTGTAAAATATTTTCTGACACTACTTGCTTTGTTTTTAATGTTATCGCTGGTGTTTTTATCACCGCTCTTGTGATACTGCCTGTTTCTTGGTTTTCATTATTTGAGTTTGGCCATTTATTTTGTGTTGTCTCTTTCATGGTGGTGTGTCACTGTCGTGCTTGTCGCCGCTTTTATGGGCTGGTCTCTTATTGTCCGCTTATTTAGGCTCACCCCTATTGGGATATGTTTGTCATTTTCTTGGTAAGTTAAGTATTTGTTTCTGGATTGGTTATTGATTATCACTAGCTTGTCGCTGGTGATTTTTGTCTCTTTCTTGGGTTTTAGTCACATAGCAAGGTTTTCTCTGGTTTGCTGTCACATTTGTGCATCCCTGTTACTTTCAAACTTACAGCGAGTCCCATTTTAACTATCAAAAACTCCAAAGAAACTATTCCTTTGAATTCATTTCTATACCACTGCGAGTTATTACGCGACATAAGAGCGTTAGCAAAGCACAAGTGTTATTAATTACTTCTATGTAAAATGTAATTTGAACATAAAATTGAAATTAATAAATGTTTAAGTTCAAATGGCTAATTTTATGTTGAAAATAATATGTAAATCGTTATTTAGAATCGAAAATTTAGATTTGAAAATGACCTATCAACAAATTTAATAAATTTAAACAGCCAATTTGATTTCTTTAAACAGTTTAATTACTTATTCTAAAATAAATCCGAATGCTGTACAAAAGTTTATCCAGAACTATCTTTCTCCACATTTTTCTCGGAATGGTGGTTTAAAATATATAAAAGAAGGAAAAATAATGCAAAACTTTTCAGTCGAGATAAATGTTACACATACCCAAGATTTGAGTTCCATCAACACCCTCAAACTCTATCTCTGTTCCCTTAAAACTTAAAGCGAGTCCCATTTTTAAACATGAAAAACTCCAAAGAAACTATTCCTCTGAATCCATTTCCACACCATTGAGGGTCATTATGCGACAAGGGAGCGTTACCGAAGCAAAAATTTCAGAAGGAGGAGAAAAATACTTGTTTACAAGTTTTTTTTTTCTTTCAAAAAGGGGAAATCGAACATAAAGGGGGGGGGGTTGAATATTTTTGTGAAGCTTGTCAGATATAAGAAGTTGCATGACGCAGAAAATCGTGCACTCCAGCGAAATTGTGTACGCCACATGCTTTGGAAAGGTGCCAGATAGGAGTATAACGTCCTTCCTAGCCATTTTCTTTTTCTGATGCTCTTTTATTCTTATTTAATATTTAAAGCTTATTTTTCTTTTAATTTTAGTCCTTTTGTTGTAAATATTGTTGTTGAATTATAAAGAAGCTGCTAGGAGTGTAATGAGAGCATCTTTAAATCTATTCACGTATTTCAGGTCTTTTAATAGAAACATACTTGCGTGTATGCATACAGCAAGATGCACTTTCAGCTATTCTGTGTTGATAAACACGCATGAAAACTGTTAGTTTGCGTTATAATCATTTACTCCAAGTTTAAATTTAAATTTAATGGGATGGCCTTGTAGTTAAATGTCAAGGTGATTGTAGAAATTTTGAAAACAGAAATCTGTTAAGAGAATGTTAAAGAACAGTTTTAACAGTTTGCCAAAACGGGATTGAAATTATTTTATTTTTCAAAATCACAAATCGCATATTGAATATGAATAGAATAAATCTATTTAATACGTAGAAATGTTTCCATAGAAAATTTCTCACGCCTTGCATTCCTAATATTTCAAATTTTAATTGATTAAAAGGCGTATAGCCAACAGAGTGAAGAAGTGTCCAAGCCGGGACTCGAACCCGGGTCATCAGTATAGCGCACTAACGTTTTACCAACTGAACCATCACTTGGAACGATACCCAGTCTGGCACTTTTTACTATCATATATCAGCAAGGCTACAATCGCAGCATAATATTAATTATTATGCTGCGTATAATTATTAAGACCGAACTTTATCCTATTATAAACTGTAACGTAAATTTGAGACCTATTTTCTCAAAAAACCCTGGGTATTGCGCTTATTGGCTTTCATATATATTCATTTGCTAACTGTACTCTATCGATACACAAACATTCATCGCATTCTGTGTCCCCGACCCACTATAATTATCGCTGAAAAATATTCCATCTTGTGCTGCGATTGTAGCCTTGCCAACATATGATAGTGAAAAATGCCGGATTGGGTATCGTTCTAAGTGGTTCAGTTGGAAAGTCAGTGCGCTATACTGATGACGCGGGTTCGAGCACCGGCTTGTATCCTTTTTCACTCTGTTGGCTATATCTCTTTTAAGCAATTAAAATTTGAAATAATAGGAATAGAGTATTTAAAGAGTTTCAAGATATTATCTTACGATTATTCAAAGTTTTTTAAAAAAGTAAAAGAAAAAGATAATTTTCGACTCGTATTTTAAAACGGTATTTTTTAAAATTAATTAATTATTATTTTTTTATTTTTTACAAATAATATAAGATACAGTAATTCTTTGTAAATACAGTAGATAGAATCTGGGTTGTCGAACAAGAAATTCGGGTGGAATTTGATAAAATCAAAACAAAAATTCGAGTCTCCAACAAAGAGGATGTCGATGAAAAATCGACTTATTGAAAAAATTGTAGCAAAAGCGACCTAATCCACGGGGCTTTTTTCGTGTTCTTTTTCTGTTTTCATGGCCGCAAAGCGCATATTAATAAAACATATAGAGATCGCCGCGTTAATGAAATTCTTGAATTTTATGATTCGTGTACAGTGAGGTTTTACAAACCACTGAGTTTTCTTTTCTTATTTCTTCTTCTTATTATAATATAAATTGCAGACTTTCTAGGGAAATATGTTAATTATAGTTGGAACTTTTAGTTAAAAAAAGTATTACAAATATATATTTATATTTTTTAAATAAAATTTTGGGTGTGCCGTTTGAAAATATTTATTTGTTGTAATTATTTTGATATTATTAAGAATTTTGCTAGATATGTTATTTTGATATTAAGAATTAAGTGAGGATTTGAAAATTTATATTTTTAAAAGATAACAGTAATGAATTGGTAAATTAAGTTGATGATATTGAGAAAATATAATACACAATTAGTAAATAGAGTAATTTGTTTTTTATTGGAAAACTTTAACCCTAGAAATGCAATTTCTTATATTTTAAGAGTACTAGGTAAATTTTAATACTAGGTAAAAGTTTTGCCAAAAATAAATTAATTACTATTTTTTTGTATTTAAAATGATATGAAATTGATTATATACTATAAAATTAAAATTATTTAAAAGTTTAAGATTGAAATATTTAATTAAATTAATGCATTTAAGTACAGTTTTGTTTTTGAAAATAGCTATAATCTTTTTTTAATATAATATATTTATGATTTGATTTCTGGTTAGAGCTAAGTTAAACCTGATAAACAAAATATAGATAAAAATGCTTAAGTGATACAATCAAAACACAAAAAGGCTTATAACTAACTTTTAATATAAAGATCGATACATGTTTCAACGCTCAAACGGCGCCATATCAAGATCTATCTGTTTATCGTTGTAGATCTTGATAATGACGCCGTTTGAGCATTGAAACATATATCGATCTTTATATTAAAAGCTTTTTATAAGCCTTTTTGTGTTCTGTTTGTATAACTTAAGCATTTTTACCTATATTTTAATTATGATTGGTGAACTTATTATTTGATTATCTAATAAACAATATATTACGTTTAATAAGAGGTTTTATAGAGCTAGGAAATGTTTTGTCAGGAATTCAAGATTGAAATATAGTTAACAATTAATTATTACTTTATTACCAGAATTAAAAGATGAATAATAATAATAAAATCTGTAATATTTCTGAGATTATTAATGCATCTTTATAAAGTAAAACTATTTGAAATTATAAATATTTATGTAATCGAGAGAATGGTTTTAATTAGGCATAAATTGTTTTACTGGAAGAATCTTTGATTGAATTAACGTAGATTTTATTTGGGTCTATTATCAATTTCTTAATTAATTTATATAAAAATATTATAGGGAATTTCTTGATTATTTTATGTCAACCAAGGGACTTACAGTGAGAAAATGTTTACTTATTCCTATGTCTGTAACTAACGGAAGAATATCCTATTATACTGTGTTCTCATACGTGTTAAAGGGTTTTCTATAATATTGTTAAAATTACACTGAAGCCCTAAATCTAAATTAATCTTCATAGTATATGTTAATTGTTAGAGTATATGCCTCTTAATCTCTAAAACGAGCAGAAGATACCAATAAATATTGCACCTTATTCGTCATGACTGTTTTTTTTAAACAATTTTCGAATAAATAAAAAAAGATAAAATATAAAATATAAAATGCAAAATATACTGAAGGGTTAAAGGGTTTTCTATAATATTGTTAAAATTACACTGAAGTCCTAAATCTAAATTAATCTTCATAGTATATGTTAATTGTTAGAGTATATGCCTCTTAAACTCTAAAACGAGCAGAAGATACCAATAAATATTGCACCTTATTCGTCATGACTGTTTTTTTTTTTTTTTAACAATTTTCGAATAAATAAAAAAAGATAAAATATAAAATATAAAATGCAAAATATACTGAAGGGTTAAAGGGTTTTCTATAATATTGTTAAAATTACACTGAAGCCCTAAATCTAAATTAATCTTCATAGTATATGTTAATTGTTAGAGTATATGCCTCTTAAACTCTAAAACGAGCAGAAGATACCAATAAATATTGCACCTTATTCGTCATGACTGTTTTTTTTAACAATTTTCGAATAAATAAAAAAAGATAAAATATAAAATATAAAATGCAAAATATACTGAAGGGTTAAAGGGTTTTCTATAATATTGTTAAAATTACACTGAAGCCCTAAATCTTAATTAATCTTCATAGTATATGTTAATTGTTAGAGTATATGCATCTTAAACTCTAAAACGAGCAGAAGATACCAATAAATATTGCACCTTATTCGTCATGACTGTTTTCTTTTAACAATTTTCGAATAAATAAAAAAAGATAAAATATAAAATATTAAATGCAAAATATACTGAAGGGTTAAAGGGTTTTCTATAATATTGTTAAAATTACACTGAAGCCCTACATCTAAATTAATCTTCATAGTATATGTTAATTGTTAGAGTATATGCCTCTTAAACTCTAAAACGAGCAGAAGATACCAATAAATATTGCACCTTATTCGTCATGACTGTTTTTTTTAACAATTTTCGAATAAATAAAAAAATATAAAATATAAAATATAAAATGCAAAATATACTGAAGGGTTAAAGGGTTTTCTATAATATTGTTAAAATTACACTGAAGCCCTAAATCTAAATTAATCTTCATAGTATATGTTAATTGTTAGAGTATATGCCTCTTAAACTCTAAGACGAGCAGAAGATACAAATAAATATTGCACCTTATTCGTCATGACTGTTTTTTTTTTAACAATTTTCGAATAAATAAAAAAATATAAAATATAAAATATAAAATGCAAAATATACTGAAGGGTTAAAGGGTTTTCTATAATATTGTTAAAATTACACTGAAGCCCTAAATCTAAATTAATCTTCATAGTATATGTTAATTGTTAGAGTATATGCATCTTAAACTCTAAAACGAGCAGAAGATACCAATAAATATTGCACCTTATTCGTCATGACTGTTTTTTTTTTTATAATTTTAGAAAAAATAAGAAAAGATAAAATATAAAATATAAAATGCAAAATAACGAATTTCTAAATTTAATCCTAAACTCAGTAGTCACTATTCTGTAATGAATTTATTGGTTTGTATTCTTCAATAGAAATTAATGTCATTATAAAACTGAAAATTGAACAAGTTTTTCTCCCAAGTTCACCATACAAAAAATTCCTACATCTATTTTGTTTTCGTGTAACTTTCATAGCAATTTATCTTAAAGAAACTCACGATTACTAAGTTGATAACTGTCAATTTTACTTTCGAAACACTTGAGACATTTTTTTTCAATCAAAATATGATAGTTTAATACAAGATTACTGGAATTTAGGCATATATATATATATATATATATATATATATATATATATATATATATATATATATATATATATATATATATATATATATATATATATATATACAGGGTGATTTTTTTTTAAAGTTGTGAAAGTAAAACCCTATAACAAAAGAACCACTGATCCAAATAGCCTGAAATTTCACCAGTATGCTCCCAAAGCAATGGGAATTTTTTAGGCGCGGTTAAAAAAAACTTAAAATTGGACCGACAGATGGCGCTGTAAGTTAACAGAAACAAAGAATATCATCAGTGGGAGGAAAACAGTTGACGGTACTTTGAGTAAAAGAAAACTTTATTACGCATATCAAAACCATTTAGAATGCAGTAATTGCGAAAAGGAACTGCAAACACTTTCGCAGAAACAGAACAATATAAAAATATGGAGTAAAGCATTTGTACGCGCGAAAGTCAACTGCGAAACTAACGCAAGTGATTTTCAGTGTGCTGTCCACCGTTTTCAGCTACGAGTTGGAAACCTGAAACTGCATGTTCCACAATAGAACAAAGAGTATCCGGCTGGACGTTGTGGATCTGGTGTACAATACGTGCCTTCAGGTCAGCCAAGTTCGTAACATCACCACAATACACAGCATTTTTAGGTACCCCCAGAATCAGAAATCGCAGTGTGTGCGTTCTTCATCTTTTCTATCGCCACTGTGCGTGTGTCGTGCGCAAGCTCGTCTCCCGACTTTACTCCATATACAGCGCCATCTGTCGATGCGATTTTAAGTTTTTTTTTCAACAACGCCTAAAAAATTCCCATTGTTTTGAGAGCATACTGGTGAAATTTCAGGTCATTTGGATCAGTGGTTCTTTAATTATAGGGTTTTACTTTCACAACTTAAAAAAAAATCACCCTGTATATAACAAAACAGAGAAATTTTTTTCACCAATGCAAACATCTTGCAAAATAAAGAATCAGAATCAGAAGTTTTCTCAAATTTTTCACAACTACAATTTGAACTCCTTTTTGAAATGAAACAGGATAAGTCAACATTACTTTATAAATAAAGAAAGAAGAGAAAGCAATAACATCACAACACCAGAACGGATTTGAAAATCCGTCTTTTGAAGGGATTACTCCAAGAAATTGAAATTTTTAGATTAAACAAAAACTTCACCCATCTACAAAAATGAAGGAACAAGCAAGCCGTTATTGAATGTACCTTGAATTTTATTCAGATAGATCTAAGAGAAGATTTCTAAATTTCACCGCAAAGGGTTGTTGTATTTTTTCAGGAATTGAATTTCGTGAATCTAAAATAAACATTTATTATTTTTAAATAAGTAGAACAGAAATACACAAAGATAAAAATTACTACAATACTATTATACTTTTTTAAGTATAGTAGTATATCATATTTTGAATTATTTTGAATATTATTAATTAAAGAAGAAAATATATAAGAAAACTATAAACTAGGTAAATTTTGGTAATGAAAGTTATTGAAAACTTTTTTTCAAAAGAGGAAATTATAGAAATGCATTCATTTTGCACTTTTAAAAATATGGTACTGGGTTGAACCGATTATTTTATGTTGAAGATGTTACATTATTGAAAGATGCTGTTCCAATATTTGGTGCTCCTGCGACAAACTTGTGTAGGTTGAACCATGAACTAGTAAAATGTGACCAAACTAACAAAATGTTGTGCCGAAAATTGATGAAATGTTGAATCGAGAACTAGTAAAACGTTGAACAATAAACTGGTAAAATATTGAACGGAGAACAAATAAAAATATTGAACAACTGGAATATCGTTTTTTAGGCTGCTATCAATTCTCAATTAAGCCTTTTCGGCTGCGTAACTGAATGTATACATGCAAGAGTAACAGAATAATATCAATTTTAATGTTAATGTTAATGATATTAATTAACATGTTTGTCTGTAAAACACGTTTGTTGAACATGAAAATGTTTACTTAAGAATTGATAGCATCCGAAAAACCTATATCCCAGGTTGAGAAAACTGATTAATAGACTGTAAAAACTACTCGGAAGCGGTTCTGAAATTCAGTGGCAGCAAATATATATATATATATATATATATATATAATTGCTTTTTTAAATCTCAAAAATATATTAGTGTTTGAAGTTTCTAATGATAAAGAACGTTTTTCGGAATCGTGGGTAACTCGGTAGAGGTTAATTGTATGTTTCTGTTTGTGATTATTTTTTTCTAAATTACGATAATTTGTCTGTTTTCTTTTTTTTTTTTTCAGTGTTGTATATTAGATTGTGTAAGCTGCTTGTTACCAAACAGTTTAAAATCCATACTTGCAGTAAAACAGAAAAATATACACCTTACGTACGCTTATGACAAAAATAAACAATATTTAATTAGTTCTTTAAGTAAAGTAACTCATACATTAACAACGTACTTGATAATTTAGAAGTAAAAGCTGCATTTTGTCATTTCTAAACGCATCCCATTAAAATCATCAAAAGACGAAAAATCGTTTTTATGCATTCTTCTTAATGCAGTGAAAGTTTTTTCGGCAAATGCCTGATGGCACTTAAATTTATTTTGAGAAAACGGGAATTACATGATGCCCCGAATTATTTCGGGGGAAGGAAGTTTTTGTTCCAGCATTTTCAAGCTTTCAATTGTCTTTGGTTTAACAATAATGAATCTTGAATGTAGAATCTTTGTAAATGCAAATGAAATGAACGTACTAAATTTCTTTTATTTCGCGAGGGAATTCATTTAAACTCACCCTTCCAAGACTGGAGAAAATTACTAATTGCGGTGCAACTCTTACTTTTTTTTCTTTCTGATTGCAGAATACTTCTCCATTCTTTTAAGGTTGCCACTGACAGTTTTCTTTTTTGTTCGTCACTCTTAATTACTTTAGAATGATCTACGTCGCGTCGCTTACGCCGGGTGTCAGCTGCTGTTCACTGAGTCAGTTCGAAAACTATCCACGTGAAGGATTTCTTATTGATGGGTGTTGCCATTTTTACAAGGCCTTTATTTACCGGTTCTCGAATTCTAGTTTCGCTTCTATGCTGTAATGTCAGGACATCTTTGACAAAAATTTCAGGTGATACATTTCTAAATAGTATAAAAGTAAAAATGGTTTTTTACTTACCCATTATACGTAGTATAGGGTAAATCTTGTAATCGTTTTGAAAATTGAAAAAAAAAAATGACGGATTTACACGTTTTAGACAGTGGATATTCGAAAAACATATTTTTAGAAAAAACAAAATTGCCGTCCGTCTGTCTGTGTGTGTGTCTGTAAACGCTCTATCTCCCGAACAAATTGAGATAGAGACTTGAAATTTGGTATGTACTTAGTATGTAATAATGGGAAGAAGCTTATTGAATTTCAGTAACCTCAATTATCCGAAACTATTTTTTTTTCGGACTCTCTAAATATTCATTCTGATAAAAGGTATATAAAAATTTTTGAAATTGTTTATTTTAAGGCGTGAATATAAAAGACAATAAAAAAACATAAATTTTGAATAAAGAATGAAGTCGATCGGATAATGAGTCGCCGAGATATTTGTAATTATATTTTCCAAACTCTTTGATTTTTCATGACCCTGTATTTCATTCAAATTTCAATTAAAAGATATATTTTAATTGGAAATGAGACGCTTAATACGACGCAGTAAACTGTTAGTTAATATGATTTTTAATTTTTGAGTTATAGAGCATATAAAGTTTATGATGTCATCAAACCACGATTTTATCCGAATTGCAATGCATTTTATAAATAGTTTACACATGTTTTATTTTCATATTTTATATTATCCATATCCATGATGGGTAAGTATTACGGTTGTCCCCAACGACTAGTTTAAAAAGCACTCTTTTATAAGCATTCAATGTTTATCTTGGAAGGAAATCACATCTACTTTCATGACTGGAATTCGTGATTTTTCTAAAAAAAATTCTCTTACAATACGTTAATTTGGCGTGGGTACCGAACTTGTACATTGAAAAAAATGACATATTCAAATCTGAGTAAATCGATGTTTTCGTTTTGTTATGAAACTTTTTGTTTCAAATAAGACGACCCCAGTGCTTTCAATTCTGAAATATCGGAAATACTCAGAATATTGAAACATGGGCATTCTCAAAATTGAGCACATAGAGGTCAGTTCATACTCATTTTTGAAACTGGACATACTCAAAAATGATTAGAATCAGTTCAAACTTATTTTTGAAAAATGGAAATACTCAAAAATGAGCCCATAGAAGTCAGTTCATACTCCCTCTTGAAACATGCACATACTCAAATAGGAGCACATGATGTTTTATGCTTGAGTGTATGCATGTTTTCAGAAATGAGTATATACATGTTTCAAACTTGTGTAATTTTGATTCGGAGCCATTTTGACTATGCGACATACTCAGATTTGAGTATTTTTTGCTCAGTTTTAAAAATGTCGTTTTTAGAGTGTATATACGGAAAAATCACTGTTTTTTTTACGCTTGGTAGAAAGCGCGAGCTAGTGGAATTATTAAAAAAGCGTGAGAAGAAAACACGTCGTAGTTGCCGAAGGTAGCATGGCACACAACATTAGGTTCATATGAAATGATTTTCATTTAAATATAGAAATTCATTCAACGCTGGATTTAGATATGCTTAAGGTTATTATCTCGGGCCCGGGCAACGCCAAGGGGGTCAGCTAATATATATATATATATAATCAATACAGTAACAAAGTTATTTTGTTCTGTTTCATTTTCAATATATGGTAATAGAAAAAAAAAGACATTATTTAAACTAATTAATATGAAACTATTAATTGATTAAAACATATTTTATAAAAAAATATATTACTTTTTTATATGTTCTACTTTATAATGTTTAAAGTATTTCGTTGTATCAGACAGATTCACAGCCAGTTGGCCTTTTTTGGCGAGTGTGATTTGACACAAAATTAAATCCATTGCTGTTGTAACTCGCATATAATTGTAACCATAAAGAATATTTGGCTATTTATCCCCTATGGCGGATTAAAGGAAAAGTTCCTTACAATTAAATTATTAATTTATAATTAAGTTCTAAAAATATTAAAATGTTACGTTGTTGTCGGAAACACATCTTTGTACATAATTTTTTATAATTCTAACTTATAAGGAAATGCGTTACAAATCGATTTCAAAATTCCATCTTTACATGCAAAATTCAAATTAAATTAAATAGAAGAGTGTGAAAATATAATACTTATGTATAATGGCTAAAAATTATTTGTACAAGCGTTTAGGAGTGATAGACAATACAAGAACTGACAAACAGTTTTTGCATAGGAAACGATGTGTTGCAATCCGCTCATTCAACTAAAATTTCAGCGTGCCACAGTCCAAGCAGAATCAAAATTGTCATTCTTAACATTACGAATGATAAAGGTACTTTAGAGAATTTTTCAACAGACTAACATTCTATGAACTTGAAAGGAGGCAATGACACAGATTTTAATAAAACATAACAATTTATTTAAAACAGTAAGCAAGAAAATATCAGTGCATCAGGTGGACTTAATGCAGACTATCAAAAATAAGCTCAGTTGGAGAAAGATTGAGGAGGGGAGGAATCCTTTATTAAAATTTTATTAAATTTAACTCACTTAACTCGACTCCAAATGACCTCAACGCTCGTTTTACAGGAACCTAAAAAAAAGCTCGACTTCTTACCATATTGGCAAAAACTCCTTGCCGATAATACTGTCAAAACTGCCAGTTGAAAACGCCACTTGAAATTATCACATGGCTCAAATTTCACGCGAGAACTAACGTACCCGTAGATGAGAGATGCGTTCCAAATCCACTGAATCCGTAAACTTCCGCACTATATATAGACACTATACACAACCACAATTACCTATAATTGACATCTTATTGCAAATATAATCGTAACTACCAGATTCTCGCAGATCCACACGTACTTTGTGAAACTTAAAGAAGTTACAGAATAGGTGTAATTCACCTACATATGTTAGAATTCAGGACACCATGATCGCACTTAAAATCTCAAAACTCAAGAATACCCTTATAAAAGGGTAGCTAGGCACTCTGCCACAATGGAAAACGTATAATCCACTGTAAGCTGCTCTTCACCAAGCAATTTAAAATCCATACCTACAATGAAACATAAAAATGTACACCTTGTGTACGCATATGACCAGAACAAACAATATTTGGTAGCATGAAAGCAACTCTTATGTATTTGGAAATTTAGAACAAAAAATTAAATTAATCGTTTCTAAGCAAATCCCATTAAAATAATCAATAAAGAGAAAATTCGTTTTTATGCATTCTTCTTAATGCAGGGAAAGTTTTGTAGGCAAATGCCGGGCATTTAAATTTGTTTTGAGAAAACGGAAATTGAAATGAAGAATTAAATGATGCCCCGAATTATTTGAGGGGAAGTTTTTGTTCCAGTATTTTTAAACTTTCAATTGTATTTAGTTTAACAATGAAGAATCTTCAATGTAGAATCTTTGTAAATGCAAATGAAGTGAATTACCAATTTTTTTTTCTCGCGGGATTTCATTTAAACTCACCCTTCCAAGTCTGGAGAAGCTTACTAATTGCGGCGCAACTTTTACTTTTCTTGTGGTATATTTCTCCATTCTTTCAGATTGCCACAGACAGTTTCAGATTTATTTTTTGTTGTTTGTTCTTTTATTGCGGTAATGACAACCTTTACAAAGAAACTATATATAAATTAAAAAACACAGTAATGGAAATACTAGTACATAAATAATTGTATAAACAAGTTAAAGAAAGTGTTAGGGCATAATAATAAATTTCGAGAAACTTTAAGTTTTTTCATGTTTTTCTTTATTATTATTTCTTTATTTAATTATATTTTAATTTTAATAATTTAATTTAATTTAATTATTATTTTATTTATTATTATTTTGAAAGTTTTTTCTGTTTTATTATTATTATTTCTTTATTATTATTTATTGTTATTTATTTATTATATTTCAGATTTCCAGAGACAGTTTCACATTTTTCTTTTTTGTTTGTTCTTTTATTGCAGTAATGACAACTCTCGCAAAGATACTATAAGTAAATTAAGAAGCATGGTAAGAAAAATAATATACTAATATATAAATAATTGAATACACAAGTTAAAGAAAGTGTCATGTAACAAACAATTTTTAGAAAGTTTTCCTTTTTTATGTCATTTATTTATCATTGTTTTTTTTTTAAATAATTTATTATCTTTCAGATTTTTCTTTTTTGTTTGTTCTTTTATTGCAGTAACAACCTTTGCAAAGAAACTATACATAGAAACATTGTAAGTTAAATTAATATGCTAATACATAAATAATTGAATACACGAGTTAAAAGGAAGTGTTATGTAGCAAAAATATATTTGAGAAAGTTGAAGGCAAAGTTTTTTCTTGTAATTTGTTTATTTATTTATTTATTTATTTTATTCTTGGTAGTACATACTTAAAATGTGAACAGGTGTTGCTAAGCTCTTAAAAAAATACCTATTATTATTAATATTACTTAAAATATAAAATATTAAAATAATAAAAATTAACGAATAATCTGTGTAATATATAAAAGACTAAGGTAAGTGGTGGCGAAAACGCGGTTATTTCTCTCTTTTGCCGATGGCAACGAGTGATTTGTTTAGAAAGTCAAACCTACTAAAACCTAAATTTAGTGTATTTAGTTAAAACTCACAGTATATACTTCGTTTGTTTTTCTGATTCCGAAAATGCAAATTTTGTAAAAATTGGACTTGAATTTTTGTTAATTTTGGTCAAAAACTGAGCCGTTGTGAATCAAATGTACCAGACATTTGATTACAGACATTCCAGCTAGTCTTTAAATAGGCATATATTTAACTAAATAAATGACGTTCTGAGAAATTCTGATGTTTTATTGCTATGATGAAAGCCCTTTTACAAATTTTTCTTCCACTTTACTGCATAAAATATAGCTAAATGTTCATATGAAAAATTTTAAAATAACAAACAACAAAAAAAATTTCAAATGTATAAAACTGTTAATAATTTACTTTTCGATTTTTTTTTTTTTGTTTTGTCTTTAATAACAATTGCTTAAACTTCAGTTCCACATCTTTACCAAAGTATACACCTAATAATACTTCCTAATTTACATGTGATGCGCATCTTCTTTTGACAAAGTTGATCTTCCTTCTTATTAATACAATTAGTTTTAAACATACAAATAAGTCAACGAAAAATTGCTTTGTTAAAGAAGTTAGTTGATTGTTGAAAAAAAAGAAAGAAACTTTGATTTTCCTATTGACATTAAGGACGTTTAAATAAGTGCCTTACAGCACAAATTAAGAAACTGCGCATGCTAAGCTCTTTGTACAAACGTTTAAATATACACCACTAAAAACGGAAGAAAAATGTGTTATTCTGCTTTTTCTACAATGCATTTTTGTTCCACGTTAATACATGACATATTACTAAATGTGTATACAAAAAATTGTCAATATAATAACTATGGTTTAAAACTCCTGAAAACATCACGTATTTTTTTTATTTTAATCGTGGTACATAGATATAGTTAATTTTTTAATTTCATTTCAATATGCATCATTGACTATTTAACACTGATGTATACTTCTTCAATTTGAAAAAGTTCAATTACGTATAGAATGGTAAACAATTTTGGTACTTTTCCGTTATACGGACACCAATGCCGCTAAGCGTATATTTACATACATTTAGTACATACATTTACATACATTTACATACATTTGCATGCATACATTTACATACATACATTTACATACATACATTTACATACATCTGCATACATACATTTACATGCATTATGCATTAGCATACATTTTTTGCATAGTGTCCGTATAACGGAAAAATACCCAATTTTTTAAATTGTACCAAAAAAGTATAAGAAAAATGCTTATTTAAATATAAATGCTTATAATAATAAATCACTCATATCTAGAGGACGTATCAAAAAATAGATATTATAAGTCAATAAGAGAATTAGAGATAGTGCAAGATTTATTGCAATATTTTCGACAAATTAGCATCATTACAGCTAGGTTTGCCAATTTGGCTTCCTTTTTTATTCAGAAATTCTGAATTCATATCGGACACTCCGGAAGAAGAATTTTTACTTTATGTAATTCTGAAATGTCTCTCATTAAATAAAGAAAACCTATTGAGATAAGAAGAGAAATAAAGAATAAGAGAAATAAAGAAAATCCTATTGAGAATTTCTGATATAAATTCGGAATTTCTGAAAGAAAAAACATATACTTGAAAACGTAGCAACCGAGAGACAAATTGGAAACCCTGATTACCACTCTGACTACCCGTCTAAAATACAAATAAATAAATAAATTCTTTTCGCACGCTCCATAGGAAAAAAAATATATCCTTAGCCCCTAACTTTGACGAAGTGATTAAATTAATTCATTATTACATTTCAGAGAAATTAAATACTTAATGCGAGAAATTCAATTACAAAGAATATTTAAAATTTTATATATATATTGTACCTTTACAACAGAACATCATGAATAGGTAATATTATAGTTCAGATTCTTATTTTCTGTTCAAAGATATCACGCCATATTCAGATTTATCATAAAAATGAAACCTACGGAAAGAAGTTACCATTAAGCAGGTGTGTGTCTGATACGAAATAATAGCCTGTGTTTGCTCACTTTTAACATAAATCAGGAGGTAATCGAAATGTGTTCACGGACAATGCACTTTTCCCACTTATATTTATTGAACCATAAAAATAGTTAATACACATTATTAGATGTTGTTTGAATTGAAATATCAGTTGAGTAAAATAAATCGAAAATGAAATTTAAAGTGAAGTTAAAGATGAAAAAATGTATTAAGAACGTTAAAAAAATGTAATTTCTTAATTTTCTTTCATAATTAAAGAGCTTAGCGGAAGAATATGTTATTAAATTTCTATAAAACTGAAATGAAAGCCACTATATAAAAGCCATAAAACTTAACTAAATGTAACTTTTCAAAAATCTAGATTTTTTTTTTTGTTTGCGAAATTGTGTAAGCGTAGTATTATTTATTTTTATTTATTGCTTAACGATTGATTTGTAGGTTATCTATTTCCAAGACTTAAAAAAAAAAGCATTGGAATATTTTCCGTAGTTCCCTCTACATAAATACATCAATGTCATACACGTGCCCGCGCCATACACGAAGAAAATACAATATTTTTCTAATAGTGACATTTCATTGCAAATGTTTCCCATGCCAAAGCCAATATTTAACTAATATTGGTACTTTACTGGAAGTATTTCTGATGAATACAATATTATTGCAATATTGGGTTCCACTAAGCAAGCTTTTGAGTAGTCTTTATTTATTTATTTATTTATTTATTTTGGCCGTCACTTTGTCCAAACAATAATTTTAATTTTAGAGTTTCTCTTGAAAATATTCTAGAAATGAATTTTGTGGTAGATATTTCTTGCAAGTGTAATGAAAATTTGCCACAAAGATAATTGTTTGGAAATATTGGTTGGTGACAGTAAAAAAATAAGTTTTTCCAAGGTCTGCACTATAATTAATATTTGTTTTGCTTCTATGAACTGGTTCTATTTTTTAATATTTAAATTTTGATCTAGATATATTTACATGACAGATTTTGACAAAAGAACATAAACAATTTTTTTCTTTAAAAATCTAAACGTTGCCTAATTTACAACACTTTAATGTTTTACCTATTAGAGATACGCAAAAATTGTAAATTTCAAAAGTGTTCTAAATAAAGTAGAATTTGGGATTATGCTGGTGAAATATTAAAACCTACAACTAAAAAGTCGTCTCTCCATTCTTAGTGCCGGTAAGCAACGGAATTTCATAAAATCCAAAGAATCATATTTTGGTGAGTTTTATTCGTAGAATGGAATTTGTACTTTTTCTTTGTCAGAGTATGGTTAAATATTTTCTCAGAATAACTTATAAGACCCATATAAAATTTTAACAAGAACGAAAAATCATCCATCAAGCATAGAATATGAAATACTTCCAGAAAACTGTAACGAAACTTCATCGGGAGGTGAAAGAAGATAGCTAAGTAAACAGCTTAGAAAACATATAACACATTTGAAAATCCAGTTTTAGCAATTACCTTCCACAGTCAAAAAAAGTAGACGAATTATGTTGTGCAGCCCTGTATATGATCCAAAGATTTGCATTTATTCTACATAGAGTGCTAAAATTTAGTTCAGTTAGAAAATTCACTTTTAGTCATTTTCACCAGTAGATGGAAATGCACTCAAAATTTTTTGTACAGCCCTGTATGTTATCTAAAGACCTTTGTACTCACAACATATTAAGCTATAATTTAATTCAGATAAAAGAGTATAACTGAACTTATAATGCATTTCCAGCAATTACCAACCGTAAACGTCAATGTACCTTGTTCTTTGTGTAGCCCTGTATAGGAATTTACTTATATTCAACAAACTTCTATTATTATGCTAAATATGGTACAGCAGAAAAATGCATAATACAATTAAAAACTACCCTTAAGCAATACACTCTCATAGCCAGTGATACTTACGAAATCGTTTGTGTAGTCCTGTATATGATCAACAAAATTTATACACACCACGTATTGTGCAAAAACTTGGTTAAACTTAAAACCGCAAACAGAAAGTGCAAACGTACTTGTAGCAATATTATTCATATATCGTACTGTAACCAAATTCTTTTGTGAGACCCTGTAAATGAACGATAAAAGCAATGCACAGCATACTATTAAGAAAGCAAATTTTAGTGCACCTCAGTATTGCATATAAATTTCCCTAATGTTTGAAATAATGCAACATCACTGAAATGCACTGAAAACGATAGACCATTGTGTAACAGAATTATTTTGTATGACCCTGGAAATGAATAATAAATGCTTTACACCCTATATTCTAAAAGTATGTTTTAGTGTATTTCGTAATTTCATATCAATTTCATTATGTTGGAAATGGCGTAACATTATCAAATTGCACTTGAAACGAATTTTCCCATTGTATGTAACGTAACGTAATACTTTTGACTGTCCCTGTAAACAAACTAAATACTACACACTTCAATATTTTCAGTACCGATTGTGTTATCGTAATCGTCAATAACATACAAAAATAACCGGGTAATTCGAGTATATTTACAAGTGTTATAGAAACGTGCACACAGCCAGACAAACCGAAGTCGTAAACTCTTTTCAACTATGTTGGAATGTGTTAAAAAATGTAACTCTTTGATAAATAGTGGCAGGAATATTTCACTAACATACTCTTAAATCCTACCTTATTTGGAACACTTTTGGAATTTACATTGCCTACGTATATCCAACAGAAGAGATAATTAAAGATTGTATCTTTTTGGGCTACTTTATATACTTATTTACTATATACATTTTTAACATTAAATAAAATAAACTAATGCTATTTTTTCTCTAAAACCATTTCATCAAAATGGTGGTCTATTGTCTCTCACAAGCGTGATCACTGTGGTGGTTACAAGGGGAAAAAAATCTAAATAAAACATGCGGCCAAACAAAAGAAAAATTTAGAGTTTTTTTCGAACAGCTATCTTTATTAGAACAGTTTCCTTTCTGAAAGGTAACACGGCATACTTAGATTTATCATGAAAATAAATATAAGCTTTTGTGAATCAGATTTCAGTATCTGACACGTAATAATAGACCGTGTTTACATCTTTATGCATAAAATACAAAGCAATCGAAGTTAGTACATGGTCAATGCACTTTACCGAACTAATGTTTATTTTAAAGACTGAAAATAGTTAGTTCCTATTATATATAACATAACTTTATTGAAGTTAAATTACATAGGATGAACTTGAACATGAAATTTAATTAAAATTTAAGGCTTTGACGTGAAAAACTACATTAAGAATTTAAAAAAATGCTAATAAATAACCAATTATTTTAAGTGAATTTTAAAAAAAAAGCAATCGAAATTTGTACGTGGCCAATGCACTTTACCTAGCTAATGTTTATTAAAGACTGAAAATAGTTAGTACCCATTATAACATAACTTGATTGAAGTTAAATTACATAAGATGAACTTGAACATGAAATTTAATTAAAATTTAAGGCTTTGACGTGTAAAACTGCATTAAGAATTTAAAAAATGCTAATAAACAACCAATTATTTAAATTGAATTTTGAAAAAAGCAGTCGAAATTTGTACGTGGTCAATGCATTTTACCTAGCTAATGTTTATTAAAGACTGAAAATAGTTAGTACCCATTATAACATAACTTGATTGAAGTTAAATTACATAAGATGAACTTGAACATGAAATTTAATTAAAACTTAAGGCTTTGACGTGAAAAACTGCATTAAGAATTTAAAAAATGCTAATAAATAACCAATTATTTTAAGTGAATTTTAAAAAAAGCAGTCGAAATTTGTACGTGGTCAATGCACTTTACCTAGCTAATGTTTATAAAAGACTGAAAATAGTTAGTACCCATTATAACATAACTTGATTGAAGTTAAATTAAATAAGATGAACTTGAACATGAAATTTAATTAAAATTTAAGGCTTTGACGTAAAAACTACATTAAGAATTTAAAAAAATGCTAATAAATAACCAATTATTTTAAGTGAATTTTAAAAAAAAAGCAATCGAAATTTGTACGTGGTCAATGCACTTTACCTAGCTAATGTTTATTAAAGACTGAAAATAGTTAGTACCCATTATAACATAACTTGATTGAAGTTAAATTACATAAGATGAACTTGAACATGAAATTTAATTAAAACTTAAGGCTTTGACGTGAAAAACTGCATTAAGAATTTAAAAAATGCTAATAAATAACCAATTATTTTAAGTGAATTTTAAAAAAAGCAGTCGAAATTTGTACGTGGTCAATGCACTTTACCTAGCTAATGTTTATAAAAGACTGAAAATAGTTAGTACCCATTATAACATAACTTGATTGAAGTTAAATTAAATAAGATGAACTTGAACATGAAATTTAATTAAAATTTAAGGCTTTGACGTGTAAAACTACATTAAGAATTTAAAAAAATGCTAATAAATAACCAATTATTTAAATTGAATTTTGAAAAAAGCAGTCGGAATTTGTACGTGGTCAATGCATTTTACCCAGCTAATGTTTATTAAAGACTGAAAATAGTTAGTACCCATTATAACATAACTTTATTGAAGTTAAATTACATAGGGTGAACTTGAACATTAAATTTAATTAAAACTTAAGGCTTTGACGTGAAAAACTGCATTAAGAATTTAAAAAATGCTAATAAATAACCAATTATTTTAAGTGAATTTAAAAAAAAGCAGTCGAAATTTGTACGTGGTCAATGCACTTTACCTAGCTAATGTTTATTAAAGACTGAAAATAGTTAGTACCCATTATAACATAACTTGATTGAAGTTAAATTACATAAGATGAACTTGAACATGAAATTTAATTAAAATTTAAGGCTTTGACGTGTAAAACTACATTAAGAATTTAAAAAAATGCTAATAAATAACCAATTATTTAAATTGAATTTTGAAAAAAGCAGTCGGAATTTGTACGTGGTCAATGCATTTTACCCAGCTAATGTTTATTAAAGACTGAAAATAGTTAGTATCCATTATAACATAACTTTATTGGAGTTAAATTACATAGGGTGAACTTGAACATGAAATTTAATTAAAACTTAAGGCTTTGACGTGAAAAACTGCATTAAGAATTTAAAAAATGCTAATAAATAACCAATTATTTTAAGTGAATTTTTAAAAAAGCAGTCGAAATTTGTACGTGGTCAATGCACTTTACCTAGCTAATGTTTATTAAAGACTGAAAATAGTTAGTACCCATTATAACATAACTTTATTGAAGTTAAATTACATAGGGTGAACTTGAACATGAAATTTAATTAAAACTTAAGGCTTTGACGTGAAAAACTGCATTAAGAATTTAAAAAATGCTAATAAATAACCAATTATTTTAAGTGAATTTTAAAAAAAAGCAGTCGAAATTTGTACGTGGTCAAGCACTTTACCTAGCTAATGTTTATTAAAGACTGAAAATAGTTAGTACCCATTATAACATAACTTGATTGAAGTTAAATTACATAAGATGAACTTGAACATGAAATTTAATTAAAATTTAAGGCTTTGACGTGTAAAACTACATTAAGAATTTAAAAAAATGCTAATAAATAACCAATTGTTTAAATTGAATTTTGAAAAAAGCAGTCGAAATTGGTACGTGGTCAATGCATTTTTCCTAGCTAATGTTTATTAAAGACTGAAAATAGTTAGTACCCATTATAACATAACTTGATTGAAGTTAAATTACATAAGATGAACTTGAACATGAAATTTAATTAAAACTTAAGGCTTTGACGTGAAAAACTGCATTAAGAATTTAAAAAATGCTAATAAATAACCAATTATTTTAAGTGAATTTTAAAAAAAGCAGTCGAAATTTGTACGTGGTCAATGCACTTTACCTAGCTAATGTTTATTAAAGACTGAAAATAGTTAGTACCCATTATAACATAACTTGATTGAAGTTAAATTACATAAGATGAACTTGAACATGAAATTTAATTAAAATTTAAGGCTTTGACGTGTAAAACTACATTAAGAATTTAAAAAAATGCTAATAAATAACCAATTATTTAAATTGAATTTTGAAAAAAGCAGTCGGAATTTGTACGTGGTCAATGCATTTTACCCAGCTAATGTTTATTAAAGACTGAAAATAGTTAGTACCCATTATAACATAACTTTATTGAAGTTAAATTACATAGGGTGAACTTGAACATGAAATTTAATTAAAACTTAAGGCTTTGACGTGAAAAACTGCATTAAGAATTTAAAAAATGCTAATAAATAACCAATTATTTTAAGTGAATTTTAAAAAAAGCAGTCGAAATTTGTACGTGGTCAATGCACTTTACCTAGCTAATGTTTATTAAAGACTGAAAATAGTTAGTACCCATTATAACATAACTTGATTGAAGTTAAATTATATAGGATGAACTTGAACATGAAATTTAATTAAAATTTAAGGCTTTGACGTGTAAAACTGCATTAAGAATTTTAAAAATGCTAATAAATAACCAATTATTTAAATTGAATTTTGAAAAAAGCAGTCGAAATTTGTACGTGGTTAATGCATTTTACCTAGCTAATGTTTATTAAAGACTGAAAATAGTTAGTACCCATTATAACATAACTTGATTGAAGTTAAATTACATAAGATGAACTTAAACATGAAATTTAATTAAAATTTAAGGCTTTGATGTGTAAAACTGCATTAAGAATATAAAAAATAGTAATAAATAACTTATTTAAATTGAATTTAAGAAAAAAAAAGCAATCGAAGTTTGTACATGGTCAATGCACTTTAAATAGCCAATGTTTATTAAAGACTGAAAATAGTTAATACCCATTATAACATAACTTCATTGAAGTTAAATTACGTAGGATGAACTTGAACATGAAATTTAATTAAAATTTAAGGCCTTAACGTGTAAAACTGCATTACAAATTAAAAAAAAAATAATACATAATAAATTTTTTTAATTGAATTTAAAAAAAGAAAAAAATAGCAATTCTAATTTTTTTTTTTTCATTTTTTCCGATTTTTGGTATTTTAAACTACACTTTTTTATAATCTTATAATCAGGGTACTTTGTTCTACAAACCTAAGTACCGTATTTTTAATACAAAGAATAGATCAGAAAAAATAAATAAATTGTTGGGTGTATATGGAATAAAAATCGTATATATTTGAGATCAGATTTGTTTTAAATCAAAAATTTCAAAGATATAAAAAAATCGATACTTAGTTATCCTTATCTCTCATAGAATCAAAATATACATTTAAAACATTTTTCAAACAATTTGCTCAATTATTATGGAGAGATGAGATATTGAGAAAAATGAGTAAGCAATGCATTTATATATAAAAAAAAAGAAAAAGAAAGAAAGAAAGAAAGAAAGAAAGAAAGAAAGATTAAGAGAGAGGCGTAAAATTAACCATACCTAATTTATTAATATCAGATCGTGAAGAAATTTGGACACAATGTCCTAGAGATGTTATGGTTCATTTTGAGTTTAAAATCTGAAATACGACATTTTTGTCAATTTTTGTCATAATGAGAGGCATTAGTCCCCTTAAAAGATAAAACAGTGAATTCAAACAATAACTAATTTAACTAATAGTAGCTTCATAATACAGTCTTTAAATTTGTAAGCAACAAATATCAGGGAGACATGTGTACTTCTATATTAATCTATTGAATAATACATTTTTGACAATTTAGATACAATTTGAGTAAAATCTATTAAATCCGAAGAATTGAAACATTACATGCTTGAAGAATTAATCTGTTTCTTTAAAAGTATCGAAAATTATGAATGTAACAAAATTATTAAAGACGATATGTTGGAATATGTTTTTAAATGATTTTCAATAAGTAATTTTTTTAATTTATTTATTTTTGAAAAATAGGAAAAATGTTTCCTATTATTTTTAAACTAGCTGCGTGGCAACCCGATGTGTTGCTTTTCAATTGCATGAGATCATTCAATTCTTTAGAGGGAAATGAAATCTAACTTTATTGTAAATTTAGAAGGCAATTATAATATTAATTTTATTAAATACAATATTTCAAATAATAAATTATATTTACAATTTAATTCAAAAGCTTTTCCAATAAAAATGCACAGCTTCTATAACTTTGTATGCCAAAAGCATTTCGTTCTTCCACGATTTGGCTTCTAATTTCGGTGCTGGTGGAAATGACGTCATTTGGGGTGAAATTATACAAAAATGACTTTGTTTTGACGAATTTATTTAAAAACATTTTATATTTATGAATTTAAATAAATGATTAAAAAAATTTAACTTTTCTCGCTACAGTATTTTGTTTTGAACGCCCTTGTGAAAAGCTTTAATCGCCATCTTAAGGAAATAGTTGAAAATCTGTTTTATTTTTTATTTTTTTTTCTAAATAGGAAGCAATAATTTTCAATTTAAATGCAAGGGTATTAATTTAGTTTTTTTTACCTCCTTTATTGCATGTAAAATTTAAAAATATTAAAATAAGTTCTTGTCAATTTTACCGACGGACTTTTTTTTTATTTTCAAGATAAACTGATTCCTGCAGTTTAAATATGTGAACATAAGTTTTTGTTTTTTCTAATTTTATTGAAAATGTAATTTAATCACGATACTGTTTTCGCCATCTGCTCAACTTAAAATTATTATAAATTTGATTGACAAAATGAGATCAATAAATAATAATCCTATTAATTTCTTTTTCCCCTTTCTTATCCACAAAAGCGTTTATATAAATAAATGTCATTTGGACGAATTTATTCAAAATATTTCAGTTTATGAATTGAAATAAATGTTTAGAAAATTGTATTTTTCTCGCTAAACCATTTCGTCTTTAAGCGCCTTTGTGAAAAGTTTTAATCGCATCTATAAGAAATAATTACTTGTAGAACTGGGTTTCTTCTTTAAATTCGTTTATTGTAAATAGAGGAAAATAAAATCTTTACTTAAATGCAAGTAGCTCAAGGGTGTTTATATTTTACAACCTTGGTTGAAGTAAAAACTTTAAAAAAAAAAAAAAAAAAAAAAAAAAAAAAAAAAGCTAAGAATGATTTTATTTTACGTCAATGAAATTTATTTTAATGTTCAAGATGACAGACGATTTTTGGCTTTTTAAAATAAACTGATTCCTGAAGATCGAATATATAAAATTAAGTTTTTATTTCTTCAAATTTTCTTGAAAAACATATTCAATCGTAATATTGTTTTCACTATCTATTCAAATAAAATGTATTTTCTAATTTCAATTTGAAAATAAAGACAAAAAAATCTAATAACCCTTCTCGTTTTTCCTTTTTTTTCTCTTTTATTCACAAAATGGGTTAATTTAGTTGCCATCATTACAGAAATGTCATTAAAATTTACAAAAAAATTAATATCGCGAAAACTAATCCAAATTTTAAGATTCTAAGACCACTTTTGACATCCTCCAATCAATGCGGATAACTGGTGTTAATTTGATCGCCCAACGTTCCATATTCTAGGAGGAATAGCTGTGAAATTTTATACAACATACATTAATTTAATCAGCCTTTTCATAAAATCGTTTCATAAATTAATTCATAAATTCGTTTCATTGGGAATTTATATATATACTAGCGCATCCAGGCCGGGATTCCCGGGATATAGAATATATGTGAAAACCATTTATTATTTTTATGGAAAACTCTAGTAGATTTTTTACGTTTAATATTTATTTTTAGATTGCTCTCTTAACAACACCAAAGAGCATTCTTATATGAAAAATGTCAATTATATATTCAAATAAATTTTTTAAATTTATTAAAAGCGGTAATTTCACATTGGCCTCGTGCCAGAAGTTATTAGCCGAAGTAATCGTCAAAAATCTCCTTATCTGCAGCAGTTGTTTTTTTTTCTGATAATTTAAGCGCTTATTTCAATTACATGTCTGGTTAAATTTGTGTTTTATTTATAATATTTTATTTATTACTTGATGAAGTTTTAATTTCGTTATTGAATATTAGCTGGAAACAACTGCTGAACTTTTTATATTGTTTAAAGTGCAAGCGGATTAATATTTTGCAATCGTCTGCAAGCGATAGAGATAGATTTTTTAAAAAAATCGTGCTTGTAATTTAATTTAAATTCTATAATAAATGAGTAAATTGAGATACAGTTTTCAAACAAATTGCATTTGAAAGTAGATCCCCCCCCCCCCTATATAACGGTGTAAAAATTAAAAATGTGCAAGGTTTAGAAATTTGAAAAAAATGCAGTAGCAAAATTCACAAAATCGAAATTTCATCGTCAAGTGTTGCCATTCGCAAAATGACGTCAGCGTTACGCATGGACACGTTTGTCCTTTATAATATAGACAGGGTAGATAATTTATTTTTAACATTCATGGATGATTTGAAGAAGTTGCCTTCAATAGCTTTTTAGAAAAATAAACATAGTAACTGTTTTATAATCATAGACATTTAGACAGAGATAAGTAAAAATTAAAAAGTCGCACTGCATAAAATTATGTATATACCAACTATTTTTAGCTATATATAATATATGAAATACATCTATTTTAAGCGACAATTTTTGATTCGACAATTTCGACTTTATAAATATACCACATAATTATAAACATCATGCTAAATTTGCTTAGCTTGCACTATCTAGATGTAATTCAGGCTATTAAGATGCTGTGATAATTATTTTTGCTCAAAATAAATTTTTTAACGATGATGGACATTCCTTATATTTTTAATAAATTTATAGCATGGCAGATTTTCTTAGATCAGCAAAAACATTAAATTATTATTTGATAATTACAAAATATCTCATTTACTATAAAAAATATTCCTTAAAAATAAAATTAAATAATGCTAGATATTCTCTAAACTATTTCACTGGAAAAGTTATTTATTTATTAACAAACGGGACTTTTTTAAGTCTGGTCACTATGATATTTATAAAGCGTACTTTCTAGATCAAATTTGAGACTAAATAAATGAAACAAAATTAAGTTCTCTTTGTCGTGATATTTTCCTCTCTCAAAGGTAACGCGTCATACTCAAATTCATCACAAAAATAAAACAAGTTGGAAATTGTACATCAAACATGACAAATGAGGTGCGTTCGTACTGTAGCTAGTTATATAAATATTCAGATCTTGATGATTTTTAATTCTGTGAAATGAATTATATCGTCTGCGGATTAATTTCTGTCACAAAATAAGTATCTCGGTCGCTTGACCATTAAACCTCGAAAGCTCCTATAACAAAAAAGCACCGTATTTTAAAAAAAATTAAAATTTCTTAATAAATGTTTTTACTAATATTTTCTAAAGTTTTGATTCGATTTTCATAAAATTTGAAATGTCTCGACAAAATTCTGCAAAGATAATATATCTTAAATTTCAAACCATTCGGTTGGGTAGTTTTTGCGTTGTTATATGCGGACGGACGGACAGACAGACGGATGGACCAGACGACGACAATAGGTGCTACGTATTTATATAATTACGAACGCACCTAATGAACCAAAAAGAGCTATTATGCAGCACATATAAGTATTTGACATGTAATAATAGCCGGTGTTTTCACTTTCATTCATAAGATAGAAATATATCGAAATTTCTATGTGGTCAATACACTTTTCCGAGATTACCCTTACTGAACACTAAAAACTGATGAAGATGTTTTTGGAATGAAGAAAATAACAAATGACGATGTCATCGTCGTCAGTTTATTTCTGAAGTACCTCAACTCAAAAAGGGAAGTTTTTCCGAAAAGGCGAAAAAATTTACAAGACAAAGCGTTTTCTAAGTAAACTGAATCAGAAACTGATTAACACTAATTGAGGGATCTGTTTAAGAATTTGGGTCCTTTAAAGGATCCTTCGCAAATTTTTTTCATTTTAAAACAGGACCCTTCATAAAAGTTTTCACAGAAAACTTTTCCAACTCAAAACTGAGCTTTTCATAAATTTAATCATTTTCAAATAAAATCTGATCTTTACAAAACAGCAGAAATAGCCAAATAATCTATTATCTAGCTTTTTTACACATAAAGGATCTTGTTAAAAATTGATAAACAGGAGCCTGTATCTAACGATATTTTCCAATCACAAAATTATAACTTAGGTTTTTGACAAATATAAAAAACTTTCCACAATTTAACAAAAAAGGACCCTGTGAGAAACATCAAGACAGAACCATGTAATTGTAGCGATATAAAATGACACCCTTTAATTTTGATTTATGATTATTTTTATTTTAATTTTAAAACAAACACAAAACATATTTGACACTAAATGTAAATCTGGTCATAAAATCTGATAAAAAAAAGAAATAATAAGCCGAATAATGAACAAACGAGAGAGAGAGAGAGATAGAGAGAGGGGGGGGAGGGGGGATTCCATACTAATTACGCAGTAAACCATTGCATAAAATGTTAGTGGTACGAATATATTAATAATAGCGCCTACTAATTAAGACTATCCTTAAAATTTTCTGAAGGGGTCTTCCTACAGAAATTGCAGCAAATTCAAATATTTTCAATGCTAACACATAATGTTGATATTATATTTCTATTCACCTGTAAGTTTTACGTTACGATACCAAACGGTTATTCGGTCAAGTAGTTTAGGATCTATGTAGTTTTAAAATTTGGAACTCATAATGTTAAGTGTAATCTTTGCAAAACAGATTGCAATGTGTGGGTAGTTTTTCAAGTTTAACTCAAAAACTGCAGTGCAGCTGTAAGTTTGGATTTGCAGATTTGAAACTTGTAAAAAATCGATTTCTGTTTAAAAAGTTATAGGTTACAATTAATATTTTTTTCGAAAACGGGTTTTTGATTTTTCGAAAAAAATATTAATTCTAAGCTATGTTTTTTTTAAAACCGAAATCAATTTCTAGAAGCTTCAAATATATATTAATTCAAAATTACAGCTCATCTCGTCAAGTAGTTTTGAGTTATGCTTAAACAACTGCCCGCATTGCAATTTGTTTTGCAACGATTAGGATTAACTTTAGGATTTCTAAATTTTAATCCTAAACTGCTTGACAGAATGACTTCCTGTTTGGTATTCTAAAGTAACAAGTTGGAAATTGTACGTCAAACGTGACAAATGAGGTGCGTTCGTACTACAACTAGTTTCAGTGAAATGAATTATATCGTCTGTTATTATGATATGATTAATTTCCGTAATAAAATAAGTACATTTAAAGCTGCCAATATTTTATTATTTGTTGACATTTACTGAAAATTCCAATAGGAAACTTAAGCCAGTATTGAAAATTTCAGAACTTGAAATCCATATTTAGACTCTTTTTTCCATTTAATATCTATTTCTCCGGAAACATCTATCTAAAAATTGTCGGTAGATTATATGATTGATATAATTAAACAATTTTAGTATACAAATTCGGTTTTTAAATCTAGGAATGCGGAAATAATATGACTCCATTTTAAATAGAACGTAATCACCATGGCAACCTAGTATCATTACCTATCATGTGATATCATTGAATTAATTACATATGATAGGATTTAATAGAATGATACAGCTCGGTCGCTTGACGATTAATCCTCGGAAACTGCCATAACAAAGAAGTGCCAATTAAAAAAAAAAAATCAAATTGCTTAATAAATACTAGCAAGCTACGCCCGCTGCGCTGGTCAGTTTCTACAAATGAACCTTGAAGCAAACAAAATATATCGTTTAATTTGACCTTGTATTTGAAAGCAATCTGTATATTTACCTGGAATATCCTTCCACATTACTGAAAAATGACGTGATTGCGCTATTATATTTTCTAATGTGCAGTCAAAATTTTAGCTGTTAAGGACCAACTCTTTTATTTGGTCATTTACAGTTAAGGTTTGCTAAAGAATGATAAAACTATATGCAATATACTAAAACCAATCACTAAAAATTATCGAACTAACAATGCAAACTAATTAACAAAATCCATTCAGTAGAAGTTTTTATAAAGGCTAATCTTTTATAATCGGGTTCATCTGATTATAGAACTTTTCCACGTAATTCTAAAACAGAACAATATAAAATATACTAAAACCATCCTTACAAATTATCTACTTAACAATGCAAGTCGCAAAAAATACTCCCAGTAAAAACTTTCAAAAAGGCTAATCTTTCGGAATCGGGTTCTCCTGACTGTATAACCTTCACACAACTGTTTGACTAAGCAGCGTAGAACAATATGTAGTACATTAAAACCATTCCTGAAATAGCATCTGACTAACAATACAATTCTCATCAAAATCGTCCAGTAGAACTTTTTCAAAAGGCTAATCTTTCATAATCCGAATCAAATACTGAAAAAGCTAATATTTGATTAAAAAAATATCACCTGATTTTCGAATTTCCCCCTATAATTCTAGAACTAAGCAACGTAGAATGATATGTTATATAATAAAACTTTCCCTAGAAAGTTATCTAACAGTGTAGGTTTCATCGAAATCCATTCGGCAAAATCTTTTAAAAAGGCTAATATTTCATAAACGGATTGATCTGATTATAGAACTTCCCAGAATAATTCTATAACTAAGCTACGCAGAACGGTATGTTATACAATAAAACCTTCCCTGAAAAATTATCTTATACAGTTTAAGCTCTACGAAAATCCATTCAGCAGAACTCGAGTTATAAGCAGCCGGAACGAAATTTCATATATGTAGAAGTAAATAGAGCCATTAATATAGTTTGCATTTGAATTTAAAAAAAGGTACTTTTCGGTTAGCCGGGTGCCAGTGATCGTACACTTGAAAAAAAAAAGCACCTTTTGGCTTAAAATCTCTCATCAAAACTGTTTTTCTTTTGTTTCTTTTTTTTTAAATAAAATTAATAACAGCTTTTTCTTTTATTTTTCCAGCTGTATAGCCATTTCAATTCTTTCTGCATCAAAAAAAAAAAAAAAAAAAAAAAAAAAAAAGACACCTTTTGGCTTAAAATCAAATTGTTTAGGATCAAAAGTAAAATCAAAATCGCCAAAAACAAAAGATAAATCGCGAAATATTGTTTCGATAGCAATCTTGCCCCTTGAATAATATTTTAAGCATTGCGAACATTCCCAATCATGTTTAAATTAAATATTTCCGTTTTATAATATTCTCTCATCAAAACTCTTTTTTCTTTCTTTTTCTTTTTTTTTTTTTTTAATTAATTTAACACAGTTTTTCTTTTATTTTTGGAGATGTATAGCCTTTTTATTTCTTTCTGCAACAATAATGATCGCCAAAAAAATAGCAATGGTAACCTTTTCGGCCAATATAACAAATGTAAAAAATGAAATTATTTACGACATCACATTAAAAACCTCAAAAATAACAGTATTTCTCCACTGTTTAATGGATGTTATTATACATATAAACCTTCCTCTTGAATCACTCTATCTATTAAAAAAACCGCATCAAAATCCGTTGCGTAGTTTTAAAGATTTAAGCGTACATAGGGATATAGGGACAGAAAAAGCGACTTTGTTTTATACTATGTAGTGATTTTCATTAATATATTTTTAAGTTTTGATTCGATTTTCATAAAATTTGAAATGACTTGACAACATTCTGCAACGATTATATATGTTACATTTCAAATCATTTGGTTGGGTTGTTTTTTGCGCTGTCATATGCGGACAGACGGACAGACAAACAAACAGACGGACATACCAGACGACGACTATAGGTGCAACGTATTTATATAATTACGAACGCACCTAAAAAATACCAGAGAATCGAAATATGATGTCAAAATTAGGTGTTAGTGTTGAAAATTGTACAGTTTGGTACATTTTCTATATGTAAATGATCCATTAAGCAAAATTTAAGTAAAGTAGACGTTATTAATAATTGATTGATACTAGTCAAAATTTTATACATTGATTTGCGACAGAGTTAGTATGGGACTGAACCTTGCATAACTTTCCGAAAACGAAGTAAAAAATCACGAGCTATGTAAAACAACGTCTTGATAGCTCAAGAATTTCCCGCCGAACTGTCCTTGCCCGCTTTTTGAGGTATTTAATTTCTTTATTTTTTCTTTTAAATTTGTCCGGTTTCAATTTTAGAATTTTTTTTCCCTTTATTCTTGGCTTCCGCTAGTGTCTCGGCATAAGGGACGACGTATCAAGGACCATTACACGAAACGCCGCGAATTATGCGGCGGTAAAACTCTTTCTTTCTCTCTCTTTGTACTGATTGTACATATAAATTACAATGAACTAAATGCCTGCTATAAATGTAAACTATGCAAAAATTCATCAGCAAAAATGGATTATTAATTAATTATTTAATATTTATTTTAAAAATTAAAAGATGAATTAAAATATTTTGGAAAAGGTATTTTGAGAATTATGATGAATTATATACTACTGCATTATTTTAAAGTATCTGTTGCAAAAATTTATGTGACTTTCTTTTTATCCTTTGAAAAAGGTTTTTCAAGAACAGGAAGAGCGGAAAATTTATAGTAGCAAAAATTACGCAACATACTAATGCATTTAAAGAACTGTTCTGCCGAAAGTCTTTTGCATAATTCTAAAATAAAGTGTTTTGTACATGCACTGTAAAAAAAATGTAAAATTAAAGAAAACAAACTCGATTCTCTTCCAAATGTTCACTAATTTCTGGTTAAAAACACTCAATCAATAGTTTCAATAATTAGTTTATACGTTATTAGTGGCATTTACTTCATCTCAGAGTATAAAAAGGCAAAATACTGAGCGGACGAATATAAAGAAACTCTATTTAACAAAAATTTATCAATTTTTAGTGTTACTTTAGATTAGAAATGTAAAATAATTATTTTTTAAAATAACAAAAATATTAGCAATTATAAATTTCGCAAAAACTCCAATAATATTAATAATAAAGAGCAATAAAAACAAGCATTATTAGCGTAATTTTTTAAGTATTCTCAATTTATTCAAAAAACTAAATTTGTAAATTCAACAAAATATTTAACTGCTTTTACATGGGTTCAAAAAGGCTTTATATCTTCAATCAAATAGAATTTCATTTAAGTAAAAATGCTAAACAATAAGATTTATTATATTACATGCTTGAAGTTTATACAATTTATCGAAATTTTCATAAAATCATTTTATATGATAAACGCACAAATTTTGGTAATTTATAAAGAGTTAAAGTTAGTAAATTTTAAGTAAGGACCAGTAAACTGGAAACAAAATATTTTGATTTTCTTCATAAAGTTGCTTACATAACCTTAAAGTGTTCTGAAAATAAATGATTATTATTTAACAATATTTTTGACATAATTTGTAAACATTTAAACTCTTCCTAAAATAATATAGCCCCGAGATTAAGGAAAAGAAACTTTCGTTATTAATTAGTTTCCAGGGCGTAATATTTTTCTTTTTCAATTAACAAATAAAAATAACATATTAGCACATAATTAAAAATCCTCCGGAAATGATGTTTAAAATAACAAAGTTGCCGACATATCAGGATAGCTTTTAGGGATTTTTATATATATATACGATGTAACAACTTAATTTTTCAATAGAACATATAATGTTTTTACAGAATTAATAAAAATGTTTAAAAAGGACACTAGAAACTCATAATTGTTAGTTATTTTTAGATTTGTAAAGAAACTATTGAAAGTTTAATTTATGAAATATATTTATTAAATATTTCTATTTTTTATTATGTCACGCCTTTCATACTTAATTCTTTTAAAACTGATTAAAATACCAAACTGTGACCAGATTAAAATTTCCTTTGAATAAATTTTCATTATAATTTGATGATTTTATGAAGGACCATACAACAGCTATTTTATTTATTTCATTTATACGATAAATATCAGCTTTTTGCAGATTTTAAAAAATAGAAATCTCCAGATAATGAAAATTATTGAAAACAAAATATTCTGATTATCTTCATAACTACCTTAAAGTATACAAAAATAAAAGATTCTTTACAAATATTTATAAAAACAAACTTTACTCAAATTTAAGTCTTCCTAAAATAACACAGCCCTGGCAGAAAAGAAAAGAAAGAAACTTTTGCTGTTGATTATAAAGTTTACAAAGCGTAACGTTTTTTTTTTAATTAACAAATGATAATAAAATATCAGCACATAATTAAAATTCCTCCGGAAACAATGTTTAAAATAACAAAGTTTCCCACTCATCAAAATAACTTTTAGAGACATTTTTTATTAGATTTAATCACTTAATTTTTCTACCGAATATATATTGTTGCCATAAAACTAATTAAAAATTTTATAAAAGAGCCCAATAAAAACATGGCAATTTCCAGCTATTTTTATCGTGGTTTAAAAGAAACTGTTGAATGTTTAATTTTAAAAATGTATTTATATTAAATGTTTAATTTTTTTTTTATAATGCCTAGTGTTTCAATCAAATCTACTTCTTTTTGAATCAAATAAGAAACCAAAGTGGGACTAGCATTAAATTTACTTTGACAACATTTGCATAATAATGTGTTGATTTTATGAATGACTTCAAAAAAGAATTTATCTTAGGTTGAAATTTAAAGAAATTTCTTTAGTTTTATGTTTTATTTCTTGGACTTTTTTTTTTTTCATTTTAATACATTTAGAAGGAAATATTATACATATGTTCCATAAAAATGATGAATTTTATATATGTTATTTTTTAATAATCACGTGTTTAACATTTTATCACTTCTAATTTCAATCGTATCCTTAATAATGCCCCAGAACTATTAAACAATTTTAAATAGTGGGGACAAATTTGTTAATTTAAAGCTATTTTTATTATGTTTCAAAAGAAAATATCGCAACTTTAATTAAAAATTTTTGAAATCTTTCTATCATACCTTATAAACAAATTTAAATATTTTTTATCCGATTAAGAAATTAAAGTGTGAGAAATTAAATCATAAATTAAAGCATTAAACACAAATAAATAAATAAATAAATAAATAAATAAACCCTCTGCACTAAAGTTCTATGTTAATGTGTGGATTTTGAGTATGATATCGTAATAGAATTTCAACAATTCCAAAGAAATTTAATCTTCTCTTGACAAAACATTTTACATAATATTTTATTTCTTCAGGAACAATTAGGGTGCATACAGATTTACTACAATAGTGGAATCGAATTTTTTCTCTTATTTAATTGCAGAAACTATTGCAAATTTAATTAAAAAATATTAACTGTATATATAATATAATATCATATAAACAAATTTAAGTATTTTTTAACCATTTAAGAAACTAAAGTGTGATTAGCATTAAACACAAAATACTTCTTCTGCACTAAATTTCTATGATAATATGTGGATTTTGTGAATAATATCATAAGAGAATTTAAACAATTAAAAAAAAATTAATCTTCTCTTAACAAAACATTTTACATAATATTTTATTTCTCGGTGAATAATTCAATGCATACAGTTTTACCACAATTTTCAAATACAATTTTTGGCCTTATTTAATCGCAAAAACTATCGCAAATGTAATTAAAAAAATTCTAAAATATTTATAATACCATGCGTTATAAACAAATTTAAATCATTTTTAATCGATTAAAAAACTAAACTGTGATCCGCATTAAATAAAAAATATTTCACCTGTACAAAATTTCTATGATAATGTGTGGATTTTGTGGATGATATAACAGATTTTCAACAATTAAAAAGAAATTTAATGTTCCCTTAACAAAAAAAAAAATACATAATATTTTATTTCTCCATGAATAATTGAGGTGCATAAAGTTTTACTACAATTTTCCAAAATAATTTTTCTCCTAATTTAATCTCAGGCAAATACTATAAATTTTACGATTAATCGCATAAAAAATTTTAATCCGAAGAAAAAATATTAGGCAAAGATTTGTGATTTGAAATAATGGTTCCATACTACTAAAAAATTCTAAGGATTGTATGCACCTAGGGAATAATGTATAAAATCTTAATTTTTCTAAAAATAAATGATTAAAGCAATTATGGCAGAGTTGATCAAAACTTTTACTGAAATAACACTACTCTAGAATTAAAAAATATATAAACTTTTGCTATATATGATTAGAAAGCTTTCAAAGCGTAATGATTTCTTTCAAAGAAGCAAATACTAATAAAATATCAAAACGTCATTAAAAATTTTCCTAAAGCAGTATTTAAATAAATTAACGAAGTTGCAAACAAATTGTATTATTTTTAATCAGATTAAGAAGCCAGTGTGACTGACTAGCGTTACATTTTCTTTGACTATAAGACATGATATGATACTTATATTAAAATGTAGTGATTTACTATTCCCTTATAACAACATTCTACATAATATTTTATTTCTGCCGGAAAAATATATTTAATCTTTCAAACCATTCTAAAAATAAACGATTCTTTAAAATTATCTTTGACAGATGCTATAAAAGCATGAGTTGTTACCGAAATACAACGACCATGGAATAATGAAAATCAACTTTCGCTATTAATTAGAAAGTTTTCAAAGCATAACGCTTTTTTAATTAGCAAATAAAAATAAAATGTCAGCTGAAAATTAAAAATCCCCCGGAAGCAATGTTTAAAACAACAAAGCTGCCGATACATCAAAATAACTTTCAGGAGCAGTTTTTATTAGATTGTAATCATTTTATTTTTCTATCGGGCATGTATTGTACCGCAGAATTAATTAAAACTTTTATAAAAGACCCAAGAAATATGTCGATTTTCAGTTATTTTTATCTTGTTTTCAAAGAAAGTAGTATTCCAAGTGTAATTTTAAAAATGCCTTTCTTAAATGTTCAAAATGCTTTATATAATATCGCTTTACCAAACAAAATTAATGCTTTTAAAACTGATTAAGAAATTTTAGTGTGATCAGTATTAAATATATCCCTTTAAAATTAATAAATAAATTCGCATGACAATGTTTGAACTTTATGGAAAACATAACTGTAAAATTTGTTTTTTAGGCTGAAAAATTAAAATCTCAACAATAGGTTATGTATATAAATATAATCATCATCATATGATTTCTATATTCCTTTTTTGTTCCAATGTAATAAATAAAATTGATTTTTCTTCATTTGTTCGAGATTAATTATTTTAATTTAATTATTGTTTCGAATTTTCAACCTTTAAAACATATTGAGATTAAAACATATTGAGATGTAGGTTTTATTTATTAAGATGCTTTCTCTTTACTTTTTTTTACTATAACAGTTAATGTAAAATATAGTCCTAAAAGAAGAAATTCGGGCCTTTTTTTGTTATGCAAAGTTGTATGTTATTTTTTTATTTCAAAACTACATTATATGTTTAATGGCATGTGTGAAAAACAAAGGAAGAGACAGTATAAAAATCATATGAAAGGACACTACAAAATTAAACCCAATACGATGAAAATACACTATGAGTTACTATAAATAACTTATAGATTCGTCAGAGGAGTTCATAATAAAGATATTTTATTTCGTCAAATATTGTCAGAATAAAGCCTAAAAATGACAATACTATGCTCATTAATAATATTTAAAATATATATACTAATACAAGAAATAAGAAAACAATAAGAAATCCAAAATATAAGCAATTATCCATCTGCTAATGCTAAAAAAATAGTACACACAACTCACCAGAAAAAAAAAAATGTATAGTAAAGATAAAACCAGATATGCTTATACTCTCTGCTGAAAGATGTGCTGAGTCATATAAAAATATGTACAGCGAAAAGAGAGAGCTATACTTATGATTAAGTTATTGCCAGAAAACTAGATATGAAGATTAAAGGGGGGATAATAATGTAGTAAACTACATAATTAGTACTATTAAATAATATTGAAAGATAATTGTAATATCAAATGTTATTGAAATATAAATGCAATTATATGAATGCAATTACTTAAAATTGAATACGTAAAGAAGATAATGTTAAATAAGAACATAGATTAAAAAAAATAATAAAAAAGAGATGATTGTGTAAACAAAATTAATATTATAATTTAATGGGGTGAAAATACCTAGCCATGTAAGAGGAAACACTATGTAAAATATCGAATGAGAAATGATCTGTTAAATGCATAAGACCAATTTTTTTAAAATAAAATTTTAAACTATAAATATATATGTGCTCTTGATGGGCGTTGCTGTAAGGAGGAAACATTCACCCGTGAAAACGACCCTTTTTCAAAAATGTTTTTCAAAGAGTTAATTTTTTATTTTAAAATTGATTGCAGATTTGAGACGTAAGAGTGCAATCTTTCAGAATATGTTTTTTGTTTTTAAATAAACCAAATGGTTTAGTCCATAGAAGTTAAAACAGTATTGCGAAATAAACGCATTCTTCATTCAAATGGTTCTTGATTCTCGTCCGCTTCCGTAAATCGAGTTCTGGGCATGCGCTAACGACTCCGCCGACTCGGAAGGAAAGAGATGATCATTTGATGAGTTTTTAATTAATATTTGAGCTAATTTTAAAATTCTTATTCCCAGGTGCACCAGGACATGTTTTAGACTATCCTTACCAAAATTTTCAGACTGCTAGGGGCACTAGATTTCGCTAGTTATCGCAGACAGACACACACACACACAGAGAAATTTTCTTTTATTAGTATAGATGCCTGCAGAAAACTTCACACTGCTGAAAATTCGGTCTTTTAGGCAAAATGTTTCAATATATATTTATAGATTTCTTGAAAAGACTTGAAATACTGTTTAAATAAAAATATTTTATTTTAAGATTTATCGTATTACACACTTAAATTTTCTCAATATATCGACAATTTAAAGTTTTCATAATAATTTAATTTATAGGATAAATGAAAACATCTTTTCAGCTTTTAAAAAATAAAAAGTCCAGAACTAGAACTAATGACGAAATTGAAAACAAAGTATTTGGATGTTCCTTATAATTTATATATAACTTTAAAATATTCTAAAAATAAATGACTCTTTAGAAATTTTCTTTTCGTTCATGAAGGAATTTATAAAAATTTCAGTTCTTCCTGAAATTACATGATTCTGGAATTAAGAAAAAGAGACAATCGTTATATTGATTAAAAAGTTTTCAGTGCGCAACGTCTTTTTTCCTTTTTAATTAGCAAATAACAGTAAAATATAAGAACATAATTTAAAATTTCCCGGAAGCAATGTTTAAAATAACAAAGTTGCCGACACATCAAAACAATTTTTAGGGCCACTTTTTATTACGTTTTATTTATTTAATTTTTCTATCGGGCATGCATTGTTGGCACCCAACTAACACGTTATTTTTCAGATATTTTTAACATGTTTTAAAAGGAATTATTGCAAGTTTAATTTAAAAAGTGTATTTCTTAAGCATTCGTTTATTTATTTATTTTACAAATTGACGTCTTTCAAACAAACTTTATTTTGCTTTTATTTATAAATTTTATCCATAATATTCTTTACAAAGTATTCTATTCTGTCGATATACGAATGCAGTAATAAAACTATAGGGGAGTGGTATTATTTATGGGAAAGACAACTGTTATAATTAGATATATAATTATAATACATATAATTAGATATATAATATATAATTAGAACTTAGAAGACTGAAGTAATTTTAATTTTAATAGGAAACCAAATGGTAAATTTACGACGGTTGGGAGGGAATGACGAATATAACACGAACTTTTCTAGAACTTCAATAACTTTTTTCACTTACTGACTTTTTTTAACGTTGAAACATTATGCTTCCCAGGCATGACTGTTGAAGTGATTTCAAATCGAATATATTTTCCATTTCTCGATAAATGAATTACATCTTGAATTATAAGTGACTGTTGTCTCATAACGATGTTTTTCGGGATCTCGCAAACAGCAAACTAGTCGTTGGGGGCCATGGTAATACTTACCCATCATGGATATGCATAATATAAAATATGAAAATAAAACATGTGTAGACTATTTATAAAATGCATTGCAATTCGAATAAAATCGTGGCTTGATGACGTCATAAACTTTAAATGCTCTATTCCTGAATTGCGTAAAAGAAACACCCTTATAACTTCAAAATTGATAATCCTATTAACTAGCGGTTTACTGGGTCGGATTAAGCATCTCTTTCCAATTAAAATATATCTTTGAATTGAAATTTGAATGAAATACAGAGTCATGAAAAATGGAAGAGTGTGGAAAATAGGATTACAAATATCTCGGCAACTCATTATTCGATCGACTTCATTCTTTATACAAAATTTATGTTTTTTTTATCGTCTTTTATATTCACTCCTTAAAATGAACAATTTCAAACATTTTTATGTACCTTTTATCGGAACGAATATTTCGCGAGTCCGAAAAAAATAGTTCCGGATAATCGAGATTACTGAAATTCAATAAGCTTCTTTCCATTATTACATACTAAGTGCACACATAATTTCAAGTCTCTATTTCAGTTTGTTCGGGAGATAGAGCGTTTACAGACACACAGACACACAGACAGACAGACGGACGGCAATATTTTTTTTTCTAAAAATATGTTTTTCGGAATCTCCAGTGTCTGAAACGTGTAAATCCATCAAAAAAAAAAATCGATTTTCAAAACGATTACAAGATTTGCCCTATTCTACGTTTGATGAGTAAGTAATAAGTTCGAAACGCCAATTTTGTCAGCAATTTCTGAAAGATCCTATGATTGTGGTGTTATTTGTGGGAAAACAACTGTTAGTTAAATTATTTTTAATAGCGTTAAAGATATAATTAGAACTTAGAAGTCTGAAGTAAACTTAGTTTTAACTAAGGAAGTCCAAAGAAACCAAATGGTAAATGTCCGTTTTCTACGATGGTTGGCAGGGGATGGCGAATATAACATGAACTTTTCAAGAACTTCATGAACTTTTTGACTTACGGACTTTTTTAACATCAAAACAATATGCTTGCAGCCATGACTGTTGAACTAATTTGAAATCGAATAGTTTTTCCATTTCTCGATAAATGAATTACATCTTGAATTATAAGCGACAGTTGTCTCATAACGACATTTATTGGGCTATCGCATGCTGAAAATAAGTTCTAAACACCAATTTTAATAGCATTCTCTGAAAGATCCCATGATTTTGCAGAAAAATGGAAAAATTGTTCGATTTCATAAATTTTGAATAAATGCATGAGATTCCAATTTTATGCATTTAAGGTGGTTCAACAACGCAAAATCTTTCTGATACAATTTCTGAGTCATTTTTAAACGCAAAGGCATAAAATTGTAGGACTGACTATTGAAGCGATTTGGAATCGAAATGAGTTTTCCATTTTTTGATAAATAAATTACTTATCGAGTTATTAGCTATCCGTATCACGTGACAACACGTTTTCTTTCTTTCAGGTACTGAAGCATCAGGAATTCGGTTCAAAACGCCAACATTGACAGTGTTTTCTGAAAGATTTTCTGCCTTTACCAAAAAATGGCAAACATGTTTCGATTACAAAGTTTCTGAATAAAGACACCTACCCATTTCATGAGTTTCTGAACAAAAATGAATTAAACAATGTGTTTGAAAGTAACCATTTTGGATTTGAGAACAGCTTTAAGAACAAAAACTGGATTTAGGAATGTGTTAGAAATTAACGTTTTTAGATTTGAGAACAGCATTAAATAAAAATACAGCCTGGATACAGTACACGGCCGGGCAAGAAAATGTTTGAAAAGAAATTTTTGGTAGTGCCTGTAGGTTCAACTGTAGCTTTTAATTATCATGAGATTCAATCTAACTTGAATTTTAAACTGTGATATAAAGCTTGAGGGTAAATATAGCAATTAAATCTGCAGAGTAAGGGGGAAAATATACTAATTAAATATTTTCAGTAAATGACTTGGATTAATGAATGATCCTTAAAAGATGGCTTTTAAAATAATAAATAAAGTTGTATATACTATTTGTAATGAATTTAATCACCTTAGCAATTTCACTATAGTAAATTTATAACATAGTTGTGAAACTTGCAAGTTTGCACGCATTTAATTCTGAAAGGAATAGTATATCATAGTTTCAAAGTAATCTCTATTTAAGAATGCTTCCGCTCATTTAACCGTTTTCATTTTCGAATTTTTTGAAAACCGTTCTTATGTGTCAATTAATAAACATGCCAGCTTTTAAATTTCTAGCCGCAACAATTTTTTTTAAAGTAATTTTAAAGCGTTTTTCTTCCTTGCAACCCCTAAGAAGCAAGTATCACGAGATCAAAAGCTTATGTTTAAGCAGATATAGCCACAATTATAATACTGAAAGAATTTTTGAAATTAATAGAGTCGGATTTATAGAGTAAAAAAGATTTTAGAACGCTTTCCACTCATTTCACACTATTAAATTTCGAAGTTTTTGAAAATCATTCTTATTGAGTATTTACGTCTTAAAATTAACCGCCATGTCAATTTACAAATTTCTAGTGTTTAAAATAAATTGTTATTTTAGAACGCTTTTGCAGCGGTACCAAGATAAAAAAGAAAAATAGCCTATGTTTGAGGGTTTTTATTATTATTTTGACTCAATTATTTTTGGAATCTGTAAGATCCAGAGAATACAAAGAAACAAACAAATGTTTCTTCTTTATAACATTAATATAGACAAACATATGTATTTGTGTATTAGTATCAATACAAAGCAACAATATATTTAATAAAAGATTGTTACAAATATTTAAAATATCACAAGCTTAGTACAAAATATTATATTATCGCTTCATGAAAGTTGGAAAATCCATTCAGAGTTCAAAGAAAGAAGCCGGTAAAATCTCTCGTGCAATAAAAAAATGTAATTATCAGTTTTTTTTAATTAAAAATTTACCCCCTTCGCCACCTTTCCTTTTATTTAAAAGAAAAGGGCTAATATTCATTAGCTAAAGAAAATAAGCTCCATTAACTTTTTAGGGCATTTTTAAAAACTTGTTAACAGATATATTTTTTCATGTGTATTTTATCACTTGTTGAGAAATTAATTATATTTTCAAAACTTCAGTGACCTTGCTTCCTTTTTAAAAAAAAAATTTCTGTAATTAGTCTATTACAGTATAGCGTGGTAAATATTTAACAGGAATCTCCCTTCAAATTATCAGCTCTTAATGGGAATTTAAAGCTTGTAAAAAGTAAATGGAAAAAGTATATGACATTATAATAACACGCTAAGTATGTAAAAATAACAGTAATAACAAGTTGCGCAGGGGAAAAAATCAAACGTTTACACGGCGTAAAAAAATATTTTTTATCGATAATCTTCGTTATATTATATAAAAAGGTTACTCGAGCGAATTCATAACCTGTTACAGCTTGATTTTTTATCTTATTGCATACATTTGAACTTTTTTATGAATGGCACGTTAATGATGCTAGCTTTTTCGCTTGGATAATATCATATCACTAAAGAAATGTTATACTATTTATAAAAAAGAATATTTTTTAATACATTTTTAGCCTTTCTAAAAAAAATTTACATTGAATTTGTGATAAATTAAACATTTTTGAAATAAAATTAATAATTAAGTGACAAAATTGCTTATTTCTTACGATTGCCTAAAAACTTTGTAACACTTATGATAACAGCGCACAGAATATGGAAAAAAAAAAACATTGTGCATTATTGTTTTGTGGATTAGGAGTATGGAAGCTTTGTCATTTGTCGTAGAAACTTTCATTTGTTTAAAAAAGCTTGTTATATACATTGCGAGTATTGAAAATTCTTGTAACGGAATAAAATGTGGGAACTATGCAACATATGTATAAACAGGGGCGTCATTTAAGGAGAGCGGGGTAGGGCAATGGCCCGAACAACCTTCAAAATTTCTAATTTTTTTTATCATTATCTGTATTTTTAATTTTTTATTATTAATAGAATTTTTCACTTATTTCACCAATTATATTGTTTTATTTATTTTAATATTTGCATCCAGATAAATTATAACAATAAAAAAAATACATTTTTTAATGTTTAGGGAAAATTAATGGAAGAAAAACGAAAATAAAATCTTGCCTTTGCCATCCTTCCTTTTATTGAAAAATAAAAATGCTGATATTCATTAGCTAAAGAGAACAAGCTTCATTAACTTTTTGGGGATTTTTAAACTTTTTTTCTATAATTAATGTATTACAATATACCTTGTTAAATATTTAACAGGAATATCCTTATCAATTAGCAGCTCTTAATGGGAATAAACGGAAAAGTGTAATAAATAAATAAACGGATAAGAAAGTCATGTTTAAAAAATAAACGGACAATTGTATGCGATTATAACACGCCAAGTATAACAAGTTTCAAATTAAAAAAAACTATGGATGATACTATGTACGATACTATGAATTTATTATGTCAATAAAAGAATTTTGCCCTCTCCAAGCAAAACCTATGCTTCTGAATGTAAATTTGTAGGGTGTTTTTAAGGATGTCCCAAAATGAACAGATATTTTAATTTTTTATTGCTTCACATTTTTTATTTGAACATTTATAATGATTTTATGCATTATTTGAAAGTAGAGAAGATTTTGTATGAAGCACAATATTTCACAAATGAACGCCCCCATCGCTTGTTCACTCATTTGATGAAAATTTCCATGGCATGTTAACATAAATGCTAGAAAATTTCAGCAATGTTGTATCAATTTTTACTTTAAGATCCACAATGGTTTGTGATTTGTTTACGTGCATTTTATCCTTTTAAAAAGTACAGAATTTCTGATCAATCTCCACAAAATATTCATCCTTTTTATGATAATTTTTACAATTTTCTCGCGTTATTTGATTGTATACCTTTTCATAATTAAACCTCAACGGTTACAGATATTAAATAACGAATAAAATAAGTTGAAACTGGTGCGAAACAATAAGTACTAAAATATCTTCTTAAAACACCATCAAAAACTTTAAAATGCGCTAGGCCTTTCGAAAGATCTGAGTCTTTCTTCGTCAGGCGCAAAAAGACGTGCTTCTACTATGAAATCAGCAGCAAGACTCAAAGTCTAAAAGACTCAGTCTTGCTGCTGCTTTCATAGTAGAAGCACGTCTTTTTGAAAGAAAGACTAAGATCTTTCGAAAGGCCTAGCGCATTTTAAAGTTTTTAATGATGTTTTAAGAAGATATTTTAGTACTTATTAAATAACGGTTACAGATAACAGCAAATAAAGATCTCTACTCTACTACTACCGCGAAAAAAAATGGTGAAAAATTTAAAATATCAGTTCCTTTCGGGATATTCTTTATGTAGTAACATATCTAAGGAAAGAATGTATGTAAATATAAAGACAGTGTATTAATTAAAGAGTATTCAGTATAAAAGTAATTCAAATATTAATAAGAACGAAAAATCATGCATCAGACATAGGTTATGAAACAACTTCCAATACTAACAGAATATTATGAAGAAATTTCATTTTTTTTCCTTACAATTAAATAAGATATCTAAATAAATAATTTAGAAAACATATAACTCAGTAAAACTCCATCTTCAGCAATTGCTATACATAGCCGGTAATGTGTTCAAATACTTTTGTGCAGCACTGCATATGATCTATAGAAGTTATATACACGACGTAATACATTAAGCATTAGTTATGTTTAAAAAAAATTGCATGTCACAGCGGAAAACGCACTTCCAGCCTCCCTACAGCCGAGATCTGAGTCCGACAGACTTCTTTTTGTTCCCCAAGCTGAAGATTCTTTTGAAAGAAACCCGTTTTGAAGACTTTGCATCCATCCAAGCGTCAGTGATCAAAACTCTAGAGGACATTTCGGAAACTGACTTCCAGGGAGCGTTCGAAGAATGGAAATCTCGCAGCGCTGCATTGACGCAAGAGGAAAGTACTTTAAAGACTTTTAAGTCGCTGTAACGATCGGATAAATAAAATATTGTTTCTAGACCCTGTCTCATTACTTAAAATACAGGCCTTGTATTTAGAGGAAAGTCTGTTATCGGAAGTCCCAAGATAAACAAACACTCGGTGACAGTTGAAGTAAGATGCGAAAGAATCTCATCGCAAGAGAGCAAGTTTGCGACAGCTTCTACCCGGTCAAGGAAACCTAAAGATATCTCAGTAGTATCTCGTGTTCATGGCTGAATTCTCTGCATCGACACCCGTCACACAGGCTGGCATTTTATCGAAACAATTTTTGAAAGCGTCTGCAAAAAACCCACAACCCTCTTGGTCATTTCACTTTTGAGAGTGTGAGGGAGATAGCCACGAAAAAAAACAGGCATATCGATGTGATGAAAAATTATGTGCTAAAAACTGACGCAACTAAAAAAAAAATATTTCACTCATTATTCCACTAACAGGTGAAACTTTTAGGTAAGTGTTGTTCCAGGATAAGTGTCACGAGTGTAGTTATTCGGAAGACCTCAATATTACGCTATGTGTCACTTTGTTACCACAGAAAGGGGGGGGGGGAAATGCTTATGGGGGGTGAAGTTTACTCAATCTTCTCGTCTACATCATGATTCTTAAAGATTTTACTCTTTTACGTACGCTTTTACAGATAAATGGAAAGCTAAGTTTCACTGAAACTCAGATTTTGGACCAAAACGTGCCTTAACCGAAACCGAAGCCAAATCTTTAGACGGGCTCTAATCACCACCTTAAAAAGTTACGGCTGTCTTTCTTCATACACTCTGTATTATAATACTAGATTCCTTCTAATGCCCTGTATAATATTACATCAAATTTATGTACTATCATCAAGGTAAAACTGCTAACGGATTTTCTTAATTAGCAATCTAAATCCGGAAAATCTCTCATTTGTATCACAGTAGTATTAATTAACTTTTCAGATAATTTTAATTAGATTTTATAAAAATGTCCTCTTTCTAATTGTTAACAGAAATGTAGAATAAAATGCTTTGGCTAACTAAAGACAGCTTTTACGAAGAGATAAAAATAATGAGTTGAAAATTATCAAACTCAAAATATTCCACATTGTTTCATAGACCCATAAAAAAATTCTCTTTCTTAAGTTATTCGAATAAAATAGAAATTAGCTACAGAAAAGTGATGGAAAAATGCGTTATAAAGGCAAGTATTAAAATAAAAGGAATACATAATTATCACTATAAAAAAATGGGACGGAGATGTAATTTGGAAAGGTTTCAAAAACTTTTTTTTAAAAAAATTAAAGAAAAAATGGGAATAATAAAAAAAATACTTACTTTTTTTCACATTTCCTAGTAGTTTTTTCTTCTTCTAAAAGAGAAAAAGGATCTTAGAGGAAGAATTCTTTTGCTTTTTTTTAATCAATTGTATATTGTTGCTTCTAACTGAATACCGGACAAAAAGTTTTATTTTTAAAACATTCCCTTTTTTTTCTCTTTTTATTGTCAGACCAGCAAAACAATAATGTGGGTATTTACAGGGTGACAAAAAATAACCGTCTCAATTTGAATATTCAATAATTCATTAACTATAATAAATATAGAGGTAAAATAAGTGACATTTATATATGGTAGCTATTAAATTCCATGTGCTGTAATTTTAAAAACAGTTCAAATTTTCGTTAATAGATGACGCTACACCGTCTCATACATTAAAAATTCGCAAACAAATTTCGAAATTCAAGCCTTTTTAGGAGTTTAAATTGCTAAATAGAGTAAATAATATAACTTCAGAAATTCGTAATGTAATTTTACAGTACAATAACGACGCGAATATAAAATATCACAATTTTACTAAATGGTGTATAAAATCTCTTAAAGTTAAAACTACAATTGTTGACCTAGTGAACTTTTTAAATTTGTGGACGGGTTGTCTTTCTCCTTTGAAACTTTAGAAGCAATGTAACAACTATTTCCTGAGGATGGCCATAAATGATGGCTGAAACGTTGATGGTTTTAATTTGCTTTTACTGTTTGTGTAGTTTTAACTTTAATACATTTTATATACCTTTTAGTAAAATTATGATATTTTATACTCACGTCATTATTGCAATACTTTTTCAAGGTGTAATCTTGCAGCATTTATAGTTATTTTACATGTTAGTTATAGTTTGAGTTGATACAGTTTGCATTTGAAAAAACGGTTTTTTCTGTTTTCGACGATGTAAAAATTGAAATTGTGCGATGTTTAGAAGTTTAAAAAAATTGGAGTAAAATCGAAATTTATTGATGAGGTGTTGCCACCAACAATATGACATCAGCGTTACTCACGGACGTGTTTTCGCTTTATAATATAGGTCTCAGGAAATCGAAAAATCACAGAATAAATAAAAATTCAACAATTTTAAATATATTGACAGTAGCCCGATGCTCATTTCTCAGAAATGTACACAAATACATGGGATATTTTAGTAACAAATATGTTATTGCAGTTTCATTTTAGAATAATTTCATTTGCCTCCTATCAGCGGCATTGTAGTTGTGTCAGCAGCTTGGAACGTGGCGCAAAACACTTCGCAACGAAACTAGGTTGAGAAATGCTACATCTGACGGATATGTTTGGAGAGAATAGCTGTTAGACGTGGCAAGATATGCTGCAGAATATCGACTATTTATACACCTCTCTTTTATACGTTTTTTCCCTACATGATACGTTTTTAAACTTAAGCCCTAATTATGCTGACAATAATAACAAGTAGAAAAAGAAGAAAAAAATACGTGTATATTACACTACGAATGTATATTGTTAATTTCAATCATGTGTGTTTCTTTCCAAATTTTAATATTCGAAATTCACATTGAAATTTATAAAATAAGAAATGCTCTTGCTGTGACTATCTCACCTTATATTTTAATACTTTTTCAAATAATTCCTCATTAAAATTGAAAATTTTCCAAATTAATGAAAAAGTGCCAGGTTTTTCAACTTATAACAATATGAAGTGATTAATTTGCCACTAAATGTGTATAGTAACCAGCAAAATATAGATATTAAATTGATTCAAAATTGTCATAAACCCAAACTCGCTATTTTCTTATATTTTTTCTTATCTAATAATGTATGAACTTTATCGATATTTTTATTTAGATACCGATGAACTAAAAAGGTTTATCATTTTTATATAAAAATAAAACATGTTTTGCCTTCAAAACTAGCGATTCGAATCGGTTTTTGGGGCATGACACCTACGAACAAGCAGTTATTAATCAACATTCATCTGTATCTAAAATACAGTGGATCCAATCTAATACAAACGTCCAAAAATCTGGTTAGTTCTTGCAGAAATTTATTTGATTTTTTTCTATAAACAAATGAAACGAGTCTTTGAAGAGATGAAAATAAAATTTTAGCTTTGAAAACTATTTTTTAATGTACGTTAATGCATTACTTCAATAGAAAGAAACATTGTTAAGACATCGATGACGAAATGGTGTGAATCGGCATAATGCAGCAACATTATGCCAACGTGAATATGAAGTCAATTAGTGTTATGTCTGAATGCTGCGTTACATACTGTTACTTTAATTGCATTTACCGCGTCAAAATGTGATATATGAGCATTGTTTGCCTCTTAAATTACTTCAGGATAAGAGTCATCTCGAAGTTTCAAATAGGAAAGATGCTCCTCTTTGTGTTGCCTATGAATTAATGGTTCTCCAGCTGCATCATAATTTCCAGTCTCTTTTGCCTTGTCCCTTTCTTATTCTATTTATTTTGCAATTTCGGATAATCCGACATATTGCTAATCCGAACAGGTGACGGTCTTAATTAGTTCAGATTATAGGGGTGGAGTTCTAACTTTTACATGGTATTACATTTATGGTATATTAAGAAATTTCATTTTTCGATTCTTTAGTAACCTGGATAAGAATACTTGAAAATTATTTCTTATCGCATTGTTGGGCGGTAAAAAAAAGGTAAGAAATCAGAGAATATGTTCAAAGAAAAATCTACGCCTTCACATCTTGCGAAGTCAATCACGTATTTTACAAACCAGCATCTTCAATAACAAACAAAGGCAACATAGGAATAAAAGAGGAAAAATTATCCGACTTATTAATAATTCATTCATTTACTTCTTTTCAACTGATTTTTTAATAGAAAAATCAAGATCACAGTTAATTTTCTTTGTTAAAGAAAGTTTCTAGGGATATCTTCGGTATATGTCCTTGATCCATCAAAATGTCGTTGCCTTTATTAATTTATATAAATATACAGCCTTGAACTCGTATAAACAAAGCTACTCAGTTATCACTACTGTATACAATATTTATGAAGTGATAAGCATCTCATAACGTCGTATTTTGAAAGCTTGGGCAACAATTAGCGACGATCAAGTTTTGAAGGCGTTGCAAGGTTTTTTTTCTGCGGCTTTTTTCATAATAAAGTGATTTTTTTTCTTCGATGACATCACTCTTTTTGAGGGTGTTGACAAGCTTTCTCTTTGAAGATTACGGGGTAACACAAGGACATTACCTTATAAACTGATCCCCGAGGTTTCTGTAACACCGTTGAAAAACAAATCCGTGGGATTTTCCTTTTTGACTTTTGGTTTGATTTTAAATTTGTGCTTTTTTCTTGAATTCCGTTCACGGTTTTGCGGCGTTTTTCTTTTTTCTTTTTTTTTAAATTACCTATACTATATAAAGTATAAACCCGATTTGACGAATGACTCAAATTAACGTTAAATTTTAATGTTACGGATTCACATATATTTATTTCTGTGTCAAATGATTCCCGTTTTAACGATATTTTTTAGGGAATTTCAAATATTTTTAATGTATTTTTAGTTGAAATTTTTTTTAACTTCTCTTTTTTATTCGTTTAGACCAGCCATACTCAACCTTTTTTTCTCGCGGGCCGCAAACATATATTTTGAACGTTAGGTGGGCCGCAACACAATAATATTATAATGTAAAAAAGGTGTAATTTAAATAGTAAGATAAAAAAAAAATAGTATAACAAACCGATACAATAAAGTTAATATAATCAGTAGGATTGAATGTTTGTCGCAAAAGAAATATTACCAAAAATTTTTAACACCACTATTACCAAACAATAAACTTTGTGCTAGATTTCAATTGCAAATGATGTAGAAAAGTGGTATAAAACATTTTACTGCCAATTTTTTTCCGCGGTAAACGTTCAACCCCAATAAGTATTATTAATTAAACATAATAATATAACAATGTAGCATTTCCAAGTTCTAAAGGAAAAAACCGGGTGATTTGTTTTAATAAATCAATCTTTTCTCAATACAAAAGCTTTTTTCGAGTGTAGAAATGTATAGTGTAAATGTAATAAATTTAGAATAACATTGGTTTGGTGTTGAAGATTAAGAAATGTATACACCACTAGCACAAATAGAACTACATGTAAAAAGAACTTTTGACTAAGGAAACGGCATTTAAGAATTTTAAATTAAATAACAGGACAGATTTTGTCTTCCCATGTAAATTTATAAATGAACAGTGAAGGACTTTTATTAAACTTTTATACACATCTCAATAAATGTAATAAATAAAGGTTATTGATAATGTATCTCGGGCCGCACATAAAATGTCTCTGGGCCACATGCGGCCCGCGAGCCGCAGGTTGAGTATAGCTGGTTTAGACTATCCAGAAATTTTGTGACGAAAACAGTCAAAATCCATCAGAACATGATAAAATCTTGAAAGTTACTTCAATTGAAGCAAATACTGGATTAGTAATACTGCAGCGAAAAACAAATAATTAAAGAGGTTTTACATGGAGGAATATTTATATAATGCTTTTGCATCAATTTAAAAAGTCACCCGATAGCTCATGGAAAGGAAAAAAGCAAGGAAATCACCAATAACATTTTTAAAAAAAAATTATGCTTAAAACACCAAAAGAAAAATATAACTAAATAATAATGGTAAAAAAATTTCGAAATTTTATCAAGAAACGTGTAAGTAGTTTTAATTTAGTTTAATGCGTTCTCCTGTTTAATGGTCATCCTGATTTAACAAAGATTTTCAAAGGGCTCTTTGCAATCGTTATATTAAGGGTAGACTGTAAATCAGTAGTATAGTGATGGGGGAAAAAAACAGAGGATATACGCTATAGACCGAAGGCATACACCAGAGAGTATACGCTATAGCTACGGAGGGTATACGGAGTTATCCAGAAGGTATTACGGTGTATACCACCGTATACTCATCACTATATCTCTGCTGTAGATATATATTTCTAAAACATGCAAAATAAATTCTTACTTGATCACCTTATATTTAGATTATCACATGCCAAGCAAAGACAATTTCTCGTAGAAATGCTTAACATCGTAACCCGAAGAACTTTATTTTGTTAATTTATTTGCCTTTCTATTTTGAACGTTCATTATACCGTTTTACAAATATGATAAATGAATTGAAAGTACTTCCACAGAGTTTCAGTAAGGAAATTCTGTCGCTATGCACATTGTAACACATTTGAAATACACATATTTTATCGTTTATATGAATTTTTGGTGAAATACACTGTTGTAATAGTTTTTAAAAAAATCATGCTTGAAAATTATTTAAAAAGTTACAATTCAGCTAATTTTCAAACAAATTTCATTCAGAAGTACATTTTTTCTTCTATTTGATGACATAAAAAATTTAATTATGCGATGTTTAGAAGTGATGTATAAGCGATACGAACGAAAACGATAGCGCCGGTCACTGCCACCATTTTTAAACAATAATAATAATAATAATAATAATAATAATAATAATAATAATAAAAGCAACTTGTTTTTGACAGCCGTTCAAAAGTGGAGTGTAAATTTCTGACGACGCGACGGCAGAAATATTCTTAGTGAAAGAAATAGAAATTTTATTTCTAAAAAGGAAGGAAAAAGAAACAACTAGAAATATAATCTTTCATAATCTATTTTTTGTATTGTGTTACTCGGACTATACTTTGTTGAAACATTTTTAATAACAAAGTAGAAACAGTCCCATCTGGTCATACAAAAATGTTAAGCGATTTACTATTTATTTACATCTTTATCGAAATTTTCGATGGTAATATATAAAAATGGTATTAATAATAAAAAAGAAATTCCATCTTTCCACATAAAAAAAAAGTTAAGTAAATTAATATTTTTTGTACGAGCGTAATTAAGCTTGAAAAAAATATATGAATTACTAACGCAACTTGGCGCAGAATTTTTTTTTTTCTTCAATGCTGCTTTATTTTTAGTTTTTCTCTCTAATTATTTACTTATTTATTAGTATTCTTTTGCGATGCTAATAATAAAATTTTCTATCAAGAACACGAATTAAATTCAGCACTTTTTAAGCATAACTATCCGAAAGATTTCTAAAACTAATGCGTGCATGATATATAGAATAGAACGTGATCTCAATACCAAAGAAAATACATTTTTTCTACAACCCTCTATTTTTTTTTTATTCATTAACTAAAAACTTTTTTTTTAAGTTCGCATAAAAAAAGAAGAAGAAGAACGTTTAATAAAAATAAGAGGAAAACTAAACGGCCATTCAGATTAAAAAGAAATCTGAAATTTTCCAAGAAGAAAAAGAAAAACATTGCAGAGAAAAAATAAATTTTTTTTCGTTAGTTTGTTTGTCGCTCCTGCATTTTGTGTCCCATATTTTTTTGCTTATTTCTATTCTCTTTGTTATTTTTTAAAGGCCGTCAACCTTCTGGACTTGAATAATCAATGAAAATCGTTTTGAAGGAGGAGTTTTAAGAAAGAAAAAAAAAGTTTCTTTATTCTAGTTTGTTTTTCCACTTGAATTTTCTATATAATACAATGGCATAGAAACTGTAGTCCTCAGATTAAAGCTAAAGATTGGATTAAACATATATGTGTTTGACAATTAAAATTGTTGGGGGAAGCAAAATAAAAGAAAGTTTTAAATATTTTAAGTTAGAAAATTGGTTATTATAATATTTTTGTAAAGTGTAAACTTTAAAAAAAAAAAAAAAAAAATCGTTTCTTTATTCTATTTTTTTTAATGCACTTGAACTTTCTATATAATACAATGGCATCAAAATCTAGTTCTCAAATTAAAACTAATAGCATGGCATATGATTAAACATATATGTGTTTGACAATGTAGAAGAAGAATAAAATTGTTATTCATTTATTTATATATAATTTATTTATTTATTTATCTTATTACAGTGCATTAGTTTAAACAATGTGTTTATATTTCTAGTCCTTACATTAAATTAATGGCATGCTATATGATTAAACATATACAGGGTGTTTCAGTTAAACGTTTCAGAACTTCTAAGAGGGGTAGGGTACATCCTGACAACTCGAAATCATATAGCAATGTGGGGTCGGAAATGCTTTCCTGAAGCGGTGTTGTACACAGAAGCACCATAAGGAAAAGAGACCGTAAGTGAGAAATTGTTTTAATAATACATGAAAAGAAGCAAAAGGTACATGGATTAAAGTAAGTGTTCGAAGTTGCTTCCACAGGCTACAATGCACGCGTCACATCTCCGACGCATGGACATCCGAACATTCTGGAATACTCCAGGCGAATTTCGAATTTCTCCGTCAGCTACTGCGATTCTTGCAACCAGCTCCTCAGCATTGTCAACAGGGGTGTCATAAACTAGCAATTTCATATGACCCCAGAAATAAAAATCAAGACATGATAGGTCGGGTGACCGAGCAGGCCAATGCACGGGACCACCACGTCCGATCCACTGTTGATAATATAATGGCCACCGTGTTGGAACCACATTGTCCGTTGTGTCGATGCAGAAATCTGTTCATCTCTCAAAAGTTGTGGCAATACTTGCTGCAGAAAGAGCAAGTAGTTATCTCCGGTTAGACGACACGGTAACAGGTAAGGTCCGATGAGGTGATCTCCCATAATACCGGCCCGCACTGTAAAAAAAACGGGAAAAAACACTGCTGATTTTGCTGTGAATTGCTTCACTAGCATTAAAAAACAGTATATTTGTAAGTTCAATGCCGATTTACAGCAAATCGCTGTATTTTTAATATCAACGAAAGCACCCGGACCGCATTCCTAATGAGATAAGCACAGGTGTGTGTGAAGTTGGGACCAGAGCAGGGTATTATTAGCATTAGTGTAGTTCGATGTTAGCGTCGCTCTTCATATGTGCTTATTATTACAATTCACAATGTCGTTTTTGGATTACACATAGAGTAGATATTATTTATCTTTTATATGAATATTTATCCAGTAGACTGGATAAATATTTTAAAAATTAAAGGCAAGTTTTATTTTTAGGTTTATTTGTGTCGTTGATTTAATAACCATAAAATAATCAGTTCTCATATAATGTAAGATACAAATTGACCACGTGTATGTAAACGTTCATGTCAAACGTTGTATAAAGATTAAATATTTTGGCTTCAACTGTAACAAAACATTATTTTAGTATTTTATTTAATTTTTAAGTAATTTATTTAGCATTTTCTCATATAACTTTCTTATTATTTGCTTAGTATGAGATTAAAAAAAAAATAAAACGAAGATCCCTATATTCTTTAGCTATGCTTTATTTCGTTTTCATAAATTTTTCAAAACTTCATTTTATCCGATTGTATTTCAATATAGTTACTAAACTAAATCATGTAATTATTTCATTCTCCAAAAGTTTAGGTTCATTTTCTGTGCTTATTTTAATAGTGTTATTTATTTAGTGTATTATTGTAGTGTATTATTGTAGTTGACTAAATATTCAATAGCAGTCTTATTACAATTAAAGCTGATTTTCAGCCGGTGATATTCAGATTTTATCGCTTATTTTTTACGTGCATTTATTTTTAAAATGTTATATGCAATTTTCAATTTATTTATTATAAGCAATCTGGATACACTATTTTATTAATTCATAAAATATTCCAAGAGTTTGTTTACTGTTATCGCAGCGTTAAGTAGCAGCAGATCGCATTTTGTTTTTGTCCATTATCTAAAAATAAAAAATAATTCGCATCCAGAATGTTCTCGATGTATATTGTACAGTATTCTACTTGAATTTGGCATATAAAACACTCTTTACAATGAGTTATAATACTTTGAAATTTTCTATTTATTACTTATTTGGTGTATTTTATTTATTATTTAGCTTTATGGTGCTAAATTTGTATCTTACATATGTATAATAGAATTGATTATATAAGAATGTTATTACAACAATATAAGTAAGCATAAAGATAACACTTTGTGCCCTTAGTCTTTTGAATATGTCTCAGCATCATTAGTGTCAGAACTCAAAAGAAAAAAAAACGAAAACAAAACCGACATAGAAATGTGCCGCGAAACTGCGATGACGTGCTCGCAGGGCGGCTAATTCTTATTCTTAAATAAAACAAAACTAGACTTCAAATTTAAAACAAACAAATTAATAAATCTTAATTTTAATGGAATATTTAAATACAATGACTTAAAAACATTTTACACTGCTTAAATTTGGAATACACACACAATAAGCTTAAGTTTAGACTATATACAAGATTAAATTTAGAACACATACACAACTATATTACAATATTTACAGAGAAATAATCATACTATAAGTGCAAAAAACTAACTCACTTTCAAAATATGTGGCACGGTTGAACTGTACCTCCCGCATTTTAAATTATACCTTTTCTGTTGGCAGAAGCGATCTCAACCAAACAGGCTTAAATTAGAATATTTCCACAGTTGAAAGTATAACTGTATAGAACTGTATAGAAGCTTTTTTCAAGTAATAAATTTATCATATTAAACTTGTGTATTTGAATATATTTCATTGCAGCAAAAATTTGTGGGTCAACGCCCAAGACTTTAAAATTAAGTCTTCTTTAAATATTCTAACGCATGTTCAAAACTAAACTCAAAAACTCACAATACTACCTCAGCAACATATCTATCTCTGATTACGTCAGCCAAAAGGGGCGGGCGAAAAATTATTACGTTAGCCTTTTTTTTTTCCTACTCCATGCGCCATCTGCTTTTATTAATTACGTGGTTGAGATCAATCGCCAACATCCTCCCACCTTGATTTTCTTAAAATCAACTATTTCACAATTGACAAAAAATTCTTAATATTAGAAATGAAAGTTAAATTGAGCTTTACTAGATTAAATAAAAAGACATGAAAAACAAAATAGTAAGAACTAAATTAAAATACAATATATAAATGATATAACATGATGAATTAGAGTTTCTAATAACTAAATGTCAAATAAAAGTCATTCTATTACAGTCTTAAACATTATTTCTTACGGGGTTTAAGCAACCTTCCATATCTCGATCTATTTTCCGTTGTAAGGGTGAGCACAGGATCTCCAGCAGTTGAAACCTCTAGTGGATAAAGTTTTTGAATTGGTCGTGTCAAACAACCGTTGTTCGTCTTTAACTGCACTACTCTGGAAGCACCATCCCTACTATTGTAGATTTTCACAATTTTTCCCATGGGCCACAACACACGTTTTTTATTTTCAATTTCGATGAGGACAACGTCCCCCCCTTTAAGTTCTTGGCATTTAACACTGGCCTTTTGAACGAGTTGGCCCAAATATTCTTTGCGGAAACGATTTCTCAATTCTTGTCGCAAAGTGTTGCAATAACTCACACGCACATTCAGTTTATTGGAGTCGATGGAATCTAGATCAGGCACTCCCACTTGTTTTATATCTTGCAAAAACATGGAGGGTGTCAAAGGTATGAGCTCATCAGAATCATCTGAAACGTAAGTCAATGGACGACTGTTTATTGTGGCTTCAACATCACAAAGGATTGTTAAAAGCTGTTCAAAATTCACCGAGGATCTTCCTAAAATGCGCACGAGCAAAGTCTTAATTGAACGAATAAGACGCTCCCACCATCCCCCCCACCAGGCTGCAGTAGGGGGATTGAACTTCCACTTGATTGAATAACATTCATTTTCAGTGACTTTCTGCCAATCAAGCCGCTTCAATGCATTGTCCGTTCCTCTGAAATTGGTTCCGTTGTCGGAATACACCGTTGACGGACGTCCTCGTCTAGCGATGAATCTTTTTAAAGCTTGCAGGAAGGACTCCGTGCTGAGTGCCGTGAGGGGCTCAAGGTGAATTGCTCTGTACACTGCACAAGTGTATAACACGATCCAGGCTTTACCCTTTGGTTTTAAAAGCAGAGGGCCACAGAGATCAATTCCCGTTATTTCAAAAACCGCAGAATCCCTTACTCTGTCAAGGGGTAAATGTATTGGTGGAGTAGTTAAAGCTTTTGCCGTGAATCTTTTGCATACGACACAACGGCTTACGCAAGATCTTATATTTCTTTTTGAAGAAATTATCCAGTATTGCTGCCTTAATTTGGCAGCCAATATCTGCACACCAGCATGGCAGTACTTTATATGATATTCTCTTATCAGGCATTCAGTTAGGTAATGCTTGGACGGAAGAAGAACTGGATATAAAAAGGAGAGTTCATCATCACGTTCGATGATTTTAGTTTTCACACGAAGAACATCGTCATCACCTCGCACCACCAGCAGACCATGGACGGAATTTTCTTTCTCGTTAAAATACTTTTTCTGTTCTATACCCCACAGAATCATCTCAGCTTTAGTTTTTTCTTCCACTGTTAGAGTATTAGTATTATAAGAAGGCTTCTTTCTCAGTTTATTCACAAACCGCAACATCCAGGAGAAAACTCTCACAATTTTGGAAAAACTAGAAAAACGTTCGTACCACTCAGGTCTCTCTATTTTCACGCTTAGGTCAATAATTTTTGTTCTTTTTAACTCTGATGCGATTAATTCTTCATCTGGTGAAAATTTAAATTCAGGCCACTCCTCGGGAGTAGCTCTCAGAAATTCAGGACCCTCCCACCAACCGCATCGTAACAGATGTTGGGAGGTACAGCCACGAGAGGCTATATCAGCAGGATTGATTTTTCCTGGAATGTGTCTCCAGCATTCTTTCTTCGACAGACTTCGAATCTCCTTGACTCTATTATTCACGAACACACCCCAGTTTTCGTCTCGTTGTATCCAGCAAAGAGCTACAGTTGCATCCGTCCAGTATTGGATGGGAACTTCTTCTAAGAACAAAGCGTCAGCAACGTATTTGGCTAAACGTGCACCTAAAACACATGCTAACAATTCCAATCGCGGAATTGTCACCTTCTTCAATGGAGATACACGAGATTTTGCTGCAACGAACTTCACATAAACCTTTCCATCTTCTTCACTTCTTAAAAATATAATGGTGGCATAAGCGCTTCTACTGGCGTCACAAAATACATGAAGTGACCAAGAATCTCTTTTTCCATAACCTATACGACGAGGAAACTTAAGCTGTGAAATACAAGACAGTCCCTGGTACCATCGTAAGAACCGAGTTTTTAATTCATCTGGCAAAGGTAAGTCCCAATTTGCCTTAATTGCCCAGGCTTCTTGAAGTATTAACTTTGCAGGTACCATTATTGGCACAACGAAACCTAGTGGATCAAATACCGAATGAACTATGGCTAGCAGTTTTCTTTTTGATAAGTCTGATGATATTTGATCCGTTTTGAATGGAATGAATAAATCATCATTTATACGGTCCCACTGAAGACCTAAAACGGGAGAGACATGATCAGTGTTCTGTGAAGATAAACTTTCATTTTCGGTACCAAATGTCCACATACGTAAGTCCATTTTGGCTTCGGCCATAATATTAGTTGCTTGGTTCATAAACTTTTCAAGTTCTGCGCTCGTATCAACTGAAGTTACGCAGTTATCTACATAAAATGAACTTAAAAGCTTTTGGGCAACAACTTCAAACTCTGTTGGCATATTTTTAAGGTGGAATGAGATCACCGCTGCCAACAGGTATGGGCTACTGGTAACCCCAAAAACAACCCTTTTATGACGGAATTCGCAAATATTTTTATTTTCCCACCAAAGAAATTTTAGATAATTTTGGTCTTCCCGCTTTATGCCAATCTGTAAAAATGCTCGCCTAATATCCGAAGTTACGCCAATCGCCTTTTCTCTAAACCTCATTAAAATCGCTGGGATTTCTTCTACGAGATTCGGACCTTTTATCAAACAATCATTTAGCGACAACGAATTATCGGATTTGCACGAGGCATCGAAAACGGGCCTAATTTTGCTAGTTAAACTATCTAACTTGATAACCGGATGATGTGGCAAGTAATGTCCCTTTACATTATTTTCAGATTCAGGGATTTTTTCTACTACGTCTTCAGACAGCCATTCATTAAATATCTTATCGTATTCGTCAAAGTTATTTAATTTCTTCAATTTACGAGTAGTGGCAAAAAGCCTTTTTTCTGCAATATGCCGATTAGAGGCAATGTTAGGTGGAAATTTTTGAACCCAAGGCAAGCTTACGCAATATCTCCCATCTTCGTTTCTATGAAGCCCCTTCAAAAATTGTTCCTGAGCTAATTGATCCTCCACCATTTTGGAAAACGTTTGCGCTTCATCTGCAATACCAATTGTTTCCAAACTCCACATATCAGAAACTTTCATGTTTTGAACATGAAGATTAGTTACTAACATGGATTGTGCACCTTCAAAACTCTGAACATTTAATCCTATTGGTTCTCCACACAAAGTCCAACCCAATTTAGTATTAATGGCTGTCAAACCCCCATTAAGTTGAATTACATCACCCGTTAGAATCTGTCCATAAATATCGCTACCTATTAAAATTTCTATTTCCGGGTAACCCTCACCCACATCTGAAATCCAAATTCTGTGCTTTTTTAATTCCTTCAATAAAGGACCTTTAGAGACGCGTGGTATCCCTCCACAAATTTTTTCTTGATCTAGAAAGCAGAACTGATATTCCGTACGTCTTCCTACAGGACTTACTCTCATAGAATATTGTTTATGATTTTTAGACTCAGTTCTTGTTCCCCCAAACAGCGTGTGAGTTAAATTTTCAGAGGAAAGGCTTTCTAATTTTAAAGCTTCGGCTGTAGATTTCAGAACATACGACCTTTGAGAACCGCAATCTAAAAGACACCTGACTTTTTTCCTCATGCCCCCTGACACTACTTCAACCATTAATGTCATAAGGAGGACTTCTTTTATACATGAAGGTGTAGACATAGTAGTTTGTACCGTAGTCGAGCTTTTTACACTAGCTGCACTCTCACTCTTTTTTTCTTGAATCTCGGGACATAAAATTATAGGGTGAGATCGCTTGCACAAATGGCATTGTATAAATTGTTTACAATCCCTAGCAAAATGTCCAGGCTTAAGACAGCGTAGGCAGCACTTTAACTCTTTTAATTTATCTAACCTTTCCTTTAGGGGCAAAGACCGAGCCAAGAAACACTCTTTACTCTCATGATTTTTTCCGCAAAAAACACACTTTTGCTCCCTGGTTGCTACCAAACTTGCAGCACTCACGGGAAGTTTTTTATTTTTGAATTTGACCTCTTTAGGGCGTTCTTCACGGGAGGAAGGACAAATTTCAAACCCTGACCGTGCAAGTTTGACTCTCTGTTCCCCTTCAACTTCTTTTCTCAAAAATTCTAAGAGATTCGAGAGACGTGGTCCATCGTTACTAAACAAAACGCTTCTCTGCCATACCCTAATCATTTCAGCCGATAAACATGATTCAACCATGGGATATAGCCAAGCAGCATTGGAGTCTTGGTGTACACCTAAAGACTCAAGAGCTCTGATATGGGACTCAATTTTGTCAAACAATGACATCAGGGGTAATTTATCTTTACCTTGTGAACGCACGTTTTGGATAATTAATTTTAACAATTCTCTCACATATATCTCAGTTAAAATTTCTTTGTTCCCAAAACGCTCCTCAAACGCAGAAATGACTTTCGGATAATTTTCCGAAGTTAAGGGATAACTCTCAATTAACTCATAAGCTCGAGTCCCCGGTAACATTGATTGTGCCAAATAATGAAATTTGTCAACATCATCCAGACTCTTATCCTCGTGGATTTTTTTAAACTGACCCCAGAACGAAAGAAAACTTAACAGTTGACCATCAAACTTTTTAATTTGAATTTTCGGTAATTTGTAACGTTTTTCATTACATGTATTTACACTACTATCAACATTAGAGCTCGTACTAATTTTAAAGTCCGAATTATCCATTTTTTCTTTTATTAGGCGACTGAGCGTTATAAATTCATCTGAATATTCCTCGCAACTTATAGCTTCAGTTTCTAAATCATCGTCAGTAGCCTTAGCTGTTATCATTAAATCTAACATTTCCGAATCATAAGATTTTAATTCAGTAATTATTGTTTGTAATTTAACAAATTTATCATCTAAAACGGATTTATCCGGTTCGACCTTTTTTAATTCGTCCTTTAAAACCTTAGTTGTTCTAGTAAAGCTGCTACGTGCCGTCGCACGTTTTTTCTTTAACGTCTCAACATTCATTTTTTATATAAATGGAAATATACTCAAAATCTCAATTTACAATCTTATCAATATTTCTAACAATGACTCGTATTCTCATAAATTCTAAGCTCAGGAAGCACAATATTATAATTCTAATTTAATACAATAAATTAAAATTCCCCTTACTGCTAACGTATGAAAACGAAAGTATTTTTAAAATATAAATACTAAATATGCAGCATCAGTTATTCCTAACCTGAATACAACTATCAAATGGTATGATTATTTCTCAAAACCGAAATCAAAAATCATAATCAAAAACACAATCCTGGCTGGCTCGCCATTTTCTATGTCAGAACTCAAAAGAAAAAAAAACGAAAACAAAACCGACATAGAAATGTGCCGCGAAACTGCGATGACGTGCTCGCAGGGCGGCTAATTCTTATTCTTAAATAAAACAAAACTAGACTTCAAATTTAAAACAAACAAATTAATAAATCTTAATTTTAATGGAATATTTAAATACAATGACTTAAAAACATTTTACACTGCTTAAATTTGGAATACACACACAATAAGCTTAAGTTTAGACTATATACAAGATTAAATTTAGAACACATACACAACTATATTACAATATTTACAGAGAAATAATCATACTATAAGTGCAAAAAACTAACTCACTTTCAAAATATGTGGCACGGTTGAACTGTACCTCCCGCATTTTAAATTATACCTTTTCTGTTGGCAGAAGCGATCTCAACCAAACTGGCTTAAATTAGAATATTTCCACAGTTGAAAGTATAACTGTATAGAACTGTATAGAAGCTTTTTTCTAGTAATAAATTTATCATATTAAACTTGTGTATTTGAATATATTTCATCACAGCAAAAATTTGTGGGTCAACGCCCAAGACTTTAAAATTAAGTCTTCTTTAAATATTCTAACGCATGTTCAAAACTAAACTCAAAAACTCACAATACTACCTCAGCAACATATCTATCTCTGATTACGTCAGCCAAAAGGGGCGGGCGAAAAATTATTACGTTAGCCTTTTTTTTTTCCTACTCCATGCGCCATCTGCTTTTATTAATTACGTGGTTGAGATCAATCGCCAACAATTAGAAAAATAAAAAAATATATATAAACAATACACGGGGGGGGGGATACAAATATATATCTACAAAAAAAAAAAAGAAATTTAAAATGTTTACAGCTATGCTGTTAAGAGTGTAGTAAAATTAACAGCAAAAAATGCTGTAAAATTTACAAATTTACTGTAAAATCTAAAAAACAAAATTAATGTAAAATTAACTGCAAAAAATACTGGAGAATTACAAATTTGCTGTTTACCGATGAAAAACAAAATTGCTGCAAATTTACAGCAAAATATGCTGGCACCCATATTGCCAGCATTTTTTGCTGTAAAACTACAGCAGTTTTTTTTACAGTGCATACATTGACCGAAAATCGAATCTGTTCTGCACGACGTCGTATTGCATGCGGGTTCTCGACCGCCCAGATATGGTCGTTATGCGAGTTGAAAATTCCTTCCCTTGTGAAGGATGCCTCATCGGAAAACAACACTTCAGCAGGAAAAGTGGACTTTGTAGCACATTTTCCAAGGTACCACTGTTCGAAAGCAATACGAGGTGCATAAACCTCCGGTTGCTGTGCCTGGACACGCTGCACGTGAAACGGATGCATGTCTTGTTCTAGGAGAATTCTCCAGACGCTGCAAGGGGAAACCCCGACTACGTTTGCTAGACTTCGTTCGACGGCTGGAGTCCGTGCTGTTCTTACCCTGACCCTGTCAGCTCTTTCAAATGAACCTGTCTCAGCTAACCTCTGGTGCAGTCTTGCAAATAAATTATGACTGGGAATACGCCTCGTCGGATATCGTTCCGCGTACAAACGCTGTGCGGCTGGCCCACTACAATTTACAGCCCCGTACACCAAATGCATATCGGCTAATTCTGCGTTCGTGTAATCATCCATCCTACTAACTTGGCGTTCTTGTGCGAAATGAAGATTCCCTTACCCTACCCCTCTTAGAAGTTCTGAAACGTTTAACTGAAACACCCTGTATATGTTTGACAATGTAGAAACAGAATAATGTTTTATTATTCATTTATTTATATATCATTTATTTATTTATTTATATTATTACAGTGTATTAGTTTAAACAATGTGTTTATATTTCTAGTCCTCACATTAAACTAATGGCATACTATATGATTAAACATATATATGTTTGACAATGTGAAAACATAACAAAGTTTTTATTATTCATTTATTTATGTATCATTTATTTATTTTATTTTATTATCACAGTGTATTTATTAGTTTAAACAATATTTTTATATTTATGGTCCTCACATTAAACTAATGGCACGATATATGATTAAACATATATATGTTTGACTGTGGAAACAGAATAAAGTTTTTGTTATTCATTTATTTATGTATCATTTATTTATTTATTTATTTTATTACAGTGTATTAGTTTAAACAATGTTTTATTTTTTATTTTTTTATTCCTCACATTAAACTAATGGCATGATATATGGTTAAACATAATATGTATTTTTTGACAATCTGGAAGCAGAATAATGTTTCTATTATTCATTTATTTATGTACCATTTATTTATTTATTTTATTACAGTGTATTACTTTAAACAATGTTTTTTATGAAGGCAAATAAAACTTCTTAATAACACCATACAAATTAGAAAATGCGCTAGGCTTTTCGAAAGGACTTTGCATTTCATATTCAGGCACAAAGAATACGTGTTACCACCTTGAAGGCAGGGCAAGACTAAAAGGAAACGGAAGGAAAAGGGTTAGTAGGAAAAGTTAAAGAAAACAGTTTATAGGAAGGCAGAATGCATCAGCCAATAGGAAAGCAGAAGAAATCCGCCAATCACTAGCATAGTCCAACTATTGAATATGATTTAAGCATTTTGAAAATTAATCCCTTGCCTGTGGAATATATTTGAGAAAAACGTTAAAACGTTAATTAAAACACGTTAATTGAAACACGTTAATTGGAAAACGTTAATTGAAACACCGATTTTTCTCTTCCCGAACTCAGGTCGGGCATTCCAAAATTGGTGCATTTGCGTTGCCCGAACTGCGTTCGGGCGTCATAGGCAAGGGGTTAAAACTATGACCGGAATCCGAAGAATGCTTGGCAATAAAATATTTAGAAATTTCTTGGTTAGAGACATAACAGGAGTGAGTGTTCTTTTAAACAAGTTTCCAGATTTCTTTTAGTTTGACCTATATAAGATAAATGTACTATTACAAGGAACAAGAAACATCCTAGATTCCCCATTTGCGAAAATGAGGAACAGGAGACTTTGTGGAGGGGAACTTAAACTTATTGACATATTTAAACATAACATTAAAGTTGAAACGTTTTAAAACTTTAGCTAATTTGAAACATAAAGGAGGATAAAAAAGCAAAATAATCAAATTATCAGGTTTGGTTTTGACACATTTAGAAAGAGTAGATTTATTAGAGGGTCTATTGAATTTAAGCACAGAATTATCGATAACAGAAGAGTTAGAACATCTTTTGACAGCAACAGATTTTAAGTAATTAAATTTATGATTAAGAGAAGCAGAATCTGAACAAATTTTGAGGGCACGGACATAAGTGTAAAAGAAACCGATATTCTGGTTGGCAGGGTGTTTTGAGAGAACGCCTCACAAATTGGTTCACATATAACAGAAACTTTAAATCTTTGGTTACAGATGAGATTTTATGCCTGCACAAAACTACACTGTAAAAAATGACGAATGTTTCTGAATCTACGAAAATATAATATAATAATGAATAAATTTATAATATAAACTCATCCTTGTTAACCATGATTCTGAACAGTGTTTCTTTATCTTTAGAAACCTCAGACATCTATGGCATTTCGAGATTTAAAAAATCATTTAGAAAAACAAAATTTTATTAGCTGCCCGTAATTTCCGGAAACGTTTACGAGTAGCTTTTAAAATGTGATAATCAGTTTTTTAAGCCCGGAATATAGTTTTTTCCGATGCTATCCATTCTCAAGTAAACATTTTCATGTTCAACAAATATGTTTAACAGACTAACATGTAAAATTAACAGCGTTAACATTAACATTAAAATTAAGATTATTTCTATACTCTTTCATGTATAAATTAATTTATGCAGCTGAAAACGTTTACTTGAGAACGGATGGCATTCGATAAATATGCATTTCAGGCTGAGAAAACTGTTTAATACACTATAAAAACTATTCGGAAAAGTTTCTGAAAAATACGGGCAGCTAGAGAAATTTTGTTTTTATAAATAATTCTTTGAATTTTGGAAATGTATTGGTTTCTGAGGATTTAAAAGACAATGGGACACGCTTTTCGGAATTTCGGATAACTCAGAAAATTATATTATATTTTCATTCGTGGTTATAGTATATTTTCATAAAATAAGAAACATTGATCATTTTTTACAGTGTAGGGAAAAACTGGATCGGATTTAAATCACACACGAGACTTATTTATTGATTGATAATGAATCCATATAATTTATGAAAGAAAAATAAATGTAACCAAACGTAGATTTTTGTTGGCTTTTTATTTAAATGAATGAATTTTAATTTTGATGTCCTTCAAAGTTTATTTATTTGCAATGGACTTGGAATAGATTTGGAATAGACTCTCAAGAAAAAAAAAAAAAAAAAAATTCAAAAATCTGAAAGAAAAACTCGTAACTTCAATTTAATAACGCATGATATGCTTCGAAGCTTGCATGATTAAAGTCAATAATTAATTAGTTAGAAATTGAAGACGAATGTCCTTCTGGTGAAGATTAAGACATCGACAAGGTTTATGGGAAGAGCCATCAAGTTTCCCCCAATTTGTAAATGAGATATAAGTTAGTAATGAGGTATTGTGAGTTAATAGTTATTATGATATTCTGAGTTTATAGTTAATGATGTTTGAATAGTTGATGTTTATATATACAGGGTGGTTATAATGTAAGTATCTCTATTTGGAGCTGTCTGTAGCTTGAAGGAATAACCGGAATGAAACTGAAATCGGTACACTTACTATTCGAGAAAGGGGAAGAAGAATGGAATAATAAAAAATAATAATTTCAATAATCAACGACAGATGGCGCTTTTGAGTGTGACATGTAATGTGTAATATTGTGTACCGTGGAGGTGTCGCAAACCTCAATTACTTTACCACATATCAAAACATGTGCGAAACAACACTCCTGATGCGTTACATTCCGGAATTGAGCACGTCGTGCACCGCCTAGACTGTGTCCTCTAGCACAATGCCGTGTGGAACCTGAACATGATCGGCACCGCCATGTGAAAGTGTAATCACATTCACTATGACATTTTCCAATAAATTAGGTATGTCACAACGGTTTTACGCCTTAATTCTTTGTTCTTGTATTACACATTAAAATTTCGCACTTAATAGTGCCATCTGTCGGTGATTATTGCGATTTTTTTTTTTTTATTGTTCCATTCTTCTTCCCCCTTCTCGATTAATCAGTGCACCGATTTTGGTTTCATTCGGGTTATTTCTTGAAACTACAGACAGCTCGAAATTGAGATACTTATATTATAACCACCCGGTATATGTTAATACAGTTTATGAGTTTATAGTTAATAGATATTATGAGTTTATAGTTAATGAGATATAAATGAGATATAAGTGGAGTTTAAATGTGCTGCTTTACTTAGCGATCGTTATGGTGTTTCTGATCGTGCAACAGTCGCGAATGAACTAAGTGTTTTGTAAGATATTGGTGTAACACAGTCTGATTCAGTTATAGACGAGAATAAAAAAAAAAAAAAAGATGAAAAAACGATCGCTGAGTGACACAGTACATTTTAATTTTACTCTCATCCGCCAACTGGCGGTAACTTGGTAGCTCATTTTAAAGACCGTGTCGAAATCTTCATCAAAAATTTATTCGTCTTCAATTTCGATTTTACTAACCGTTCACTGAAAACATCTGTCTTCGCAGTATCATGGGTAGATTAAAGGAGGTTATTCTTGTAGATGTTTCAGTCAGTTTTATCTTATATTTCCTTTAGAGTCTTTCTCCAAATTTTCTTTGCAAATAAACAAACATCTCCGTAATAGCAGGCATATTCAGTTATGTATAGTCACAATTGAGACTAATGCCATATGAACTGAAATCCAGAATTTTGTACACGCCAGAAACAATCGAGTAATTGCAAGATGCTACGTCAAAAATAAAGTACATATTTATTCCAACTCTTTCCATTTTATTCGAGGGCCACTATATTTTTAATCTCAGATATACGAATTTCACTGTACGATTCTGTAATCGAAAACCGTCTAATTCAGCGGTTCCCAACCTGGGGTACGCGTACCCCTGGGGGTACGTGGTGGACTTGCTGGGGATACGTGAAAATCATATCGGTAATGGCGGAAATCACAAAAATGGTTTAACTGAAAGCTAGAGTTGCAAAGACTAGAATAAACTCGGTTTAAACCTGGGAATAAACCGGGTTTTTTCGGAATAAACCAGGTCTTTTGGGAATGAACCTGGGAATAAACCGGGTGTATTGGAAATAAACCTGGGAATAAACCCGTTCTTTGCAACTCTACTGAAAGCACATAAAGAAAGTTGATAGTTTTGGTTTACAAAGTTAGTCTTAAGTATAACTCCAATATGTTACACTCAAAATGAGTGTAAAAGCCCGCTAGACTTAATAATCCATTGATTATTGTATGTTTTTAGCTCCGCCACTGCTAATCATATTGCGTAAGTACTTATATATTTTCCCAATCTTTGCGAAAACTACCATTGATCATTATACAATATTTACCCCCGCCTTATTTTTATCCCCGTTTTTAATAATAATAATAATTACAAATGCGTTATTACGCCAGAGCGCCTGGTTTTAATGTTTTATTTTAAAACGTGTTAAAAAGCAGGCCCTTATTTTCGTTTTCGAATAGGCGGAGTTATATCAGTAATGTATACTAATCGGAAAGCTACCTTTCTTTTAATGAGTATTTAATTTGAAGTGATTATTTATTATTCGAATGATTTAGTTTTATATTTAAAATGGATAACTGGTTGAAATCTGAAACTCTTAAGATTACTACAACTGCGATTGAAATTCAACCTGATGATTCGGGACCTACGAGTTCTTCGAAACAATCTGATTATTTTAAGTATAAGAGAACCTGAGTGCAGCTGTTAATAGGTATGTTCTCATAACTGATAGATACTGAATAATAATATTTTATAATTTACAATACTTTAAATAATACTAAAAACATCAGTGCTTTCTCAATGAATAGAAAATCTAATAATGAATAATTCTTAAAATATGGATTTTGAATTCACGAGAGATGAAAATTTTAATAAAATATGGGGGGAAGTGGAGGGGGTGTTTATGATAAATGGGGGTACTCTGAAATGAAAAGCCTAAGCAAGGGGTACGTGAGAGAAAAAAGGTTGAGAAGCGCTGGCTCTAATTGAATGTTTTCTGAAAAAACTTTTTATTTTGCGAATCACACTAAAGTGATTAAAATAAACTGGGACCCTTGCCTATCTTTAAATAAATTATAACTTTTCTTGAAACAGCGCTTTAAAGTTTTTTGGAATATCAAATACATTCAAATATACTTGTTTTGTGATTATTTTCTTTGTGGCCGTCATAAAGTACAGTGATACCTCTGTTTTCGTCGACAATCCGTCCGAAAACAATCGTCGAAATCCGAAACCGACGAAAACCGAGTCAATTATATCCATATGAATCTATGTAAATCCAATTAATTCGTTCCAATTAATTCGTCTAAACACTCCAAAATACATATCAGAAACACATTTTATAGAGAATAAGTATAGAGTTTAATACTAAAAACAATAACAAATTAATATAATGTTCTTAGCGTATGCTATCAAGGCACTGTATCTGGGGTCACTTCTTTTTTTTGGTCTTTTGGCAGTAGGACTAGCTTCAGAGTCAGAGGACCTGCGTCGCTCAAAAAAGCTGTCCAAAGTGGTCTGTTTCTGCCGCATCTTTAAGATTTTCCTGAAATGGGGCAAAACATTATTATTAAACAAGTTGCTTACAAGAAGCTTTCTTTTGTTCCATGATGGAGCACTCGCAATTAACAAAAAAAGCACAAAAATACACAAGAAATAAACGAAATCCGAGGAAACCGACGAAAATCGAAAAAAAAAAATTCACGGAAAATATCGCCAGAAACCGAAACCGACGATAACCAAAGTCAACGAAAACCGAGGTATTACTGTATTCCCAAAACGTCACAACACAGGAAGCAAATCATCTGCCGAATGCCAACAGAACGAAGAAACGGATAGGGGAAGGAATGTGAATAATGTACATAGTATACCAGCGCGAGAACTTTATTCCTCAATATTTTGCATAAATTCGCTGCTGATGCCGCGACCAGAAGGCGTTTTCTGATTTTGATGATCTTTTTCCTCTTAGCAATCCGAGCGATAGCGTTCAGATCTTATAAAGTTTAATAATAATAAAAATCATGGTATAGTAGTGGATTTTGCCCATTTCATGAATATTAAGGCCTGTACCTAATCGGAAGATATTAATAGATTTCTTAGTTAATATATATTTTATTATATAATTCATCAATATATATATTTCTTTTATCTCTTAAATTCACAACTTTTCCGCGGTTTAGCGATGAAAACTTTTGATTTTGAATATTTTTAACCCACCCTGCTGTTTATATTCATCTTATCATCACCTGTGGCACACCCGTTTGATCATCAGCAATGTGCATAACATGTAGTCGTTGATGATTTTTCTCTCTGAAATGAAAGCTCCTTAGATTTTAGAAGCAATATTTTATTTTACTTAGTTATATTAAAAAAGATAACTACTTTATATTTTTCTCTAAAACTTCTTAATAGGTAATTCAGAAATTTTAGAAGCATTAAAAATCGCTTCATAATTTAATTTTTCGGAGCCATTAGTGCATAAAATGTAAAAACTGTTCATTTATATAATTATTGTCTGATAACAATGTAAGTAACAACATTACTTTATGTTGCTGTTTTAAAGCAAACTTGTGTTTTAATAACTTACAAATAAAAATTTAAACGAGTCCTTAGTTTTTGAAAAAAATCAGAACTATCAGAATCTTTCTAATAAATTAACAAAAAATTATGTCCAGAGTTTTTATTTTTCAAAAAAGAAAAAAAAAGGAAAAGAAACCATATTCTTAAATATAAAACTGAGTTATAGGTTTTCCAAAACTTTTAAATTTCAAAAATTCCCTCTTTAACAATTAAAAAGAAAAAAACTAATTTATTTTAATACCTATAAATATTCAGATATTTGTCATATAACGTGCAGTATTTTCTGACATGTATTAAACATTTATGCTATGTCTTTATCAATCCTCAACTTTTACATAACCCATTTCAATATCAGTAACATAATATACACTCATTGGAGATATTTTTCTCTGAAATGAAACATTCTTAGATTTTAGAGGCAATATTTAATTTTACTTAGCAATATCCAAAAAGATAACTACTCAATATTTTTCTCTAAAACTTTTATTAGGTAATTTAGAAACTTTTCGAAACACTAAAAGTCGCTTAATAACTCCCTTAAAGCCCAATCTGCGTGCTGCAAATCTTTTTTTTCCCTTGTTGCTAATGGGAATTCCATTATAAAATAGATACTCTTCGAAAGCTCTTCATTAAAATAATCTTATTGGTAGCAATACTTCATCGCTACCGTGTTTCTTATATGTTATTGCTTCGAGATAATTAATTTTCGTGCTTCTCTTTCGTAAAGAGGAGCTCTTATGAAAGTTTGAGAGGTTCGGAATGCTGTTCTTAAAATAATGAAAGGGATGTTTGATTTTTCCGAGTAATTAACTCAAAAATGTAAAAAAAATGTTGATATACATATACTTACTGTTTCAATAACAGAGTGAAAAATAGCTTTATCTAAAGATTTTGTTTCAAAGTAATTTTGTGTTTTAAAAACTTATGGCTACAAATTTAAATAAGTTCCTAATAATTCCAAATATACGCACACCGAAAAAAAAAAGAAAGAAAAGACAAATGTTTCTAAATCTAGCTCTAATCTTCCTTAAGGTTTACTAAAATATAATATAACTTCTCCAGAGTTACCCGCGATTCCGAAAAGCGTTTTTTTACCTACAGAAGCCTCAGAAACCCACCTATTTCGAAGAGTTAAAGAATAATTTAGAAAGCAAATGTTTCTTTTACTGCCAAAAATATTCGGAAACGTTTCCGAGTAACTTTTAAAGTGTATTAATCCGTTTTCTCAACCAGAATTATCCGTTTTTCGTGCGCTATCAATTCTCAAGTAACCATAAATATTAATAAAAGAAAGTTTCGCTCTGTGTGTGTGCCTGTCTCTGTGTGTGTGTGTGTGTCTGTTGGCGATGGCTAGGAAAATCTAGCCAACCTAGAGGGCTGTAAATTTAGGTGTGGATAGTCCAAGGTCTGACCATGTGCACCTGAGCCTCAGAATTTTAATATTTTGATAATTAGCCTAGATATTAATTAGATTCTCATTAACCATCGCTTCTGAAATATCATCTTTTAAATCAAAAGGGCGAAAGAAACGGACAGGCGCATTGGATATGCAACCGGAAATGAAGGAATTCGAAATTATTTAACTAATTAGCGAATTTTAAGAAAAGTAATTGAGATATCAAATTGAAAATTTCTGAGCATATGTAAAAAAATATTCTGTATCTGACTATGTGATTTTTGAAAAATTCGGTTGGTAATTTTTTTTAATTTACGTAAAAAACTGTCAAAAATCTGCCGGCGCCAGTGAAAATGATCCGAGAAATTTTCAGACAGGGATAGGCTTTCATTAAAAACTGAACTACAAAGATATCTGTTTCTCTGGCCGATCCCTCTCATTTAGTTTGCGAAAATGAAAGGAAATAATTGCCAAATTTTACTAATGAACAAATATTTAGGTAACTAATTAAGATATAGATTTGAAATTGAGGTCGGGAAGGGGTGTCATCTGCCGGCTATTTTAGCGTAGCGTCTTCGTTATGTTCTAATTATCAGAAAAATGTAATTCTTTTTTTAATGATCGCGTTAATTTACGTGACGGTGGTTCTCTTGAACAAATTATTCATTATATTTGTGGGTATGGGGAGGGAGGGGGTTAACGCCTTTCTCTGAGATTGTAATTATCTCGGGCCCGGGCAACGCCGGGCGCGTTAGCTAGTTTTCAATAAACATGATAAATTAATTGCATTAACATAAACATTAAAAGGAATAGCATTAACATAAAAAATTTAACACCATTTTGTTTTTCTTGCACGTATAAATTCTGTTATGCGGCTGAAAATGTTTACTTTAGAATTGATAGCTTCCGAAAATCGAATATTCCGGATAGAGCAAACTGATTAACACACCATAAAAACTACACGGAAATGTTTCCGAAAATAACAGTGTTTGAGAAAAGCTTATTTAAATATTAGAAATATATTGGTTTCAGAGGCTTCTAAAGATAAAGGAACACTTTTCAAAATCGCGGGGAACTCTGAATAGGTTATATTATATTTTGGTAAACCGTAAGAAAGATTAGAGTTAGATTAAGAAATTTCTGTCTTTTTTTTTACAGTGCGCAGTCAAACTCAATTCACTGAAATTGAAAAAAAAAAAAAAAAAAAAGTCAATTTTACGGGATAATACTGGCATCACAGCTGCTAGTATTATACTGTAAAATTAACAGTAATAAACAGTAAAATAAGCAGTAATACGCTGCCGAGCATGCCCGGCAGTGTATTACTGGCAGCTGGGGTGTCAGTATTATACCGTGAAATCAACATTTTTTTTTTTTTTTTTTTTTTTTTTTTTTTTTTTTTTTTTTTTGCAGTGCATAGAGAGCTTGGATGTAACGAGAACTCGGTTTTAACGGAAGTTTAGAGAACAAATGGTTGGTCCACTTTAAAAATACAAAACTTGGTTATTAGGTTATTACGAGTAAATTTCGAATATAACGAACAAAATACCTACAAACTCGCAAAAGTCCTTTTTTTTTTTTTTTTTTTTTTTTTTTTGTATAAATTCTCCCAGGAAACATATCATTTTATAGTGCATACATACCACTGCCGAAAATGCGGAAGATAACTATAATGAAGATGAAGAGGATAAGAGTGAAACAGATGAGTATTTTTTAAAAAAGCCTCTCCCTCGACATATGCAGTTGATTTGGACTGCTATGCTTCAAACCTTCTTACAAGGGAACATCTCAACCCACAAATTCAAAGAATTACGGATACTTACGTATTATCCGTGCAAGGTCAGATACATCGCGCCAACAATTGCGGTGATTGGCGGTGATTGTGCAGTGAAAAAAAAAATGTTGATTTTACAGTAATAAACAGTAAAATAAGCAGTAATACGCTACCGCGCATGCACTTTCCTGTCCGAAGATTCAATCTTTACTTTTTTCTGTTCATTAGTTAAGTCTCTAGATTGTTTGAAAAAATTAGTTTGATGAAATGATCATTTTAAGTATTTCGAGGGTTTTTTCAAAAATTCTATATCTCTGTTTTACAATTGACTTATGAAGATGAGTTTCATCTCAAATTGAAGAGTGTCTTCCTTAGATTCTTCTAGTTTTCGTTTTATTTTTTCGCGACGCTTTGTTACTTTGATATCTGGTATTTTACGCTGGCGACGTTTGATCGATTTAACATTGAGAAGTTGTGTCCTGCAAGTAAGCAGTAGCGGTCTGTAGTCTGGTTCTTGGCGTTAATTTGTTTGGCAGGCTCAGTATTGTTTTTATAGCATGGCTTGGCAGAACGACCGTTCTGCTAAATAATGCAATAATTTCATATAATTTAGTTACATCTTTTAACTGTTTTAATAATTCTCAAGTAGAGTTAAAGTGATTTGGAATCAGAAACAGAAGTCCGCACATAAACATGATGAGTGATTGGCAACCATTTTTGGCAATCCGACTTCCTGGCACGTATAATATTCAGGGATGAGAGCGCTCCGACCCGAATGTCCGATTTTTACCACTAAATTTTCATAGTATTCTCCACCGTATTGAATTTCAGAAATTCTGTCCTTAAATAAGCTGAAAAATACTATTAAAATTTAGTGGTGACAATCGGGCATTCGGGTCGAAACGCTCTCATCCCTGAATATTAAGTACCGAATTAGGAAACTATGATGATATGTAAGGATCATGGAAATGTGCAATACGCAATTATTTTTTGTTGCCCAAATTCACTTTAAGGGCGTAAATTTTACCTCGGAATATTATTCGATTTCATGGTAACTGATTAATGGTAAGAGATAGAGAAAAAGGTTTAAGTTAAAAGTTGCTTCTTTTTATTAATTCTGTCGAAAACTAACAAGGTATCAATTGTTATTAACAATTTATATAATAGAATATACATAAAAATTTACTTTATTTCCTGCGTGTTGAATTTTATTCATATATTTTTTGATTTGCGATAGATTAGAATTAGTCTTTATGCCGACAGTTGCTCGTTACATTATTATTACAGTAAAATCTCTAAAAAGGGAGGCTGTTTATGATAGAATCTGACTTTTAACCGAAAATTTCCCTAGTCCAAAGAATACCATACTGTTATAAATGACAATATACCTGATAAAATGAAAAAAAAAAATGTCTAAAATGTATTATTTCTACGGTTCTCTGCAATTACGCTTTAATAAGTTTTACTGAATAACACACAGTATTTGCTAAATTTTTATAGACAAGAACAATAATAGTTGAACAATACAAGGCATATCGTATTTTTACCAACAATAAAATAAGAATTGCCGGGTAGTCTACAATATGTACATTATAATTTTTTCAAAATTTTGTTGAAAATATGTTTTAAATGTTATTCACATAATAGTAATATTGTGTTAGTTTTAAACAAAACTAATAAAAAGAAACATTTCTTAACTTAAAATTTATTCTCTATTTCTCACCATTGTTGAGTATTTTAATGAAATCCATATACATTACTGAGGTGCACTAGAGCTTGTTTTCTGTAGATTTATTAAGTGCGTAAAATATTTCGTTTATTTACAGAGATACTCAAAAGATTTCGGTTACAGAAATGACTATGAGCCATAACTGTTGGATTTAAGTTTTAAGCTGTGATATGCATTTAAAATGTTTATTTTTAGAGTATTATGAGGTAAGCATTTCAAAGGGTTGCATGATATAGAATTTTTACACATTACCGTCTATAGACAGCGGTCCCTGAAAATGATTTTATACAATAAATATATAAATACAATAACTATATAAATACAATAACTATATAAATACAATAACTATATAAATACAATAAATATATAAATACAATAAATATATATAATAAATATACAAATAACTACAACTACGTTATGGTTATTTTTTTTTTAAGTTTATTTAGATATCTCATTTTGTTGTTTGAACAAAAGTGACATTTCTTAACAATATTCCGAAAGTGTTGGAAAGTGTTTCATAATCTATGCCATCGTGCGAAATTTTTCGTTCTTGTTTCATTGAATTTTAGATTATTCATTTATCTAAGCAATCAAATATTATGAGTTTAAATCAAACATGACATTCTACTTGATAATTTATTTTTATATTTTTAATTAAAAGACGCAAAAGAAAACTTTACCAATGTGATGATTCAGCTGTTTTTATTGATTTAATTAAACTTGTGTTATTTTGTTTTAGTAGAAAATAAATGAATAGAACATAAAATCGCTTATTGCGAGAACTTTTGCTGATAAAAGCAAAGACATTGTTTCCCTTCACTCTCCGTTACAACCAAATTCCACCGTTTAAAAGAAATGGGTAACACAATATGGACTGTATTTCCAAAATATTATATGCATACACTGTAAAGAAAAAGACAAATGTTTCTTTATCTACAAAAATATAATATAATCACGAATGAAAGTATAATATAACCTCTTGCGAGTCACCCACGATTTGGAAAAGCGCTTCTTTATCTTTAGGAACCTAAGGAACCAACAGAATTTTTTGATTTAATAACGCATTTATAAAAACAGTTTCTTTTGCTGACCGTAATTTTCAGGAACGTTTCCGAATAGCTTTTACAGTGCATTAATCAGTTTTCTGAAACCAGAATATCGGTTTTTTGAATGCGATCAATTCTCAAGTAAATAATTTCATATTCAACAAGCATGCTCAGCACCTGATTAACGCACAGGCCAACCAGGCCACGGCCTTGGGAACACTGCTGATGGGGCCACCAAAATTTATAAAATGATTTTAAAAAAGTTTCTTAAAAATGAAATTTTCTGCAATTATATCTCGGAAACAAAACAAAAATATTTTGTTTAACTTGGCAACTGTATCATAATACCTAATAATAATTCTCGAAAAAATGTCTAGCTATACTATTTTAATTTAAAGGGGGCCCCGAAAAGTTGCTGGGCCTTGGGACCCAGATGAGCTTAATCGGGCTCTGAGCATGCTTAACGAGGACTCCTCAATAAAATAAGACACCAAATTTCTATTAAGAAAAAAGTGGTGTGAAATGCACTTTTTCCCATTTTACTCAAGCATCGAAGCTAGGCATAAATGGGTTAACAGACAACATTTCAAATTAACACCATTAACATTAACATTAAAATTAATGTTATATTGTTATACTTTTGCATGCATAAATTCCTTTACGCAAATGAAAATGTTTGCTTAAGATTTGATAGCATGCAAAAAAAAGTGATATTTCCATCAGAGAAAACTGATTAATATACAGTAAAAGTAAATCAGAAGCCTTTCCGAAAATTGCGTGCAGCAAAAAAAAAAAAAAAAAAAAAAGAAAAGAAAAAAGAAAAGAAAAAAAAAGTTTGTTTTATAAATGTTACTTAAATCAGGAAATTCTACTAGTTTCTAAGGTTTTCAAAGTTTAAAAGAACGCTTTTTTGTCATGGTTGGCTCATGGTTGTGGCTCGCAAGATGTGATTGTATATTTTCGTTCGTGGTTATGTTATATTTTCGTAGATTTAGAGACATTTGTCTTTTTTTTTACAATGTATCATGTCGTTGTTGATACTTGTGAATTCGAACAGTTCTTCTCCTACGGGGAAACTGTCGTGCAATTTTCGTAATTGAAATACAAAAATTTTATTGTAATACATTTTGAAATACGCTGTAATCTTGTATTACAAGATTTGTTTTCTAAAAATCTAATAAAACCTCAAAAAGCCATATTTGAAAACCTTTCTCTTATCTTCAGTCATTTTTAGAAGAAGGACCAATCTGGAACCTCATAAACCAATAAGTTTACTAAATTATTAGAAGCGTCCTTTCTGAAATTTGCGAATTTGTTTAAAACTAAAACTAAAAAAAAAAAAAAAAAAAAAAAAAAAAAAAAACTTCGTGCTAATATTTTGGCAGGAAAATAAATGTTGTCATTAGACAATCATAGGCTTGTAATCATAGAGTTGTTATTTTTCAGTACTTGAAAAATTTGAACGGAAAAATCTTATTTTTGCCGAAACGTCAGTGAAGGCTTACTGTGGAGACCCGAAAAGTTTTTGGTTTCTGTCTGTCTGTCTGTCTGTCTGTTCCGCGATAACTGCCGTAAAAATGATCCGATTAGTTTGATTTTTGGTAGGTATGTTGGTGAGATACCCGGAATTAGCTGTATAGTTTTTAGTTACATTTGGTTCATTCGTTCGGAAAATATAGAACATTTCTTTTTTGATCATAATGCTTTCCTATGGGAATTCAGACGATTTTGAAATTTTTCAGTCGTTGAAAATAAAATGTCGCATTTGATTAATGTATTTAAACGGTAAGTTATGAAGGCTAAAATTTATCAAGTCAGGTGTTAAATTATTTAAATTAATTTGAAATTTTGTTTATACATTCGTCAGATTTTTTAAATTAGGTGTATAATTTTTGGTGCAATTTTATACATCTGTTCTAATAATATAATACATCTATTTTATCACTTTTTGCAAATATTAAAATGCATTCATTTTTATTTTCCTTTTCAATTTAACAGTAACCTAGCAACCATATTTCAAAGAATATCAAAATGATAAAATTCAAGTAACTCAGACGATTTTGCTACAATATTTTATTCGCAAAATAAAATATTATTGGAGGATTTTAATATTTTATTGAAATAAATGAGAATTTATTTTGTACAAGTTACCTTTTAACTACTATAGAATGATAGCCGAAACATTTTTATATGAGATATTATTAATTTTCTGGAAGAGATGTAGATTTTTCGTGGTTGAAAATTAGTATTATTTTAAAAATAGAATGTAATATCTCGTACAACGAGATAGTTAATCTAAAGAAATTAGCGTAGTAAAACGCATCCATACAGCCTGAAATAGCACAATTACTGGAAACTGAGATCATAAAATGTTATCACAAAAAATACATTATAACGCCAAATCAAGGTTGCTTATTTAGTGAATTGGCAGTGGGCACGATTATGAATGATTACACAATAGGTTTAAAAGTTTCCAAATAAGCCTATTTTGGGGAGATTTTAGTATGTTATTGCCATCGAATTAGATCAGGATGTACTTAGGTCAAATAAATATTGTACAATGACCATCAAAACTGTTTTTCCGAAACAAAAATTGTAATAATACTAGATTTCTGAAATATATAAGTGAAATATATAGTAGATTCAGTTTACATTTCCATAAGTTACTTTTGTACGCGAGATATTATTCAACGTATCAATCAGATACGAGTGTTTCGTGATTGGTAAATATTGCTATTTAGGTATTAGGATAACATGAAATTATTTTCAAAATTTTTGCTTTTCGTAATAAAACCACTGTGCAGAACGAAATGGAAGATATACTAGAATCATTCACAAAAATAATAGGAAATCACGAATAAAAATTTAATAAGATTACGGAGGGTTCAGCGGGGTTGAGCCCCCCCACCCCCCCCCCCCACCCCCTGAAGAAATGTATTTTTTTAATCTAAAAAATAGAATAAGAAATTCATAAGAATGTCAGAATATTATTGCATAAACCGTGTTTAATTTAACGTTTAAGTTCTGAAACCTTCGAATTATTTTATATGCATATAAATATATATGTAGTAATTTAAATAATTTAATTTGCGGATTGTAAGATATTAAATATTATGAAAAGTGAGTTTAAAAAACATTGACTTTCAGAGCTGACGTTGAGGCTCCTGATCTGTAGATTTACTAGTTTTAAAACCATGTAATATATCGAAAAAAGTAGATTAGGGTCATAGATCAAACACTAATATCTGAATCTGTATGTACAATACAAAAAAAAAGAAAAAAAAAGAGGGAAGAAAAAATAACAAACGCAAGGTGTAACTTCTCTTCTAAAAGTTCCAAGATGAATATGTTTGCTTCAGTATTTCTTGTTTACAATCATTAGACAATCATAGGCTAGGGTTGTTATTTTTGAGTACTTGAAAAATTTGAACGGAAAAATCTTATTGCCGAAACGTCAGTGAAGGCTCACTGTGGAGACACGAAAAGTTTTTGGTTTCCGTCTGTTTGCCTGTTTGTCTGTTTGTCTGTCTGTTCCGCGATAATTGCCGTAAAAAGCGCCCGATTAGGTTAATTTTTGGTGGTGTAAAAACTCCGGCGGGATTTATAAAATTCGAACTGGTAGCTGTGGCTAACCGGAGTAATTACTATAGCTGATTTTTAAAAGAAATATTTCTTTTATTTGTAACATCAACTTACAAAACATTCCTCCGATAGATTTCGGTATTAACATAAATTAAGGAGTGCGTGAGATGCGGTGATTATAAACCATGCGATAGTCTTTAAGTCTCTCCTTTCGATCTCTTCGCTCGAAATACTCTTGTTATAGACTTTGATTTAGACCTCCGAATGAGGCAATACGATTTAACTGGACAGGGTGTCCTTGGGGATGCTTGGATGGCTTCTCGGAAATCTCTCTCACAGATCGGGGCGTCTGTTTCCTCCGGCTTCCCCTGCGCTGCTCGTTTCTCCGCAATTCTCGGCTTCTTAGGGTCACGTCCTACCCTTTTGCCTCCAAAAAACCCTCTTCTCTCCTCTTCTCTTCTTTCTCTAGCCTCCGAAAAAAGGGGGGCGGGGGGAGGTTCATCCCGGCCTCTCAAACTTACGGCAGCCTATCGTTGTCGATATCTGGTTCCCATTCGCAGATTTTAAAGGACTTCCCTTGGCGTCCGATGGTCTCTGGGAACCCTCTCCATCTGCGACCTCACAAGTAGAATCAATAATTCGTTACCGTCGGGTAGGTGCCAGCCAGTCTCCAGTATTGTTTCCCTAATGTCCAAACCATTCAGCGTAGGAGATGGATCGCTTCCTTAGGTTCGGCCCGACAACTCCTGCGGTCCATAGTAAAGTAACTCAGCTGGGATATGGGAAAATGTCACAGCATTACCCCCTCCAGCAGTTGAGATTTTTCAAGCATTTGGAAAATCTTACATCATTACTGGTGCGCTAGCCTTCCATCCATACCCAACACATGTTAATTCTCAATAGAGGCTTACCTTAAACATTATTATTCACAAGTTTACAATACACTCTACAGACTCACATCGTTAAATTAAATTTCAATATTCATTGTATGATTCAAATACACAATTATTTCAATTACAAAATTAAAAAAACTATATACAAAATTACTGAGTGGAATGTTATTTATTCCATTCTACTTAAACAGTCTACATGTGGAATTTGGCTGCCTGGGCGGTAACCTAAGGATCTGCGAATATCCTGCCTTTTTCCACAATCTCTAATTAGTCGGTAATCATTTCCGGCGTCGTTTTTCGGCTGTTTAACCTCGCTGCCTTTTATTTCGTTATGCGGCGATATGTATCCTGGGGTTTCTAAACAATCAGAACTGAAAACCGTTTTTCGCTTCCTTCCTAACGCACAATAACTGTTTACCCCTTTTGTTGTTTTCTGTCCCGAAGATTTAAAACTAAAATCTTCCTTTCGTTTTAAGACTGTGTCTTTATTTTTTTCCTCATGCTTACTTTCCCGGATTTCATTCCTTAAATAAGACACCCTCGCTCTATCTTTATAACCCTCTTCCTTCATCCTTGATTTGGGTGTCGCGCGGATCGGGGTCGTCGCGAATTTCGTTTTAATGGAAGATTCACAATGAGTTACTCCTGCACGTTGGCTAAGGGGAAAGGGAACAAAGCCTTTCTTTTCCTTCCTGTCCGGTTTTCTCACTTCATTCTTTTGATAAGCCGAAACTAAGCGGTTCGTGGGGTTGGGGGGAATTGGGCGGTCACTCCTGTGCCTTTTTTTCGGTGCTGCACTCCGAAAGCTAACAGGCGGTTTCGGTTTCATTCTGTCTAGCAAATTTTGTGTTTTGCTTCCCAATAAATAATAATCCATTTCTATGTCTGCATCGACAATACCTGCGTAAGTCCTAACTCTTTTTCCTAAATCACACAGATTAAGCTCTATTTCTGCGAGGGGTAGACATTTTAAATCATTTTGTAACGGTTGCTTTACCCACACGACTCTCCCTGTGTATTGTTCTCGGGTCACCTGGTTGGCACTAATTAAATCTAGCGACGTAGCAGTGTCTCTAAAAATTTTCATTTCTTTCCCATTTATAATCCCTTTTGTTAAATAGGGCTGGAACATTTCGTTTAACTCATCGAGGTCAGCCAACTGATTAACCACTTCAGGTATTTCACTACTCCATTTTAGTTTGGGGCAAAATTTGCGGATATGAGAAAAACTACCACAATGGAAACAAGACCTGTCTTTTCGCTTATCAACAATTACATCTCTATCTTTTTTATCTTCCCTCTCCCTCCAATTTCTTTTTATTTCCGCGTTTTGGGGTTCTGTCTCTGGTCTATCAACCAATCTGTTTCCCTCAACCTGTTTGCCGTTATTTGGATATCTAGGCGGGGACTGTTTCATCTCTGTTCTTCTAACCGCCTCATAATGATCTAGTTTTTGGGTTAATTCCCCGGGCGTAATTAAATCACTCCAGGAATCTATGAAATGTTGTCTAATTTCAGAGGGCACTTTCCGTTTGATCTGGTCAGTAATTATCAGGTCCCTAAGTTGACTAAATTCGGACACCTGAATACCGCTTAACCATTGGTCGAAATAATTCGTAATTTCATACGAAAAATCTTTCCAATTTTTTTCTTCGGACCGTGGTGTTGTTACGAATTTGATTCTGAAGTCTTCTGCACTAATTTTAAACCTTTCGAGTAATTTACCCTTCACAAAATCAAAATTGTCCGTTTCGTCTGGTGGTTCTCTAAGAATAACTTCTGTCAAATCTATAGGGAGTAAACCTAGCAAATTTGTTACCCATTGCGACTTATCTAATTGCGCTTTTAATGCCTGTCTCTCAAATAAGTTGAGATATAAGGAAATCTCCGATTTTCCCATTTCAAATTTAGGTAACACATTTTTTAACAGAATTTTAGGTTCCCTTTCTATTTGACTAGATGATAACGTTGAAGTATCATTTTCCCGTTCGGCCCTAATTCTCGCGAGCTCATGTTCTTTCTCAATTTTATCTTTTTCCAATTTCGATCTCTCTACACGGTCTTCTTCAATCAACTTTAATTGGTTTAACGCCATAGTCTCATCATAATCGGGGGCCTCCGTTATCTTTTTAACCAATTTAGGAATTGTATCATTTGACAAAACCTCTACTTCAAATTCTATCGCAAGGGTTTGCAGATCGCATTTTCGAAATCCCGATATGCCTGCCATAATCACTAATTTTAAATTCTAACACAATTTAATTCCAATTTCCCGCACATAAATGCAATAAAAAAACATACACAATTTTTTTCTTCGGACCGTGGTGTTGTTACACTTTTAATTTACCTTCAACACACAAAAACATCTGTTGGTAATTAATATTTAAAATTTTTACTTATATTACCGAACACAAATAATTAAAGAAAAATTGCTTCCTGTCCAAAATTAAAAATATACACACTAAGCCTCCACTGAGAATAAAACAAGTGCTCACCTGGGTATAGCTCTGTGATTCTCGGCGGTGATTCTGCTTTCTTTTCTCTCCACACTGTCAGCAAAGTTCGGATGCTTCTGGTTGCTGGTTCAGCGGATGCAGTTTCAGATCAGCTCGGGTCTCTGCCTTGGTTTTGGCGGGTCACTTTGGGGTCGGTGGATCTTCCTCGATTCAGCGGAATCTGTCTCTCTATCACAGGATTCTGTACGAATTCGGCGAGTTGTCCTGCTCTGCCCCGATTCGGTATGTAGATTCAGGTTCCCAACGGCTGGTGTAGATTCTGAAGAAATTCGGCGAGTTGTCCTACTCTGCCCCGAATTTATCAAACTTTGTCACGCACGTTTCTTTCACCACTTTAAATCCCTTGAAGCTGCCACCATCTGTAAAAACTCCGGCGGGATTTATAAAATTCGAACTGGTAGCTGTGGCTAACCGGAGTAATTACTATAGCTGATTTTTAAAAGAAATATTTCTTTTATTTGTAACATCAACTTACAAAACATTCCTCCGATAGATTTCGGTATTAACATAAATTAAGGAGTGCGTGAGATGCGGTGATTATAAACCATGCGATAGTCTTTAAGTCTCTCCTTTCGATCTCTTCGCTCGAAATACTCTTGTTATAGACTTTGATTTAGACCTCCGAATGAGGCAATACGATTTAACTGGACAGGGTGTCCTTGGGGATGCTTGGATGGCTTCTCGGAAATCTCTCTCACAGATCGGGGCGTCTGTTTCCTCCGGCTTCCCCTGCGCTGCTCGTTTCTCCGCAATTCTCGGCTTCTTAGGGTCACGTCCTACCCTTTTGCCTCCAAAAAACCCTCTTCTCTCCTCTTCTCTTCTTTCTCTAGCCTCCGAAAAAAGGGGGCGGGGGGAGGTTCATCCCGGCCTCTCAAACTTACGGCAGCCTATCGTTGTCGATATCTGGTTCCCATTCGCAGATTTTAAAGGACTTCCCTTGGCGTCCGATGGTCTCTGGGAACCCTCTCCATCTGCGACCTCACAAGTAGAATCAATAATTCGTTACCGTCGGGTAGGTGCCAGCCAGTCTCCAGTATTGTTTCCCTAATGTCCAAACCATTCAGCGTAGGAGATGGATCGCTTCCTTAGGTTCGGCCCGACAACTCCTGCGGTCCATAGTAAAGTAACTCAGCTGGGATATGGGAAAATGTCACAGTGGGTATATTGGTGAGGTATCCGGATTTCGCTGTATAGTTTTTAGTTACATTTGGTTCATTCGTTCGAAAAATATAGACCATTTCTTTTTAGGTCATAATGCTTTCCTATGGGATTGCAAACGATTTTCAAATTTCATTTTTAACTGAAATAAAAATTGCATATTTGAATAATGGATTTAAACGTAAATTAAGGATACTAAATTTTCGATATGGAGGTCTTAAATATATGCAATAGCCTTGAAAATTTGCCGATACATCTATTAGAATTTAGAAATTGTTTAAATTATTGGAAATTTTTTTGCCACTGTTCGGGAAATATAAATCATTTTATTTTTCTATTTTTTACAAATTTTAAAATGGATTTCTTTTTCTTTCCTCTTTATTTTATTAGTTGCTTAGCAACCCTATTTCAAAGAATATCAAAATAAGAAATGCATTTTTTTATCTAAAAAAATAACAAGAATAAGAAGTTTATAAGAATTTCAGAATATGATTCCATAAATCATGTTTAATTTAACGCTTCTAATTTCTGAAACCTCCGAAGTATTTTATAGGCCTATAAATATGTATCTAACAAAAAATATTAAATTGCGAATTGTAAGATGCTAAATAATATGAAAAGTGAGATTAGAAAACAATGACTTTTAGAGCTGACGTTGAGGCTCCTGATCTGCAGATTTACTAGTTTTTTGTAAAACAATGTAATATATCGAAACAAGTAGATTAAGGTCATAGATCAAACACTAATATCTGAATCTATATGTACAATACAAAAAAAGAAAAAAAAGGAAGAGAAAATAACAAACGCAAGGTGTAACTTCTCTTCTAAAAGTTCCAAGATGAATCTGTTTGCTTCACTATTTCTTGTTTACAATCATTAGACAATCATAGGCTAGTGTTGTTATTTTTGAGTACTTGAAAAATTTGAACGGAAAAATCTTATTTTTTTAAAACAATGTAATATATCGAAACAAGTAGATTAGGGTCATAGATCAAACACTAATATCAGAATCTGTATGTGCAATACAGAAAAAGAAAGAAAAAAGGAAGAGAAAATAACAAACGCAAAGTGTAACTTCTCTTCTAAAAGTTCCAAGATTAATATGTTTGCTTCAGTATTTCTTGTTTACAATTCTCAATGCGAACACCTACTTTTTTCCCACTTTTCAATGGATTTCTCGAGCAAACATTTTGATTGCTTTATCTTGAAAAGCATGAGCTAAAATACATTCGGAGATTATGCCAATATTCAGGAACACCACTGACTATATCAATATTAAAAGGCTTTTAGTTATTTTTTTTTTTTTTTTTTTTTTATCATACAAAAATCGTTTTACGAGAAATATTAAATGTATATTTTAGCAAAAAGATCGAATTCAACTATGTCATAATTGTACATCTATTCTACTTTTTATAGCATTTACTTATTTATTGCTGCCTAAACGCTTATTATTACTTAAACTGTTACACATTATTAAAAAAATGCACACAAATATTATATTTTACTAACGTAAGTAAAAATTCTTGGATTTAAGATCTTCTGTCAACCATTACATATATTTATCTTGAAGTGAAATATTGTAATTTTAAGCTCTGAAAAATACGGTTTACGAACATTTTATGTTTATTAAGCATGAATCAACAACAACAATAAAAAAATCAGCTGTTGTTGCAGAAAATAAAAGTATTTTTCAACCTAAAGAATTTTTAATTTTCGGATGCACTGAAAGCTATTGTTAAAGTCAAATAATGTAGAGGGAAAAAAAAGAAAAGTCATATAAATGAAACCTTTGAAGCCAAATATTGTTTCAGAATAATCTTTTATTTGAATTTTTAAACAAATGTGTTTTAAGAAAATGACTTTTATTTTACAAGTATTTGATTTAGAAAGGGAAAAACAAAAAATCGTTACGTCAGGTATTGCTTATTTATTCATATAAAAATTCATATGAGTAGTTTGCATTTACAAAAATAAATTTAATTTTAGAATAGCTATTTTATAGTAATCTAAAAATAATGGGATAAAAGTCTCATCCATAATTAAATCGAAATTTGTAAGTGCAATTTATGCGTGTGGTCCATTTAAAGATCGTTATATGATTCATTTTTTCCATTTTGCCAAAAAGAAATTTAATTTTAGAATAGCTATTTTTTAGTATCTAAAAATAATGGGATAAAAGTCTCATCCGTAATTAAATCGAAATTTGTAAGTGCAATTTATGTGTGTGGTCCATTTAAAGATCGTTATATGATTAATTTTTTCCACTTTGCCAAAAAGAAATTTAATTTTAGAATAGCTATTTTATAGTAATCTAAAAATAATGGGATAAAAGTCTCATCCGTATAATTAAATCGAAATTTGTAAGTGCAATTTCTGCGTGTGGTTCATTTAAAGATCGTTATATGATTCATTTTTTCAACTTTGCCAAAAAGAAATTTAATTTTAGAATAGCTATTTTATAGAATCAAAAAATAATGGGATAAAAGTCTCATCCGTAATTAAATCGAAATTTGTAAGTGCAATTTATGCGTGTGGTCCATTTAAAGATTGTCATACGTTTCATTTTTAACACTTTTCCAACACAGTTGAAAAGTGTTTATGAATTCAACTTGTCTGTCATTTATCTGTCTGCTTAGCCGTCTGTCCGGAGTCTAACTCTCGTAAATATACTCGGATTGCCATAAATTTTTATATGCCATTTAGTTTCACTTTAGAAAGTTCGGTATTGAAAATGAAGTGTACACAGCAATAAATTTAAAAAAAAATAAAAAAGTGTTGATTTTACAGTATAATACTGCAACCCCAGCTGTCAGTATTATACCGTAAAATCAACAGTAATAAATAGTAAAATAAGCAGTAATACACTGCCGCGCATGCGCGGTAGCGTATTACTGCTTATTTTACTGTTTAATACTGTTTAATTTTACGGTATAATACTAGCGCGATAGCGTATTACTGCTTATTTTACTGTTTATTACTGTTAATTTTACGGCATAATACTGACAGCTAGGGTGGCATTACTATACTTTTAAATCAACACTTTTTTTTTTTTTTTCAGAGACTATCAGAAAAAAATACGCGATTTGGAAGTATTTATTGCTTTTTTTCGGTATTGTTAAAAAAAAAAAAAAAAAAAAAAAAAAAAAAAAAAAAAAAAATCGTATATTTTTGCGTTACACTCGCTAAGACATATTCTCATTTATAAAGCTAAAGGGTTTTAGTAAGATTGCTTCCAAATAACGTCATTTTTCTGATTGTCGTTTTAAAGATTTGTGGGGGTGGAATTCACAAAAATCCACTAGAGAAATACTGATTAGGATCGAAATTTCCAGGCCCAGATCCGGCCAGGCCCCATGTAGAAATTGTATTGGTCCAGCCCGACCCGATACAAAAGCTAAAAGAAAGTTATGTCCAAGACATGCCCAGCCCGTTATAAAATCTAAAAATCCAGTCCAGACCGTACAAAAACTTTATTGGCCCGGTCCGGTAAAAAAAAAAAAAAAGAAAGAAAAAGAAAAGCCAAAAATTTCTTTAGAACCCGACCTGGCTCATCATGAAATCTAAAAATTCGGATCGGGACCGGTCCGACACAATTTCTACAATACATGTCGATATTTCTGAAGCAACATTATCTTACAATGAAAATTATTCCAAAATTCTTACTTAAACATGGATTTAAACTTCAGATTGCATGTGCGGAATGCATGGAATACAGAATAACAGTAATATTAAACCATTTAAACACTAATATACATAAACTCTCATTAACAAAATAATAATAATAATAATAATAATAATAATAATAATAATTAGACAATCACATTCAAATGAAGATTCGGTAAGAAAATCAAAGTGGTTCAGAATGACAGAAAAAGAGTGTTAAAGAAAATCCTAATTTTAAAGCTCTTAAAAGGAAAAAAAATGTAGATTTAAAAAATATACTTCTGTAATTTATTAAATTAGACTAAATTTCTTAAGATTTCGTTAGACAAATGCGCATAATAACTGTTAATTTTTACAAATAAATAAATAAATAAATATAGAGATAGATAAAATACCAGTCCAACATGGTCTTAGAGAAGAGAATAAAGTCCAGCCTCGTAAAAAAAGAAATCTGACCTGACCTGGCCCAGAAAGCATAAAGACAAGATACAGCTCGGCCCGAGTATTTCAGGGAAAAGGTAAACCCGGGGCAAACCGAGTCTAGTTAAAAAAAGAAAAAAAATGGCATGAGCTCGGCTCCGGTCTTGACTCGGGACCGCGCAGACCTCTTATACTGATTGCCTTATTTTTAGAATATTACTCCGTTTTTTTTTTTTTTTTTTTTTTTTTTATCTGGCCTGGAAAGAATACAGACCAGATCCAACTCGACCCGAGTTTTTCAGGGAAAAAGTAAACCCGGGGCAAACCGAATCGAATGAAAAAAAAAATTACCAGAACTCTGCTCGTGGGTTGGACTCGGGCCCGTTCAAACCTCTAATACTGATCGCCTTAATTTTAAAATATTGCTCTTTTTTTTTCTTTCCATCCGGCCAGGAAAGAATACAGACCAGATCCAGCTCGGCCCGAGTTTTTCAGGGAAAGCCGGGGCCAAACCGAGTTAAATGAAAAAATAAAATGGCCAGAGCTCGGCTTGCGAGCTGGGGGGTAATGGCTGGTAGCCCGGGACCGCTCAGACCTCTAATACTAATCGCCTTTTTTTTTTTTTTTTTTTTTTTTTAAATCTAGAAAGCCTTTGTGGTTAACACGGTTAACGCCAGACGGGACTAATACTATTTCAATATTTGATATCACATACTTGGTACACAAAAGTAGATATTTTAATGCGATAAATGTGTAAATAGTTACTTAGTAACTTTCATTGCTGGTATTCATGTCACTGCCGGTAAAATTGTAGTCTTGAGAAAATTCACTGCTTCAGAAAAGGTTGACATAAAAAAAAAGTTTTAAAATTTATATCTCGCAAAAGTCGTAGTTAAGTTTTCGTAAGTTAATAATTCTCTAATAGAAAGGTCGATTTCAATCATGGCATAATTAAAAATCTTTGTTAATAATTTATACTGCTTGTTTATTTGTTGCTGAAATAAAAGTCACTAAATATTCCTCATCACTGAAACTGCTGCGACATTTTTTAAACAAATGCAGCCAGATTACAAATATTATATTTTGCTAAAGTAAATAGATTTTTTTTAGTTTCGAGGTCTTTTGTTAACCATTACATATAGCTATCTCGTCGACAAGCTCAAATACTGTATTTTTAAAATCTAGAAAATATTGTTTCCAAATATTTTATGTTTGCACAACAAGAATCAACACAGAAATTGCAATTGTTACGGAAAGCAAACAAAAATATTTCCAACATAAAGAATTTTCAATTTTCGGATATATTGAAATCTTTTGTTAAAATCAGCTAACGTATGAAAAAAAGGTAAGATTCCTGATAAATGAAAATCTTTGTAGCTAAATATTGTTTCAGAATAATCTTTTATTTGACTCTTTAAACAAATGTTTTTCAAATAATTGTCTTTTACCTAAACTAAATAGGAATTGCAATGTATATTTTATGGACCAATACACACTATTCGCATTTCAATAAGTTTATTTATTTATTTATTTATTTATTTATTTATTTATTTTTTGTTAGATGAAATTTTTTGTTTCTGATATCGATTCGGATGTTTGACAATTTGGATAACTAAAGTTCCGATAATTGGAGTTTTACTGTAACTTTAAATTGGAAGTATCTTAGATATAGCATTTGTAAAATGGGGGTTGACAGGAAATAATATTAATAATTATTATTACTACTATTATTATTATTATTATAGAATTTTTGTAACACGTTGATTGTTACAGACGGAGTGGCTTTTTTGGCATGCATTTACAAAGATCGGTTCACAATTCCAAAATCGCGGTAATGTTTGTTAATTATAAACAAAGTGCACTGCAAACAAAAAATTGTTGATTTTACGGTGCAACACTGGCATCCCAGCTTCCAGTATTATACCGCAAAATTAACAGCAATAAACAGCAAAATAAGCGATATGCCGGGCATATGCGGTAGCGTATTACTTCTTATTTTACTGTTTATTACTGTTAATTTTACGGTATAATACGAGCAACATTTTTTTTCAATGTGTTAACTTTAAACCTTTTTAATTCAAAAATATCACATTTTAGTTATTTTTTCCACTGGACGCCAAACTTAAATCACTAAATATGTCAGAGATGCCACGAGATTGTTTTTTTTTAATACATTGTAATAAATTATCGATAGTCCATTTCATAGCAATAAATTGTCTTCCATGTAAATATTCATGGCACACGTATTCGTGTGGCATGACGCCCCGGGACATGTTTCTGGCATTTCAGCATTTGTGTGTCATGGCAGTCAATGTGTTAAAGAGGTAATTAGGTAATCTTTTTTTGTATTTAAAAATGTTAAGAATGTATTGTTTATTGCAACCGTTATGTTCCGCAAAATACTTTCTAAATTTAAATACTTTTAAACTATATTTCAATATTCTACAAGTACTTGATGCTGCAAGGTATATATATGCATTTTTAAAAGTATGTAAATATGATCTAATAATTACTAGGGAAATTCTGATCCTGCTATTCATTTTATTACCGATAAAATTGTAGTTTTGTAGCAAATTACTGCATATCAGAAAATGTTGGCACTTGTTGAAAAGAAAAGCAATAAATTTTTATTACAGAAAAGTAAATTTTAGTTAGATAATATCTATATTATAAAGGGCAAACCTGTCCGTAAGTAACACTGACGTCATTTTGAAGTTGGAAACACCTGACGATTAAATTTCCTTTTGCCATTTATGCTACTGCAATCTTTTAAACTTTTAAACATCGCACAATTTAAATGTTTAATACGTCGTACAGGGAAAAGATGTACTTTGAAATGTAAATTGTTGGAAAATCGTATCGCAATTTACTCATTTATTCTCGTTTTTTAATTAATTTTCAAGCATGAATTTTTCAAATCCATCTCCATCACGTGCAGGCAACATTATGGAAGAATTATAGCCCATTTGCACTTAAAACCATACAAAAAGTTCAGCATTTGTCACCGGCTAATTTTACATAATGAAATTAAAACTTCATCAATAAATAAATAAATAAATATTATAAAATAACATAAAATAACATAAAATAAAATAAAATACAAATTTAACATATATGTAATCGTACAATTTCATTTTTTAGACCGCCCAATAGGGAAAAAATGAAAAAATATACTGTCAAATATAATTTGTTTGAAAACTGTATCTCAGTTTACTGATTGTTTAGGGTTTTAAAAATAATTTTCAAGCGTGAATTATTTTTAAATCTATCTTTATCACGTGCAGCCTGATTATGAAAGATTAATTAGTTTCCACTTAAAACAATATAAATAGTTCAGCATTTGTTTCCGGGCAATATTCCATAACGAAATTAAAACTTAATATATATATATACATATATATTACAAAATTTAAAATTCCATACCCTATTAAATTTATTGTATAAAAAATTCCTTTTATTAATATTAAATTTACAACCCTAGTTTATTAAAATATTCCACTTTCTTAAAAAAAATTCCATTACTGTCCAGATTTAAAACATTTTTATCCTAATCTACTTAAATTAACTTTTTATTTCCAGACAAATAAGATGTAAAACTCGCATTTCATAAGAATTATCTTTCTTATAAAAACTATTTTCTTAAATTCTTTATTCCTTTTTTATTACCGCATTTAAATCTTTTTTATTTCTTTTAATCTGTGTTAATTCACCATTTTCCTTTTTCCTAATAGTCTAAAAATATCATTTTTTTTTAAAAATTGTTTTCTCAATATGCAAAAGCCGAACTTCATTCTATTAATCTCCCGCGCATTTTAATTTCCACAATGTTCCAGAAAATTATTTTCCCGCCAAAAGCACAGGAGAGATATATTTCTTCAATATTAATTCATAGATAAAAATTATTGCGAGCCGAAAGTTGAACATACATTGGTTAAAGTAGGCCACGTGTTACGAAATTCTGCTTGCACGTTCTTCGCTTAAAACGGGCTGACAGAGAGAAGAGGAAGGGATTTTTGCCGTGAAAGTGAGTGTTAAAATAAACTGTTGCTGGCGTTGTCGAGTTTTAGTATGTTTCAACAAAAAGATTTAGCCGTCGAATTGGTGTCTGATAAAAAATTATTCTGTTCTTTAAGTTGGAGATTTGTTAAGATATCGTTATGTAAAGAGAGCATTCCCTCGGAAATAAAGATGATTAGTTTTCATCTACTACTGGATAGAGCTAAAAAAAAAGCAGAATACAACATATATATATATATATATATATATATATATATATATATATATATATATATATATATATATATATATATATATGTGTGTGTGTGTGTGTGTGTGTGTGTGTGTGTGACTAAAATGCACATTTAACAGACATGAAATCGAACTAAGTGCTTAAATCACTGCTGAAATTATCAGTAGAAAAAAGGCCGCTGTAAGTAGCTAAATTTTTGGAGATTTCTTCGGCTATTAACTCCTGTCATGCGGCTAATACAGAAGTTTTAAATAAATTTCGTTTTTAATAAATTTCAAAATTTAATTTGTAAACATTATTGATATTTTTGAAATAAAAATATTTTTTGATCTTGTTAATGTGCAATCTAAAAATATATATTAAATGTAAACATCTATTAGAGTTAGAAAAAAAAATGGTTTTCATCTGTGTTCTCTAGCCCGGGTGGGATCCCCTAGTTTTCCAAGTAAAAAGGTCAGTTTCAATCAATGTTTACTTAAAAACATTTGTTAATTACTTATGCTGCTTGTTTATTTTTTGCTCAAATAACATTGCTCTGTACTTCAATGCTGGCGACATAAAACAAAATATCACCCTAAATACAAATATGATATTTTGCTGGAGTAAATAGAAATTTCAGCTTTGAAGTCTTTTTGTTACCCATTACATATAGTTAGTTTCCTAGTCGTCAAGTTCAATTACTGTAATTTTAAACTCTAGAAAATAATGCTTCCAAATATTTTATGTTTGCTCAACAAGAATCAACACAAAAATTGCAATTGTTATCGAAGAACAAATAGAAATATTTCCAACGCAACATGAAGAATTTTCAATTTTCAGATGAACTGAAAGCTTTTGTTATTGTCAAATAACATGTCAAAAGAGTAAAATTCATATAAATCAAAACCTTTCAAGCCAAATATTATTTCAGAAAAAACCTTTATTTGAGTTTTTAAGCAAATGTGTTTTAAGAAAATGACTTTTGTTTTACGAGTCTTTGATTTAAAAAGAAAAAAAAAAAAACGAAAAATATTCCCGCCAGATATCGGTTATATATACATATAATACTTCACATAAATAGTTTGAATTCATAAAAGAATTTAATTTTCAAATAGTCAAAGAATACTTTTAAAACAGAGTAAAAATAATACAAAATTTTATTTGAAAATAAAAAAAATCTGATAAAGTCTCCAATCAACAACTATTTTTCTTTGAGCATAGCCTTAAGCAATCGATAAACAAATGTTCCGTCTAGCGCATTAAAAACAAAGAATTTTATTTTTTAAAGTATTGTAAAGTGTACGATAAAATAATTGTGCCTTGAAAATGGATTAATTTGCAGACTTTCGTTGGCAACAAAAGCTGCTTTTAAAATCACTCTTTTTTTTCCTCCCACTTTTATTCCCTTTTTTTTTTTTTTTTTTTTTTTTGTGCATTACTTTTCGCTCCCGGGGAAGATTAAAAGCAAGTAAAAAGAACTAAACAATAAATAGCGTGGAAAAAAAAGAAAAGAGAAAAGACTGATAATGTTGGAGAAGACAGCTTTTTCGGTGAATCTTACGAGGACTTTTATTTATTTTGTTTTCTTTATTCAATATTTTTTCCACTTCCGAATTTTATGGCTTTCACATATATTATTTTCTTCTTCTTTTCCTTTCACTGGCGCTTTACCTCATTCTCGCTATTTTTTCTGGCTCTACGTGGATTTACCGAGGAATTGTTTCTTTAGTCAATGTAATCGAATTTTGTGGCAACACTTCGAAATCGAAAAAGACAAAGCAAGATAGAAAATTGAAAAGAAAACCAACTGTGTCGCAGACGATGTCGCACAAGAGTAGGAGAGTACAGAAGAGTTAGCAAGCAGGGCAAATTGTTAAGGTTAAAAAATATGATGTCAAATCTGACATTTGGGATTCAGAGAGATTTACTCCTTGGATTTGTCGTTAATGCTCTCTGTTTTGTATATGCAGTCCAAGAGGATTTCTTCGCTCTCCCCCCTTTTTTTTTCAGGACAAACGGTTGAGTCCTTGCTTGAAATTGCTGAAGCAGTTTCCTAAAAGAAAATAAAAACTGTTCATGTAATATTCACTGAAATAAACTATAAAAAATAAATCTCGACAAAGAAAAGACATAATCTAAAGTTTTTGTTGCTGCTGTTGTTGTTGTTGTTTATACAGAATTGTACTTCTTTGGGTTGCTTCCTGAATCCATTGAAGAAAATGAATAAGTTTCTACAACAAATACACTGGTTTTGTTTCTGTTTTAGATGTTCTATTGGCAGACTTCTACTGATTATAAATCTGCTTCGGATATAGTTTTCAAATTATACTGTTGTTAGCTTATAAGCAGGGCCCGACTTAGGCTATCTAGGACTCCGGGGAAAGCATCATTCCCGGGGGGGAGGGCTTCTAACTGTCCATAGAAGCTGTTCATGAAATATGATGAAGTAACTAAGTACTAGACGTCATACCTGTTGTAAGTATACATAAATTTTGTACCAGGTACTATTCACATTTGTATACAGGATATTACAAGAAAGATGGTCAAGCTGGATTCCTACTAGTACTTTAAGAAAAAGTACTAGTAAGAAAACTAGTAGATAACTAGTAGAAAAAATGATGGATTGATTGACAAGAGTATTTGTTTGCAAATTTTCCTCTAATTATCTACGTTAGTCATATGATGTCTGAAAGAAAAATGCTGCCAATTGGTCATTATGATTGCTTTTAGGAAAATACCAATAATGAATTTCTTTTGAAAACAATGGACTATTAAGTTCTTATAATAAAACTTTAATCATTAGTATTCTAATAATTCGTTCTTTTTTTCGGGGAGAGGGGGGGATTGAGAAACAAAAAGGGGAAAAGGGAAGACCGCACTACCTTCTTAAATCTTTGAAAATGTAAGAATATTGATCACTTTTGACCAATTTTAACACTTTGGCACCCTGTTAATAAAATCCTGATTACCAGCTGCCCCGCATGCCCCTGCATTAATCAGGCCCTGCTTATAAGTCTCAGTTAATTCAGTTATTAAATTGAAAAGAAAATCAACTGTGTCTCAGAATATGACGAGAACACGTCACAAAGGTAGAAGAGTGCAGAAGAGATAGAGAACTGTACAAATTGTTACGATTAAAAAAAATCTTATGTAAAATCTGACAGTCAGAATTCATCTGTTTTGTATATTGCACTGCAAGAGGATTTCTTCGTCTTCCCCTTTTTTTCAGCAAAAAACGGATTAGTTCTTATTTGAACTTGCTAAAACAGTTTCGTAAAATAAACAAGTTAGAAACTGTACGTTAAACGGGACAAATGAGGTGAGTCGTAATATAACTAGTTTTACAATGTAAAAAAAAAAAAAAAAATCATTGTTATTATTTCAGTGAAATGAATTATATCGTCTGGTATGAGCGAAATGGACATACCTCTTTTTTTTTCCTATTACGTATGCCACGCTTACAGATGCGATTTTTTTTCGATACCAGCCAGCCCTGCAAAATTCACCATGGAGATATTGCTTTGCGAATGATTACTTCTATGTTTTAATATTTCTATAACTCACGATGAACGAATCCCTTATGTTTATTTACTTTAATAGATTGAGATATTCGGCTTTTAACCTGATTCCCTCTGAAGTTATCTCAGAATCTATACATTGTTGAATGTAACTCATCTCTCAAGCAAACAATTTTTTTTAACGATTTTTTTTCTAAAAATGTGACTTTTATGCAATTTTATTCGAAAAAATACTTTTGAAAACAAAAATGGCCGCCTGGCATATGAAAAAAGAAGTGGTTAGCCCGTATTTATTTTCCTCAGTCACACGACTTGCGCTTTTATTATATAGATTACGTATGATAGGATTTAATAGAATAAAGAAAAATTTTATTAGTATCTTTTTAAGTTTGATTCGATTTTCATAAAATTTGAAATGACTAGACAAAATTATGCAACGATTATATAAAATTTCAAACCATTCGGTTCCGTAGTTTTTACGTTGTTATATGCGGACGGACGGACCAGACGACGACTATACACTGAGGGAAAAAAAAATACCTCCTTCAACTAGAATGAATAGTTAGACTTTTTCTAAATCCCTAAACTAGAACCCCCTAGTCCGAGCTATGCGAACAGGGTAAGCACTTAAACTAAATAGAAGAAATGATCGAGAATTTCTAGTCTCTTGTTTTCTAGGTGACGAAACGATAATGGATCGTGTAAATTGCGAAAAGTTATTGCTTTATTTCTGGACTGGATTTATAAACTAGCATTATAGTTACTAAAACTATCTATGTCTTGTGTTCGCTTTTATTTCCAGGCATTTTTAAATAAGTTTGACCACGAGAATATAGGAAAACACTCTTGAATTCTAATAGGAGACTCTAGAACTCTCTGGCAAAGGGAACTAGACTTTATAGGGATGACATGGAACTATTCTTTCTAGAGCCACAGTTTAGATTCTAGTTGAGAAGGTCAGATTTTTTTTTCTCAGTGTAGGTGCTACGTATTTATATAATTACGGAAGCACCTAAAAATATGTATATATATATATATATATATATATATATATGTCCGTGTAATATTCAAGGGAGAAAAATACACGAGTCTCAACAAAACACATAATCCAAACTTTTTGTTGTTCCCACAGAATTGTTTTTCATTACACTGTAGAAAAAAAAAATGATTTTACGGTATAATACTAGCACTCCAGCTGCTAGTATTATACCGTACAATCAACTTTTTTTTTTTTTTTTTTTTTTCAGTGTAACTTGCTTCCTGAATTTATTGAAAAAGGTGAGAAGAAAATAAACATATTCTACAACAAACACAACCATTTTTTTTTTTTTTTAAAGTTATTTGGGTCTTTCGTCCTAGAAATAAACCATCACTTTAAATTTATTATCATTTGTTTCAACAATAAGTATTGTTATTATCTGCATGTAGCACTGACTATAAACTATAAAAAATAAATCTCAAAAAAAAAAAAAAAAAAAAAAAAAAAAAAAAGAATATAAAGCTTTTGTTGTTAACTACTATTGTTATTTATACAGAATTGTATTAGGTAAATTGTGTTATTCAAAATGGTATATGTATTTCAATTTAGTATTATCGCTTCGTTTACATTTAAGAATTTAGTAATAAAAAGAAAAAAAAATAGTCAATTTAAATAGATATATCGTTGCTAAGACTTTCATTTTGAAACATTGTTTCATTCCTTAAATTTAAAAATAAGAACTTACTTGCCTGAACCAAAACTTTACGATTTAAAATTAAATGCTGGAAAGTTACATAATAATATAATATCAAATCATTAATTATCATTAAAGAAAATTTAACTAATTATCATTAAAGAAAATTTAACTAATTATCATTAAAGAAAATTTAACTAATTATCATTAAAATAAACGTGAAAAATATAAACCACGAGATCATATTTGTAATAAAAACAGGTGCTTAAAATAGTCAACTGTATAAATATGAAAATTAATATTCCCTTATTGCTTTTTTAAAATTGAAAAATACCTCGTGTCTAATTTTAGGTAATTCAAAGAGGTTGATTCATTGCATATGTTCTAAAAGTTATTTTCAAAATTTTGCGAGAATAGTTTGTTTTATCGTTGTAGATCTTGATAATGGTGCCGTTTGTGCGTTCGAAACATGTCGATCATTATATTAAAAAGTCTTTATAAGTCTTTTTGTGTTCTGTTTGTATCACTTAAGTATTTATATCTATAACTTCCAATAAACTATTTAAATTTTTGGTACTTCTTTGTTATACAGAGGTTGTAAGCACATTTTTTAGGCGAGTTTGTTTTGGTGTTTAAAAAAAATTGTCTGCATAGAGAAATTATTTTTCACTGCTAATATGTTTTTTAAAGTATAAATTGTAGTCTGACAATTGAAATTTTTACACGAAAAATGACGCTTTTAAAGAGCCGATGGATGGATGATGGAAAGCTATATTTCTGCACTTTCCGAAAAAAATTATTCATATTCGGTTATTAAAAAACGCTGCGAAAGGCATGGTTTTTCTATATCTAAACCGCAGTAGGTAATATTGTCAATAGGACAGGAAAAATAGCTGAATGTCTGGCTTCAAGTGGAAAAAATGTTCCAAATATGTACCTAAGAACAAAAAAAAAAAAAAAAAAAAAAAAAAAAAAAAAAAAATTCTTTGAATATTGCAAAGGTAAGATCTTTGATGGTAAAACAAAATCCTTCAGGTCAAAGGACTGTTGCTAAATCATTAAAATGCTCAGTGTCAAGTGTTAACAAAATCCTTAACAATAATTAGAATTTTTAAAAAGCCAAAATCACAATGTTCGTCTTTCTCTACGAAATATCGCTGAACGAAGAACACGATGCAAAATTCTTTATGAGACGCATTTATCTGGAGAAAATGTTATTACACTAAGACGGAGCTTGGGTCTATTTAAATTATTGTAATAAAAGAGATCCATTTACGTATTATCATCAAAGGGGTAAAATCATCTTAAAACTTGGTTTAATGTATCTAAATAAAGTTTTAGCAAAGGATTTATGATCGTTGCTGGCTTTGAATATAACGGCAAATTAAAAATAAAGAGAGTGGAGAAAAATGTTAAAATCATCACATACTATCAGAAACATATTTTACTCCCAATATTCAAACATGAAATGCCATCTCTTTAACAGTGGCCATCAATCTGTTGATCTGCATCAAGATATAAAGCAAGCAGCCATACATCACAATCCACTGTTAATTTCCTGGAAAAAATGAAACGCGAAACGGGTATCAGGACTATTCCATTCACTGATATACCTGCTAAATCTCCTGATGCATGACCCATGGATTTTTGTGCTTTTGGACTTTTAAAAATTGCGTTATCCAAACATCGACCTAGAACCTTTCATGGCCTTCGGAAAGCTGTTCAAGAGGGGGATGGGCCAAAATACCTCTTCCGAAACTACAAAAGGCATTATTGTCTTGGAAATTGCGGTTTAGAAAGGTTGTTCAGAATAACTGTTACCAAATTGAACATTTAAAACACGAATATTTCATGAAAAATTTCTGCAAGTACCATGAAAATCGTCTAAAAAATATGCAAACATCCTCTGTAGCAGCCCCGTGGAGGAATCTACAAGTGACAAAGATACGTATATCACCAAATTAGGTTTAAAATGTCGTCAAATAGTTTGGAGTCCTAAAAAAACATTAATTATGTTATCGTAATATCGCTTATATTATAGTTCATATGTTTTTTGAAATGGCATGTTTTATTGTTTTTTCTGAAATCATCTGTATTTATTTTTATAAATATGGAAAATGTCTTTATCTAATACTGAGATGGATAATTTTTTTCCCATCAATTTCATATTTCTCCCCCCCCCCCCCAAAGTATGGTCTTTTGTCAAACAAACAACTGGCCAAAAAGGCCATGATACGATATGTAACTGTATGTTGCTAATGATGAAACTATATGGAAATGCAACGTAAAAAGTTGTAAAAAGAAAAAAAAAACCCTCTATGTTGGAAATTAGTTTAGTGCTTCCAGAATGCCCATTCGTAACTGATTTACAGAGGAATTCCCATCCATAAAATTGCGTAAGATGCAAGAGACAATTAAATATTAGTGAAAATGCGATAATTCATTGGTATAACATGAGAGAAGGGTATTTCCGACGCCTATTTTAATACAAAGATTTAATGTCAATCGGCGGTATCAATAAAATTGTTGAGACCAACGAAAGTTTGTTTCTATGTCGAAAAAACAAGAACGGCAATGTACGCCCACAACTGTGTATTTTTGAAAGCATATGACGGGAAAATGACCAGTGTTTTCTCGTTCAAATCTTCAAACAGACGTGCTAGACTAGTACACGCACCGAAAAAATTTGTGAACATGTTGAAAATGGCTCAACAATCTACCCTGACTGCTGGAAAGGAGTTGTTATTGTGAAGCACTGTAAGACAGTTTTATAAAACATTGTATTGTAGTCTTAATAACATAAACTATTATACTATTCAGTGCCATTGTATTTATTTTTATATCTCTGTGCGTGCTCCGTTCGCGCTTCACGAGCTTGGCTATCACCTTGGCGAAATTGACTACTACCTTGACGTAATCGTAATTGTGGGGACTGCTATAACAAAGAAGTACCAAAATTTTTTTTAAAGGAACTGATATGGCGAGCCAAGATTTAGTAGATGTTTATAGTTAAGAATTAATTTTTAAAAAATGTAGAATAAAATAAAATATAATAATAACAATAATAATTAACATGATGATGGTGGTGATGGTTTTGATGAAAATGAAGTATATATATATATATATATATATATATATATATATATATATATATATATATATATATATATATATGATTTTAAAAGAAAATTTTAAACAAAAGATATATACGGATATATAAAGATATATAATCTTTTTAAAATCAACCTTAACCATATTCTTATAATTGAAAATTTAGCGTCGTTCGTATTGATTTTATTTTGATTTATAGTATTTTACTTTCTATTGGAGGAAGGAAAACAATGTAGCTACAAAAATTACAATTTCTAAAACAACCTCAAACAATTTTTTTAAATCATCTCTTGATACCAGTGTATACTTTAGAAAAATATAAAACATTTATTTATTTATTTACTATTAGATACCAAACATGATTTTATTTTATGCCTTTCGGTGAAAATATCTTTTTAAGAAAACATTTTTTATGTGTTTTTTTCAAATAAACTGGAAGATTTATGTGCTCTTACAGCCGTAAGAGAAACGTGCCCTGTTGAATAGTAAACCGTTTTCTGAAAGAGCGAAATGTAAGCCATTTCAATGAAACTGAACTTCCACTGCTACACATTTGAGTACGACAGTCAGAAAAAAAAAAAGAGTTGAGTTGAGTAGCCTTATCGCAGGGCCACTCTACTTCCGCCTCATTTTCATTCATCCCGGCAAACATTCTTGAGCTTCTCCGCGTTTTAATCATCGCAGACATTAATATGAAGAGAAAGAAAAAAATCGTTTGTAGGGGGTGCCCCGACCAGATGCATGGCAGATGCAGGAGAGCGAGGGGGAGAAGGTTCACGAACTCAAAAGTCTCGTCTGTCGTTCCGTCTGAATATCTCGGCCACACGTACAAAGAGGTGGGGGACTTTATCCACGTGTCGCTAGTGACGTCACCTCAACGAGGTATCTAATTATCTCGCTGTTGCCAGATCCATAGAATGAAAAGATGAGGGGAGGTTCAATTTATTCGTACTCCTCATTCGGCTTTTGTTTGGAAATACAAGAGGTATGATGCAGATTTTTATAAGAAAGGGGGGTGGTGGGAGTTATCCGTTATGAAGGGTGCCTGGGGAATGAACTGAGAGATATTCTGGGGGTGATCGGGTATGCCCAAGGCCGAAATCGTTGGAAAACGGATTAGTTGTCACATTCGGAATCATGCGCACAAAGCACCGTTGTTTGAACAACCTACTAAAGTATAAAATATGCGGAAGTGAATTTTTTTCTTTTTCTTTTTCTTTTTTTTAGTAACGACAAACTATAATAGATACGCCGCATAGTTTTTTATTTAACTTTTTTTACTTATAATATATTTTTAGCATTTTTCATTTTCATTTTTCTGAAGTTTCGCTGAAAATGTTTGCGGTGTCATAAGTTTTTAATTTTAGTCAAAGAAAGTGTCCAGTGATGAATTCAAGAGGTGGGCTGGCAGGCGGACATCCTCCACCCCCCTAGCACTGAAATGCCCCCCCCCCCACCAAAAGATTTGAAATTTTAAACTTATGCGCGGTCAAAAGTGCAAATTTTTCTCCACTGTCCCTCCTTTCCTCCCGGAGCTGCAAAATTCACTAACAACAACAACAACAAAAATCTGAATTCAATACTGTGCCGATCGATACACAATAATTTCAAATAACAATAAATTTTGTTAACAGCAAACAGCTACAGGAAGAAACAATTGTAACACAACAACAGGCAGGAATCGATCAATCCAAAATGAGGCCCAGGTCATGATGTACAAGCGAGACTTTTTTAATATCAATAGAATTTTTTCTATATTTGTTACCATAGAAATACGATTTTTAGGGTTTACATCATTTATCATCGTTTTATTTTTCATTCCTTCATTTATTTAGTCGCTAACGCACACACAAAGTGCCTAATGTGTTTGCACAAAGTATAATTATATGACTTTCAACAGATGAAAATATCAAACCTGTTGAAATTTGCTATAAACTGAATATTGAATAAACAATTGGGAAATGATACTCTAACGAGATTTCAAGTATGTATATGGCTCAAGTTGAAAGAAAACGGCTGTGAAGAAGGTGAAACAGGGTGATCCAGTATAAAATAACTTACAAAAAATGAAACTGTCCCACTGAAGCAAAATGCGACAAAGTTTTTACTAAATATTTTTTGATTTATAGAATATGGTATACGTCAATTTTCTTCCTAAACGACGGACATACAATGTTGAGTAATACTGTAAATTTTTGGGGAAGATTAAGCAGCACATCGGTTCTAAAAACGTTCAATACTGATCTCAAATTTCTTCTTCTTCATGGTAATGGAAGACTTCACACAGCTTGTATAGCAAAATCAAAATTTTAAAAACTTCATTGGACAACACCCAACCATCCTCCTTATAGTCCGAACTCCGAACTTATCTGCAGACTGGATGTGGGAGATTTTCATTAAATGAATAAGTCAACGTATTTTTGAGCAATTAGTTTCATACACATCCTAATTGTTTTTATTATAGAATAATTAAAACGCACTCTATTTGTTTTTGTTTTTTAAAATATATGTAGATGTTAAAGGAAGCTATCTACAAAAATAACACTTGTATAAATTTCTTAAATAATATTTAGAAAATATTGTATTAAAAAAGATCTCGTCTATATTCCATTCACCCTCGTAGTTTAGTGTCCCCGACTGTCAACGCTCAATAACAATCCGCATAATTCCAAATTTTTTGTTGTTTTTGTATGGAGAGGAATTTAACCCATTAACTGCCAAAACATTTTAGGCGGAGTCTTCGATATTTTTACTGAAATTCGTTTCCCACCAAAAATTCTGAAAGATAGTTATTTGGTAACTTTAATAGCAAAGTTTTTGTCCTCAAACTAAGTATTTTTTAACATTAAAATAGTGGTGACTAGGCAGGTTTTTTTTTTATCATACACTTTTATTTTGAATGTTGAACCACGAGTATACTCGTGGTGGGCAGCGAATGGGTTAATGTGAACTGATCGAGAAAATTGATGAATCTACAATTATAGTTAAGCAAATATTTATTCACTCATTCAAAACTCGTCCAAGAAAATATCCATGTTCAGTAATACAAATCGCATATTTTTGAAAAAATCTTCGAATCTGAGCATGCGACTTGTGACTATGTCATTACTATGATGAATAAAAGTTACTCTAAGGGGAACAGATCTCCCCAATTTTCAGGACAGAGTTCACATTTAAAGGGTCAGGCCTCAGCATTATGATTAAAAAAGTTATTGAGTTTTAAAAACTTGATACATTTCTGAAATAAATTAGAAAATTTATTAATTTGTAATGCTTTTTAAAGTTGTAAAGTTAGAAAATGTCTGAAATATGATCACCTTATGAAAGATTATTAATTGAATGTACATATACACATATGGTATGTATTAATTGTGTTATTCGAGGACCTCTAAAATTTTTATGCCTAGGCCCTTACACCCGAAGGATGAGACATTAATCAGGCCCTGAAAGCAGAAGGGAAATTAAAAGTTTTGTTTGCATTGTATAACACATAACTGCTTCTATTTGTGATTTCAATTGGTCAAACGGACAACATTATAACGATACCATTCCACGCCAGGCAAAGAGAAGAATGTTCATAGCCACTGATACCTTGCATCTTTATCAAGTTGTGGCAGGAGTCACATATAATTAATTACCATATCTAAGAAATTGCTCCATGTAACAGTTGCCTGCTAAAATAATAAAAAGACAAAAGAACTTTTCTATTGAAACTGCGTAATAATAATAATAACAATAACAGTAAGAACAACAACAATGATAACAAACCAAATACGCATTATTTGTAACTAAATAATTTTTCTATAAAATATATGTACATTTCTACATTCTTTCACGAAAACTGAGAGATTACAATTGCTATTTGATGATAGTGATTTGTCATAAAAAAATTAAATCACCAAAAATATAACAGAACTTTAAATATTGTTTATACTAGAGGATTTTCCTTCATTGTTTCATATGTTGTAATAAATGTGGCAAACATCTGAGATACATGATATTTATTAAAATAGATATAACTCATAATTTTGCATTGGTGTATTCAATTTAGTTTTAATCATAAGATTTTTAATGACAGAAGCAAATTAGAGTATAGCATTTGTTTTCGCTTGTTGAAAAAGCTTGTTATAAAAAATCATATGCAACCCCGATTAAGGAACGATCCCCAATTTAAATATATATCTGCATATGTATTGTTTTATTTGTACCAGCTTTTTTAAAAATACAAACTAATGCATGAACAATTAATTAACAAATTTAATCTAACGTGTATTTCATTTAATATATATCTTTAGAAGTCTGCACGGGTCCGGCATGTGCGAATATCAATGAAATCAGGCCTGGTCCGACCCGACTGTAACCCACTCAATTACTACAACAAATTAAGTCCAATTCCGGTTCGGTTTGAGCGAGTATGTAGAATAAAATGTAAACCTGTGATCCCAGCCTGCCCGAAACCATTAAAAAAATAATAAATGAGCAGACACGATGTAACTCTCTGATGCCGATTTCTACGCTGGATATGATTTCTGTTTTGATACTGTTAAGCTACTATCGGCTTGTACAGTACATTTATACTTATTTTCGTCCCAGTCACGTTCATTGAATATTGTTCATATTTTATCAGAATAGTTTGTCAGATTAGTTTGATCCTTTTAAATTTATAATATCGGGCCGTTCGGCCTGGCTGAGCCGTTTAATTTTTTTCGGCTCGTCCAGGCCCGTTCATTACTTTTTATCGGTCCGGCCGGTTTGAAAATGCGCCTTTTTTTTTCGGCCAGACCCGTGCCCGTACAGACCTCTACTGCCGGCATAAAATACAGTATTTAACTTTTTGGCGGGCGTGCTTTAATTTTTTCTACGAGTAGGCTCGTGCCTTACTTTTTACGCGTAATATTTACTGTATTTCGAATGCACGATATTTCTTAATAGTAATAAGAGACATGTTAGATGAACAAATGTACATATCAGTAGTAAAAATTAAATTTTAATTTCGGCACCAAGTGTGAGATTAAAATGCCAGAAATTTACGTCATATAAAGTTTACAGTAACACGCTCACTGATGAAAAGTTACACTTAAAATTAAAAGTACTTATTAATTTTAGGTATTCTGAATTTAAATGAATTCTTACCAATATAGTGTTTTTTTATTAATTTATTTAATTTAATCTTGTTGTTGTTGTATGTTTTTAAAAAATATCTCTCTTGAAAAAAAAAAGTTCGTTCTTATTTTATTAGATTACTGTAAAGCAATTTTTTAAAGATAAAACTCAAAGCATAACTGATGACATATTGCAACTTTCTTCATATGCTCCGAAATGATTTAGGTAAGATGTAACAAAAGACATCAAGGTGTGCAATGATATTTAGAAGAACTCAATCAAGATAAAAGCATCTAAAATGTTAAAAGAGATGGCGATTCACAATGGCGCGCAGAGGCTTTTAAATAAATGTACCTTGCAAATGAGAGATTGCAACGCTCCATAAAAGTTATTGGATGATTTGAAACCTAATGGAAATCGGGTTTGGAAGAGAGTAGGAAATTCATCAGATGAACATCTTAAGCTAATGCGAATTGCTAGAAAAATGGGAAAAAGATTTTTGCTTTAAATAATCATTTAACAATATAAAAAAGATTAGTGATATAGACGCCGTCAGGAGGAGGGGGAAAGGTAGGACCACTGTTTCGCCTTGGATTTTGAAATTTAATTAATTACAGTTTCTTTTTCTCTGATGGTTCTGAAAAAAGTAGTAAAATTTATTCTTCACTGGTGGCTTACAATAATTAAACACTCAGAGAAAGAACAACTGTGGATGTTTTGTCAGGGGGCTCTGCCCCCCTGGATAACCCGTGGATGTCAGCTTTTATTTCATCTTAATCGGAGGTTCGGTGGAAGGGGGGGAACAGTCCCTATAACGAAAAAAGAAGCTATTGTTTCAATTTTCCTATTTGAAAATTGCTAATAGAAAATTATTTTGGAACATGTAATAATTTTTAGTTGTTAAACTTTTGTATAGCTCTTTTACGTTGAAATGTTTTAAAAACTGTCTTACATGGAATTCGGAAAAAAAAATTATTAATTTAACTTTTTTCATGTTTCTATTCTTCATTATAAAAAATGCAGCCAATGCTGCGGGGGTCCACAGACTGCTCCAAAATCTTGCCCTGCTTTGTATTTTGCTCTGCATGTGGCTATGCTTAGCAAAAACAATTTCTGAAGTTAATAAACAGTTAGCTGACTATCTTATGACCTAACTGCTTCACAAATATTATACAGGGTGCATTAGAATGGGATAAATGTTTCAAAAAATTCAATAGTAATAATAAACATTGGCGGCTGTTGATATTATTCTTGCAAGAGAGAAACGTAGAAATTTCTTTACTACCCTTTTAGTTCCAAATATCGCTAATATATGACAAACTGTAATTCTGCTCAAAATTACCTTGTAATTTCAAACACACAATCTTTTCTTTATTTTACCCTATTTTCACTTTTTTGTGTTTCAACAGCTAAAACAGCCCAACGGAATGAAAGTTAAATTGAAATTTGATGCATTTTTATTCTTTAAAGCCATATGAAAATGGAGAAGAATAAACAATAAACATCTTACAAAGCATGTTCTTCAGCTTTGTCCGACAATTACCGAAGCTGAGTGAACAGAAAATATGCGAACTCTTTGTAGGGTTACCTATCGTGTGTTGAATGGGTAGGGTTACTAAGTGGGGATGTTTGGGGGAAGTGAGATCCTTCCTTCCTATTGGTTGAATTTGCCGAGTGTTGAATGAATTGACAACTCGCGAAAAAGTTACCTAAGCAAAATACAGTTTTCTCCAGAAAGTAAAGCTAATTCTGAAGACCATAATGTTGTGTGTGCGTGTGGGTAGGGGGGGGGGGATGTTGTATGTATGACTCCTGTGTACTACATCCATTATTTTGAGGCTTCTAACATTTTGGGGCAGCACAGCGTTATCTATCAATGATATTTAAAACTAAATGAAGCAAGCGCAGTAGAGAAATTTCTGTCTTTAGACATTGTTCTAGTGCAAGAATAACTTCAATAACTGTCGTTGATTATTAGTTATTAAATTAAAGTAAAACGTTCAATCCGTGTTAGGACATTCTCAATAACTCTGATTTAAGAAAAATTACGATTGTCAGAACACTGTAAAAAAATGCAGAAAACTTTCTAGGTACAGCAGAAACGTTTAAAAAGAATTCATAGTTCATAGTTACCCCCACGATTCCGGGAATATTTCCTTTATCTACAGAATTCATTTGAAAAAGAACCAATCAGAAGCTTCAGTAAACCATAGCTTTCCATATTTTACAGAAACGTTTCTGAAATTTTAAAAAGACCTTCTTGCTGCTTGCAAATTTTGGAATTTACAACTGCATCTTCTATTTAAGGAAACGTTTTTGCAAATATTTACAGTATACCATAAATGCGTAATAGGAATGAATAAACAAACATTTATATTTAAATTAGAAATCTAGATTTCAGTAACATTGTAAAAACGAAATCATTATTTGAAATGCTTTTTTTTTATTTTTTAAACACTATATTTGTTTCAAGTTTATTTCCCAACACATAAAAGAAAAACCAAATTGTAAACAAATTTCATTATTATTCTACAGTGCTACTGATCTTTCTTTCTTTCTTTTCTTTTCTTTTTTTTTTTTTACAGTATAAGTAAAAACTTGTGAAATATATATGTGTTACCCATTTCCTTATTTCCCTCCCCCATCCCTTTAAAAGTAACTACTAAAATTCTTTTGATACAAAACAGGATTTCTTTATAAACCAATTATACGACTATCTGGAGTTTTTCCTGTTCTTTTTTCCCTCCCCCCCCCCTCGCTTTGCCAACCCTGTTTTCCTTTTTTTTTTTTATATGCAGCTTGTGTTCCGTTTTTATTAAAATGCGGTGTTAGAGAAATGATTTTTAAATATACGTCTGGTAGGCCTTATTTATGAACGATGAAAATCCATCATATGAAAATCATACAAATAAAACTTTAATATTTCTGAAACAGTTTGGCGCAACAATTATACAGATTATATATACAGATTTTGCTTTTTTTTAAATATATATATACAGTTTTTGCTTTTTTTTTAAAGAAGTATACAGGGTTACAATAAATGAATGACAGGACTTTAAAAATTTATATTTTTTGAACTATTACACATATTATAGTACTTGATATAAAAAACTTTACTCACAATAAACATGAAACAAATACATTGTTTTTTTTTTGTTGTTGTTTGTTTGTTTTCTTTTTGCTTTTGTTTTTGTTTTTGTTTTTGTTTTGCTTTTGCCCCCCCTTTTTTTTTTTTTTCATTCACATACAGAGTTTTCTTTTTGCTTACGTTTTTACAACGTTAATTAAATCTAAACAAATCTAAACTTGTAATTTAAATATAAATGGTTGATTTTCGATTCCTGTTGCATATTTATAGTGATATATGAAACTATTTTTTTTTTTTTTTTCCGTCGTTCATCGCTGGATTGATCGTGCGGGTAACGATGATTTACCCTTATTTACACGGCCGCTAAGACCCTCGGATCTTACACCATGTAATTTTTTTTTTTTGAGGGGGGGGGGGTTACATCAAAGATCTAGTTTATGAATCACCATTGCCAAAAACACTCAAAGAACTGAAAGAAGGCATCATGAGTGCTACATTAAGAACCGTGGACAATGTAAAACTCCAAAATGTGTGGAACGAACTTGATTACAGATTAGATGCTTGTCGTGCTACGAAAGGTTCACATATCAAGCATTTGTAATTGAAAAAAAAAATCTTGAAATGTTTTTCTTTATTTTCATATATCACTTATTATAACATGTGTAATAGTTTTGAAAATATAAATTTTTAAATTCCAGTCATTCATTTTAAATTTAACCCTGTATTTTCGTCAACAAAACTTCCATACTTTATTTCAAAATATGCTATATGCATGTAAGAAATAAGTGTTTAATATCAATCAAAATTTATAAAATTTTTCTCTAAAAGACAGGAAATTTCTTTATTAAAACATCCGCTATCCCCTTATATATATATATATATATAATTACAGGTTTTTCACTTTTAAAAAATCTATTAACGAAAAGAAAAAATTAAAAAATGCACCAAAATTATAAGAAATATGAGAGCTGTTATTATTATTTCTGTTCCAGGCCTTTCAAATTGTTGACTTAAATATTTAATAAATAAAATATTTAACAACATTTAAGTTTTTCTATGTACCTCTTTAAAAGTTAAAATTAGCCAATGCTTAAAATCTATTCAATGAATGGCATTTAACTTCACCAAAAATAATCGTGTTCTTATTTTAAGCAATAATATCCATTACAACACGTCTATTCTCTGAGTTCAAAAACTCAACGCCATTTACATCAAACAAATGATACCACCTAAACATATAAATGCTTAATTTATTTTTCCAAACATGTGAACTTAGAAGCCAACAAACATTATTACTCTTGAATTATGACTTTTACAAATTTTTAAAAATTACATCATGAGAATTAAACTGCAGGCTGTTCACCTCGGAGAAGTATGCAGTGTGAAACAAGAACTTCTTAAAACGTCAGAAGTTAAGCAATACTACCACTGGAATCAAATGAGATATGACCAGCAGGGGATCTTTATTCTTTCATCTGTTAACCTTAACTAGACAACAGATGATGACAACAAAGGCGTTGCTTCTTGAAACAGAGCAATTTTGTTTTTTTTTTATTTCTCAACATTTTTTCACTCCATTCTTCTAGAAATATATTTTCTTCCGTGTATATATATTTTTTTCCTTTAACCAGATTAGTACGTATGAAAAATGTCACTTAAACTGGCATTCAGTGTTAAAAAGAAAACTTTTTCATGAACTTTTACAAGAAAAAAAAATAGAGCTGTATTGAATGACAGACTATTAAGTGAACTAAAATTGCAAACAAAAACGATTTCAAATGATAATGTTTTGGGGGTTATTTAAGTTTTTAGGGTTATTATTTAATTAAATTTAAATGAAAATTCATATATATATAGTAAACTGAAAAAAAATCTATTGAAATTACTTAAAAATTATAAAATTTTAGTATTTTTATATTTTTATGTTTTAGTTCATAAATGTATATTGATTTCTGTATTCGATGTCTGTATCAATTTCTGTTAAATGTATATCAATTATGTTTAAAATAGTGTAACATCAGTAAAATACACTGAAAATGATTTTCCTTCATGACCATAATGTAATGGAATTCTTTTGAGTGTCTTTGTAAACAAAGTACAAATACTACAAACTTTGTTTCCAATAGGAAAAATACCACGGTAAATATCAATAAAATATATCAATAACGTAGAAATCAAAGTATATTTACAAAAAATGGCGCACGGACAGATGGACAGACAGACAGAAGAACTGCATTCATAAACAATTTTCAACTAGGGCCATGATTTGAAACAGGACTGAAGCCTGGTCTCTCCAACTCTTGGCTGAAGCTGCCAATATTCTGCCAACTGAGCTATCTCGAACTGACAGGCAGGTATAACAGTTTTTCGCAAGTTAAAATATCTTCACTTATTTTTTATTATCCTGCCAATACCTTCCCGAGTTGCGAGCAAAATCCTTTGCATCCACACATTGCCGGTTTTCTTTCCCTCATTCAGTCAGACACTTCGCATTTTACGCAAGCTTCTGTGTACAGCTGCATGCGGAGAGAGTTTTTCTTCTGGCATTTTCTTTTTAGCATTTCGCTTTATTTAATTTTTTCGGCAAATGTGTGGCATGACATAATAAATGAACTGACTATATATATTGTGTTTAAATGGTATGTATCACGGCGGTGGTGATGACAATTTGCAAGCAGTTCTGTTTTATAAATCCTATGGTTTTTCACCGTTTAATGTAGCATGTGGCTATTAATCACGAATATGAATATGTTTCTTATATTGTTTTAATATTCAAGGTTTTTAAAATCATTTTATATTTATCATTAAGTTTTCCAGACATAGAACAAAGTTGAAAGAATAATGAAAATATCTAACATACATATTAAATAATTTGCAGCTGCATTTATATGCAGAAAAGGAAGATACTTTTTTTGCGGTTAAATACAAGCCAGGTATAAAATTAAAGAAAAGGAATATATTTGATGAAATGTAATTACTTTTAATCTTTAAAACAGAAAGGGTTTAAGTAAAAATAAATCAATCTTTAAGAAACATAAGGGAACAATAAATTTAGAATAATAATGAAAATATGTATATGATCTTTATCATACACTAAAACGTAGATAAGTTTAAAATTCATACCACAGCTGAAAAAGCACTTCCTGCAATTATCGATCATAGTCAATCCTATTATAACCTATTTATTTTGTGCATCTCTGTAAATGCTACGCACTCCATAATCTATAGAAAACATGTTGTAGAACACCTCAGGGATCCTTTTTAATTTCATTATATTTTAAATATAATAACATCATTAAAATGCACCGCAACCACTTTTTCACCATAGATCATAGTGATATAGTTTACTTGTGGCGTATCACACTTTTTCACATGGTTATAAAGCATTTGTCATTTTTAATTCCTTTTATTTTTACGTATAAAATTATGGGAAAATAATTATATTTAATCTTTAAAAAGTATTTTTTTTTCAAGGATCAAACATTTATCATGTTCATTTCTTTTCACTTCTCTTCGTAAGATATTAAGCTGGGAAAGGGATGGGGGAAGAAACTTTCATAAAATAAATTACCTTAATGACATGTTTCACCATTTATTCAATATATATTTCTCCACAAACATCATCACACAAGATCCCAAGATCACATGTATTAACATGTGTTTATTCAAAAAAAAAAAAAAAAAAAAAAAAACTGCCGAGAAATTGAGGTCCGTGAAATTGATTCAAAATATCTCCCTCTTCCTTAGATTAATTTCCCCCTAGAACCAACCCTTGTTCTTTCACCAACAGTTTGTGCTTCATGTAATCGTCTTCGTTCAAGTTTTTGAGCAAATGTTGACGAAGTCTCGCATTTTCTAAAAAAAAAAAAACAAATCGAGATATCATCTATCTTGCTTTCTTCTAGAGAGTCGGGTTCATTTATTTGCATATAAATGTATACATTATGTGTTCAGGAGAAAACTAATTTTTGTTTTGTGATGCACAGCACATCTCCCAAGGCTGTGTTGAAAAAAAAAAAAAAGTGTTTTACCTTCATGACGGGTTGTGATAATTGTAAAATTTCATTTTTCACCCATGCGTTTCTCTAAAACTCAAAGATGACATACTTTAATATGTGTTTATTCAACAAACTACAGAAAAATTAAACTCTGAGTGAAACTGATTCAAGATACCTCTTTTCTTAAAACACTTTCCAAAATAGTTGAAAAGTATTTATGAATTCGGTTTGTCTGTCCACCTGTCTGCTGTTTGTTTGTCCATCTGATTGTGTATGACAGCCTGTCTGCACTGTAACTCGAATAAATAATACACGGATTGCCATGTAATTGATATATCTTATTTATGTTTACGATGGTATGATTGACACTGAAAATGAAGTGTGCAGTATTTATAGTTCGTTTACATGGGTACTCAAAAGAATTCCGTTACATTATGATCTATGAGAAAAATGGTTTGCAGTGTATTTAATGACGTTACACAAGTAGTATGCAAAAATTTAGTTAAATATAAAAACGCATAGCATAATTAAAACCGCACTTACAACAATTTTCGCTCATTGACAGTACTATAACCGGATTCTTATGTTTGCCCCTGTAAATAAACGATAAATGCTATGCACTGCACGCCACATTCTATAGTAAGCAACTTTTACTGCATCTGAATAATGTATATCAATTTCAATATATTTGAAACAGTTTGGAGTGTGTAAATTCTATAGATCATATCACTGCACAAAGGAATTCTAGTACATTTCTCCCCTTTGACAGAAATTGCTAAAGGGGAATTTTCAATTGTATTATGCGTTTCTAAACTGAACTAAATTTTGGCATATTTACATAGTATATATACAGATCTATAGATCATGTACAGTGCTGCACAAAATAATTCGGATATTTTCCGGCTCTAGATGGTAGTTGCTGAAATTACTATTTCGAATGTTTTATGCGTTTTCCAAAATATTTATTTAGACATCACCTTTCACCTTATTAAACGGTGAAATTTTGTTAAAGTATTCTGAATGTGTTGGACAGTGTTTCATAATCTATGCTTGACGCATGATTTTTCATTTTTCATTTTTTTTTTTTTTTTTTTTTTTTTTTTAACCTAGAACCAATACCACCCATGTTCTTTTACCAACGATTTTTTTCTACAATGTAATCTTCCTTCTTTAAGTTCATCAGCAAATATTGATGCATCGACACATTTTTATGAAAAAAATGAGGCCTCATCTATCATACTCGCTTATAGTCGTGGCAAATGTTTAAACATAAACAGATTAAATGTATATATTGCATATGTATTTTATGCATTGCCTGGTGTTTTCATTTTTGTCATATGTTACCAAAAACATATCTGTGTGTACAACGAATTGCTTTGAAGTATAAAATACTTGAATGATACATTTCAGAAATTGTAGAAGATAATTTTTCATCAAATATTTTTTGAAATTCATGTCAGATACAATAAAACCTGTGAAAACGGAACCTGCATATAAGAGAACACTGCTTTAAATGGAAACTTTCCCTGGTCTCAACGAAAACAATGCCATACAATTATACCTGCTAAGACGGAAAATTTTACTGGTTCCTAGTGATTTCGTTCCAGTCGCTTTTATGTGTTGAAATAAGTATTTGTTCTACAAATGTCTGAGAAATTTAAGTGTCCATAATATTGATACAAAATTACTACTTCGTCCTTCCTTTTTAGGTTAATTTTCCCCTATAATAAACTCATATTGATCAAGAGTTCTTCCTCCATGTAAACAATCCACGTTGAAGTTCTCAAAGCAAATATTGTAGCATTCTCATATTTTGGATTTAAAAATTTAGACCTCCTCTGATCTTAATTATTTAAATAAAAACAATATATCCATATACACTATATTGCCAAAGGTGACCGGTCACTTGCGATTTTAGACATTTTGTTAACTATCTAGAAAAATACATGAGGAATTAACCTGAAACTGCAGGTGTGTAAACAGTATAGTATAGATTATATATTTTCGTGAAGATTTTTTCCGAAACCCCATAGGAGACTGTCAACAAATTGAAAAAGAACGAATATCTTTTGGATAACCTTGTAAAAACTAATGTAGCAAAAGCGTTCAAACTCGAGATTATTAATAAGTGACTTATTGTAATATACTGTGTTCATTTTTATGAGGATAGCATGTATACTCGTAGAGAAATTAAGGTTTTTATAAAAACAGTCCCGAATTTTGCCATGCTTTTTGCTTATAATTTGCAGAGTTCTTAATATAAAAAAAAGTTATTTTGAAAAAATATGTCAAACAACATTGTACACAATACTCTGCAATCAGAATTAAAAAATTATAAAAATTGGATGAAAAATGAGCAGGTTTACTAAAAAGTGTTTCACTGCGCATGCGCGAATGCAATCAAAATATAATGTGCATAATGTATTAGCTAAGTATATAGAGCAACTTTTGTGAAAGTCTCAAAATCATAGCTTGAAAATTCTGAAAATTATCGTCGATAGAATAACCTCGAAATCCGTTGTTCCCAAAAGGAAACAAAAATATGAGGGGTTGTATCAAAATATAGTAGTACGTGAAATATTGTGTACGCTATCTTGGCACTAATCAACAGATATTTGATACAACCCCTCATCTTTAATACATTACATCATACATTTATAATACATCATCGCTAATACATTATGCATATTATATTTTAATTGCATTCGCGCATGCGCAGTGAAACATTTTTTAGTAAACCTACTCAATTTTCATCCAATTTTTATTATTTTTTAATTCTGATTGCAGGGTATTATGTACAATGTTGTTTGTCACATTTTTTTATATTAAGAATTCTGCAAATTATAAGCAAAAACTTGGCGAAATTTGGGACTGTTTTTATAAAAATCTTAATTTCTCTACGAGTATACATGCTATTCTCATAAAAATGAACACAGTATATTACAATAAGCCACTTTTTAATAATGTCTAGTTTGAACGCTTTTGCTGCATTAGTTTTTACAGGGTTATCCAAAAGATATTCGTTCTTTTTCAATTTGTTGACAGTCCCCTATGTGGTTTCGGGAAAAAATCTTCACGGAAATATATAAGCTATACTATACTGTTTACACACCTGTAGTTTCAGGTTAATTCCTCATGTATTTTTCTAGATAGTTAACAAAACGTCTAAAATCGCAAGTGACCGGTCACCTTTGGCAATATAGTGTATATATGCGTTAGGAGAGATTTGAATATTTGTAATGTCACACGTAGCAGCTCCTTCAGAAATTAAGGTATAAACAATGAAAATTATTATTAAAATATTGTAGAAGATTTTTTTTAATAACTGAATTACATGTTTTGCTAACAGTTAAAAATTTCTATAATATTAAAAACCAACAATATGTAATTTAACATGTTGTTATACAACATAATCTTGGGGAAATCAAACGTTATTTATTTTGATTTACATCTTCCTCACTTTTAGATTAATTCCCCCTTCACTTCGAATCAATTCGCGTTCTATGAGAAAAATACATTGAGAGTTTTGAGGAGCATTTATGAACTGTTTGCTCTCCGGGTGATTGTTCAAGTCAAATTCATAAGAAAATATTAATGAATTCTCGGATTTTTGAGGAATAAATTGAGACTTTATCCGTCGTGCAATTTTATAGAATATCGGTGGAAAATTTTTTAACGCAAAAAATACTGCTCTTTGTAAAAAAAAAAATTACGTATTTTCGTCATGTGATATTATAGCATATCACCAGAGGTTTAAGTGTTAAAAGAAAGAGTATAAGAAAATAACTTTGAAAAATAAATTACCTCAATGACTTTTTTGGCAGCAGTTAAATTTAATTTTTAAGCAAGCATCCCTTTAAAATTCATGAATACTTTTACGTATGTTTTCTGAACAAACAGCTTAGTAATTGAAGCGCTTGTAATATTGTTTCAAAAAATCTCCTTTTCTTTTATTTTTTCCCCACCCGTACCAACTCGTGTTCTTTTACCAACAGTTTTTTCCCCGTGTAATCGTCCTCGTTCAAATTCCTAAGCAAATGTTGATGCATTCTCACATTTTCTTGTGGGAGAGGGGGGAAATTTGGTGTCTCTACCCATTTTTCACTTTTATACAACATCGTCACCAATTATTTGAACACAAAATATTTTATCCTTTGAAAAATATACGAAATTTTGTCAGGTGATGTATAGCATATCTTCGAAAACTTGGGTGTTTAAAAAAAGGGGGAGAAACACTAGAAAATAAATTACTTCAGTAGCATATTTTGACAGCTATTTAATATCATTTTCAGTAAACATCTTTCTAAAACTCAAAAATCATAGACTTTTTCAACAAACTACTGAGGTATTGAAGCGACTGTGATATCGATTCAGACCTCCCCTTCTTGTAGATTAATTTTCCCCTACCAGAACCAAGACCTACCCGTGTTCTTTTGCCAACAGTTTGTCTTCCCTGTAATCGTCCTCGTTCAAGATCCTAAACAAATGTTGATGCATTCTCACATTTTCTGTGAAAAAATTGAGACCTCATCTATCATTCTCTCTTCTAGACTGCCGTGCTCAATTATTTGAACATAAAAAAACATTATGAGTTGGGAAAGATTCGAATTTTCGTTATGTGATACACAACGCATTTCTCAGGGGCTTAGGTGTAAAAGAAGATGTGTCATTGCCGTTTCCAAATAGATTGTTAGAATAATTTAGACATTTACTGTGGTATGTGTACCAGGTATCATATAATGACGCTTTAAAGATGGTCTAAATAACAGATAAAACGTCAGTAGATTATACGTCATCCAACAATTTGTAAATATTTGTTGGTTTTTATTTTATTTATTTATTTTATTTTACTTTTTTTGCTATATAAATGAGACCAAGAAGAAGATTTAAAATGAGCATTTCCATCTAAAAAAAACGAGTTATTTTTTACGAATTACGATTTATAAAACATATTAATCAAATACGAGGTGCAGTCAAAAAGTTACCGGAATTTCGTTGTAACGCTTTATTACCACAATAGCAGTACACATTTACTTAATCGCCTTCGAAGTAGGCTGCGTCAGAGCACACACACTTGCTCCACCGCTGGTGTCATTGTTGGAAACAACATGGTATCTTTTGGTATCTTCCAAAGTTCAGCCATCGCGTTGGTTTTGACGTCTTCTACGGTGCCAAAATGGTTACCTTTGAGGCCCGTTTTGATCTTGGGAAAAAGCCAGAAATCCGATGGTGCTAAATCCGAAGAGTAGGAAGGCTGATGGAGGAGTGGAATGTACTTTTCTGCGAGCCATGTCTGCACAACAATCGATGTGTGGTTCGGAGAATTGTCGTGATGCAGTGACTATCGTCCTTGCCGTTTGGCGAGACGTTTTCTTCGAATTGCTCCCCGCAGTCTTTTGAAAACTTGCACGTACAAAGGGCCGTTAACAGTTTGTCCAGTTGTTACAAATTCATAGTGCATCACACCTTCGTTGTCGAAAAGCGCAATGAGCATCACTTTTTTTTTGGATTTGACATGACGTGATTTTTTTTGGTCGAGGAGATGATGTTGTGTATAAACAAATAAATTAATTATACTGTGGTATTAAAGAGTTACAACGAAATTCCGTGAACTCTTTGACTACCCCTTGTATACCAACGTTAAAACTTTCCTGAAGAATCCAATAAAATATTTGCAAACAAAGTAAATATATGTAAAGATAATTTTGCAGCATTTTAGAATCCTGTTTCTTAATTTAAATTTTTAAATATAGTAAAAATACATATAGCCTTTTATATTCTTTTTTCTTACATTATAAAATATATCTGAAGCAAATAAAGCTTTCATTAGATGAAACCTATATTATTATGCACTACAATAAAAAAATACATTTTATTCATCTGTACCCTTTTTTCAGATGGACTAAATTAAATTTTAGATAAATTGAGTAAGAATAGCATTTGCCTATTACAAACATTTATTCATTTATAATATACAAAATATAATTCTAAACATCATTTTTGGGTTTTAGAACTAAAAAAAAAAGTGAATTATTAGAAATTTAAATATTATTCAAGAATTTGGCTCGTATTAGAGCACCGTCATATTTAGATGGTAAATGTTTCCAGTTGTGCAATACAATAATTTAAAAATTAATTTTATAATATATTTACGTTTATTTATGATTTTGTTTAAATATTCGCCCGCAACATATGTCCACAACGAGTTCATATTTTTCCCAGTTTAATTTTTAAAACAAAATGTTAACTAAAAGTAGTCTTATTGTTGGATGCATAAAATTGTTAGATATTTTCATTCGATACCAAAGAATGGACAAAACTTGCATTTTTCTATAAATGTGACGCATACATTTTACTCTAGATCGATTTTTACCTGATGTCTCTCTTATTCTACTTGTTAATCTACTAAAAAACCGTGGTAAATATAAATTTTGAGAGCATTTCCTGAAGGATACTTTATTTTTACAAGAAAATAAGGGAAGTTGCTATATTCATTTGATTCTAGTTAAACCTGTATGAAAAATATACAGATTGCAAAGTAAAGTTCGGGTACACTGAAATCAATTTGAACGGATAAAGCTATAATTTGTACAACAAATGTCTACCTATAGTAAAATGAATATACGATTAATATGAAGGAGGCTCAAGCGCATCCAATGATGAAATTTGGAAGTTAACATTGAATTTTTTTTCTGCCTCTGGTAGTTTTCTAGATATGGCAAATAATTACGAAATTTTGTCAGAGCTTTATTTACTCGTGTATGACAGCGCACAATCATTTTACTATAGGTAGACACTGTTCCACAATTCTAGCTTTATTCGTATAGGAGTTATTTGAATGTATCTGGACTTTACTTTGCATTGTACACTGTATTTGCATAATGGTGAAAAGGATTTCGTAATTGTATCAAATAGTATCAAGTTTGATTTTGAGATCAGCCTAAAAAAAAGAAATACAATTAAAACAGGAGTGGAAGAATGTTTTACGTAAAAAATTTCTCAAATATTGTTTTTATTCTACAGACGAAAGTGCCATAAATGATGTAATATACCACAGGATAAAGCTAAAATACTATGATCCCTATTATCCTTTAAGGTATGACATTATTTGCAATTTCTCCTTTTCATTTTTGGACATTATAATTGTTTTAGTTTTGGGACACTATATTCAATTTTCGCCATAAAAGGTAAAATTAGTTTAATGAAAACAATTGTAGAATTTTGTCGTAATTGTATCAAGAACACATGGTACCTTTTTAAACATGCCAAAAATCTATTTTCCATTTTTAACTTATGCTCATTCATTAATAATTTCTAACCACTGAGCAAAAAATCGCACTTACAAATTAAAAAAAATAAAAATTATCATTATTAAGTGGATTATAACCCGTTTAAATTAAACTTTAACCATTCAAAACACATTGTTATTTTAAACTTTAGTGATTTCTTTTTTCTTTGTTTTTTTCAAGAGGATGAAACTTTTTTGAATGAACAGTTTTGTGTGCACTGTTTCGTGAATCGTTTAACGTAAGTTCAAGATATTATAACAATGTATGAAATTTTAGAAAAATTACATGCTAAAATCAAAATATTTGCAAAACGTTTTGATTATTTAAAAAAAAATAATATACAAAGTTAAAAAAAAAAAATAATAATGTTTTTGGAAAGTTTTTAAATGCAGTTTTAATTTCTTTAAAATTGAACTTTATTTTTGGTTTTATCATGTACAATGTAAAAAATGCATTGTTACAATTTCATGAAATTATATCAAACGATTTCGAAGTAACAATGCGTTCAAACTCATGATTCATCATTCTGAAAAAAATAAAATAAAAATAAAAAATAAATAAATAAATAAAGTTTGAAATAGTAATGTGATACAATGGTAGAATTTTGTTCAAGTCAGTTATAGCTCACGCAATAATTGTCTGAGTGCAACGAAGACTCATACACAGCGCAGTATTACTTTGCCCCATATATAGCTACGATGGATATTAAAACTTTTCGTCAAGCATAACTCAAAAAATATTTAACGGATTTCGTTCAAATTTTTACAGCAGGTACATATAAAGGTGACAACGACGTCTATTTATTACCAAGAATAAGTGTCAAACCGTTTGGAAGTTATATTAAAAAAATAGATAAAAAAGCACAATTAAAGTACATACGTCACTAAATTTTGTGCGTACGTCATTTTCACCGGTGGGAAATTTTCGTAGACAATCGGAATTGAAAAGTTCATGGAGTACATGGAGCAAAAAAATATGCAAGCACTAATATTCAGCACAATGAAATATATTTCAATTTAATAAAAATGGAAAGTTAATCTGGAATTTTTTCTGTTTGAAAAGTATTAGAGATTAGTAAGAGTAGTATTAGTATTAGAGATTTGGCGTAAATCACACCATTAGCAGCTTTTTTATTTCGCGTGTGTATGTTAGGAACAATTCTTTGATGTTTAAATAAAAAGTTTCGATTTGTGGCATTATTTCATATTTTCTTTTCCTTTTTAGTATTTTAAATGGAATTAGTGAAATGCGTGTATTTTAAATTAAATGAGTGAAAGACGTGTATTTTTAATGTATGTATTTCAAATGAAATCAGTGAAAGATTTATATTTAAATGAAATGAATGCAATATGAAGATGTTATGAGAAAAATATTTGGCGATTTATCAACTGCGCCAAGTTAACATAAAAGTACCAATACATATGTGGGTACTTCTCTATTATCCCGTCGACCACTTTTCATAACAAAAAACTATCGCCAAATAAACGGGAGAACGTTGTCATTGAAATATCAAAATAAATAATATATAAGAATTTAAGGACACAATTGTTATTTTAATGAATGAAATAACTAATAAATCAGTAAAACAAAATGAAAAATACACGCAAATGTCGCGTTAAAAACCACTTGATGACGTAACAAACACGTATAATGCTTCTGATATAAAGTAAATGGGACTGCATTTTTGGCGTTTAATCTAACAGTTTCGCGATAGTTTTTTGTTATGAAAAGTGGTCGACGGGATAATAGAGCAGTACCTCTATATGAAATGAAACAAGGCACAGACGTCATATACGCACCACTTTGGCGCGATTTTTCTCTCCACCAGCTTGGGGAAAACTTTGTTTTTGAATATTAGTTACAAATAGTGTGACAAATAGTACACGTGATTTTTTATTTCAATATAAATATAAAATAACGTAATAAATGAAACAGCTTCTATTATTTTAAAAAAGGAAATAAAAATAAATAAATAATAGTTTGATATAAATAAAGGCGCGTATGTCATATACGCACCACATTGGCGCGATTGCAACAAAATGGTAATTTTATGCCTCACATGGTAACCTGGTTATTTTGTTTCAATTGTTGTTTATTAACTTTTATTTTTTATTTTAATTATATAAATTGTTTTTATTATATATATCAATATTTATTTATATCAAACTATCATTTATTTATTTTTATTTCCCATTTTTGAATAATAGGAGCTATTTCATTTATTACGTTATTTTATTTTTATATTGAAATAAAAAATTACGTGCTATTATTGTATGGTATTTGTAACTAATATTCAAAAACAAAGTTTTCGCCAAATTGGCGGGGGAAAAAATCGCGCCAATCTCGTGCGTACATGACATCTGTGCCTAAATTAATATTGATATACATATAAAAATAATCTATAGAATTAAAATAAAAAATAAAAGTAAACAAACACAACAAACAGTTTTCGCCAAAGGGGCGGGGGAAAAATCGCGCCAACGTGGTGAGTATATGGCATCTGTGCCGGGATTTTTACCCTTTTATCTGTGCTTTCGGAAATATAAAAAAATTAAAATATTCTTATATCAGGTGTATAATGTTTTGCATTTTTATACGGACCACTTCTCCATTTTAAGATTGTAAATGCTATTTATATCAGATATTTCTTTCCTGAGATTCCCACAAATTATTTCCGGTAATTTTTTTAGTTCGCTTATTAATTGTTTACAATTTGCCCCCCTGGCAATAACAATTATTTATCACAAAAATGGGTACTTCTCTATTATCCCGTCGACCACTTTTCATAACAAAAAACTATCGCCAAACTGTAACGCTAAATAAACGGGAGAACGTTGCCATTGAAATATCAAAATAAATAAAATATAAGAATTTAAGGACACAATTGTTATTTTAATGAATGAAATAACTAATAAATCAGTAAAACATAATGAAAAATACACGCAAATGTCGAATTAAAAACCACTTGATGGCAAAACAAATACGTATAATGCTTCTGGCATCAAGTGAATGGGACTGAATTTTTGGCGTTTAATCTTACAGTTTGGCGATAGTTTTTTGTTATGAAAAGTGGTCGACGGGATAATAGAGAAGTACCTAAAAATGGCTTAGTTTTGTTAAATTTGTTTGTTATGTATTTTCATTTCTTATTAAAATATCGAAAATGGCAATAAAATTTTACTTTAGCACCGTACTTAATTTTTTAAAATGGCTCAAAAACATGGTTTAATAAACGTATGTTTGTAAATATTTTAAAAAACATGTTTTTCCGCTCTCTAGAAAAATTTGGTAAGATTCTAAAACTGCCTTTGGCACCAACCAGTACATGATACGGAAATTTTCCCCATTCCGATACACAGAAGAGGTTGGTCACAAACAAGAGTAATAATGCTAGCTACAATATTGTTTTAACTCTATAAGAGTTAGAAACAATAATGATATTAAATTCTCCGATTAGCTTAGGGCCCGATTACGGAAGTTTCTCCTAGAAAAAAAACTGTAGATGTCTTTTACATTTGTTTCGAATGAAGCTCGATCAACAAAGTATTAATTGATAATACGAACAACACTAATATTAACATGGGGGCAAAAGTTTGAATTTAAGTGTATATATTTGGAACCCTCCCCCCCCCCCACAACCACCCACCAAAAAAAGAAAAAGAAAGTTACAGAAATGAATTTAAAATTGCGTGAAGCCACGCTTTCTGACATAAGAAATTGGCTGCGAACCCGATTACGAAACTTTCACTTAACTTAATAACATGTATCTAATAGCCCTGAGGACAATTCCCCTTCCCAGTTATACAGACCTTGGGGCTTTTTTAAAAAGCTTGACGCAGTTCGGGTTGAAGAAGTTGAGATTTACTGTCAAATGACATAAACTACTATGAAAATAGAACTGGTGAATTATTATGCTGGTTTATGTATGTATTTAAAAAAATTGCATCTGATTATACACTTTTTAGATAAATTACTCCTGTTTGCATTTAATAACAGATAAACGGCTTCCGTTTACTAAATTGTTTAAGTATTGGGAAGAGTTGGCGAGAGATAGATAGACGTGTAAACAAACGGGTAGACAGACGGGTAGAGAGACGGATAGCGACAGAGATAAGCTAACGGGTAGCGAAACGAATAGACAGACGGGTAGCGAGGCAGGTGAAAAAAAGAGTTGACAGAGGGGTAGTGAGATGGGTAGGGAGACGGGTAGCGTGGTGGATAGAGAGACGAGTACAGAGACGACTTGACAGACGGATAGAGAGAGGGGTATATAGACAGACAGACGTGTTGATAGACGGGTAGTGTAACGGGAAGCGAGACAGGTATAGACACGATTAAAAAGTCGGATAGAAAGACAGACAGATACTGAGACGGGTATACAGAAGAGTAGAGAGACAGTACACAGATGAGTTCGGAGAGAGACACAGCTAAGACATACGAGTAGTTAGACTGGTAGACACGTTTGTAGCAAAGCATGTTATCAATGTGGTTTGAAGTATACGAGTTTCTATAAATAGTTATACAAATAAACAAAGGAATTTTTTTAATTCAAATATTAAATATTTGATTTAATATTTCAATATTTAATACTTTAATTTTTAATATTTTATTTAGATATTTGTCACAAAGAAAATGTTGCAAAAATTAAATTAAATTTGCGTTAAACTACGCTTGCTAAAATACGCTATTGGCTGCAAATCAGATTATGTGACTTTAAAAATATCGTTTTAAAAGATCCGGCGTTTTTTTTTGGTTTTTTTTTAAGTTTTGGGCAATTCCCGCTTAAGAAAATGAGATGATTTGCCAAATGTTATAAAAAAAAATGCATATGAAAACATAACAGTATATGAATTTATATATGATATTTTGTAATTATATCATTTAATTTGCTATTTTTCATATGTTGTATCTTTATCTATCTCTTGTCTATCATATGTTGATATTCACTTAGATTCTTGTTGATATCTTCTTTATATCGTAATTGTTAACTTTATGTTCTCAGCAATATCACTCAGACTAATCCCTTTGAGGGAAGTCCTAGTGTAAGTTTTTAAATGTGGTTTTATTAAAAAAAAAAATCATTACGAACTATATAATGCATCTTACTATAGTTTATTTAGATCATATTATCCAAATGGTTCTTTTAATATGTTTTGTAGATAAGTGATACAGTCAAAAAATAATCAGGTAAGATATTGATTAACTGTATTATTCAAGTGCGTCAGATCATCAGGTATAATCCAAGAAGTAGCTATATATTTATCCAGGATGACACAGTATCCAAGTGGTTTTAAAATGATTACGCAACACTTTGTTCTTTAATAATATTAGAGGATTTGTCATCTATGAAAATATATTTTAATATCGATTAAATTTAATATATAATAGATTTAATTAATGTTTAATTTAAACGTTAAAGGATTTACTTGTGATTCATTATACTTGTATAACATAAGGAGCTTAATTGTACATGGTGTCACATCATTAAAAGTAGAATTCAATTTGAAAAGTTATTTAGTGTCTATAAAAGTTCATACCACCAATGAATACATAAAACAGCAGTAGGAGTTATTTCCATTGGGAAAGACACTCGAAAAGCCGTTACGTAGTTTGAAGTGCAATCTTATTTTTGCTGCAACTCTTGTTTATGAGTTTCCGGGTTATTGAGTGTTGATAATTTCTTAACTGGTGTTTCGGTGAAATGTTTATGATTTACTTCAGAGATTGCAAATGGAAGTGATTTCCACTAGTTTTCGCACAGTGTTTAAGTTCGCACAGTGTTAGAAATTATTAAGGAATAAGAATAACTTAAAAACAGAAAATCGATTTTGGGCAATGCTTAAACGTACGGTGCCTCTTAAATATATATAGCATTAATTTCCTTTCACTTGGCGGCCACACCAGTGGCTGAGAGGTTCTGCTCTCAAAGCTGATAGACGAGAGGTGCTGGGTTCAAACCCCTGTCACGCTCGTCGACCTAACCGTTCAGAGTTTTCCTTGGCTTTCATCGAACCTTGCCGTAAATACGGGTTAGGATCCCTTAGAAAGACCCCCACGGAGGGCACTTCTCCCATGTTCTATATCCCTCGAGTAGATAATCGGCCGTCACAAATCAACCAACCAACCTTTCACGGCGTCGATGAAAAGCATTTTGTCCCATTTGAGTCATAGTTGGGTAGACTTCAAATAAAAATTTTGGGGTTGCGTTGGGAAAAACCCCACCCATGCAGGATTGTATTTGATAATTTTCTTTTTGTTATACAAATTTTGTGTCAATATTAACTTGTGGTTTTAAAGATGATAGACTATAAATAAAATAGTTTCCTTATTTATTACAATATCCCTCGATATTAATATTGCTAAAATAAATAAATAAATCTAAAAAATATTATTCTTTTGAAACTGGGTACTACATCTTTAATTTTACAAAACAGGAAATAAACAAAAATTTCCCATTGCATATAAACACAAGGAAAAAAGTAACATTATGACCATCAGTAGTGAAAAAAATACTTTTGATCATATGGGGAAGCATTTCATCCCAATAATCAATAAATACTGAGCAATTTTATTCAGTATTTTATTAGAATGTAAGCATTTTAGAAGTATGCTATTTATAAAGGGAATAAAAATATAGCATATTTTTTTTTCTTTAATTTTTGAACGTATGCTGTAAAGCATGCTGTTAAATGTTTTCAATCTAGTCTCATTTACAACAAAAATTAAACTTAGTAATTCCAATATTATTTTTTTTATTTATTCCAATATTATTTTTTAGACAAATTTTATAAGGATATAAAGTTGATGACATACAAAAAATTCACTTTATTTCGGTAATTCATTTAACTGTATCCGATTTATTAATGTTATTTTTTGTCTCCCAAACCTAACAAAAAAAGGATCAAATATCCCCTCCTCGGTTATTATTCTTCGAGGTCGTTCTCATAAATATAAAACACACATTTTAGCCGCTACGTACATGATGTGCTTACTTTTGCACCCGAAGGCAAAATGTCCCTTGATAGTTTTTCATTCATTGGAGGGGGAGAGGACGATAGCAACGCCAGATGGGTACAACCGCCTTCCAATATGACCAAGCACATACAAGGTCTTTCCATTTTTTTTCTGTGGTATTCCATGAATGAAGAATATAAGATGAAATATTAGAGTAAGTTATAAAAAAATCATAAATCAATGAATATTACCCTTTAAAGCAATATATTTTGGAACAAATTATGTTTGTTTTCAAGTCAAAATTCGTTATTTCCAGATGCAGTAAAAGGGGCTCTCTCTCTTTGCTTTTATTATTATTATTATTATTATTTTTACGCTCAAAAAAGCTAAATTGTTTGACACATTCACAAAACCCTTTTTCCACATGGTTAATCGCAAGAAAATTGAAGACATTGTGCTTTCAGTTACTCATACATAATCAAACAGTGTTTTTCATTTACCAAGGCGACAGTATGAACTTTGAAAGCTATTTTTTTTTTTAATTTTTTGATGGATTCACTTGAAATTTTACAGAGTACACGCTGAAATACTTATACGCAAAATTTAAAATTAAAATATTAAAAATAATTTTAGTTATTGCATTTTAAATATTTTAATACGACAAAAAATTGATATATTTTAAATTGTTCCATGCGAATTTCTTTTACATAAATTATGACAATATTTATTTTTGAGGTGCTTTTCATATATTATAGCGAAAGTTGCACTGAATGTACTCAAAATGCAAAATTCGCTGAATGTATAAGAAAAAAAAAATTATAATTGTGCTCAGTTATTCCTTAAAAAAAAAAAAAAAAAAAAAAAAATCTGTATATTTCCATATTTACATAAATTTCAAGATTAAAATACCCCTGAACTTTTTTATGCTAACATTAATTTATTGCTGTAGAGAGGATATACAATATAAATTTCAAAAGAATATGATTATTAGATATGCCCGTAGAATGTTTCAAAATTTAGAAATGCGCGAAAATTTCAATTTTGAGAAATCAGCATTTTAAGTAATAAACAACTGTTTAAATATATAGTTTGCTTACAAATACGGGCTGAGGGGTGAGATGGAGAAAATTAGAAATCACAAGAAGGCAGTCATCATGTAAAAATTGATTTTTTTAATCTTTTTGCTGCATTTATAGAAAAAAAATTATAATGTTAAATTCTTTAACACCTGAATAAAAGTACCTGAAATTCCTATCCATATAAGAGTGAAAATAACTTTTTATGCGGTTACCAATAAGCAATTCTTTTTAACACTGTAATATTTGCTCTCTAATGCATGCCTTTGTTTTAGTATTCAGAACTCAGTAACATGCGTTAATTGATTTTAAAAAAAATAATAACATTTTATTTACATTCAATCATAAAAATCTCATTTTTTTTACAGATAAAAGAAATATCTAAGTTACCAGAATCAATAGCACAAAACAGACAATTTCCTAATTGCAATGCAAGGATTAATATTAACAATCTTATCTTGTTACCAGAATCAATAGCACAAAACAATTTCCTAAATGCAATGCAAGGATTGATATTAACAATCTTATCGAATTACGAAATACATACCAGAATGCTTATATTACCTTAGTAAAACAAATGAAAAAGTATCTTTTTTTTTTTTTTTTTTTAAGATATGAAAGCTTCAATAATTTACACAATTGAAGAAAATCTTCTTTAACCCTTTTAGGGGCAAAGTACTTACGTGCAACAATGAATGAAGTATTATTCGAAAGGTTTTTTAATGTACTTCTGACATAGTACTCTCACATTTCGTTAAAACATGCTTTTTGATTAAAAATTGCAGTTAATTTAAAATTAAATCAGTATTGTTTTCATAAATGAAATGAAAGATTTTTGTCAAATCAATGTTGCAACAAAAATTAAATACCGCATTATATCGTGTTCAACAATGATTATTATAAAAAAAAAAATAAAAAGTACAAAAAAGATACATTGAGACATCTTGCACGGGTTTATTTTATATTTCTCATGGCAAAACTCAAATTAAAATGTTTAGAAGAAAAAGACGCCATCGATCGATCGAAGCAGTGGTAGTTCACGTATAACCTAAAATATATACTTTGTTATATTAAATTAAATTACATTTTTTATTTAGTAAATTTATTTTTCTTTGTTTAGGTTTTCTGGGGAGAATGACGTCATCGTCTAATCTAGTTAAAATACTGTAGTATTTTTTTTTCTCGCGCCTGCCTTTTGCTATCTTCGATCAATTTTTACTGTAACTTTCATGGAATAAATGAGATGATATTCTGGCTTGACTAATGTTGTTTGCGGATATTTTATCTTTAATTTTTCTCTAGAAGTTTATACCTGCATCTAAAAAACATATATTGCTAAAACATATTAGGCTGTAGTGCGAAATCTTCACACAGGTCCTCTCCCCTCACGCGAAAACACACACTGGCTAATGTTAATCCTATGGGGCATTATTTTTCTAGTATCTCGGTGATCTCTGCTATCCAATGCAAAATAAATCGCTTAAAAATATCGAAATCCAAACGAGATATTAGAAAAATAATGCCCCATAGGATTAACATTAGCGAACGTGTGTTTTTGCGTGAAGGGAGAGGATCCTTACGATGCATACAAATATACCATCGCTCTTCAAAGGGGCTTAAATCATGCGCCTTAACGCGCCTCCGTGCTTAAATCATATATACAGGGTGTATCTGAAATGCTTCAACAAACTTAGAGGGATGATAGTACTCATCAAGACGAACCAAAAATGCAATGGAACATAGGGTCGCAAATGAGGTTTAAAGGGTGAAAATCGCAAAACTAATAAAAATATCGAAATCTTGCATGCTGCTTTTCTGCAGAACTGGCTAGTAGCACGAAGCTGGTTTTCCTTTCACTTTGTGCATATCCGGTCAGAAAGAGATAATAAAAACGGGGAAGAAAGCCAAGAAAATCTGTGGGCAGGAATCCACGTATGCAAATTTTTAATCTTCCATTTTTCTCATCTGCGGAATGTCCTACCAAGTTTGCTTTCTGCTACACAAGCCGGCGTGCAGCAACAAATTTGGTACATGCACGATGGTGCTCAGCCTCATTTTTCTGTGGACGTGCGTAACCACCTTGATGGCGTTTATCCGGCAAGATGGATTGGGCGTGGTGGCCTGTTGCGTGGCCTCCACGCTCGCCGGACCTTAACCCTTTGGATTTCTTCTTCTGGGGACAGATGAAATCCCTCATTTATGAGACGCCAGTAGAAACGCCAGAGGAAGTAGTAGCGCGTATATTGTGACCGCTGCAGGAGAAATCCAGGAAACTCCCGGAATCTTCGAGCGTGTCCGCCAGTCGTTCCACCGTAGATGTACCCAGTGTAATAATGTCCGCGGTCAACACTTTGAACAATTGTTGTAAAATATTTGTTTTATCTGGACATCACGAGCTGTGTTGTACCTATTCTGTGCAATAAATAATTTTCTGGAGTGTTTTTAACTTGTCTCAGTTTGTCCATTTCCAGACGCATTTTGTCGATTTTCATCTTTTAAACGTCATTTGCGACCCCATGTTCCATTGCATTTTTTGTTCGTCTTCATGAGTACTATCATCCCTCTAAGTTTGTTGACACATTTCAGATACACCCTGTATATTAATGGCCATTTTAGAATACAATGCTCTAATCTCAGAACTTATAATTAGGTTTTGTTACGGCTTTCATAAATGCTGTAGAAAAGATTCCATTTTAAACTTATAATTTCTGAAGTTTCTCCCAGTAAGTGGAGAATTAGGTTTTTTGCACCCAAGAGGAGAATATTAATTATTGCATCATCGGATGTTGTTATGCAAACTGTATCTTCTTCGGAATATATCCTAGCACATAAAAAAATAGTCGTTAAAAATGTTTTATCTACTCCAAAATTATACGTGTATGTTATGAATATACAAATGCATACACATACGAATAGTATGAATGTATATAATGTATAAATAAATAGAAGCAATGAGAAAGAGACTAAGACAGATATATAGAAAAATAACAAGACAGATAAATAGGCAATTTCAAGTAAGGAAAACAATGAAAGTTCTTCTATCTATAAGGGGCAGCGTTATTATTTTCTGTCTAAAATTTCTATTTTTTTTTAATTGTCATTTAAAGTATTCTTTATACACTCAAAAATCGTGTTTTAGTAATTTCAAATCCATATCAAAAGTGAAAGGTTAATTACGAAGATTTAAAAGTTAAGTACGCCACTTAGCGTAATCAATAACGAAAACTTTGAGTGCGTTTTATTCAAAATACCATTTTTAAAATTGGTAGCTCCATCAATTTTTAATCAATCAACTTTATCTTTTTGAAAATCAATCGTCACGCATTTTTTTTATTGAGACACATAAGATTTTATTTTTTCTTCCAAATATTGATATCTCGCTTTTCTGTGTAACTTTAAGTAATGAAATATTTGGCTGAAAATTTACATTTGCTTTGAATTTATGCCAAGATGGAATGGTCATTCCATCTTGGCAGCGAGCGGAGACGCAAGCATACATAGTATATGGCCTAAACTTTTAAATCTGTTTTTAACTTTTTTAACTTTGGCGCTGATGATGAAGCTTTAGAGGCTTCGAAACAGCTGTTTGCTACTCTATATGTATTTTATTTGTGCTATTTTTTGCGTTGATCATTTATTGTAATATAACGGCACAAAGTTCAATCCTCCCATTTTAAATCAGCAAGTGACATTGCTTTGCAGTCGTCTTGTGACGTTTAACTCAAAGATTCGTCACGGTAACTTCGCAATGAAGTCTCGAATTGACCGTCGTCTGAAAGGTATAATGTGACGAATTAAAGATATCAGAGTTTAGTCGTTCTGACTGTGACGATCGTAAACATTTGTGGCGTAACAATCACGTCACAGTTACGTCACACCGACTAGCTCTGCTATTAGATGTGAAGCTAATTCAGCTATATGAATAATCCCCGTAAATAAACATCATGAGATAATTTCAATTTCTAGACAAAGATTAAACATCATTCTTATACTAAACGGTGTCGAATTAACAACGGTAATTAAAAAATAAAATTGAGATCATCTTTATACTACAAACATACTTTTAGCTAATAGATATGGCATTTTTTAGAACACTGGAAATGTAACATATTGTTCAAAAATCAGTGATTACGTCCCTTTTATAGGAGAGGAAAAAAGGCAAATACTTTGCAATGTTCACAGAAAATTGAAATTCTAGTCATCTTTGCACAGTTGAAAAAAAAAAATATATATATTGTAACGGGAGATAAGCTAAAGTATCACTTTATATTGGTAGAATCTTATGATTGCCTCTGGACTCTCAAGAACATCAAATATTTGCTGGCTCAACGTAACGCATCGTATGCAGCTGAGCTTCTGTTACACACACCCTCTTGACTCAGTGTTTGCTCTGCCAGTGATCTTACCTGCTCTTCTTTCAATCTGTGAAAAGATTCCCCTTTTATTTTTTTTTCCGGTAATATTTATGTTAAGTTTTTATTCTCTAATCGATTTTACGAACGGTTGATTTGACTTCATCCAACTGTAATGCACCAATTTGCATAAGATAAGGGATCAGTATGGATTAAATAACATGTTTTCTTAATTAAGAATTCAAATTAGATGTATTTAAGAGATTAGATCTTACGGAGCTGAGAGAAAAGGATTATTCAAAGGGGAATAAGTTTGGATCCCATCAGTCAATTTGTAATTAGCTCAAAAATGTAATTTTTTTTTTTCATAAATTATATGAAGGAAGATTTAAAAAGAACAAGGGGTGAAAAAGTCACTGAAAATGTTCACAGTGAATTACTTCAACTCGATGCATGGAATTAAAAATATAAAATACATAAAAAATAAATACTAAATAAATCTACCCTTCCTTGATCAAAGATTTCACGCTTTGAGGAAGACACCTTCTCAGTTGATTCATTTATTTAGTTTCATTGATGTTGTTTCCATTGTAGCAAATGCTTTTTTTTTAAAGTAGTCATTGATTCTGGCCCAAATTTGGGTTATTGTGGCCTGGATCACAGTCCCCGCTCTTCACTGTTGTAGTCGTAAAATAACCAGAGTGTATATACGCTATAGGCAGGGGGTGTATGCTAGAGAGCATACGCTAATAGCTTTACCTGAGAAACAGAGGATTAGGGCTGGATTATTTATCAATATATCGGTCAAATATTGATATTTTTTTAACTATCGCAATATCGACATCTAAGCTCTTATTCTGACAATATATCCCAATAACGATAGCTAAGCTCTGACTCTACCGATATATCCCCCCCCCCCCCCAAAAAAAAAAAAAAAAAAAAAAAAAAAAAAAAAAAAAAAAAAAATTCCCGCAGCGCGACTTCGAAATTCTAGAAAAAGCTCCAAATATTCCGTACAAAATACTAATATCGGAATAATCCTTTCTTCCCATGCATTTATTCTCTGCCCGCTTCATTCAAAGACGGATATCGCTTCTTATGATTATCTCTCTGTCATTGTTATTCCAATATATCCCGATACATGCTCTGTTTTACTTTTCATTCCCAAAACCGCATATTCCACTGTCCTTCCGTTACTGAATAATATTGTTATCGACTGTGTTTGAATACCGTCGCTGCTATTGGTCTAGACATATTGCAATAAATCACACAGATTGATGTATCCCACTAAAATATGTACGAGTTATTGTGGAGTCGATAATATTACCGGAGCTTAGGAGCTAGGAAGCTCGGTTCGCGAGCAACCAATCAGAATGTGCTAATGATAAATTTGACCTTTCGCCACGTTGGTAAAGTGGACAACATTTTATTTTAGTCTCTTTTTTATAATAGTCTCAGTTATACACGAGGAAATTAAAAAGTTAAAATAGTGCATAAAATAGCTCTTAGCTCTTTCACTGTGTTTGGTAACTTTTGAGCGGAACTTCGTAGCTATTACCGTCTAGTATTGCATATGGTGAATATCGACCAATGCTCATTCCTATTAACCTGTCTTTTGCATTATCGGTAGAGAGAGCGTGAATCCGAGTGAATTTAATATATGCTGTCTTGATATTTCAGCTTAACATAAAGTAAAGTAAATAAAGGTACTTTTCGGTTAGCCGGGCGCCAGTGATATATATACATATATAAATACATATGTATATACATATACATGAATATATATATACATATATGTATATATATATATGTATGTATCTATATGTATACGTAGATATGTGTATATGTGTGTGTGTGCGTATATATACACTAGCCGCCACTGGCGACCAGTTTGGTCGCCCTTAAATGTATGTTAAGCATTGTAACAAATTATTTTTATTCATAATTTTTTTTCCTTAATCCTTCGCCAAACCGGAAAAATCTAATAGACAAATCAAGAACTTTTGCGATCGTGGTAGCATTTCGCATATTTTTTGTTGTTATGTATTTCATCTTTCTTGACAAAAACCGCTTAACCCACTTTATAATAAATTAATCATTGTGTGTGTTTCATAATAAAATTGTGTGTTTTTAAATATAAAATAAACTATTTCATAATAAAATAAAAGTATATATGCTGTTTTAGTAATCTCTAATAGGTACCTGAAAGTGGGATTTTCTCGCCAAAATGGCGCAAAACAAAAATCGCGCCAACCCTGGTGCGTCCGTGACAGCTGTTCCAATTTAAAATACATGACGTTCACATTTTTCTTTAAATAGAAAATAGATAAATAAGAAATAATATCATAAATCAAAACATTTGATTTCAAAATTAAAGTATCGTTTCTAATTTGCCCACGCGAAAAATAAAAGCTGACAATTCGTTTCGAAATTTGATCTATTCAATATTATTACATGAGTTCAACCACGGAGTTCAACTTAAGTCAAGAAAAGATCCTGAAGGAAGTTGAGTTGTATAGAACAGAATTATGGTAAACGTTGACTGTCTCACTGGTGCGGATTATTTTTTTTACACCAGGCAGCGGTCCAAAAATTCATGGTTTAATATTTTAAACGTTCACAACGAATGAATCTTTTTTTGTTGTTGTTGTTGTTTACTTTCATGGATAGAGAATTTGAACTGCCAACCTAATTTAAACTGAAGTCATTGCAGAATGTATACATAATTGAACGTAAGTCATCTCTCAAATATTAATTTATTTTGAACGATCTTTCTAAAAATGTAACTTTTATGCAGTTTTATTCGAAAAAATAATTTTGAATAAAAATGGCCGCCTGGCATATGAAAAGTGAGCGGGCATCCCGGAACTGTTGATGACAGTCACATGACTTACGGTTTTATTATAGAGATGTATATATATCACTGGCGTCCGGCTAACCGAAGAGTACCTAAATAAATTTTAGTTAGTATAAAACTATTCCGAAATGTGATTTGAATATTTCTATTTCAAAAACGATTTCAATGTTGTATGTATGTATAGTAAATAGATAGGATAGGAAGATATATAGTGAAATTTATATAGAATAGAGTAGAATTTACAAAAGAATTTTCAGTAACTACTGCAAAAAAACACTGTAAAAATTACTGTAAAAAAGTTACAGTAGAATACAGTGAAATATTTTTATTTTATTTTTTCTATTAAGAACGCAATGATACCTTAGAGAACGATTGAAAAACGGCATATCTGCTGCATCTGTCATCTATTGAAAGCTAATTAATCACAAGCATGACATGTGGCATTAAACCAATTTCAGTTTTGCTGTCGCTCTTTACTTATTTTAATTATATTAAAATCAGCAACGTCCTCAATTTAAGAACATTTTATTTTAGTCTCTTTTTTATAATAGTCTCAGTTATACACGAGGAAATTAAAAAGTTAAAATAGTGCATAAAATAGCAAGAATAGGGAACATACTATTTATGTGTCTTTTCCCTAAAATATTTCTATTTTGTATAAATATGAAACTACTAGCAGATCCGCCCAACGTTGCCCGGTCCCATCAAAAAATAATACAAAACGTGAAATCACTCTAAAAATCACTGCATGAAACACTTCCTCTGGTAACTTTTTGTTATTATTGTAAAGTCGGATTGTTTCCATATATAATCATGTTAATTCCAACCATCTACTGTATACTTCTGTATGTACTGCGTGTTTAATTAAACGTTTAGTATAGTCGTCAAATCCAGGGTGATCAATTGAAATACTGTGGCTAAGTCATTTCACTATTTACTATTCCCACATTTATATTTGCATTTTATTATTGCTGCATCAGAAATATTATTATTTTATCGTAAACGTTTTCTATGTAATCCAAATATTAGTAAATTTGCAAATATTAAATTATAAAGTTGTCCATAACACTAAAATATAAACTATAAATATAAAAATAATACAAGTACTAAGAAAACGGGATAGAATGCAGCGTTAAATTTAAGCTAATATTGAGCAAGAATAATTTTGCAACAGACACAATATCAGAGAAAATAATCACCAAATTAAACGACGAAAAAATATGTTGTGAAATGCAGCCTTAAATTAAGCACAATATGCCATTACAACCTTTGACTTTTAATAAACTTTTATACCAGAAAAAATGTGTGAAAAATTATTTTTTTTCAACTAATTTATCCTATTTTTCCCATGGTTTGTAATTATCTACCGAACACTTACCTCCCTTTTCTTTAGTAATACACATTAATAAATGAACGACTTGATAAGACAATATGCTCAAACTAGGATTTTTAAAAAATTTCCGTGTTTAATTTCACACCATTTTTATTTTTTCCTCCCCAATCTCGCCTGCAGAGTCATTAATAACTCGGGAGTGAGCATTTCGTAAAAAACAATTACCCTTCTTTTTTTTTTCCTTTCGAGTTTCAAAAAATAAATAAAAATGTTGAAGTTGACGGCCGATTTCTCATTTTTGCTGCTAAATTGGCAATCACAACCGCCCATAAATTGATGGATGCACTTTTATCCAACGTCCACTTAAGGCAATTAAGTATCTCTACTAAAACTCACGATTCAATTTAGATGGAACCCCCTTTCCATTCAGGGGGATTCACCCTTCACATTTCCCACCCAGGTCCCTAGGATGTCTTAACGTCTTGATCGAGAAAACAAATTAGAGCTAATACACTTTCTTTCAAGTGATAAACTTCCCTTCAATAGAAAAAAAAAAAAGGCGTGCATTAATGAGACGCCACTTACACCGACAGTAATGGAAAGGGGAAAAAAATAAAATGATAAAAAATCTACCCTTCTCTCTTCTCTCATAAAATGCAGAAAAAAAAGCCGTTGTATGTTATTGAAAAAACTGTCAATGTAACACGCAAATATATAGGTTAAAAATTATCCCATCTAAATTCATAAAAATTGAAAGAATTACGATTTGGTTGGAAAAAATTAGGCCGATTTCTTACTAATCCGTGCTCTCATAAAATATAGAAAAAACCCTTTATAAAATTATTGAGGAAATTATAACTTTCAATGTAACTCAAAAATATAAGCTAACCCTTTATGCCCGAAGGTACTTTAAAGTATCATTGAAAAAAACTTGTTATAAAATTTATTTAATGCGTCGACTAGTAGTAATACAGTTTACAATGAGTTAAAGATTTCCTTTATCTTGTTCCAAAAGCATTGTTGGTTGCACAAAACAAAAATATATTTAAAAGGATGATTTCTTTTTCATTTGCATCTTTTCAGCTTTCTTGATGTTGGAATATGGTGAGTTAAAAGTTTCAGTTCTGAAATATTTTTATATTTCTATTCTAAGAGCATTATATTTGTACATTTCCTAGTTCTATAAATTAAAAAAAATATATTTGAATTAAAAAATTCGAGTGGAGGTATAAATATTGCATGCAATCCCTACACATTCAGCTTTGGTTTATTAATTTTAATTGGCAAAATCCTTTTAAAATTTATTAAATGATTATGTAAATCCTCTAACGCGGTTTCAAAAATTCACGAAAAATACTTTTTAAGATGAAATTTTCATGAATTCATATTTTGGGACATAAAGGGTTAAAAAATTTCCCACATGAATAGATGAAAATTAAAGTAAAAAAAAAAAACTAGACACATTTCTTTCCAAAACAGCTACCCTTATAAAATATAGAAAAAAAAGTTGTTATTAAAGTATTAAGGTAATTATAACTGTCAATGTAACGCGAAAATATAAGTTAAAAATTCTTCCACATAATTGGATAAAAATTTAACCAACTATGATTTGGTTAGAAAAAATTAAACACATTTCGTCTCAAAATATTTGTTCTTTCCTCAGAAATACAGAGAAATATAGCCGTTGTACATAAAACAAAACTATAAATTTAACAACAAAATATAGGTTAAAAATTCTCTACTTAAATGATAAAAACGGAAACAATTAGATTTAGACTTCTGAAAGAAACCTTCCTCCTGATTTAATGCCATACATCAAGGTTTACAATAAAACTTCAATCATTTGATTTATAAAATAGTTGTTAGGTAGGCTTCATGAAGCTTTCATTTCATGTATTCCTTTCGTTACAAACTCAAAATTAAAAATCCATTCACTCATGTATCAGAAACTTAAAAATGTACAGACTCACAATAAATGAAAATTCTCAATAAATAAATGAAAAATAAATGACATGAATTTAAGGACAACGCAGGCAAAAATATCCATTTCAATAAATAAGCAATGTAAATATTTTGTTAAGAAGATTATATTTGTAATTGAAAAATTTCTAATAATTCTTCAATATTTACTTACATATTTTTATCGTGAGCTGAAAAAGAAGACTAAAAAGCATCCACACATTACGTGAAAATGTAGTTTAAAAATTTGCCCACTTAAATTTATGCAGCTTAAACAATTACGGCTTGGTTTGGCACATTTTTTTTAAATGATTTGTAGCTAAAATTTTGATATTCTATATTTCTTCGGCATTAATACCTAACAAGTTCCAGTAGGATTTTTCAGGATGTCTGCTGAAAAACCTTAAAGCATGACGATTGACTAGTCAATTTCCGGTAACTATCACAATTTTTTAATTGTTTTATTTGAAATCTGTGCAATTATCTATGCAAAACAGTTTTTGTTTCTTACGATCATTGAAAGTATAGTTATAGATAGTTTTGCTCCAGCTCTCAGCCGGAAGTGCGTATCTGAGTAAGCGGGAATTGTTATTTAAGAGCCTTAAGAAACAAAAAAACTTCTAATATTGAGATTAAGGAAAGTACAACATAAAAGTCATAAAAACAGCCAATCAGAGCGCCGATCGTTGCGCTCCCTATAAGAATGGTGTCATAAGCCATGTTCCTAGGTAGACCCGTTCAGTTGACCCGTGGACACCATGAGAAAAGGTCGTCTCCACGGTGCTCTCCATTAGTAAGTATCCTTTTTTATACGATGTTACCGCTTTCATCTTCATTAACTTTCTCATTAATCTTCATTTTCTTAATAACCCTCTTATCTCTCTTTTGATCTGTCAATCATCCATCACCTGTCACCTGTCAATCACCTTTTAGCCACGCCCCTGCTCCCCGCTCCCCTCCGATGCCCCAGAACTCTCATTATCGTTCTACCTCATGCCCCCCCCCCTGATCCACCTAACCATCGCTTGCGACCCATTATTTGGTTACGACCCGCGGTTTATGAACCGTTGATCTAAAGCAGTGGTTCCCAACCTTTTTTTAGCCGTGCCCCACCAAAACATCTCTAAAATGATGATGCCGCCCTCCCCCTATAACATATAATTCTTATAAAATTTTTAAAGAATTTACTCCTGATAGAGTAAAAAGCATTTAACATTGATCCTGAAACGTGCCGAAGTTAATAGATGAATCAAATATTTTTATAATCATCTGATACTCCTCGTAGTTTACTGGCACACGGTCGCCAAGTATGCGTGATGCATAGAGTGCTCAGAAGCCTGGATTGGAAAAATCAATAATTTTGAATAAAACATTTTTGTCTTATTTAATCACATAATTTCTGCGATTAAATTACACAACAATTTCTAATCAGAATAAAACGTGATAAAAGATTCTGTAAAGGAAGGTCGTCAAGTAATTGCTAAATATACACTTGAATAGTTTCATGTGTAAAATTGATTTTCATGTGACATATTGCAGTGCAACTCATTCAATAAATTATCGAAAAAGTTGTTTAAAATTCTAAAATACTTATAAATCAGAAAAATTATAAAGAATTTTTAAATATATAAAAGGTATCTAAATATCTTAAAAAGTTTTTTCTATAATTATTCTGGTAGTATTGTATTTAAAACTTTTGAATGGTTGCTTTTTAGAAACTGAATAAAAAACTTACTTTTTTTAATTTTGTTTTTGAAATTTGAATGTGTAACTTTTATTTTCAGTCTACAACATTACTACTAGAAAAAACAATTCAGAAGGTATGGGTTCACAGAAATTCCGAATTGTCCCCTTGAAAAGTTAAATTGCCCCCCTGAAAAGTCAAATTGCCCCCCGTTGGGAACCACTGATCTAAAGTATAATTCATCAGCAAAGTATGGATAAAAATGTTTAAAATAACGTAAACTGTATTGATTGATTTTCATTATTTTCTATCTAATTATTACTTATGAAGGAAAAAAAATAAAAAAAACCCGCAACTTTTTAAATAACTAATGCCAATGTTTACGAATGCGCGAATTTATTATTCTCCACTGCATAGAAACTATCTATAATTTATGTTATAAACAACACACGTATTAGAATATTTAGAAATTGAATATCTTTCCATTTTTTTATGTTTATTATTATTATTTTGTTAATTTATTACTTATATATTTTTTTTTAAACTCTCAATTTAAAGAAATATAAGCAAATGTTTATTAAAGCTCTAAACCAGATATTATTATCATTTTCTAAGGTATAGATAACGCGCTAACAAAAACTATACATAACCGTCTAAAATTTTCATTCTTCAAAAATACATGGCAAAGACCTTTAAAAAATGCGCCAAAATTGTTTTTGTTACTTTCCTTTACTGCTTATATAACAACATATATCTAATTCAAAACTTTATCATAACCAATGCATCACATCTTGAACTGTAGTTCATTTTTATGACTCGCTTATAAAATTACACTTTGATATTTTCCGATAAAATATTATCTACAAGTATATTTTTCTTAAATTAACTCGAATAAAACTCCTGATTTAATATCGTAGAAGAAAAAAAGGAACTCCATTTCAAGATTCATAAAATGCATTTGTTTGCTTGGATTATTTGGCCGCAATCTTCTGCGAAGAATCACATTTAGCACAAATTCAAATTTGTATAAACTCTGAGCTGCATGCTTCAGCAACACCTAGTCACTTTATCATCTAAAATGTTTTTTTTTTTTTTTTTTTTACTTTACAGTGCTCTAGAAAACAGCAAATGCATGTTTCATCTTCATTTTATGTGCAAAAGAAAATAATAATAATTTTCCTTTCATTTTGAACACAAATTCAATTTATATTTTTTATTCGGATATTGCCAGATTGTGGGACTATAAGAAAAGTATAAAAAAGAACTGGGGTCTTTTTTATTTTTATTTTTATTTTTTAAGAACTAGCTTGTCAATGTGATAAATATTTATCCCCTGCCTTTTTAAAAACATATTTATTCAAGAAATAAAATTCCATAACATGTATCGCAGTGATCAGTTTATGATAATAAGAAATCTCAATTCTTCTAATCATACTCTGTATTGCAATTTTATAAAAGCAAAAAAAAACAAAAAAAACAAAGAGAGTAGATTGGCAGAATGAATTTTTTTTTATATATCTCAATGAATATATATATTTTTTAATAATGCTTATTTTATTATTTTGTTGATCATTTTTCGTAAAGTTTTTCGAAATATGTTTCATTTTTCTTGGTATCATTAGCAAATAAATAATAATAAAAAGTAATGTACCACCTAAAATTTTACTAAACAACATAATATAAATAAAAATAAAAGTTAGAATTATATATATATATTTTTTTGCTTCTTACATTTATAAAAAACACAAATTTAAAGCAGCTTAAGCCGATAACTTATGAAAGTCTGAAGCCATATTTATCATTTTTTACAAGAGGATTTAAGCTGTAACAAAAATTATATTTTGGACTCTGAAATTTTATTTACCAACAACATATGTATTATGCTTAATGTAACATATGTAGGAATATTTTAAGAATTAATCCTAAAAATTTTCCACTTTTATTCTTTATTTTTTAAACACTTCTACGGCAATACAAATTAATGCAAAATTTAATCATGAGAAATACATATCTTAAACTGTAGATCATTTTCATTATTCGCTTATAAAATTACATTTTGATATTTCCTGATAAAACATTTTCGTAAAAGTATATTTTTCCTAAATTAACTGTGATAAAACTTTTTATTTATTGTTATGGGGAATTAAATAGAGAATCATAAAATGCATTTATTTGCTCAATCAATTTGGCTACAATTTTCTTATAGGAATTAAATTTAGTGCAAATTCAAATTTATATGCACTTTGATCTGATATGTGTCTGCAATATTTAGTGACTTTGGCGTTTAAAATAGATTTATTTATCAATGCACCAGAGAAAAATAACGGAATATTTCCTCTTCCTTTTATCTTTAATTTTTTATTTTTTCTTATCCTTTAACTCAGTTGCAATGTAGAAAATATCCATACTTAATGATGAGTTGTTTAGAGTTCGATTATAAAAAAAACCCATTTCCCAAACGCAACAAAACTTGAATAAGGAATTGGGGACACAATACAGAATAGGATGTGAAAATGTTTTAATACGAGAAAAAATGATTTGTATTGCACCACCAAATGAAAGCTAGCATTTTAGACTGATTTTGGGCAATAAAATAATCATGAGAACTAAAAAAAGAAACGTTTTACGTGATTGTGTAACATTTTATGAAATGTTTTATTCCTATGCACTGAAACGGTACTTTTGGTCCTGTTTGAAAAAAAAATCTGAACTATTTTTCCTTGTTAATCTAATAACTTATAATTTTTAACAGTGTAGAATTATAGGCGCATAAGGATTGCATATTTTATTTTTATTTACTTCCGAATTAGGAATTTATAGTTTGTTCGCTGCCCAAACTATTTTTTTTAATGTCGAAATCGCTTACCTGTTTTCCATAGGATTTTGCAAGCGTTGTAGAAAACACGGAAATTATTTTCCTTCTTTTGAGTGTATGCGTGTGTCTGTGTGTATTTACAAAAGAAATCGATCAATGTGATGAATACTTATGGCTTCTTTAATATATATATATATATTTATATATATATCACCATTTGTGTATGATGAATTCTATGTAGTAATTATTATGGAGTGTGTGTTCCTTCAAGAAATGTGATGTCCTAACATGTAACAGTGTTCAATATAGAATAATGAAGCAATAAAAGATTTCACACATAGGATAAAAAGAAATTGCTGGATTGAGGCAGGATATTCTCAGCGTATACAGTTTGATTTGAAGCACAACATTACAAAAGACGAAACTTACTCGCCAACCTTAAATATTTGCTCGCCACTGACGAGCTATGAGCGGAAAATTCGCGCCCTGCTGTTAGGTATCGTTCGAAAGATCTCGTAGCATCAAAAGGAAAAATATGTTTGTTTTAATTTTAGGTATTATATTTTCAGACATTATCGTCAAACGTATACTGGAAAAATATGTTACCAACCCTTCTCCTATTTCCGAATCTTCGGAAACTAAAATAATGAAAAAATCAGGGGTAGGAGTTTATTAATTAATAAATAGCAATTAATAAGTTTAATGTACGGAACACTTTGAGTGCGAGTTATACTCGCATTTGACCGATTTATTTATCACTTAAAACAACTTAAGCATACAGAAAGTTCGAAATCATCCTATATCCCTCGTGTAGATAATCGGCCGTCATTAAATCAACCAGCCAACCAAACAGCGTATATTCTGTTAATAGATAAAATCTAAATAAAGTAAAATGTAGTTTTTTTAGTGCGTAATCTCTGCTCTAGAAGATGTAAAATATGCATATTTGACATTTTCTAGAGCAGAGATTACGCACTAAAAAAACTACATTTTACTTTATATAGATTTTATCTAGTAACAGAATATACGCCGGTTGGTTGGCTGGTTGATTTTATGACGGCCGATTATCTACACGAGGGATATAGGCCTTAGGGAGGAGTGCCTTCCGTGGGGGTCTTTCTAAGGGATCCTTACCCGTACTAACATTTTTATTTGTTTTTTACATTTGTTTTTTGTCTGCTAATACAAAACATACCTAAAATAAATCTTGAAAAATTCGTATACAAAACTGTGTTTCATTATTAAAACTTAAAACAAGGTTATTTTCAAAAAATATTATTTCTCCGTTCAATAATGCAAAATTGTCTTACAGATTCACAGAGTTATTATTATATGTAAAAGCATTCTGACTTTACGACTCATGTGTTTTTGAATTGAATAACATTTTACATTTTCATACAACAGTATTATAACTTAAGTTATAATAGATTGCTCCCGCGCGACGAAATTTATCTTAATTGTTGTATCTATAAAATAGACTTAAATTGTAAACTATGACAGTTTTTAAATGTCTGTAAATTCGAAAAAGAAAAAAAGATTTTCGATTTTTTCGTGAATTTACATACTTGCAAATTTCGTGCATTAAAAAAAAAATGACTATGTCAGAAAGTCGAGAGTTCGGGATTGATCCTAAAGTCTCAGAACAAGCTTGAAAGCAAATTTACATTTCTAAATGTAGCGATTACATGCTTTTTTAATATCTTAAGTATTATTCCTCAACAGCCTAAAAATAGGAATATATATATTTTTAAAGTTTCTATTATTTATCTTTTTTTTTTCGTCTGCTATGACAGCACAACCTGATCCAAAAATTAATGTTGAATATTACATATTTTAACTGTAGTGCATTTTTATAACTCGCTTGTAAAGTTACGTTTTAATATATCATGTAAAAATATTCTCTACAAATATATGTTTCTTATATTAACTCGAGTTAAACTCCTGATTTAATGTCATAAGGGAAAAATAAACTTCATTTTGAGTAGCATAAAATACGCTTTTTTGCTTGAACTTTTTGCCACAATCTTCTTAGCAGAATCCAATTTAGCAGAAATTCAAATTTGTATACATCATGATCTGCAAGCTTCAGCAATATCCAGTCACTTTATCTTCTAAAATGTTTTATTAGTTTATTTTGCAGTGCCCCGGAGAACAGTAAACGCAATCTTGTCTTCGTTTAATGTGCTAAAAAAATATTTTTTCTTTATATTTAACACAAATTCAATTTATACTTTTTTCCCTTCCGTTTCCAATACTGTATGTGACAATAAAAAAATATAGAGAAATTTTTTCTTCTTCTTTTTTTTTTTTTTAACGGAAAATTAAATTGTGCAATGTGATGAATATTTATGAATGGCCTGCTTTTCTAAAATAATATTTCTTGAAGAAATTTAATCCCCAACATGTAATGAAGCGTTCAGGTCAAAATAATAAGAAAAAGTTTTCAGTTTAGGATAATGAGAAATCTTGAATTTCCAATTATGCTCCACAGTGGGTTTTACAAGTGTAACAAATGTTAGATTGGACCTTTCTTTACATCTCAGTATTTCGGGAATAATGGGTTTTTTTATGAAAAATTATTATCTAAAATGAATTATTATTTAAAATTAACTATTATCTAAAATTAATTATTATCTAAAATTAACTATTATCTAAAATTAATTATTATCTAAAATTAATTATGATCTAAAATTATTAGCTAAAATGAATAGCTAAAACTATCTAAAATTATCTAAAATTATTATTTAAATTATTATCTAAAATTAATTATTATGTAAAAATATTATATCTAAAATTAATTATTATCTAAAATTATTATCAAAAATTAAATCAGTTAATGTGATGAATAATTATGACTTGTTTTTCTAAAATAATATTTCTTGAAAAAATTTAATACCGTAACATGTATAACAATTAATGTTTATTTTTATGAAACATTTTCCAAAGTAATGTTTTTTTTAATGTTTTTATATTTATTAACATCTTCAAAGTGGTTGAAAAGTAAACGAAATTTTACTATCTAAAATTTTACTATCGAACAACTCGCAGATAAAGAAAATACAGAACTGTCGTTTTCGTTTTCATTTTTCAATTTCTTTTGCTTGCTTACTCTTACTCTTACTGTGACTTACTCTTTACCCTTACTCTTATTGTGATAATTAAGTTATTGATAACTGTATCCAAAAGTTATTGGTCGAATACCAGAGATAAACATTAAGATAAAACACGAAAGCGAATTTGGCACATATTTATGAAATCTCGAAACCAGATTTATCATTTTCTAAATCAGAGATTTGATACTAACGTAAACTATTTTTTACCGTCTAAAATTTCATTCATCATCAACTTTGCAAGTAGGAATATTTGAAAGAAATTGTAACACTGTTTCTTTCTTTTTTTTCCATCTGCTACAGCAACACAACCTGATCCAGAATTGAATCTTGAGTATTACATATTTTAAACCATAATTCGTTTTTTTGACTCGCTCATTTTTATATTTCCTGATAAAATTTCCCGATAAATATATTTTATCAGGAATTAACTCGGATAAAACTCCTGATTTAATGCCACAGGAGAAATAGGAACTTTATTTCAAGAAAAAATAAATAAAATGCATCTCTTTTCTTGAACTGTATGGCGGCAATCTTCTTAGGAGAATCAAATTTGTATACACCCTGAGCTAGAAAATTCAGCAGCATCACGTCAACTTATCGCCTAAAATGTTTTATTAGTTTATTTCGCAATGCTCCAGAGAACCGTGAACGCATACTCCTTCATTTGATCGGTTAAAATTTTATTTTATTTTCATTTTTAACATAAATTCAATTTATATATTTTTTATTATTTCTTTTTCGTCACTTTATGTGACTAACTGAGAAAATATGAAAATTCTTTCCCTTTTTTTTTTTCTGGGAAACAAAATCGGTCAGTGTAATGAATATTTATCACATGCTTTTTTTTACAATAATACTTCTTCAAGAAATTTAATGTTCTAACGTGTATCACAATGTTAAATTTAGGATTAAAAATTTCTCTTTTTATTTTATTTATTTATTTATTATTATTATTATTTTGTTTTGTTTTGGATAATACAAAATATTGCTTCTACAATCATTATTCGTTCTGGAATTTTAAAGAATATAAAAAAAAAAAAAAAAAAAAAAAAAATTGGTGCTGTTCTTATTTCTTAGTTTTTATGAAATAATGTTTATATATTATACTTTTGTAAAGTCCTTTTATAAAAGGCTTTTAGGGAAATATTTTACTTTTATTAACATTCCTAACACAAATGAAGCAATAGGAAACACTATTTTATATATTAAACTATTTTATATATTAAAATATCACAGTTGATTTTAGAAGTCTGAAAAAGTGCTCGATTGGATTTTTTCATACATTTCAGTATTTAGAGAATAATGTTTCTTTTTATAAAAATTTTTTTGTAATAATATTTTTTAAAAATGTTTTTATATTTTTATTAGTATCTTCAACGCGGAAGAAAAGTAACCGATATTTTTCTATCAAAAATTTTACAAATGAACAACGTACAGATAAATCACATTCATAAGAACTATCGTTTTCGGTTTTTTTTTGGTGCGTTCGTAATTATATAAATACGTAGCACCCATTGTCGTCGTCTGGCCCGTCCGTCTGTCCATCCGTCCGTCCGTCTGTCTGTCCGTCCGTCCGCATATAACAACGCAAAAACTACCCAAACGAATGGTTTGAAATTTAAGATATATTATCTTTGCAGAATTTTGTCGAGACATTTCAAATTTTATGAAAATCGAATCAAAACTTTAGACGATATTAATAAAAAATATTTATTAAGAAATTTGAATAATAATAAAAAAAAAATCTGTCCTTTCTTGTTATAGGAGCTTCGGAGGTTGAATCGTCAAGCGACCGAGATACTTGTTTTATTACAGAAATGAATCTGCAGACGATAGAATTCACTTCACAGAATTAAAAATCATCAAGATCTGTATATTTATATAACTATCTATAGTACGAACCAGGGTGGTGCAAAATTTTAATTAGATTAACTATTGAAAACTAACGATTAAAAGTTTAATCATGACTAAAGATTGACGATTGAACTTTATCGTCCATCTTTAGTCATGATTAAACTTTTAATCGTTAGTTTTCAATAGTTAATCTAATTAAAATTTTGCACCACCCTGGTACGAACGCACCTCGTTTGTCACGTTTGACGTACAATTTCCAACTTGTTTAATTCGTTTTACTTACTAATTTACTATAAGATTTAAAAAAAATTGAAGCAACTTTGGAACATATTTATGAAAGCTCGAAACCAGATTTATCGTTATCTGGAGCGGAGACTACGCACTAACAGAAATTATTTTTTCCGACTAAAATTTTATTCATCATCAACCTACAAGTACGATTATTTGAAAGAAATTCTAAAACTGTTTCTATTACTTATATTTTTTTTCCTTCTGCTATGGCAACACAACCTGATCCAAAGTGGAATTTTGAGCATAACTCGCTTATAAAACTACATTTTTATATTTCATGATAAAATATTCCCAATAAATATATTTTACCAGGAATTAACTCGGATATAACTCCTCATTTATGGTCACAGGAGAAATAGGAGCTTCATTTTGAGAAAATATAAAATGCGTTTACTTGCTTAAACTGTTTGTTCGAAACCATCTTAGAAGATTCAAATTTGTATACACCCTGAGCTGCAAGATTCAGCAACATCAAGTCACTTTATCTTCTAAAATGTATTATTAGCTTATTTTAAAATGCTCCAGAGGACAGTAAACACATATTCCTTCTTCATTTGATCTGTTAAAATTTTATTTTATCTTCATTTTTTATCACAAATTCAATTTATATATATTTTTTTCTTTCTTTTTCGCCACTTTACGTGACTGAGATAGAAAATATGAAAATTCTTTCCCCTTTTTTCTTTTCGGGAAACGAAATCGGTCAATGTAATGAATATTTATGATTTGCTTTTTAAAAATAATATTTCTTCAAGAAATTTACTGCTCTAACATGTAGCACAATGTTCAGTTTAGGATATATATATATAAGTTTGGTTTAGGATATTACGAAATCTTGTTTCTAGAATCATGATTCGTTCTGCAATTTTCAAGAGTTAAAAAAGAAAATAAATTGGTGCTGTTCTTATTTCTTAGTTTTTAGGCAATAAATGTTTAAATATAATACTTTTGCTTATTCTTTTCTGGAAATGTTTTTAGAAAAATATTTTACTTTTATTAACATTTCTAACACGCGTGAGCTATAATAAACAGTATTTTACTGCTTAAAATTTTGCAGTGGATTTTATAAGTCTAAAAAAGTGTTCGATTGCGGATCTTTTCTTACATCTCAGAATTTAGGGATTAATGTTTATTTTTATGAAAATTTTTCCACAATAGTATTTTTAATTGTTTTTTTTTTTCTTTTTAGCATCTTCAACGTGAATGAAAAGTAAATGCTATATATTTTGCTATCTAAAATTTTACTAATTAACAACGTACAGATAAAGAACATTCATAAGAAGTATTGTTTTCGTTTTAATTTTTTCAATTCGTTTTACTTGCTAACTTAGTATTATTGAGATAAAAAAAAATTAAAGCAATTTTGACACATATTTATAAATCTCGAAAACAGATTTATCATTTTCTAAAGCAGAGACTATGCACTAACAAAAACTATATATATATTTTTTTTACTAAAGTTTTATTCATCTTCAACATGTACGATTATTTGAAAGAAATTGTGAAACTGTTTCTATTACTTATCTTTATATTATCCATCTGCTATGGCAACACAACTAAATACAAAGCGGAATGTTGAGCATTACATATTTTAAACCATAGTTCGTTTTTTTAACTCGCTTAAAAAACTACATTTTAATATTTCATGATAAAATATTTTTGATAAATATATTTTTCTTAAATTAGCTCGGATAAAATTCCTGATTTAATGTCACAGGAGAACTGGGAACTTCATTGTAAGAAAAAATAAAATGCGTTTATTTGCTTGAACTGTTTGCTCGAAATATTCTTAGCAGAATCAAATTTTGCACAAATTCAAATTTGTATTCATCCTGAGCTGCAAAATTCAGCAACATCAAGTCACTTTATCGTGTGAAATGTTTTATCAGTTTATTTTACAGTGCTCCAGAGCACATATTCTTTCTTCATTTGATCTACCAAAATTGTATTTTATCTTCATTTTTATCACAAATTCGATTTATACATTTTTTTTTCTTCCTTCTTCGCCAATTTATGCGACTGTGAGAGAAAATATGGAAATTCTTTCCTTTCTTCTTCTTCTTTTTTCTTTTTTTTTTCTTTTCGGGAAACAAAATCGGTCAATGTAATGCACGTTTTAATGTTTTAATCTGTATCTAGGACAAAAAAAAAAAAAGCTTAGGATAATACAAAATTTTTCTTCTACAATCATGATTCGTTTTGGGATTTTCAGGAGTATAAAAATTGGTCGGATGTGCCAATCCCAAAATTTTCTCCTATCTCATACATGTTAATGCCTCAAAATTCGCTATCACACCGCCAATAAAATCAATATTTTCACCATTTTGTTGCACGTCAGCTGCTTGCAAATCGTCGGGTTACCTTACCTGGATGCATGCAGCCGATGGATACAAAAGTACGAAAAGTTCTTCTGGCCTGTAGCGGCAGGAAAACATAACCTCCGTATTCCTGGGTTTTAAGATTTTAGCTAATTTTACTGTAAAACACGAAGCTAAAATGCGTGGAACACAATTAAAGAAGATTCATTCACATTTCTTGTCAAGATTGAAATAGAATGAGAATATCGCCAAATAATCAGCTATAACCAAGTTGGCTTCAACTATGGTAACCTATTTGTATAGCCAAATTTGATGATATTTCGCCAAGTATCGCAAAGCTTGGCGAGAATTTGACGTTGGCGAATATAAATCTATAGTGTTCGGCATATAAGAGTTGGAACGATGGTTACAACAATGAAAGACAATATGAGGAAACCATGTTCCCTAAAACTCATAAATAAAACCCGTTAATGGAGGATTCCTGTTGTCTTGTATTAAAATGTCAGCCACCCTAAAACTTTAAACTGCTATATCTCAGTCATTTTTTAAGATAGAGGCAAAAAAAAATTATATATGTATATATTGTGTATGTGTATATATAACAAAAATAGCAGTGTAAAGGACACCTCTTTCCTGTGACAAAAAAATCGATCTTTCAGCGTCTAAGAGGGTGGAAGTTAATGTAATTAACGGACTAATGGCCAAGGAACATGCCCCACCCTGCAGCGCACCAAGTCTTCAAATAGCTTAATCGAGTTCATGGTAACAGCCATAAGGTATCTATGGACTGATCGCCATTAGAGCGCAATCATGAAAACAAATTCAACGGTTACCAGTGATGCAACAGAGTATACAATCAACAGCGAAAAATGAGAAACCCAAATCACAATGAGAAACCTGTAACAAATGAGAAACCAAAATAAAAGCAACAAATGAGAAACCAGAAACAACTGCAACAAATGAGAAACCAAAAAGCAATGAGAGAAACCTAAACACGAAACAAAATTCAACAAAAATCAAGCAACAAAACAAAAACAACAGGAAACCTTTAAGTACAGTCGGAAAAAGGGAAAAGGAAAGGGGGGGAAAATCCAACACAGGTAAAAGTAATCAATTTTTTATTTTTTTTATTTAAAGTTAAATAAACATGTATTAACCCCCTTCCCTTACAGGTTTTTCTTTTTTTTTTCTCATCATGTACACTAATGGCACCCGGTGCATGTAAAATCTGTCGTGGGAGCAAAGTCCTCTAAGTTACCTGTGAATAATACCTCTGGAGGTGCCTAGTCAGGTGAAGGTCTCGGCACCGGATCAAGGTTCTAAATTACGAGACCAACTTGCATAGCGATGGCATGACGTATAGGTGTGATGCCAAGCCCAGGGCCATACAAAAAGAATCAGATCAATTAGAAGCAAAACAAAAACGGGAACAAAACTCAGACCTCCACATAGCCGTCCTGCCAGAAATGACCAGCCGTTTGCGGCATCTCTTCAGTGGCGCTACGCGCCCCGGTGCCAGGCGCTAAACCCGTTTAAGCTAGGGAAACCTGGCAGGTAGGGGCCTGGTCGCCGGTCTAAAAAAAAAAAAGATAGAGGCAAACCAAAAATTGCTCCGGATAAGAGCCTACGCTAGTCACTTGAAGGAACGAAAAGTTAATGTTAAGTCTATGGAAAGGTTCTTGGCAGATTTCTCGCTCGCATTTTACTATATTTTATTTATTTGTTTATTATTATTATTATTATTATTATTATTATTATTATTATTATTATTATTTTGCATAGGATAGCTGACGTCGATCTCTAACGTTGTTAATTTTATTATTATTATTTTTTTTTTTGGTTACAGTGTTTTTATAAGCAGACATTTTTAATTGCGAAACCGATTGGAACCGGTTCTGAAAGGGAAAGTGTCCTTACATAAAACAACTGGAACCAAATAAAAATATTAAAATGCGAGCTGGAAATCTGCCAAGAACCTTCACATAGACTTAGCATTAACTCGCGCGTTTTTTCGCATGACTAATGTAGGCTCTTAAGTGGTTATCACAGCGCCCTCTTCTGGTGGAATATTACCAAATTCAACTGGGACCTAGACACCATAGTCCAAAACATATACATAAATTTTTGTTCAATTCTATGCATAACTTCATACACTTTTCGATGATACAATAATGAAAATGGCACTAAAATCGCTATCGCAGCGTCCCCTTTCGGCGGAATATCCCCAAATTCAAGGAGGACCTGCTGGCCATAGTCATAAACCTATAAATCAAATTTGGTTCAATTCTATGCATAAATTCATGCACTTTTTGATGATACAATGATGACAGACACACGGACAGACAAACAGACAGACATTTTGTGAAAATATGTTTTAAGGAATCTCTGACCCCTAAAACGTGTAAGTCCGTCGAAAACCAGAAATCGAAAAAAATTTCGATTACAATACTTTCTCCTATTGTAGATAGCATAAAGTAAAAAATTGCGCTTTTCTTATTTCTTAGTTTTTAGGGAATATTGTTTAAATATGATACTTTTGCAAATTACTTTCTGTATAATATTTTTAGGAAAAAATATTACTTTTATTAACATTTCTAACACACATGAAGAAAAAAAAAAAAAAAAAAAAAAAACAGCATTTTACGGCTGAAAATTTCATAGTAGATTTTATAAGTATAAAAAAGTGTTATAATGAAAGTGAGAATAATGTTTCTTGTTATGAAACATTTTCCATAATGTTTCTTGTTATGAAACATTTTCCATAAGGTTTCTTGTTATGAAACATTTTCCATAATGTTCCTTGGATACTTCTCTATTATCCCGTCGACCACTTTCCATAACAAAAAACTATCGCCAAACTGTAACGCCAAATAAACGTGAGAACGTTGCCATTGGAATATCAAAATAAATAAATAAATAAAATATAATATTTTATAATATTAATAAATATAAGAATTTAAGGACACAATTGTTATTTTAATTAATGAAATAACTAATAAATCAGTAAAACATAATGAAAAATACACGCAAATGTCGAATTAATGGGACTGCATTTTTGGCGTTTAATCTTACAGTTTGGCGATAGTTTTTTGTTATGAAAAGTGGTCGACGGGATAATAGAGTAGTACCGTTTCTTGATATGAAACATTTTCCATTAAGTTTTATTTTTTTTACTAACATCTTCAATATTGATGAATAGTAAGCGTTATTTTAGCATTTAAAATTTTACTGGTTAACAACGTATAAGCAAAAAATAGTCTGAGGAAGCATTTATAAAAGCTTGAAATCAGATTTATTAATTTCCTGATTTTAGATTATGCACTATTTTCCACACAAAATTTTTTTTATCTTTCACTTTTCCATCTACTGGAACAACACAGCTCATACCAAAATTTAATCTGGATCATTTCATATTTTAAACTGTAGTTCATTTTTACAACTCTCTTATAAAATTACACTTTGATATTTTCTGGTAAAATATTCCCTACAAATATATTTTTCTTAAATTAACTTGGATATATAACCCTTATTTAATGTCACAGGGGGAAAGGAAATTTCATTTTGAGATACATAAAATGCTTTTATTTACTTAAACTGCTTGGCCGCAATCTTCTTAGGAGATTCAAATTTAGCGCAAATTCAAGTTTGTACACTGCTTGAGCTGTATGTTTCACGAGCATGCAGTCACTTTACCGTCTAAAATGTTTTATTAGTTTATTTTACAGTGCTCCAGAGAACAGTAAACGCATATTCCTTCATTTTATCTGCAAAAATTTTCACTTTTTCTTCCTTTTTAACTCAAATTTAATTTAATCATCCCCCCCCCCCTCTTCCCCTCTTCGTCACTTATGTGACTAGAAGAGAAAATATGGAAATTCTTTTCTATTTTTTCTTTCGTTTTTCGGGAAAAGAAATCGGCAAATGTGATGAATATTTATGGCTTGCTTTTCTGAAATAATATTTTTTTACAAGAAATGGAATGCCCTTACATGTATCACAATGTTTAGAGATAAGGAAAAAAAGTTTTAAGTTTCGTATAATAAGAAATCTTGATTTTCCAATCATGCTTTGCATTGGAAGTTTATAAGCGTAAAAAAACTGTGATTTGCATTTTTATTACTTTTTTAGTTTTCAGGTATAATACTCATATTATCTTTTTTGTAAGTCATTTTGCATTAGATTTTAGGCGATAATTTTAATTTTTTAATTTTTAATTTTTATTAACTTATTCCAACAGGAATGAAAATGAGTAATAAATTCTGTTTATCCACCTCTCTTTATACAAGGTGTTTAAAAACTAATGAATCAAGTTTTAGAGGTTGAAAGAACCGATAGTAATAAACATATTTTACAAATGAGTCTTTTTGGCGAAACTGATATGTTATGTACTTAGCGCTTTAAATGAGAGGCGTGTTCCATTTACAATATTGTGCAAGGATTACTGATTTATTTTTACATAGTTTTCATGCAAAGAGAAAATGTCAATGACGAATACACGAAGAAACAGAAAATTACGAAATAAGTTTTATTTCGTAAATAAAAGAAAAAAAATGCTTGCTTGAACAAGAAATTGGTAACTAAGATGATTATTTAAAGACAGGAATTATAAACTAAAATTTATTAAGAAATTTAATGCCTTTACATATATCACGTTGTTCAGTTTGGGATAATTGCGTAATGTGTAAAACGAATATCAGAAACACTGTCCATATAAGATGTATATTTATGTCTTGCTCTTTTATAAAAATATTCCATTAACAAATTTTGTGATTTTACGGGTTTCAATTTAGGATACTTAGAAATTTTGATTATCCATTCTTGCTATGCATTACAATTTTACATGAGTTTAAAACAATGATTGGTGGGGTTTTAATTTTTTTTCTTATTTCTTAGTTTATGGAACATATTATTACTTATATTATCTGTTTTGCAAGTCGTTTTGCACAATGTTTTTAAAGATTTTTTTGTTCATGTTGTATTTATTAACTTATTATCTGCCCGGCCAATCAAAAAATAGAACAAAACGAAAAAAAAAAAAAAAAGTCTAAAAACCACAAAAAAAAAATCGTGAAAAATTTAAAAATCACTGTTACGCCATGCAGTAGACTTTATTGAAAAAATAAAAACAATTACTATATTGGGCTAGAAGATTAAAACCGGATTCATTTCACCGATGTGGAAAAATCGCAGCAAATCGCGAAAAAAAAAAAAAACACTAAAATATCAACATTAGCAGAGGACAAAAATTTATTATAAAGAGCTAAAAGATTGAAACAGGATTTATTTTACGAATGTCCAAAAAGTATCTGTAAAACTCGAAAAAACTCCAAAAATCACATAAAAAATTCCAGAAAAATTCAAAAATTGCAGTTCGATATTATTTTTCTGTCCGATTGTTATTTGCTAATAATTGTTATCTGGTTAACCCTTAACGATCGAATGCCGCTATATTCGCGAGAACTAATTTTTATTGATCAAATGTGTTGTTTCCAACTAAGGTGGGTGAACCAAAGGTGGCCAGTGTTCCTAGGTAGCCTACCCCTCAAAAGTACAATTAATTTAATTTTTAGTCACAAAATGGTGCTACTGCATTGTCAATCATGTCTCTGCAGTGCACGTGGTTTAATTTAAAGAGATAACCTTGATTATCCAACATTTTGTGCATTGATTTCACTTTTGAGGAGTAGTCGTTCTAATTTCCAGGTAAAAAGATATTTTAATTTACACGTGTTTAAATTCTTAGAACTTTGAGTTATGATAGTTTCTGAAAGCTTATTTCTTTCTCTTTAACCAAATTTATTTCAATTCTAAGACATTTATCAGATTAATACTTCTACGTAGTGCAAATAGCGATCATACGCCTGTTCCCAAGGTGGCCATCTTAGAAAACAAATGTGGAAATCAGTGTAGTAAGAGTGATTTTTAAAATTTCTACACAAATATCTGAAAAAACGTATTACCATTTATTGTTAACACCAGAGATCCCTCAAAAGAAGTCAGTAACTCCCAGAAAAAAATCCATGAACTACCGTGCAAAAAAAGTGCTTTAAGGTATTTTCGTCTCATAAGATAAGAAGAAAAACTTGAAAGATATCAAAAGAAAGAAAGGATCATCAGAGCATAATAATAAACAAAATAATTTGCCGAATATGTTTTTCACTTTTTAAAATTAGTACTTCTACGTAGTGAAAATAGCGATCATACGCCTGTTCCCAAGATGGCCATCTTAGAAAACAAATGTGGAAATCAGTGTTGTAAAAGTGATTTTCAAAATTTCTACATAAATATCTGAAAACACGTATTACCATTTATTGTTAACACCAAAGATCCCGTAAAATAAGTTAGTGATTCCCAGAAAAAAATCCATGAACTACCGTGCAAAAAAAGTGCTTTAAGGTATTTTCGTCTCATTAGATAAGAAGAAAAACTCGAAAGATATCAAAAGAAAGAAAGGATCATCAGAGCATAATAATAAACAAAATAATTTGCCGAATATGTTTTTTAAAATTAATACTTCTACGTAGTGCAAATAGCGATCATACGCCTGTTCCCAAGATGGCCATCTTAGAAAACAAATGTGGAAATCAGTGTTGTAAGAGTGATTTTCAAAATTTCTACATAAATATCTGAAAACACGTATTACCATTTATTGTTAACACCAAAGATCCCGTAAAAGAAGTTAGTAATTCCCAGAAAAAAATCCATGAACTACCGTGCATAAAAAGTGATTTAAGGTATTTTCGTGTCATAAGATAAGAAGATAATGAAGAAAAACTCGAAAGATATCAAAAGAAAGAAAGGATCATCAGAGCATAATAATAAACAAAATAATTTGCCGAATATGTTTTTCACTTTTTAAAATTAATACTTCTACGTAGTGCAAATAGCGATCATACGCCTGTTCCCAAGATGGCCATCTTAGAAAACAAATGTGGAAATCAGTGTTGTAAGAGTGATTTTCAAAATTTCTACATAAATATCTGAAAACACGTATTACCATTTATGGTTAACACCAAAGATCCCGTAAAAGAAGTTAGTAATTCCCAGAAAAAAATCCATGAACTACCGTGCATAAAAAGTGATTTAAGGTATTTTCGTGTCATAAGATAAGAAGATAATGAAGAAAAACTCGAAAGATATCAAAAGAAAGAAAGGATCATCAGAGCATAATAATAAACAAAATAATTTGCCGAATATGTTTTTCACTTTTTAAAATTAATACTTCTACGTAGTGCAAATAGCGATCATACGCCTGTTCCCAAGATGGCCATCTTAGAAAACAAATGTGGAAATCAGTGTTGTAAGAGTGATTTTCAAAATTTCTACATAAATGTCTGAAAACACGTATTACCATTTATTGTTAACACCAAAGATCCCGTAAAAGAAGTTAGTAATTCCCGGAAAAAAATCCATGAACTACCGTGCATAAAAAGTGATTTAAGGTATTTTCGTGTCATAAGATAAGAAGATAATGAAGAAAAACTCGAAAGATATCAAAAGAAAGAAAGGATCATCAGAGCATAATAATAAACAAAATAATTTGCCGAATATGTTTTTCACTTTTTAAAATTAATACTTCTACGTAGTGCAAATAGCGATCATACGCCTGTTCCCAAGATGGCCATCTTAGAAAACAAATGTGGAAATCAGTGTTGTAAGAGTGATTTTCAAAATTTCTACATAAATGTCTGAAAACACGTATTACCATTTATTGTTAACACCAAAGATCCCGTAAAAGAAGTTAGTAATTCCCAGAAATAAATCCATGAACTACCGTGCATAAAAAGTGATTTAAGGTATTTTCGTGTCATAAGATAAGAAGATAATGAAGAAAAACTCGAAAGATATCAAAAGAAAGAAAGGATCATCAGAGCATAATAATAAACAAAATAATTTGCCGAATATGTTTTTCACTTTTTAAAATTAATACTTCTACGTAGTGCAAATAGCGATCATACGCCTGTTCCCAAGATGGCCATCTTAGAAAACAAATGTGGAAATCAGTGTTGTAAGAGTGATTTTCAAAATTTCTACATAAATATCTGAAAACACGTATTACCATTTATTCTTAACACCAAAGATCCCGTAAAAGAAGTTAGTAATTCCCAGAAAAAAATCCATGAACTACCGTGCATAAAAAGTGATTTAAGGTATTTTCGTGTCATAAGATAAGAAGATAATGAAGAAAAACTCGAAAGATATCAAAAGAAAGAAAGGATCATCAGAGCATAATAATAAACAAAATAATTTGCCGAGTATTTTTTTTTTTCACTTTTTAAAAGTGATTTCAATACATGGACCACCTTTGAAAAAATATACATCAAAGGTGGCCCACAAGCTACAATTTTGAAATTGTATTATAAAAGTAATTAAATTTTATTTTACAAAGAAAAATATACTTAATATGTGTTAGAGATAAGTGTAAAATTTTACAAACAAAAATTCAGCCACACACACCCAACCAGAAAATTATAAAAAATCCTCAAAGCTTAACTATAGCAATCTTTGGCACACCTACTTTATGATTGTTTTGGTACCATTTTTACTGACATTATTTAATTGCTGAAATTTTGAGAATAGGTAAGGAGAAATTTTCTGTGCAAAAATACTGGTATACAATCTGAAACAACACATTTAGACAAAATTGGTTGTCGCGAATATGGCAGAATTCGTTCGTTAAGAGTTAAATAAAATAACGATTATAATCAAATAATTAATATTAAAATTTTATAAAATTTATCAAAAAGTTACTAATTAATTATGAGATTAAAGTGAGATAGATAATTAATAACATTTTGATAAATTTGATAATATTAATTCTAATATTAATTTTTATTTGATTATAATTGTTATTTGGTTAACTCTTATAGCGAACGAATACCGTCATATTCGCGACAACCAATTTTTATTGTCCAAATGTGTTGTTTCCAATAATTAATGTTTTGGTACCATATTTTCTGAGAAACTTTTTTTGCATTGTGTAATTGCAGAAATTTCGCGATGAGATAAGAAAAAAATTTCTGTACAGAAATACTGGTGTCCAATCGGAAACAACACATTTGGACTAAATTGGTTGTCGGGAATATGGCGGCATTCGATCGTTAAGGGTTAATCAAATAACAATTAATAAGAATTTTATCAAATTCATCAAAAAGTTATTAATGAATTATGAGTCTAATGTTAGATAGATAATTAATAACTTTTCGATATTATTATTATTATTATTATTATTATTATTATTATATTATATTATATTATATTATTGCTACTGTTATTGTTATTGTTATTATTATTCTTATTCTTATTATTATTTATTAATATTATTAATATTATTAATATTATATTATTATTATTATTATTATTATTATTATTATTATTATTATTATTAATTTATTAAATTTATTTATTAACAATTTATTAATTAATTTATTTATTATTATTATTATTATTATTATTATTATTATAATTTTCTAAATAGCATAATAATAATAATATCACAATGCTAATACACAATGCTAAAATATCACATTTGCACAGTTCACATCACTTTATGCAAATGTAACTTTGGTTGTGTTATTTAAAAAAAAAAACTTTTTGAGTTGTATTTTAAGAATATGTGATAACAGTTTTCGCCATGTTCTTAAATAAAAAATTATGAGGTAAGAAAACCCCGACAATAATTTATGGACACCCTTCATTATATGAGTTAATACATAAAAAAAAATATTCAATAATTGTATTGTTTTAATATGTTCAGCAATCAGTTTATATAATAGTATGGAAGCCTTGTTTTCCAATAAGGACTTTGCACTGGAATATTATGAGTAAAGTGCAGATTGGAGCTTTTGTTATTTCTTAATTTTTAATTATTAATTGCTAATATTCCCGTTTTCTGAATCACTCTTTGTAATATTTTCAGGAAAAGGTTTTATAATATGTTGTTATTTATTTATTTATTTATTTATGGTACAGATGAAAACTACAAATGTACTCAGTTTACATGCCTCTCGTTATATATTTGTTTATCATAACTTGAAAATACCAAGATAAGATATAAATAAATTATGAAAATATACTATAACATTTTATCTATTAAAAAAGACTATTACGGTTCTTTTGTAGTATTTTATTATATCCTTAATTTTTAAATGCTTAATTCCTGACTGATGTCTGCGGTTATGCAAAGGTCTTAAAATTTCTTTTGTTTTTAGCTTGCTTCGTTTAAATGAAAGCCCATACCGTTTTTTCGCAGTTTTTTGAAAGTTAAAAATACAAATTCTTTATATTTAATTTTCAATTCGTATTTTCACCAAAAATATCACTAGTTGTGCAGTATTCACCCAGCGGTCTTTCTTTTGTTCCTTCGTGCTTTTTTTCACATGCGTAAGAGAAAACACTTACGAACTGTTAAACCAATGACCCCTTTTTTTGCAAATTTCTCGTTTGCATTTCAATATTTTTACATATTTTTTTGCAAAAAAAAAAAAAAAAAAAAAAAAAAAAAACGGTAACCAAAATCGAAAATGTAAATAATATCGAACTTCTTACCTTAGAGATCGATCTCAAATATCCTATGAAAAAAATCGATTAAAAATATTTAAATGCAAACGAGAAATTTGAAAAGAATGCTGTCATTGGTTTAACATTAGCTTGCGAGTGTATTTGCACGACTGGCTTAGGCTATTAATCAAAATACATACTTTATTGACGATTAGCTTAATTTAGATGCGGATATTAGATTTATAATTAGATTATAATGATTTTTATCACACTAAAGCTCTTTCCCTTAATGTCTACATTTTAAATTTTGTGTTATATGTTAACAAATAAGAAATCCAACTCAGATTAATCAAGAGCTGTTTTCAAAATGCTGCTTGTATGCCATGATTTATGAAATTAAATTTTTCAAGTATTTTTTCCTTCTTGGCCTCCACACATATTTAAAAGAATCTTTGGAAAAAAAATAATTATCTCTCAATTATATATAATTTCAAATATGCAAAAATATATTATACGTTTTTTAAACGACTTTGGTCAAAATTTGCGTGATCAGAGGATTTGTAAGGGAGGGGAGGGGGGGGGTATAGTGGACATAATGCCTATTTTAATGACGTCATTACTTTTTTTAACTAAACAAAATTTTGGTAAATTAATTTTACAAGTTCATTCAGTTCATTTAATAAAGAGCTAAATCTCTCTGAACTGTCAAATTAACCAAAGTAAATTATGATTGAGAACACAGGTATTTTAAATATAAGTAAACTGGAACGGAATATTTAGGAAGAAATGACAGATATAGTGATTAAAATTTTGTCAAAAGGCAATATTTTTAATGTTTTGTAAGAAAACAAAACTACGGTGATAAAAACTATTCAAATGCAAATCAACAAACCGCTGTGTGTAATATTACATTGCCCTTGAATTCATCATAAGAAGTGAGGAGGTGAACTTCTATTTCAAAATGATTTTCTCTTTCTAAACGTTTGTTGAAAATTATCAATCACTGTGTAATTTAAGACCACGCCTTAAGAATTAGCTGTTGCCAGTGGGATTAGAAAACAATACAAAAGAATTTAAGGAGAAAAATCCGTTTAACCTCTTGAAACCCGGAAGACAGCAAATCATATCTGCAAGTTAAAATGTCCATTTGTGTTGTTTCTTTTCAGGCGAAAGTTCATATAGTAATTGAAATTTACATTGAAATAATGGCTGTATTGTTTAGAAAAAATTTCTAATTGTCTGAAGAAATTTAAGAAACTAAACTGTCATCTATCATAATCTCAGAAAATTCCTGATTCTGTATCAATTTTTATTACCAAATGTTTTATTTAAAATGTTTGGCGTAAAAGGCATTTTAATCCTTTTTATCACAGTGTAAAACACATTCAGCATACACAATTGGTTTGTTAATTTTAACCTTTTATACCCCACAGAATGATTTAATGAAAATTTCATTTTCTAAAGCCATTTTTTTGGAGTTTTAAAAATATGCTAGACGATGTGTGAAACCATTAAACAAATCTTAAAAAGATAGAGAAGAAATTAAAAAACCAAACTTTAATATATCATAATATCAGGAGATTGTACCGTATCAGTTTTTAGTGCCAAATGTTTTATTTAAAATATTTTGCGCAAAAACATTTTAATTCTTTTTATCATGCTGTAACACGCATTCAGTATACACAACTGGTTTGTTAATTTTAATCCTTTATATACCAAATTATGATTTAATAAAAAATTCATTTTCTAAAGCATTTTTTTAAATTATTATTTGAGTTTTTGAAAATTTACTAGAATATTTGTGCAATTATTTAATCTATCATCATCGCAGAAGATTCCTAATACCGTTTCAATTTTTATTACCAAATATTTTAGCTAAAATGTTTTGTATTAAAAATCTTTATTTTTTTTTTAATCACGGTGTAACAAGTATTCAACATTCACAATTGGTTTGTTAATTTTATCCATTATATCCAAAATTATTGATTTAGCAAAAATTTCAATTTCTAAAGCATTTATTCGGAGTTTTTGAAAATATGCTAGAAGATTTGGGCAACCATTAAATAAATCTTAGGAAGATAGAGAAAAAAAATTAAGAAACTAACCTTAATCTATCATAATTTTTTTGTCTTATAAAATTTTATATATGAAGTTTTAACTCAAAATTTTGTTCTTTTCCTCATTTCTACAACTTTGCAACTAATCAAAATTGGTAGTAGAATTCTTAAAGACGGTAAGCTTTTCGAAAACAGATTTTTATTTGCATTTTCAGTAACCGCACATAATTTGATGGAAATTAATAAGCTAATTAAAATAAATATTAGAGGAATAGTGAAATTGGATTGGAGGGATCCTTATTCAATTTCCCCAATATTTAACGGAAATAAATAATTAATTAATATATTTTCAAAGTATTTTCATTAAATAAGCATCAAAGAATCATAATATATGTACCTTTTTTTCCAAAATAATGTACGAAAACAAACTTTGGTTATTAATATCAGAAGTATTATTTAGTTAGTAATTTACTGTTGTTCGTTGTGTTAATTTTCCCGCAATCAGTATTAGAACTTATTTTGTTCTATGGGGAATTGTTTATCAATAAGTTTTAAAAAGTTTTTTTTTTAAATATTGAATTGGTAAGTAATTTTTTTCGAATGTCTTTTAGTCGGCAATCTCTGGAATTGCATAATAAATGAAAATGTACGTGTATATTGATCTTCGAAGTTTTACGTATTTACACATATTGATATATGTGTTAATTCTTCGATTAGAGTAAGAGTTCAATTTCAAATTTTAAAGTGCGTGGCATCGCAACCTAAGCAATAAATGAATTAATTTGAAGAATATACAAAGTAAACTTTGTCTTATTTTTTCAAACATGACTGATTTAAAATCAGAGAGCTAAATATTATTTGATTATTTCGACTAACGAAAATATCTTCTGTTATCTTAATAGTGTTATCAGCTTCAATTATATCGCAAAATTAATAAACCCTATAAAAAAATAATTTGCAATAATTGTTATGCGCTAAGAACGCGATCCGGATCACTGCTTCTCAGTTGGAGACGCTACATGTTTCTGGATATCACATAACAATTACTGTACTATGCATATAAATATTTTTGTGCGGCAAAAAAAAAAAAAAAAACTCCTAATGTCTGTGTGAAATAAGTTACATAAATTACAGCCACATTAATTTGAGTGAATTTTCATTATATTTTGTTAGCGATATTGAAACAGAGTTATATATATATTACTAATCATTTTGAAATTTCAAGTGCAGTTTACACATTTATTCGACTATATATGTCAATTTTGACCATACTTATTTTGTAAATGAGAAAATCTTAACAGAATCTGAGAGCTCTATTTAAATTAAAAATATGTTATTTCATATTCATAAACCAACTTGCACCACTATACTATTTATCAACAAGCTGACATTAGCATTAATGACATAATGCATTAATGTCATACCCATTAAAGACATAAGATTTTCTAGATGATTTTTTGTTTTTTATCAAGATTAATTAAATTAAATTAAAAAAAAACAATCATCGTTTAAAAAAAAGTACCTGCTATACAAACTAAAAAAAAATGTAATTAAAAATGTTTAAATTTTTTGATATTCAAAAAGCTTTAAAAGGATTAAAATCATCACAAATAAATACACATATTTTTATTGATATTGAATGATAAGATTCGAATAATTCGGGAAAAGAAAAGAAAAATACTGATTCCCATTAGTAAAAGTCCCCAATCATGTCGATGGTTCATAAAGGTTGATATTTTTCGAAAAGAAAACGTAGTCTTTTCTTATATTGTTCTAAGCAGATTTTGCTCCAAATAGTGACCTATTCAGTTTCTAACATTGTTTGGCCATAAATATCAGGAAGACGCCAAATGCGCGGTTGTGTAAAATACCATATAGCAGTTATCTGAGCGAGATAGAAGCACTGGTTGTGTAGCCCTCATTACCTCGAGAGGAGTAGAGTTAGAAATTATTTTTATCCTTAGTCCAACTTTATGGGCTGAAGTCCAAACTATCTTAAGTAGTTAATATTTTAATGAAAATTTATGTTTAATTTTAGCAAATTGAAAATGGAAGTATAGGTGGGGGCGTGACCCAAGCGCCCTATACAAGAATCCGCCCCTGCACATGGAACATTCATTTTCTAAAATTCCGATGTCAATATGTATGACTAAAATTAGTCTGAAGTGAATTTTTTTCTGGGGCAGAAAGCTGAGCTCTTTTTTACTCTCTCTTTTTTTCCTTCTTGTACCAAATCTATTCCCATAGTCAAAGTAATAGTTACACCTTTTTTTTTTTTTTTTTTTTTTTTTTTTTCAGTATACTATGCCATTTGTCACTTGTAAAATGTCTAAAGAGCTTTTATAAGTGACCTCTAAACATCTCTCTTTAATTATGACCACCCTGTATAGGAAAACCATAAATCTAAAAGCGATTTTTTTTTTTATTATTAACGCCAGGCTGCTGTAGACAATTCATCGCCCTATTAAACGATATTTTACTCCTAAATTAACGGGCTTTTCTTCATTAATCAATTAAAATTCTTTTTTCTCTGCTGTCACTTTATTCGATTCGGGTGATTCGATAACGATTTTCTGCACAATAAAGGTGTCACTAATGAAGCTTATTCACGGAAAGACTAAAAATCGTTGCATTCATTGCCCACAGGAATTTTCTTTTTATCTACTGTTACTTAATTTCGAACGACGTTGTAAAAGATATGGTGGTCCGATTGTTGTTATTATTATTATTATCTTTGTCCATTTCTCAGTAGATCCTGGTAAGACGAAATCACTAGGGACTGGGAAAATTTACAGGTTCAACATCATTTTATAATTTTATTGTACAGATTTCGCAAGGACCATGAAGATTTCTTTTTAATGCAAGAATTCGTTACACCCAGGTTCTTTTTTTTGGAGATTTTACTGTATATGCTTTTTTGGAATGACATTTATTGATTTGTAAAACTTAAATTTCCATACATCAGGTATTGTAATGCTTTGGTAATTTGTCATGCGAAATATTTTAAAAGCATCCTTAGTAATATAGTGAAACTTGTGTAACTTAAATTTCCTGACAACATGCATTGTAATGCTTTAATAATTCGTCATTCGAAATATTATAAAAGTATCCACAGTAATGTTGTAAAACTTGCGTAACTTGAATTTTCAGACATCATGCATTATAATGCTTTGGTGATTTGCAGCCGAAATATTATAAAAGTATCCACAGTAATATTGTAAAACTAGTGTAACTTAAATTTCCAGATTTCATGCATTGTAATGCTTTAGTAATTTGTCATTCGAAATATTATAAAAGTATCCACAGTAATATTGTAAAACTTGCGTAACTTAAATTTCCAGATATCATGCCTTCTAAGACTTTCGTAATTTGGCATGCGAAATATTCTAAAACCATCTTTAGTAATCCAGTGAAACTTGTGTAAATGCAGCCTGTATATAAAAAAAACCTACGTTAAACGGACAAATTTTTATAGTCACAACGAAAATAATATCATACATTTATACCTGCTAAGACGGAAGCTTGTTTAAAACAACTTTTGTCTGTTTTCTTGCAATTCTGTTTTAATAGATTTTACTGTACTTACAGTCATGGGAAAAAAAAAAAAAAAAAAAAAAAAAAAAAACACTCCGCATTAATTCTGTAACAATTTATCGTAAAAGAAAGTTATTGGTACCAAAATATTGGAAATTGATGTATACAAAATTTGCTTAGGGCTATCTGCATATTAAAACCAGCAAAAACTTTGTTTTTGTGAATGCCAATAACCAATTTTGACATGATATTTTAAATATTTGGTTCAAACTATGCCTAGATACCATTTCAAGTCATTTGGATGATAAGGTTTAGAATTATAAACATTCAAAATTTAACCCTCTGAGCGTTTTGAAAAAGGGTAAAACTGTAATGTTGTTTTCTCTGCATTTGTTTTAAATGCTAAAAAATATTATTCTTTCAGCATTATAAATAAAACTTAATTACAAATATGAATACAACCCTTGAGAGTATTAATCATTCTTCAATGTTTTGAAAATTCATTAAATCTATAGAATTATATTATCTTAAAAATTGCATATATTGCAGTGAAACCTGGAGCTTAGTGACCGGAATATTACGTTCCACACGCTTAGAGGGTTAGCGCTTCTGATGTTAAATTACATTTTCCTATTTTTATTAATATCTACTGAAATTATAATCCTAATGCGCTAATTTTTTGTGTGGTTATAATACAAAAAACCCAAACATAAATACGTCGAATTTCGTAATTTTTATAAATATATAATAATAATAATGAAATTAATATTCGAAAAAATTATGAATTGCAACCTACAATTTTTTGATGGATTTATATTTATTATGTCCTGCTTTATGCTCATTCAAAATTTCATTTTTTTTTTTCAAGTAGTTTTCAAATTATGCTTAAAAAACGGCAAGATGCTGGTTTAAGGGGTCGTCTATGATGTGCAGAAGAGCATAATTTGAAAAAATATTTTACTCATTTTAGTATTGATTAGAATAATATTTTTTTTCTTTTACTTTTTCTGTGTCTGCTTTAAATTTTTTTTTATTAAAATAACTTAAATCGTATTTGTATAAGACATAATTTTACGTAAGTTATGAAAATTAGTTTAACGTTTTTTTTTAATTAAAAAGCTCAATTTTTAAAAATGAACCGTCCTTCCTTAGAAAAAAAAATCTTACTCATTATTTTTGTTACCTTTAATTGAATTTCTAGCTTCATCTCCAGTCTAATAAAACTATTTTATTTTTTCTGCGGTATATATATTTGAAGTAAAGTTTCTTATAAATGCATATGTGAGGTGTATTTGCTAAAGTTTTAAAAATATGCCATTAACAATCGAGTTAAGATTTATATTCAGACTGAAAAACAGTTTGTCTGGGATTTTTCTACATCGTTTCCTTATACTTCTTCAAACTATTTTTTATTCTAACTTTTGTATTCGCCAATATTTTCCCATATAAATTTAGAAAAGAACGAGCAAAATAAATTCAAAATCTGAGAAAAAGCACTATAAAACATCTATAAAATTCTGATCACATTCTCATATTCGAAAACTGTTTTAATCTCAGATAACCTTATAGAAATTTTTAATCGGGCAATTTAACTCTTGTAAACATTATAAAAAGAATATTGAAAAGTATTTTACCGTATATAACAATAGCCGAAACATAATAAGTGAGTAAAATGGTCATATTGGCAAGAAATAATGCATAAGTGACTTAGTCATTCTGTAGCATTTAAACAATCGAGTACCGAACTTCAATTTGGATACAGCCCCTAAAATATTTTCATTTTAAAATAATTAAAATCTCTGAAACTAATCGTAGCAATTTCATGAAATTTGGTATCTAGGCATAGTTTGAACTGAAGATTTAAAATATCTTGTCAAAATTGGGTCTTGCAATTTTTATTATTAAAAATATTGAAATATATGGTATTTATTGAAAATTATTGAAAAATAAAACAAACTTTGGGTTTCTTTGATATGCAGATGGCCCCCTAAGAAAAATGTATATGCATCATTGAAAAGTAGACTTTATTTTCAATTGTTTGTTACCAGTAACTTTCTTCTACGATAATTTGTTGCAGAGTTAGTATTGGGTATTCACTTTTTTTTCCTCCACGACTGTACATTGTACAATCCTCTTTCTAATCTGTTTATTAAATATAATATAGAAATCATACGTTCAGAGAGATAAAGCAAAATATTTGATGATATGCATGTCTTATAGAGAGTTATATTTGGCGTAGTTGCAATATTTAGAAGTTTTTAACAGGTTTCGTGAGTTTCTTGGCATCATCGGGTTGTATGCGAATCTTCAAGTTCTTCATCTGGATGTTGGAATGTTTTGAATGAATTTTCACGAAAAGAAGTACACATAAAGAAATACCACTACATCGTAAACCGAAAGCCACGTTTTATGTCCCTGATGTACAATCTTTTATCCCAAAAAGTAATTATTCAAATTATATCTAACATGTTTTAAAAAAATAACAATAACATAGAGAAAAACGTGATCACTCATACCATCCCATCTACTGTATGTCATTCTTTTGTGAATATCCGGGAAAGATCGTCATGCGGCAGCAATTGATTAATAAATCAAGCTATATGGCACTTATAGAAAAATTAAAAACGCTGTTCTCATCTTTATCTTAGTCACTTAATTAGTAATCTCTGCAAATGTCATGCATACAAGTGCAAAAATATGTTTGCGAAAACGTCAGAAAAGTTTCAGGTTGTAGAGTGGAAAATATTAAAATTTGAAATTAGCAATATCAAAATCGGTCAATAACCACGAAATTATTCCCGGAAAATATTATATAAACGTGCTGAAATGAAAGGGTTTTTGTTCCTTTTAGTGAAGCCATTTAAAAATCCAGTACATTTCTTACAGTTGAAATGACTATTGCACTCACATTAAAGAGAAAAACATTTAATTTACAAATATACTATTTGTCGAAAATACATTTGTAATATCCTCACTGTTTTTAGAAAAAAATTATTGCAGTGAAAATTCAGCATCAGCCTTCTCTTGTCAGCTTGTATTTCATGCATAAATGGAATTCTGCAATTGAGCTCTTAACATATTTTTCGACTGAATGATTTAAATGGGCTGTTTCGAGTACGATAAAACAAAAACAAGGAGTTTTAGGAAGCTTCTGTCACTTTTGGGGAAAGTTTGCTTTTATCTGTATTTATGAATTTATGTTTGAAGAAATCAAGTACAGAAATACGAAAAGTAGATTTTAATTAATTAATTACAATTTATTTTCCGATTAAGAATCATCGTGCTTTCTTCAAAATATTGTATCACATGAAGGAATAGTTATTGTAAATTATCAATATCTTTTATTTATTGAAGTCATTTACCCATACATATTTTTCATCACTTGAAAAATTTGATGCATTAAAGCAAAATAACAGCAATATTTTATTCAAAATATTTAATTAATTTGTTAAAAATAGATTATTTGTAATAGCCAAATTATATTTACAAATAGTTATTGCATTTAAAATTCAGCATTATATCCTTTTCTTGTCAATATGCATTTCACACGTAAATGGGTTTCTACAAATGAGTTCTTAGCATATTTTTTGACTGAATGACTTAAAAAGGCTGTTTTAAATTCGATAAAAAAAAAGAAAAGGAGTTTAAGATAACTTCTTGCCTTTCTTAAGAATTTTCTTGCTGTCACTTTTGGAGAAAATGTAGGGTTTTTTCACAAACATTTTGGTTTTCTTATCTGTATTTGTGAATCTATGTTTGAAGAAATCTAGTGCAAAAATACAGTATTCATTTTATCATTAATTACAAAATATTTTCAGATTAAGAATTATGGTGCTTGCTTCAAAATATTATCTCACATGAATAAATAAAGCCTTAATAAATATTGTAAATTTAGAATCTGCTTTATTTATTGAAATTATTTACACCTATAGTTAATTTCTCATCATTTGAAAAGCAATATTTAATTGACGAATATTTTAGACATTTAATTTATGCGTCGAAAATGCATTTGTAATACCCAAAATATATTTATTGCATTTAAAATTCAGTATCATCCTTTTCTTGTTAGTGAGCATTTCACACATAAATGGGTTTTTGCAAATCAGTTCTTCGAGTATTTTTCGATTGAATGATTTAAATGGGCTGTTTTGCTTATGATAAAATAAAAACAAGGAGTTTTAGGAAGCTTCTTGCTTTTCTTAAGAATTTTCTTGCTGTCACTTTTGGAGAAAATGTAGTTTTGTTTTCACAAACTTTTTGCTTTTTTATCTGCAAATGTGAAATGTTTGAAGAAATCTATTGCAAAAATAACGAAATGTATATTTTAATCCATTGTATCATTAATTACAATTTATTTTCAGATTAAAGATCATGATGTTTGCTTCAAAATACAGGGTTATTACAAATGAATCATCGGGTTTTGATACGTTACTACTAAGGCTTCTATATTAAGTATTTTTATTTAGTAAGTAGTTATATTTAGTAGCTCTAGTTACTACGTGCGAACTAGGAAACGTATATGTTTCCATGACAACTCGAAGGAGAGGGCGTTAACTGCAGTTTCGCACTGCGTATGTGTCATGCGCGTGTAGTTGCCATGGTTGCTGCGCGAACGTCATATTCAAAATGGCGACTGGACAGCAGAAGCGTTTTGTGTACTAGAATTTTCAAAGTGTGAATGGCTTATAACCGTTCAAAGAGCATTCCGAGCATCCAAGCAACGCGATTCCGTAAAAATCAATGTTTTTTGTGCAGTTTCTCGTAACAAGATGTATGGACCTTTCATTTCACCCAGGTCGCCCGACCTTTCGCCGTGTGACTTCTTCGTTTGGGGATATGTTAAAGACTTTGTTTACATACCACCGTTACCTACCACTTTGGCTGAGTTGCGGAACCACCTCACGACTGCATTCGTGACCATCGACGCGACCATGCTGAGTAATGTGTGGAGTGAACTGAACTATCGCCTTGACATCTGCCGTATCCCTCAAGGAGCACATATTGAACATCTGTAGTATGGACGTCAATCTTGTATATTTTTGGGGTTTTTTTTCATGTATAACTCATTGTTGTAACCCAATTATGTTCCGAAATAAACGCTTCGGAAACCCGATGATTCTTTTGTAAGAACCCTGTATTGTATCACATACAGGAATAAAGCTTTGATAAATAGTGTAAATTCAGAATCTGCTTTATTTATTGAAATCATTTACACATAGAGTTAATTTCTCAATATTTGAAAAATGTGATGCATTAAAGCAATATAACAGTAATGTTTTATTCAGAAATATTTTAGACATTTAATTTATTCGTCAAAAATACATTTGTAATAGCCAAACTATATTTACAAATATTTATTACATTTAAAATTCAGCACCATTCTTCTCTTGTCAGTATGCATTTCGCACATAAATGGGTACAGGGCCGGCGCTAGACATTTTACTGACTGAGGCGAGCATTATTTTGCCGCCCCTATGCTGTGATTGTTTTTTCCCCACTGCTCAAACTGTTTTCAGAATAAGTAAATTAATTTTGCTAACTATGATTTATTCTAAAGAAAACAAATATACCGTATATACTCGTGTATAAGTCGTCGACCCCCCCCCCCCTCCCAATTCTTACGCAAAATTTTGGAAAAAATTGAATTTTCGTGTATAAGTCGAACCACATTTCTGGTAGTATGTTGAAAAATGATTTGTAATCGAGGATAAAAATAATAATAATAAATTTTCATTAAGTTAGTAAACCTTTTTTTTTTATTTTAACTTTTCTAATCAGATTTTTTTTTTTAATTCAACATTTTAAAATTGTATAATTATCTAAAATTGAAGAAGCTTAAACTATTTTGTAAGCTATTCACATCAATTTAACTTACTTTTTTTTTTTTTGAAAATTCTATTTAAGCCTTATTTACAAGGGTAAACAACTTCTTAAACTGCTAAAATATAGAATTTGTTTGTATTGTAGGACTGTTAGGAGAGAAATCTAGAAGCATTTTCAAGTTGAACTCTATTTAGAAAGGGGATTAAGATGTTGAAAGAAATGCCCCTGTATTGAAGGGAATTCTATCCCAAGAGAAAATGAGTGCAGAACAATTACAGAGACATTATTGTTGAGCTTTTTTTTTTTTTTTTTTTTTTATTTTATTTTATCAATCACCACAGTCCGCTTTTATCTGTCTCTCCAACCTAGACCCATATTCACCAATTATCTGCGAAAACAATATAACTCCGGTATTATTTCACTCTTTTTTTTTTTTTTACTTACTCGTGTATAAGTCGACCCCCTATTTTCAGCTCCCAATTTTTGTCTAAAATTCTTCGACTTATACACGAGTATATACGGTATATAAAATTAATTTAGAATTAAGAAATTAAAAATAATCCAATTACTTAAGAAATCGTTTATTTTGAAAATATAACAACATTTAACTTGAAATTAAATAAATAAAAATGTTATCATATTTTAATAATATTTACAAACAAGTTAGAAATTGTACGTTAAACGTGACATATCAGGTGCGGTCGTTATATAACTAGTTTCACAATGTAAAAAAAAATCATCCTCATTATTTCAGTGAAATAAATTATGTCGTCTGCTAGGAGAGAAATGATCATGCCTTTATTATTATTATTATTATTAGGTATGCCACGTTTACAAATGCGAATTTTTTTTCACCATGGAGATCTTGTTTTGTGAATGATTACCTCCATGGTTAATATTTTTATGACTCATAATGAATGAATCTCCTGTGTTTGTTTACTCTAATGGATTGAGATATTCAGTTAACGTAATTTCCACTGAAGTTATTTATATCTCAGAATCTATACATTGTTGATTGTAACTCATCTCTCAAGCAAACTTTTTTTTTTGGAACGCTCTTTCTATAAATGTAACTTTTATGCAATTTTATTCAAAAAAATAATTTTGAATAAAAATGGCCGCTTGGCATATGGAAAACGATATGGTTAGCCCGTATTTGTTTTCCTCGGTTACATGACTTGCGCTTTTATTATATAGATTACGTACGATAGGAGTTAATAGCCTGAATAAAACTTTTATTAATATATTTTTAAGTTTTGATTCGATTTTCATAAAATTTGAAATGACGCGACAAAATTCTGCAACAAGTATGTATATTAAATTTCAAATCATTCGGTTGGGTAGTTTTTGCTCTGTTATGTGCGGACAGACGAACGGACCAGACGACGAGTATAGGTGCTACGTATTCATATAATTACGAGCGCACCTAAAAAGCATCATATCAAGAATTAAATTGACGCTTCAAAATCTCATTCGCTTTGCTTTTCCTTTGGAAAATGCATTTATTGTATCGACGTTATGAATATTAGTTTTTTTTTTTTTTTTTTTTTTTAAGTTACATTAGGTGAAGCTAAGTTTAAAATACACATAATTAAGCCAAAATATGTCAAACATTTAAAACCAATCAAATTATGTAATAAAATTTTTATAGAATTTCAAATAGCAAAATAATGATATCAATAACAAGTTATATATCTTTTTGAAACATGCACAAAAATAAAATCCCTTATTAGTAGTATTTAAAAGAAAATATTTATTAAAAATAAAATAAAATTTCAAGATCTAATTTTCCTTGATTTTTCTTCGGCAAAGTTATTTATTATAATACGAAAATCAATATTATAAAGCAATCACATTATCAAGACAAAAATAGATAAACATACTAACGCAAACTATACGCATCACATTCTTGAAATTAAATAGGAAAATTATGATATGAATAGAAAATTACATGATCATTTGAAATTGTATACATGAAGATTAAATTTTACATCAGTAATATTTACAAAAACACAAGTATCAACAGTGAAATAAATAATTCGATACTAATTCGCCTTGAATTTTTATTTATTTATTTTTGTCAAAATCGTTTATTATAGCACCCTAATATTAAAAAAAATAATTGTTTTTCATTTGCTAGAATAATTTAACTAACTGACCCGACCGGCGTTGCCCGGGCACATCAGAAAATAGCACGAAGCGCGAAAAATATAAAAATCACTCCACGAATTCCGAAATAAGCTTTAATGAAAAGAGAAAAAAATTACTATATTGGGCTAGAAGATTGATGCCGGATTCCGTTTTCTAATGTGGAAAAATCGCGGCGAATTGCGGAAAAAACACTAAAAGTTGTATAGAAAAATCGCAAGGGACAAAATATACTATTGGCCTAAGGGATTAAAAAATATATATTTTACGAATGTCCAAAAATCGTCTCGAAACGCTAAAAACTCTAAAAATCGAACAAAAAAAATTCAAAAATCGCTGAACGAATTCCGAATAAACTTTGTTGAAAAGGGGACAAAATTTTCTATATTGGGTTAAATGATTAAAACCTGATTCCTTTTACTAATGTGGAAAAATTGCCGTGAAACACAAAAACGAACTCGCTAAAAATAAAAAAAAATCACTGAGGACAAAATTTACTACTGTATGCTAATACAATCTAACAGTAATTCTTTAACGAAAGTCAAAAGTTGAAGCGTAAAAATCGCATTGAAAATCGCTGAATACGAAATGTAATATGGTTGGGGGTATTGGGTTGTATTGGGCTAAATGTTTGAAACCGAATTCCTTTTATGAAAATAAAAAAAAAACGCCCCGAAACGCAAAAAATGCTATAAATTACATTGAAAATCGCAATAAAAATCACAAAAACTTCAAAAATTGCTGAGAACAGAATTTAACATGATAGGCTAAAAGTTTGAAACTGATTTTTTTTATTTATTTTTTTTTATTTATTTTTTATTATTTTTTTTTTTTACGAATGTCAAAAAATTCAGCGAGAAACGCGAAAACTCTGAATCGCATTAAAACTCAATAAAAATTTAAAAATCTCGGAGAACAAAATTCAATACATAAGGCTAAAAGTTTGGAACCGAATTTATTTTACGAATGTCAATAAATCGCCGCAAAACGCTAAAAATCGTAGAGAACAAAATTTACTAATAGTGAACTGAAACATTGTAACATGGATTTTTAGGAATGTCAAAAAATTAACATGGAACGCGGAAAAACACTGAATATCGCTAAACATTCAAAAATCGTAGCGGTCAAAATTTACTATATAACTATATTAAACTAAAAGTTTGAAACAGAATTCCTTTTACGAATGTCAAAAAATCGCCATAGAACGCGAAAAAAGCGAGTTGAAAAACACATTAAAAATTCAAAAATTGCGGAGGACAAAATTTACTGTATTACGCTAAAAGTTTGATGCTAAATGCCTCTTACGAATGTCAAAAAATCGCTGCAGAACGCGAAAAAACGCTAAAATTAAAAAATAGAGAAGGACAAAATTTACTATATTAGTCTAAAGGTTTGAAACCGAATTCCTTTTAAGAACGTCAAAAAAAAATCTCCGCGAAACGGGAAAAAACTCTAAAAATCGCATAGAAAAATTCAAAAATCGTTGTACGAATTCCGAATAAACTTTATTGAAAACTGGACAAACTTTACTATATTGGGCTAAAATTTTAAAACCGGAAGGTAGAAAAATCGCCACAAAACAACAACAGCAACAAAATAAAAAACGCTAGAAATTTCATAAAAATTGCTAAAAATTAAAAATTCTCAGAGGAGCAAATTTACTACAGTTGGCTAAAATATTTTAAAAGGAATTATTTTCTGAATGTAAAAAATTCAACACGAAAAGATGCTAAAAATCGTATTGAGAATCGCGGAAGACAAAATGTAATATATTAGGCTAAATATTTGAAACCGAATTTCTTTTAAGAATGTGAAGAAATCGCCGTGAAATGCCACGAAATGCTAAAAATTGTATTGAAAATCGGAAAAATTTCAAAAATCGCGTAGGACAAAATGTACTAAATTAGCAAAAAATCGCAGCAGAACGCGAAAAGACACTGAGAATCGCATTGAAAATTGCATCAAATACAACTAAAATTTCCAAAATCGCGGAAAACAAAATTTTCTATATTAGGCTAAAAGTTTGAATCAGAATTAATTCCTTTAACGAATATTAAAAAATCACCGCGAAACGCAAGAGAAAAAAATCTCGTCAAAAACCACTAATAATTCAAAAATCGCCGAGAAGAAAATTTACGACAGTGGACTAAAACATTGTAACCGGAATTCTTTCGCTGTAATTATATGCAACTTCTTTGACTGTAATTATATGCAATGTACTCCGTATTTTTATTTTAAATAAGAAAAAAAAAAACTCTCTGTCTCTTTTTTCTTAAGTTTCGACACATACAATATGCGAGCCAAATGCCGCCCCTCTAGGGGTGCGCCCTGAGGCGGCTGCCTCACTTGCCTCACCCCTGGCGCCGGCCCTGAATGGGTATCTAGAAATATGTTCTTAACATATTTTTCGATTGAAAGGTTTAAAAAGACAGTTTCACTTTCGATAAAATAAAGACAGGGATATTAAGATAGCTTCTTGCCTTTCTTAAGAATTTTTTTGCTGTTTTCGCGAACATTTTGCTGCATTTGTGAATTTATTTTGAATTTATTTATTTTGAAAATCATTTGCAAATATTATGAACGTAGATTTTTGTACATTTTATCATTAATATAGCCTTTTTTTAATTGAAGGGAGCTCTTCATAGGGCCTTTAAATATATTTAAAATATATTTTAAATATTAAATAATTAGAAACTTATATTTTAACGTATGTCAATGTATTATATTAATATTAATGTATTTTTTAAATATTGCATCGAAAATTCGCGAGTTTAAATTCTGTTAGCATGTAAAATTTAGTCTCTCTTTCTTATATAAAAGGGAACTCTTGATAAAGCCTTTTATTTAACTATTAATGGAATAACTGATTGGGGAAATTCTTTTTAGTAGTAAAACCAAAGGGGGAGAACTAGATGGAATTAATATATATATATATTAAAAATATTTCGTAGAAAATTCCTGGAGTTTAAAAGTCTGTTAGTATATAAAAATAGTCTTTAAAAAGGGGTCTTGATAGAGCCTTTAAATATACTTGCACATTACCAGAATACGATAAATTGTTTAAGGAAATTCACATAATTAGTGGTAAAAAAAAAAAAAAAAGAGGAGCGATCTAGACGGAATGAATATGTTTTTTAAATATTGCATGGAAAATTCCATGATTTTAAAAAGTCTGCTAACATATAAAAGTATAAAATAAATTTTATGTAAAGGGCAGCTCTTGATAGAGTTTTTAAATATACTTACACATCAATCGAATAAGATAAAGTGGCTGGGGAAATTAACTTTTTTAGTAATAAAAAGGGAGATGGGGTAACAGGAGGGAATCGAAATATTATATTAAAAATTAAAAAAATACTATTTCACTCGATTCATCGAGGTAACATGAGGCTTTCACACGGCACATTTGTGTGTGACGAGTTGCGACACACTTTTTGAGAAACACTGTTGTCCTACTCATGCACAAACATTCTTTTTTTATTAACTTTTTCTTCATTTTTTAGGTGCGATGTAATATCTTTTAGGGTTCTTTTATTTGACTGAATAATAAAACTAAAATCTACTAAATTTGTAATTTTGGTTTAAAATTTTCAAATAATACAATTAAACATTTATAATAGTTCGGACTTTTATAAATACGTGTTTCATGTTTTCAATTTTGTATATATATTGTTATTTTATTTTATTTTTTTAATCTTTTTGTTTCAATTGCTTTCTTTCGGTGAAACTCAACAAATTTCTGTTCCACTGCACTGCATTCAAGTCAAAATGATTCTTATTCCCCCCTCCCCCTCCCCAAACAAAGTAATATTTTTAATCTGTGAAACTACTTTTATAATAGCCAAGCTATATTTAAGAATATTCAATGGAGTTCAAATTCCACTTGTCAGATCGCAACTATCCTCTCATCTATATGCATTTCACGCTTAAATACGTTATTCTTCCAAACGAGCTCTTAGCGAATTATTCGACTGAATAATTTAAATAAAATGTTGCACTTGCGATAAAACAGAAGAAAAAAAAAACACCAGTTTAAGAAAATTTAAATTTTCTTTTTATAAGTAAAAAATATATATATATATATATATATATATATCTTATTTTTTCACGGCGATTTTAATTTTATTTAGTGCTAAACAAATGTAATGATTCCGCACCCGGGTCATAAATCATTTCATCACCCTATGAAATACTTTTACAGTTTATTTTGGAAATACACTGTAAAAAAACAAGCAAATGTTTCTTAATCTATGAAAATATAATTATAGCCACGAACAAAAATGTACAATCATCTCTACCGAGTTGCCCATGATTCGGAAAAGCGTTCTTTAACATTAGAAACCTCAAAAAACACTATACAAGGTGATTATAATTGAATATCCCAATTTTTGCCGAAAAAGAAAGTGGGATGAGTTATCGTAACGCCTCGATATCGTTCGTGTTCCTAGATAGGCTCACATTTAACACTTATAACTGAACTGTGTTGAATTAAAAATTTCAACTGTTATATTTGATTTACGATGAACAACAAGGTTGTACTTTTTTTTTTCTTTTAATAGCCCTGTAAAGTTGAGATATTCATTTGTAATCACCCTGCATTTTCGAGATTTAAAGAATGATTTATTTAAGCAAAGTTTCTTTTGTTGATTTCAAAAACTTTTCCGACAAGTTTTTGTTATGTATTATCCCATTTTCTCAACATAAAATACAGGCTTTTAGGTTACTATTAATTCTCATTTAAACATTTTTAGCTGTGTAATTGAATTAATATATGCAAGATAAATAAAATAATATTAATTGTAATGCTGTTTCAGTGCTGTTAATTTATCATGTTTGTCTGTAAAAAATGCTTGCTCAACATGAAAAATCAGAAAAATCGATATGCCGGATTGAAAAAACTGATTGATATACTATAAAAACTCCTCGAAAACATTTAAGAAAATCACTGACAGTAAACGAAACTTGTAATGCTTCTTAAATCTCGAAAACATAGTGGTTTCTGAGGTTTCTAAGGATAAAGAACGCATTCCGGTATCGTTTGTAACTTCAAAAAAGTTGTATATTTTCGTCTGTGGTTATATTATGTTTTCATAGATTAAGAAACATCTGTCTTTATTTACAGTGCTACATGTCTTATGTTTCCAATTTTTATATATTGTTATTCTTTTATTATTATTATTATTATTATTTTACCTTGCTATTTCAATCTCTTTCTTTCCGCGAAACTCAACAAATCTCAGTTCGACTGCATCGCATTCAAGTTAATTTTTTTTTCTTTTTTCACAAACAGAGCAATATTTTTACTCTGTTAATCTACTTTTAAAATAACTAGCTATATTTAAGAATATTTTATCGCACTTAAAATTTCACCTGTCAGTGTGCAAGTATCCTCTTGTCTATATGCATTTCACACTTAAATACTCCCTTGCAAATGAGCTCTTAACGTATTATTCGATTGAATGATTTAAATAGAATGTTGCACTTGCGATAAAACCGAAACAAGTCATTTAAGAAAATTAAAAATTTTCTTCTCATCATTTATAAGTGTAAAAAGTTCCTTTCGCGAAGCTTTTATTATTATTATTATTTCTGCAATATATCTCAGCTATTCCCAATCTGGGGTACTCTGGGGGTACGTGGCGGACTAGTTGGGAATACGCAAAAACTACATTGGTAATGACGAAAGACACAAAAAAAAGAATGTTAAAAAGAAAACAGAAAAAAGAAAACTGCAAACTTCTTGTTTACAAAGAGATATTTGCGTAAAAGTAAAATTTGCATAAAATGAAGGAAAGTGCCTAATCTTAGTAATTGGCTGTTCATTTGTTGCAGTTATCTCCGCCCACTCATAATAATATTTTGCGATTTCGCACGTGTCCCTTTTTTCTTTTTATTGTTCTTTTTTCTACTAATTCTACAAGTAGTTTAGATAAAAGATGAATCTTATCGGGGGGTTCTGGTTTCGACGATTTCATTTAAAAACCATTTGAAAGCAGATCATCATTTTAGTATTTATGAGCAGAAGTATAGTGTGCAATTTTATAAGTGGAATTTCATAAGTGGAATTTAAGTGGAATTACAAGAGGAATTTTATACTTATGAGCAGAAATCAACTTATATTTTCAAGTAAAATGTGATGAAAATTTCTTAAATACAAATAGAAATAGAAAAACATAGTCGAATCAAAATTTACCATTTATTAACCTTTCTAAAAACTCTAATGCGTCTCTTAGCATAGTTACAACTTTAAAATTATTTTTTATGATAACTACGGCCGCATGTACAGATGCAGTTAATATACATGCAGTAAAACATGTGAATATAGGGCTGGTCTGTATTAGAATTCTTTCTGAATGGTAAAATTTAATATTCCTTACGGAAGAAATACTATACAATTATACCTGCTAAAACGAAAATCTGTCTAAAACGAAATTTTTTTCCGGTCCCTAGCGAATTCTTTTTTGGGGTTTTAATGTTTTTTTACTTTTCATATCATTTTTTCTTCTGTTATAATTACAGACAAATGAATGAGTATCTGAAAGAAGAGCCTGTGTTACTAATTTTGTATAGTTGGTTGTTTTGGTTGGAAAAGGGTCTATATACAACGATTGATGATTACCCAGTGTTAAAGATTGCCATTTCTGGAAGAGTTCCCTATCCTGTGCCGATTGGTGCGAGTGGCTAAAGAATAAATCCAAAATGGCACCAAAAGGCAGTTTATCATCTTATAAAATTTTTCAAGCTGGCGGAAAAACATGTTAAGTATTTATAAACATAAATTTATTAAACCATGTTTTAGCGCCATCTGAAAAAAATAAGTACGAGGCTAAAACAAAATTTAATCGCCATTTTCGATATTTTAACAAGTAATGAAAATACATAAACGTACATGTTTAACAAATCTAAGTGACCTTCTTGTGATAAATAATTGTTATTGTCAGGGGGGAAATTGTAAATAATTAATAAACGAACGAAAAACTTACCGAAAATAACTTCTGGAAATCTCAGGAAATCCATATCTCATATAAATAGCACTTATAATAATAAAATGGAGATATGGTCCGTATAATAATGCAAAAAATATGTACGCTTCATATAAATCTTTTTTTATTTTTAATATTTACGAAAGCATTGATAAAAAGATAAAAATCTCCTTCAATTATGCTATTACAATTAAATACACTGCTCAAAACAATTAAAGGATATTTGAAGTTTTATATAAAATAAAGATATAAACGAAATGTTTTTTGCCGAAAATAGAAGAAGAGAATCACAAATGCAAATTTTTCTGGTTTTCAAACTGTGGAGTATGCAAATTTTGAGTTCGACGTCAAAAACGTCGCTTCAGCGGCAGCGAATGAAATTTGACTTTCAACTGGATAAAAGAGAATGAAGACAAGGATGATCGGCATTCAGTGATTGCTTTGTTTCGATGAGTACGATGTCTCAGCGAAGTCATTTGACAGATTCAGAAGCTTGGAGAATTGTTGGTAGGTTAGAAGGGAGCCAAACTCAAGCCGAAGTAGCGCAAGCCATTGGAGTGTCACAAAGTGTCATTTCCAGGATCTGGAACCGTTTTTTGGAGAGTGGATGTGCAGGCCGAAGACCAGGGCAAGGTCGTAGACGGGCAACAACGCCCAATGAAGATCGGTATTTAGCGTTAACAGCTCGGAGACACCGAAACATGAACGCTACTCTTCTCCAACAACACCTTCGCTCGGCTACAGGCACCACGATTTCAACTCAGAATGTCCGAAACCGGCTCCATGCTGTAGGTCTGTATGCTCGCCTACCGATGGTATGTGTTAGATTAACATCAAGGCATCGTCGCGACCGCAGGGAGTGGGCAACCGAGCATGTCAACTGGAGGAGAAATGAATGGAGCAATATTCTGTTTTCTGACGAGTCCCGTTTTTCTGTGCATCCGGATAATAGGCGTATTTTCATCTGGAGGGACCGTGGCAGTAGGAATAATCCTGCGTTCGTGCACGAAAGTGTCAGATTTGGCGGTGGAGGAGTGTTGGTGTATGGTGGCATCTCCATTGACGGGCGCACTGACCTCTACATCATTCGAGATGGAGCTCTGACTGGTCGCCGATATAGGGATGAGATCCTCAGACCTATTGTAGTCCCTTACGCTGCAGCAATCGGAGATAACTTCATTTTAATGGACGATAACTGCAGGCCACATCGTGCAAACCTGGTGGAGGATTTCCTTTTCGAGGAAGGAATCGTTCGAATGGAATGGCCAGCGTGTTCTCTAGACATGAATCCAATCGAGCACGTTTGGGACGCTCTAGGAAGACGAGTTTCTGGCCGCCAACAACCCCCACAAACTCTCCAAGAACTGGAAAGAGCTCTTCTGGAAGAGTGGGGCAGAATACCCCAACTCGTCATTAATAGCCTCATTGAGTCCATGCCTGAAAGGTGTTCAACGTTGCTGGCCGCCCGTGGAAACCATACCCCCTACTGAAAATGATTTTCTTTGAAGAAAACACCTTTTCTTATTCTTTTTTTCTCATATGCACAAATTGTGTTTTTTTCCTTTTGTACACAAATGCGCAATAAAATGCATTTTTTTCTGCCAAACATGTGTAATTTATTCTCATATAACCTACTATGTCTGTCGACCATGTATCAATCAGCTAAAAAGTTTCCCAGATACAAAATCCACCTAAAACTGCAATATCCTTTAATTGTTTTGAGCAGTGTATATATATATATATATATATATATATATATATATATATATATATATATATATATATATATATATATATATATATCCACTCTTATTCAAATTGTATGTATGATTTAATAATGTATGTATGATAATTGTATGTATGATAATATTCCATTTTAAAAGGTCTTGTTATTCAATATTGTTTCAACAATTGTTCGGGCAAGATATGACATGATGTTTGGCAAAAGCTGGTTTCATATACAGAAAACAATCGATCTTTGCTTATAAATGTTATTTCCCTGCCCTTGAAAAAGTGAATTACATTATAAGCTTTCATTTGTGTTTATACTCGTGTGGTTTTTATTTCATTACTTTTTTTTTCTCTTCTTCATTTGAATTAATAATGTTACATTTATTAGGACTACATTTTTAATTTGTAATTTGACACGGCTCTTTCGTATCGTGATTTCAATGTATATGGTCAGTTTCTTATGTTTCAATGGTTAAATTTTACTTAAAGTTATAAATAAAAGAAAAATATTTATAAAAAATACACAGAAAATATATTTATATAATATTACATCTACAGGCAGACAGACAGCGCCCACCCTAGGGACCAGCTTTTGGCTAATGGCCAGGACGAACCCCAAAGCCTAGGGAGGGGAAAATATTACTATCCGGCGCTAGCTACAATAATTACAAGTTAAACTACAATTTTTACAAAGTATAAACGTTACCCAATTTTGCCACAAGGCTGGGCGAACGTTAAAATTATTACAATAATTGATATTTTACATAAACTTTAATTTTAGTTATTTATATAGCATTTTGAGATTAACATTATGATGACAATTATTTGTAGTCGTACATTTTGAATGCATTAGTACGTATACAATAACCTTTAGAGGTATAATATATTTTTAAATATGATTACAATATATAATTACAATATAAAATTCAAACAATTTTATTTACACACAATAACATTTTGAAATACACTATATACAGTGGCCCCTCAGCCACACGCGACACACGGCAAACAAACCTCATCACCAGAAACCCCCCCCCAAAAAGTAACACCCGTACTCAAATGTAAAAATAAAAACTTTTCCTTCCCCCCCCCCCCCCTAAAATCCTCTATACTGTTTAAAACAGTGGTACGAAAAAGCAACCACCGAACATCGCGCATAAGTGAGAGGCCACTGTATTAGTATATCTAGAATATTACATCTACAGAAAAATATCGTTTAAAAAAGCAACTCCAACGGCTGAAGATCGCAACAACCACCTCGAAACAGTTATTGCGAAAAAAAAGGCTCGCCAAATCTACTGGCACAAAATATGGGACATTTCCCAAATGGTTTAATAAATGTATGTTTATAAATATTTAAAAAAATGTTTTTCCGCCATCTTGAAAATTTTGATAAGATGCTCAAACTGCCTTTAGGCACCATTTTGAAATTCTTCGCCAATCACGCCAACTGGCACAGGATACAGAACTCTTCCCCCAATTTCATATTATACAAGTTTGTTTACTTTAAATAAAAAATTAAAACAATAAACTAAAATAATATTATTACCTTTTTTACCCACCTAACTAGTTTTATATTACTTGTCAATGCTCAGCCTGAAAACAAAAATGGAGGGTAATTAAGATCGGAAGAAGGGCCTATGCTTCACTAGGTACTCAGAATGACGCAAGTCAATGGCATTAATAGTTTTTTCCTGATTTCTATAAAATTGGAAATTTGTAACGTGGCCTCTTCTTTCACAAACCCATTCAAATAAATTTTACCAATATTACAATGGTATATTTTATCCTGCCAATTATAATCCTTTAGTTTCAAAAATAAATCATTTTACATTTGGCATTTGCGGTGATTTATCAAAATGACTTATCAATATGTCATTAATTCAAAAAAAAAAAAAAAAACATCACGTCAAAAGAACCTGTCAGTTTTTAATATAATCTGAAGTCGAAATTTTATGCATGAATTGAAACGTTCATCGCTTATTTTCACACATTTATTATCCTTTCATTTTAATAAGAAAATTTTTATTTTTCTGTTTTAAGATAAAATTGCTTGAAACGTGATGACAGGCAACGAAGTTTGACTTGGAGGATAATTGTATTTTTAGACAAGAATTGACCGGTTATTTGGTAAGTGATGAAAGATGAAACAGTTGCGTTGTAAAGCTAATGCACCACCACGCCCTTGTAATCAAAGGATGATATGCCACATCATTCGTTATAGAAACTAATATTGCGTTACAATCTGTAGGCAAATTGATTTTATTCGTCTGTCTGCATAAATCAATCAACTAACTTCATCCCGCTGAAATTTTAATTTTTAATTTTTGTTTTTGTTTAAGGTCGATGAATTATGATATGTTGATATATTTAAATATTATGTGTGATATCAAACATATTTTTTCCCTTTTGATTGAAAAGGGTTTGAAAAATAGATTACTTGAAAAAAATTTTTAATGAGAAAATGGTTTTTAAACCTACGCTTATTTATCACGGTGCCCATAAAAGTTCACAATAATTGAATATATTTTGCTTACTGCGATAATTTTAAATGTATATAGCAAGTTAATTTACTCGCTTGATAAATATTAAAACAATTTTTATAATTGGGATAGATTGGTACGATAGTAAATGCGATTGTTTCAAGGTTGTGATATATTATAGAGAAACACTAAGTAAAAGAAATCTCTAACATAAGAGAGAGAGCGAGCAGAATGATAATGTATTACAATTTACAAAAGGACTGTTTCACCAACCAAATTAAAAAAATGGGTATACAGACTTTACAAGACCAGTACTATCATTGGCCGAATTGTCAAAAGTAAGGTGCTTTCGGTGAAAATTTTCAAGGAAAAAGTGACCCCAATCTGATGTGTTAAAAATACAATCTATGATATTTTAAACGTTCACCGTTTATTTTCTGACATTTATTATTCTGTCCTTAAAATATTAAAATTATTTCTCTTTTCAGCGAAAAAGCTATTTCAAATGTAATGATAGTTAAGTTAGTTTTGAGGGGTAATTGTAATTTTAGACATGAATTGAATGGTAGGGGATGAAAGATGAATTATTTACATTGTAAAGTTAATACATCACCATTCCCTTATAATCAAAGGAGGATGTGTCACATTGTTCATCATGTAAATTAATACTCCGTTACAACCTGTAAATAAATTGGTTTTATTCGCCTGTCAGTATTTATAAATCAACTAACTTGAAATTCGGCTAAATATCCCTCGCTGAAATATTGATAATGAAATCACTTTTCTTTTGTTGTTGGAATGATGGAGATTAATAATGCGCTACAATCTGTAAATAAATTGATTTTATTCGTCTGTCAGTATTTATAAATATTCTAACTTGAGATTCCGCTAAATATCCCGCTGAAATATTATTACTGAAATCACTTTTCTTTTATTGTTGTCGTTGGAATGATGGAAATTAATATTGCGTTACAACCTGTAAATAAATTGATTTTAGTCGTCTGTCAGTATTTATAAATATGCTAGCTTCAGATCCCGCTAACTATCCTGCTGTAATATTAATACTGAAATCATTTTCCTTTTGTTGTTGTTGTTTAAGGTAAAAGAATTTTAATATGTATTGGGTTGTCCGGAACGTTCATGCCAGTTGGGAAAATCAATTCGTTCAATAATTTTTTTTCATTTAATTATTATACATTAAATCCGATAGCTAATGTACGAAAGGTAGTCGGAAAATAAGATTCCCCTGGCGACTGTGCACAGAGATGTGTATGAAAGACAAAAAATGTAATGAGATTTTAAAGATAAAACATAACTTTATTTTTCCACATAAGTACCAAGTACATTGAGACATTTGTCATACTGCTTTATAAGCTTCAAAAAGCCCTCCAGGAAAAAATCAGGGCTTTGCATACGGACGAAGTGTTGAACGGCTATGGGTGAAAGACGACACAACAGGTGAACGCGAACGTGCAAGACACTGATACACCATTGGGTAGAGGTCGACCGCGATCAAGCAGATGGCGCTGTTGCAGTGCCTGCGCAGATGGCGCTGTTGCATGCAAAGCCCTGATTTTTTTCCTGGAGGGCTTTTTGAAGCGTATGACAAATGTCTCAATGTACTTGGTACTTATGTGGAAAAATAAAGTTATGTTTTATCTTTAATGTCTCATTACATTTTTTGTCTTTCATACATACCTTTGTCCACAGTCACCAGGGGAAACTTATTTTCCGACTGCCCCTCGTACGATAATTAGCGGGCAGAATTTTCCGTACGAATTGTAGCTATCGGATTTAATCTATAATAATTAAGTGATAAAATTTTCCGGTACGAATTGATTTTCCTAATCGGCACGAACTTTCCGGACAAACTTGTAGATATGTTTAAATATTATGTGTCATATCAGGACAGTGTTTATGACATCAGCTGGTCTGACCTTCTATCTGTCTGTCCGTCTGTTCTAACTTTCGTAAATATACTTGGATTTTCACACCATTAATAGGTATTATTCAAATTTACAATCAGATGTTATCTATTTAAAATAGAGCGTGTAGTGTTTATAGTTCGTTTACAGTCACGCACAAAAGAATTTCGTTACATTACGGTCTATTTGGAAAAACTGTTTGTAATGTATTTTATGCTTTCGCACTACTTCAAATTGATATGAATTACTGAGGTGTATTACAACATACATTGTACAGAATTTGGAGTGCATAGCATTTATCGTTCATTTACAGGGACAGATGAAAAAATTCGGTTACAGTATTACCTAGCGAGCAATAACTGCTCGAAGTGCATTTTGAGCTGTGATATACGTTTTAGGGTTAACTTTATTTAAATGTTATTCATATATTATTAAAAAATTATATGTTAACAATGGCTACTAAAGGATATTAACAAAGGCTTTTTTTTTTTTTTTTTTGAAGGTCCGATCGGTTGTGAAATGAAAACCACAGTGAAAATCAAAACTGGTTTATTTGGAACATTTAGATATAGCTTCCATCTGAGTCCAGGACAAAAACTCCACGGACAAAAACTCCACTGACAAAAACTCCATCGGACAAAATCCCTACCGGACAAAAAATCCCACCGGACAAAATCCCCATGGAGAAAAACCATCAAAATCATCCTTATATGATGTTATTTACTAAAAATCTGCATCTCCTAAAATTGTGCCTGAAAGACTGTGATACATTGTATACTTCCTCCTCGGACGAATTAAAACAATCATTACATTTTTGAAAACAAAAACCCGTATAATCTTTAAAATATTAATACTTGTAGAAACGAGATATAAAATTTAAACTAAATATGAAACATTAGACAGACTTGAATACATTAAGCTTGAAATTTTTTTTTAATGTTTGGAGATCCGGTTTTTGTCCGGTGGAGTTTTTATCCGATGGGATTTTTGTCCGGTGGAGCTTTTGTCAGGTGAGGTTTTTGTCCGTGGGGTTTTTGTCCGCATCCCGTATCTACTTCTCTACATAGTAGCCGCTCCGACTGAGACTTTTGTCGTAGCGTGGTACCAACTTTACAATACCCTCGTCATATAAAGCAACCCACTGTGCTCTCAGCCAATTCTGTACTCTGGTCCGTAGCTTGCTGTCTAAGTCAAACTTCTGTCCTCCTAGCCAGCTTTACATGTGAGCAAAGAGATGGAAATCGGATCCACTTGCTGAACAAGATCATCTGTTGATACTCGCTTCCTTCCCTGCCCGCCTGCATCATGAACATCTGTACGTACTTCTTTAAGTCCTTGCATCATTGCCGCACTTTGCTTGCTGTTGCTGTCACTCATGAAAGTTGTACCGTACACATTATTCATTCACGATTAATTTCGGCTGCATAGCACCCATTCAGCATACAGAAATCGAATGACAGCACGCACTTCACACTTATCTGGAGCCTCTATTGTTCGAGGCATGACTACTACGACCTGACGCGATCGACGGGCTTCTACGCACATTCGCTTCTTGTGAATGAAGCTGTTTCTTTTTTATAGAAAAAAAATTCTGTAAGATACGCAAAATTCTTCAGTTGGATTAATTTTACTTTTATTAAAATATTAAGCATTTATCAGTAAAATTATGTTTGATATGACAGTATTACAACAGTAAGTACACGTGGAGTTTTTGTCCGTGGGGTTTTTGTCCGCGAAGTTTTTGTCCCGGACTCCTACGCACAGCGTTATCAGATTTTCACTGTAGTTTTCGTTTCGTGATCGATCGGACCGTGAAAAAAAAAATAGCCCTCTTATATTACGTAGTTTACTATAGTACGTGTGTGTGTATAAATTCTACAGATATTCTCCATATACATTTTTCATGTACAGAACAGCATAGAAAAATACGTAAACATTATCGTCTACAGTCGATAATTGTTTAAAAAGCGTTTTGAAATGTGTTATGCTTTTTTTAGCTGAACTATATTTTAGTGCACTAAAAGACGTTTGAAGACTATAAATATTTATATACAAAGCAGTGCAAAAGAAATTGGATATATTGACATCTATGAATGATAATTTCCGAAAGTACGGTTTAAGTTTCGTTATGCGTTTCCTAGCTGAATTAATTTTTGGAATTATGTATGGCGTGTATACAAATTCTATACATCACACGGCTGCACCAAAAAATTAGAATATATGGACGAAATTTGCTGAAATTAGACTTTCAACTGTGTTATGATTTTTTTTTAAATTTAAACACTTATTTTGCCGTATAAAAAGATAACGTTTTGTTACAATATTTTGAATATGTTGGAATGTATAGCGTTTTACATAATATATGCATTACGCATGATTTTTTTTTGTTTGTTCGTTTCTGGTCAAGGTTTAAAAAAAATTATTATTTAGAAATCGTAATGTGAGAAAAGCGTCTTAAAACCTACGCTTACTCTCTATATATGGCTGTAATCATGCAACTAATGTTTTTGTTATTACGATAAATTTAGGTGTGTAGATCAATTTAATTTACTATCTTGATAAAGTTAAAAATTATAATAATTTCTATAGATTGATTTGATAGTAAATGTGATTGGTGCAAGGTTCAGAAAAACAGGAAACATGCTATTATAGTAGACATTTTCTATCAGATAGAAGGAAGGAATGATAGACAGAAAATAGCGCAATATAGTAAAGCTATTTCAATTCTATTGGCTACAGACAGGGCCGAAAGTACGGGGGTTCAGAGGGGGCATGTGCCCCGGGCGCCAGAACAAAGGCGAAGAGGGCCGCCAAATGAAGATTTTGTTTGTCGTTTCATACAAAAATGAATATATATATTGAATACAAAGAAACTCGCAAGCTAATTTTAAACCTATGGGAGCATTCTTTTCAAATTTGTGAAAGTGAAAGTAACTTTATATAAAAAAAAAAAAAATATGCAACCAAAATCGAAAAAGTAAACACTAACCCGGTTAGAATTCAATCTCAGCTATTCTAAGCACGAAAAAAATAATTTAAAACAATTAATATGCAACTGAGAAATTTTAAAAAGAATGCTCCCACAGGTTTAACACCAGCTATCCAGTTTCTTTGCGTGACTAGTGTAGGCTCTTAACGCCCAAGCTAATATTAATCCTTTGGGAGCGTTGTTTACATATTTCTTGCTAGTATTTTAATTATTATTAAATGATTTTATTTTTATTTTTTATTTTTTTGCATAGGGTGCCTGCGGTCAATAACTTTTATTGTGCGTAAGGAGGGAGTGGGGCGCCAAAATCCATGTTTGCCCCGGGCGCAAAGAAGGCTAGTTTTGGCCTTGGCTACAGAGTAAAATTTCGAAAGTATTCAAAGCTCTTAAGGCGGTTCTCAAATTCAAACTGGCTACTTTCCGACACATATTTTTAAATTCAATTTTGTTCGGAAATGCATGAAATGCTCAGGTCCTTTTTTCAGAATTTATTTATTAATTTGATACCGACAAAAAATATTTTCAAAATGCTGTCACAAGTGGCGTTTTGAACCGAATTTTTGAACGTGATAGCACCGGAAAGAAAATAAAACTGCCGTCCTTTGACAACAATCATTTATAACTCAAGTTGTAATTCATTTATCGGAAAATTAAAAAAAAAAAAAGATCGATTTCAAATTACGTCAATAATTATACCTGCAAGTATCATACTTTTATGTTTAAAAATGAGTCAGAAAGTTGTGCGTTGTTGAGCGGGAAAATCTGTTAAGCGGGATTCTTTTTTTTTTTTTTTTTTTTTTTGAGAACCGCCATAAAGTGGTTTTCAAAAAATATCTTTTTTCGCTCAACATTGCGAAACGTTGTGACATGTTCAAGCACTCATTTTTAAACGTAAAAGAATGAAATTGCTAGATATGACTATTAAAGCGATTTGGAATGTAATACCTTTTTCATTTTTGAATAAATGTATGACATTTTGAGTTATGAGCTACTACTGTCTCATGACGACCTGGACCCATAAGGAAATTCAGCTCAAAACGGAAACTTTGACAGCATCAGCTGAAATATCGCCTGCCTTTACCGGAAAAGGGAAATCTGTCTTGAATTTATAAATGATTTTCCTTTGTTTGTTTGTTTCATCAAGTATTTTTTCAGGCGTATGCCAATTCTACAAAAATTATATATTTTTTCATCAATGCCAGATTAAATGGCAATTTGCGTCTCATGCTTGTCGCAGGAATTGTGGTCCATGAAGACATTTCAGCTTGTGCTGCAGGATTGCAGCCTAGTCAATTTATAAGAGTGAGGGTTGCCATGCTGGATATCGTCCAGGTAGCTTAATAGTAGAGCATTGGCGCATAATGCCAATGATCCTGGTTCGAATCTACGCTTGGATACTTTTTAACTCTGTTAGTTTCCGCCTGGTTTAGCAAAAAATTAGTGATTATAATTTCATCTATTTACTGTATTAGTAATAATAATAATAATAATAAAAGAAAGCAATAGAAAGAGAAAAAAACATTGCTGTGACACGTCGCTACGATTTTTGATTTTAATTTAAATGGACGCAGAAACTAGGTTACGCTTAGCATAAAAATGCTTATTGAACATTGGAGGCGATGATGACATGATATCTTAAACCCTGACCTTAACTTTTTTAAAGTCTATTTTACAACAAATTTGGTCCTACAGTGAAAAAAAAAAAATGTTGATTTTACAATATAATACTAGCACCCCAGCTGCCAGTATTATACCGTAAAATTAACAGTAATAAACAGTAAAATAAGCAGTAATACGCGGCAGCGTATTACTACTTATTTTACTGTTTATTACTGTTAATTATACTGTAAAATCAACATTTTTTTTTCAGTGTAAGGCTGCTAACTTAAGATTCAGTAGGAATAACTTTTTCATTAAATGCAAGTAATATCATTTCTACTGAAATCATTAAATAATCGTTGGATTCCGTAAATCCAGATCAACTTTTATTCCGAGTTTCAAGAGAAAACTCTTACCCCTCCCTAATAATTCACGGCATATAACTATAGACTTGGAAGAAAAGCTAAGCATCCTCCGCAAACACCGACTCACCCAAAGATTTCACCATCTTAAATTTCATCTGAATAGCCACGAGCTAAAATTGAATTAGCATAAAATGTTGCTTTCGTTCGAAAAGTCACTTCCCGCCAGAATTCAATCGATAATCAGAAAATTATAGTATACTATGAAAGGATATGAATGCCCATTTACACACAAGGATTTAATTACAAAGACAAAATGTTCATATTCATAAACAAGAACGAAAAATTACGCGCAAACCTTGATTATGTAACACTTTCCAACACTTGCAAAATAATTTTACAAATCATTACCGTTTAATAAGCTGAAAGATAACATCTAAGTAAACAATTTGGAAAACGCATAACATATTTAAAAGGTAATTTCAGGAATTTCCAACATATACAATATTCGGAAAAATATCCGACTATTTTTATTCAGCCCTGTATAGGATCTATAGATTTGTATATATACTACATAGGATGCTAAATTTTAGTTTAGTTAGGAAACGCGTAGCACAGTTTAAAATTCTCCTGCTGGAGTTTCTGTCAATAAACGGAAATGTGTTCGCAAACTTTTGTGCTTCCCTGTATAGGATCTACAGAATTTATACACACCACGTAATAGACAAAAAGCGAGTTAAAATTAAAATCGCGTTCAGTAACTTAAAGCGCACTTCCAGAAATTATTGTTAACAGACAGTAGAGAGTCCTTTTGTGTGTCCCTGTAAATGAACGATGACTGCAATACACACAATATTCTGTAGTAAGCCTCTTGTAATGCACCTTAGTGATATATATAAATTTAAATGCGTTTAAAATAGTGAAACATTATTTATTTAAACCGCAAACGATTTTTTTCCATAGACGTAATGGAATGGAATTCTTTTGACTGCCCCTGTAAAGTAACTATAAGTGCTATGCACACCATATTCCATATTAAGCTTTTTTTACTGCACCTTGGTGATATATATCAATTACAATGTGTTTGTGTAATATCATTAAAATAAACCGAAAATGATTTTCCCCATAGACCGTAAAGTAACGGAATTCTTTTGAGTGTCCCTGTAAAAAAACTATAAGTGCTACACATTTCAGTTGAAATAGGGAACATGCTATAGATAACGACAATAACATATAAAAATTGCAGGGAAATCCGAGCATATTTACGGGAGTTAGAGCATGGACAGACGGCCATACGGCCAGACAAACCGAAGTGATAAACATTAAGTGTTAAAAAACAATCGTATTCTACGAACGCCTTTCTTATAAGCTTTTGCAAGTTTTATAAGACGAGTCATATCATCAAAAGTAGATATATACATAAACTGCTAAAATATTCTGTTTGTGCAGGTTCAATATGACCAAGAATACACTGAAAAAGAAAAAAAAAATGATTTTACAGTTTAATACTTGCATCACATCTGCCAGTATTATACCGTAAAATTAACAGTAATAAACAGTAAAATAAGCAGTAATACGTTGCCGTGCATGCGTGGCTGTATTTATATATATAATTTATATATAATTTATATATAATTCTGTATTTATATATAATAATACATACCTTGATGAAAATACTAAAAAAAACTTTTAGTATCTTGCGTGTTTTCAATGTTGAAATTAAAAAAAAAAGGAACAATATCTAAAGGAGTAATTATTATCTTAATAAAAATACAAGTTTTTATGTACTTTATTATGTTGCTTGCAAATAATGCCTACTTAATTATTTTCATATTTTAGGTGTGACGTCACATTGTGTTATCTCGTCTCACCCCGTCACACTGTGTCACACTTTGTGCGTCCCCCCCTCCTCTTTATATATGACGCAATTTATGGATAACCTCTTCGGGGTACACAAAGTCATTTTCGGGAGTATGTGACGCATTTGTGTGGACAACTAACATTAAGGTATATCACATTTAAATGAATTAGAAAAGAAAGAAAAAAAAATCCTTAGTAACAGTTTTAAAAAGAAAATATAAAAACACAATAGATGTTGAAAATGAATTACGACCATAGTCTGATTACAGGAGAAGTGAGTGGGACATTTTTTCTGGACAAGAACTACTATTTCCGAATTGTAATCATCGTGTTATTCAAACACAGAATTTCTTTTATAAATAAGTTGAAAATTACTATTCTTAAGTAGTGCTGATATGAATTCTTAGTCGAGAATCGCTTACTATTCAACCTCACTAAAATTAACACTAAATGTTGAAAAAATATATATGGGTAAACAAATGCAAACGTTAATTTAGAAACTTTCTATCTGTAAATATTACATTAAAATAAAAGTTATGTTTATTTGTATCCATTTGTTGTTTTGTCATCATTTTTATATTATTACAGATCATAAAAGAAAAGAAAAAAAAAGATGGTACACCGGTGCATGTAATTCTTTAAAGGTTAGGCGAAGCAGAAAGTTTGAGAACCACTGTAAGCTAATGTATAATCTAATAATTATTCATTGTGATAAATAGTAACAAATATAAAATAAATAAGGTTTTATGCTTTACTAGCTGTTACCCGTGACTTCGTTCACGTATCATTAAAAGAAGAATAAATGCATTAATTAAGCAAAATATTTCATTCCCGATAAATATAAACGTAAATAATTAACTAACTCTTTATCACATTCCATAGGAGACAATACAGTATTTCTATGTTATAGAGGCCTTGACATAACTAACTTTTAAAAAAGTGAAATTTTGTGACAAATAATCACGAAAAGGAAACTGCAACCAATGAAAAAAGGCGGGCCAAATAAAATCGTGGAAATCGGCGAATTACATAAAAATATATGTCAAGTTTACCTGGTAAACCATTTTACTTTTAACGCCTTTGTGAAATTAGTTGTTTTAATAGCAATCCTTAATTGTTTTAATAGCAATCCTTCAAAGATAATGGAATTAGTATATTTTTTTTCATTAAATTCAATTCTTGTGAATAGGGAGCAATTATTGTAGACCTAAATGCAAGGAACTTAAATTTGCCTCCTTGATTTAATCTATAACTGAAAAAAATCTTAATTTCTAAATGAAAATATGTTGACAGACGATTTTTGTTCTCCAGAATAAATTAATTCATGAAGTTTGAATATGTGAAAATACGTTTTTATTTTTCAAAAATTTTACTGTAATCAAATTTTTTTTTTCTTTCACCATCTATTCAAATTGAAAATACTTTTTTTTTTCAGTTTTAATGAGACAAAATATATTAATCCGTTTTATTTCTTCTTTTTTATCTACAAAAATGGAATAATTTAGTTGCCATTTCGTTAAAATTTACAAAAAGAATAAAATAAATAAAAATAAAAATAATAATAATATCTCAGAATTTAAATCATTTTTTTTAAATTCTGAGAGTTTATGACATCCTCGGATGAATGATAACCGGTGTTAAGTAAATCGCGTTGCGTTCGACAATCTGAAAAGAGTAGTTGCGAAATACAAACAGGCGGTCAGATTTTAATATAATAGATTCGATATATTTTTCTTTTCCTAATAACCATGGTGTGGTTTTTGCAAAAAAAAACTCTCATCTGTATGTAACTGATATTCATCCTTAATAATCGGTATAGATAAAAAAACATTTCAATTTTTCGTTTTAAATATATCGTGAAAAATCTACTTTCTATACTTACTGATCCTTGTATTATTAATGTACGGAATTAATTCCCGCGCCTTGTAAAGCACATTTGAAAATTCCCGTTTTATTTCAAATATGACGTCACATTTTCCTCAGAAAAATCTCTTTTTAATGCCATAATTCGTGTTAATTTTTTTTTCTGGCAATCAGGACGTAAATGTTAGCGGAAAACTCACATTTGTATGTAACTGGTACTCACGCTAATTATTAATCAGTATCGATAAAAATATTTCAGTTTTTCATCTTAAATATTACGTCCGTTATCTATCTACTTTCATTATACATTGATATTCATGCTCCTTGTATTATTACGACTTACGACTATTTGAAAATACATGTTTTATTTATGACGTCATATTTGTCCAAGCCGAGGAGGATCCTTTTCATAGTTCCATGGTCCAAGCGAAATCTATTTTTAAGAATATAATTATTGTTCATTTTTCCTTCTAATTATAACGCAGTTTTTTGACAGAAAAAGATCTTTTAATGTAACCGATATTCATACTTCATGTATAATAACAAATAATCCATATTTTTGTTTCAAACATTACGGAAATTCATCTTCTTTTGAATTATTTTTCATTTTAATTTTTCACGTGAAAATCGTTCAATTGAAAATTAATTGTTGAGGAAAAATTATTTTGCCGTGTTTTTATTTATTGGCAACGATCAAAGCCCTAGCAACGATAAAGTAAAATGGTTAAATTTTATGGGAAAATGTCCATTTATTCTCTATGAAAATAACGAAATTTTGAATTACTAAAAAAAATATTTGAATAAAATGAACAAAAACCGGCCTATGTTCATTTGAGGGTTATAATCAACGTATATACAAAGATACAGGATCATTAAAGGCTCCATTTTCACGCTGGCTTCAGCCTAACATTTGCACACAATCAGATTTATAATATTATTAGGATTAGGATTTACTTGTCTCAAATAAAATATTCCATCATACTCTCTGCGATGGAATATTCTAACACGGGAGTTATAAAAAACGTGCTACTTACTGTATTTACGGATAGAACGTTATTTTATAAGTTTTTCGTATATTTGGGAAACTTGTAAGGATTTTTTTAAAGAGTTTTTCATGTGTTTATTGAATCAAGATTTTTTTTTAACAGCTAAAGTATTTTATCCGTTTTTTTATACCAAGACACTTTTTTCATCATATTATTACGCCGGAGATTTCTTTTTAACATGGGCTTTTGGAATTCTCAAGCAAAATTTTATTTTTAAAGTATGTACAGAAAAATATGTGCATCATATATACATGCACTTTTTATGTTTGAAATATGTTATTATGCAAAAAGTTTAAAATATTACACGATAACGGTTTAAAAATATACTCGTAAAAATTTAAACTTTATTATTATTATTATTATTATTTCAAATTGGTTTTAAATGCATTTTTATATCTTAAAGAAACTTGGTTTTAATTTACTTGCTTTCTTTTCAATACACCTATTTTGGAAAATATGCTAGTAATTTCATTAAGATGATTTAAAAAAAAAAAATCCAACGCATACATTTTTCTGATACATTTATTGACTCGTATTTGAACGGAAAAGTATGACACTTTCTAGCATGATTATTAAAGTGATTTTTAATCGAACACTTTTTTTTTCATTTTTCGACTAATGAATTACATATTGGTTATAGACGATTGTTGTCGCATGGGGTTCTTTTTTTTTTTCTTTCTCTCGCTGTCGTGTCCGGAAATTCGATTCAAAATGCTCATTTCCTAGAGATCCTTTGACTTTATCGAAAAAAAAAATGTTCAATTACATAGTTTCAGAATAAGATCCCCTGCCAATTTCTTGCGTTTAAGAAGAAATATTATTTCAGAAATGTGTCAGAAAGTAAGCCAGTTCGGATTTGAGAATAGATTTTAAAAAATACCCATGGTGGATGAATATTCTAACACAGGAGTTTTAAAAAACGTGCAACTACTTTATTTATGAATAGCGTGTTATTTTATTATTTTTTGATAGATTTCAAAAACTTCGAAGGGATTTTTAAAGAGTTTTTCCTGTGTTTATTGAATTAAGACTTTGTTTACCTGCTGAAGCTCTTCGTCCGCTTTTATTCCTAGCTGTTTGCAAGCAACATTATTTCATCGTATTATCACATAATTTTTTTTAACATATGTGTTTGGAATTCTCAAGCGAAATTTTATTTTGGAATAATGTCCAGAAACATGTCTATCAAAACTTTTGTGAATAATAATCATTAAATCTCATTAAAATCGACAATATATGATACGATAATTATAATACAAGACAAAGACATATACACAATAATGTATCATCCCTGTTCTCCCAAGGGTATATATACAATAATTAATATTAATATTTATTATTAATAATAGCCGGTTATTATTAATAATAACCGGGCATTATGAGCGGTCATTATTAATAATAACCGGTTATTAGTAATAATGACCGGCTTTATCATATCGACCGTAACATATATATACCCTTTTAATTTTAACATTTCAAATATGATATTATCAAAAGGTTGAAAATATTAGAAGATAATAGTTTAAATATATTTTTGTAAAATTTTTAACTTTTATTTAAATTTAAATTTTGTAATAAAAAAAATAATGAATAAATTGTACTTCGAATTTGAAACTGACGTTAAATATATATTTTTTTAACTTTAAAAGAACTTGATTTAATGTAATTTCTTTCTTTATTTATTTTTTGTTTCAAATATTAGTCTATTAAAATATACTATGAATTTCATAAAAAAAAAGTTTTATACATAATTATTTCGTTGAAACGAATAATTTAATTAATTAATTAGTTATTTAATTAATTAATTAAATAATTAGACAATACTTGCTATTCTTTTATTATCTTGCTGGATAAATTCATAAAACAAATATTGATCGTTTCTATTATGTATATAATTGACGTTTAACTTTCAACCTAGCACTTTAAAACCTAACTAATACAATAGCATACTGTTTCTTAACGTGTTTATTTTATTATTTAGGCATTTTTTAGGTTAAAAGTATGGGTCTCTTTAAAAATTCCAGAAGGTTTACTGTGTATACAGCCGTATACCCCCCATTACAGCTCTGTCCCTCCTTTGTTTCACAATCTGTTATACGAAACTTTTGCTCCAAAAAGTTTCATTAAACATTCTAAATTAGAATTGGCTTCTATGGGCTTTCTTGCAACTTTGACCTCGTATTTCTCCCCACAGAAGAAATTTCTAAATAAAAGCATTCACACATTTTACAAACTTGAAGAGTACTATCGATTGATACTCATTTCATTAATTTTCATCCAGACCGGTTAAGTACCTTCTTCACTGGTCAAAATTTTTTGTATCGATTTTAAAATGCATTAAAAGATTATAAAGCTGAATTACAAATTTATTAAGTTGAAAAACAAACTGTAAATTCACTTGATGAGATAAATAATTATTGGTTGCATACTTTATGTTAAACGAGTACATGTTTGTAAAAATTTTTTTAAGAAACAAGTGCGCCACCACCTTTTAATATTGGGATTTTTTTCTTCCTTCTCATGAATTCTGTGTTTCTAGTAATGTTTGTTTCCATTGCTTACAAATATTGCTATTTCTGTAAGACATTGAAAAAAAAATACAAATCGATATAGTTTGGACCAAAAGTATACCGATTTTATGCTGAAAAATTTAGCGGCGCTGTTTTCTTACATATACAAAATCTATTTACGCAAAACACAGTTTTGAGTGGAATGCTTTAGGAAGAAAAATGACTCCTTACATACATTTTTTTTTTCAAAAGAAAAAAAAAATCCACTATTTTACTGAATATTTTACATATATTTTATATATCATATTGCATTTTTACATTTTGTGGCTATGCATCTGAATAAAAAAAAAAAAAAGGAGTGAAGGTTATCAGACAAATAAAATTTTGTGATATAGAAGTAGTTAGAGAAAGACTAGAGAAAATGACTAAGGAATCGGGCGAAACAGAACAAGAACTAACAACAACTTCACACACTAAAATGAATGCACATACATTTATGAGGGTAAATATACACAGGTTGTATGAAAGCTGATAGCACAACATAGAATGCTCCAGAAAAAATATGATTTTTTTCCCCCAAAAAATTAAACTCAACATGTTACGGATAATTTTGACTACATTGCAGCATATCACATTATGTTTTTACTAGCAAACCCGACCAGCGTTGCCCGAGATTACCTTGAAGCTTTACAAAAATATAATTTATATGCTCCAAAAAATAAAATAAAAACAAATGAATGACAAGCAATTTTGAAACAAAAAATTCAACGCTACTTTATGGGACTGTTTCTGAATGAATTATTTACTTGCAGTTGCGCTAAAAACTGATGTTATTAACATTGCCTATTTTCTTTTATTTACTTATTGAGCACCAGTTGGCATATTTAAACGAAAGTGGTTTGGCACAAGAGAGTCTTTTTAATCTACGTTGTTGCCATTCGAGTATCGCTCATGCTCAGATTAGTTTTTGTTCAAACTGTTGCAACCCACATCTCAGCATTTGGCAATACTCACCTGGAGAAGTTTTATTAAATGAGTGAGACAAGTCAAGAAACATTAGTCTGGCGGTAATGGCAGGCTAGCCAAGTTTTTGTCCAAAATCCTCTCCATCAATCAAATTTTATTGCTCATATGTCGCCACTTTTTTATTTATAAACGCACTCTAGTTGTTCATCGTCCAAGATTTTGCAAACATCTTTCGACCAATCAAGTTTAATTTCTCGTAAGGTACCTCTCTCAAATTTATAAAACCAATCTATTGCTCGTCGAAGCGCAGTAGACAATGATATATCAAAATATTTATTGTGTCCCTGGGAAGAAAAAAAAAAGATAAACGATACGTTGACTTTTTTTTTAACTTAAAACTTTCCCCGATGTACTAAAATTGCAGCATTCAAATCCATTCAGTGGTTGTTGAGAAAATTGAGGCTACATGCAAGGGTACACGCAAGCTCCTTTTTTTTAATCGTTTAAAATAAAAATAATTTTATTAAAAGGGGTATAATAATTTCATTAAAAGGGCTATAATAGTCGGTACACAGGGATATAGAATCGCAAATATCTATCGGTATTGAGCCGCCTTCCAATCCCTGACCTTTACTTTTTTCAAAGAGCAAAAAACGTTCTTTTAGGTATTCAACCACGTATTTAAAAAAAAATCATCAACATTACATTTTTTAAAAAGAAAATCATAAAAAACCAGGTAATTAATATTTTTTGAAATAAAAGTTGTTCCAAACTTTTTTCATGGAGAGATATAAACTTATGTCTGGATGAAAATAATTTGTATTGAAATCGTTTAATAAAAAGCAAACTCCTCCAACGTAACTTTAAAAAACTGCTAAAAATCGAAAATTCTTTGTACGAATTTGGAGTCAATGTTATTTAAAAGAAGAAAAAAAATTAATATACTGGTTAAAAGATTGAAATCACGTTGTTTTTACGAATGGCTAAATATAGCATCTGACATGACAGATCGGCAGAAACTCGAAAACTCGCATTCTACATTAAAAACAAATCTAACCAAAACATTTAAAATGCAGGGCCTAAGTGCATTAAGACTTGTCTTCGTCTATCCGGAACCAAGTTTGTGGACAGTTTTGACAATCAAATAATAATAATAATAATAATAATAATAATAATAATAATAATAATAATACAAAAACGAGGTGGGGAGCAGGGATTTTCTCAGAAGCCACGCTTATAAAAAGTGGGGGGAGTGAATAATAAGAACAAATTTATAAATTCACCAACTACAGTGTCCTGTATCTTCGCTCCAAATTGAAGACGAAATCTTTGTTACTAACTTCCTTACAATGCCCACTGAGTGAAAAACAACATTTAAAGAAAAAAAAACGCATTTTAAAGTTTTGATAAAGTTATTGACACTTCGCCAAACGACAGCAACCTAATCAAAAGCCTATAAACACGCATCTTTTTCTTTTGTTGTTGTTGTTAAGTGAGATCGAATTGTTTGAGTTAAAAAACAAACAAATTGAGTTTTTTGATGGTTTTACAATTTTAATTGAAAAAAAAATTGTATTATTATTTAATTATATATATATATATATATATATCAATTGTACCATATCACATTTTCATTGTGACATGTTTTCAAGTGCAGCGACTTTTTAAATAAATATTATGTCACCACGTTTTATAATTTTTTTAAGAAAATTATCCTTTTAGAAAACTGAAATAAAATGAATACATTCTAAATCAAATTATCCAGCCTTTGTAAGTAACTAACCATAGTATAAAATACAAAAGTTAGCTAACTTTTTAAAATATGCCTCCAACCTGAAAAAGTGTAGCCTATGTTTCTAGTTCTTTGTAGCTTTAGATACACTGGTTAGCTTAAATCTTTTCCAATGCCTTTTACTTTATTTTTTTTTTTAGTAAAACTTGAAACAATTTATGCAAGTGAAAAAAAAAACACAACGTAAAGAAAAATATCTACAGATAATCAGATTATTTTAAAAGAGAAATGCTAAAGATTTCAGATAGATAAATATTAAAAGAAATCCCAGTAGTGAAAGATATCTGACAGTACTAATATTCTTCTTTTTCCAATGTTCTTTTTTATATACATAACGATAACATTATCAGTAGCTGCATAAGCAGTATGATTTTTATTCTGCATAACAAACAGAGTAAGTAAAGTTCTGAATTATTCATGTTACATGCTGCAATTTGGCAAAAAAAAAAAAAAAAAGTTAAAGAAAATGGAAAGAAAGAAAAAGAAAAAATATAGTTCCGCGTCCGAAAAAAATGCAATTTTTGCTAAGCGTTTATTTTTATCTTCCACTATTTCTCTTAGATATTGAATTCAACAAACAAATAGATTTATGTATTCCTCAGAGTCTACTGAATCCAAAAAAAAATTGCTCCATTTCGAATTTCCATTCTTTTCTGGGGCTTCCTTTTTAATATAACGTTCTCGATCTTAGAATTTATTGTGTCGTTTTCAGCTTCTTCTTTTAACCAAATATTTCCAAATCTTAGAATATATCAATTTCAAATTTGATATTGTTATCTGATTATTTTTCTCTTTTTTTACTATTATTGTTTTATCGAATGTTTTCAAGCCGACTGACGTTCAAAAAATAATATCGTTAAACTGAAAGGGTGTTTGAATCAGAAAATTAGATTGGATAATGAAAAATTCTTAAATTTTGGGTAAGAATTAGACAAATAAGCAAAATTGAAATTGAAATGTTAAGAAGAAAAGGGTCTTCATCGATTGATCAAAGCAGTGGCATTTCACGTGTACCCTAAAGATGTATGCTTTGTTGTATTAGATTAAATTGTGTTTTATATGTATTCAATTTATTTTTCTTACCAAATTCCATTAGAATGGATTTTATTGCGCATTGTACAGCTTTCGCTCTCTCTCTCTCTCTCTTTTTTTTCATTATCTTTTTTTATTTTTATTTTTAATTTTTATTTATTTTTTATTTATTTTTTATTTTAGGATATATTATTTTTCAAATTTGATATTTTTTATATCGTTTTTCCGTATGGTTATCACTGTTATTATTATTTTATCGAATATTTCTAACTGTGTTCTTGCGTTAAGAACAATAATTGCTTACAGCGTGGATTGAATCAGAAAGAGAAATTGAAAGCGAATTTTTTAAAATTAGATTTTTCCTTGCAAGAAGTTTCGACAAATATTATAAAGAAGATAGTTTATTGGACGCATTGCTTATTTTAGTTCGGTTTTAATGTCTTACATGCAAATATACGAGCAAAAAGAAATTTGCAAACTAACATAATCTAGGATAAATTTGCCATTCTAATTGTAGAATTAATTTGTTCAAAGCACAAAAGTTTGAAATGGCGAAAATTGAATTGAATTAAGTTTGATCGTGCATTAGCCTGTATAATTGATTTAGACTATTACTTCTTTTTGCATCTATTTATTTTTGTTTTATAGAAATAGAAAATGTTTGTTAAACTGTAACAAACAATAACAAATGCTTTAATATTGCACGACAAAATTAACAATACAAAACTGGTTTTGCCACTATTCTGAAGTCCAGACTCCATGTTTTTTAGACGTCATTTTTACTTTCTTCTATCTATAATAGAAGAAAGTATTGCAAACGAAATTTTTTCGACTTCCGGTTTTCGACGGATTTACACGTGTTAGGGGTCAGAGATTCCGAAAAACATGTTTTTACAAAATGTCCGCCTGTCCGTCCGTCCGTTTGTGTGTCTGTCTGTCCTCATTGTATCATCGAAAATTGTATGAAGTTATGCTTCAAATTGAACCAAATTGTTTTTTTGTTTTTTTATGTTTTTGGCTATGGCCAGAAGGTCCCACTTGAATTTGGGGATATTTCGACGAAAGGGGGCGCTGTGATCGCGATTTTTGTTTTATTTTCACTATTGCATCATCGAAAAGTACAATTGAACCAATTTTTTAGGTGCGTTCGTAATTATATAAATACGTAGCACCTATAGTCGTCGTTTGGTCCGTCCGTCTGTCCGTCCGTCTGTCTGTCTGTCTGTCTGTCCGTCTGTCTGTCTGTCCGCATATAACAACGCAAAAACTACCCAACCAAATGGTTTGCAATTTAAAATATATTATCTTTGCAGAATTTTGTCGAGACATTTCAAATTTTATTAAAATCGAATCAAAATTTTAGGAGATATTAATCAAAATATTTATTAAGAAATTTGAATTTTTTTTTTTAAATCGGTGCTTTTTTGTTATAGGAGCTTCCGAAGTTTAATCGTCAAGCGACCGAGATACTTATTTTATGACAGAAATTAATCTGCAGACGATATAATTCATTTCACAGAATTAAAAATCATGAAGATCTGAATATTTATATAACTAGCTGATACATATATATCTGAATATTTATATAACTAGTTAAGATATTTGTATGAAGAGTGTCATAAAATATATACTTAACTAGCTGTTTAACCCGTTCTACGCACGGGATATCATGAATTTAATTCTAAAACGTGCGTACGAACGCACCTCGTTTGTAACGTTTGACGTACAATTTCCAACTTGTTTGTATATGTTTTTGACTATAGCCTACAGGTCCCAGTTGAATTTGGGGATATTGCGCCTGGAGGGGCACTGGGATATCCATTTTTCGCCAAAGTTTCTTTCATTGTTGTAACCATTGTTTCAACACTTACATGCTCAGTATATATTTATATTCGCCAACGTTAAATTTTCGCCAAGCTTGGCGACAATTGGTGAAACATCCCCACATTTGGTGACAAAAATACGTTGCCATATATGAAGCCAACATGGCTATGTCTGTCTAATTTGGCGATATTCTCATTCACATTCAATATTGACGAGAACTGGGACTGACTCTTCTGTAATCGGGTTCTGAGCATTTTAGCTTCGTGTAAATTTTCAGTAGAATTAGCTAAAATCTCAAAACCAAATGATAGGGAGGCTACGTTTTCCTGCTTGACGTACAACAGAATGACGAAAAATATTGATTTTTTTCCTGTGTGATAGCGAAATTTGAAGCATTAACATGTATAAGATAGAAGAAAGTTTTGAGATGGGCATATCTGACTGGTTTTCTTTAACTGTTAATTACGTTCTCTCTCAATTATTCCTAAAACAAACAAACAAACAAAAATATATACAATTTGTAAAAAATATAAAAAAAATTCAAAATTCGTGAAAAATTATCATATTTTTTTATCATAATTTGAAAAATAAACATGTTTTGCGTGTTTTTCAGGTATAGTCAAGAGACGACATAATAACTTTTTTGAAAAAAAAGTGATGACGAAAAATTATAGAACCTGGACTCCAAAATCGGAGCAAAACTACTTTTGTAAGATTAATTTTGTCGTACAATATCGAAACTTTTGTTACTGTTTTTTACAATTTAACAAATATCATATATATTATTTCTGTTGTCACTATCCCTTTTTCTATGCATTTGACAAAATAGACAGCTATGAATGAGGTATCATTCGAAAGGTTTTTGAAGCGGTTTCTGACATAGTACACACACATTTCGTTAAAGCAGGTTTTTTGATTAAAAATTACAGTTAGTTTAAAATTAAATCAGCACTGATTCCATAAATGAAATGAAAAGTTTTTCTAAAATCAATGTTGCCACAAAAATAAAATACTGCATTGTATCAGGCTCAGCAATGATTATAAAAAAACAAATAGTACAAATGAGGTAAAGCGGGGATGTCTCCGCACGTGTTTGTTCTATATTTTATTATTAAAAAGCAAAATTGCAATTGAAATGTTTTGAAGAAAAATACAAAGCAGTGGTAGATTAAATTGTTAAATAATTGTTAAATTGTATTAGATTAAATTGTGTTTTATATGTATTCAGTTTATTTTTCTTTATCCCATGTTATTTCCCAAGCGTATTGACGTCATCATCTGATGCAGATAAAATGCTATTGTTATTTTTTTTTCTCTCTCACGCCTTTTGCTATCATCGACCAGTTTTTACTGTAACTCTGATGGAATAAATGAGATGTTATTCTGGATGAACTAAAATTGTTTGCAGATATTTTTATCCTCTATTTTTCTTTATAAGTTTAAAACTTGCATCTAAAAAAATATAATGTATTGCTAAAAAATATTAGACTGCAACGCGAAATCCTCGCACGTGTCTACTGGTATATATATATATATATATATATATATATATATATATATATTATTTCCATAATACATAAATAAATATATCCTAAAAATATGTTATAGCTGGAATTAATTTCATGCTCCCTAATCCACGATCAAACTTCAGTCAATTTTCGTCATTACAAACCTTTCTGATCCCCCTATTCCACAAATGATGTCGGTCATTTGTTGTAGATTAATCATACAATGGTAATATGCACTGTAAAAAATGACCGATGTTTCTTATTTTATGAAAATATGCTATAACCACGAACGAAAATATAATATAATCTTCTGAGTTATCCGAAATTTCAAATAGCATGTTACATTGTATTTTGAATCCCCAGAAACAAATACATCTTCAAAATTTAAAGAATAATTTATGAAAACAAATTATTTTTAGCTGCCCGAATTTTTCAGAAACGTTTCCGAAGGGTTTTTATAGTGTATTAATTAGTGTCCTTAGCCTGGAACACCTGTTTTTCGAATGCCACCAATTCTGAAGTAAACATTTTCATGCTCAAAAAAAAATGTTTAACAGACAAACATGCAAAATTAACAGCGTTAACAATAACATTAAAATTAAGATTATTTATTTACTCTTTCATGTATAAATTAACTTATGCGGCTGAAAACGTGTACTTGAGAATGGATAACATTCGAAAAATAGGTATTCCAGCCTGAGGACACTAATTAATACACTATAAAAACCCTTCGGAAACGTTTCTGAAAAATTCGGGCAGCTAAAAATAATTTGTTTTTATAAATTATTCTTTAAATTTTGAAGATGTATTCGTTTCTGGGGATTCAAAAGACAATGTAACATGCTATTTGAAATTTCGGATAACTCAGAAGATTATATTTTCGTTCGTGGTTATAGCATATTTTCATAAAATAAGAAACATCGGTCATTTTTTACAGTGTGTGACAAATGTTTCTGAATCTACGAAAATTAATATAACCACGTACGAAAATATACAATTACCTCTTCCGAGTTACCCACGATTCTAAAAAGCGTACTTTATCTTTAGAAACCTCTGAAAGGAAGACATTTTTCGAGATTTAAAGAATCATTTAAAAAACAAAGTTTCATTTTCTGCCACTGAATTTTGGAAACGTTTCCGAGTAGTTTTTATTGTGCATTGATAAGTTTTCTCATTTAGAATATTAGTTTTGAGGTTGCTCTCAAATCTTAATGAAACATTTTCAGTTGCACAGAAAAAAATAAAACCCAATTTGGGTCGATCTTAGATTTCCAAAAAAAATATATATATATATATATATATATATATATATATATATATATATATATATATATATATATATATATATATATATATATATATATATATATATAATTATAATATCTATGAATTTCAAAATACATATCAAGTTCTAATATCATTCTACTTTAATCTACAAAGAGATAAATAATGATATTGTGTAAACAGAATACCACATATCTAATAATTAACATGTGCAATCATAATTTTACCCTAGCATGTGCTTCAATGGTAATTGGCCAAATTTACTCATACCTGAATAATATTTAAAAAAGAAAGAGAGAGAAAGGGAAAAAAAATTATAGATTGGAGTTGCTATTAAGTAAACACAAATGGATTAATAAATCAAATATGAACACTACACAATGGAAAACTGGACCACAAGAGAACAAACAAGAATTGGATATGAAAAAACACATGTAGATGTACTCGTCAGCTTGGTTGCACCCACATGTGTTTTAAAAACAATTCAGTATTTCATAATTCTACTGGCATGATGCTAAGAACAGTAGAATCAACCAAGTATACTGAACTATTACCAGACAACAACTGGAAAAAACAAGACTGGAAATATTTAAATTGGAAATAAAAAACCACTAAGAACATACAATATAATTCACTTACATCGACCATCCCAAAAACACCACAAATCACCTCACCAAATCACCACTAGATATCATTTTTGAAATAACATTGGAAACCAGAACCCCCAAATTGCAGATAAAATATTTTTACTCACAATAATTATCCTGAATGCACAAAATATAGAAACTACTGCTCAATATCCACGTCCACATGGCACGCACATAATTTTGACAATCGAGTTGAGAGAAATGATTTGAAAGACAAGTTGAGAGCACATTTTTTTTAAACACAACTCCATCGATGACACACCAACACAAAATGATTCAAAGACACGCAAAATTATTCTGGTGATAATACACTTATAACAAAATTATATCCGTGAATATATAATTACACCATCTAATTTTAATTCCTGAAAGTAAAATTAATATACAAGCAATAGCTCCCTCTATAGTTAAATTAAAAATAATATTAATAATATTATCATATCTACCTGACACGTAAAGTGTCGCCATCTGTTGGTATTATAATTATTCATAATTAATATCTATTTGCATATCCACTTTATTAGTTACATATACATTTCATTAGATTTAATTATATAAATAAATTTTTAAAAAAACAATACTACCTAATAGTTTTACATTAAATTCGAATAAAATCTTACAATATGAATAAATCTACACAGAATTTATTCATCCTGCACAGCATTTCAGATATACTAAATAAGAGTATATTATGTAAAATAGATATTATTTAAAAAAAAAAAAAAAGTGTTTTGCTGCCAGCTGTATTAATCTACTGATATATATTATAGACTTATAATTAAATAATTAATGTTATTGTTACTACTACTTAAATATATTTTAGACTTGTTATTAAAAAATTAATGTAATATTTATACTAATACTTAATTATATTTTAGATTTCATAGATTAAATTTAATATCAAATAAAATAATTCATAAACAATTCAAATTATCTCAAAATTTATAAAATTGATAATTATATGTATTACACTGTGTTACAATCAAATTAATGCAATGCAGTAATTAAAATACATGTTAAATTTTATATTTCATAGATAAAAAATAAAAAACTATATATATTTGTATATATTGCAAATAGATATGTTTGTGAGTTATAATTATCAATGTTATCCATGTATAATTTTATGTGTTGTTGTATAAGTTAAATTATAAATGTATGAAAACTGCACATTAATAACACCCTAAACATGTGTGATCGGCAACGCACAATCACATACTATACAAAGTGTATATAATGTTCAATCAAATATTAAATTACCTATTATGTTATAATTGTATTAATGTATGTTATAATTGTAATATTATATATCTATTGTTATATGTTATCGCACATTAAAACAAAAATTTATTACATACCGTGTTTATATTTAAATGATATAATAAATGTTATTTAAAAGAGTTGATGATTGAATTTATCATAAAAATTGGATAACCATATATTTTTGCTTGATCTCGAATAAATCTAATATTTTTGTTTTTATTTATATCTGAGCATAAGTATTTTATTCGATGTAGATAATTGATAATTATATTTTTATAAACAGATTTATGTAAACATATATATATTATTTTTATTTATTTATTTATTTATTTATTTTTTGAAAATGGGTATTTAACAGTGCCCAAAATGGATACACAGTGGTAACCAAAACAAGCATGACCCAAATTGGGTACATACCAAAGAATCTTTCGACCCAAATTGGGTTTTATTTTTTCCTGTGTGCGTAAATAAATTTATACATCCACAAGTAATGTTAATATTAATGGTGTTAATTTATCATGTTTGTTTGTAAAACATGTTTGTAGAACATGAAAATGTTTTCTTGAGAATATATAGCATTCGAAAGATCTATGTTTCGGTTTGTGAAAATTGATTAATGCACTATAAAAACGGTAAACGCTATTCGATTTTAAATCAATTCAATGGTCATGCTTGAAAATTTCATGCTTATACGAATAAAAGTGTGTCTATGAATGTGTCAGAAAATTACGAATTGTTGAGTGGTGAAAAATACTTTTTCTCACAACAACATTACGTGAATTTTATGTATATTTTAAATACTTACGGTCTGAAACATGCATTATGAAAAACGGAAGAGTTAGTAAAAAATACCAATTGGAAATAAAATATTTCCACTTCTGAAAAATTTAGTTTTCTTAAACTTTAGTTTTTATCTTTGCCTATTTCCTTTAGGTATTGAATTGAGTTCAACAAACAGATATGTGTATTCTTTAGAGTTTACTGAATCAAAAAATAAATAAATAAATAAATAAAAATAAAATAAATAAAAATGAAAAATAAAAAATTGCCCCTTTCGACATTTGATTTTTTTTTTCTTGAGATTTCAATTCTAATATAATATTTTCACGCGGAATGAAATCTATTGCAAGTTTTCATCTTCTTTTTTCCCATTTTATTTTATTTATGTATTTTTAATAGATATTTTGAAATCTTTTGGGATATATCGTTTTCAAATTTTACAGTTATTATCTGAATTCTCTTTTGGTATATCGTTATTATTGTTTAACCAAATGCGTTTAGAAAAAAGATATAGATAAAGTAAAAGCATGTTTTTGAATCATATAGAAAAATTTGAAATTGTTAGATTTTTTAAATAAATGCTGTTTTTTTATATATATAAATTTTGGTTAAGAGTGTAATGGTAAAGGGTTATTGGCCGCATTATTTATTAACGGATGAGTTTTAGCTTCTTGCTAACAAGTTTACGAGCAAAACAAATGTGGCAAAGTGCCAACAGCAAATGCAGATTTGCCAATATGGACGTATTCTATCTAAGTAGTCCTTAATTGCGTTATTATTGGGACGCTGATGATGATGTTGTATATAAATTTTGAATTTTTCATCTCAAAGAATGGTATTTTTTCTTCTGAATTCTTTAGTTGCGATATTTTAGGGGTAGGTGTGATGATTTTGAATATGAATTTAAAATTTTACGTATCAAAGGATGAAGTCCCTCTTATGAATTCCTTAGTTGCGTTATTCTAGTGATGATGATGATGGTTTTGATTATTAATTGAATTTTGTTCATATCAAAGGGTAATAATTCTCTCATAAATTCCTTAGTTGTGTTTTTCTAGAAATAGTGATGATGATGTCGACTATGAACTAATTTTTTTTTATTTAAAAGGGTGGATTTTTTTCCATGAATACCTTAGTTGTGTCATTCTAGGTATGGCGATAATAATATAATGTCATATAAAAATTAAAAATTTTACAAATCAAAGGATTGAAATATCTCTCATGAATTCTTCCGTTGAGTCATTCTAGACATAGTGATGAGGATTTTGGTTATGAATATAAAATTTTACATATGCACCCAGAAAAAAGTTTTGTTGAATCAACAAAAATTTGGTTGACCCAACAAAACTTTTTGTTTAAATATAGGTCAATGGAAATTTTGTTTGAATCAACAACAAAAATTTTTTTTTGCAATTCCAAAAACATTTTTTGTATCGTCAGCAAAAAATGTTTTGTTAATTGAAGTAAAATGGTTCAATTTTACTTGAATTTTGCTAAAACAACCAAAATGTACTCAACAAAACATGTTTTGTAGTTTTAATCAATTCCTTTTTCTGGGTGTGGAAGGATGACATTTCTCTTGAATTCTCCAGTTGCGTTATTCTTAGGGATGGTTGATGTTGGGAATTTTGCTTATGTTTTTAAAATTTTTCATATCAAAGGATGTAAATTCTCCCACGAATTCCTTAGTTGCGTTATCAAGGGATGCTGATGATTAAGTCGATTATGAACTATAATTTTCAGTATTAAAGGGTGCAATTTTTCTCAGGAATATCTTTTTTTAGCCAATTTATGTATATTTTCATAGAATAGCACTTTAAATATGTAACTTGAAAACTTGAATTTTTTATTTGTTCATTCTGTAATTAGAAAAAAAAAACCTCAACTGAAAAAGTACAGTTTTTATATTTTCATATTTTCTTAGATATTGAATTCAACAAGTAGATTTGCATATTCCATGGAGTCCACTCAATCCGAAAACTTGCTCCCTTTTGATATTTAGCTTTTTTCTTCTTTTTTTCTTAGGTTTATTCTTCTAATACAATATTCCTCGATCTGAATAAAATTTATTGTACAGTTTTCAGCCCTTTTTCTTTTTTCCCCAAATATTTTGAAATCTAAAATATATCGTTTTCAAATATGATAGTTTATTTGATAGTATTTTTATCTTTGCTTATTTTTGTTGTTTTGCCAAATGTTTCTAAAACGCTTTGAGCTAGCATTGTGTTTTAAATAATTTATAGTTAAATAGAAAGAATATTTAAAATCAGAAAACAATATATTAAATATTAAATAATTTTCGAATGTTGTTTTGTTGTTTGTATTATTTGAATTATTTGTAGCACAGCATTATGTTATTTTTAACTTCGTCTTCTGCTTAATTAGAGTCTTATCAAAATATTTATATTAAAAGCAATTCAAAAATTAACAAAAAAGAAAAATCATGCGCCCAGTATAGATTATGAAACACTTTCCAATACATTCAGAATACTGTGACAAAACATCACCGTTTAATAAAGTGAAATGTGATGTCTATGTAAACAATTTGAAAACGCATACCACATTTGAAAACCCAATTTTAGAAATTACCATCTATAGTCGGAAATATATCCGAATTCTTTTGTGCAGTCCTGTGTATGATCTATAGATTTGCATATACGGTACACAGCATGCTAAAACTTAGTTCAGTTATGAAACGCATAACACAGTTGAAAATTCTCCTTCAGCAATATCCATCAATAAACTGAAATGTACTCGAATTATCTTGTGCAGCCCTGTATATTATCAATGTAATTTATATACACTAAATAATATGCAAAAAATTAGTTACATTTAAAAACGCATACCACAACTGATGCCGCACTTCAAGCAATTATCGCTCATAGACTGTACCATACTGTAACCGAATTATTTTGTGTGCCCCTGTAAATGAACGTAAATACTATGCCCGCCATATTCAACAGCATCTTGTAGTGCGCTTCAGTGATGTATATCAATTTCGATATATTTGAAATAATGCATCATCATTAAAGTACATTGCAAACGATATTTCTTCATAGGCCAAATTGGGATGGAAGTCTTTTGATTGTCTCTGTAAAGGAACTACACTTTATTTTCAATACGTAACAAGCCATAATAAATCTCAATAACATATATCAATCACATGGTAATCCGAGTATATTTACCCGAGTTAGGGCGACAGATGAACAGAACGCTCAAACAAACCGAAGTCATAAACACTTTTCTACTATATTAGAAAATGTTAAAAAGTATTTTTTTATCTTAACAGTTCTAGGATAGGCAGAAAAATTTAAGAACGCCACGAGCCCTGCTCTATTTATTTTGAAAACATAGCAAAATGTATTATTTACACCTGATATAAAATCATCAGAAATGATAACTAAGAATTTTTAAAAGAAAGAATGAATAATAACTATTCTCCATTTTATAAAATGCTGGTAGAAAAAATTTCTGAATATTTATTATTTTTTAAATTTTTTTTATATGACTTTTTAATTTGATATGTTTAAAACATGTCTTAGCATGGATTTTTGACAAAAAATCTTACTATAGCTTATTTCATGTATATTCTCCATTTTAAAAAACATGGCCTAAACTGCTGACTACAGACATATCCATTCCAAAATCTTGCTTCTCCCTAGATTTTTTTTCTGCCAACTCACATTTAAATGCATATACTGTTGTTACTGCATGTAAATAATAACAACCTCAACTTTAATTTTGATCAAATGACCAGTGAAGTTAACCAAGCAGTAAAACTTCTTCAACTTTCGACCCAACTATAACTTGAATCTTTTCAGAAATGTCAACCTTTTCATTTTAATTAACTCCGTGAAAAGACTTAATAACATCTGTCGTCTTTTAAAACTGTAGAACTAGAGAATAATTTAATTCTATGAGATTTTCGTTATGGTGTATAAATCATCATATCACACTAATTAGACTTGGAGATGTTCTTTGATGTCACTTTGATGTTGTATTTAAATTTTAAAAAACGGAGAAAAACTTTCTTATGACTGATTAATTTTCGAAATTTTAAAAATACATCTATATTATCTTTATTAAAAACAATATTTTGATTCATCGAAAGTATATAATCATATAAAAAATGCAGCACTGAGTGCCGTTTAGGATTTTATAACAATATTCCTATAACCGACTGGCTCATCTATATTCCCAGAAATCTTTTCATTCCGCAAATCTTTCCATTCCTAAAAATCATATTAAAATGGCTGTAGACAAAAAAAATTTAACGGAATTATGTTTTAAAAAGTATATTGAATGAAAAAATAAGAAAGCTATTATACCATCAAATCGCGATTAACAAACATATTACATCCTGCGATTTATAAGCATTCTTATGAAAATACAGAAAAATCCCCATACGGTCATAGGGATATTCTTCCTCTTATTTTTATTTTATTTTCTTTTTTGTGTATGTATGTATGTATGCATACTGATAAGACGACAGTAAGCTTTGGAAAAAACTTTTTTTGTTAAAATGTTTGAAAGAGTCCTGTTAACAAACTTAAATGATCGTCACAGCATTGAAGATTAACTTTTGTTTTATTTACTTCTTTATTTCTTTTTACTTTTCTACCGAAAATTTATGTTTTGGACAAACATCAACACATTTAAAAAAAAAAAAAAGGAAAATATGCATGGAATAAAAACCTCAGTAATGGAATTTTATATCTTTTAAAAATCCTCTTTATAATATTTTTGCAACATGCTGCGTAACATACATATAGCAGTAATGCTAAATGTAAAGCATATACTACTGTTATTAGTACGAGTATATAATAATAATAAGAACAATAATAATAAACGCATAACGTGATTAAGGCTAAAAATGAAAGATTTTCGAATAAGGTTAGAGTTCTAATTTGTAGAGAATGGCCAGTGAAGATTAACCCTGCAGCAAAATCACTTTTCAACTTTTCACCCAACTTGAGCCTTTTCAAAGAGTTCTATCTTTTCATTTTCGTTAACTCAGTGAAAAATCTTAATAACATCAGCCTCCTTTTAAAACTGTGTAGTTGGATGATAATTGAATTCTGCATGTGTCTTGTTATGGTGTATACGACAGCATATAACACTAATGAGACTTGGAGATGTTCTTTGATGTTTCTTTGATGTTGTACAGATGTTGTCTTTCATATAGAAAGACTTTCCCATGGCTAATTAATTTTCAAAATTTAATAAGAAAAATGAACGAATTTCTTATTCATCGAAAGCACGTAATCATATAAAGATTCAGCAAAGGGTGTCTTTTATGATTTCATAACAATGTTTTGTTTTGTTTTTTCTTTAAAATAGGTGTATTTGCAGAAATATCTATGTACATAGAAAAAATATTTAATTTTATTTCAGAAATTCAATAAAAGTTTGCTTCTAGATTTTTTTTATAAGAAATTTCATTTGAACTCGTTAATTATACATGGAATATCGATATATAATCTATGCAAATCTGATTACCATAAGATTTTGGCATCTACGGACTAATTGATTTCTGATATTTTTACAAAGTTTTATATAATATTACATATATAAATTAGACATTTGTTATTCATTTATTTACTTTTATTATCATTATTATTATTATTATTATTATTTTCCTTGTATACACCCCGTATATATATATATATATATATATATATATATATATACTCATTTATATACTCATATATACAGTTTTTGGTTTTTCCATTTCAAACATTATTGCGGACATTCTTTTGGGTTACCGAGCCCCACCAGTAACAGTCAAAACCCAGCCCCGTATCGACCCGAACCCGGAACAATTAGAGTCAATCAGACCCACAAAGGAAAAAATAATTGCCGATCAGACGCAACCTGAATCGTGGATTAGGCCATTTTCATTCTTTATTTTTATTATAAATCAATATTTCCAATATTGAAAGCTCTCAATAATGAGTTTAAAAACAATTTGTCCTCAAATACAATGAGTTATTTACTATAAAATGCCATGCTTTCTGCTTAGTAATATATATTTAACTAGTGAAACAAAAAACCAATACCAGGGAAATTAGATCTATTATTTTTAAGTGCCAGCTATTTTATTCCCATAATTTCATTACTATAAATGCTTCAATCCAAACAGCGTTTGGCATCTGCCACGATCAATTTGTAATAGCTGTCAAGTATGATTTCCTTTATAGATATTCGATCATGTTTTCCAGTGAAAATATCTCGATTTATTACAACACTGAAGCGTTGGACTGAAAAAAATGATGTTCGCTTACCGTCTAACATTGCAAAAATCCAAGTTCTACACGGGTTTGACCTTTAGTGTTATGTAACACCTTTCATAAAGGTATTTATTCCATTCTCTTTCTTTTATCCTATACATATTTGCGATAATAATATTTTACCTCACACCGTATTAAATATAAAATGATCAGTAAGAAGAAAAAAATGAACAGTGTAAGAAGCATGCTGGAAAATAGCATCTTAGAAGAAGTTTTCAAATATACACTAAAGGGAAAAGACTATAAGATAAGAAAAAAGTTTGTAAAAAAGACCTATTACGATCTATATTAATAAAAGAAAGTTTCGCTCTGTGTGTGTGTGTCCGTCCGTGTGTGTGTCTGTGTGTCTGTTGGCGATGGCTAGCAAAATCTAGCCCACCTAGAAGTCTGGAAATTTAGGTGTGGATAGTCCAAGGTCTGGCCATGTGCACCTGAGCCTCAGAATTTTAATATTTTGATAATTAGCCTAGATATTAATTAAATTTTCATTAACCATCGCTTCTAAAATGTCATCTTTTAAATCAAAATGGCGAAAGAAACGAACCGGCGCATTGGATTTGCAACCAGAAATGAACGAATTCGAAATTATTTAACTAATTAGCGAATTTTAAGAAAACTAATTGAAATATCAATTTGAAAATTTCTGAGCATATGTAAAAAAATATTCTGTATCTGACTATGTGATTTTTGAAAAATTCGGTTGGTAATTTTTGTTTTAATTTATGCAAAAAATCTGCCGACGCCAGTGAAAACGATCCGAGAAAGTTTCAGACAGGGATCTGCTTTCATTAAAAACTGAACTACAAATAGATCTGTTTCTCGGGCCGATCCCTCCATTTAGTTTGCGAAAATGAAAGGAAATAATTGCCAATTTTTACTAATGAATTTAGGTAACTAATTAAGATATTTGAAATTGAGGTCGGGAAGGGGTGTCATCTGCCGGCTATTTTAGCGTAGCGTCTTTGTTATGTTCTAATTATCAGAAAAATGTAATTCTTTTTTTAATGATCGCGTTAATGTAGTGACGGTGGTTCTCTTGAACAAATTATTCATTATATTTGCGGGTATGGGGAGGGAGGGGGTTAATGCCTTTCTCTGAGATTGTAATTATCTCGATCCCGGGCAACGCCGGGAGGGTTAGCTAGTTGGTAATAAAGAAAGATGATTTTACAACTGAAAATAACGTTTATAGCTGCCAATTTTCTGGGTTTATTAAATCGGATAAACATACTTTGAACCAGATTTTTTTTTTTAAATCATATATTACCTTCCTTGTTTGTCATAATGTTTTATTTTTCAAATTATTAAATAAAGTGTTTGATTGTAACATATTTATTAGACTTGGGAAAAAAACCCGCAAGGTTTGCAAATATGATTAATCCCAAGAAAATATAGTTCAAAATATTCTTTTTACATACTCTCTTTTAACTTACGTTTCTGTATGTATGTGGAGTCAAATCTTGTGGCTCATTTTTCATCCACCTCCTGTTGACAAGGAGCTTTGAAATTTGGAATATATATGTATTCCTGAGGGCAATACATGAATTGCACATCCATCTATTTAAAGCTAACCTGGTATTTCGTTTTTCATGCGAATTTGACTTTTATACGCATGCGCGAGCATTCCGCCAATCAGCTAGAGGCTTTTACTCTCTACAGACAGATTTGTTTCAGCCAATGAGGTGAGGGCATTTCCTGTCTCTAAGATCTTTAGTCGGGAGTCATCGTAAGCAGCATGTTTCAAAGTTTGGATTACTATAAATATTAGGTATTTTTTCATTTTATCTTTATTTATTTTGTTATATTGAGCTCATGAACATAGAAACACATATGTATTTCTGTGTTCATGATTGAATTCTTTGGATATGTCGTATGTATATTTTGCTACTTTAAATTGCTTAAACCAAAAAGTAATGGTCGAGTTTTTATTAGGATTTATAAAGCTGAAATTTACCTTTTTGAATATAATACTACAGATGTTTTAATAGTTGCATTCGGCTGTAAAAATTGATTAAAAATTTGACCAGCAGTTGCATGAAAAAAAAAAAAAAGTTTCACTAACATGGACAAATCCAGAAACTTGCTGAGTCGGCAATTGTGTTTATATGTAAAAAAATAACAAAATTCATAGTTTAATCACAATAAAACATCGTGAAATTTATTTATTGGTTGCGAGAAAAAGATCACAAAATTCAACAATCATTCGGGAAAATGTAACAAAATTCTACTAACAACAGGAGCTTCTAAACAGCTTTACCACCTGTGCATTTTGATGATTTTGTTATGATAGTGTGTATGGATGTGTTTTGCATGGAATTTTTTGGTTTGTTGACAATTTTTTTAAAGGTTTTGGAACTTTAGTATGACAATTTATTGGTATTATGTCGGGTAAGAGAAAAGCATTCTAAAGATTGAAATACGATCAAATCTTAACAAAACTTTCAATGATTCAAATGGATTTAGATAGATAATTTTAGTATATGTGTATATATATATGCAGTAGACTCCTTAAAATCCACTCATGTAAACAATGAAACTTACAATTAAGATGTAAGTGTAAAATTTCAGTTTTTAAAATGTTTTATATCATTTAGTACACATTTTAATATGTAAATGGACAGATGGTACAACATCTAATGTATATGAATGCATATTTTGAACTGGTTTGTTTAGAGGCTCCTGTTGTTAGTAGAATTTTGTTACATTTTCTTGAATGATTGTTGAATTTCACAATACTTTCCCGCAACCAATCACCAATAAAACATCATGAAATTTATTGATTGGTTGCGGGAAAAAAGATGACAAAATTCAACAATCATTTCGAAAAATGTAACAAATTTCAACTAATAAAATGCACCAGAATGTATATAAAGCATGCTTTACAATTATATTATGTGCACTAAATAATTTTGCTAACAATATACGAAGAATCAAAACATATCTAAAGAACTCAATCATGAACACAGAAATAGATATCTGTTTTACCTTCAATGATTCAATAAAATAAAATAAAGATAAAATGAAAAACTACCTAATAATATAATAATCTAAACTTGAAACTTAAAAACTCCATCAAACGCGATAAATTGTACACAATTGTCATTATACAAGGTGACAGTCAATGCAGAATTCATTTATATACACTACACACTTTTCCTTTTCCATCCATTGATACGATAACCATTTTGTCAGGATAAAAATAGCACTTGCCTATCAGCGAGCAATACTGAAAATTGGCGATTGACTTTATTGCCACCTAAAGGTGAAAATAAACACTCGGCGATAAAACTTAGAAAACTGGCGATTAAAAATATGAAAAAAACTGGACAAATACAGGATTTTCTGATTTTCTTTTTTCCTTTTGTGTTTTTTCTGCATCTGTTTGACAAAATTCAGGATTTTTCCTCACCCGATCGATGAAATTAATGATTTTTCTGCATCTGAGGGACAAAATTTACGATTTTTATGCACTCAATTGAAGAAATTTGTGATTTTTATGTGCCCACTTGACTAATTCGTGATTTCACTCACCCACTTGATGAATTTGTGATTTTTAGTGCCCGTCCTACAAAATTCATGATCTTTATGCACCCGATTTAAGAATTTCATGATTTTTACATGCCTGATAAATGAAACTCATAATTTTTACACACTTGATTGACGATTTTTTTTTCTGCACTCGACTGACGAAATTAAGTATTTTTATGCACCCGATTGCTAAATTCATGATTTTTATGTGCTGATAGAGGAAATTAATCATTTTTACGTGCCTGATCAACTAATTTCTTGCTTTTTATGCGCCCTTTTGTGAATTTTAGGTGACCGATAAATGAAACTCATGATTTTTACACGCCCGATTGATGAAAAAAAAAAATTCTGCATCCGTTAGACAAAATTCATGATATTTATGTGCCGATGGATGAAATTAATGATTTTTTCAGCAATCATTTGACGAAATTCGCGTTTTTTCTGCTATCTTTTGACGAAATTTGTGTTTTTCTGTGGTCCTTTGATGAAATTTGCTTTTTTTGTGATCCTTTGACGATCTTCGCACTTTCCCTGCTGCCTATTGACGAGATTCATGTTTTTTCAGCGATCCTTTGAAGAAATTCGTGTTTTTTCAGCGATCCTTTGAAGAAATTCGCATTTTTCTCATGATCGTTTATGAAATTCGCGTTTCCCAGTGATTCTTTTATAAAATACATTTTATTCTGCAATTTTTAGACGAAATTTGGTAAAAAATTATGAAATTAAGTATTTTTATGCACCCGATAGACAAAATTCGTGATTTTTATGTGCCGATAGAGGAAATTAATGATTTGTATGTGCCTGATCAACTGATTTCTTGATTCTTATGTGCCCGTATCAAGAATTTTGTGTATTTTTGGTGACCGATAAATGAAACTCATGATTTTTACACGCCCGATTGATGAAAAAAAATTCTCTACCCGACCGACGAAATTAAGGATTTTTATGCCCCTGATAGACGAAATTCATGATATTTATGTGCCGATGGATGAAATTAATGATTTTTTCAGCGATCCTATGACGTAATTTGTGTTTTTTCAGCAATCATTTGACAAAATTCATGTTTTAACTGCAATCCTTCGACGAAATACACGTTTTTTCTGCTATCCTTTGACGAAATTTGCGTTTTTCTGTGATCCTTAGACGATATTTGCACTTTCTCTGCTTCCTTTTGAGGAGATTCATGTTTTTTCAGCAATCCTTTGACGAAATTGGCGTTTTTTCAGCAATCCTTTGAAGAAATTCGCATTTTTCTAACGATCGATTATGAAATTCGCGTTTCCCAGCGATTCTTTTATAAAATACATTTTATTCCGCAATTTTTAGACGAAATTTAGTAAAAAAGCGTGATTTTTTGGTGAAATTTCCTTTTTTGATAATGTATGATATAATGATTATGAACCATGATTTTTCTGTTATTGGCGAGATTCATGTTTTTTCAGAAATTCTTTGACGAAATTCATGTTTTTTCAGTGATCCTTTGAAGAATTTCGCATTTTTCTCGCGATCCTTAACGAAATTCGCATTTTCCAGCGATTCTTTGATAAAATTCATTTTATTCTGCAATTTTTAGACTAAATTTAGTAAAAAAGCGTGATTTTTTGGTGAAATTTCCTTTTTAGCGATTCTTTGAACAAATTTGCTTATCTTTCGCGATCCTTTTGCATAATTCACGTTTTTTCTGTGGTCTTTTAACGAAAGTCATGTTTTCCCATGATCCTTTGATGAATTTAGTGTTTTTCCCTCAATCATTTGACGAAATCTGGGATTTTTTCACCCGCGAAGATTGGTTAGATGTTTTTAGTCTGCAGGTGCCCTAAAAAGTCTGTGACGTCCGTTGCTGCATCGCACACATGGGGCATCGAACGAAGGGAATTCATCCTAAAGAATAATTGTTTCATTCCTGACATTTCTGGAAAGAAACAACGTTCAACTCATTGGCTGAATTGTAAAGGGCGAAATGTGTCAAACATTAGCGGGAAGAAAGTGCGCAATTTGTTCGTTCATGGAAAAAATCGTGAAATTCGTTAATCGATAGTCGATAAATTGCTAAATTTGTCAATTGATAGCGGAAAAATTGCAAAATTCATTAATCGACAGTGGAAAAATCACAAAATTCATCAACTGGTTTCGGGGGGAAAAGTTTTCAAATATCGTCGAATGGCTTCGAGAAAAAAAATCACAATCCGTCAATTTTGGGGAAAAAATCGTGAAATTCGCCAAATGGTTTCGAAATTTGTCGAGCGACAGCAGAGAAAAAGAATCTTTTTCCATTCAATCATCGTAATTGGTGAGTGTGACTATTATGTTTGACCAGTGGTGGCAATAAAGTCCATTGCCAAATTTTCAGTATTACTCGCTGTTTGGCAAAAGCTAATTTTGTCCTATACTTCAAAACCCTTTTGATCATCACATCAGTGTGCAGACCATTTGATGAATTTCGTGATTTTTCCGTTATCGATTGTTGAATTTTATAATTTATCAACTATTGATTAGCGAATTTCATGATTTTTTCCATGAACATTTGACGAATTGTGCAAAAATATTAAGAATATCGTTAAATTGTCTTAGGTAAAAAAAAAAATTAATATTGTCAAATGCCTTCAAGAAAAAAGTTGCAAGTTGAAACGCCTGTGACCTCTTTTTCATGTTATGCATCTCTGGGGTCCATCCCCCCACTCCCCCCCCCCCTCCCAAGTGAGACACTTTTCTAAATTTTGCACGCACCCCTCATGTGATATATCGCTGGAAAAGTCTTTGACCACTTATTCATGTTATGTATCTCCGGGGTCCATCCCGCCACTACCCCCCCCCTAAATTTTGTTGACACCCCTCATGTCATATATTGTTGGAAAGGTCTGTGACTGCTTAATCATATGCATCTCAGATGTCCATCTCCCCACTTTGCCCCCTCTCCTCCTCCCCAAAGGGTACTTTCTAAATTTTGCATACAACCCTCATGTTATATATCATTGGAAAGGTCTGTGACCACTTAATCATATTATGCATCTCCGATGTCCACCTCCCCACTTTGCCCCCCCCCCCAAGAGATATTTTCTAAATTTTGTTGACACCCCTCATGTCATATATTGTTGGAAAGGTCCGTGACTGCTTAATCATATTATGCATCTCTGATGTCCATCTCCCCACTTTGCTCCCCCCTCCCCCCCAAGGGGTACTTTTTAAATTTTGTACACAACCCTCATGTTATATATCATTGGAAAGGTCTGTGTCCACTTAATCATATTATGCATCTCCGATGTCCATCTCCCCACTTTGCCCCCCCCCCCAAGGGATACTTTCTAAATTTTGTTGACACCCCTCATCTCATATATTGTTGGAAAGATCCGTGACTGCTTAATCATATTATGCATCTCCGATGTCCATCTCCCCACTTTGCCCCCCCCCCCAAGAGATACTTTCTAAATTTTGTTGACACCCCTCATGTCATATATTGTTGGAAAGGTCCGTGACTGCTTAATCATATTATGCATCTCTGATGTCCATCTCCCCACTTTGCTCCCCCCTCCCCCCCAAGGGGTACTTTTTAAATTTTGTACACAACCCTCATGTTATATATCATTGGAAAGGTCTGTGTCCACTTAATCATATTATGCATCTCCGATGTCCATCTCCCACTTTGCCCCCCCCCCCCCAAGGGATACTTTCTAAATTTTGTTGACACCCCTCATCTCATATATTGTTGGAAAGATCCGTGACTGCTTAATCATATTATGCATCTCCGATGTCCATCTCCCCACTTTGCCCCCGCCCCCCCCTACCCCCTTACTTTCTAAATTTTGCACACAACCCTCATGTTATATATCATTGGAAAGGTCTGTGACCACTTAATCATATTATGCATCTCCGGTGTCCATCTCCCCACTTTGCCCCCCCCAAGGGGTGCTTTCTAAATTTTGCACACACCCTTCATGTGATATATTGATGGAAAGGTCTGTGACCGCTTAATTATATTATGCTCCCTACTATGAAATTTGTCAAGTTAAAGCAACTATAAATTTTATTTTTATGGTAGTATCAAGTTGTTTGCCGTCAAATTTTGACGGGTTCCATCTAGTTATCTTTTAAAATTTCGATCCGTAGGGGGGGGGGGAGTCAACGTCGGCCCAAAACTTGCATTTTTTCCATAGTACTAACGTTACGATTATTTAATTGAAAAAAATATCTCCATTGTTACAACATTCATCCGTTTTCATCACATTGTTGCCCGCATCATTATGACGTCATCATTGAGCCCACATTTGTGTTTTATAATATAAGTTGACTTTTTTGTGAATTTTAATGAAAGTATTTTTTTTATATTTAATTATTAGTATTGTATATCTTTATTAAATTACAATTAAAAAAAAAATTCATAAAGAAAAAGAAAAACAATGCTTTTTTAAGGATGAATTGTCTTCTTCAAGAAACATAAATAACAGATGTTTAGAATTTATATGTTACTGTTTTTCGCACCACAGCCACATTGTAAAATAAAATTTACTTGTTTCAAATAAATATATTGGCGCCCTAGCTAACTTTAAGGCTGTATTGAAATCTAAACTAATAGTGACTTGCTGACACATTCACAAGGTTAAATATAATGTTTTAGATGTATTAAATTAGCACGTGCTCTAATTTAGAAATTATAAAATCGAATAGCGTTTTCTATGAAGAAAAGTAAAAGATCTTTCAGAAAATTCTGTCAAAATTCGCGCATTTTAAGTAGAATTTTCAGACATGTCAGACCAAGAAAGGTCTTCCTCACACAGCAATCTCTTACAATTCACGAAGATCACACACACAAATCACAGCAATCTCTTACAATACCTTTATCGAAGAACAAAAATGCTATTCGATTCCAATTTACTTCTACAGTCATGTCTTTCAATTCACAATTTCATGCTTTTATGCCTAAAAATCAATCTGTGAATATGTCAGTATGTTTCGTGTTCTAATACGAGCGAATACATTTTTTTTTTTCCTGAAAGCCGCCTTCAAATTTGCTTATTTTACGGGGAAAATGTCTACAGTTTTCATATTTTGATATATAAATACTATTTTTGACAGATTTTTTTTCTGTAAAGTATACAGCTTCTTACAGACGTTCTGGTTGATAGTTGATTTTTTTTTCCTGTAAATAAACATTTAAAAAAAAAAATCTTTTACTGTGTAGGGAGATGTTGTCCTTAGAAGACAATCGATTACAATTCAAAACTACCACATTTATAAGAAAATAAAAACGTTGTTTTTTTCTTTGACACGCATATGCTATGTCGCCTTGACTAACGAAAGTAATTCATTCCTGAATCACATTCGTTAGTCAAAATCTTCGTTAACCGAAATATCAACCCGTCCAATTAAAATCCAATTTTTCTGCATTACAGTAACGCACGCATCCAATAAAAAATTCGTTAGTACATATCATGTTACCGAGTCTGATAAGCGTGAAAGAAATCTTAGTTAACCCAAGCATTCGTTAGCAGAGATACTCGTCATCCTGGGTATGACTGCAGTAATGTCTTCAAATTTCATGCATTTACGTAATATCAAAATATTTCATGAATGTATCAGGAAGTTTCACATTGTTAAGTAGATATTTATTTATTTATTTTTATTACTCATTCTTCATTTTTCATTATTTGACTTATTAGATTGACCTTATTAGACTCGTTTATTTTTGGTGAAATTGTACTGTTACTGTTTATTTAAATATTACTAATTAAGTCAGATTTTTAGGAATCTCCATTCTTGTACTGCATTAGGTGGGCAAAATCTTTAGAAAAAATCTGTAGAAAATCTTTCTTCTAACCGATTTGCAGCCGCCCACTTCGAAAAAACCGATTCAATGTAGTGTATTTGGGAACTTGTTTTTTGTAAATGTTTAATATCTATCATACAGTGAAAGAATGTTTAAAATCGGTTCAGTAGTCTGAGTCTATTTCCTACAAACAAACACTTGTTTATTTTTTAAAGCATTGGTATAACTTGAATCATAAAAATTAAAATACCGTTAAGTGATATGTTGGATTACAATACTTTAGTATATTTAATCTTAATTTTTGTGTGGCAAAAGGCTAATAATGCAGTACTTCCTTAATTATAGTTGGCAATCAAACTTCTTTATTACTGTCATTTTAAGTCATAATAGTAGTTACTGGTGTTTGTATTTTTTTTTTCTATTTGCCAGAATGTTGTATCTAACATTGGTATGACAAATGATTTTTCTTCTCTTTGCATTAATTTTTAAGTAATAAATAAAAAAACACTGTTTGTGCGCATTTTTGTCTTAGAAATTATCCCTATGCCAAATTTAAAGTTTCTAGACTGACAGTTTGGAGAAATCACACTGAAAAAAAAAATCGTAGAATGTTTCTCCCATTCCAAGCACTCGAAATTACATATTTTTTAAACTTACGTTCGCGAAAATCACACCGTAATAGTAACCTGCTTGCCAAATTAAAAATTTCATGTTTAGATAGTTTCTGGATGATTATAAAATATTTTGTGATTATTTCATTCTTTTAAATCTCTAATATTTCAACAAACGTTTTTACTCATAATATAAGAAAAGTAACCATCATAACAAATTCCATGCTTTAGAATCAACAAAATTAAAGAAATCCGTTTTTTAGAAGTATTTTAACTCTTGCACATTCTTCAGGGAGGTTTGCAAACAGACAAAATATCACCTATTTTTTAGTGGAGATCATCATTATTATTCTGATGTGAAATTTGTAATCGTTTCAGTAGTTCCAAAGTAATTGTTATTTTAGAACATTTGCTGCTCATTTCACCCATTTAAATTTCGAAATTTTAGAAACTGTTCTGTGAAAGAATGACTGTTTTTTTTTTAAAAGGCATGTCAAATTTCAAGTTTCTAGCCTTAATAATTAGAAATAAATCCACATTTAGAGTGTATTTTAGAATGTTTTTCACTCATTTCACCTTTTAATAGTTAGATTTTTTAGAAACTATTCTTATGAAGCATTTACATCTTAAAAGTATTCCCCATGCCAAATTTCAAGTTTCAAACCTCAACAGTATCACAGAAATCACAATTTTAGTATATTTTTAGGTAGATTTCGTAAGAAATACTTACATTCTCCTCTAAGTTGGAATTTTTGAAAAAAAATTTGCTGATCTACGTCGATTATGACTCCCAGAACCCAAAACCACCTCCAATTCCAAACTTTATCTATCTATCTATCTATCTATATTACTTTTTTTAAGGACATGATAACTGCAATAATTCTGCACAAATATCTTCCAAACTGATACATAAAATCAAGGGGCATAAAATCTCAGTCAAGTTCGTTAATGGGCAAAATCGGACCAAGGTGGGGGGGGGGGGATGGGGGGCTTTTTGTGAAAACAGAAAAAAACCCATAACTTCTTATAATTATGTTACGTATCGAATCCGTTTTAAATTATTATTACTTCTAGGAAAAGGGCCGAAAATTGATTTATGACAGATTTTTGATATCATTAAATATGGCCCAAGAGAGGGGAAGGGGGGTTATAGAAGAAAAAAATTCATAACTTCGTCAATTCACAAGATATCAAATCTGCTTAAATTTATTATAAATCCTCTTAATATTATCTAAAACTTTTATACTGACAAGTTTTGTATAGAACCAACCCTTATAGCAAAGAAAAAAAAAATCCTTGCCGGCTCCGCCTGCAAACAAATTAAATTTCGAAGTAGGCGGTCCCAACTGCGGCATCATGGCAAAGGTCATTTCTTCCGCAATTCCCAACAAACAGGGGCCTCACGGTCTTCGTCTTCGAAATCTACCTGTGCCTGTAGGCCGAGCCGTCAGGGATTTTTTTGCTAATGCAGCCTTTTAAATTTCGAAGTTTTTGAAAATTGCTCAGTGGGAGCAATTACACAACAAACGTAACCGCCATATCAAATTTTCAGTTTCTATCCAAATAAATCGTAATTTAGAACTTTTTTTTTAACATCTTCAGTTTCTTTCAGCCTTTTAAATTTCAATTTTTTTTTAGAAACCGTTCTTAATGAACATTTACCTGTTATAAGTAAGTACAATTCTAAATTTCAACTTTCTAGCGTCAAGATTATGAAAGAAATTGCATACTTAAAACTTTTTTTTCTCCTGCACCCTTTTAAATTATGATTTTTTTTAACTGTTCTGTGCGAGCATTTGCGTCTTAAAAGCATCAGCCATGTCAAATTTCAAGTTTCTATCTCTAACAGTTCCATATAAATCGTAATTCAAAAAGGTTTTCCACTCATTTTACCCTTTTCAATTTAGAATTTTTTTACAAATCATTCTTAGCGAGCATTTGTATCATAAAAATAACTGCCATGCCAAATTACAAGTGTCTAGTCCAAACAGTATTACAAAAATCGTAATTTAAAACGTTTTTACTTCTGAACCCTTTTAAATTTCGATTTTTCAAAGAAAAACTGTTCTGGACGTGCATTTGCGTCTTAAAAGTAGTAGCCATGTCAAATTTCAAGCTTCTGTCCTTAACAATTCCATAGATGTTGTAATTTAGAACGATTTTAGAACGTTTTTCGCGCATTTCACCCTTTTAAATTTCAATTTTTTTATAAACCGTTCTTAGAGAGCATTTACACTTATAAGTAACCACCATGCCAAATTTTACTTTTCTAGCCCCTTCAGTATCCCAAACATCGCAATTTTGGAAAGTTTTTCGCTCCTGCACCCCTTTGGGAGTAGTGGTACCGACATAAAATATAACCTATGATGCAGCACAGACTATCATTATTATTTTGCCACCATTACTTTTGAAATCGGTTCGATAGTTCCAGAGATTACCCCCTACAAACAAACAAACATTACTCTTCTTTATGATATTAGTATAGATTTATTCTTAGACCGCCTAGCCGACCTTTTCTTTCAAAATTGTTGGAAAGGAGGCAGACCCCACTGGAAAAAATTAAAAGCTTTCTCATATAATTTTGTTACATTACAGACAATAAAATTTTAAGATCAAGATGTTCAGTAGAATTTGTAGAACTATAATTGGAAGCAACGTATTTTATTAAAGGAGGATGAATTTTCTTGAGAAATATTTTAATATGTTTCTATTTTTTTTTTCGATTTGTTGTTTTCTTAGAAGATTTGCAAAAGTATATATTTTTGATCGATAATAGAAAAAAATCTTTGTTGTTGTCGAGTCAGAGAAAGTGCCATGGCACTTCTCTGAAAGAAAGGGTGCCAGAGCCTCAAGAGAGGTTCGACTTCTAGAGCTGGTCTCCTAATGTGGAACCAATTTCAGATGAGAGACCAGCACCTGGATTGGCACCCCCATCGCTAGGTATCGTTTTCAAACTTCGAGGACATTGGAGCCATGAAGAGAATTTACGTGCACCAGCTCCCATTAACATACACGGTCCCACAGCAGCGCAGTGGATAGAGGATGTCACCCTTCCAAGCGTGACCATGGTCGATTCGATGCTGCTTCACTTTCGGTGATCTTACGGGAAACGAGCTTCATCGTCTGCGCCACTGTGCCCTCCCCCCCCCCCCCCAAAAAAAAAAAAAAAAAAAAAAAAAAATCTTTAAAAATGCATATTGGCAGACAGAGTCAATTTAATTTTTAGTAACATTGCATTTTAGTTAATCTTTATTTATTAGTGCTTTTCTTTTTCTTTTTTTTTTTTTGTAATTAATCAATCTGTAATTCTTACGATTAATTTTCATCGTCATTTAGCTATTATTCCAGTTTTTTGGGACCATTTTTAATTATATAAAATAAATTCTTCCATTTCTAATTAAGGAGCATTTCTAACCGTGCGGTTAAATGCAAAACTAATATATTTATTTCTAAATAGATTAATTATTATAAAACTAATATATTCAGTAACTTTCCTATTTAAAAACTGTAACTGCAATATTGGCAGATAGAGTTACTTTTAAGTTTTTGTAAAACTGAATATCAGTTAATTAATTTTCATTTATTAATTTGTTTTGGTAATTAATCAATCTGTATATTTCTAATCATTAATTTTCATTCTAATTTAGCTGTTGTTTCAGTTTTTAATTATTTAGATAGATATTCTTTTTTTTAATTACACAAAATAAATTCTTCCATTCCTAATTTAAAAACATTTCTATGTGTACAATTAACTGTAAAAAATTGTTTATGTATATTAAATACATTAGTTATAATAGAATTAACATAATTAATAGCTTTCTTGTTTAAAAACTGTATATTGACAGATAGAGTCAATTTTAACTTTTTGTAGCATTGCACCTTAGTTAAATTCTATTCATTAGTTTTGTTTCAGAAATTTATCAATTTGGAGTTCTTATCAATTATACTTATTTTTGTTTAACCATTGTTTTGCCTTTTAATCATTTAGACAGAAACAGTTTTTTAATCATGCAAAATAAATTATTCTACTTCTAATTAAGCAACATTTCCAAGCGTGGAGTTAACAACTAACTAAAAGTAATATATTTATGTATAATTTCTTTCTCGTCCTTTTTCAAAATCCTTTAAAAGAAGAACAATAAAAAGCACCTGTCACACCCAACATTAAAAAGTTGTTGGAGTTTCATCAGAGAGAGCAGTAATTAAAATGTAATTTGTCTAATCTAAGTAGCGAGATTTTGTTTCTCGCTTTCGCTAATTACACTAAAAGCAGCTAAGCAATTCTGGAAAAAAGAAATTTCCCATGACGAAAAAATAAATCTTTAAAAAAAAAAAGACCTAATTAAAAGCTGTTAAAGTTTTATCAAGAAAAACAGTCTTTGTTGTTATTTTTTTGGAAAGTCTGAAAAGTAAAATTTATGAGAAAATTTTTTAAACTATTTTTTGCAATATCTTTTCTCTCGTAAACTCAATTTCCCGAAAAATGTTTGTTTTTAAAAACAATTATTTTTTAAACGGTTTTCAATCGTAAAGTAAAAGAACAATTTATTTTAAAATTAATAGACTCGCCTTTCAATCTAAGATTTATTATTTTTATTTCGATAAAAGCATTTTTTATTATTTTTTTACATGTTACGCTCATATTTTTCATTTTTAATTACTACAATTAACTGGCAATCTGCTTTAACATTAGCTTCTAAAGCGTTGAAATATTTCTCAAAGAAAAAACTCTTAAACTATCCCTTTATTATTTTTTTCATTTCAGCATTTTCTTTTATATTTTTAATATCATTAATTTAATGATTGACTAGAACGAAACTTTGCAAGAGAAATTATTAAAAATATATCTCAATTAAATGTACAATGAGCAACTTTATTCTACGCTTTGAGACTTTTTTCTTATCTATTTATATATATATATATATATAGAGAGAGAGAGAGAGAGAGAGAGACCATAGTATGCAAGCATTTTTACCAGAACCAGAATTCCGCACAATATTATTTAAACATTAATTAACAAATAAAAAACAACAAAACATCAAAATTAAACAAATCAAACCAGAACAAGATAATGGAACTAAAAAGGCTGTGGCCTCATCGGCAGTGAGTATAATATAAAAATAACAGCCATGTTATGGAACGAAAATTATGCAGGGTAAAACATTGCAAAAAATGACAGTAGGTTTCGGCCAGAGTGTGGCAATGTATAAATCAAATGCAATCATTCAAAAGCATATTGCAAACACTCCCCCACCGGATCCTACGCCACATTAACCCTAAGCTACATGAAATAAATTTCATTAATTCACATACCAGGTTTGCAGGTAGTCACCATTTTTTAATGTTTGCTGTGCAGTTGACAGTCAATGACTTGTACTGATTAAAGCCTTTTTGGACGGCTTTACAATGATGCCTGCAATTGTGTGACAACGGATATGAAACGGAATTGGATAGATTGTTGGACATTGTATTTTGGTTTGTTTTGTGGCTATGTGGCTCAGGTTTGGGTACAAAATGATAATTATTTCCTACTATATTTTACATGTATCTGTTTTAATTCAGCTATTTATTGGGACTGTGATATACTGGTTAATGTGGCGTAGTGTCCGGTGGTGGGGTGTTTGCAATATGCTTTCGAATAAGTTTCAGTTTCCGAATAAGAATGAATTTAAAACTGTGTCAAAAAGTAGCTCCTTTAGATTTAAGAACAACCTTAAATCATCACTTATACGCATGAGATAATATGCATGACATATTTTGTAATAAGCAATAACTATCACGTAATCAGTTACTAAATAATATGATTTTGTGATAAATTTTCATCTTAACTTTCTAAATAAACACCAATTATACGTATGTTCCAGATAAGAAAGTTAGAAATAATAATAATAATAATAAAACCTGCTACCACTTCATAACAATCATTTATCTATCACTTTACAAACTCGTTTGTGATAAATATGATATAAGAGGAGTTACATTTTTACTTATATCTTGACGTGTTTTGTAATAAATAATAAATATCATGTAATCAGATATCACATAATCAGATATCATATAATCGGATAATAAATAAATATTATATTGTAATAAACTTTCTCTTTAAGTTATCTCCGAAAATAAATGTCGCCGATAAGAAGGTCACAACAAAATCATATACAACTTCATAACAATCATCCATCTCTCACTTGACAAACTGATTTGCGTCGAATAGTACATAGGAGGAGTTATATTATCGCTTATATGCCTGACTGACATATTTAAATCATCTCTATCGAAGTGCTGTATTCCATAAATAAAAGATTAGACAACAAAAATGCATTATCCGGATTGGTCACGTTCCGTCAAAAGGAACAAATAAAGAACCTGAATCACGGAAGTTCACCACATTTTGAAGTGATGAAAACAGTGTTTCTAACGTGTCATAGTCTGGCATTGATAATTCACAGTTTGTTCGGAAAACGGGATTATGGGAAATATGTTTCAGAATCAGATAAGGGGAGTGATGATGAATATGACCAATGAAGCAGATAAGAGATCAGATGAAAAACATTATCATTATGTTGATTGTTATTTTTTTAATGTGTCAGGAATGAATAAAATGATCAACTGAAGAGAAAATGAAAAAAAAAGTGTGTATTATGTAATATGAAATATTTTTAGGAAACTTTCAGATATGTGTCAGAAAAATTACCCTGCAAACGTTTTGTTTTTGTTTATTTAATTAATAAACAATAAATAGATAACAAACAAATATAATTTATAATAAATTTTCATTTAAAGTTATCTCCGAAAATAAATATTTTTGATAATATACAACCGTATACAACTTGATAATATTTCCGAGGCAGCTCACAAACTTGTTATGGAGAAATACATAACCAGAGAAGTCATATTATCACCCATATGCTTGACATATTTTGTAATAAATGATAAATAACATTTAATCAGATAATTAACGCTTAATTTACATTAGTCTAACTAGTTAGTTTAACTAGTTAGTTAGTCTAACTAGTTAGTTTAACTAACTAATTAGTCTAACGTAAATTGCACAATAATATAATTTATATTACGTTTTTATTCTAAGTATTTCCCGAAAATGAGTACTTTCGATAAGAAAGACAAAAATCCTCTACAATCTTCACAAACTTGTTGGTGACAAATGTGATATAAGAGAAGTTATATTATTACTGATAAGCCTGACATGTTTTCCAATAAACAATAAATATAATATCAGATAATTCATAAATACCATATTGTAATAAACTTTCACTGTATATAATCTTCGAAATCATTTTGAAGTTGATAATTCGCCTTATATTCATTCATATTAATCATTTCATATTTGCCTTATTTCAAAAGAAAAAAAAAATGTGTTTAAATGACCACTATTGTACTCATTTTTTTCCAGTATAATTTTCAACACAATTTACGATTCTTATCGGGAAAGCTTATATATTAAGAATATAAATCAATTAATGTGAAACAAAATAAAGCATATATTAAATCAAATAAGATTTTATTATTTAAGAGGGAAAGAATATAAATAATAAAGTTAAATTGGAAAATACACGGAGTTTTACATACCAGGTATATCAATTGTGAAATATGCAGGAATGCAGGGTTGCAACGGGAGACCATTTTATTACTATTACGTCTACCTCTACCAGTATGTCCAAATAATAATCTTTGTCGCAAACTTCTACTAGAAATTTAACACGAAAATTATTGTTTAACAATAGTGGAGAAATTAATATAAAATAAATACTCGCCAGTGGAAATCCTGGATATATAGTAGAATTATGAATCTGAAATTATCGGCATTTGTGGACTATGTAAATATGATAGGTGACATAAATATATATGTTGGTCTAAAAGTACTTGACACATTTTAAAATTCAATAAAAAAAATAAGCAATTGTCGTACGAGAGTACGGTTTGGACGAAGTGCTTCTTATAATCAAAAATTTCTTTAAGAAAATTAAAAAAAAATTGTTCTAAAAATTTGTCATAGGTGACGTTACTTCTGCAAAGCTACGGAAGAAGTAGAATGCCTTTATAGTACATAACAGTGGAGAAAGAGGCACAGATCGTATGCACAGTTTCTGTCCAAACAATGGCAACCCACATTCCAGAACTTAAAAATACTCGGCTTCATGAATTCGATTAGACGAGTGAAGCAAATCAACAAACTTTACTTTGGCGATAATAGAAACTCGCCGAGATTCATAGTACACCTCTGTAAAATAATAGCCACATACAAACAAAAAATTGATAGGTCGATACGATTTTGAAAAAAAAAAAAAAAAAAAGAATCGCTAAGCAACTTGGAGAGCTTTCTATTATCACCAATTTAATGTATGTTTTCTCTTTGTAGGCATTTTACCTCTTCGGTAGCTTTGCAGAAGTAACGCCACCTATGAAAAAATTTTGTAACTATTTTTTTATTTATTTAAACAAAATTTTTGATTATAAGAAGCATTTTTGCCCATACCGATTCTCGTTGCTTGATATTTTATTGAATTTTAAAATGTGTCAAAGACTTTTTTGAATCGCCCATTATTTTGGACGTCAATAGCTAACTGCAAATCATTTTACATAAGTAGTATAAAAAAATGCATGAGATTGATTTCAAAATACATGGTGCTAAAATCAGGGATGAAATTTCTTCGACTTTTTTCATATCAGTATAATCTTAGAGAAAATAATTTTTTTCATTTAATCGGGACATACTGCGATTTAACAGAAAATTTTCTCTAAGACTATACTGGTATGCAAAAAGTCGGAGGAATCGCATCGCTGGCTAAAATCCAAATGTAGCTATTATAGAAAATATACGATGATACATTATAATAGATATCTACATGTTTGCATAAATTTTTACCCCATTTCAACCATAGGTAAATAATTAATTTTTCACACGTTAGTTCTTGTGTGTGTTATTAAATAGCAGCGAAAATATTTATTTTCCATTTCAAACATTCATTTTTCTAAATGAACATGCACTTCAAATAGAATTTATGATAATCTGATTTTGATTTTTATGCACATTTATCTCTTCTGATTTCTAACATTTTAAAATACATAAATTTATCGAGAGTTTTTAAACATGTTCAGAAAATCTCGGACTGAATTACAATTAAGAAAAAAAAAATCAGTGTATTATCATAATTTCTAGTCAAACAACAATTTTCTAATGGTTATCGATATTTATGTATTCTAAAGAAATATCCATCAATGAAATGTATTATATTATTTGAAAAAAGAAAAAATATATATGTCTGTATTCTAAAAAAAAGTAACTAACGCTGCTGTTGCTGAAGTATTTCATTTATTGAGACCGGGGCTCTATCTCGGCACATATTAAAAAAACTATTGCATGGAAAAAAATATCAAAAATGGAAGTTTTATAGAGCAATGTATAGTGAATACGCTGAAGCAGAACGTTTTTAAAATCAAAGAATTATTTTAAGCGCTATTTAATGTAGAAATCAGTCAAAATAGTTCAGATAAAATGTTTTATAGGATCAAAATATATGCGTTTCAATTTAACCTTTTTTTGCAGCCACATACTTGACGAGATTCTATTGTGCAGTGTACAACTGTTTTTTAAATTTGTGTATTTAAAGTTTTTTTTTAATTTTTAATTCAAAATTTCATTATCTAAATAATGGTTTAATTCATTTTTCGAAAAAATCATTTTTTTTTAACATACTGTTGCCAGATTTTTAAGAAAGGCGCAAATAATAATATTTCCAAACATCTTTCAGTTGAAAAATATATTAATACGTAAATATTAAAAAAGAAAGAAAACTTTAAATTATTACGTTCAAAAAGCATTTAATGAATAAAATTACGTCATACTTAAAAAGCCCAAATAATAATATTGTCAAACATATATCAATTGAAAAATACATTTACACGTGAATATTAAAAGAGAAATATTAGTTTAAAATAATTAAATTATTGCGTGCGAAAACAATTAAATGGGGGAAAGTTACGTCATATTTAAAACTATCTTCTCAAAGCGTCTAAAATGAAAACTTTTTTTTTAGACGTTATTATAAAATTCCGTAGACAGCGACTTTTTTTACTTAAACATTTTATACGAGCTGATTTTCAAATGTGTGATAGATAATCTTACTCCAGTCAAAGGGAAATAAATAGCAACCCGATTACAGAAGATCGCCACTGGTCAGAATAATATAATTCAATCTTCCGTAATCGAGTAAATGTCTTAAGGGGACGGTGGACGTTAAAATTGAATTATTTTATTTTTCATCATATATATATGAAATTTTGTCCATATATAGATTTCATCATAAGTATATAGAATACCTTAAAGAAATTTCCTAATCTTAATATAATTTTAAGATTTTTTAAAAAAAAATTTTATTTATAAACCAAATTTTAAAATGCTCCTTGCGTCTTAATTTTTAAGATATTTCCCCGATTTAGCATTTGGATCACTTAAAACTATATTACAAACAAATCTGTGTATCAGTTTTGTAATCCCCCGAATAGTTAATTTTTGAGAGATTTTTTTCTAAATTCCATTCCGATTTTCTTAAAAATTTAGCATTTTAATAAGTTATAAATCAAATTTAATTATCTTAACGAAGTCTAATTATAAAATGCCTACACAGTTTCTTTGTAAACAGTATCAGGATTCCTCCTTATCAATTTCATGAATTTTGAACCAAAATTAAGACGCATGGAGCAGTTCAAAAATTTAAAGAACGTGTAAAATCTGTATTGAAAAAAAAAAAAACATGTATAAAGTTTACTAAAGCACCGAAAAATTCATTGTGTACATAATTCAAACGCTTGTAACTCTGCAAAAAATTATCGCAGCTGCATGAAGTTTTTCTCAAATGGTTCAGTACAAACTGAAGAATAATAATACACATAAAAATAAATTTAGATTTTTGGGGCGATTTTTGATCAAATAAAGGTCCACGGTCCCCTTAAAACCGAACAAATTAGCGTGTTTTTAGAGTCTACGGGACTGGATGGGGGTTTGGTGAGCGTAGCTCGTAGGGGGCGATCTCCCTGGTATCTTAAAAGAAAGTAAAATACAACAATGGAAAAAATATTTTTGATGTAAATACTGTATGTTCATTGCTCTTTATTGCTGTTAATTCAAGAACAATGATCAATACTTATGTGCGAAGAAAAACCTACACTGTAAAAAAAATTGTAAATTGACGGGCATTCTCCGTGAATTGCTGCCGTAATTTTACGGAAAATGCCCCTTTTTCAAGGTAAACGGTCAATTTCCGTAAATTTCATGTTTTTACGAGCAAAAACCGTTTATGTAAGAGCAAAGTTCTTTTATCTAGGGACAAAACCCGTTTTCTTACGGGCATTGCCTGGAATCTCTGCTGCAGTAATTTTATTGCAGTAATTTTTTACAGTGAATGATAAAAAAATATTGCATCATTTTACTTAATAAAGTAAAAGTTATGAGTTCTGAAAAAATCAGGGGAAGGGAGATGGGGAGGAAGAATACAGTGATGAAATTTTTTTTTGTAGAACATTGATATTATTTTACGATTTTTTCTTCAATTCATTCAAAAACAAGGATCAATAGGTACTTATGTCTTATAAAAAATATAAATCATCGAAATTTATTCTTATAATTTGTTTAAGAAAAAGAAAAGTTATATGTTCTGAAAAAAATTAAAAAAAAGAGGAATACAGCAATAGAAAAATACTATAGATCACCGATATATTTTACCATTTTTCTTTTTTTTTTAGCTCATTCGAGTTTACACTCTTTTTTTCCCGCTTTTCTGCCCTTTATTTCTTCCTTTAATTCATTTATAGGGATCATTAGAAGCTATTAAAACGGAAGAATTGAGGTCAAAAGGCCTCGTAATTTTCTATCTAAGGAACGAAAAAAAATGCACAAGAACAAACGTGGCCTCGTTTAGATTCTGCTCACAAATTTTATGTGTGGGGGTGCCCTTCATCTCTAATTCTTCCTTTAAGGTATTTTTTATCATCTTGCGACTGAAAAGCGAAAGTATGTTTAAAAGTAGGGCAAGATATTTTAGTGCATGTATCTGTAAAGGAATTCGGACAAAGGAAGAAAAATTGTGACAGAATCATCCATAAACGAGGCAGCACATACACATCATATTTAGAAGTTTTAAGGGAAGTATCTTAAAAATACGTTTAATTATTATTATTATTTAATAATTTCTTTTAATCATTATTAAATAAATGTTAAACAATTGTTAAACTAAACAAATTATTTTTTTTAATTATTTTTGGAATAAAATTAATAAAAGTCAAATTTTAAACTATATTTATTTTATAATAAATTATAACACCTTGTAATAATATGTATCTTTTAAATGCTAAAAGATGTAAATTAACAACATAATACAAATTTATTCTTAAGTGTAACAAATGGCATTACAATTTGAGATGACGTTGACATTGTAACAAATGAATGTAAAACTTTGAATTCGAGTCAATTTCAAAAACAAATTTGTTTTTGAAAATGACTCGGAGGGAGTCGAAACATGTCAAACAGCCTAATAAAAATTATTTTAATTTGTATTATGTTGTTAATTTACACCTTTTAGCATTTAAAAGAAATATATATATATTTTTTATAATTCTTTCTACTCTCTTGACTCAGCACCTTTAAAAAATATTTTCATTCAACTATTAAAATATTTTTTGTTTATTTTTAAATGAATGTTTAGGACTAAGTAATTTAATAGGAAAAAAAAGTAAACTTTTGAATTTTTTTCCGAAAAATGTTTAAAAAAAAAGAATTTTTGCAACAACGTTTAAATTGCTATTCTTATTTTATATGTAAAAGTTTGTACGTCAAAAAAAGTTTGCATGTCGTTTGTACGTGTTGTTGTCAATTGTACCTACTGTTGTCGTATTTTGTATGCACTACTTTCTTTGCAAAGAAATGTTCATGAGATATGTACCATAAAAATATAGGAAACAACATTGAAATATATAATAATTAGTAGGAACTAGAATAAACTAAAAACACAAATCATGTGTCAAGCATAGATTATGAAACATTTTCCAACGCATTCAGAATACTGCAACAAAACTTCACAGTTTAATAAGGTGAAAGATAATATTTAAGTAAACAGATAAACGCTAGGCTCACAATATTCTATAGTAAGCATCTTGTAGTGCACCTCGTTGATGCATAAGAATTTCATTATGATTGAAATAGAGTAACATCATTAAAATACTCTGCAGACGATTTTTTACACATAGGCCATAATGTAACGGCTTCTTTTGAGTGCCCCTGTAAATGAACTATAAATGGTACACATTCCATTTTCAATACCGAACATACCGTAGCAAACTTCAATAACATATATCTGTTGCTTGACATCTGAATATAGTTGGGTGAGTTGGAGCTAGGACGGACAAATAGACAGCCAGGCAAACCGAATTCACAAACATTTTTCAACTAATATAAATGCTGGACGATTACACCATGAAACATTACAACATTAAAGATGTGAGTATAAAACATCACAAATTTACTGAATGGTGTATACAAATGTCAAATTTTAAATTTTATACATACATTAAAATTAAAAATATCGACGTTTCGACCACCTTCTGTGGTCATCCTCAGGATTTTTTTTTTTTTTTTGTTATATTGCTTTTAAAGTTTCAAACGCGAAAAACGATCCGTCCGTTGCCATATTATTATTGCCGTCCACAAATTAAAAAATTAACTAGGGTAACACTCAACCATCGTACCAACCAACCACCAGTAGAAACGATGCAGAAACACCTCCTAACGGACAAAAATCTAACAGCTGTAAATGTATTACCGATTTTAAAATAATTTTAAAATAACATTTACGCTTTTTTTATTTTAAAATTCTTCATCTGTAATACATTTACAGCTATTAGATTTTTGTCCGTTAGGAAGTGCTTCTGCATCGTTTCTACTGGTAATTGGTTGGTACGATGGTTGAGTGTTACCCTAGTTAATTTTTTTATTTGTAGACGGCAATAATAATGAAGCAACGTACGGATTTGTTTTTCGCATTTGAAACTTTAAAAGCAATATAACAAAAAAATTTTCCTGAGGATGACCATGGAAGTTGGTCGAAACGTCGATATTTTTAATTTTAATGTATGTATAAAATTTTAAATTTGACATTTGTATACACCATTCAATAAATTTGTGATGCTTTATACTCACGTCTTTAATGTTGTAATTTTTCAACTATGTTGGAAAAAGTTAAAAATGAATACATCCGAAGTGAGAACACACAATGCTGCAAAGCCCATCTATCTACCTGAATCTTCTCGAAGATTTTGGAATCATCTCTTCTCTTCTTGATTTTTTATCTTACATTTCTATACCTACACTGTTAAAAATTTCCAGCAAACTGTCCAGTCATTCGACCGTTTTTATAGAAAACAGCTACATAACCGTAATTAAACTGTATTCTGGCCATATTCTTGCTCATATTAGGGTCAGATTATAGTTAAATTACGGTTATGTAACCGTTTTCTATTAAAACGGTCGAATGATTGGACAGTTTTGCTGCAAATTTTAACAGTGTAATGTACAACTCGGGCCTGTAAAATTTCCTCTTCTTTTGTCAAAATTACTTTTCAGTACTTCTAATAAAGTTAATTTTCTATGTAAGACATCATTGCAGACCAAATCGAGAACACGCTATACATTTCTGTCATATTAACTTATTTTTCGTATATGGAACCGTTTTTTAACTAGGAACGCTATGTGCGTTGTTTGCCGATAGGCTGCGCTGTAACCGGTCTAATTGCGTACCGTATTAGCCACTTACCTATAGACATCATGTTCATGGACTTAGAGCTCCGTTAATGCCCTTATACAATCCTTAAGGCTGTTATCAAATCCGAAAAGGCTACATATTTATGATATTTTTGTTCGGAAACGCATGAAATTGGCAGCTGTTCTTATTCAGAAGTTTTATAGTCAAAAGACTGTTATCATTTTTTGGTAAAGGCAGAAGATCGTTCAGAAAATACTATCAAAGTCGGCGTTTTGAACAGATTTTCTGACGCCGCAGCACGAGAAAGGGGAAAAACATGTCGTCCCGTGATACAAATAGTTTATAATTATGTAAGTAATTTATTTATCAAAAAATGGAAAACTCATTTCTATTCTAAATTTCTTCCATAGACAGTTTGTTAATAAATAAATTACTTATCAAGTCACAAGCGATACATGTTATGTGACGATGCGTTTTACCTTTTTTAAATATTGTCGCGACGGGAATTCGGTTAAAAACGCCGACTTTTGACAGTATTTTCTGAAAGATCTTCTGCCCTTACCAAAAAAGGAAATCGTGTTTCGATTATAAAGTTTCTGAATAAGAGCGCTTGCTAATTTGATACATTTGCGAATAAAAATGAATAAAAAATGTGTTATAAAGAAGCTAGTTTGGATTTGTGAACATCCTTAAGCCTCAAAATTCTTATTATAATATGGAAACTTTTTTTTTTCGACTACGTTCTCTTTAAATTTTAGTGAAACGTTTGAAATGAATCTAAAGCTATAATAGAAATTACATGTGTCTTAAGATCATAAAATTTTCAGCGGTTAAAATGTTTAATCTTTATTCAATTCATAATCTTGTAAATTTTTATCGTCAAATAGAAATGCTTTCAAACCTTGATTTACGCTACTAATCTAAAAAAGACGAAAAGCTTACGTGGTGAAAGTGATGTTGCGTGTAGAAGATATGTGCTCTTTATCCATCATACGAAACTTTTATTGACAACACAGAAAAATAAAAAAAAACGTAATTTTTGATACAACAGATACTAAAACAAGGTGCGTAAAGTTGAAAGAATATTGAAAATTAAATTCCAAGTACTCTGCTATCACTGCAAATTCCCAGCACACATTCTGAACATATTTGAAACACTTTGATTCAAAAAAGTGTTCCAGTTACCTTAATGTATACTGAATGTGTTCCCTTAATGTGTTCCGAATATGCTCCGCTATAAAGGAAGTGTTCTGAAAGTGTATCAGAAGTGTTCTGCTCAGGATATCTGTTAAATCTAAACTTGGGAACGCATTTCAGAACGGATTGGGAGCATATTTGGGCACACTTGTGAAATTATCGCTTTCAAAAAATGTGCTGAACAAAAGAAGTGTTCGTAGAAGTATTCTAAAAACTGTTCCAAAAAGCACGCTTCAAAGTGTTCTAAAAAAGGTGACAAAATAAGTGTTCTAAAAAGTGTTCTGAAAAGTGTATAAAGATTTGTTGTGATGATAACGCAAATAAATCGTTTTAAATTTTGTCACATTCATTCACATCGCCCAATGTTACTAAAATCTCTGTATGTTGTCACAAAACCTAGTGTTTTGGTCAATTGAAAGCAAAAATTTTTCTTATGAAATGCGAAAAAGAAAACTACCGTCATGATACAATAATTGCTTATAACCAGGGCTTTACAAATTTGAAAAAATCTGGTAGCCAGGTATAAATTCTAGTCGCCAGTAAAAAAGCCCCCCCCCCTCCCCGTTATTGATTTTTAAAAAGTACAAACGTTTGCTTAGGAATTAAGTCAAAAAAAATAATAACAAACATAGTTTAGAATTATTTGTTACATAGTTTATAATAGTGCATAATAACTAAGTTTTCTAAGGAAACTTATCAAAGTTATATATTTGTGAAAAAAAATAATAATAAAGGAAATATTGTAAACTCTGAATTAACCGACATGTTCGGGAAATGCTAATTGCCGTATGCTTCAAATGTTCAAATAGTTGAGTGCTACAAAATCTATATCGGATGAGAGGGTATCTATAAAATAGTGAAGCCGGAAAACGAATTTATGCCTATTTAGCCTATCAAAATAAAAAAGTCAAATAATTCTGATTTAATTATTTCAAAATTTGCATTTAATGACATTTGCAATAGTTTTGCCAAATTAAAAATAAGTTAATTTTTTCTGTTGTTGTTTGTTTGTTTGTGAGTGTGTGTGTGTGTGTGAATATAATTTCAAATTTATTTCTTAATATTTTGTAACTTTGCAGCATCTATAATGAGATATCTTACAAGAAATTTAATGAAACGTTGTGATGTTCGCAAACTCGAGGGCTATTAACGCGTAACATTACGAGTTATTACGTAAACGTTTGTTTTCGTAGCTAAAAAGGAAAGAAAAAAATATATTTTCCCGCGCTGGATTAAATCGAAATCAACAGCCGGCTGAGGTTTATTTTGATCCAACGATCTACGATAAGAATTAAAAAAAAAAAAAAAAAAAAAAAAAAAAAAAAAAACTTTTTGAAGTGCAATCAATGATTTTTTATTTCCATTTACTGCAGATAATAATCCAAACAATGTAATTATAAAATACTATTGAGAAACAACTCTGAACCAGGCACTTGTCGCCAAGACAGAGTGACGGCAATGTCCAACGCGTGTGGTGCAAACAGACACGAGGCGCCAAACATTTTAAGCCGGGAAAAAATATTTAAAAAAATAATACATATTTTTATTAAAATGAATTATTCTTGAAATTTTAATTAAGTTTTATAGATTTACTTCGAATGAATTACTTATAATCACTTATATGTTATTATTCTTTTAAAATGAAGATTATACATTAAAAGTTTAAATTCTGAACACAAAAATCTGATTTGAAACATACAAAAAAGTAAGCATTTTTTATCATTGCATCCAATTTTTAGAAGCCACATAAGACTATTTGTTATTGAACCCCCCCCCCCCCTCTCCTCACATTCTAATCACATGACTAGCCGACTAGAGCAGAAAAGAATGACGTTTTATGTGCATGAAATGGAAAATGCCTTTTTAACTTCGCTTTAGAGAAAATGTCGTTTGTGCTCATTTTTTAGTTCAATTTTTGTAAAAAAAAAATAAATAAATGAAACAAAAAAAGTCAGATTAAAAAAGTTAGTCGCCAGATAAAAAAAAGTTGGTCGCCAGTGGCGACCTGGCGACCGCATTTGTCAAGCCCTGCTTATAACTCAAGATGTAATTCACTTATCGAAACATGAAAAAAATCTGTTCGATTCCAAATCACTTGAATAATGAAGCAAGCATCATGCTTTTTATGTTTAAATAAAATTCCGTAAGTGCGTCAGAAAGTTACGTGTTGTTTAGTGGAGAAAAATATTTTTTTAGAACCGCCTTAAGGCCTTCCGTAATTTTTATTTTGAAAATGCCAGTACCTTGTTTATATATATATTAAAAAAATAAGATAAAAAATGAATAAATGAAAGATGTTTTTTTAGATTCATAAAGAATAAATCTCGGATGTCTTGCAAAAAATTTTTTTGAAACTCCCTAACTTAATTTGATAGCTACAAAAAAAAAAACCTATTTTTTCATTACTTAAAGCACAATAAAAAAAAATATCCACAACAGTGATAAATGTTCATGTAGAAAAAAAAACTGTATCGAAAAACTTTTCTATGCTGTTTTTATTTTACGAAAAAAAAAATTACGAAGAAGATCTAATAGAGGAAAAAATGCAAACCATTTTTTTTTTTGCCTGCCTTTTACAGAATATTCTAACAGTTCTTAAATATATATATATGGCGCTTGGTTCTACAATTGTAAATCTGAATGTATCTTTATTGGTTTTTTTATGCTCAAGCATGATGAGTTGTTTTAGTTTTATTTTAAGTGTTTTGTCTATTTTTGTTTAATTTTAATTAATTTCTTGGCTATCTTATTATATTTCAATAATATTTCTCGGTCTTTTCGATATGTTATACGCGGCTTAATATTAGCACTTTTAAGCCTTATATCGACAACATTCGATAAAATAACATATCTTTACTATGAATTGTCATTGGTTTATATGAAGTGAATGTATATTTCGGGTACTGTTTCCGATAATAATGAAAAATATGGCTGGAAAATTAATTAGACAATTTTGATATAATAATGTAATACAAATACAGTGGGAAAATATAGTAGCCTTAGTTATATCGTATTTATGGAGAGACAAGAAAAAATGCGATACCTCAGAAATCACAATGTATCCGAGAGCAGTAAAAAAGTACGAGAAATGAGCAATTGAAATTAGATGTTTTGTATCGGTCTCCAAAATGTTAATTTACACACATATTTTTCTCAATCAATTAAAAACATAGAATTGCATTCATTTAAAAATACTTACATCTGTTGTTTATAAAAAAGTTCTGTTATGTGAAGATTTGTATTGCTTTTCTTCTCGGCGTGAGACAAGGCAAAAAAGCGATACGTAAAAGGAGCAATGTAACGAGGTGCGTTATAACGAGGGATTATTGTATTTATAACGATTGATAAATTAACTGTTTTTAAGAAAAATTTCTTGAAAAATACATTACTGTCATAATAAATAGCATATCTAAATCAGTATAGCTTATTAGGATGTAAAAAATGATAGTAGCACTATAAAATCAAATCAAACTAGTCAATATTTTTTTTTTTTTTTTTTTTTTTTTTTTTTGTGAGAGATAAATTTTGTAACCTTAATACTTACAAGTACAGTAATTACAATAAATAGACAGACAATACAACGGATAGACGGACAAATGAACTGCAAGTGTTAAGCAAGTACATTTCAACTACGTTCGAAGTGTTTAAAAAAGATTATTTTTCTAAACTCAATTTTCTAAATTAAAGTGATTTTAAAGCGTGAATCAGACCAACACTTGATTACTATTCGTATTCCACATTAATATTGAAATATCGCAAGATCTCTAACGTTTGGTAGAAGCTAAAATAGCAAATCCGTTATTATTCACACGGCAGGTGCTGCTTATAGTTCGAAAATTGTGCACCATACTTTAATATTCTAGCGTTTCTAACCGTCTCAAATCTACAGTTAAGCAGATTGACTTAAAACAGTTGTTAGGAAAGCTTTCAGGATATGAATTCAAGGTGTCTTCTTAGCTGCAATGCAACTCCACGCCCTAGAGATGCGTAATTGTGTAGCACTTATAGGGAGCAATATAAAAATGTCTACTAGTAGTACTTTATGCACTACAAAAGATAAACTATCTGCCAGTCGAAAAATATTTTAATAAATATTTTTCATAAAATTTTCCGGTACATGTCTTCTGTATCTCTTTCAGTACAATGAGATAAAACAAAATATATGCATTTGTTTTATTGTCATTGCTAGATCAGTTTCTCGAGAAAGCATTCTATCCTATTTCATGATAAAGATTTAACTTTTGCATTTTCTTTGAAAACCATAGTTTATAACAGTATGGATCTTGCGACACTATTATGTAAGATTCTATGTATGTTGAATTCATTTAGCGATAAATATAAAAAAACAATAAATTTAATTAAGAAAATTAAAGTAGAAGTAGAAATATGCTAAGTAGAAATATATTTACATAATTATACAAACATAATATATATATATATATATATATATATATATATATATATATATACATATATATAAGAAATTATTCCCATTACAATTTAATATGACAAAGAATATTTTTGATTGTCTCAATAGCTTATCTAAAACCAAAATGTAAATTAACCATAAAAAAAAAATAGCTGCTATATTTGCAATTTATTCGGCTGCCATTAGAAGCAATATAAGGAAAAATCAAGTAAATCTAAGAAAATATAAAAGTAGAAAGAGAAAAAACTAAGACTTATGTCAACGTTTATTTTTCATTTCATGAAATCTACTTATATAGATTTTGGAATGTCGCATATAAGAATTTTTTCGACTGATTTTGCTGAACCGAAATACGTGACTTGAGCTTAAATTTCAGAGGAATTCACTTAAAATTCTGTCTGTAGAGGGAAAACTCTTGCCAGTAGAAGTACTTTTTCCCTTCTTATTAATTTTTTTCTTTAAAGTTCTTCTGTTTACTCGTTTAAATCTTGAAAAATGAATTAAAATTTTATTGTTATCACTTGTACTTCAAAAAGATTTAATTAAAACCATTTTTGGTGGTAAAATACACAGTATTTAAAGACTTAGAACTGGTATTTTTAAAATATAATTGATTTATTATTACTGTGGAATTCCACTTGATTTTTTAAAATATCGTCTGTTTATACAAAGGAAGTAATATGAAGTAATTATTTGCTTTTATCTTCATTAAAGCTGATGTTAAGTCTGTTGTTACCTGCTGTTAAGGCTCCTCTCAAATCCAAACTAGCTGCTTTCAGACACGTACACTAAATCATTTTCATTCTTATGTACTCGATATTTGCAGATATTCTTATTTAAATACTGAGAAATTAAATAGTGGGTTTTTTTTCCTATTAAGGCAAAGAAATTTTCAGAAAAGGGGCAGTTAAATTTCCAATTTAAAGACGATTTGAGAGACAAAGCTGTCCGGGAAAGGTTGTCACCTTCGTCATCAGGAAAGATCGTCAATCCCCCCCCCCCCAAAAAAAAAAAAAAAAAATCCTAGATACGCCACTGGTTTTCCCCTTCCAATTTTTTTTTTTATATTATGACAAGTAGTCAAGAGTGACTAGAAGACTTGCATTTCCACTTTAAATGCTCACATGAGGCCTTGTATTCCTATACAAAAAGAAGATGTATTCTATCATCTCTTAAATTGGGGACCATCTTTCTTGTGTTACCCTATATATCTGTTACGAAATGTATGTATACAATAGGTATGAAGTTTAGTACTGGTCACTTCAGCATAGTTCATGAATAATTTCTATGGATAGGTAGAAGGGAGATCCCTAGAAAAATGCTCGAACTGGAGCTTTAGATAGTCTAAGTGGGTCCCAGCTCACAACCGTATATTTACGCAACTTTTTATTTTGTTCTGAAGATTAAAGAAGGGGTTCTTTTACTAATCATTTAAACAGCTAAATGTTAAGTTTATTTAAGTTGCTTTTTTTTTTTTTCATTACTGACTACTTTTTGCGCGTTACGTATTTTCTAAAAACTACTTTATGAACATGTAAAATAACGAAAATGTTCATTTTATGAGTAAAAAAACCCATTCAAAACAAGATCCTTCCTGCTCCACTAAGATATAAAAATTAAAAATAATATAAATTTGTTATTTTTAGAGTATAAGAAAACAATTTCTTGGTGAATACATGACGTGTAAAAAAAGAAGAAGTACAAAAAAGTACAAACAAACAGAATAAATTTAGTTATAATTAATAATTTAATAAAGGCGAGCTGATATTTCACAATTTTAAAAAGGAAGCCCTTCTTTAGTTTAAAATAGAAAAAAATTATAGATTAAGATAGACTATTTCAAAACATGTATACAACAAGTCCATTCTGAATTTAGTTTGGCTGTTAGTACTTTTCTTACCATTAGTTTTGCACGTTATCTTCACCACAAAGAATTTTGTATTTATCCAATCGAGCTTATTCTAATAGCACTGGTCTACATCAAAATTGCCTTTTACATAAAAATGTACTATACCTATAGTTTTCAACACACTGAATCGATTATGGAACTTTAAAAGTAATAGTTAAAGTAAATAGTTAAGAGTAAAGTAATAGCTCTTTCAGTTATACCATATTTACTATTATGCAGGTAGCTCGATATCATCTTTTTTTTGTGAGTTCAAAATATTTAGTGATTTACCTGCGTTATATTTTGTTGGGCAGATATTGCCAATGTTAGCAGACTATTACTGGATCTTGAGTAGAGATGCCCCTGAAACTAAACACAATGGACAAGCAAAAAAGAAGAGGACTTCTTGATTGATGGTATAAGATTAATGTTTTGATATTGTTCATAATTTCTTAATTTCATGTGAAAAGTTAAAACAAAAAACTAAATAATTTGATGGGTTTTTTTTTTTTTAATAAATAGTTTATGTTCTTTGATATTTCACTTAAAATCGTAAATTCACACCGAGAGCTAACATTAAAATTTTAATGTTTACTTCATATTTTGAGACCCCAAATTAGTATAAAATATATCGTTTATTTAAAAGGCAGAAAAAAAAAGTTTTATTTTGTAGACTAGTTTCCTAGAATCGGCTTTCAAGCCCTCGTTGACGGTGCATATAATAACTTGTTGGACCGTGAAAAAAATTTATGCATGTTCTCTACAAGATTAAGAAACCGCGCAAGTTGACGAGAAGGCCAAAAGGAACTGCCAGAATTTTGATACATTGAGAGTGACGTGGAATGACAGGTAGTGCAGGCTTTTTTTTTAGTGGGTGCTTGGGAGCAAAAGAAACTGCCATTTTAAATTACTGTAGCAATTAATTGAAAACGTTAAATGCAGCATTTAGCGGTATAAAAATAAATAAGCGTAGAAGAAAGTTATCGTAAAACCCTCTAAATTACCTTCCAAAGAATTTAGTATAAAATTTACAATGAAGGGATAAACATTAAGGTATGTTAATGATATATTTTGTATATTTTCATGCAGATATTTTGACTTTTTGCTTCATCGTGGTTTCATTTACTGAAGAAAAACAATAATAAAAACGCAGAATATATTTTTTTTATATAAACATACTGTTTATTGTCATAGGATGCTTGATTAATGGAGTTCATAATATTTTAGGACAATTTAGAAGAGTTTGGTAAAATCATGACTACTTAGCAAGATGTTTGTGCAACTTAAAACATTTTATATAAATGTGTGATTAGTGGGGATTTTTTTAAGATGTCACAAAAACATGACAGAAGTACATCCTCATAGAAAATGCCGGTAATAAGATAAAAAGCAAATGTAGGAACTTTGAAAAAAAATCTTGGAAGTCTAAATTATTTTTTTTGATTAAAGTCATTTTTAATGTAAACATTATTGTTGCGATGAACTTCTTAAAACAATAATAATTTATATTAACACTTCAATTCCTATATAGAATCTACCAGAGCTATTTTCATATTTTTCAATTCTTTTTAGTAACTTAGTCTCTGAATAATACCGCTTCAATGCAATTTTAGTATTTCTTCTTTTTATTAGGTTGTCATAATACTGTGCACTGCAGTATGCATTGGACCCTGTAAGCAATAATTTCCTGACCATTTTTATGTACAAGATTTCTAAAACTAGCATTGCTAACGATAAAACCTGAAAAAAAAATGCCAGTACTTGGCTGCGGTTCTCTTTTGCAAAAGATGGTCGACCTCCGTTTAAAGTTGAATCCGGTGTATAACAAACATCCAAACCTGAGTAAGAATTCGGATCCGGCACCCTTTGTCCATGTCCAGTAGCCAGCACTCTAACCACCAGATAAGCCGACATCAGAGCATATTTTAAGGAATTTTCACTGGGCGACAATAGGTTTGATCTGTTGTCCCAAGCATATATCTATAAATTCAGCCCGCCCCCCCCCCCCCTGATAACTGCAAACCAAATAATTAGAATATCGATTTTTATAATTCTGTTTTATTAATTCTGTCTATTTTACTTCTTCTGTACCTGGTAAGTAAATAATGATGTTTTCATTGAATCATGTAAACCCGTTCATTTATAGCTAGGTAGCATTAAAGAAAGTCTACATTCACAGTTCATACTAATTGTTAACCATTGTTATGTTAGTCATATATATAGTCAAACATAACATTCAACCTACCAAATTTCTGTATCTAATTAAAAATTTATGTATGAAATTTATCGCTAAAATTATGTTAAAATGCTGCTTACCTTTTACTGTTTCTACACTTGACTTTTGTACATAACAGTATTTCATCTACCAATTTGGTATTTGGGGCCTGGAATAAATTATTGAATTGAAAAGCAAATTTGATCTGAATCATTAAATATTTGTTTTTAATTTCTCGTAACTATAGTTTTAGACTCAAAGTGGAACTAATCAAAAAGATTTTCCTCTTGCTGTTTAAAAATATTAAATAAAAAAATACCATGTTAAATTTTATAACATGTTTCCAAAATGCCAAATGAACAATAATTAAAGTGTTTAAATATCTTTAGCCTTTCAGAAATTACTGTATTTTGAAAAGAGTAGAACTAAACAAGGAAATCGATTTTACTCTTCATGTTTAAAAGAATCAAATTCTAACTGTAAAATATTTCCAAAATACTACAGAAATATTTACAATAGTTTAAATTTTTTATACAAAGGACTTTCTTATTGAAATAATGGAATTAAACAAGAGATCGATTCGTTATTTATATTTTAATGAGTTAAAATTTTTAATATTTTTATAATGGTTTTAAAATGTTACAATAATAGTTAAAATCTTTAAATTTTTTCTTACAAGTTATTATCAATTGCAAAGAATTTGTTGACAAACTCTTGTGTTTGTTAGAATTCTTTGTCTGGAAGTTTTCTCTTTCTTTCTTTGCTTTCTAGGAACCTTGCAACAGCAGGTCTTGGATCATAAAAAGCTGTTCCAATTCCATTAAGAGCAATAAATGTTCTTGAGTTTAATGCTTCTTTTGATAGTCCCGACTGTTTGTTAGATTTAAGCGTTGTATGTATGGGCCAGCGCTGTGAGGTGTTAAAGAAACATATGATTGTACCAATTTGTTAAAACCTGAGTGGGGTTGAGACGCTTTAAAGTAATGATAGAGTCTTGCTGTTGATGAGGTCATATCTGATGGAGGAGGCAGTTTTTCAGCCGCGTAAAAAGCAACCACATCATCGGTAAAATCGGCAATTTTGTCTTTACCAAGAAGGTTCCCAACATCAAGGCGGGCTGCACTAACAACCTCTGTTGATCTTCTTGCTTTTAAGAAAACATCTATCCTGTTGGAGATGCCCAAGTTCTCAAATACGATTTTGACAGAATCCATGAGGCCTTCTGCTACTCGCTTACTCAATTTACATTCTCCTAGAAAAACTGATTTCATTTCTTATTCTTCTGTAATAAATCGTGCTGTAACAAATTTATTATCAACTCCATATTTATTAACGGAACCATCTATCTGGATAGAAAAACAATCAGCCTTTTGCAACTGCGTGTCTGTATTTTCTTTTACTTGGACACCAACAATATCAAGCATCTCGCGATACATTACTGGATTTCTATACCGCAACAGTGCTGGAGATGGATTAAAAGAAGAAAAGTCACACTCTAAAACATTGTCCATGTAAGAGGCAATTTGTGAGTCAATGTGAATTTTCGTTAAAAACCGCGAAAGCCAAAAATGAGCAGAGAGAGTCAACTGTCGGCTATCATTATAAACATCCAGTGCAAGCTCTATTAGCAATTTTATTTTTTCTGCATTGTGTGATTTTAAAGTTTTTATCCAAGAATGCTAATGAGATTGTGCCATCCATTTTTTTAATACGCTGCCGAAGACAGTAGGGCTCCAACTCTAAGTTCTTCTTGAGGCCAGGATGCACTGGATGAAGGTGGATGGATTCAGTGGTGGGTTTCAGCTGTTTTGCACCAGTTGTTAATTTGTGTGGAGTTCGGCGAACTGGTTCTTAAAATACTTCAAATGCGAAAATCGTATTTACATTAATTTACTTTTTCTTAATGTGCATCTGCACAACAGCATTTTTAAAATATAAGACTGTGACATTTTGTAAATTGATTCATTTAATAAAATAATGTTTAGTTTGAAAAAAAAAATTCTTTATTCCTGTGAGAATCCAATTTAACTTAACAAAAAGCATTAAAATATTGAAGATTTGATGAATTTGGGTATCTAAATCGGCAATCTAGGATAACTCCCTGGTTATATAGCATGCTTATTCAACATTTCTTAAATTTCTGCTATTCTTGCATTATCGTTATTGTATTATTAGGTTTTGATTCATTTTCTGTTAGAAATTTTGATCAGGATTTCATGATTGCCTAATATTTATTAAACAAATTACGTCCTTATAGGAAAGCATGTTTCAGGATATTCCCCCCCCCCCCCATTATACTTAAAATTCAAAGTTTATGTTGTTATTTTAATGTAAAGTGTTTCATAATATATGTGTGATGCTTAATTTTCCCTTATTGTTAATGCATCAAAAATCATTCGTGAAGCGAACCGGTTGTTATATTATTTGAATCCCATCACTAGATGGATTGTCGGAAAATAAATCTTTCAAGCAGAAACACAAAGATCACAACAACGACATGTTTCCCATAGGCCATAGGTCACACGGCACTTCCCGCCATCCCAGCCTGCCTCATATTGTGTCGTACTGCCCCTACCTACACTCGGTATCTGCTATAACAAATGTCGACAGTTATAATATCCGAAGCACAAAGACAGCTTTTGTCATTCAAAATTTTTTATTTCAAAAATTGCCGGCACCATTTCCTGTCACTGGGCGACAATAATTTCCCACTGGGCGACACTAGTGTCGCCTACTTTATATGTTATTTTATGCCCTGGCCGACATCCCAGAACAAATATTTACAAGTAATGGTAAACATAAAATTTAGGCAATGTCGAAGTATCGTAAGTCAAAAAAGCACGAAGAAGTTTGGAAATTTTTTGAAAGCATCTGGTTATAACAGCAAATATCTATTCAATATCAATATTTTATTAGTCCCCCAAAAAGCGAATAGATGGACCTGGACATGTAGTGGATTTTCCATTGATTGTGGAGCCAAAAAGAGGCAGAGCCTGGAAAATACATTAGAAACTGGGGGGGGGGGGGGGGGGGTAAGCTATAAAAACTCACTACCTTTATTATGTACATGTTACACCGGAGCGATCTGAGACAAAAGATGGCAGCGTTAGAGGCGAGACAGAGGGCTAATTTCAAACGCAAAAAAGAGAATTATCTGAATCCATGTAGCCCTTTGAAGGTTGGGCATGTCGAATTAAATAACTTTCTTTTATACTCCTTTTTTTTCTAAAGTTGGCTAAAAATTGTTAAATGCATTTTTAATTCATGTTTACCTCTATTGAAATACTAACAGTAAATATTTATTAACTTTAGTGAAAGAATTCTATAAGATTCCTTCAAATAAAAACGGAACATAACTTTCCTGCAATGGCCTAATGTTTACACTCATGCTGGAGAAGAAAATCTGTACCAAATCAACTCTGGATCAAGTTTACTCAGCTACAGCTTATCATCTGATAATGGCTTGCAAGGCAAAGAAATGATACTACGGTCGATGAGGAGAAGATTTGGGGGGATTACACTAAAGCTTAAAGATGTTCTCGGATTTTTTATTTTTTATTTTTTTAATTTTTCCTTTTTTAAAAACGCGATCTTTTTTATACATTCATATTTACTGCCCGCTATGCCTGAAACATTCTGGCATTATTATTCAGGCGCTTATGAATCAAACGATGTTCATTTTATTTTCCTATAAAGATCATTATCTTAGAAACGTACATTTTTGGTGCAAAATTTTCTGAAAAGATATTTTTATTCTTCAAATTAAATGGGGGAAAAAAGAGGGGGGAGTTTTTATGTTTCTTCGAACGTATGTAAATACCAGTATTTCCCCCAGACAGTGATAAATATATTAATATCGGATCTTTCATTACATAGATGCTATGTTCATAATTATGATGCCCACGGACATGATATTAACAGAACAATTATTTTTTTCCCGTAAATTATTCAAAACACACTAAATATCAAACTGGATTGAATAATAATGCTGAATCAAATTTTGTGAATTAATATTATATGTTTTCTATTTAATTTTATTTTTTTATCTTACTACATTTGCCTGTTTTTATCTTGTCCGCGGAACTGACATGACGGCGTGATCTTTAAGTTCATGATTTTTTTTCACAGTTATTTAAAAATAATGGTAAATATTTAACTCGCGACGTACTGCTGCGTTTAAAATGACTATAACAAGCTACTCTTTTACTCTTTTTTGTATTTTTTTTCTGCGACCTGTTAAACTATTTAGCAGCTATTAATTTTTTTATATATATCCACGAACATGACTCCAAATCATATGATTGCAGTTATTTATCACAAAAAGCTATAAATAAACAGAGTTAATTATGAAATTTAATCTGAGATTAGTTTAGAATTACACTGAATTAAAAATAAATAATGCAATATGAAAAAAAAAATCACCTTTATAGTCTCTGTAAGTGGCTAAAGCGAGAGTCCAAGGACATTATTTGTCAGTCTCTGTGGAAACATTATTATTATGAAAAGCGGATATTTTTTATTATTTAATATTTACATGTATTGTGCTGTTATACCAAATCACATTTCCTCTGTAGCATACTTTCAACTGCAAATATATTTTTTAATAAACATTCTGTCAGGTTTCCCTGGCAGCTGCAAGACTTAAAGACGATTCTTAACGGATTATCTTATTGTATATGTATCTGCTGTGTACTGTTAAAGGCTTTCTTAAGAAAAATCTTAATCCGGGGGGGGAGTGATCTGAATGTGAGTGGAAGGAATGTTGAATACAATGGAAGAAGTATGTCCTTTGTGATGTGGTCTTTCATAGATAAGACAGATATTTCACCCATTATTTAGGAAGACAGACCCACCAAGAGGGGATTAAGTGTTGTCAAGGAACCCTTTGGAACAAGGGACGAGCCCCGTAGAGAGAGGGGGTTCTCTGGTGGATGACGAGAGAGTGAAGTTAGTTTTGAACGTAGGAGCGAAGGAGGAATGTCGTTCAGAGATTGCGCTCTGAGACACGTGTATGGAGGGAGATCTCTCGAAAGGAAGAGATATAGCGGGTGTGAGATTAATAGAAATCTCGGTTCTGAGTGAATTAACGTAGCCTAACGGTACACAGAAAGTAGTTTTCTGTATTTTTTTTATTTAATGTTGAACCGGATAAGTTACATCCGAGTTTAAGTGTAAATATTGTAAATAAAGTGTTAGTTTAAGTTTAATTGAAAGGGTTAGGTTTTTTTTAATATACATCACGTAACGTGTCCGATATCACGTATTCATATCGGTGGTGGCAGCATATCAAACGACCGGATTATACTTCGAAGTTGTGTGGACGGAGAAGAGGAATCCGACAATGGTGGCAGCGACGGGATCTGAATCACCGAAGACCAGTGCCAGTTAGCCGTGTTACAGAGAGTTTGTGCCGGATCGCCCAGCGGAAGTGTTCGTGCCTATCGTCATAGAACAGTGCCAGATAGCCGTGTTACAGAGAGTTTGTGCCGGATCGCCCAGCGGAAGTGTTTGTGCCCTATCGTCGTAGACCAGTGCCAGTTAGCCTTGTTACAGTCAGTTTATGCCGGATCGTCTAGTGGAAGTGTGTGTGCCCTATCATCGTAGACCAGTGCCAGCTAGCCTATCGTCATTACAGTGAAGTGAACTAGTGGTTGTGCTGTGTTAGTGTAGTGTTGTGTGTAGTGTTTTTGTGCATAGTGAAGCAAGTTACAGTGATTGTTGCCCGAGAGTGCAATATTTACCCGGGTTAAAAGTGAGCAGAGAATTGCCCCAGCGAATAAAGTACGAGGTAAGGTGTTTTATTAATTTTACTCTACTGACATTCTCGAACCTACTGTTTTTTCCGTGTGTAATTGATGGTAAATTAAGTTAATGTTGTGGGTAATTTATGATAATTTATGTGCAATATAATAATTGGGCTAAATCAAATGAGATATTAACAGCCATTTTACACTATTGTTTTAAAAAAAGGATCTAATATTGTTTACTAGAATTGATTTGCTAATTTTTCTTTTTACGGATAAGATTAATGATTAAAATTAATGCATTGTGTTAATAGTTGGAAGGAATAATTGAAATTTTTTTAATTTAAATTATTATTAAAGTAATACTTAAATTAAGTGATATTGTTTGTTTTAAGTTTGAAATATTGATAGTAAATAAGGAAGGCAAATTTGTGTAGAAGTTAAATTAAATTGAAATAACCTTCAAGGAAGAATTTAAGGTAAAAAAAAAAGTGCTGTGATTTACTTTTTAATGTGAGAACCAATTTTGGAAATTGGAATATTTTATTGAGATTAAATTTAGGAATTTATGTGTATTTCATGCAAATTTTTGTTAGGTAGATATATTTATGTAGTGATTGGCATCAGTGTTTTATTCAAATTGCAACGTATCAGTATTATTGTGTAAGTTGTATTTTATTATTTAATTGTATAAATTTAAAATCTGTATTGCATAGTAACCAAATTGAAATTATTTTTTTTCTTTGTTATTGAAAGCAAATTGTGGGGTACCATTGTTTAAGGAATTTTATCAATTTATTATTATTTATTTGAAATATGTTAAATAGTATAATATGTGGGGGTAACTTATGAGGGTAGGATTTGAGGAAATATTAATTTAATATTGTGCTTAAGTATTATTGTAGGGTGGTAATAATTATCAGTAGAAAGTATGGCTTTCTTACTAAAATTAAAAAGGGTGGATCTGCAGGCGATGTGTGAAGAGTTAGGGATTGAAGTCTCGGAAGATGATACCAGGTTTAAGCTTAAGAAAAAGATAGTGGAGAGCGACGAATATGAAGAAGGGGCCGGTATGGAATTATCTAGCACTATTGTTACGGCACGGTTAGAAAAATTAGAAAGGAAAGGAAAAGTTACAACGAGAAAAGTTAGAAAGGGAGGAAAGGTTAGAACGGGAAAAGTTAAAAAGGGAGATAGACCGTGAGAAGTTAGATAGAGAAGAAAGGGCTGAAAAATTGAGATTGGAACATGAGTTAGAGTTAGAAAGGATAAAGGTTCAAAGTTCGGCAAATAATTCTAATGGGACTAGAGAATCTAATCATGAGAGTAGCCTTGAGAAATTGATTAAAAGTGTTAAAACTTTGTCTATCAAAGTTCCAGAAGGGACTGAGGGATGGAATCTGTTTTTTAGCAGTTTAGAACGGGCATTCGAAACAAAAAATGTACCGGAAATTCAGCAGGCGGAACTTTTATTAAATATGTTAGGAGATAAGGCCGATAATTTGTTAATATACACTACTAGGGAACAAATTGAGAGTTATGAGAAATTAAAGGAATTAGTTCTAAGGGAACATGAGCCGACACCGAAGGCGTGTTTGGAAAACTTTAAGAAGGCTAGAAGGAATGAAAATGAAACTCATGTATTATTTGTATCGCGTTTAATAGCAACGTGGGAAAATTACTGTAAGATTAGAGGTGCAGATACGTATGAGAAGGTTAATCAGTTAATTGTCACGGATAAGTTGTTAACTACTTTAGATGAGGAAACCGCGACGCATGTTGGATTAACTCAGCACAGTAATTGGTTAGAAGTTTCTAAAATTGCTAAGGAATGTGATAATTTCTTCGATGCTAAGCAAAAATCTTATGCGGTAACTTATAAGGGCTATAAAGTTAAAGAAAAGTATGTAAATAATGAAAATTCTAGAAGAGAAAAAGATGAGGGATTTAGTAGTAATTGGAGACAAAATGGGAATAGTGAAGTTAGTCCATTTTTGGGTAGAAAACCGTAATATAAGAAACCTAATGATGCGACGCCTATCTGTTTCAGGTGTGGTTTAAGAGGTCATTACCGGCGATTTTGTACAAATGGAAATAATGAGAGAAGTAATCAAAATAATAAGGGACACGAATCAAGGGCTAGTATCAATAATGTCTCAGTGCGAGGAAATTGGAGAATTACCAAAGGGAGCGAGTATGGCAAGAACTGGTGCAAAAGGGGATTGGAGAACTAAAGTTATTGGAGAAAAGTTGAATAAACTTGAGAAAGTGGAAGTTAGTGTAAATGGGAAAATAGCAAAAGGATTAGTGGACTCTGGTTGCGAAATTAGCGTCGTTCATAAAGATTTAGTACCAGCAAGGAAAATTAAAAGGGGCTGGTAGCATCTATTTACAAGGGATATTTGGTAAGGCAGTTAAATCGCCGTTAATTCAATTACCTTTAGCTATTCCAAAACGTGGTCAAACTAATGTAATTCATCAGGATGTACTTCGCGCGATAATTGATAACAGTAAGGAACAGTTAATTTTACATCCTGACGTGGCTAATGAATTGGCAGGGTTAAACCACGAGAAATCATTAAGAGAATCGGTAGAAAGGGAGTGTAAGGAAGATAGTAGGAATAAAGTGAAGGAAGGGGAAGGGATTAGAAATGGTAATAATAACCGTTATGTCGTAGAAACGAGATCGGTAAATTTACAAAGTCATGAAAAGGAAAAAGCCGAGGTGGAGAAAAGTAAGATTGATCAAGTTACGGAAAGTAGTTCAAATGTATTTCAGAAATCCCAAATGAATTGTAAAGATTTAGAGAAAGCTTGGGAATTAGCTGAAAATGATATATTGTTAATGGGTTGTTATATCATAAAGAGAAATTAGTAGATGAAAATGTAGCTCACTTAGTATTACCTAAAATTAGAAGGGATGGAAATTCTAAAATTAGCGCATACTTCCTTATATGGAGAACATCACGCGGTTAAGAAAATGTTAGAAAGAATCGAGCATTCATTTTATTGGGAAGACATGGCGGAGGAAGCTAAAATATTTTGTGAATCGTGTGGAATGTCGGTTAACGAGGGAAATGAATGGGAGTGATAAGGAGAAAGAGGAAATATGTCGACCTGCATTTATAATTGAGTTAGTGGACGGGAGGAAGAAACTGGTGTATCAAAATGAAATGAGAGAATTTATGGCTAAAAATAAAGTAGTGGATATTGTCTTTGATAGTGACGGAGAGTTTCAAAACCGTGGGAAAATTCTTTTGTTAGATAGAGAACAACCGGGAGTTAAAGACATAAAGGGATTCGAAATAAAAGGGTTAACCAATATTCAAGTTGGAGACATAAAATCAATCTTAAGGAAAAATAAGGAATTATTTATGGGTCCTATCCAACTGGTAGAAATGGAGAAAAATCGGATTGGTCGTAAACCGGAGAGGGGTAAGATAAAGCAGAAATGGTACAATATCTTTATTACGTACAAAGAGGACCTCGACAGGCAAGTGCCTGATTGGCTAGAGGAAAATTATTTAGGACATCCGAGGCAGAAGTTAGCCATTCAAGTGGGTGTACTACGAAAAGGAATGTACCTATTAGGTTAACTAGGAAGGACTGGAAGGAAAAAGTTGTACCGCCTCCAGCAATCTCAGCCTAAGGACTGACATTGAAATGACATAATACTAGTGGACCTTTATTTTTTTGTGTATTTATAATGGTATTTGCATCTCGTGTTTATAAAAGTGTATTAGCATATTGTTTAAATTTTGTCTGTGGTTATCACATTAGTATATGGTTCATTAGAGATGTCAGTAGTTAAATTTTCAGACACCTTGAAATATTTACGTAATTGTAGTAATGAAGAAACCTATCAAGGAACTGTTGAACTCTTCTCAGACATTACATAGTTTGAGGAAAATTAGCCCCTAAAAGGCATATTTTCCGCTAAGGTGGGGGGGTCTCAGGTTTCCCTGGCAGCTGCAAGACTTAAAGACGATTCTTAACGGATTATCTTATTGTATATGTATCTGCTGTGTACTGTTAAAGGCTTTCTTAAGAAAAATCTTAATCCGGAGGGGAGCGATCTGAATGTGAGTGGAAGGAATGTTGAATATAATGGAAGAAGTATGTCCTTTGTGATGTGGTCTTTCATAGATAAGACAGATATTTCACCCATTATTTAGGAAGACAGACCCACCAAGAGGGGATTAAGTGTTGTCAAGGAACCCTTTGGAACAGGGGACGAGCCCCGTAGAGAAAGGGGGTTCTCTGGTGGATGACGAGAGAGTGAAGTTAGTTTTGAACGTAGGAGCGAAGGAGGAAGGTCGTTCAGAGATTGCGCTCTGAGACACGTGTATGGAGGGCGATCTCTCGAAAGGAAGAGATATAGCGAGTGTGAGATTAATAGAAATCTCGGTTCTGAGTGAATTAACGTAGCCTAACGGTACACAGAAAGTAGTTTTCTGTATTTTTTTTAATTTAATGTTGAACCGGATAAGTTACATCCGAGTTTAAGTGTAAATATTGTAAATAAAGTGTTAGTTTAAGTTTAATTGAAAGAGTTAGGTTTTTTTTAATATGCATCACGTAACGTGTCCGACATCACGTATTCATATCGGTGGTGGCAGCATATCAAAAGACCGGATTATACTTTGAAGTTGTGTGGACGGAGAAGAGGAATCCGACACATTCTTTGACGTCACTTTGTACATTTCAACGAAAATTACCCATAAATCTGCTATTTTTTTATTTTATTTTATTTTATTTTGTCAATTGTTGTTTAATTTTCGCCTATTAATGAGTGTTATATACCCAAAATCGAGAATTTTGAAAAGATTTTTTGGCATATTGGTTAATTTTACATATATATATATATATATAAACGAAAACTTTAATTAGCTTTTACATTTATATTCGATATTTTCAGAATTGCTTTTTGAAAATCTAACAATAACTGAAAGGAAAAAGGGAATAATTATAAATAGAGCGCACTGAATGTCTTCTATTGTAATATTATTTAAAAAGTTTATGACTTTTTCATTAAATATCTATTATAATAACTATGCTTTATTTTATTTATTATGCTGTGTGATAAATACTTCTTTTCCATTAGATATTCTTTCTTCAAATTCAATAAACATTCTCTTTAATTAGCTTTTCAATATATTCGACATTTTCAAAAATGTATCCTAAAAAATTAAGAACAACTGAAAGAAAAAAATTAGATTAACAACAAAAAAGAAAAATTACGAATAATTATAAATAATTATAAATGAAGCATATTGAATGTTCTTTATTGTATTTAAATAGTTTGACAGTTTTTCATTAAATAACTATTTTAATAAGTATGATTTTGCTTTTGTATTTATTTGTTGTGTGATAAATACTTTTCTTTCATTATATGTTCTTCCTCTAAATTAAAAAAACATTTACTTAAATAGGCTTTTCAATCTATTTTATATTTTCAAAAAATTTTCAAATATTTAAGAAAAATTAAAGGGAAAAATAAAGGGGGAAAAAAGCAAAATAAGGAATAACTATAAATGAGGCATTTTGAATGGTCTCTATTACTGTATTTAAAAGGTTCACGACTTTTAATGCCCATAGAGAGGATATTTGAATAAATTTTAATATCTTCTTTTGAGAACATAATAAATATTAGCTCCATATCCCGAGAGACTTTCCTTTTATATGGATAAAAGTTTATATCACGCAGCTTCCTAGTAGCTTTTATAATATTGCTCCATCTGTTTAAAAGTACACTGCTTTTGCATTATGTTAAATTATCTAATGGACATTCGTTGTAATTAATTCAATCTTTTATCGGTGGGATCGAGAGAAGAGTCGAAGCCATTAATAGATTTATTTTACACAGAGATTGTTTAAGTAACTGCTTTCGTTGTATATAAATAAAAGAAATATGCAAATCTATATTGGCCAACATAGTATTTTATTTTTTAATTTTTTATTTTCGTATCGTTTTAATTACGAGAGCTGACTAATAAAGAATGATCATAATTTTTTTATTCCTGTAATTTATTGTACATAAATTTAATTTTATGTTGTATTGTTAGTTTGTGGTATTTTTTTTTTTTTTTGTAATTTGTTTCTAGTAGTACGTCAGTGGTAGCGACTCAAGTTCAGACATATTAAGAATCATCTTCGGGAACTATGGAAAAAACACGTTATGAGAAATATGAAATTTTGCTTTCTACTGAAGAAATCTTTAGCTGAAGTCTTTGAAATGTTACACGAGGCTAATGAAGAGTCTGTTCTACCCTATAGCATAGACCTGGTGCAAACAAACTGGAGTCACGCTTCATCTTCACTGGGTTCGTGCTCATGTGGGTCACGTCTATAACGAACGTGCGGCTGCGTTGGCCAAGGCAGCCACGACCCGGCAATCTGTCGACGTGGATGTCAGGAAAACTAATAGGAGACGGGATGGTACCTTCCTTTCTGTACTGGTGAAGGAACCTAGGTTAAATAGGAGTCTTCGTCTGGATGCTAGAGAGATGAGATGAAAAAGATCAGATTAAGATTTGTGGACATTTTGAGAGGGTATCTAACTCAAAAATGATTCTGCGATTATTTATAATATATATTATCTATACCCCGGGCAGTGTCCCGCGTGTTAGGTTTTTGTAACCATTTTCAATTATATTTTCATGTTTTAATTGTTAAGTTTTTGTTTGGTTTTAATAAAGTTAGTTACAAAGAACGGCTACGTTTCTTTAGTACAAGGTGAGAAGTGACAATTTCTTGTCGTTATGCATAAATTGTGGTTCTCTACTCCACAACAGATTCATTTTACACAAAACGTTTAATCCAGATTTTCACGGAATTTGACCATTCTTGCTGTTTGAGACAGCGCAGCGCCATTTATTGAGAAAATTTGCAACTATTTTTTAAATTATTATATGCATAACTTACGAACTACTTTATAAACGTGTAACTTTATTCATATTTATTACAGGTAAAGAATCATTGATTTTTTTAAAAATTCGGATGTCTTTTTTTGGGGGGACATTCTGTAGTTTTATTCCGAAACAATTATATTCTTAGTTTGATTATTACTGTTTTAACCTTTTAACACACTGAAATTATTATTATTATTATTATTATTATTATTTGCGAAGCTTTGACACGAATTGTGCTAAATCTGTGCTTTAACAGACTAATTTGGTTAGATATCAATGCGTAAAACCAAATATGGATGTTTGAAATGAAGAGAAGAAAATGTATTTTAGCACATCCAATTTGCAAATTAGTCTTTCACGCTTATAGAACTCTCTTTCACGCTTAAAACAACTTATACTTTTATACATCATTAATTGGTTTATAAATTGAACTTAGAGAAAAATCACAATTTACACTCAAGAAACAGTTGAAATTCTAAAACGTTATTGACTCAATTACCTGCAGTCAACTAATTTAACCGATTAAATACTGTTCTTCCTAGACTTAATAATAGTCAAATAGTAATAAATTTGAAGCAGACCACTTACGAACTTCTCTTTCTTCGTGTATTTTTATGTCACTTGTTAAATGTATTTAAACACAAAGTTTTCAAAATTACTTATCAGAACAGGCAAAATATCTGGTAAACTCTAAAATATCACTGACTTAATTAACTGCAAACTACTGATATAACCGATTACATAATATTCCAGGTGCAATTAGTAGTACTGTTAGTGATAAAAATTTCAAGCAAACACTTTACAAACTTTTTTTTTAACGTCAATATTTCTCGTACTGATTAACTATAAACGTGAAGTTTTCAGACTTTCCCATCAAGCAATTAAAATATTTAACAGATAACCCTTTTTTTTTTAAATTCCACTGAACGATCTACTTACTTAACAAAAACAATTCACTCTATAGTTAGTTTTCTACATTTTCTCTTTACTCAATTCTGTTACGGTTGCGATCACGAAACGTGTCCGCTGTCTCAATTTGCAACCATGGAGTGTTTTTAACAAAATTACCTGTGCTATCGAGTGAGCTTTTACTTAATTATACTCGGTTTTCTGGTCCGAAATCTAATTAGAGAATTTTGGAGGCAAAAGTTGAAGTATACCATGCTTCACCAAGTAACCAAGCATTCCTATGAGAGTGCACTAATGCTTGGAATCAAATTTACTTCTAGAAGTTTTTCCCGTTCGATATTCTTCGTGATAAGGTTCTATCAAAGTAAACGGAGAACATAGTTTCATTCGAGTGGAATTTATTAAAACTCTAATATTTGCATCGAGTGATTCTCTGAAACGTGAATCGATGAAATAATTGTCAGTAGTTTAATTGAAATCGCGAATGTATATAAATTTTACAACAAAAATATATATTTAACAATGATTCTACGAAACAGTTTCTTAATCAAAGATATGTGATATTTGTTGAAGCTGAGGGATAGAAATTCTACATATTAAATTAATTTTAACTTTACATTAAGTTACAGAGGTTTGAAAGAAGTAGTTGATTAACTTAACTTGACATTTCTGCTGAATCTGCATATTTATGTGGTATTCTTAATTATTATATAAAAATAAATTAATCAATATAAAATTAATTGAGTTCGATCGTTAAATGTAATATCGGTAAAATGATCAATCAATCTTGCATCAGGTAAATGAATTTCCAACATCATGTGACATGCTCAGTAAAGTCCTGATTGGGTCGGGTATAAACTGACCTAAATTGGAAGCCTGACCCGAATCTAAGCATAATTTTCTTCAGTTTGAATCTGCAAAATCGATTCTCGTTGACCCGAACCCTGATCTAGACTCGACGCATTTCAACCCGAAAGCAATGCTAATGAGAAATACTTCAACCCGAAATGAAAGAAAATAAGCACTATATTTGAATAAAATAATGAGAAACAAGTTTATAATCATATCTAAAATTTCTATTTTATCTTTTTTTTTGTTTGTTTTAGCTCTTTGTACATTAATGGACAAGATCGAATGGCTCGTCTTTCCATCTTGGCCGTGAACGGAGACGCAAGCATACTTACATGGCCTAAACTTATACGTGTTTAATCTTTTTAACTTTGGCACTGATGATGGAGCTTTAGAGGCTCCGAAACAGCTGTTTGCTGCTTTATGTGTATTTTATTTGTGCTATTTTTTACATTGATCATTTATTTTAATAAGATTGCATCTTTATATATTAATGAACACTAAAATTAATTAGTTGAACGAACCAATGGACGATCCCAAATGTCATTTGGGGATTCAGTTTGACACACGAGCTATGAATTATCGTTTGTACTCGAATCGCATGTACTCAATTTTTTCTTTATTAATGTACAAGTTATTATAATTTTCAGTATTTTTATTGTATTTTAATACTACGTTTCTTTTGAATGTTTCTTTGTAAAGACGTGTAATACGGTGAAAATACATAAAAAAATAAAAGAAAATTGTCTCCAAGCGCAGGTGCACGTTACATGCAGGAGAGCGTTATGCGTCGAAATATATAGTATGTAATATCAATAAATAAATGATATTTATTTAGTGACAAAACTAAATTACTTTACTGTAATTTCAGTTTATTTTAAGATATTCTTAAAATCCATCATATATTATATACACAGCGATTTATAAATAAGCTTAATTGTGTAGTGTTAGTTAATTATTATTCTATAATATACTTTAAAATTAACATGTATATCGCTGGGGCTGTTTTTATAGTCTTATTGATCTCAGTCCTTTCTTATATAGCATTAATATATCTTTATTCTTTCTACAAGTTTTCCTTAAAAATTTTCAAATGTTTCTCAGAGAGTTCTTGAAGTTTTAGAAAATTCCAACAGGAATTCTTCAAATGCTTTAACTTTAAAATGCGCTTTTCTCAAACTAAAAATTTAGGAATTTTGCGTGTTTAGCATAATGTTTAGAACATGAAAGTGAAAGAAAAGAAAAAACAACCATAAGGGAAGCAAGGTATTTTTCATTTGAGGTAATTTAGGTTGTTGAAAGAAATCTAAATTCCAGCAACGCACGAAACTCTTCTCTAATTTCTACAAAATGTATAACATATTAGGGAAACCATTGAAAAATTTATCAAAAAGGAACGAGTTAATAAATTTCAACAGTAACTGTATAAAAGGTATGAGAAAGTGCAAAAATAAAAATGATTTTTTTTTAATTTACTATTTTCGGAGAATAAATTGTAAAATGTCAGGTCTTTAATATTTAAAAATCTGCAACGATACATTTTCGGAATCAATAAAGAAAGTACTATTTAAAATGAACAAACGAAAAATTAGTTTACTCTTTGAAGTATCAAAGTTAGTCAAAGTTTCAAAATTTGTCATTTTAAAAGATATTAGAATCATTTGAATAAAATTTTGAAAAAAACATTTAAAAAATCCTTCTTTTTCTATGAAATAAAATACATAACTATTAATTTTAAATTATAAATAGACCAGAACAGGTGTTGGCAACTTATGGCTCGTGTACCCAAAGATTAGAAACTGTTTTCTAGAGCTCTGATGATTTCAAAGGGGTGGTCCGGTAGGGCATTTCCCTTCGGAACCCTCTCCGGAAGATTTGAGATTTTATGCTTATAAATGATTAAAATGTACAAAACTCACACCCCCACTCGCCGGAAACTCTGTAATGTCTTCCTGTAGTTCCGGAAATCACTACTGAAGAAAAATGCCTAACTTTAACACTGTAAGTAGCAATATTATATCAGTCTGCTCCGAAGATTATCTATTTATTTTTTATTCTTTTATTCTTCTTCTTCTTTTTTCTTTTCTTTTTCTTTTTTTTAAATTATTCTGTGATCTAGAAATTTAGCTCGATATTCTACAAAAACATCTTCAGAACTAGTGTCGAGTAAAGTAAGACCTCGATTCACAAATCACAAATGCCTCACTAGTCGAACAATTCAGTTCTCGAAAAAGAAGTTCAAGCGAAATTTGATTGGGTTTTTGAACAAAAATAATTTTCTCGAACAGTGAGAGTACTTTCTCTAAACCAACCGCAAGAAAACACAAAGTAAAAGCTACCAAAATATTTTTATCTTTTTTTATTTTTTTAGTTGGAACCAAATCTCTTATATATAAAGGTGCAATCATCACAGCGTTGAAAAAAATTATGCATTTTGAGATACTGTACAAGAAGATTACTGAATTTGCGGGGTTTTCTTTTAAAAGTTTCATAGGCGCAAAGTGCATATACAGGGTGGTTATAATATAATCTTCTATTTGGAGCTGTCTGTAAGCTCGAAGGAATAACCCGAATGAAACCAAAATCGGTACACTTACTATTCGAGAAGGGGGAAGAAGAATGAAACAATAAAAAAAATAATTGTTATAATCACCAACAGATGGCGCGACTGAGTGTGAAATGTAATGTGTAATACAAGAACAAAGAATTAAAGCGTCAAACCGGCTGCACACCTAATTTATTGGAAAATGTCACAGTGAATATTTCTACGCTTTCGCATGGCGGTGCCGATCATGTTCAGGTTCCACATGGCCATTGTGCTGGAGGACACAATCCAAGCGGTGCACGACGTGCTCATCTGCAGAATGTAACGCATCAGGAGTGATGTTTCGCACATGTTGTGACATGCGGTAAAATCATTTCGGTTTGCAACACCTCCACGGTACACAATATTACACATTACATTTCACACTCAAAAGCGACATCTGTCGGCAATTATTGCAATTAATTATTTATATTTTTCTATTCTTCTTCCCCTTCTCGAATAACAAGTACAACGATTTTGGTTTCATTCCGGTTATTCCTTCAAGTTACAGACAGCTCCAAAAATAGAGATACTTATATTATAACCACCCGGTACATGCGATAATAATGATTCCAATTCTAAGAAACTTCATGCATTTTGAGATTAAAAAATACCGAGTTAACGTAGTAGACCTAATTATCTAAAAGAAAAAAAAGAAAAAAAATGAATGAAAACACCTTTTCTTTTCTTTAAGTCATCCAAAATTTCACCAATAAAAGAATGCGTATGGCTTTTGTTAAACTTTTACTAAAATGTTATAAAATTGCCTTTGAACAATAATGAATATTTATATTTTACTATATTTTATTATATACAGTATATTGTTTGAAACATGAAAATACAACAGGTTATACCTTAGAAGTGAGATACAATTAATTGTATTTTCATTATTTCTTATGGTAAAATTTGATTCAGTTATATTTGATTCAGAATGCGTCTTTTTGGAATGAACTGTTCTCGAGAGCCCATGTACCATTTTTAAACAGTTCATAAGATCAAACACAAATGACGCAACTCAGTCCCTACTATCATCTGTACTAGACACTAAAGGTCTGCATGAAACATCTCTTTTAATCCGATATATATCCTAACTTAGTATTAGATCACGCTAAAATGGTACACTATTCAATTGTTACCTATGCTAACAATTTTCTTTACCTACACGGCATTGCTATATCGTGTACGTTTGTCGTTATCCGACATCGATGCACGCCAAATGTATTTATATACACTACGCGCTATTTCACTTACACATTCGATGACGATTTTGTCATCATAGTATATCTGAATGCATTTTACGTGCAATTAACGTCGGATAACGGCAATCGTGTACGATTGCCGTATCGTATTATTGGTGTGGTGGGATCGTATTATTGGTGAGGTGTCGGTAAATGAAAAAGCGCTCCAACAGCAAGCTAAGAAATCGGTGATCTTTTAGATGGCCAAATATGTCTTTCAATGTGTTCTGATTTTGAGAGACACTCAAGCGTCAAACACCGCTAAGCATCTAAATAATTATATTGTTTTCACACTATCCATTTATTGTAAATAATAAATAAGTACAAATTAAGTGAATACATTATTATTCGGAATGCATTCGGAATTCATTATTATATCGGAATGCATTATTATTTTTATTATTATTATTATTATCGGTTGTTATTAATACAGATAATTGTGGCCCACCATTGAGTCAGTGACATGATGGAATACAATCCTTATGTTGAAAAAAGTTGCTGATCTCTGAACTAGATGCATATATTTCCTACTGCCAGCAAGAAAACTGTTACTAAGCCGTATTTAAACACTGAATTTAACTTTACAGAACAGAATATACTTAGCAATTATATTGATTTAACTTTGTATAAAAAAATGAAATATAAACTACTATTAATAATGTTTAATTTATGAGAAACAACATGGAAAAAATATCTTAAACCGAAACTTTAACTTTTAAGTCTTTAAACAAATAACCACTTAAAAGGGATTTTCTTTTAAAATAAAAAGAATAAAGTGCACATGATTTGAATATTTAATCTAAATATGTAATAGTTAACATGAAAATGACAGGTTTCTAAAAGATTTTTATTTTGTAAGATAATCAGAGAGAAAGAAAAAGAGAAAGAGAGAGGGGATATGCGTGAAATTAAAACAAAAATTGAAAAAGAACATCTAAAGTAGACATTTTTTACAAGCTCAATTATATAGGGAGGATAAATAAAAGCGTATTCTTTTTATTGTTATTACACTATTTTTTCACTTATATTTGATTTTCTACTTTTTAGCGTTTAAAATATTTCATTGTTGCAGCCAGTTGGCCTATTTTAGCGAATGTGGTTTGGCGCAAAATTAACTCCATTGTTAAAACTCGTATACAGCTGTAAAACTACTATTTATTTGAAAGATTATTTTGATAAATTATCACCTGCACCCGGTAAACGGAAAAATGCGTAAAAATTAATTTATTAAATTCAAAAAATATTAAATTGCATTATTAACATCGGAAACCCACCCCTGAACATAATTTTTATAATTCTAACACACCAAAAAATGAGTAAAAAAATCCATTAAAAAATTCCATCTTTACATACATAAATCAAATTAATCTAAATTAAAGAGAGTATATGCGATATTTTTAAAGAATATTTTTATTTGATTTCGCGAGATAACGCAGTAAAAAGACCAAACGTTTCCGAGTATCAGGGATTACAGTTAGAGGGTCACCCTCAGATATTTGATTAAAAAACATTTTCAATTTTAAAAGTTGATAACTTTATAAAGTAAAGAAAATAAATGATTAAAGCTTAATATGTTGAAAATTTTAATGTTTTAAAAGCTTTGAAGTTGAAACCTCTTTTTTTTAGGTCACTTTAGTTAAGAAAGAATCGCTTTCATTTACTACCGATGTTTGCACTATCAACAGACAGGTATTAAGTAGCTATGGTAAAGATACCATATATATCTTTTTCAAAAGTTAAAGAAATCTATATTTTAAGTATTTTATTAAATATACTTTCCCCTTTCTGCATTATCGTAACTTATATATATTCCCGGCTGTTAAAACGCGCACCTTTTGATCATTCTCTTTCAACGATAACTTTTAGTCAAAATCATACATATTGTTTGTAAATTATCATTAACGTACTTTATTCGGTCTCCCACACATCAATGTAAATGAAATTATCCAAGGCATAAAATGTTTCCTTTCTCATGGTCAGTTTTGACTTCATACTGAATCCAGATGCTAATTCCGTCTGAGTGACGCCTTATAACATATTTCTGAAATATCTTTCCTGCATTTTCTCAAAACAACTAACCACTAAAATTCTATTTCACTCTCTTTTTTTGCCAAAGTGCAATCTTCGCCAATAAAGATTTCCCTACCACTGACGTCAATTATGAAGTTCATCTGATGTATATGTAACGGTTACAATTCCCACGCAAAAGTACAATACTCTTGGCTCTAAAAATGTAAATGGTTTGGCGTATTTTCCAACGCACGCTGTCATTAACAAAAAGTCACTTTCCTCTCTGATCTCAGCGATGTAACATCTCTAAAATATTCCGGCCCCTTGGCCACCCTATGGTACCCTCCTAAAGCACTTTCCCACTTTTTAAAATTCGGATATGCAGCCTAGTTTCTCGATATTCTTACTTCGCTCCTCTGTCAAAAATTTGGATTGTCACCCCATCATACAAGATGTGATTTCTCATACCCTTGGATTATTAACTGTGGAATAACTTCATAGATATGTCTTATTTTCATCGTTTTAAAATAAAGAAAAGATGTTTGTCAAATACTTCTTGATTCTTCCTCGTCGAAACAAAACTTTTCCAGTTCTCAACAGGATGTCGTCAACTTGAGTTATTACGGGAAACAACATATGCAATTCACTATACGTCACTCGGGACCTAAATGCTTATGTCCCACCGAAAACAATTTTCCTATATTTCAGATGCCTACAAATTCTTCGACCATTCCTATACTCCGAACCATTCTTGATTCTACTCCGAAGCTTCTCTATTTCTTTTCGATATAAGATTGGTGCCTAATTTTGATGAACTGGATTTTTCACAAAACAATTTCCATAGGGTGTGCGCCAAGGAACTCTATATCAACTACTCAATGTGTGGATTTTTTTATTTTTCTGCTGTCGTGACTCCTCTTGTGTCTACATCTTCGAAATGTGCCTGATTTTTTCTACATCTTCGATATGTGCCTGGATTTGTCCTGCGCTTCATGTTGGTTAGATATGCCTTTTCCGTGCCGCGTAGGTGATAAACTGTTTCAACTTAGGATCTTTTGTGCAGTTTTTTTTAACCTGTGCCTGTGATAAATACGCCTTCAAAAAAAAAAAAAAAAAAAAAAAAAAATCCTTGTGATCCCTGCCTTATCTATACATATTAAGTACTTTCAATTTATAATTATTATTCTGTGACTTGAAAGTGTGCTACAGTTGTGTATCCTAAAATTACCCAAGCCAGATAGATCAGCAAAAATTTTTCTCGTAGTCCTTTTGGTGCAACTTATATTTTTTTCAATGTGTTAAGATTATAACTTCATTCAACCGATTCTATATATGCTTTCATTATTTCAAAAAGATTATTTTTCTTCGTCGATAAAATTTCTCCAGATTATAATGTTGAAATATGCCGCTAATTTCAGTGAACTTCAACTCATCATTATGTACTGTGTGGTTTCATCATATAAATACGAGAAACTTTGATTGTGTTTTGGCATTAAAAAAAAAAAAAAAAACAGCGAGAAACTCAATGTGCTCATCGAATTGACCTCCTAATCATGCATTGCGGTTCTTATAATCGGAAAACTCTTTCTAACTTAGTTTCGATAAAAATTCAAGGTTATCGAATGCCTATCCCTCAGCTTTAACGAAAACTTTTTGTTTTTAATTGCCTTGTAACAATCATGTAAGAAGAAAATAACTGTGCTTGCAAATGTTGTTGAACTCTATCTCCGGTTAAAATTTATTCATTCCTCCAAACTTCAATTGTGTTAAAGGAATATTTATTCATAGTGATACAAATCACAAAATCCGTTTTCATCTGTGTTAATTTAAAACGAAAAAATAGATATATTATTTTCGGTGTTTCTTTTCTATTGCTAGGTGTTTTCTGAAATTAGTTATACAATGGATATTTACTTGTGTTACAGGTAAGAGTTTTTATTCTTAATGTGTTGATATATAAAAAAATAAGAAAACGAAAAAGCAGAAAATTCTTATTTTTATTAAAATTTTAAATTTTATGAAATCAGTTTTCTATGGTAATTTCAAATGATATTTTCATGTTTATGATGGGATAAACTTTGACAGTGCAAGAACTGTAATATTTTTTTAATTAAAAAAAAAAGCCACTGCTGGAACTTTTAAATATTTAATAAAGCCTATATGTTAAATATTTCCAAGGTAGTTTTTTATATTTGTGGCGTACAGGTAAGAAGCAGATTGTCATTTCTAACTGTCAGAGATCTTTCAAGGTTTAAAATGATACTAAATTTCACTTATATCTGAATTTTTCATGACTGATAAATTTTATTCAAATTTTGCTTCGTTTTATTATTTTGTTGTATTTTTATGCATTTGAAGCCACTGCTTATCATTTTAGAGATCTCTAAGGTTTTAAATATTTTAATCTTTAAAAAAATAATAATAATAAATTATCAGTTTTTGTTGTGTTTTAAATTTTGATATATTTCTATTCGCATTTTGGGTTGCATTCAGTTTTTAACTCTAAGTTAATAATATATTATGGTAAATACTCTAATATGATTTCATGATATGATATTTTAATTTATACGTTAGGTGTGCACTGCTTTGAGTAATCTCTTTGCTCGTTTGTGTATCTGGTCTTGTGTATTTTACCGGTGTATCTATACCCTTCTTGCCATTTTTATCATAATGGTGAGAAAATATGACACTTTAAATTTTTGCAATTCATGCACTTCCTTCACCTCTTTTAAAGTTTTGTGTATATCTTTTCCATATTCATGCCTATTAAAAAAAAAAAAAAAAAAAAAAAAAAAAAAATTCGCAAAATAAATCTAGCACCAGAGTGCAGAAAATGGCATCCACTCAGGCATCACCAGTATCTGAAACTACTGTTTCTATTTCCGAACAAAATCAAATATTTTGTGATATTTCATGGTCTTATGTATTCAGGGATTTGTTAAAAGGTGCTCCAGAGTTTGTTAACTCCCAATTAAATGAGCTGCATGATCACATAAATTTGCAGGACAATTCTGCTCTCTCTGCCAAATTATGTAAATTTCAGGTTATTCTGGAACGCCAATTTGACAGTCTTTTGCAATTTTATGATATTTTTGTCATGAAGGAATTTGATAAATTGGTACTAGACAAGAAAAATTTAATTTCGCTTAATAAAAAATTATTAGAACGGCTTCACGCCCAAAAGGTAGAAAATATACATGAAGTCTTTGATAATGATAAAAATGTAAGCAATTCTCCCTATAACAGTTATATGTTACCCCGAAATGTGCATAATATTTTTACACAGACGGATATTTCACAAATTACAGATGATGAGAACTCATTCGATGATTTAGCACATGAAAAAATTGATATGCAGCAATCAAATACTTCTAGCAATCGTGAGCTTTCAGAAAGCATTCATATTTGTTCACCTACTAAAATGCATCATAAACCGGTTCGCATCATTGTTTGTAAATTACCTTTAAAATTTAATATACCAGACATTTTATTTGGAATTTCTGATATTCTTCAAAAACAGGTGTCCTCTATACAATTTATAAGGAAATGTAAACTTAGGGATACAGATGCGTACAACTGGATATTTGAGATGTCATTTCCTATTGCAAAAATATTACTGGAGCTTAAACAATTAACTATTCAAGACAAAAAATATCCTGTAATCAGATTTATCCGTGTAAAACGTTGTTTTCGATGTCATTCATTTTATTATATTGCACAGGTATGTCTTAATTCTATAAAATGTCCGATTTGTGCAGGCCAACATAACAATCTTCGGTGCACAAACCCTCCTAAATGCATTAATTGCATATCAAATAATGAAAATAACAATACTAATTTTAACATTTCTCACACCGTATCTTCGCCAGGGTGTCCATCAATAAAGAAATATATTGATGAAGAAAGAAATACCACTCTCTGTTAATTCTAGTTTATATTATTTTTCGAAACTATAATATTAATGATAAGATGTTATATTATGATACTCTTTGCATATCTATTTCTTTTATTATATACTGTCACAAATATTTTGCTCCTTTTCTTACTTCGATTCAATTTTCAGTATTTTTTGATACACTTCCCTACTATATGGTAATTTTTTTACAGATAGCTGCTCTTATGAATATTTTTTTCTATTTCATATGTTAATGTTTTTATTGTTTACACACCTGTGTGTATAGATGGTTCGTCTCTTTTCGTTTGGCTGTTTAGCGTACGGAAACGGTAGAGCGATTAGAGGTATATTTGTATGTTGAGATTTTTTTTTGGTGCGGGTCGTCAGAAATTTTTCGCATATTGAATAAGTGTAACTGATTCCGTACACAGCTTAATTTTACCTTTTATCTTCGTTGTATTTTCGACATTTCAGGAGTAGACAATTCTTCTTCTTTGCATCACTATCCTTTTAAAATAAAAATAATAGAAATAAATCAAAATAAATTGTTATTAAAAATTAAAAAAAAAAAAAAAAAAAAAAAATTCGGCGTCACACTATTCACTTTGGCACATTCTTGCAGAAATTCACACCATTCAGCTATTTTTTTTAATTTCCTTTGATAGAAATAGGTAATGATAATTTTTTTAAATTAAATTAATTCTTTTGGTTCTGTTTTTCTCTATAATCAGAAATTTGTTCATTCTTCTAAACTTCGGTTGTGATTTAAAAAAAAAAAAATTTTCTTTGTGGTTCTGATTCCTTTGTTTTCAGATATACAATTTATTGAGCTCTGATACCCCTTGTTATCAGAAATTTTTATTTGTGTGACTGGTTCCCTTTGTAACCAGAATTTTTTTTGTTTACCGTTTTCTCACTTAGTTTTCTCCGGTCTGATTCCTTTGTAATCCAAACCTTTTCTTTCTTTTTCCTTTATTCATTATTACTACACTTCTATACTTAAGATTCGTGTTCACTGATAGGTATGGTCGAGCATTCACACATACCGTTATCTTTTTCGCACTTCACATATTAGTGTATACATTAATTTCTATTGCTCTTTACATATACTTATACACTATGTCATCGTTTTTTTAGGTGCGTTCGTAATTATATAAATACGTAGCACCTATAGTCGTCGTTTGGTCCGTCCGTCTGTCCGTCCGTCTGTCTGTCTGTCCGTCCGTCTGTCTGTCTGTCCGCATATAACAACGCAAAAACTACCCAACCAAATGGTTTGCAATTTAAAATATATTATCTTTGCAGAATTTTGTCGAGACATTTCAAATTTTATTAAAATCGAATCAAAACTTTAGGAGATATTAATAAAAATATTTATTAAGAAATTTGAATTTTTTTTTTTAAATCGGTGCTTTTTTGTTATAGGAGCTTCCGAAGTTTAATCGTCAAGCGACCGAGATACTTATTTTATGACAGAAATTAATCTGCAGACGATATAATTCATTTCACAGAATTAAAAATCATCAAGATCTGAATATTTATATAACTAGCTGATACATATATATCTGAATATTTATATAACTAAAGATATTTGTATGAACAGTGTCATAAAATATATACTTAACTAGCTGTTTAACACGTTCTACGTACGGGATATCATGAATTTAATTCTAAAACGTGCGTACGAACGCACCTCGTTTGTAACGTTTGACGTACAATTTCCAACTTGTTTTAATTTTCAAAGTTACATCACTTTACATGCCACCTTCACGTTATCAATTAGAAAGAATTTTTGAACTTAATTTTAATTTTTGAATTCTATGATATGCCTTCTTACTTCGATAACGTACATGTTGCTTTTTCTAAATATTGTTCAGGTGTAAACATCTCTCTCTCATCGAACATACATAATGTTAACACCTTTACTTCACACTATATAGATTATAGTGATATTTTAGGCATTTTTTCTTTTTCTTTTTCTCAGTTGTAAACGCAGATCCTTCATTTAAAAAAATTTTTTCACAATTCTTCTACATTTATTCATCGTATTGTTTCTTTTAAATATTTCAGAAATTCTTTTGAGATGCCTTAAAAAGTTGTTATATAAAGAAATTCATTAATGAATGTTAGATATATTTTTTAGAATGATTACAACTATTATGGGTTATTCAAAAAAATTTTTTTTATTCAATTGCTAGTTTAACATTCGGTAAATAAAAACCCTTTTAAGTACTATAATAATTTAATTGTTTTCCCAGTTATATAAATAATAAAAATAAAATTAAATAAAGATTATTTATGCAATTATTAAATTACAAGGTGGTTTTGTAAACTGTTTATGCACATTTCCCGATTAATACACAGAAATTTTTACATTTTTCATTTGGTATATGTGTTTTTGTAACCTCTATTGTGTCACTCTTATATTGTATAATTGTAACTATTTTTCAATATTGAAATATTATTTGTGTTTATATTTCACTATGGCCAGATTTTAAAGTGAAAAGTTTAATTGTGCACATTCTAATCTTCGAAATAAAATATGAGACAAAATATGACTATTTAAACAAGTGCACTAATACTATAAAAATATCATTAGGCATGCCATTTTTCAGAAAATGATATATTTTTATGCAGCCAAAAACAAATATATTCATGTTGATAATGGAACTCTTGAAAGCTACTGAAATACATGCTGCTGCAATTTGAAATTTTTATGGCCATTTATTATACTAGTATGAAGCTTTATGGTAGTACTACATTTTTTTTTATTTACATATTGTATGCATACTTATTTTATTATTTTTATATATTGATATTGTGTATTATATTTTTAGGGTGACATTCTAAATTTTTCAAAATCTTGTGAAGGGGTGATATACATATGGTAAAGATACCATATATATCTTTTTCAAAAGTTAAAGAAATCTATATTTTAAGTATTTTATTAAATATACTTTCCCCTTTCTGCATTATCGTAACTTATATATATTCCCGGCTGTTAAAACGCGCACCTTTTGATCATTCTCTTTCAACGATAACTTTTAGTCAAAATCATACATATTGTTTGTAAATTATCATTAACGTACTTTATTCGGTCTCCCACACATCAATGTAAATGAAATTATCCAAGGCATAAAATGTTTCCTTTCTCATGGTCAGTTTTGACTTCATACTGAATCCAGATGCTAATTCCGTCTGAGTGACGCCTTATAACATATTTCTGAAATATCTTTCCTGCATTTTCTCAAAACAACTAACCACTAAAATTCTATTTCACTCTCTTTTTTTGCCAAAGTGCAATCTTCGCCAATAAAGATTTCCCTACCACTGACGTCAATTATGAAGTTCATCTGATGTATATGTAACGGTTACAATTCCCACGCAAAAGTACAATACTCTTGGCTCTAAAAATGTAAATGGTTTGGCGTATTTTCCAACGCACGCTGTCATTAACAAAAAGTCACTTTCCTCTCTGATCTCAGCGATGTAACATCTCTAAAATATTCCGGCCCCTTGGCCACCCTATGGTACCCTCCTAAAGCACTTTCCCACTTTTTAAAATTCGGATATGCAGCCTAGTTTCTCGATATTCTTACTTCGCTCCTCTGTCAAAAATTTGGATTGTCACCCCATCATACAAGATGTGATTTCTCATACCCTTGGATTATTAACTGTGGAATAACTTCATAGATATGTCTTATTTTCATCGTTTTAAAATAAAGAAAAGATGTTTGTCAAATACTTCTTGATTCTTCCTCGTCGAAACAAAACTTTTCCAGTTCTCAACAGGATGTCGTCAACTTGAGTTATTACGGGAAACAACATATGCAATTCACTATACGTCACTCGGGACCTAAATGCTTATGTCCCACCGAAAACAATTTTCCTATATTTCAGATGCCTACAAATTCTTCGACCATTCCTATACTCCGAACCATTCTTGATTCTACTCCGAAGCTTCTCTATTTCTTTTCGATAGTAGCGATGGGCATAACGATTATTTTGATTATTCGAATGAATCATTCGGGCATGCGCAGAAGCATATCTGTCAAACTTCAAAAAAAAAGTTTACTCAATTACTACCAGAAATTTTGAAAAAAATAAAAGAAGTTTCTGGTTTTAATTAGAATTAGATTAGATGCCAGATAAAAATGAAACAAAATGTAAACACATTTTTCATCTTTATCTGGCATCTAATCTAATTCTAATTAAAATCAGAAACTTCTTTTTTTTTTTTCAAAATTTCTGGTAGTAAATTAATAAAAAAAAAAATAAAATAAATAAGTTTGACAGACATGCTTCTGCGCATGTCCGAATGATTCATTCGAATAATCAAAATAATCGTTATGCCCATCACTAGTGTTAAGGGGATCCGGAGTACAAAAGTCTGAAAAAAAGAAGGATTTTTTTTCTCCCTAATATAATATTACAAAGTAAGATAGATTAAATAAAGCAAACTGCGTATTTCTACAATCATTACATCAGGAGATATAGCAATTTTTGTGTTGTACTATCAGTACTGCCCTGCACGAAACTAAAACTTGCCCGTTTAACTCACGTCAGAATGGATTGTTTCATAATTTGCCGTGTATAAAAGAATGTCTTAGTTTTATCGTAAAATATATGTATGAAATTGTGTACAGACTTTTTATGTTATTTTTTTTTTGGTATAAATTGTTTTCAGTATTTTTAATTTTTTGTGAAAATTTTGAAAATATATTCCTCAAAATAAAAATCACTCTCAAAAATCGTCTGTTTTAGGTAGATTTCGTAAGAAATACTACCTATTACATTCTCCCCTAAGTTGGAATTTTTGAAAAATTTTTGCAGATCTACGCCGATCATGACTCCCAGAACCCAAAACTTTCTCTATCTATCTATCTATGTCACTTTTTTATGGACACGATAACTCCCATAATTCTGCACAAACATTCTCTTCCAAACTGATACATAAAATCAACGGGCCTAAAATATCGGTCAAGTTCGTTAATGGGCAAAATCGAACCAAGGGGGCGGAAATGAGGGGGCTTTTTATGAAAACAGAAAAAAAAACATAATTTCTTAATTATGATACGTATCGAATCCGTTTAAAGTTATTATTACTTCTAGGAAAAGGGCCGAAAATTTAGGTATGACAGATTTTTGATATTATTAAAAATGGCCCCAAGGAGGGGAAAAAAGGGGGTTTTAGAAGAAAAAAATTCATAACTTCGTCAATTCAGAAGATATCAAATCCGCTTAAATTTATTATAAATCCTCTTAATATTATCTAAAACTTTTATATTGACGAGTTTTTTATAGGACCAACCCTTATAGCAAAAAAATAAATAAATAAAAATAAAAACAATCCCTGCCAGCTCCGTCCGGAAACAAGTTAGGTTTCGAAATGGGCGATTCCAAATTGCCGCATCACGGTCATCAAGAAAAAAAGGCCTCTTCTTCCGCAATTCTCAACAAACAGGCACCCCACGGTCTGCGTCTTCGAAATCTACCTGTGCCTGTAGGCCGAGCCGTCAGGGATTTTTTTACTTGTAAATTTATTATAAATTTTATAAGTAATATTTTTATAAATCCTGAAGATAAATTAACAAAAAAAAACCTTTCATGCACACAATAATAAAAAAATATATATTCAAATAGGTTCGAAAGTTAAATCGAAAATTTATTATCAGATCATTCGGCAGTTATAGCAAAAACTGAAGTTTAAAATTAAAAAAAAAAATTACATTTTTAAAACACAAAATTTCAAAATTTAAAAGAACTTTTTATCTGAAAAGTAATCTTTATAAAAAGACATATTTCATGAAAAAAAAATTCCCCAAAAAAACTTTTAAATAAAGATAATAAAAATTTGAACCCCCTTAATACGTCCACCACAGAGCAAGTTTCTGCTAATATTATGGAGTAAGTTCAACCCAATTTATTAGACTATATAATTTCAGCAAACTACATATGAAACTAGCAGCCTCTTTTTAGAATACACTGTTAAAAAAGACAAATTTTTCCTAATGTACACTGCAAAAAATAACTGTCGATTTTACAGTATAAAACTGGCACCCCAGCTGCCAGTATTATGCGCGGTAGCGTATTACTGCTTGCGCGGCAGCGTATTACTGCTTATTTTACGGTTTAATACTGTTGATTTTACGGTATAATACTGGCAGCTGGGGTGCCAGTTTTATACTGTAAAATCAACAATTATTTTTTGCAGTGTAGGAAAATATAACATAACAACAAACAGAATATACAATAACCTCTTCCGAGTTACACAGGATTCAGAAAAGCGTTCTTTATCTTTAGAAACCTTTTAAGCCAATATATTTTTGATATTTAATGAAACATTAAAAAAAAAAAAAAAGTTTCTTTTGCTGCCACTGATTTTCGGAAACGTTTCTGAGTACTTTTTATAGTGTATTAATCAGATTTCTCAACCTGGAAGATACGTTTTATGGAGGCTATCAATTCTCGACTAAACAATTTCGTGGTCAATAAGCATGTTTTACTGACAAATTAACGCAGCATTAACATTAACATTAGTATCATTTCGTTACTCTTGCATGTATAAATTCAGTTACACAGCTGAAAATGTTTATTTGAGAATGAATAGCATACTAAGAACCAATATTCTCGGTAAGCGGAAACTGGTTAATACGCTATAGAAACTACATCATAAACGTTACAGTAAACAAGGTTGCAAAAGAAACTTTGTTTTTATAAATTCCTCTTTAAATGTGAAATATATATTGGTTTCTGAGGTTTTTAAAGGTAAAGAACGCTTTTCGGAATGATGGGTAACTCGGAAGAGGTTATTGTATCTTTTCGTTCGTGGTTAAGTTATATTTTCGTAGATTAAGAAACATTTGTCTTCTTTTATTTTTTACAGTATTATTGGGCCATTTGTATAATGATGAATTATTTTCCACAGCAGAAACAGTTGCTCGAGAAGATTTTTACATATTAGAGATATAATATGTGATAATATTAGATGCATATATAAATGATTGAAAATAGTTTACTGCAGAATTCATTTGCAAAAATGTAAAATGTTACAACAAATTCAAAACAAACTCAGTTCTTGCAGCATAGTCAAATTATCCTTTTCCTTAAATCATTTATGTATACATCATTTTAAGATTCGTGCTTAAAACACTTTAAAACAAATTTGTTCATCTAATAGAAACCGTCCCCTGTGGAAGTTATGATTTAGAAACAACAAGCAATTTGAAACTTCAGTTTATTCAATTTTTACAGAACGAGAAAATGTCTTGACATAAATTGGCTTCGAATGCTGATTCCATTCTCGATAAAAATTCAATGAACATTATTCATTGGATAATTCAAAAAAGATAAAAGCTTCAAAAGCGATGTGGATCTTCATATTGCTGGTTTTACTTGTAAAGTAACAATTCAACATAAAAGCGGTGACACTAAATGAAATGCTTTCTGGGATGACCCATATACGAAGTTTATATCAAAAGTAATACAAAAGTTAGCATTTTTTTTCCTTTACTACTTGACATTCTTTGTTCAAATTCTACATATTTGTAGAGCTATTTCAATACAAGGGACTCAATAACACATGGGCTGAAAAGTTCCCGGTCTGGCACACAGATGGCGTTGCAATTGCCGAACCGATACTTTTTTTTAGTAAATACTAACCTTTAAAAGGTAGCAGAAAAAATGTTATGACGATTCGCCGTGTGGATAAAACGTTAGAGTGGTTTTAGTTGAACGACTTTGTTGATAAACAAAAAAATGGATAAACAAGAATTTCAAAAACTGTTATTTGATGGGAAAAAACACCGTTTAAACAAAAGCTTGCATTGATAAGCGTTATCCGGACACTGCACCAGGTAAATCAACCATTATTGACTGGTTTGCTGAATTTAAACGTGGTCGTACGGTCACCAGTGATGCACCACTCAAAAGAGGTGAATACTCCGGAAAACATAAAATCGTTTTGGGGAACCGCAAAGTGAAGTTGCAGGAGATAGCTCAGACTCTGAAGATATCCAAGGAACGTGTAGGTTTTATTTTGAACGAACATTTGTCTATGAAAAATCAGTTGTCAAAGTAGATGCCGCGCATGTTGACTTTTGACCAAAAACAACAACGAGTCGATGATTCTAAGCACTGTTTGGGGCTTTTTCGTTATAAAATTATGTTATTTATCATTAAATTATTATTTTTATTTATTTATTAAATTATTATTATTAAATTATTATTATTATTATTATTATTATTATTACTAAATTATTATTATTTATTATTAAAGTTATGTTATTTAATAAAGTTATAAAGTTATAACGTTATAAAGTTATAAAGTTATGTAAAAAAGTTGTGTTTTCTTTATTAGACCGGGAACTTATCAGCCCATGTGTTAAAGTCTCCATCACTGTTGATGGATTTGGATTCAGTGCGTGAATCAATTAGTCAATCAATTGAGTTCAATTAATTCGTCCAATCGCTGACGATTCGTGTCAGCGGTAGCAGTTGATGGTCTCCCACTGCGCTGATTCCCACTTCTTTAAACAATATCATCCATCTATGTACATTGCTATTCTAAATTTTTCCAGCTCTGTAAACATTTAGGAATTTTCTGTGGATGTTGAATAGCCGGCATCTTTCCTTCGTCCAAATCTCAATGGTGGTCCTTATAAAAACATCATAATAATATAATCATATGAAAACCACCGCAGAATTCTCGGAACGTGGCATTTCGCGTGATGGTTCTTGTTACGTCCCTTATATACCGAGACACTAGCGGAAGGAGACACCGTCTTGTAGTGTTGATCCAACTGACCCATACTCCTCTATTGTGCGCAGATCTGGGGCTCTGCGGCCAAAACAAATGTCTAAAAAAGTTCAGGTTTTCAAAAATCAAACTCTTAGAAACATTACTCGATCTCCATGTTACCGTAGGAATATGGTCATCCATCACGACCTCCATATTGAACCAATAAGAACTATCATTAAAAATTAAGCAACTAAATTTTTCGAAAATATTTGTACTATTCAAAATCCTGCTCTACATATTTCTAACTACGATGAGAGGGTACTCTTCATCTTCCTGAAAATATCGACCCGGATTAGTTTCTCCCCTCCTTATTGCTAAGACAGGACTGTTTTTCTGGTCTTTCACTGCTTCTACTGTAAATATTGTATATTATTGTAATTATCATTGTAAATTTTTAAGGTAGTAAAGACAAAGTGTACAAAATATAAACGTTTATACACAAGTATAAATGATAACAAACGAAACATGCATGAAAACGGAAAGTCAACCTCTATTAATAGCCACTTGGAAGATGGGAAGGCTAAGATACAACGAACAACTCTGTTAGCCATTCGCGGAGCAGCAGAGTAGCCAGTCAAAATTCTACACTCTGAAAACATCGAATTATATTGCTACTCTAAATGTTTCCAGCTCCGTAAGCATTTAGAATTTTTCTGTGGATGTTGAACAGCCGGCATCTTTACTTCGTCCAAATCTTAATCGCCATTGCTTTTGCACCCAATTCACCTGCAATGAAAAAGAAGGGTTATTAAAGAGGAAGATTTGCTGTACAAACATTTATAATTTGAATAACGTATGTCAATTAATAAAAACTTTATGACATTTTGTGCATTACTTTCAGTACAATCCTCTTATGATCATCATTTTTTAGGCTCATGAACTAACTGTGTTGGTCTTAATGTTCTAAAAAACATGAGATAAGTCTGCCTGAGAAGTTATGACTGGAGTCGCTACAAGTTTTCCATGCATTTTTCTGATCACATCTTTCCATCAAAAAATTATGTTATACTTCAAGAGGGAAGGAGGGGATCCACAAAGTGTGACTAGTGAAATAAAATAAAGGGGTGAGCTAACACGTTCTGACATCACATCTGAAGCAATTAAACAGGCATTGCTTACAAGCAGCACAGTAAAGTTCATAAAAAAATTAGCATTTTTACTCAAGTAGTATTATGTATTTTTTTTCCTTTTCCTTTGATTTTCAAATTGAAGTAAAAACACGCGAGATCATAGTGAATTAATAATATTTATTTCAGTATGTAATCGATAGTATATAGTTGTTTATGTAAAATTAAACACTGCTGTGTTTGGCAGATGACGACGACGACGGTCTGTGGCTGTTACCTGCAATGTATAATTTGAGAAGAAAATAGTGATAGCAACCATCTTCCAAGCACTACTCAAAAAGACGATGGATTGTGTAATAGGACAATGACAAATAACACCAAAAATTGGTATAAAAGCCCAAGAATACAATTAGACTAATGTATTACAGCTAATAAAAATGGGAAAATTTTTTAAAGGATGATTTTAATTTGTTACACATTTGTAACAGATTAAAAATCATATAAAAGTAACATTCACAATGCTGTATTAATCAAATTTAACTCTAAATTAACAATATCCAAAACTGCGTCATTACAACAGGGATGGCGATACCACTCGAGTGTAACATTCTGTGACGTAAAGGGACGAAAGAGTATAACAATCACGAAATTTCCGTGACGTAATTATAGGATGGCCTAAAACAAGCGGTTGCAATTTTCAGAATTATTATTCAATAATACAACTTCTTTCATATGTCCGCGTGACCCCAAGATTTTTTCTATTCTTTACGACCTGTACAGTTAACAGTATTTGTACCGCTAGTTCAAAATATATTATTTTCAAATACTTTAAAATAAAACTTCTTTTTATTTTAATCATTTAAGAATTTCGAATAACGTATATGCCAGTACAAATAAGACAAAGACACCTGTGTAATACAACCCTAACAGCTAAAATTCGTTTAGAAATTATTAATATTTATGTTATGTATATTTATATTATTTTAAAATATAAAAATTTTAAAATAGACGCAACCTTTATTTTAATCATATAAAAAATTCTAATAACAATTATGCCTGAACAATCAAGACAAAGACATATGTGTGCAATACAAATTTACAGTTCCTAACAGCTTCATTTCAATCAGAAATTTCACTTCAAAACAACAACATTCCACTTGACAACACAATAGTACTTTAGAACAAATTTCACTGTAGAAAAGCGTAGTCCATACTTACTTTAAAAACAGTGATTTTAAGTAAGTTTCATTGTAAAATAGTCTGCTTATTGATTTTTTTTCTACAGCTCTTATGTTGTATATATGTTAATTGCAACATTAAGATTTAACATTAATATTTATTCAATAACTTCTGTTGAACAAAATTGAAATTTCAGCCAGCATATGATCACAAAAAGCAATTTGAATTCACGATTTACTTCGGCACAAAGCGTGATAAAGTCAAGATTGACGATTTGATTGTATTTCGAATTTGCGATTCCAGCATATTGATTTACATCCTTTCCCTCCAAAGGCCCCTGTAACGTGCAGAATTAGAAGCAAGAAACAGGAAATGGACTCAAAAAACTTAAAAGAGATTAAGTATTTCCCCATCTTCCCTCTGTAACCTCCAGAAAAGAAAATATGATGTCGAAAAAAGCCCGCAATTTTAAACTAAAACATAAGTAGGACCTTACTTCGGTTTAAATAAAATATGCCATCCCTTTAGAGTTCATATAATTCTAATACTAAACAAAACGGATTTATGTAATGGAATAAACTAGAAAATATTCACTATAGATTACGAGAAAGTTATTAAATTTGGTTTAATTAATAATTTTGAGGTTTTCGATTATATTAATCAGATTAAAATTTAACCGTTCGGCGCACGATGTTTTCTAATGCCAAAAACGTGGTCATAATATAAAAATTTGTTAGAATGCATACAAAAATTGATATTTAAGGGTTTTTGACAATACTGATTACAAGTTTGATATCAAAAAGCAAAAGTACAAAATACAATGGAGAAAAAAATAAAAATTTCAATGTAATAAAATAAAATTTTAGCATGCAGTTTGAAAGCAAGTAAACTTTAGGGTTTTTTACCTTACTGATTACAAGTCTGATATCAAAATACAAAAACCCAAAATGGCAGACAAAATTAAATAAAATCGATGAAATTATAGTTTGTAAATTTAATTTCCACAGCCATTGTCTAAAATAAATTTTTCGCATAAAAAAAATTATCTTCTTTTTAGTCCTACTACATTCATTGACATGAATTTAATATCGAGTAACTGGATTCAGAAGTTAACGCAATAGATTGATAATAATTAATTACCGAAATGGTGTTGGTGAATGTGCTATATACAGTTTTATGCAGTATAAAAAAGCTAAGAAATCATTGATTAAACATAATTTTTCGTTAAACAAGGCAGACGAGAATAGATCTGGAAACTGAAAATTTCAATAAATTATCAAATAACTAGTTCAGGCATTATATATATTATATTATTATTCAATATATGGCATATTAACACTTTGCCATCCGCATGTCTCGTAAAAATACTTCTAATCGTAAAATGTTGAAATGATTGATTGACACCAGAATTTAGAAACAAATTTATTCAAAAATAAGTAAAATATTTTCTTCATGTACTTGATAAAAGGGAATTTTTCATTCCAAAATTCTGATGCCAATGTGGCATTTAAGGATTAAAATTAAGTTACTTTGCGTACGACACCACTGTGGTGTTACCGGACGGCAAAGTGTTAAGTTACTATTGAGTTATATGACGCATGACATTACTATTATATGAGATATATGCCATACTATTACATATCTTATTTTTCAAACTAGAATCAGGAAATAGACTAAAAAAAACTGAAAGTTGATTAAGTATTCCCCATCATTCCTTTACGGTTTTCTGCAAAGAAAATAGGATGTTGAAAAAATCCTGCAGTTTAAAACTGAAACACAAGTACAACCAGCAACGAAAAAACTGCGAACACCTCTCACATATTTGGATTTTCAAGAAGTCGGTTATTGTTTAAAAATTTATAGGTTACACTTCATAATTTTTTTTTAATTATTTAGAAAAAAATATTTATTATTTTAAAAAATATATATGAATTGTAACCTATAATTTTTTTTAACAGAAATACTTTTGCAGAAGATTTAAATATGCGAATCCAAAATATTCTGCAACGTAGTTTTTGAGTTATGATTAAAAAAACTACCCGCATTGCAATCTGTTTTGCAATAATTGCAATTGAATTTAACATTAAGAGTTCCAAACTTTAAGCCTTCATAATTCCTAAACTATTTGACGGAATGACTTCTCGTTTGGTTATACTAATTTAAAATTTACCAAAAAAGTCCAAAATGATGTCAAAATTGGATGTTTCGCATTGAAAATGTCAGAGTTTGGTAAAATATCAATATGGAGACGACCCCCTTAAGCTTATCTTTTAACATAAATCGGAAAAAAAACAATTTCCAGTCGATTGTTTATTTACTTTTTTAGGTGACAATCTGGAAATTAAAATGTATTCTTTTTTTTTCTTTTTTTGTAATAAAGAATGCGTTTAGAGCTCCTCCTTCCTTTCCCACACCTAAGCCTTTAAAAAACAGAAAAAAAAAAAAACATAAATTGAAAAAAGGCACAGCTTCCAGTCGATTGGCTATTTCAGTTTGTTTTTTTTTTTTCTGTGACAATTTCGAAATTAAAATACATGAATAGTTCTATTTTTATTTAATTCTTTGTCCAACTGCACTTTGCTTTGTTTAAATAAAGTATGTCCTCCCTCTAGAGTTCAAATAATTGTAATACTGAAATAAATCTACGAGTAGAAAATATTAACTAAGACATGAAATATTTTGGGAAGATTTTCAAACTGTTTTAGTTTAATTTTTATCTTTTTTTAAATCCATTTTTCAGTTAGTCAAATTATAAATTAACCAGATAAGTTCTTGGTTATTCATATCTATTTGAAACCGGAATTATCTTTAAAAAGCTAATTGGAATAATTCGTAATGAACTTTTTGACTCTGTTACTGTTACATTATATCGCATATACATGATATTATTAGACATTATATGACATATTACTTTTAAATTATATGGCACATTATATTTTTATTATATTACATAATACATTATATGACAACTATATCGCATTATTATTCAAGCAAAACGCAGGAAATGAACTAAAAACTTAAAAAAGAATTTTTCACCATGTTCTCTCAGTAATCCCTAGGAAAGAAAATTCGATTTCGGTAAAACCTTGCACTTTTAAACAAAAAATATAAAACTTGCTTTAGCTTAAACAAAATACGCCATCCGTTTAGAACATATCTGATTCTAATTCTGAAACGGCAAACTTGTAGTGAAATAAATCTACAAATAGAAAAATATCCACAAAGGATTATGAAATAACAACGAAGATTGTTAAATTTGCATTGATATCGTTGTTTTCTTCTTAAATCAGTTTTTTTAATTAATCAAGTTACAATTTAATCTAATCAATTCGTTGTTATTCAAAAATCACATCTCCTTTCTACAATCTCTAGAAACGGAAATATAATGTTGGTAAAAGAACCCTGAATTTTTAAACTAAAATATAAGTACCACGATTTTGATTAAATAAAATGTCATTCGTTTAACGTCCATATAATTCTAATTTTGAAACAACAAATTTATATGCAATGAAACGATATTCACGAATAGAAAATATCCACAAGGGTTTATGAATCATTCAAGAAGGTTATTAAATTTGCTTTAACTCAATTTTTATCTTTTTTAAATCAATTTATTTTTTAATTAATCAAATTATAATTTAACTAGATCAATTCATTGTATATTGTTAATTCATTGAACATTTTGTTAACTTATTGGCATAATTTGTAAGGAATATTTCTTCCTATTTATTTGATTTATGGGTTTATTAAATAGCGTTTTGATTTAATTTTGCTAATTGATTTATTCATTTTTCGTTCAATTATTTTTCAAACAGGTATTTTTCCCATTTGATTTATTTGTTAATTTAAAGACGTTACCTCATTTTTTCTGTAGATATTACCAAGAATTGTAAAGAGAGAAGATTATTAAATTATGTTTTCATTAAACAATCTAGTTTACGTAATCCCATTAGCTGTTCAGAGAAAGCTTTGAAAATTAAAAAGTACATAATTTATTTGTATCTATTTATGATGAAGATCATATACATATTTTCAGTATTATTTAAAATTTATAGTTCCCTTATGTTTCCTAAAGATTAATTAAATTTTTATTTAAACCCTTTCTATTTTAAAGATTAAAAGCAATTATATTTCATCAAATACATTAGCGTTTCTTTTCTATCATTTTTATGTCTGGCTTCTAACCACAAAAATGATCTTCCTTTTCTGCAAAAATGCAGCTGCAAAATTATTCAATATGTACGTTAGATATTTTCATTATTATCCTTTCAAACTTTGCTTTCTGTCTGGAAAACTTAATGATAAATTCAAAACGTTTTCAAATTTACGCTTTTGACCGAGCAGAATATTAACTTCCTGGTTTCAATGTAAATGCTGTCTTTAATTAATTCCCAACTGCCAAAATTCTATATGCTCATCAAATAATTCATATACAGAAAGCCACATCTGACTTCTTTCTCATAACATTCATTAGATTGCTGCTCCAAAAATTACGAAAATAGCAATAAGTAGCCAGGCATGGCACTCCTTTGATTCATTCCCCCCTGTAAATTAATATGCCAGATGCCTAACTGTCCGAAATTCTTTCTGGCGAAAAATGTGCGATACACATGTATATTTGGTGTGGAAAACAAAGCATCGGCGAATGTATTGTAAAAATTAGGGCAGATCCTCCTTATCTCGGGTACGGAGAAGATCTAAACTTTCATGATGTGAACTGCGTTCTGAGTGCCGAGGGGGCCACCTCAAACTTTCAACTCTCTTTCTCTTAGAATAAAAACATTCCATGGAAATCATCTGTTTATTTATTCTTCTTGCCATGCATCTTTACACGGGAGGAGAACTATGGGTTATCTGCTAAAAAAAAACGACGCAAAGTTATTATGCTTATTTCCTTCCGAAACGGCCAGAAGACACTTGGACTCGAAACAACGCCATAGATTCTTGGTGCCGGACTTATAAAGATGCAATAATAAGAGTTGTGGGTGGTCCCCTGAATATTTTATTCCCTGTACGTGATGTGATATCTTTTAAAGACCTTATAAACTAAATATTTTACAAAATTTAAAATCTTCGGATTAATTTATTCAACGAATGCTTTCGTTCTGATAAGGACACTGTCATCGATTCTGCTGGCCTGCCGAATGCACTGAGTGCTGCTTTTCTTTGCGGCGGACTTGAGTACCGGACGTATCCTGATCGACATGATACCTGTACAGACTTTTGCGGCTCCCGGATTTCAGCGCTTCTCTGGTTTCTGCCTATGACCACTGTTTCTGTCACTAAATTTAAAATAAAGGGAAAACCAAGATTCGTGCGCCCGTTAAGCTCTCCAATTCAGATTAAAAAAAAAAAAAATGGAACTGATAAGAATGCTGTTTTTTTTTTTTTTTTCGGACTGGTACCGGATTTGTCCCGATGAATGCATGACTGTTCCAGATTTTTTTTTGGATCCCTGGACGTGTATAAACTATATATTGTTACTCCCTAAAGTGACCGTTGATTTACCAATATTTTTCAAGCAACTTTTTGGGACATTTATGCGTACACGTAAAATCTACATGGATATCCCCTTGTTTATTTCTCGCAGTGCGTAGTATACTTTCTGCTGGATGCATGTTGAATATGCGTGTTAATTCGCCATGTTACTACGAGACGTTCCTTCATTATGCCGGCGATTTTTTTATACATTTCCTAGTACTTTCTAAGCTGAAATAAAATACTTTCGAATTATAGTGGACGCATGGAATTAATGAAGATCGCCAGTCTGGGGTTTTTCTCCTCATCGAAAATGTGTAGTTTCGTTTGGTGTATCATATTCCATTCCGGACATCAGCTGCGCTCAACAGAATTTTATTGTGGTGCAAAAAAAAAAAAAAAAAAAAAAAAAAAAAAAGATATATTTGTTCTCTTTTCGAAAATGTCTAGTTCAAGAAGGTGTGTGAAAGCGTGATAAAAAAATAACAAGGCGTGATAAAAAAAAAAAAAAACAATAATAGAGTGTTACGTTTAAAAAAAAAAAAAAAAAAAAAACGGACATATCCTTTATCGTGTATTCGAAGTAAGAAAGATACTTTTATGTTTATATATTCGCATATATGCATAACATTTCACTTATATTTATAATTTTTTAATAATTTTAGATACTTTAAATTTAATATCAAGCTGATTTGTTAATAATAATAATAATAATAAATCTTTTTGTAGCTTATGCAGACATTTTAACTAATGGTTTCGAGTAATCTGTTACATTTTTGGATATTTTGTCATACACGCATGCATATTTTATGCAATATTTTATATGCATATTTATGGCACTAGATATGATTTAATATAAAATTACATACTGCTTTTCTTACAAATATAGTTTTGAACTTGCAATTTTATGCTATAGTGGAAAAGATTTATATTCATTTTTCATAAAATATGTTTTCGTAGAAGCTTGAGGAATGATTTTGTGTTATCATATTAATAATAATAACGATAATGGTAAGCAAAAAATATTATTTTTATGATTTTATTTAGTTCTATTTCAAGTATAAATTAATGTTGCACTTATTTTCATTTTTGCGTTACATTGCACACTTTTTATGCATATTATTTTTAAGCATTTTAAAATATTTTATAAGTTTTAATACGTATGTATAGATATATATAACATTTTATTTCTGCTCATATTGAATTCCAAAAAAAAGTTTTTACCTTGCAACACATGAACAAATGAACAAAAAGGCAAATAAAAAAAAAAATTAAGATTTTCAGTCATTTACTGTATGCAGGTTTTACTTATGTTTAATAACTGGTAAAGTTGATATTTTTAATGTATACTATATTAACATGTTATATTTGAATTTTTTTCACAACATGTGAATATTTTAACGTAAGTAAAGTGTATATTTTTAATGTTGGTCACGAGAGGATGGTTATGAAAATTCATTACTAGATAATAGTATTGTTTTCATGGTTTTTTATTGCAGTCATTTCTTTAAGTGCTTTATTCAGTTGTTTTTTGCGTAGAAATATTTAAAATTTTAATTTGCTGAATTTTTACTTCTGGTGGAGTGATGCCATATTTCTGCTTTTATTGGTCAGGTTTATATTTTACGGAACAAAATTTATAATGCTTGAGTTTGTTTTAAGTAAATTATCATTCCTGTTCCTAGCTCCCTACAATTTCACATAGAAATTACATTTCAATTCGATATATTTCTATTGATGAATGATATAATTCAGTTATATATTTTTTCCTCATTTAAAAAATAAATAAATAAATAAAATAAAATAAATAGATATATATTAAATGCATAATATTCATGGAGGTAAATTTACAGTAAGATATAGAGTTTTTTTCCTGAGTGTAGTTATTTCTGTTGTGGGACTATTTTCTAGAGATGGCCCTATGACTGAATGTTATGTTTCATGTCTGAGGTGAGTAAGATGGCCACTTACTCTTCTCGGATATGCAATGTGTTTACTTACACTCATGTTAATATAATAATAATAATAATAATAATGCCATAATTACTTATGTTTAAGGTCTTTACTTTTACTTTCTTGTATTTTTCAAGGTGGCGGTAATTTAAAGTGTTTATTTCTAGTTATATGTTAATTGGTAAATGTTTTAATATCATTTTTAATTGCATTAAGATATCTGTGTATTTTGAGGCTAAGGTGCGTTTAAAAGCTTTGTGCCAAAAAAATTTTTCATTTAAAAAAAAAAAAAATCTCTTATTTCAGATCGTTGATTAAAAATTGCATATTCAAAATTTAATTTCCCCAATGTTATTAGATAATAAAATATGTTCTGGTATTAATTTTATTTATTTTTTGTGTGCATACAAAAAAAAAGAATGCAAAAAAAAAAAAAAAAAAGTTGAGTATGTTTGTGGTTACATTTTTTTCAAAGATATGCTCAATTATGCTCTAATTGTGCCTCACTTTTCTCAATTTAATATTCAAAGGTACAATAACATGGTGACTGTGAACGTCAGTTAATCATGAAAATAAAATTTTAACTAAAATATGTGCATTTATATGTTTTGTTATATGTTATATTTTGCTAAAATTTTCAAGATTTTGTTGCTTTTTGAACAAAATGAATGCAATGCATACGGACATCGAATTTTTCTGCGATACTGTCATATGTCCATTCAAATTTTTTATAGATATGCCATATTTACTCTTATCTTCGTTCATATAAAAAAAAGAACATTCTTGTACTTCTTATATATTTTTAGGTCTTCTCATAGACAACATTTAAAATTTTAATGTTTCGTTACCGTCTGTTTACATTTTACAAAGATTTATTTTTAAAAAAATTTTAGGTTCAAGATTTCAAACATACTTTTAATATCTCATGCAGTCGTATAATTCTCGATACAAGGAGATTATACTTCTACTTCATCGAATAATTCTAAATTCTCTTTTAATTTTTAATGTTTCATTTTTAAATGTAAGTATAGCTTCCATTGATTAAGTTTCTGTAGAATTAATCAAGATTGTTTTCATATTGAATTATATTGAGCGATCTCTCAATATAGTTTGGTGTAAAATTTTTCTTACATTTAAAAAAAAAAAAAATTTTTTTTTTGAGGACACATATTGTCATTTTTACCTTATTATTTAAATTTTTATTCTAATTTTGCAATTCAGTTTTTTTTTCTGCTAGTCACATCGCATATTGTATGACATTTCACTACGTCGTTTCGACTCATTTTATTCTTACCTACAGTTACTCATTTCCTTCTATAATTTTTGAAATGTCAACAGTTTCACACGCCTTAGTTTATTTGGTCGTGACATTTAGTTCTACTGTCGTACTCAGTCGTATTTTTCCAGAATTTTTCTACTATTTCTTTCAACAAGAGGTATTTTGTGAGTAATCGCTGATATTTGAATTACACAGTTGTAGAAGGGTTATTTACATTTTTTTCATTTCAAGTACCAGTGGATATTTGCGCAATCCTTCTTTTCGTACATTCTTGCACGCAGACTTGTATTACATAGCCGTACAATGTTTTCTTCTAGTACAAAGATTTTACAAAGTTTTTCACCTATGAGTTCTGCATGTGAGATTGTTATTTTCACACACATTTATTTAAATTTTTCCTTTTTTATATACACTTTTCTTTTCAACTGCAGGTTTGTAACAGGTTCACATACATTTTTCTATATAAAAAATTTTCACTCATTTTTCTCCTTGTTTATATATCAATTCACATTTTTATTGTATTTTTTTTGCAAATTTTTCTCATTTTTTCCACACTTGTTTTGGAATTTCTTTTACATATTTATGGTGTATAAAGTTCAACGACAAATTGTTCTTTTCTTCGATTCTGTATTTTCATACATTTCCAGTTGGTTCATAGCGTTCTGGTCTCCTTTTGTAGCCAGAAAATTGGTTCATAGAGTTCTGAACTCCTCTGTAGTCAGAAAATTAGTTCATAGAGCCTGGCTCCTTTGTAGCCAGAAGATGTGATCATAGGATCTGGTCTCCTTCCGTAGCCAGAAAAATGTTCACAGTAAATAAAAAAATTGTTCATTGTGTCTGGCATCTTTTGTAGCCAGAGTTTTTCTTTTCTTTTTCTTCTTCATTTTACACACATACACATTTTGTTGTACTCAAAATTGCTAGGCACAAATGGTTATTTTGGGTACATTCTACACACCGTTGAATCTTTATTGCAATTTTCGCATTTAAAAAAAAATTTCTTGCATTTTATCATATTTAAATTTACTCTACCAACTAATATTTTTAGAGAATTGACATTTCCTGCTCATTTTCTTCGACGTGTAACAAGACTATTTAATTTTCTCTTTGTTCATGACATATATTTTTTGCAATATATTAAAAATAATAGTAATTAATTATTACAATATTAATTGTCCTGTTATTGTTATTTTTTCCTTTTAGGTCACATTTCATGTACTTTTCTTATTTATATCATTATAACATAATTGTTGTGTTAAATCGCAGGGTTTCAAAAGAAAAATTTTATATGCACACAGATTTAACATGCACCTATCAATGCCACTTGTGTCATTGTCGATATGTTGGTAAATATTTTTCATATCAATCTTCACAATATTTTCTTTTAACGCATTTTCAGGTATTCCAAGCACATTCTTATAATTTAGGTCCTCGAACATAATAAAATATTAATATTTATGTAAAATTTTTCTGTTTGTCAAGTTCATGAATGCCCCTTAATCATGGTACAGGTGTATTTATGCCTATTTGGTTTGTAGAATAATTGTAGTATTATTTTTTTGTTTTTATGTGACATGGCTGGACCATTTTTATGTTTTATACTGCAGTGCTGCAAGACTTATATATAATTGACAAATTTTAAAATTTTTCTTGCATAGTACTTCTAATTTAAATTTAACAATTTGATTTTAAAAAATTCAGTGTTTATTTTTTGGATTGGTAAGTAATTATTTGGTATATGTGATTTTCATGAAGTACTCCATATTTTACACTTACACAAATGCTTTTTGCAGGCTTTTCATATGCAAAGGTTGTCAAGATTCCTTCATATGGTCGACGATAAGTCTTGCATACATCTCTTTTTCTTCTTTTACACATGTACTTTATTGTATCACAAAAAAAATAATGCGCTTACCTTTTCACTTCTCTTTGGCATTTTAAATTGCATTTGTTCACAGAGCTTTATTTTTAAATTCAAAAAATAGTCTTTAAATTTTATTGTTAAAAAAATTTTAAATTTTATTTAATTTTCTATATTTACAATTGTCACTTTTGCTCACGTTGATAGGATTTTTTTTTTAAGGTTAGGTATATAGTTGCAACATGTACAACAATTTCATTGGCTATACAATTTTATACCTCAAGATATTTCAGATTAACATATCTAATTAAGTATCTAATTATTTATGACTAGTTTTTTTTTATTTTTAAAAGCATTATCAGAGTTACTCTTTACATTTCTATCCAACACAATCAAAGTTTGTATTTTCAGTTTAAAGCTTTCATGGCAATTGGCAGTATCCAGTAAAAATTGTATAGTTTCAATATCAAAATACAGTGTCCATTTTTCTCTAGTTGAATGTAAATATTGGTGGTGTTTTATTTCTGCACACAGTATTTAGTACAAGTGCATATTTTTTTCTTTTTGCTTTTACATTTTTATATGTTATTTTAAAAATATGTATTTTATTCATATGCTGCTTTTTAAGATTTTATCAGCACTTCAAGATATTATTTTGTGTTGATGATTAAAAAAAAAAATTAATATGAAGGCCAAACAACTGCCTCATCAAATTAGCCTGCAGGTAAATTTGTATCATGATCATGTGTAATAACAATTGCTAGCATTATATATATTTATGTGTACACCTTAAAAAATATATAGCATTATTATATATTGGCCATTTCCTTTATCCGTCTTTTAGGACGTGTCTTTATTAAAATAAAAGGAAAATATTAATTGTGTCTGCATTTTGGAAATGTTATGGTTATACGTATATATTGTATAAGCAGACAAGACATTTGAATTTGGTATACCTTGCACAACAAAGTGCTAATTTTTTTAAATCAAGTACTTGTTTATATTTTTATATGATTTTTAAGTGTTTTTTACTTATTTTTGTATGGTGGTCTCCCAGGCTTTGAAATGTTTGTTTTATGGATATTACAGTTTGTTTTCAGTGTGTGCACATGTGTATCGCAACAAGGTCAGCATTTTTTTTCCTATGAAGGGGGAGTATATGTATATGATGAAGATCATATACATATTTTCAGTATTATTTAAAATTTATAGTTCCCTTATGTTTCCTAAACATTAATTAAATTTTTATTTAAACCCTTTCTATTTTAAAGATTAAAAGCAATTATATTTCATCAAATACATTAGCGTTTCTTTTCTATCATTTTTATGTCTGGCTTCTAACCACAAAAATGATCTTCCTTTTCTGCAAAAATGCAGCTGCAAAATTATTCAATATGTACGTTAGATATTTTCATTATTATCCTTTCAAACTTTGCTTTCTGTCTGGAAAACTTAATGATAAATTCAAAACGTTTTCAAATTTACGCTTTTGACCGAGCAGAATATTAACTTCCTGGTTTCAATGTAAATGCTGTCTTTAATTAATTCCCAACTGCCAAAATTCTATATGCTCATCAAATAATTCATATACAGAAAGCCACATCTGACTTCTTTCTCATAACATTCATTAGATTGCTGCTCCAAAAATTACGAAAATAGCAATAAGTAGCCAGGCATGGCACTCCTTTGATTCATTCCCCCCTGTAAATTAATATGCCAGATGCCTAACTGTCCGAAATTCTTTCTGGCGAAAAATGTGCGATACACATGTATATTTGGTGTGGAAAACAAAGCATCGGCGAATGTATTGTAAAAATTAGGGCAGATCCTCCTTATCTCGGGTACGGAGAAGATCTAAACTTTCATGATGTGAACTGCGTTCTGAGTGCCGAGGGGGCCACCTCAAACTTTCAACTCTCTTTCTCTTAGAATAAAAACATTCCATGGAAATCATCTGTTTATTTATTCTTCTTGCCATGCATCTTTACACGGGAGGAGAACTATGGGTTATCTGCTAAAAAAAAACGACGCAAAGTTATTATGCTTATTTCCTTCCGAAACGGCCAGAAGACACTTGGACTCGAAACAACGCCATACTATTTATAAAATTTTGTAACACACATTTCAAGAGATTTTTTCTATATTTAGATATAACTTTTTTGTAGCGTAAATATTTTTATGAATGTATTAACACATTTTGAAAAAAAAAAATCTATTTTAATGATTTTATTTACAAGAAAAATAAAGACTACTTTTGTTTTAATAATTGAAAACAGCACATATAAATGTATAAAAGTAAGTGATTTTATTAAACTTTATCAAATGATATGAAACTTTTAGAAAATGTAAGTGTGGTTGAAATTCACAGATAAAGCATTTTTTTAGTTTGTAAATTTTACATTAAACTAAAATACGAGTAATAAACGAAATATTTGCCTTTTATGACAAATAGGAATAAATGCTGGAAGGAAAAATTATACATTTATACACACACACACACACACAAATATATATATATATATATATATATATATATATATATATATATATATATATATATATATATATATATATATATAATGTATATATATATATAATGTATATATATATATATTAAAACACAGAAGTGTGAAAATTCAAAAACAAGAAAATATGAATGTGTTATGGACGCTTGAGAGCAGTTTCATAGCACATTTCATAACAAAGAGGTGTTATTTCGTCTAATATTGCATGAGACTAAAAAATTACAATATTAAGCGCCTTATAATATATCGAAAATACCCAGGATAATTGAAATAATTTAAGATATCCAATGAATAAATTAAAATTTAGTAATTATAACAGATAAAAAAATTCAATAAATAACAAAATCAACTCACTAGGAAATCAAAGTTGACATAGCTGCAAGAAGATATCAAATGCAGGACCATATGACAAGAATAGCAAAGTAAATTTTGAGTCAAGGGAGAAAGAGAATTAAAAAAAAGCTAGTGCTGCCATCTAGATTTGGAACGAAGAACTATAATAATCTAATAAATTTGAATCAAATGGGTTATTACTGATATTATTGGAAATGTATATATATTACGGGCTTAGATAATGTTAATTATATTTTACTAATTTGGTTAAGCGATTAAAGCCTCTTACTTTCTTGAAAATCTTGGAGAAAAAAATGACCAGTTTTTGGACAAATATTGTATGCTTAGTTGCATGTTTTTATCAATTATCTGTTTTAATTCTGTGTTTTGGGAGTGCTTGACATTGAAACTATTTCTATAAAAGATATCAAAATTTCTTATGAATTAAGTAAAACATATATAAGCAACTACCTGGACAAACATACAAAAAAAAATATTATGGTCCGAGAAAATTGATTACCATACGCTTAGAATTAGTAGTGACCAAAAATTTCAAACCAACGATACATCGATTTTTCGATATTTCGATATTTCATCTTAAAGATATCGATATCGGAAATATATCCGACAAAAAATATCGATACATCGATTTTTCGATATATCGGAGTATTTTCAATGTTACTTAATGTTTTAAAATTCTGAATGATTTTTTTCTGTTTATGTTAAGTAATGTTTTATTTTTAAATAGTTTTGAAGCTTTTCATAATACATTTTCAATCGTTTATAAAGTCGATGAAATTATTTCCAATATTTTTGAGGAAATTCATTTAAATATAGTAAATTTAATAATAGCTTGTACACCGATGTTATATTTTTTCCATAATTGTAATTTTGACCTTAGAAAACAGACTCTCAGCTAAGATAGAAGTCACATCAACACCTAAGGATTGTCTTTCTAAAGCATAAAATTTTGCGTAGGTCTTAATGGATTTCCCTACGATTCCTTTGTAATTTGTAGCAAAAAGTATTGGTAAATACAAAGGTATCTCTGAATCCATATTCGCAAAAAAGGTTTGAAACACAGTCACATGATGTTATCGAACTTATTTTACTGTCTGGTATTTTTCAATGATGTGGCTGAATAGTTTCTTGTGACTACGTATGATATTTTTCAATGTTTGCTTGTTTTTTTTCCCTTCGATTTAAAAAGCTCTTTAACATTATTTTTATTAATTTTGGCTAAATATCTCAAAATGTCACTTTTAGGTGCCATATTAGTCTTTAAAATTACTTGTTCAATAGTAATACAAAAATTCATGAAAGTAACAAGATTACTACATTAACACTTTCGTGAAAAACACAACAATCCATTTATCTGATAAAATTCACAAACAAATAAAGACAAAACACAAAGTATATTTGACGCTTTAACGAGCGTAAAAATCATTTGATACAGTGGGATGGAGTATGGGAAGGACTTTATCCCTAAATTCTGATTTCGCTAATGATGTTTAGTCAAAAATCATGCAAATTAAGATGGTATGCTTTTCTGACTGTGTGAAGGATATTTCCACAATACCTAAAATTATTGGTCATATTAAACGACTAAGTCAATAAAGAGAATTTTCCAAATTAAGTATGTTTTTTTTTCTTTTTGAAAAAAAATTACTTCAATTTAGCTAGATATTTAAAAAAGTAAACATGATAAATGCGTAAAAATTCTATGTGTAAAATATTAATTTCTACAAAATATCGGTATATCAGGTGTAGAAAACCCATATATCGATACATATCGAGAGTCTAACATCGATGTCGAAAATCGATATTTTTTTTACCCTATTGATCGATATTTTCAATATACCAATGTTTGTCGGTTATTTTTACTTATATTAGACTGCGTATTTTCATCGCCCAAAAACTGGATATTCAAATAATATAAAATTCATAATCATATAAAATTCATAGCTGGATATTACATACATATTGCAAGAATGTACTAATAGTCTTGCTTTTTAATCCCTCTAACAAAGTTTACCCTTCTTCCGTTTAGAACAAACTTTTATATCGATTATTTTCATACCTTAAATCCTTTACAATAATATCATTTCAATGAAAAAATATACGAATTCCGTAACACTCCCCATTGACTTATTTGCCCCTTGTCAACAACATCTGCTTATTATTCTGCATTGAAAAGGAATATTTCGTGGACAGAGAATAAATTCCTTTTGTTAGGGCATTCCAACAATCTCGTAAAAAAAAGAAACGCAGAGAAGAAGAAAAAAAAATGAAATGCCCCTCATTAACTGATTGAGTCCCAGTTTGATGTACCACCCTCAAAAGCCCACCGGAACCATGCCTCCAAAAAAGTTCTTGAAAGAGTAGTTATAAAATGAAGGCTCTTTGACAATAAAGGTACCAACGATTATAGTTCATGGTCTCGAGAGACTTTAGTTCTTAATGAAAATGTCTAACACACAAGTTTCTTTTTACAAGAACTTTTGAAACTAACAAAAACTAAGTAAGGTGCCTAGTTTTTTTTTTTCTTTTTTTGTCGGATGAAAACAGGGTAAAGATTGCAGCAAGCTGATAGAACAGATTCAATTAAAAATCTTAATAAATTAATGTATATCACAAGCTTCTAATGAAGATTTAAAAAAAAATACTTTACTGATAAGAATATCCTGAAGGAATATACTAATTAAAGATTATACAATGTTCACATGCTATGTTGGAAATAAGCATGTGTACCCTGGCGAACGTAAAGTGTTTTAGATACATTAAAAAGAATGTCAGTTAAACGCTTGTTGCTTAAAAACCTACGCTAGTCAGGCGAAAACATTCACAAGCTGGTGTTAAGCCAATAGCAGAGTTTTTTCAAAATTTCTCGTTTGTATTTCAATATTTTTAAATGATATGTTTTTCATAAGATATCTGAAGGCGATGTATAACTGGGTCTCGAATTCACTTCAATCACTTTCAATTTCGAGATCGGTTCCAAAAATGAAAGTTTCTTCAGAAAGAAAAAAAAATCTGCAGCCAAAATCAAAAAAGTTAAAAAATAACCGGTTAGACATCGACCTTAAATATATTTTGTAGAAAAAAAAATCGTTCAAAAATGTTGAAATGCAAACGAGAAAATTGAAAAGAACGCTGCCATTGATCTAACATCAGGTTACGAGTCTTTTCGCGGGACTATCATAGGATCTTAAAAATAGAAATACATCACGATACTTTAACCTAACTTACACAAATTCAGATTGTGTAATTTAATTTTTTCACTCATTCTTTCTGCTACAGAGCCATAATGTTATTGGCAATTTTTGAGAGCTTGTAAAAATATGCTTCATGCTCACATCCATTAATTTTTCGATCGTTATCATTGGCATTTGTTCTTCTAATAATATATATATCTTAAATTAAAAATTTCTTTTATACTTCCTTTTCCATCACCCAAAAACACAAAAATTTTCATACCTGATATTACATACATCTTTTACGAATATAAACTGATAGTCTTACTTCTTAATTCTTCTTACAAATACTTCCCTACTTCCGCTTAGAACAAACTTTCATACATAATCAATCTTTTGACCGTTTTCATAACTTCCAGTTTTTACAATAACATCATTTCAATGAAAAAATATACAAATTCCGTAGTACTCCCCGCTGACTTATTTGCCCCTTGTCAACAACATCTGCTTATTATTCTGCATTGAAAAGGAATATTTCTGGGCAGGGAATCAATTCCTTTTGTTAGGACATTCCAACTGATTTCCACAAAAAGAAACGCAGAGAAGAAAGAAGTGAAATGCTTCTCATTAAGTGATTGAATTCCTTTAGCCCCAAAAGCCCACTGGAACCATACCTCCTAAAATGTTCTTGAAATAGTAGTTAAAAAATGAAGGTACTAGGACAATAAAGGTACGAACGATTATAGTTCACGATCTCCAGATACTTTAATTTTTAATAAAAATATCTAACACACAAGTTTCCTTTTTGTGAAAATTCTCAAAACTATCACAAAATGCAAGACATTTTTTCCCCTTTTACTTACCCATCATACGTAGTATAGGGTAAAAAATCGAAAAAAAAAAATTTGACGATTTACACGTTTCAGACACTGGAGATTCCGAAAAACATATTTTTAGAAAAAAAAATTTGCCGTCCGTCTGTCCGTGTGTCTGTAAACGCTCTATCTCTCGAACAAATTGAGATAAAGACTTGAAATTTGGTGTGTACTTAGTATGTAATAATGGGAAGAAACTTATTGAATTTCAGTAGCATCGATTCTCCGGAACTAGTTTTTTCGGACTCTCGAAATATTCGTTCTGATAAAAGGTATATAAAAATTTTCGAAATTGTTTATTTTAGGAAGTAAATATAAAAGAAAATTAAAAAAAAACAAATTTTGCATAAAGAATGAAGTCGATCGGATAATGAGTTGCTGAGATATTTGGAATCCTATTTTCCACACTTTTCGATTTTTCATGACCCTGTATTTCATTCAAATTTCAATTCAAAGATATATTTTAACTGGAAATGAGACGCTTAATCCGACTCAGTAAACCGTTAATTAATATAATTATCAATTTTGGAGTTATAAGGATGTTTATTTTACGCAATTCAGTAATAGAGCATTTAAAGTTTGATGTCATCAAGCCCCGATTTTATTCGAATTGCGATGCATTTTATAAATAGTTTACACATGCTTTATTTTCATATTTTATATTATGCCTATCCATGATGGGTAACTATTACGGTGGCCCCCAACGAACAGTTTTTTGGTTAGTTGGAAACAGAATAAAGATCCGATAGAGATCTGGCGAGCTGATAGAACAAAAACATTTAAGCTTTTTAATCCTCAATGATTGAATGTGTAAAAGAAGTTTAAATTGAAGATTTTTTAAAATCTTTAAAAGTATATGAATAATCTAAAAGAATAAAATGAATTGTACAGGATTATAATTAAAGCTTATCTAGTTTATATGTAAACCTTTCAACGGGTAAAATTAAATTAAGTAAATTTTTAATGTTTATGAGAAAATTACAAGTTTGTTATGAGATTTTGTGATTACTTTTACAAGTACTTTTTAGGGGAAATACTGATACCTTCTACATTTAAAGCCGTCAACCGTACGTATCCTGCAAGTCAGCCCCAAAATGATAATAAGAATCCCACATTATGATACTTTTTAAAGACTATAGTCGTAAGAAATAGTCGATGCCAGTAAATCCCATACTCCTATAATAAAAGCTGAAATAAACAAGAAAGAAATATCATGCATCAAGCATAAACTATGTAACACTTTCCAACACTTCCAAAATAATTTTAATAAGGTGAAAGATGATATCTAAGTAAACAAGGTCAATGTCAAACCGAGTGGGGAAGCCTACCTTTCGGCTTAAGCTCAACTACCAGGCTTAATTGAAAGTATTTTACTTGAACCAACAATTTATAAACGATCTGGAGTTTTACTAAGATTATGCCTTAGACGGTTTTACATTGCATTTGTGACAGGTTAACGAAAAATTTCATATATTAGTATATCTACAAAATAGCCGGGCAAAATAAATTTTACGATTTATCCAGAGTGAGGACTTATCCGTCTGACGTCTTACAAAGGTTTCACTGTATTTTGTCTAAACAGCAGTGGTGTTTCTACATTGAGAAAAGTTAATTGCATTTCCTTTATCTCGAAAATAAGTTGTTTTCAAAATTTAAAATTTATCTTTTAAGGTAAAGTAAACAGGTATGAGAAAAAAGGCACGCAAAGTAGAAATATTTACCGTCTTACGGCCCCTAAATCAGAATTTTTTTCAAGGCACTCTCCACATTTTTCCATTACCACCATCACAACCTTTACTACCACAAGTGAAAATAATATATTACTTTTTCTGACAGTTTTTAAATAGTGAAATAAATTTTGGAAGTTATAGTGATGATTTAGATCTAAATTTTGTCCTTATAAACTAAAACAAAAAATCAGTTTAAGTTTTGCATTTGCAATTATTCGCATTTTTCTCCTTAATGTATTTTTATACGCCAAGTCGAGTTATTCAACAGTTGTCACTAGAGCAGTGGAATTTGGATTTTTTCTAACGATTCCTTTTAAAGAATTACAACTCATTGACATTTTCTTAGTTAAATTTGTGAAAAATGGCATAATTCAGGAATTTTTTTAAAAAACGTATTAAAAAATAGTCGGAAAACGAATACAATTTTAAAACGGAGACTATCACGGAAAATCCGGAATCTCTAGTCAACTTATTTTAGGGCTCCAAAATTTATAAAAAGTAATAGTGTAAAGTTAAAAGGAAGACGAAATCAAATCTCTTCAATAAAAACTTGAAAAACAGTTTATTTTGAACTTTTATTGTAACAGGTGATCCAAGCAAACAAAATAAATCAAAATAAAAAAACAAATTTAGTGTTTCTCTTGCGAAAATAGTCTAAATGAGACCATTCGTAAAATTATAACTTTTTTCATCTCCCTGTACAAAGAAAGGAAACCCATTTGTAACAGCTTACTGAATCCATTGTCCTTGGACTTGCTGTAACCGTACCTGCATTAAACAGCAGGAAATCCTTAACCCCAAGTTACGCGAATCACGTGACTTAAAATAACGGACACGATCGAACTACGACATTAAACAAAGAAAATTCTAAAACGGTCCACACGCGAACTACAGGAAACTCAGATTTTGATACTTCTTTTTAGTTTTTCCTCTAATTTTTTTCTTCTCCTTTTGAATTACATCAGAGGGTGACAGGTGTGGGAGTTGCCGTATTTAGTATATCTTTTAAGAGACTGGTGACAAATTTAGAGGCGAATTAATGTAATCGAATTACACGAGAGTAAAGGGAATTGTATACAGGCGATTTTCCCACGTTATCTTTAGTTTTTCACGTTTTTTCGCTCCACGTGTAGCTTTTTTTTTAACCTTAAACAAAACACGTTTATACTTTGTCTATCCTTAGAATTCAAGGTTAAACACTATTTTATAAACCCTTCCCTCTCATGGCAGCAGATTTGCTGCAAAAAGTTTTTTAAAGATTTTTTCCAAGGGATTTATTTTTATGACATATTATCATTAATGAATTTTCAAGCACTGTAAATTTTAATGAATGATGCTTAATAATTGTTTCGCAGCAGGTGGGGAGAATAAAATAAATAAAATCGTTATATAATTTTATGATAAAACTCTCGCTAATTCAGTGAAGTTTCATTTTATAATTTTTTCTTCCTTTTCATAAAATTATCTAAGGTGAAATTACTGCATTTTCGTGCTCTTGTAGAAACCATTTTATTTATCAGCATGCTTCAAAGACTTCTTAATGCTGTTCTAAGGAAAGTCCTAAACTTGCAATTTACATATTGACGAAAAAATCGAATAGAATTTCTCTTTTTCAAAAACAGTGAAAAATATTTTATAAAATGTAGTCAATCTTGGCCATTTAAGCCTAGTTTAGGGATACAACAGTCAGGGAAAGATCGTCACCGTGAGAATCTAGAGGAATCAATAATAACACAAGATATAATACGAATACAAGTTTTAAAAAAAAGGATAGTGCGATTTTTCCACGCTATCTTTTTTTGTTGCGTTTTTAGTTGCGTTCGTAATTATATAAATGCGTAGCACCTATTTTCGTCGTCTGGTCCGTCCGTCTGTCGGTCCGTCCGCATATAACAACGCAAAAACTACCCAACAGAATGGTTTGAAATTTAGAAAATATTATCTTTGCAGAATTTTGTCGAGATATTTTAAATTTTATAAAAATCGAATCAAAACTTTAGAAAATATTAATAAAAACATTTATTAAGAAATTTGATTTTTTTTTTTTTTTTAATCGGTGCTTTCTTGTTATAGGAGCTTTCGAAGTTTAATCGTCAAGCGACCGAGATACTAATTTTATGACAGAAATTAATCTGCAGACGATATAATTCATTTCACAGAATTAAAAATCATCAAGATCTGAATATTTATATAACTAGCTATAGTACGAATACACGATATACACCTCATTTGTCACGTTTGACGTACAATTTCAAACTTGTTCATATTATATTTGCTCTACGTGTAGACTTTTTAACTCCACGTGTAGCAATTTTTTTACCTTAAACAAAACACTTTGTCTATCTTTAGTATCCCATTTTAAACTGTATTCTATAAACCCTCTTATCAAAATATGGTATATTTTTATTTATTTTTTTTTTTTCATGTGCACAATTAAAAATGAAACACCGAGTACTGTTTATTTTGGTGGTAGATAATTTTATTTATTTATTTATTTTTATTTTATTCGAAAGGGAGGGAGAAATGAAAAAAAAAAGTGATAAAATCATAAAATATATATATATTTTTTAAATAAATAAATTCGGGAAAATTTGGGCTGAAATATTTCCTTTATTTTTCAAAAAAATTACTTCTCTAAAATTATTACCACTTCCAGCTATTAGATGGCATTATATGAACATTGAAGACTTCCTATGACTGTTCTATAATACAAACACTCAGCTTTATTCACCGTCCTTTTTACTTACCCATCATACGTAGTATAGGGTAAGTCTTGTAATCGTTTTGAAAATCGAAATTTTTTTTTTTTTGACGGATTTACATGTTTCAGACACTGGAGATTCCGAAAAACATATTTTTAGAAAAAAAAAAATTTGCCGTCCGTCTGTGTGTCTGTGTGTCTGTAAACGCTCTATCTCCCGAAAAAATTGAGATAGAGACTTGCAATTTGGTATGTACTTAGTATATAATAATGGGAAGAAGCCTATTTCATTTCAATAACCTCGATTAACCGGAACAATTTTTTTCGGACTCTCGAAATATTCGTTCTGATGAAAAATTTTCGAAATTGTTTATTTTAAGAAATGAATATAAAAGACAATAAAAAAACATAAATTTTGAATAAAGCATGAAGTCGATTGGATAATTAGTTGCCGTGATATTTGAAATCCAATTTTCCACACTCTTCGATTTTTCATGACCCTGTATTTCATCCAAATTTCACTTCAAAGATATATTTTAATTGGAAATTTGACGCTTAATCAGATGCAATAAACCGCTAATTAATAGGATTATTATTTTTGGAGTTATAAGGAAACACCTCTTTCAAGCAATTCAGTAATCGAGCCTTTAAAGTTTGTGACGTCATCAAGCCACGATTTTATTCGAATTGCAATGCATTTTATAAGTAGTTTACACATTTTTATTTTAATATTTTACATTATGCATATCCATGATGGGTAAGTATTACGGTGGCCCCCAACGACTAGTTTTTTATTCTATGCATATTATTTTCAGGTGTTCTTATTCATGTTCAACATTTCTCTTTTTCTAATAAAGTCAACCATAAAAATAACCTTTAAAATCTTTTTTTTTTAAAGTACCTCTTTAAATGAAAAAATTTAAAACATATATTATTTAGACATTACAATGAAAAATGTTTTATTTTTATTATTATCTTTTTTATCCATCTGATTAAACATATAAATAAATTTATATTGTTCCTAAAATTATCTGCAGGCTGAATTAAAAGTCTAAGACGCACGCACACCATCTCGCAATCTGTACTACCAGGAACGTATGCAAGAAGATAATCCAATTTCTAAAATTAGACAAAAATAATTCATGTTATCTGAACTTATCATTTTTTCACTCACAATGAATTTTAAAAACATACCAAAATATAAAGTTCTCATAGTTTGTATGGAAAACTTTATAAGCTTTGTTTTCAGTACCATTTGGAAATCTTATAGTACCCAGTAAAATGTCTCTCCACAGCTTTGCTAAAGGTATAGTTTTATTTAAAATAAAAGAGGGGGGAAATGACTGCCCCTAAAAATATAAGAAGTTTTAGAAGTTTTCCTTTAAAAATATTCAGAAGAAAGAGAATTTAGCTTCAAAAAAATTAAAGATTACAAATATATATCAAATTTCAATTTATTAATTTTCCTTTTAAAAAATAAATTAATAAAAATACCCAAACATTGATTTTTATCTGAGAGTCACAAATTTATTGAAATTTTTAAAGATCTTATTTCTAGTATTATTTTCAAATTTTACACTCCCCAATAAAATTATTCCGCAAAGCGTCACTGAATATCTGCTTCCTCTAAGATGAAAGGAAGAAAATAATTAAATGTAAAAATATAAGGGTTTTTCCTTAAACATATTAAACAGAAATGGCTCGTATAAACAATATTTAAACATTTGAACAAATGACTATGTCAAATGACATAATCTAATTTTGGAAGAGGAAATCGCAGGAAAGATATTTCCCTGCATTTTAATCACTGTATCTCAAAAACAAAACACAAAATAAATCTGGATCTCAAAAATAATTAAATAATGGTTTTATGTATCTTAATATAGGTATTTCAGTCTTAACCTATAAAACAACTTATACATCAAATTCAGACTATACATTCAGTTTTCGTATTTTGTATTAATACGTATTGTACAAAACGTATTAATACAAAAAGTGTCAATACTGACACTTTTACAAATATCAAAATTAAGCTTCAATAATTCGTAATTTTGAAAAAACTTTCAGTTTGAAGTATAAGTTCAAAATATTATATTTAAAAAATAATATTTAAGCACATTTTTATCTCTAGAATCAATTATTATGACTCGGTAAATACAAGTGATCACTCAGCTCTACAATCAAAATCAAGATTTTTATTTATATTCCTTTTATTTAAGTCTCGAACGCATAGTGTAAAGAAAGTGTTGTAATCGTGATTTGTATGTGAGTGTGTGTCAACATGCACTGTAATAAAACTCAGAAGCATTTCGGCACAATGCGGAAAGGGTTCCGGAAATTTATAGTAAACTTTGTGTTCTCCCCAGTTACTTGTTATTTCGGAATCGTTACACGTATTTTCGGGAAAATATTCATAGCGGTGAATACTCTGAAGAAGTCAGAAACGTTACATTCCATAGCGGAAAATTTTCCGAATAGGTAGTGTAAAATGTTCGTTACTGAAAAATTCGGAAATGCTACACTCATTCCGTGTAAAGTTTAAAAATGGAATTCGAAATGAAGTAATATTTGCGCATGCTCATCTACTCCGATCTATAAATAATTCTTTTTTTTTAAATCCGGTCTCGTGAATTCCATTCTGTAAATAGATACATATACATTATGAAAATGCGTTATTTCACAAAATAGATGTATTATTTTTAATACTTTTAAATAAATATATTTTTTAATCTTGTAAGTAGAGATATTATGTCAAAAAATTTCGTATCTGTAAATAATTATTTTATTTCATGAACTGTATGTATACTTATAAAAAGATATATATTTTCTCAGGTTATCTCAGCACTTATCAAGTTATACGAATAAAATAATACCTTTAAATGAATATATTTAGAAGCATGATAATTGTAAAACACTATATTAAAAAAGGTACTATCTGTACTTTATTAATACTGGCACTATAATATTATTCATCAATCAAATATTTATTATTTATTATAGATTCAGGGAACATGAGTATAAAGAAACTGTCGAACGAGTTATTTAACTTTGTATGTATAACAAAAGATTGACTGTAAAGTTAATATTAATATGCAATAAAAGTGAATCGGATAATATTAACTATTTTAAAACAGGTGTATCGTTCTCCTAAATAAAATAAATTATGATACAGAAATACACAGAAACATTTCCGAAACACAGAGAAAAATTTCCGAAACACACAAAAATATTTCCAATATATACGCAAACATTTCCGAAATATACGGAAGTGTTACTAAATACTTTTCCGAAATACGCGGAAACATAACATAACCGATGGGCCACATTGCTGTCCCACCAGATAAAGTAACGTTTCCGAGTTTTTTTTTTTTTTTTTTTTTACAGTGGTGATAACTTCTAATCAGTACTTCCGATTAAACTTCATTTGGAGAATATATTATATATCACTCTCACAAGAACTGTATAGATATCCGTAAAAATTGACCGACGAATTTTTACGGATATCTAGATGGACATGTTCTTTACTGAATGGATTAGGTATTTAATCCATTTTCAAACCATTTTGTGACCGATTCTATAGAGAAAATCACCGAGGAAAGGTAACAGAATATAAGTGTTAAATATCGCGGCTGTGCAATCAAGCATTAATAGCGCAGAGATAACGTCTCCATTTTCAAAACGGGAAATCCAGCTTTCGTATCCAACCTATTCCAATATGTCAGATATTTATAAAAATTATTCCTTTTTTTTTTAATTGTCTGGCCATTTACTTCGAAAATCGAATAGAATTACTTCAGTTTATATATATATATAATAGCGTTCATTTGATGAAACATTTATAATGTTCACGCCAAAAGTTGCACTTTTACTCAAATTTGCATCATAATTTAAATTTTTTAAGAAGCAGAAAATTAATCCTATATAAGTGACAAAATCCAATATTTAGAATCTAATAAAGCTTCTTAGACTCGCCATTTTTTCCCCTTCCATTTCCTTCCTCAATAACGAGAATCATTTGACATATTTCATTAAGTATTTTTTACGGGTAAAACGAAATTTGCAGACTTTACGATTTAAATACCATGGTGTAGTGTTGAGCTGGTTTGGGTATTGATATGCGAATGAAGTTTTTATTTGAAGGATTGTTTGGATCTATTAAGATTCAAAGTGATCGTAAAGAGTTGTGGCAGGAGTACATTTGCACGGTAGTTGTTCCGCAAAATCCAGCAGGTACGTATTCCTGTAATGGAAGAAGATTAATCCAGAATTAAGTCCAGTCATTTGTATTCTTTGCATACTGTAGGCTTTATTTATCCAAGACAAGAACACTTCAAAATAATATGTGATAGAACAACTCAAAAACATGGGATGGCCTCTCAGTCGATTTTTGATTAGCACTTCACTCTATGAGCAGAGGCGGTAAAGTGATTAAGAATCGCGGTTACATTTTAACAGCCAATAATCGAATATAGAGTCATGGCGATTGCGAAAATATGCCAAAGCATAACAGAAAAAGGTTCGTTAATGTTAAACCAATTGGGGTGATTTGAATTTGCTTGGCGCGATGTTGTGCTACCAGGAGCGCTGAAAACCATGAATTTTGTAACATTAACCCTTATGGGAAAGGCCGAAATAACATCTGCTATTACATGTATGTTTATCAAAAGCAGGCGTCGGAGATCTATAATGTTTAGGGTATTACATATAAGTGAAGTGCCACAACATCCTTTGTTTTTATAAATTATTTCATTTTGAACGCGGAGTAGACATCTGGTGAATGCTGATATTAATTCTTTATGACTATTGCACTTTTCTTTTCCATTTTATTATTTTATTTGTTATAATATGTGGTTGCTTTGATAGGAGAAAGGATCTGAGAGATTGCCTAGCAGAATAAAATGAGTTTAAATTAAATGACCTTGTTCTTTTAAGAAAAATGGGATTTAAATTTGGAAAGAAGGGATGAAAAATAAAATATAATTTAGAATATAAATTTAATTTAAAATATATATTATATATATGATGTTGAATCATATATATTTTAAATTAAATTTATATTCTAAATTATATTTTAAAATATATATGATTCAACATCATACATGGAATCAAACAGAATTTTTCATTTCAGTATAAATGCGATACATTTTGAGCTGTAATCTATTGATCACGACTAAAACCTTTCTCTAACTGTTGAAAATTGGTTTAAAATTTTAATAATAACATTTTACTAATTTTTAATAAAATTTTACTAATAACAATAATAGCAAAATCCTATGGAAGACAGCTGAAATTGATGCACCTTTTGTCTAAGTTATTTAAATATTCTTTAATTATTCTCTTATGCCATAATTAGCTATATACCTATTGATTTGTTTCTCTAGAAAATAAATTACTTGTGGAACAGATCGCAGCCGCATCGGTGTTGGAGATAATTTTTTTCGGCAACATTTTGTCGAGGAAACGCCGTTTTCGAATATCTGTTAGGCCTAGCGTTAGATAACATCATGGTATTCTTATTTTGTAAAGAAGCAGTTTATTTTATTGTAAAATAAACAGTAAATTTAAATAAACAACATTAATAAATAAACAACAGTTTTATAAATAAATAAACAGTTTTATTTTGTTACAAATATTTAATATTATATAAACAGAAGTTATACATGCATCGAAAAAGGTTAGACAGATTTGAAAAAAGCATAAGTCTAAAAGTAATTGAGTGAACGCAATTATTTTCTCTCCAAAGTACTCGGCAATTATCCATGATTTTCTAGATATATCTGTTTTAAAGTAGTGACATTCAAACGAAGCGAATAAGCAATTACACTGTGAACAAGGCCTTCGTGCTGTCCTACCTTTTTCGATGATACCGGTGTGGAAAGCATATGTCTAAAACTATTGGAGGTATGGGGAAAATGTCAATTAAAAAGTTCTTCAGCATCGTCAATTTAGTAGGAAAGGATCCACTATGGACACGAATAGCCTAAGCAAAAAGGAAAAATTGAGACTGTGTGGTGCGATGTGCATTTTCAGATCATCGATTCTGCGCATCGTGCGAATATCACGACTTTAAAACAGCTACATCTAACAAATCTTGGATAATTGCAGAGTACTTTGGAAAGAAAATAATTGCGTTTACTCAATTCCTTTCAGCGTTATGATTCTTTTAAATTTGTTCAAACTTTTTCGATGACCATGTATAATAATATATAAATATTAATAGTTGTATTCTTGATCTGGTCTACCGGGTTGCCAATCTCGGAAAATTTCCTGGGCACCACGAATTAAAAAAAATCGCCTTTTTAGCCAACCCCGGTGCGTCTGCGATAGCTGTACATTTTTATTTATTTATTTATTTATTTATTTATTTTTTTGGTAACATTAATTTAAAAATAAATAAGTAAATAAAAATGGAATTTTTGAGACCGCGTAACTATTGCATTATATATATACAGAGTGGCCAAGATGAAAGAGGCCCGGTATACAGAAGTACAAATACTTACTAATTTTTATTTAAAAGTATTAAATACAGAATATTATTAATAACAACACCTCCTGTGAACTATTGAATGTTCAGTATGTTGTTATTCATAATATTCTCTATTTACTACTTTTAAATAAAAATTAGTAAGTATTTGTACTTCTGTATACTGGGCCTCTTTTATCTTAGTCACTCTGTATTTGCAATATATTGCTTGCTGGAAGATCAGTTTATAGTTTAGCAACTGCTAAAACTATTTAAAAATCACTTATTTCTGAGTAAAATATACTTCAGTATCAGCTGCTTTCCATAGGATTTCACAAGTGTTGTTGCCCCCTGAAGTTAAATTACTTTTACCTACCACGATTCAAACTTTCATATATAAACGGCATCTCATTTTTTTTAAATATAAATGCAGAAACATGCCAATCTATTTAATTTATCTAATGCTTAAAAAAATCTTAATTTTACAGAAAATTTGAAGAAACTGTCTGGATATCCGAGAGTGCCTAATAAAATTCCTTCCCAGAGCGCTGTTGAAGGTAGAGTATTCTTTATTTAAAATAAAAGGGGAAAAAATGACTGCATCTAAAAATATAAGAACTTTCCTTTAAAGATATTCAGCAGAAAAGCTCTCAGAGACAAAACTTTTAAACAACATCAAATGACATAATCGAATTTTGGAACGGGAAATCGCACGAATGGTTTTTTCCTGCAACATTCGCTTTAATAAATGCGACGGTAAACTTCAAGTTGGGGAACAAAAATGGAATTTTTATAATGCCATTAAGCTTTCTTAGAAGCTTCATGTGACATTGCTGTTTGCGAAAAAGTTGGAAAAAGCGTGACATTTGAGGTGTTGTTTAAAATATCCTTAAATATTCATAAGCGTCTCGCCAACTCCTCCAAGTTAGCGATCTTCTAAAGGAAAACGTTCGTTTTGGAGCAACGTTTGTTGACTGTAGAAAATTCGAATAATGGATTTTTAATTTCTGGGTTTTTTTATAGGAAGGGCGATTAACTAAATTTAGAAAAATGAATTTGGGTAATTAAGAAAAAATGACAAATTTATATGTATATATATATATATATATACATATATGTGTGTGTGTGTGTGTGTGTGCATATATATAAATCAAAATGTGATCAGTTTTGTAAGAGACATACTATATTTCTAATTACGAAATAATTTATTTTAGGCTTTTAAAGATAAAAGCGAAAGTCTAAAATTTTAACATTGTATAACGCGCATAATCCAGTATTTAAAAAAAAATACACAGGAAAAAGAAACCTATTTTATAGTTAAATAATTAATTAATTTATAGAGTTTGTAGGGGAGGGGGGGCATTCGAGACATTTGGTACATATATGTACATATAAAATATAATCTGACCATATTGTCGATGCATGCAGTACTATGATAAGCGAATATTTCTATCTTTCTTTACAAGCACTACACATACAAAAAGAAGAATAGAAAAATAGAAAGAGTAATTTAAAAATAAAACCGATGTATTTAATCTTATCGAACATTTAAAAACATTTTTATAGAATTTGTGGAAAAGTTCAAAACACTTTGTTTGAAAATCCAACAGTGCTCAATAAAATTCCTTCCCACAGCGCCGCTGAAGGCATAGTATTCTTTATTTAAGATAAAGGGGGGGGGGGTGACTGCATCTAAAAATATAAGAACTTTTCCTTTAAAGATATTCGGCAGAAAAAGCTCTTAGAGACAAAAATTTTAAACAACGTCAAATGATATAATCGAATTTTGGACGGGGAAATCGTATACGAATGGTTTCTCCCTGCAACATTCGCTTTAATAAATGCGACGGTAAACTTCAAGTTCGGGAACAAAAATGAAATTTTTATACCATAATACCATTAAGCTTTGGTTGAAGCTTTGTGTGACATTGCTGTTTGGGAAAAAGTTGTAAAAAGCGTGACATATTTGACGTGTGTTTAAAAATATCCTTAAATATTCATAAGTGCCTCGCCAACTCCTCTAAGTTATAGATCTTCTGAAAGGAAAACGTTCGTTTTGGGGCAACGGTTTTTTTACTGTAAAAAATTCGATTAATGAAATTTTAATTCTTGTTTTTTTTATAGAAAGGGTAATTAACTGAATGAAAAAAAAATCGGTAATTCAGAAAGAAATAATATATATATATTATATATATACATCCAATTTTGGTCAGTTTTGTAAGATACATACGATATTTCTAATTACAAAATTCGTTTAAGGCCTTTAAAGACAGAAGTGAAAGTCTAAAATTTGAACATTGTATAATGTACACAATTGAGTATCAAAACAAATTACACAGCTAAAATAAACCAATGTGGTAGTAAGTAAAGTTAATTATTTAATTTTTAGGGTGAGAGGGGAGGCATTCGAGACATTTTGTACATATATGTACACATAAAATATATTCTGAACATATTGTCGATGCATGCCGAGGTGTGTCTTACGCGAATATTTCTATCTTTTTTTTTACAATCACTACACATACAAAAAAAAAATAGAAAAAGTAAGTTTTAAACCATACCGATCTGTTTAATCTTATCGAACATTTGAAAACTTTTTATAAAATTTATGAAAAATTTAACAGATCTTGTCTGCAAATCTGTGAGTGTCTAATAAAATGCCTTTCCACAGCGCTGCTGAAGGTATAGTATTCTTTATTTAAGATAAAGGGGGAAAAATGACTGAATCTACAAATATAAGTATTTTTTCTTTAAAGATGATATTCAGTAGAAAAAACTCTTAGAGGCAAAAATTTTAAATAACGTCAAATGACATAATCGAATTTTGGACGGAGAAATTGAACGAATGGTTTCTTTCTGCAACATTTACTTTAATAAATGCGACGTTAAACTTCAAGTTGGGGAACAAAAATGGAAATTTTATAATACCATTAAGCTTCTGTAGAAGCTTCATGTGACATTGCTGTTTGCGAAAAAGTTCGGAAAAGCGTGACATATTTGACGTGCTGTGTAAAAATATCCTTAAATATTCATAAGCGTCTCGCCTCTCACCGAGAAGATATCAGAAGTTGTACTTTTTAATGGAATCAATAAGTTTAATAAACAGTCCAATGGTCTTGTCAATACTTTAAATAAATCAATCAACAAAATGCAGCTTAATACTATTAAAAAGTTACAATCGTACAATTATATTGCTATTATCAAGACCGATAAATCAAATCGCCTGGCTATTATTAATAGGAAGGATTATATTAGTAAGATGCATGATTGTATACGTAAGATGAAATGTAAAGTTGTCAAACTTAATCCATTGAAAATCCGTTCAATGGTTATAATCCGTTGAAAAAGGAAAATGGTCTGATTTCATGAAGTTAACTTCAGGTTAAATAAATTAGCTGCTATACCGAAGTTAATTGATAGATTGAAGGATCATAAGCAAGATTGCCCTCTTACCCAATAGTTACTAAATGCCTGGGCCTAAATTATTACTTAGAACATGCGTATGTACCATTGCTGAAACCATTGTTACCCCCCTCTACATTCATTGTGGATTACACTAGTGATTTTATTGAGAAAATTAAGAAGTTTGAAATTCCCGATGATTGTATTTTGGCGAGTTTAGACATTGAAACACTATATCCGTCAATTGATACAACAGAAGTGACTTGGAGCATCGAAGGTTTTATTGACAATACTGAAGAATTTGATGTACCCATGAAGAACACTTTGAAGGATCTTAATAATTAACAGTAACTTTTTTCATTTTTGACAGTATAATTTATGAACCAATGAAGCCCACCAATGAAGTGTTAGGCGCACCCATGAAGTCCCCAGTGTCGGCCTTCTTGCCGAGTTCAAATTACCCCCCCCCCTCCCCCTTGAATCAAAGATTTTTAGCACATTCGAATTATTACCTTTAATATGGCTACGGTATGTGAATGACATTTTTATTATTTGGAGGGTTGGAAGTGATACTTTATTGACATTCATACAGCAGTTAAATGGTCTTGATAGTAATATTAAATTTACGTTTGAACTTGAGACGGATGGGAGATTACCTTTTTCAGATGTAGAGTTAATGAGGGAGGGGAATGTTTTGGTTTTTTCAATTTATAGGAAACCAATAGCGAAATTAAATATCATATCTTTTGATGCGTGCACTCCATATTCTTATAAGTTATCTACCTTTAGATTCCTGATTAATAAAGCCTTTAGTGTTTTTTCTGAAGAAAATTTGGAGGAGAATTGGATAAATTTAAACTTCTCGCTATTAACAATGGGTATCGTGTAAATTTGGTTAATAAATTAATTCAGAGCTTTGTTACTAAACTGAACACAGGTGCTGAAAATAAAACGGAGAGTGAAGTTAATTTGAAAAAGGTTCTTATGAATTATTATCCAGGCTTCTTTGAGTTTATAAAAAAATACTTTAAAAGCGTTTGGTTTGAGTTTAATCGCGAGGGCTCCCCCGAAGTTAAAGACAATTTTGAAAACAAAAATTGATCCGGTTGATAAGAGTGACCTTTCAGCGGTATTCAGTATTCCACAAAAGTGATGGTACAAGAAGTAGTTTTTGAAAAATATGAAAATTTAACCATTATGAGTACAAATAAAATTGAATTAACAATTCATAGTAATTTAATAACAGCCTTTGCTATATTATACAATGAAAATCCAATAGTAATTTCCTTTAGAAACTTTCAAAATAAAAATATATAAAATTTAAGTTCAAAAATGCTTCCACAAAAGTCATGGTACACGTGAAATTTGTTTTAATTATTAAAGAAAAAACATTTTCTAATATTTAGTTGCATGGTTTGTTTTTTCTTTAAGTCTGTCGGGCATAGATTTTACCTAATTTTCTGCAACATTTTCTGAATTTTATTCCATTCTGCAAATAAAACTTCTTTTAACTGTTTTCTTTTTTATTTCTGATATCATAACTTTTCAACTCGCTGTTGTAACATACTTCATAAATGCTCAATGGGGTTTAAATCTAAATTTGTGAAGCGATAGCAAGAACGCGGGGGATATTGTAGAGAAGCCATTATCGGACAATATGAAGAGTGTGCTTAGGATCATTATCTTGTTGGACATAATAGTCTCGCGCGACACCTAATTTGAATGCACTGTCCTACAATTTTTACTTTTAAATGTCAAATCTATCCATGAATATCTATCCATGAATTCTAAATTTCGTACTCCTGAAGCTGGCATATAGACCCAAACCATTACACCTTTTCCACTATCGCTTTACTGTTTTTCGTATAATTTGGGATTCGGTGCATCAACCTTTCTCCTCCAAACTGTAATTCGCTGATTCGTGTTGAAAATATTTACATGCATCCTCTGATTCCTTGAAACAGGTAATTGCTTCAGATGAGTCTAAGTTTAATATTTTCAGCATAAATGGACAAATTAGAGTTTGAAAGACAAAGTTGATGCGCTGAATCCTAAATATACGACAAAAAATGTAAAACATTGTGGAGGGTGTGTAATGATTTTGGGCTTATGGCCGCTTCAAGAGTAGGAAATTTAGATTTCACTGAGATTGTCATGGATAGATTTGAATATTTAAATATTTTAAAGAAAAATTTGTAGAAAGGAGCATTCAAGTTAGGTAACGCGCGAGGCTCTTATTTCGAACTCGATAATAATCCCAAGCACACTGCTCTTATTGTCCTATAATAGCTTATCTACAATATCCCCCACAAAGTTCAGATTTAAACCCCATTGATCATTTATGCAGTATGTTACAGCAACGAGGGAACAGTTATGATATCAGAAACTTAAAAAGAAAAACAGTTAAAAGAGGTTTTACTTGCAGAATGGAATTAAATTCAGAAAAATGTTACAAAAAGTCTAGTAAAATCAATGCTCGACAAACTTAAAACACTCTTAAAAATGGGAGAATATGCAACTAAACATCAGAGAATGGTTTTTCTTTAATAATTAAAAAAATAGTTCCACGTGTACCATGACTTTTGTGGAAGCATTTTTGAGCTTAAATTTTATATATTTTTATTTTCAATGTTTGTAAATGAAATTGTTATTGAATTTTCCTTGTATAATATAGCAAAGACTGTTATTAAATCATTCTTATTTGTTAATTCAATTTTGTTTGTACTCATAACAGTTAAATTTGCATATTTTCCAAAAACTACTTCCAGTACCATCACTTTTGTGGAATACTGTATATTATTCCATTTATTAAGGAGAGGGAGGGGGTGTTAGAAATTATTATTTTGGTATGATCCAAAGGAAATTCAGTATTAGATATAAGGAACATACTGCAGGTGTGTTAAGTATAATAGGGGGAATATGGCCTTATCAAGACTTTGTAATACAAAGAATATCAACATACTCGTACTATTCAAAGAGGGGATTGATCTATATATCTACCTTTTATTTACAACTATTTATGAGGGAATCTATTGAAATTTATACAAGAAGTTCGAAAATGTGTTATGATACGTTATCATTTCATATTTCAAATATTTGAGTTAAATGGTTGAATAATAGTGGGATGCAGTCTTTAGATGGAGCTACGAGCGGCGTTAAAGTTATAATTATAGAGGGCATTGTATCTTCTTTATTATAGGGACAGATCATGCATTCCAATTTTGTGTACAATGTATTTGTCTTTTGTGTGTTCTGATGCTGATTGAGTGAATGAATCGAAAAATGTCGATATCTTAGTGTTTTTATTGGTATTTTGACGTCTTTTAAGCAATTAAAGTGTTTTAGTATATATTTTGAAGTTTTTTGAGATGTATTTTTATAGTGTTCATTTTAGGCTTTTAAAAATGATAGTGAAAGTCTAAAATTTTAACATTGTATGATGTACATAATTCAGTATCAAAACAAATTATACAGCAAAAATAAACCAACATTGTAGTAAAATAATTATTTAATATTTTTTGGTGGATTTAATTTATGGTGGAGGGGGCAGTCATTATAGACATTTGGTACATATATGTACTTGTACATATAAAATGTATTCTGAACATATTATCGATGCATGTAGAGCTGTCGTACATGAATATTGCTATCTTTTTTTAAAAAACATTACACATACAAAAGAAAAAATAGAAAAATAGGAAAAGTATGTTTAAAAACTATACCAATCTATTTAATCTTATCGAACACTTGAAAAACATTTTCTATAAGTTTCGCGGAAAATTTAAAAGACCTTGTAGCAGGAAATCCAAGAGTGCCCAATAAAATGTTTTCCCACAGTGCGCTGAAGGTATAGTATTCTTTATTTCAGAGAAAAGGGAAAAAATGACTGCATCTAAAAATATAAGGATTTTTCCTTTAAAGATATTCAGCAGAAAAAGCTCTTAGAGACAAAAATTTTAAACAACGTCAAATGACATAATCGAATTTTGGACGGGGAAATCGCACGAATGGTTTCTCCCTGCAACATTCGCTTTAATAAATGCGACGGTAAACTTTAAGTTGGGGAACAGAAATGGAATTTTTATAATACCATTAAGCTTTGGTAGAAGTTCCGCGTGACATTGCTGTTTGCGAAATAGTTGGGAAAAGAGTGACATATTTGACGTGTTGTTTAAAAGTATCCTTAAATATTCATAATCGTATCGCCAACTCCTCAGTGTTATAGTTCTAAAAAGAAAACTTTTCTTGCAAGAAAGAAACAGTTTTCTTGCAAAGTTATTTGATTGCAGAAAATACGACTAATGAATTTTCAATTTCTGCATTATCATAGGAAGTGTGATTAACTGCGTATAGAAAAAGAAGTATTTGGGGAATTAAAAATAATAATAAAGAGAAAGCTAATTTTGATCAAATTTTTAAGGCTGTTCGCAGAAAAAAAAATATATGTCCCTTCAACAATGTGAAATTTTCTGACACAGGTTTAAACGTACAAACATGAAATTGGCAGGTATGACTGTTGAAGTGACTTGAATAGTGTTTTATAAGTGATTGCTGTCGTATGACAACATTTCTCGTACTGTGGCATTCGGAAATTCGGTTTAAAGTGCCAAATTTGACAGTATTTTCTGGAAGATAGTTAGTCTTAAAGATAAAGGAAGATAGTTAGTGAGAAACACTATTCGATTTGTTTGTATCTGATTAAGAATATCTGCCAATTTAATGAGTTTTCGCACAAAAATGAATTTAGGAATGTGTCAGAAAAGTAGCTAATTTAGATTTGAGAAAATCCTTATTGGGACTTAGGAGATTTCTATTTATAATGTAGGGTCGATCGGGGTTAATATGGAAATTCAAAAAAAGTTCCTATTGTGAGACACACAAAAAGAGGTACCCATTTTTATAGTAAGAACATTGGCTTTATGATTATTTTGTAAGCTATAAATCTTTTTTTTTTTTTAAATACGTTACGAATACACTCAAAATTTAAAAAGAAAAACCCCGATAATTATGCATAACATAACTTTACTTTTTGATGAAATATTTTTCTGTCAGATTTCAAAACTTGTTACGCGCAATACTAATAAAAAATTAGGTAAATTATTCTGATAGGCATTTTTCAGCAAGAAATGGTGAGTCTTTTAAGTCTTTAAATTTTGGAATATGTTTGACAAAAACGTGAGTTACAAAGAATCAAACTCAGGGGGCTAGTGTAAGACAATTTATGGGGTTAATATGAGACAACGTTTGGGCTTATATGAGGGGGTTAGAATGACAGTGGAGTAAGTCATTATTTAGTAATTTGAGAAATGAAAGGGTTTTGTGAAACTTGTCATATTAAGTGGTTCAACTTGTTTTGCCCTCTAGCGACTCCTTAAGTAAACTATGACTTACTTGACTGTCACGCTGAACAGAAATTAATATACGTTCAGTGAAAATATGGTTATCTAGATTTCTCAAATTTGTGACTTACTCCACTGTCATTCTAACCCCCTTATATGACACAGTGTGGGAGGTTAACATGAGACAGTGATTGGTGCTGTAATGATACTATTCTGTCATATAGCTTGAAACATCCATCATAAATACAAAATGTTTTAATAATTGATTTTTTTTTATATGCCTGTAATGTTCTTTTGGTATAAAGAATGGTATAATCTTCTATGTTTGTTAGAGATTTTTATTCGAGTGCTATGAAATGCTGGCTAGTTGAATTTATAACTTAGTTTTATACCTCCAGCTTAAAGTGACATCTAAGGTTTAAGCCTGTGTATTTTTTTAACATTAAAAATGATGCTTAATAACACGCCGAAAGGAAGTAGGATTGTTTATCCACAAAATATTTTAGATAAAGCCAAAAAAAAAAAAAAAAAAAAAAAAAAAAAAAAAAAAAAAAAAAAGATCTTTACTGGTAGCATGTTACGTTTTTCGTTTAGCTAAAATTCGTAAGATTAATAGATCGTTTCTGTGCCATAAAACTATGCCATTAAAAACCAGTTTAAAATCTACAATTCCTTGCGAGCAAATTTTCACCGATTTCCCTCAAGTTCTTTTGAGATGTTGCTTTTATACATAATAAAGAAATATTCTGCTGCAAAGAAGGAAAGGAAAATATGATAGATCTTAGTTGATTACAAGTGAAAAGTAGATAGGCAACAGAAAAATTAAGAATATAAAATTAGGATGAAAAATCAAAAACTAAAGAGCTTAAATTCCTTAACAAGTGCATTAAAGGAAAGGAGTCAAAGAAGAGAAGTAAAACAACAACAACCAAAGAAAAAATCTCCGAAGAAAGACAAATCAAATCATGATACTAAAACAGGAAAAGAAGATACAATTGTTGAAAATTATACAACAGGAGAAATTTAAGATGCAGAAGATTGCACAAACATAAAAGTCATAACCCAAATAGCAGATGAGATACCGGTAGACTAAAATGGAAATAAAGGAATTGTAAAATTACAAAAGCCTTATCAAAAAAGAAGAAAAAGAATTGCTCAAAGGACACAGCGCAGACAGTGAACAGGTGCCTTCTCTCCATGGTTGTGATGAAGAATCATTGACAGATTTCATTGCAAATACCACATAGGCAGAAATAAATCCAGTTGTCTACGACACATCAATATTTCAAGATAATATTAAAAAAAGAACTTTGTTTTGGCTGACGTTAAACGTGGGGTTAGAAAGTCTACTCACTGTGATTACGTTTGTCTAGTAGATGATGACGAAGGAGATGCAACAATCCAATGTTTAAGGTGTTTTAATGATCGTTATAAGGACTAATTTCGTGCATAAAGAAGGTAATAATATTTGCAGTGAACATTATGGATACTGTTGCTGTTCTGCCTTTCCCTGAAACTACATTAAAAATCAAGAAAACTACTTGTAATTTTCCTAGCTGTATATATATTAATGAATGGTCAATTAAATCAGACTAGAAAATAGACTAAATTTTGTATGTTATTTTTCAATAACGGGTGTAACACCATTGAAAATTTACTTCTAAAACTTCATAAAAATATACAGGGTCAACACAGGGACCAACAGAAATGAGCAGGGACCACACGCCTATACAAACAACTAGCCTGTTTACAATTTCAAGCTTTTATTATAAACACAAATGAACATACACATATACGAAAAGTAGTACATTATTAGGAGTATATATTGAAGTTTTTTTTGCATGCAAACCACTGCATGAGGGTATTAGGATGACAGTGGAGTAAGTCAAAAATGTGAAAAATCTAGATAACCATATTTTCTCTAAACGTATATTAATTTCTATTCAGTGTGACAGTCAAATGAGCCATAGTTCACTCAGAGAGTCGCTAGAGGGAAAAACAAGTTGGGCCACTTAATGTAACTGCAATACGACAAGTTTCACAAAACCCTTCATTTCTGAAATTACTAAATATGGACTTACTCTATTGTCATTCTAAACCCTTCATATGTGTACCATTGGTTGTACGAAGCGTACCAAGGTGATAATCATTGACGTTTTCTTCTGATACTCTTTTCTTCTGATACTTTTTTCGCCCACTTCTTGCTTTATCCAATACTGAGCTGGTCTCTATGAATTTTTTGAGCAAATATATATATTTTTTAACTACTTAAAGCGGTTTTTAAAAAAAAAAAAAAAAAAAAAAAAAAAAAAAAAAATCGCACTTAACGATACGAATCATTCTAACACATTTACAGACTTATTTTTAAACGTAAAAGCATGGAACTTACAGTCGTGATTATTGAAAGTTTTGGAATTGAACATTTTTTTCATTTTTCGATAAATGAATTACATCATATATCCTAAAAAGAGCAAATCTTGTGTGTGTGTGTGTGGTTATATATATATGCAAATTTTATCTTAAAAACGGCTCTAACAATTTTGACGAAATTTCGTATTGTGGCCGTACTGTTTTGGGGCATCAGAAAATCATTGGACTAGGTCACATGTCCGATAAAATTTGATTAGTGGGTCATTTTTGGGTCACTATGATTCAAACTAATTTTATCTAAAAAATGGCTCAGACTATTTAGACTAAATTTTGCATCCTATGGTTTTTGGGCACGAGAAGACTGTTGAGCTAGGTCACATGCTCGAGAAAATTCGATTAGTGGGTCATTTTGGTCATGGGTCATTATGGGCCAAGCTCTTTTTATCTTAAAACGGCTCAGAGGATTTGAACTAAATTTAGTATCATCCAGTTTTAGGGAACGGGAAGACTATTGGACTAGGTCACATGTTCAAGAAATTTTGATTAGTTGGTCATTTTGGTCATGGGTCATTATGGATCAAGCTATTTTTATCTTAAAAACGGCTCAGACGATTTGAACTAAATTTTGTATATCCTACGGTTTTGGGGCATGAGAAAATCATTGGGCTAGGTCATATGCTCGAGAAAATCCGATTAGGGGATCATTTTTCAGTCACTGTGGGTCAAGCTTATTTTATCTAAAAAACGGCTCAGACTATTTTGACTCAATTTTATATCCTACTGGTTTGGGGCACGAGAAGACAATTGGGCTTGGTCACATGTTCGAGAAAATTTGATTAGTATGTAATTTTGATTATGGGTCATTATGGGTCAAGCTATTTTAATAAAATAAAAGGCATTATAGTAATAATACAGAGAGAAAAATATATCGAGTTGAACTCAAAGCTAATTTTGACCGAGCATAGCTCGGTCTTCCCTGCTCGTGTTGCGCTATAAGAGATTGTTGTCTCAAGTCAGTAGTCTTTTCCTTCTCGCGAATAGAAAATATAACGATTAATGTAAAAGCCTTTGTAAAAGTGTGCTATTTTAAAATAATATATTTAATATGTATATATATGCATTTATGATGATGTTTTTGGAATGAAATTTCCTGATCTTTCTTTAGGCAAAATAATTTTTAAGCAAAACAAGTGTAAAGGTGTAAAGGTGTAAACATGTTCTGTAAGCAATAAAAAGACATAATTTAAGTTCCCCAATTTCAGTAAAAAAATTAAATGGACAAGGCAATTTAACATTAAAATAGCACCAAAAACTGTTTATTCAAATGGGTTTTATATTATTCTATGTATGTATCGCTTAGCAACGCCAGTTGTCGGAACATGTAACGTACTTTTCTAGGAACTGCTTTATTAGCGGATGTCCTCACAAACAATAAATGTTCGTTACATAAATATATACGATCACTCATTAAATAAACAAAACAAAAAGAAATCCTTTATTCAACATAGCAGCTTTTATGTGCATATAATCTTTTGAAAATACTTGTTCATGACTATTGACTATTTAATTCGTAACGGGATTATTTATGATAGAATTAGATATGACAGGGATGACAGCACTTTCTTTTTCTTCAAAGCCTGTTTTGTAACTTCAGTAATAATTACAGCATTGCATAAATAACAATAATTTTACAAATTAACAATTTAAAGCTATCAAATCTTATTTATAGTTTTCGAAACATCCTTATATAATATTTTACCTCATGACTTCTGATTATCCAATAAGGAATACATTTCGAAATACAATTTGAATGCTCACGTTAGCAAAACGTCATCATCTTTCATTGCTGTAACTAAAAAGCTTTATAGAGGATTACCGGGATTTAAAAAACGGTGTTTTGTTAGAATTCTGTTCGGTATGCATCTCACGGCAGATACTTTCCGTTTTCCTTTTACGAGTTCAGCTGGGTGTAACGATAACGCAGAAAGTGGAAAAACGGAGTCACGATATTTAGAAAACACAAACACACACACACATCTTTTAGATGAGAGGCAGTTTTTTCGGTACTATAAACTATTTAAATCATTCCCTGCTTTACGAGAAAAATAAATTATGTAAAATGTAGACCATTTCATTATTACTTACCCATCATACGTAGTATGGGGTAAGTCTTGTAATCGTTTTGAAAATCGAAAAAAAAATTTATTTGACGGATTTACACGTTTCAGACACTGGAGATTACGAAAAACATATTTTTAGAAAAGAAAATTGCCGTCCGTCTGTCTGTGTGTCTGTAAACGCTCTATCTCCCGAACAAATTGAGATAGAGACTTGAAATTTGGTATGTACTTAGTATGGAATAATGGGAAGAAACTTATTGAACTTCAGTAACCTCGATTATGCCTAACTATTTTTTTCGGACTCTCGAAATATTCGTTTTGATAAAAGGTATAGAAATTTTTTCGAAATTGTTTATTTTAAGGAGTTAGTATAAAAGACAATAAAAAAACATAAATTTTGCATAAAGAATGAAGTCGATCGGATAATGAGTTGCCGAGATATTTTTAATCCTATTTGCCACACTCTTCGATTTTTCATGACCTTGTATTTCATTCAAATTTCAATTGAAAGATATATTTTAATTTGAATATGAGACGCTTAATCCGACGCAGGAAACCGTTAGTTAATAGGATTATCCATTTTGAAGTTATAAGGATGTTTCTTTTACGCAATTCAGTAATAGAGCATTTACAGTTTAAGACGACATCAAGCCACAATTTTATTGGAATTGCAATGCATTTTATAAATAGTTTACACATGTTTTATTTTCATATTTTATATTATGCATATCCATGATATGTAAGTATTACGGTGGCCCCCAACGACTAGTTTTTTTGGATTTAGACTGTAACTTCGAATAAAAATTAAATTATTGTATCATATTACATTCAAAATTAAGGCGTACTCATTCTGCATCGATTTTCATACGAACAAGCAAAGAAAAACAATACATAGTACGCATACTTAACAAACTTACCCAATTCTCTCTCATGTTATATTAATTTCTTCTGCATTCTGCAATGGGTCGTAAAAATTTCTTAAACAGTGAGGATTTCAAAAGATAATTTTGGGCGGAGCTTTTGGGTGCGGGAGGGGGAGGGGGGGTTCTTTCTCACGCTATTTAAAATTTTATAGAGTGTAAATTCTTAGAAGGCAAACTTGAACCCCTGTAATTCAACAACTATACACCCCCCTCCCCGACACACACATACACTCCGAGAATATTAGTTAAAATTCTGCATTCAAACTTGCGCTTTAAACTGGTCAAAACCAGAAAAAGATCGCTCACCAAATAAATTATATTTGCGGTTAGATCCGATAAAACACATGCTTTATGATTCATCAATAATATGAAAAGCAAACTCACTTAAAGATGTTCTCAAATTCAAACTGGCTATTTTCTTACACATTCTCAAAGTCCTTTTTATTCTTAGACACGTGAAATTGCCTTGTGCACATATTCAGAAATTACAAAATAAAAAAATATTTTTTTTTACATTATTATTATTATTATTATTATTATTATTATTGGTAAATGCAAGAGATTTTTCAAAAAATGCTGTAAAATTTGGCATTTTGAACCCATTTTAGATAAGAAGCAGTCCGAAAAATGTGGTCATCAGGCAGACAACGATTATAATTCAATATTCACATTTATCGAAAAACTGAAAACGCTATCCCGTTCAAAATCACATCAATAGTCATACCTTCTAATTCCATGCATTTACGCATTTACGGTCAAAAATGAATCCGAGAATGCGTTAGAAAATTTTGCGCTGTTGAGCATATATATATATCATTTTATTTTATTTTATTTTTTTCAAACCGCTTTAAGGAATAATGTAAAAGTGAAAAAAAAAATGTTCAGTTAATAAGTTTGAGAGTTTTCCTGCGTTTTCATAAGCATATGGTTCTAAATCCCAGTATATATACATTTTTTAATCGCAGTTTCATGCTATAATACCTTTCTCATTCTATATACGGCTCAAAACAGAATTTTGTCGAAAATATTTTCGTCTACAGCCATTTTAACATGGGTTCTAAAACGGGAAAACACGCGCCTAACGGTGCAAAGGTTTTAAACACCAATAGGGAGAAAATAAAATATAAATAATAAATTGGTGTCTAATAATTAAAAAAGTAGGCTTTTATCAATTAATAGTTTCATATTAATTAAATTATGATTATACGTTGAGAAACAGATTTAGAAATCCTAAAATTATACTATAAATAATGATAGATTTTCTTTCCTGTTAGCCATAAATAATCCCTGACGGCTCGGCCTACAGGCACAAGTAGATTTCGAAGACGCAGACCGTGGGGCGCCTGTTTATTGAGAATTGCAGAAGAAATTACCTTTTTGCCATTATGCGGCAGTTGGAACCGCCTACTTTGAAATCTACATAGGTTTATAGGCGGAACCTGCGAGGATTTTTTTTTTTTTTAATTTTTTTTAATCTGTAAGGGTTGATTCTATAAAAAACTTGTCAATATAAAAGTTGTAGATAATGTTAAGAATATTTATCATAAATTTAAGCGGATTTGATATCTTGTGAATTGACGAAGTTATGATTTTTTTCTTCTGAAAACCCTATCCCCCCCCCCTTTGAGGCCTTTTTTAAAGATATCAAAAATCTGTCATACATAAATTTTCGGCCCTTTTCCTAGAAGTAGTAATAACTTTAAACGGATTCGATACGCATCATAATTAAGAAATTATGCTTTTTTCACAAAAAGCACCCCCCCCCCCCCCCGTTCTCTCCCCTTGGCTCGTTTGCCCATTAACGAACTTGACCTAGATTTTATGCCCCTTGATTTTATGTATCCGTTTGGAAGAGATTTGTGCAGAATTATTGAAGTTATCGTGTCCATAAAAAAGTGATATAGCTAGATAGACAGATAGATAGATAAAGTTTTGAACTGTGAGTTGTTTTGTGTTCTGTGAGTCATGATTGGCGTAGATCTGCAAAATTTTTTTAGAAATTCCAAGGTATGGGCGAATGTAATAGGTAGTATTTCTTACGAAATCTACCTAAAAGAAACAGAGTAAATATCATAATTATTTAAAGAAATTCACGAGCTCCCATTTTATATCAAGCGTAAATTAAATAGGAAAATTTTTGTGTTTGGTTATCCACGTATTTTAGGGGTAAATTTTTGGAAAAATCGTGAATTGCAATCTTGAAATTAGGAGTGATTTTCAAGATAAATATTGAATGAATATAAAAGTGTTTTTTTAAAGTTAATTTTACTATATTTATATATATCACTATATATATATATATATATATATACAGGGTGGTTATAATATAAGTATCCCTATTTGGAGCTGTATGTAGCTCGAAGGAATAACCCGAATGAAGTCAAAATCGGTCCACTTACTATTCGTGAAGGGGGAAGAAGAATGGAATAATAAAAAATAATAATTGCAATAATCACCGACAGATGGCGCTACTGAGTGTTAAATGTAATGTGTAATACAAGACCAAAGAATTAAGGCGTCAAACCAGATGACACACCTAATTTATTCGAAAATGTCACAGTGAATGTGGTTACGCTTTCGCAAGGCATTGTCGATCATGTTCAGGCTCCACACGGCCATTGCGCTCGAGGACACAATCCACGTTGTGCACGACTTGCTCAAATGCGGAATGTAACGCATCAGGAGTGATGTTTCGCGCATGTTTTGATAAGCAGTAAAGTGAGGTTTGCGACACCGCCACGGTACATAATATCACACATTACATTTTACACTCAAAAGCGCCATCTGTCGGCGATTATTGCAATTATTTATTTTTATTATTCCATTCTTTTACCCCCTTCTTGAATAGTAAGTGCAGCGATTTTGATTTCATTCCGGTTATTCCTTCAAGCTACAGACAGCTCCAAATAGAGATACTTATTTTATAACCACCCGGTATATATATATCTCATCAAAAAGTCACCTGTAAAAAATGCAGCCAAGTCTCGTAACTCATTTACCGTAAAAAGTACTGAGATCGTATAAAGCCAAGTTTAACTATCTTATTAACTCTGAAATTTTCATTCACAAATCACTACTAGTCTCTACATCTTTAGTTAATTATTATTTTGTGACTTGGCAATTACGTAGCACGAGAATGTGATGTATATAGTTAGTCTTAATCAAATAATACTATATAACATATTAAAGTGCAATAACTTCCCCGTGCGTATATAATTTGCCTTAATTAAATTATCCCATCTCATCCCATAACATAGTAAGGTGTAATAACTTCCCTGTGCTGCGTAATTGCCAAGTCACAAAATAATAATTAACTAAAGATGTAGAGACTAGTAGTGATTTGTGAATGAAAATTTCAGAGTTAATAAGATAGTTAAACTTGGCTTTATACGATCTCAGTACTTTTTACGGTAAATGAGTTACGAGACTTGGCTGCATTTTTTACAGGTGACTTTTTGATGAGATTTCACTTCTTTTTGTAAGTAATCGTCCTTTTCTTGATTTTGGGTTCTTTTTGGAGATTATCCACTGATTTTCGCTAAGCCCACACTTTGTCAGTATTATTTACAGGTATCAAAAATTTGAAGCTTTAGTTTCGTTTGCAAAGTACTGTAGATAAAAAGAGATTTCAGGTTCCTAGGCAAGCACTAAGTTATGGGAGGGGGAGTGTCAAAAGTACTCTCAATTGCTTCCAGGATAGGTGCTATTCGTCTGAGATATTACTCGCAGCCCTGGATACTTGATATTTAACATAAAAGAACTTTTTAGTATAAAAAGAAAGCCAAAATTAAAATTTCCGGAAATTTCCAATAAATCAAACTATATATTCCCTTTTTCGATGGTTTTTTTTTTTTCGTTTTTTTTAGTCTTTTTTTTATTATTTAAGGATTTTTTAATTTTTTCTTACTTTGTGTACTAAACCCTGCCTTTCTGCCAAATGTCAAGCTTCTAGGACTACAAAATCGAATTATTTTCAAATTTTCGACTTTTTATAAATTTATTGATTTTTCGATTTCAATTCTAAGTTACCTGATTGTCATGCCAATATAGTAATTATTTGATCCGTCTTCTTAGGATCATTTAGATTCAATTTAGAGATAAATCAAGTGAATCTTAGAGTCACCATGATTTTATTTAGAAAGGACTATCAAGCCATAACCAGCCAGTAATGTCGGGAGGGTAGGGGGAGCTGTGAACATTTTTGTGGGGCTAACATCATTTAACAATCCATATTTCATATGTGAAGTAAATACAGTACAACCTATGAAAGAAAACAAACCTGTCTATAAAGAAATCGCCTATATCGTAGCCAGTCTATAGCGGAACTTTTCTATAACGAAATTCATAAACGAAAGAAAAGAAAACCATAATCCGGGGGAAATAACATAAAACAATTAGGGGCGTTGTACTAGCTATTTGAATTTAGCTAGTTGAATTTAACGAATATTTTAATTGTTCCTTTTATTGAATAGCAAATACTACCTTTACACCAAGTTTTAAGTTTCTAAGACTACAAGATAAAATTATTTTCAATTTTTGATTTTTTTCGAATTTTTTTTATAATTTTCTGGATTTTTTGATTTTTTCTTATTTTGTATCCTTTATTACAAATTTCAAGTTTCTAGCGCTACAAAATCGAATTATTTTGAAATTTCCGATCTTTTTCGAGTTTTTTATTTTATTTTCGAATTTATTGTGTTTTAATTTTCCCTTTTTCTGTATCCTAAACAATAAGTTTACGCCGAATTTTAAGTTCTAAAACTACAAAATCAAATTTTTTTTCAATTTTTCGAATTTTTTGTTTCGAATTTTACAGATTTTTTATTTATTTCTTTTTTTGTATCCTAAATACTACCTTTATTCCAAATTTTAAGTTTCTAGCTTTACAAAATCGAATTATTTTCAAATTTTCGTTTTTTTTTTCCGATTTTTTGATTTTATTTTCAATTTTTGTTGAGTTTTTAATTTTTTCTTTTTCTGAATGCTAAACACTACCTTTACACCAAATTTTCAGTTTCTAAGACTACGAGATCATATTATTTTCAATTTCTCTCTTTTTCTTTCTTTCTTTCTATATTTTTTTTTTTGAAATTTTCGATTTTTTTTTTAATTATCCATATTTTTTTATGTTTCCTTATTTAGTATCTTAAATATTACCTTTATTCCAAATTTCAAGTTTCTAGCGCTATGAAATCGAATTATTTTCAAAATTTCCTTATTTTTCGATTTCTTTCGATTTTTTTAATTTTATTTTCGAATTTTATTGCGTTTTTATTTTAACTTATTCTGAATCCTAAACACTATCTTTACCGCAAATTTTAAGTTTCTAAGGCCAAAAGATCAAGTTATTTTAATTTTTTTAATTTTTTTCGAATTTTCTAGATTTTTTAATTTTTCCTCATTTGGCATCCTAAATACTACCTTTATTCCGAATTCCAAGTTTCTAGCGCAACAAAATTGGATTATTTGAAATTTTTCGATTTTTCGATTTTATTTTCAATTTTTTTGTGTGTGTGTTTTTGATGTTTTCTTTTTCTGAATTCTAAACACTACCTTCTAACCAAATTTTAAGTTTTTAAGACTACAAGATCGTGTTATTTTCAATTTTCAATTTTCTTCGATTTTTTTGAATTTTCGAATGTTTTTTTTTTTTTTTTTTTTTTTTTTGTGAGTGTGTGAGTGACAAAAAATCGAAACTTATGTTCATATATCGTCTGCACTAATTTATGGGTATTTTTTGAATTATCCATATTTTTTAATTTTTCCTTATTTAGTATCTTAAATATTACCTTTATTCCAAATTTCAAGTTTCTAGCGCTATGAAATCGAATTATTTTCAAAATTTCCTTATTTTTCGATGTTTTGATTTTATTTTCGAATTTTATTGCTTTTTTTATTTTAACTTATTCTGAATCCTAAACACTATATTTTCTGCGAATTTTAAGTTTCTAAGGCTAAAAAATCCAATTATTTTAATTTTTTCAATCTTTTTTCGAATTTTTCGAATTTTTGAAATTTTTTTTTTCGAATTTTCCGGAATTTTAAATTTTTTCTTATTTTGCATCCCAAATACTACCTTTATTCCGAATTCCAAGTTTCTAGCGCAAAAAAATCGGATTATTTGAAATGTTTCAATTTTTTTCGATTTTTCGATTTTTTCGATTTTGCTTTCGATTTTTTTGGTGTTTTTGATGTTTTCTTTTTCTGGATACTAAGCACTACCTTCACACCGAATCTTAAGTTTCAAAGACTACAAGATCGTATTATTTTCAATTTTCAATTTTGATGGAATTTGTTGAATTTTCGAATGTTTTTTTTTTCGAATTTTCCGGATTTTATAATTTTTCCTTTCTTTGTATCCTAAACACTACCTTTTTTCCAAATGTCAAGTTTCTAGGGCTACGGGATCTACCTAATCTTTTTGATGACGCGTGAACGAGTGAGTAAGTGAGTGACAAAAAATCGAATGTTTGAGTTCATATATCGTCTGAACTAGAAAAGACAGAAAGTTGTAATTTTAAATTTTGGTCCTGTGTGCCAAATACTCTAGTTTCATACAAAGTTTCAAATTTTTGGGATACTCCAGCGCGGAGATATGGGGGGGGGGGGTCAAAAGTGCCATGATTTGCTTCCAGAAAAGTATGCTTACGGCTGTCCTCTCTCGACTTGGCGGAGGCACTGCCGTGCCTCCAGATCTTGCCAAGGCTGTGGTTTTCCTATTAGACTTAATGTTAGCTATATGCTCCATTTTTCTGCGACTAAATTTCCTCATGCCAATATAGTAATTCATTGATCCGTTTTCTTAGGATCGTTTATGTTCAATTTAGAGATAAATCAAGAGAATCTTAGAATCACCATGATTTTATTTAGAAAGGACTATCAAGCCATAACCAACCAGTAATGTCGGGAGGGAGGGAGAGATGTGAAAATTTTTATGCGACCAACATCTTTTAACAACAAATATTTCATATATAAATTAAATAGAGTAAAGCCTGTGAAAGAAAATGAACCTGTCTATAAAAAAAAGGTCTATAACGTAGCCAGTCTATAGCGGAACTTTTCTATTACAAAATTCGTAAACAAAAGAAAAGAAAAGCATACTCCGGGGAAAATAACACAAAACAATAACGGAAGGTGTACTAGCTAATAGGACAATTATCTTAAAACCTATCTAAAACAAACTATCCCCATCCTGTGGGATTTGTTTTTCAATGTTTTACTTTATTTAATGCAAAACATAGATTGCATCCGACAACTCATAAAAAAGTCCTCCGGCCTGTACCGGCAGGAAAAGGTAGCTTTCCTATATCTTCGTTTTAAAATTTTAGCTAATGTTACTCGAAAACAGCAAGTTAAAATGCAATGAAACCATTTACAAAAGATTCGTTAATTTGAATAAGAAATTCGCCAAATTATTGAGCTATAGCCAAGTTGGCTTCATTTATGAAGACTTATTTTTGTCGCCAAATTTGGCGAGATTTCGCCAATTGTCGCCAAGTTTGGCGAGAATTTGGCGCTAATGGATATGAATATATAGTTTTATGCGTTATGATTGGGAAAATGATTACAACAATGAAAGAAAATAATTTGCGAGAAATCGCGTTCACTAAAACTTGTAAATTTATATTAAAATCATTAAAATTACAGACATTACAATACACTTTCATAAAACATTAAAAACATATTAAAATTGGACGTTTCGGATTTACATGGAAAATCCCTTTTCAACAACAACATTTCACTTAGCGTAAATCATAGTTAAAAAATATCAACAAATAGAAAATGCAACGTATCAAAATTTCGAAGTCAAAGTTACAGTTATAATAACACGGAGTATTCATTCGGGATTGCACCTGCTTGACCATTATTGACCATAAATTTATCGTTGGTTTTTTGTAATGTGCTGTTTTGTTTCAAAATGTCAGCCAACCTAGAATTTCAAACTGCTCTATCTCAGCCAATTTTTAAGATAGAGGTAAAACAAAAAATGCTCTGGAATCCTAGTATCAAGTCCTAACACCTAATTAAAAATAAACTTGAATTTTTAACTTTTTTGTATATTCATTTTAGTTTTAAAATTTTCCGTGGCCGCCATCTTGAAACAAGATGGCGGACCAAGCTGGCCAACGAACTCGGTCGAGGCATTGGTAAGCTTAATACACACAATTAGTTTCATCCAAATTAATTTATAAATACGAGCATTATCGTATCAAATTATTTTCATTTTTTCAATTTTTTTCGAATTTTTTTATTTTTTTTTCGAATTTTCTGGATTTTTTTAATTTTTCTTTTTCTGTATCCTAAATACTACCTTTATTCCTAATTTGCATTTTCTAGCGCAACAAAATCGGATTGTCTTCAAATTTTCGGTTTTTTTCAATTTTTTCGATTTTTTCAATTTTGCTTTCGATTTTTTTGGTGTTTTTGATGTTTTCTTTTTCTGGATGTTAAACACTACCTTCACACCAAATCTTAAGTTTCCAAGACTACAAGATCGTATTATTTTCAATTTTCAATTTTGATGGAATTTGTTGAATTTTCGAATGTTTTTTTTTTTCGAATTTTCTGGATTTTATAATTTTTCCTTTCTTTGTATCCTAAACACTACCTTTTTTCCAAATGTCAAGTTTCTGGGGCTACGGGATCTACCCAATCTTTTTGATGACGCGTGAACGAGTGAGTAAGAAGTGACAAAAAATCGAATGTTTGAGTTCATATATCGCCTGAACTAGAAAAGACAGAAAGTTGTAATTTTAAAATTTGGTCCTGTGTGCCAAATACTCTCTATAATTGAAGTTTAAAATTTTTGGGATACTCCAGCGCGGAGATATGGGGGGGTCAAAAGTGCCCTGAGTTGCTTCCAGAAAAGTATACTTACGGCTGTGCTTTCTCGACTTGGCGGAGGCACTGCCGTGCCTCCAGATAATGTGTTTTTTCTATATATCTTCTTCATACATTTTTTTACAATGTACTATCTAATGAATTCCGGATAAAAATTTATAAACACATATAAAGAAAAATATATATCGATTCTTTAATGAGTCGATGCTTTTTCGGTTTCTGAGCAGAGAAATAATTCATTTGTAAGATGACATTAATCTAGGTTTAAATATTCGGATTATGTTTAGTATATTTTTATATGAAACTTCATTCCGGTAAACAATATTAAAAAAAAGAAAAGAAAAGAAATCCATTAAAATATTCATTAATGAAATCTCGAATTTAAATCTGCAGATTAAACATTTTCCTTTACACAATACTTACACCGCAAACAAAATGCACATAAAAAAATATCCAATATGTCATATTTCAATTCCTTCCTTCCCCCTTCTGACAAAATGCACATTTAGCTTCACTCGAGCGATCATCAAAGATTTTCCTGTCAAAATCAGGAAGCTGTAATCTCTAATTTCTCCACCAGCATTACAAGGTTGAGAAAAGTTACCCGAACAAATTATTTTCTCTTTAAATATCAGTCTAAACTTCAAAAATTTTTATCGCATATTAGTGGATTTCAGACTTTGGATCTTTTTTAGCATCGTTGGAAAGTGGAGTAACGGAAATTGAAGACGATTATTGGTTTTTCAGCACTCGTTATGAAGCGATTAGTTCTTTTCCTGTCATATCTTTTTTCCAATGGAAATACGAAAGGAAGAAATAAATTGTTTTAGGAATTTTTATTTGCCTTTTTTAAATTTTAATTAAAGGAAAAAAAAGAGTAGTATTGAATATAGAATTAATTACAGGGATTTGCGGGTTAAATACTTCTATTGATGAACATGATTTGTAACTAAAGGGATTGATCGGACATTATTTTTCGAATTATTTTAACGGATTATATAGGAATTTTTACATATAAATTTGATGTTTCAAATGTTTTTCTTGATGCTTTTAATTGTTCGTAACTATCATTCAATACCTTAATTTTTATTACTACAATAACTTTCGCAGTACTGACAAAGATAGTTTGAAGTTATTCTGTTCCACAAATTTCCAAATCCATGAATGGTTTTGGTCGGCGTCGGTCGGTTTCTTCTTAGAAATCCAAAACACAAAAATCCAAAACTGACGTATCTGGACAAGAAAAAATTTCCCCTTCAGACGGGTTTTTGTCTTAGCAGGTATAAATGTATTGTGTTCTTTTCGTCGGGATTTCGTTATGGAGGGGTTTCTTTTTCTGTAGTTGGTTTCGATGTATTGGAAGTGTTTTACTATTCCAGAAACTGTAGTTCTTTCGAATTAATTACAAGGTTGAGAAAAATTACTCGAACGAATTATTTTCTCTTTAAATATTTGTCTAAACTTCAAAACTTTTATCGCATATTAATGAATTTCAAACTCTGGTTCATTTTTAGCAACGCCAGAAAGTGGAATGTCGGAAATTAAAGTCGATCATTGGTTTTTTGAGCAGTCGTTATGAAGCAATTAGTTCTTTTCCTGTCATATCTTTTTCCTAATGGGAAAACGAACGAAAGAAATAAATCATTTTCGGAATTTTTATTTGTCCTCTTTTATTTTTAATTAAAGGACAAAAGAGTAGCATTGGATATATGACAATTGCAAGCGTAAAATTAACTGCCAGGATTTAGTGGGTTAAATACTGTTATTGATGAACATAAATTGTGATTAAAGAGATTGTTCGGATTTTTTTTTAATGATTTTGATGGATAATTAAAGGTGCCCATTCTTATTGCGAACTAATAGTAATTCCTAAATCGTTAGTTTTAAAGACATAGTTCCAATTGGGAAAAAAGTTTTAAATGTTTCTCTTTATCTTATAAAAAGCCATTCACGTCAAAATAGTTATTTTTTTTTAAATTACAAAATACGGTCCCTGAGTCATAACCCAAGTAGCACAAAATGGTTGGGCAAATGTTTTTCAATTGTTGTTCAACGATGTCTTACAGTAAGAAATGTCCGCCTTGCCATACCATTAACCAACGAACCTTTTCCAACAATGGCCCAACAATGGTCCAATCATTAGTGCTCTAACAAGTAAAACAGTAAAAGTTCCATTCTTTTACGACCAAAACTTACTGAGTTATGATACTTTAAATTTTATGAATTTCTGGCATTTTCTAGTACTAAAAATGAAAAAGCGAGCTATTGATCAATTAGCTATTGATCAATGATAAGAAAGGACACCTTATGTATCAATTTTTACATGAAAGGTTTGAATTTTAAATGTTTTACATGATACCTTTTATCTTTAATTCAATCATTAATATCTACCATTCTATACCTTGGTTTTTATGATAGCATTGACTTTTGCAGTAGTAAAAAGAGTATTTTACACTATGTTCCAACCTGCCTTCCAAACTCAATGACGTGTTTCTGTCGATGCGTGAATAGAACTCTTTTTAAAAATCCAAAGCCCAGAAATCCAAAACTGGTATGGATGGATTTGTAAATAAAAGGTATTGTGCTTTGATTTTCGTCATTTGCTCCATTTATTTTCAAGTAATTTAATGCTGTAAAACCTGCTAAGACGATATTGCAAAGGAGGAAGAAAACTTCTTTTTTAGAGAGGTTTCTTCTTAGCAGCAGCTATAAGTTTATACTGCAAAAAAAAAAAGTACAGTATAATACTAGCATCCCAGCTGCCAGTATTATACGTTACCCGCATGCGCGGCAGCGTATTACTGCTTATTTTACTCTTGATTACTGTTAATTATACTGTAAAATCAACAGTTTTTTTTTTTTTTTTGCAGTGTATAGAATTACTTCTGCCGGGACAATCCATTTTTTTCCATTTAAGACAGGCTTCCTTTATAGACAGGTTCAGCTTTCACAGGTTTTGCTGTAAATGGTTTTGAAGTATTCCTCCAAGTCTATAACTAGTCAGGAATATGTAATCTCTAATTCCACAGTAAGCATTACAAGATTGAGAAAAGTTTAGTGGATTTCTGATTTTAGATGTTTTTTAGCAACTCCAGAAAGTAGAGTCACTGAAATTGAAGAGACTTTTCCGTAGAGGGTATAAAATTTTTAACACTCGCTATGAAGCAAATATTTCGTTTTCTGCCATATCATTTTCACAACGGGAATACAAAATGAAGAAACAAACCGTTTACAGAATTTTTATTTATCTTTTTTTAACACTTTCCAACATAGCTGCAAAGTGTTTATGAATTCGGTTTGTCTGGCCGTCCGTCCGTGTTCTAATTCACGTAAATGTAGTCGGATTTCCGTTTAATTCATATATGTTATTGAGGTTTATCATGGCATGTTCAGTATTAAAAATGAAGCGTGTAGCATTTATTGTTCGTTTACAGGGGCACTCAAAATAATGCGGTTACATTGTGGTCTACGGGAGGAAATTGTTTGTAATGTATTTTAATTATATTACGTTATTTCAAACACGTTGAAATCGATATTTAGCAGTGAGGTGCACTACAAGATGCTTACTATAGAATGAGGTGTGCATAGCACTTATTATTCATTTACAGTAGAGCACAAAAAGATTCTGTTACAGTACTGTCTATGAGAAATAATTAAATGCATTTTTAGTTGTAATATTTAAAATGTAACTATTTTTTTTTTTGCATGTTACTTGGTGTCTATAAATCCTATAGACCATATACAGGGCTGCACAAAATAATTAGAGTGCATTTCCACACTGCAAAAAAAAGTGTTGATTTTACAGTATAATACTGGCATCCCAGCTGCCAGTATTATACCGTAAAATTAACAGTTATAAACAGTAAAATAAGCCGTAATACGCTACCGCGCATGCCAGTATTATACTGTAAAAGCAACACTTTTTTTGCAGTGCAATTATTGAAGGAAATTGCTAAAACTGAATTTTCAACTGTTCTGTGCGTTTCCTAACTGAGCTAAATTTTGGCATACTATGACAGTATACATACAAATCTTTAGATCAAATACAGGGCTGCACAAAAGAAGTGGTATATTTTTCCGATTATGGATGATAATTTCTGGAATTGGATTTTCAAATGTGTTATGCGTTTTCCATATAATGTAAAATATCTCTGTTGGATAAAAGTTTTAAAAAGGAAAGAGATTCTTATAAAATTATTTAATATGGGAGTTTTTAATCAAAAGTGCTCCATAAATTAACAAAGCTAATTATTAAAAAACAAATTATTAATTAAATATAACCTCCATTTCAACAATTTTTTTTTTTCTAAAAGTTAAAAAAAAAATCATTTAAATATAAACTATCGATGTAATGCTAATAATGTTATTCGCATTAGCCACTTTTAAATAAAGATTTATTTTTTTAAAATTGGTTACCTATTCTGATTCCAAGGTTTCGTGATTTCAGCTGTATTTTAGTTTCAGAAAATAGTTAATAATTAATTATAGACATCATAGAGGTTCAAGAAACAGTTCCATAATTTAAAAACAATAAAATTCAATTATTACATCATTAAAAAGACCTAGGCAAAAAAAAAAATTATTTTAGTTTTCAGCAAATTTTAAGACTATAGTCTTGTGTTGCAGACTATTAAAAATTGGTAATATTACATGATAAGTATCATTCAGATTATTAAAGTAGTTGAGATTCAGTGTTATAAAGTGAGTGCAATTATTTTAGTGATTTATAATAAAATGGACATTATTGATATTATACTTATTTTGATTATTTGAATAAATGTAAAAATCTATTAGTGTATCAATAAAAAAAAAAAAAAAAAAAAAAAAGTTTTTTACTTATGATCTGTACACTGGGCGGGGCGGTACGTTCCTTAACCCGCAAAGTTCGAGTTAGATCTTCTGGTCACTTTAAAAGTCATAAAAGTCACTTAATTGAGCTACAATTTTCAAGCACATTTCATTCGAAAGTACATTTTTCCCTATTTAATGATGCAAAACTTGAAATGATACTGTATTTAGAAGTCGCGTAGGAGCAATAAAAACAAAAGTGAAAGCGCAGGTCGTTTCGACTAAGCGTTGTACATTTCTAAATCTTGTAACTGTGTTTAGCAGCCGCCCAAAAGAATGGAAATGAATTTTGAAAACGACAAAAAGGTCAGTAGTACAGAAATAGAACTTTGTCGGTAAGTAAAAGAAGTACAATTTTGTGTTCCGGACTACCTTAACAGCATAAAACGTTTTCATGAAAGTTATGTGAATAGTTATTATATTCTGCGTTTTATTAGCATATGAAATATCCAACATGAACTACCGAGGTACTTGGTTTTACATATTTCTGTCTAACTTGTATGGAAAAAAAAGTAGCAATTAATATTTAGTTTTAAAGAATGATTAATTTTGAAATTATAAAGCATCCAAAATATTAAATTTTGTTGCAACGTACAAGTTAAAATTTATTATAAAATGAGAATTGCGTTTATTGACTTGGATTCGGACATTAATGTACATCTAGCTGTAAGCCCAATACTTTGGAAGCATTCCAAAATCTTCAATTATAGCAAAAGTTTGGAATATAGTTCAAATATTCTATTTACATATATTTTTTAACATAGTTTCTAAGCTAATAAATCAGCGCTCGAATTCCGAATATTTCAAATTTTCTGCGTTTTAATTAAAGAAACCATAGTACAATACTTGGAGGAGTAAAACAATACACGCGCCTTAGATCACAAATACTAAAATAATATTATTAGATGTTCAAAGGCAATATTCCAATTTGTTTGTCTTATTTTCTGTTGCGATCAAAATTCTTGTAAACAATCCAGTACACCCCGTGTTTTCGGTAATCATTTAATATACAGCTACGTTACAGTTGTCATTTCATAAATATATGCAACATCCACATGGTATAAAGATTGTTATTCATGCATAAAGAATTCATTAAGTGAGCTTTCGGCACCTTCTGTTCATTACGAAAGTTATTTTCATTTAAAATTTTTATTTTCAATCAATAATTAATATTGAGCACCCCATTATTATATCATTACACCAAGAGAGAATATGTACAAAATATTGTTCACGTACATCTTCAACAATCGTATTATTTTTAATAAAACCGCAGCGCAAAATCTTCATAAATTCGTCGGAGAAGTTGTGTAAAATAATAAACGCATGTTATCGCTTCTAAAATTTACATAACTTTTCGTAAAACAAAGAACAACATGCCTAATCAACGAAATAGGGAAAACAAATTCCTTCTTTAAGAAATTATTCTCACGTAATTTACGAAAAGCTTTCCAAAAATTGCTAATAACATTGTACATTGCGGAGTAATTCTTAAAAAGCCTCGGAAATAAAACAAATTCGTGTACGCATTAATTGTTTTAAAACACGAGGCGCAATTTTTCATGAAATGCATCAACGCTTGTCATTCATTTATATTCAATTTTGACTAAGTTGCTATTTGGGAAGAAACGCCATTGAATCTTCGTTGTGCTGGGGAATGTATGGTTGACGTTCAAAATAACTCGAAAGATCATCATTCAAATTTGAAATCTCTTGCCCTTTTTTTTTTCAAGTTTTGGTAGAATTATTAATGATTGTAAAGTTAAGAGGAACGAACTTTTCCCTTTGAAGGGATTTTCTTAATGAGACTAGAAAAATTTGCGTACTTCAAAGCGATTTTAATGGCAGAAGGTATTATTAATTGACTGCCTTTGCGTAAAAAGAATTCTTTCCCCATGTTGCCAGATTCGAGGTATTGATATTGCATTAAAATTCTTTGACTAGAGCATGCAATCGATTTTAAGGGGAACATAGTAAGCTTTTTTTTTTCTTTTCTCTCCTACCAATGCTAGAAAGTGCGTTCTATTGAAGAAAAATTGATGGAATGTTTGAATCATTTTTGGGTATCGGCAGGGAGAAATGCATTAATGGGGAGAGAAAAAAAGTCTTCAAAAATAAATCTTTACATCGGCATACGTCTCAGGTACTAATCTCTGGGGCATCGTCTGGCTTAATTGCATTTAGCTTGAATGGAAGGACTGAGATTAAACAGCGTACGGAGTAAATTGAATTTATAGTAATTGCAATTTGGCATTAGAGTGCAGCGCTGTGTCTCTTAGTAATGTGCATTAGTACAGAAAAAAAATCAATGTCTTCAAATTTTGTAAATCCCCATCAGCAAATTTCGCGACATCATCATAAAATAATAAGAAAAAATCATCGGCAATTTTATATTCTATTTAAAAAAAGAAAAAGGTAATCCACAAAAAATCGCTTAGTGAGATATGCTGTTTTTTTTTTCTTTACTGAATCAAGTGATATTTAGTAATTTAAACTTTTTTCTTATTTTGCAGGTGAATTCCTTGAACACGTCAGCATAACGTGCAACTTCCTAAAAAGTAGCCTGGAGGCATTGGGTGGAATGTGTTAAAAAGAAATATTGCTTGACAGCATATTACTTGAAAGGGAATATTGTGTGTGTCTACTAGAGATGAGATGTTCTCATCCCGAGCTCAAACCCGAAACGTGCTCGGGTTAGATTTTTAAGTCAGTTTTCGGTCATAGGCGGGCTCATACTCAAAGTGAAAATTTTATTTATTCACATATTAAAAACAGGTAATAAAACTTGCTGTTTGAGAAACAAGGAGGTATTCTAAGTTTCTTAAAATGTTTTACAATCTTTTAAAAATTCCTTTTGAAAGATAATTGAATTATTATTGATGCGATATAAGGAGAAATATTCTATCTTATTCTGAAACCTTTGCACGGTCTTTGTTAGTAGCATAAAGAAGCCGTGTAATATCCTTTGTCTTATCCTTCTGTTTAAAGCCCTTTTTAAAAATTACTGGAAAACAGAACTCATGTATTTCTATTATAGTTGTACAAGGATATTTTAAAAGAATGAATAAAAATTGTGATTTTTGCAGATCTCTGCCAGTGGTTGGGTATAAATAACAAATTTGCTATTTCAAACAGATTTTCAGGGACATCAAAATCACGAAACGTTGTCATGGGGGAACATTTAGGATTAATACTTATTCCTATATAAGAAGAAATTTTTAATTAAGAATATTAATCTTGAAGCAGTTTTAAAATGTTATTAACAATATTTTACTTCGTACTTTCGGTATCGGAATCGGGCGAGCTATGATGAAACAAAATTTTTCAGGCTCGAACTTCGAAAAATGAGTCAGTACTCATTTCTAGTTTCTACTACTATTGTAATTTTCAAATAAAACATTTGTCTTGTTGGCAACAGCAGTATAAAAGCAAAATACTGCTCTTAAAAAAATTCTTGCTTCAAATGAAATATCGCTTTCTTTATCGCTAGAGTAGTACAAGTGCTCGAACGCACGCGAGTTTTTGCTGCTGTTTGTTGCTCTCTCTTTCTTTACATGCTACTAAATAGGAGGCTCCTATTATGAAACCTTAAAAGAATTGTATGCTATGCTTATGTTGTTTGTGTATACGTTTCTTTATATCGGTTTTACACTCATTTATTTACAAGCTATTTTATACACCTATACGTGAAAAAAAAATTATCATGTATGTTAATTTTTTTTCGCGTATAGATGTATAGGTGTGAATTATACGTATAAGTATATTCTATGAATAATTAATCCTCAAAACCTTCCGTAGAGAAAAATCTTGATTGCACACAGGTCCAAGAAAAGATATGGTAATCTCATTTACAATAATATTAAGCGACAATTTTGCTTAATAACAACATTGTAAAGCTGTATTATAGTGTAAGATTTCGATTACCGTAAAAATATCATGTCATTTGTAATTGGGGAAAGAAACCATTATTGGACTGCTGTACGGTATATCAGAAATTATACATTGGAACAACATTGTAAAGGGTGATTTTTTTTAAAGTTGTGAAAGTAAAACACAATAACAGAAGAACCACTGATCCAAATGATCTGAAATTTCACCAGTATGCCCCCAAAGCAATGGGTATTTTTTTGGCGTAGTTAAAAAAATACTTAAAATCGCACCGACAGATGGCGCTATGGGTTAACATCAACTGGTTTCCTTCCTCTACTTGGTTTTAGGATCAGTGAAGCAGTCTGTTCAAATTTCAAAACCATCTTCCCTAAGTATTCTGTTGTCATTGACCATTTTCTTAAATTCTGAAGTGTCCTAAATCTCTTAAGAGCAGTTGCTGCGCTGTCATTAGTCTGATAATACAATTTCATTAACAACGCACGGTCCGTCAATGAAACAGTCATTGCGAGGCAAATGACAGTCATCCGTAGAATAATGAACACGAGGTGTGCGTGCTTTACGTTTTTATCACTACTGTATGTGTGTCGTGCACAAGCTCGTCTCCCAATTTTGCTGCAAATACAGCGCCATCTATTGGTGGGATTTTAAGTTTTTTTTTTAACCAAGACCAAAAAATTCCCATTTCTTTGAGAGCCCACTAGTGAAATTTCAGGTCATTTGGATCAGTGGTTCTTTTGTTATAGGGATTTACTTTCACAACTTAAAAAAAATCACCCTGTATTTTGACCAATAATATTTGTAATGATATGCAATTATCAATGTTATGTGTACTTAGATAATAATGTATGTTTTATGTATAATTTTTTTGTAATAACTTTCTGTACTTGAGGGTTCACCCACCATAAATCTTCAGGTTGTGTATCCAGGCAAACGTTATATGTTCAATGTATCGCGGAGAACATTTTAATTCATTTCTGTATGTTATTCATCTCAATGAGTAATTAAGCGCTATCAATTTTTAAATCAAGCTAATAGATTTTTAAGTTTTAATTGAAACATATTATCGAAGATTCCCTATTAGTCTCTGTTAATTTGAAAAAACAAAAGTGTTGTTATATCTATCATATGTATTAAAAATTGTTTAATGTAAGTATGTTATAAGATGTATGTAAAGTATGTTTGTATGTACGCATGTAAGTAGGCAAATAATTTATGCAAGAATAGAGGCAGTGCATTAAGTACGGGTTATTCAGCTTGAAGGTAATTTAATAACAGAAAAGTATTTATTTATATTAATCACTCTGGGTTGCAAATAAAACCTGACAATAAGACAGTTTTTTTTCAATTATTTTTAAAATAACTAAACATATTACGTCTGAATCAAATTTTACAAATAACAAAGAGATTTAAAATCAGACATTTAATAAAACTGAAAACGAAAAACTGTAAAACTGTAATTATTTTATTATGTGATATTAATGTAAGATTTTTTTGTTGTTTTTTGTTAGTTTTATTAAATGTCTGATTTTAAATATCTTTGTTATTTGAATTTCTTGTTTACTTTATTTTCATACGTTTCATACGTTCATTTTATACGTAAATCAGTGTTTCCAATTGGGCGGTTTTATTATCCCACATATTATTGCTGCTGTCAACATCCCTTTTTCTAAACAAACACAAATCGCAGAATGATAAATGAGATACCATATGAAAAGATTTTGAACAGGCTTCTTACATTTCGTTAAAACATGTTTTCGGATTAAAAACTGCAGTTAATTAAACATTAAATCGCCATTGTTTTCATAAATGAAATGAAAGGTTTTCCTCAAATTAGTGTTCCCACGAAAATAAAATACCACATTATGTGATGCTCAACAATGATTATAAAAAAAAAAAGAATAAATAGTACAACCGTGGCATACGTAATAAGAGTACATTATTTACGTAATACATAATGCGTAGAATACGTAATAAGTACAACAAGTATAAAGTGTGATACCCGCGCACGAGTTTATTTTATATTTATGATTAAAAAAGAAAATTGGAATGTTTAGAAGAAAAAAACACCATCGGTCGTTCAAGGCAAAATTGCACTTATAATTAAAATTCAAATCAGCATTGTTTTCTTAAATGAAATGAAAGGTTTTTCTCAGTTTTTACCGAAGCGAGTGACACCATTCTCTAATGCAGTTAAAATACGACTGTTAATTTTTTTTCTCGCGCGTGCCTGTTGCTATCTTGGATCAGTTTTTACTGTAATTTTGATGGAATAAATGAGATGATATTCTGGCTTGATTAATGTTTGTTTGCAGATATTTTTATCCATAAATTTTCTTTAAAAGTTTAAACTTGCATCTCTGAAATATTAGATATTGCTAAAAAATATTAGACTGCAGTGCGAAATCCTCTGGTTATTATTATTGTTATTATTATTATTATTTTAGATTGTTTGATTGCTACCACTTTTTAAAAAAATAACATTTGCCTTATTTAGTCTGTCATTAAATAGGGCGATTTTTATTATTTAAAAATAAAAAATTATAGCAATTAAGCAATCTGAATTTTAAAAAATCCTCCCAACTGGCAATATTGATGTAAATCTTCCATGTATGAGACGGCGAATTTCATTTTATAATTGAAACATTTAAAGGAAGAGTTGCGTAAGTAACTATCACTGCAAAAAAAAATTGTTGATTTTACAGTATAATACTAGCAGTTGGGATGCTAATACTATTATAGTTACAGTAAAAAAAAAAGGTTTTTTTTTTTTTTTTTTTTTTTTTGGCAATTTTGAAAAAATTTTGAGTCAAATTTTTGTCAATTTTGTCAATTTTGAGTTAAGTACACGGAGAGTATCTAGACAAATCGATCTATACATGTGGAAATCTGTATAAGTCATAGTTTCACGAAAGAACCTGTAAAGAACGCCCGAAAATATTTGAATCTATATAGGAAACCATTGTAAGTCCACCAAAAAAATCCCTGTTTATGAGCCTTTAAGAAAAGTTGACTTACAACACTCTGCGTTTAAACGACTCAATTGTTACTTTTCTCTAACATACAAAATAAGCACTTGTAATGTTTCGAGTATCGTAGATTTTAAACAGATGAGAAAATTTCCATATATTTAAAACTAAATAGTACTTATGCTTCATTCAATGAAGATAGCTTTGAAAGGGATTTTTTTTTAAGTGAATGAATTCATCGCTAAATATAATTCTTCACAAAGCGCTTTATTGTTTAATCGGGTTAAATTATATTTTCCTATTTTGAATGAGTAATATCATTAGATTTTTAAATTATTTTAGCATCAATGTAATTCTGATTCAATTAAACTTTATATCATCATCGTCATGTTTCATCTCGACGAGTTTTTATTTGTGTCGTGCAATTTTAAATGAAGGGCTTTAAAAGTGTTATGAACTAGTTACATATCGTTCATCCACAAGAAAAGTGACACAACTCAAAAATACTACATTTCACAGAAGAGGCAAAAGAAGATTTTCCTTTTTACTGTAACATAAAATTACAGCACTTAGTTCTGCATGCACACTGCAAAAAAAATAATTGCTGATATTACAATATAATACTGGCATCTGAGCTGCCAATAACCGTAAAATTAACATTAATAAACAGTAAAATAAGCAGTAATATACTGCCGCGCATGCGCGCGCGAGAGAGAGGGGGAGGGAGGGGGGGAGAGGCGAGAGAGATACATTAAATAAAGTCACAGAAACATCATACAACAATTGGGGGGGGGGAAGATGTGAAAAATGAACATGTATCTGATTGAATAATCCAGAAATATCTAGAGAAAAAATAAATAAATAGAATCTAAAACAAAAAGAATATAATACAGATTAGAGGAAAGAATAAAAATTTAAATTAAAAACCTGAAAAATGAACTCAAATCTGTTATGAAATGTATCCATAAATTAACAAATGAAGAAAAAAGTAAAATTTTAAAATAGATGAAATTATTTGAAATTATTGGAACCATGGCAGAATTATCAAGCCCAAATTAGCATAAATTCTGAAATATTGTCAAATCCAAAGCTAAAAAAAAGGTGAGAAAAAAAATTGGAATAGAAGAGTAAAAAATCGTTACAAAAATCTAAGTTTTTTTTTTTGGGGGGGGGGGGGGGGAGGGGGAGTAAATGATTCAAATATTTAAATGTATTTTATTAAATTAACCACTTTTAAAATTTCAAATAATAATAAGCAGAAATAAAATTCAAAAAATTAAATAATAATAAAAAAAATCATGAGCTGAAACCTCTTATTATTATTGCATGACATTTAATGAGTGTGTTAATCAAACATTCTTTTTTGTCATTAGAAATTGTATTCTTGCAGATTTAAAAAGGTTCGCATTTAACATTAGCATAATTTTCTCATTATAATGATATAATCGCGTGCAGATTAAATGATATTACTTCAAAGTTAAACAAATCTTACGTTTAAGGAATTTTTTATACATAACAGCTGATCATTTAAAGTGTAAACTGTAACAACATTTCTTAGTTCACTGCTTTGAAAACCATGATTTATTAAACACATGTTCCAAAAGAATTATAATAATACGTTATATTTGCGTACGTATTGCTTATAGTTAATTTTATATTTTCGAGTTTTAAATGCTTAATCACTCTTTTTTTCTCAACGCATTTGCAAACTTGATTTCACGCCTACAAGCATGCAACTTTCAGACAATGTCATATGGAAAATAATAGAATACCATTTTCCTTTTTCTGCGAATTTGATACATCTTTTATTATGGTCAATTTCTACCTGATTGACACTTTTTAACTAATAAAGAAGATTATACAATTAGATTTTACAATATATATCTAAATTATGAATGAATGCTCCGATTTTGATAAATCTTTCTTATAAAGGACTCACTTTGGTTATGTTCTCTTATCAATTTAACAACGATCCAAAAATGGTACGTTTGTCTGTTAGTCCGTATTCTTTCTTTTTATAATTTCTAACATAGATGTAAAAGGTTTAAGACTTCGGTCTGTCTGTGCTCTAACTACCGTTAATATACTCGGATTACCATTTTATATATAATGTTATTGAGGTTTACTATAGTATATGATCGCTATTGAAACTGAAGTGTGTAGCATTTATAGTTGGTTTATAGAGACACTCGAAAACATTCCGTTGCATTATGGTCTATGGGGAAAAATCGTTTACGGCTCATTTTAGTGATGTTATAGTATTTCAATAAAATTGATATGCCTTTTTCTGAGGTGTACTATCAGACAATTGCTGTAAAATATGGTATACATAGTATTTATTCGTCATTTACAAGAACACACAAAAGAGTTAGGTTAGAATACTGTCTAAGAGCGATAGTTACTGGAAGTGTGTTTTCAGTTGTGATATGCGTTTTTAATTAAATTTTTATGGTGTGTATAAATTCCACCGATCATATACAGGGGAACACACTTAAGGGTATCCTTTAATTGTGCTTATGCATTTTCTTGCTGACCTATATTTGATAAAATACGAGAAGTTTGTGGAATATAAATAAATTTATATACAGGGCTACACAAAGAACTGGATACTTTGCCTTTTACAGTTGATAATTGTTGGAAATGTATTTTTAGTTGTTTCTTACTTGAATTAAATTTTAGCTTTATATGTGGTGCGTATAAAAGTATTTGGATAACATACAGGGCTGTAAAGAAGAATTCGATTTCCGTATAATATTGGAAAAAAACGTGAAACGCTGTTTAATTCCTTGGAAATCTCATCAAAAATATATTCATGTGTAATATACTGACGAATAAAAACGATTTCATGAATATTAGTATTATAGTCAAGATTTAAGCCAGCAGAAGAACATTAGAGAAAGAATTCGATACCTAATATACAAGGTGTTCTAAATTAAATCACGGATTACTAAGTCTGTGTGTATATGGGGGGGGGGGATGATACAAAAAAATATATTCATCAAGAAGTTATGAATTATGAAAAAAGGAGATGGTAGGATTTTTTTCAAAAGAAACCGTTCTGGGCATATGAGAATTCAAAGATTTAGTCTACTGTGATTCTACAAGCTCTCTGTACTCGATCTTAAAAGCAGCATAACACGCCATGTGCGTATAATTCAGAATCATACACTGCTGTCTACCATTAAATATGCTATGTTCCTTTAGCAGAATACAGCAGACAATAGTGGCCATCTTATTAAACATGCTAGGTCCTCATTAGGTGGATAATTGATGTAATTCATGTTGTATATTCTGTACAGTGATATTATACGCCCTCTATTAGTAGTTTTGGAAATTAAATCGTTTTGCTTTGAAAAAAAAAACCCATCATCTCCTTACAACCCTCCTTTCTCTTCCTCAAAGTTCATGACAGTCTGATGAACAGTTTTTAATGAAGCTTTCTCAAAACTGTGTAATTTCATTTGGGGCATCGTGTATTTCAAATTCGATTTTTATTATCTGAAAGTATTGACGTATGATGACAACGTAATACGTTTCCAAAATTTGTTTTCCTAAATATGAGTATAGAAAAAAAGCAATAAATTTTGCTTAAATAAAAATTTCAAGGTTTAATACTTTGAAAAAATACTGAGAATTTAAGGAAACGCATTTTGAAAACATATTAGATAATCATCATACGTCAACTTTCTGACGGTAAAAATCGAATTTAAAATGTATTGCATATATAATGAGTAATCATGTGGATGAAATTTCCCCATTGGATTTACCAACATAGGATTTCACGATGCGTAAGGATCGATGATATACTCTATTGGATAGTAAACGATATCAGGTTAATACCAATCTATTCGTGTCACGATTTTTTTCTAATTCATATTTAAAGAGTTTATTTCACATTTCCCATTACTTCACTTGACAAGTGACACATTGTTTTACACAAACATAAAATTATTTTTATTCCTACCTAGTAAAATTTCAGATATATAATCATGGTGCTAAACTGTCGAATGACGTGATTCGTAGCTACATTTTCCTCTAAATGTGGCTCATTAGCATTAATTATAGTAGATTTTTACCTGATGACCACCTTACCTTCTCGTGATTGTAATACTCCGAAAATTGGTTTAAAACATCAAAATGTATAGCATTTTCTGAAAAAAGCTTTACTTGACATGTGTAAGAAAAAAAAAAATAATTCTTAGGAATCTGCATAAGAATGTGAAGATTTGTACGTACAAAAATGAATTTATAACTGTATCAGGAAGTTGCGAGTTTGAATATCGGAAACATGTTTAAAAGGCTGCTGTGTCGTCATTTTCAATACTTTTTCATTCATCAGCACATATTTTCCCCTCAAATATCACTATTTAAAGAGAGTCTTCCATTTACCAAAACGTAAAAATGTTACAATAGTTTGTTAATATAAAAAAACATTTTTTACTAAATCAATTTTTTTATTTTAATCTTAAACCATTTTGCACTTTCAAGGAAACTAATCACTTTGAATTTTGAAGAAAAAAAAATTATATTTTTCGCTAAAATGTTTTTTAAGGAACAACATTACATCTTGTTTTGAATTGCCAGAAAAACGTTGTGTCATTTATAATAAAAGGAGAGGTATGAAAGGTTGATCATGGTAAAAAAAAAAAAAAAAAAAAAAAAAAAAAAAAAAAAAAGTCGCTGTACTATTGTTGTATGGAGGAAGAGAATCTATTATTGATTAATTTCTCTATATTATTCAACTCAAATAAAAATTAAATTCTGCCGGTTATTGTATCAACCTAATAGATTTATTGATTTTTAGCTGAAACAGAATTAGGAAAGATTCCTCATTAGTCTCTATTACATTAATTTGTGAAAAATGTGTTGTTATATGTGCAGTGGTCGAAATAACTACTTTTTATTTGTAGAGGACTACATCTACAACTACTTTATCTAAATTGTAGTTAACTACAGCTACTTGTTTTAAAAAGTAGTGAATACAAACTACTTTTCAAAAGTAGTCACTACTTCGCTACTTTCAGATTTTGTGAAAGTATTCAATTTACACTCGAAATTGAGGATACGAATTATGTAATACAATGTCGTCGATAACCCGTCGTTAAATTTGCGTCAGCAGGGATACAAACAAATGAGTGCGATCTAACTAAAAATTATTAAAAATTAAGAAATACAGGATGAAAAGAATTAAAACACCCCTACTCCGACCGCTCTATTTATTGAACTACTCAATGTATAAGCTTCACATTTTGAACACATACCATTCAAGACATGAAGGAAAATGATTATGTGAAAAGAATTAGTTCTAGAAATCACCGATAGATTGCGCTGTTCAACTAGGCATATGTTTAAAAGACACAAAAACAAATTTTATGTGAATGTACGGAACATTCATGTGACAACACTGAGCTCCAAATATAACAGGAGATCTGTCTTCCTAATGCCCAACATGATTTCCAGTGGTCAGCGCGGAAGGATACAGTGACGATAATTTTAGCTCGCATTCATGGCAAAACATGATGTCTATCGCATTCCCTTACATGAATAGTGAATTATTTATGAATTAGATAAGCATAGCTTAATTATAAAATCATAAATTAGGATAATAGTAAATGAGAATACTAAGATCTGACATTGACAACGCGGACTATTTTTTACTTTTGCCTATCATGCTCCATTTGCCTTTCATGCTTCTGACCGCTGATTCTGAAATCCTGTTATATATAGAGCTTAGTGTGTGACAAGACAAGGACCTTATCAACGCAGGGAATGCTGCTCAATATGATTCCCCTTATGAAGATGTACAATCTGCAGCTTGTGGTCAGCTTGTTCATCTGCGTATTGTAACTGGTCGACTAAGATCCTTCTCACATGAAGAGTGATACCTTCTTTCAAGACTGCCAAGGTTACCTGACGCCCTCTATAAACAAGATTTTTAAGTGTCGAGATGGCCATGTTGTTGAAAACGCACGACTGATTACTCTGTCATTAGGGAAACATAGTCGAGAAACTGCACACTGAGTTTAATGTGTGGAGGTGTTCCATCTTCCATAAAGGTAATTGAGTCATTGTCATTGTTGAAAATGGGGTACAATGAACGTTTCGAACATCCTCTTGTACCTGTTGGCCGTCCCAATGCATGTCACAAGACCATTGTGAATAGCCTGTTCAAAAAAGAAATGTCGAAGAATGAATGTGGCTGTGAATACACACCGGACTGTAACATTCGGTGAGTGGAGTGGAATCTCACAGAAGGTACCGGGATTTTTAGTTTCCCAAATGCTAAAGTTATGGATGTTCACTGTTCTTAATGAGGTGGGAATGGCCCTCATCGCTCCACAGAATCTGCCATGGATATGATGCATCCACTTCAACTCTTCAACTTCTCTTTTTTTCATAATTTTGTTGTACATCTATCGGTATTTCTGCAACTAATTTTTTTTCGCGTAATCCGTTTCCCTATGTCTTGAATAGTTATGTTCAAAAAATTTGAATCCTTTACATTGTCGATATAATAGGGAGGTCAGAGTAGAGATGGTTTAATTCTGGCCACCCGGTATAATATACAAGAGGATATTTTGTATTTCTCTCCAAATTGTTGTTATAGGCACATAATTACAACTTTCTTAACAAAATTAAGAGAGATGTATGTAATAAAATCAACATCTATGTATAGTTACATGAAAAAATGCAGTTAAACTGCAGCTTATTTAATTTTTAGGCGGCACCAAAACATAGCTATATATGAACGAGAGATATAACAAAGAGCTGCTATTGTAGTGAATATCATATTTATTCATAACCATACACTGCATAAATTAAGTGCGTTCAGCGTTGCTAATAACTGCAGGTGGCGTTTGTCGCAAATAAGTTACAATCACGAGCTTTGTAAAATGGCAACTTTTTTTTCTCCTGAAGTAACGTTAAAAGTAGCATCAGTGCTCGCTACAAACTACTGATTTTCTTGCAGGGCGCTACCCGCTACATTACACTTTTCGAAATGTAGCTCGCTATATTACAAACTACAAGAAAACGTAGAGACTACTGTTTGTTTGGCTACTTGTAGCATTTTTTTTCCGACCACTGACCATATGTCGGAGAGTGTGCTGGAAGCTCCAACCCGGTATGGAAGAGAAGGGAGCTATTTTACCGTAGCATAGAGGCATATGTGATGTGAAAGATGGTCAGGAATAAGTCAAGTATTTCCGAACTGCAGGAGTTTTAAGACAATTCGTGTCAAGGATAATCGTTTATCGAAAGCAAAAATAGCGTTTGAAGAAAAACGTTGCTGAAATGAAATTATGCCAACGTTTTGAGTAATTATCGACAGAATCATTATACATATTGTTGCAGCAAATGGACTGTTAAAGAGCAATGTGTCCCTACGAAGATGTTTTGGAAGGACACCCGCAGTTTCAAAAGTGCATCTAAGGTTGAGTCCGCCGGAGGTTCCGAGAAACCATATATTTTCTTGATTCACACAATGAGGTTATTAGAGCAGTCTCAAATTTCTAAAAAACTGAACTTTTCGTGGGGAGCACAGGAGTTTTGTTAGAATTTGGGATATTTTCCAGCAGAGGGTGGATGTGTCAAACTGGGAAGGTAATTTCACTTTACTGGTCATTGGCTCTTGATTGATGTCTGGGGTCTTATGACGACACCCTGCCTGTCCGAGACCCGGATACATCACTAACCACAAACACTTGCAAGAAGCACCAACTCAGCAATTTGTATCTTAAAGATGGTTCAATTTTGATGTATGAAAGTGATAAATATGAGACTAGAAAACAAAGTTATCAGGGGCAAATTAGCTTTAAGCATTAGATTTAAGACTGGGAATTCTAATTTAAATTTTGAAATTAAATTTAAATTTTAAATTTTAAAAATTATTTATTTTTATTCTTTTATATATAAACCATATCCGTTAGTCTCCGAACTTTTTGATCCTAGTAGCATTTAGTGTTTAAAAGTCTGCGTTAGTCACACAACAAAACTTGCAAGGTTAGTTCATTTATTTAATTTTTAAAGATGTGCTGTTTCTGTTGAAAACCCTTCAATTGTTTATGACAAAATAAATGTTTTATTTTCTTTTCTTTTGTAATTAATTACCAATCAATTGACAAAATTATGTCAAAAATTTCATTTAACTTTAGTATAGTTTATAGAGATTTTGTTCCAACTGTTTTATAATTTTTAAAATATCTTATTTTTATATGTCTGAACTGATATCAATTATATAAAAAAAAAATGTTTAGTAATTGTGTAACAGTATTTTTAAAAAAACGTAATTTAGTTTACATAAGTTGTTTCATAATAACTTTAGAAGTGAACATTTAAAATGTCATCCCTATTTAAAGGCATGAGATAGTTTTGCTGGAATATAGTTATTATTTTCCTATTACCGTATTTTCAAAAGAAATTGGACGAAAGTTAATATATTTTATATTAATTTTTAACATTAATTATACGGCTTTTATATGTAAATGTCGCGCCATATTCAGTAGATCACCTGGATTTGCATTTATAAAATATGAGCTTTAAAGCTTCCGCTGTTGAAAATGTCGTCATATTTAAAATGAAACGCCCAGGAAATATAAATATTTTCATAGAAACTTAAATATTTCATTACGATTACTCAAAATGGCGTAAATTCTACAAGCTTTTGCGTTCATAATTCCTTTTTTCCACCTTTTTATGGGGGGGGGGGGGTAGCGGGCAATGGTATTTTATTAAATTAAAAGCGATTTTAATGCTTATTAAGAGAATATCTTGAATTAATATTTATCCTCAAATGGCTACTGAGTTTCTATATTTGCGAACATTTTTTTTTGTTGTTCTTTTTAAAACAGAGCAAATTAGCGTGTTTTAAGAGACTGCGAGGTCTGGTCGAAGGGTTGGCGATCCCCTGAAAAAAAAAAAATAACAAAAAAAGTAATGAAATTGTTTCTTTTTACATGTTTTAACTGGGCAATTTCAAATTAGCATTCGACTTGTAAAGAATGGTTGTTGTTTCAAAAAACTCTTCTCACTTGTACAAAAAACAGTACTGTTGCCTTTATTGGAAATTTCTGATGATTTTAATTTTATTTTTTGTTTTCGTTTTTGCGACTTTTAATGATTTTTCAAAAAGAGTTAGTCTTCTAAAAAAGAAAAGGTGTATTCTACTCTGCATGTATGGAACATTTTGGGAGCATTTCATTTTTTTTCTAATTCGCTTTTAAGAGTTGTCACAAATTTTCAAATATGTGTTAGAGTTGACCTTTGAAATATTTCTGACACGAAATCATTTTCATTCTTGATATTTTTCCATATTTTCATCCGGAAATCGAAAAGCAGAACGTTTCATATTCATACAAATGTGATACATCTTAAATTGTAGTCATTTGCTTACTTGTTTTTCCGTAGCAAAGTGTTCTGAAAATCGGTTCAAAACGTCCAATTTCCTAACACTTTTTGAATCATACTTAGGATTTATAAGAAAAAGAGATACATATTCAATTTCTTGGATGTCCTACTAGTATCAATAACTTTTTTTTTTCATTTTTAGATAAAAACGACTTCAAATTAAAGTGTAATTACTGCTTAAAGTGATAAAAACATAACACAAAAGGCTTAAAAATACCTTTTAATATACAGATGACATATGTTTCATGCGCTCAAACGGCAACTTCTTCAAGATCAAAATGATAAATAAAATATTCTCGCAAAGTTTTTGAAAATGATAAACATAAATCACGAGATCACATGTCTAATGTAAGCAGGTGCTTAAATTGGTCAAACTGGAAAACGTGAAAATTATTATTTTATTGCTTTTTAATTTGTAAAACATCGCGTGCCAAATTTTAGATAATTCAATAGAAGTTGATTCGTTGCAAATGTTCTCGTTTCGCAAATATGTTTCTATTGATTCACGGATAATGAATGGGGAATAAACTCTTGATGGAAAAATTATTTTACTATTCTTGAAATCAATCTGCAAAGGCTCTATTCTATGTAGTCTAGCCAAGGCTGTAGTGTTATATTATTTGTAAAAATGACTTCGTAACTGTGTCAGAAAGTAACGCGTTTTAGTTTTACAACGGTCTTAAATAGAAGATAATAACTGTTTTTTGTATATGTAAAGATGGAATTTTGTAATTGATTTTTCACTCACATTTCCGGATATGATAGAAATCTATTAAATATGTACACAGGTTTCCGATGACAATGCAACATTCTAATATTTTTAGAACTTAATTATAAATTAATACATTAATTTTAAGCCATTTTTTCTTTAGCTGGCCGCATATGATAAATCGCGAAATAATATTTATGGTCATATCTGTTTACGAGTTACAAAACAATGGGGTTGCAATGCACCAAAGTAATTAAAGTATGGTTATACGGTGAGAAAACAATTTAGAAATATTAATTGTTAGTTTAAATAATGCTTTTATTTCTTTCCTGTTGCCAAATCTTAAAAAAGGTAACAGATCAAAAAAAAAAAAATTTTTTTAATGAATTCATTAATTCGCACTTTCTACCAAGCGTAAAGCAAATTAGTGAATTTTCAACAATCGGGTTCCACACGAAATTAACGCTACTGTCGCGGAAAATTTTAGAATTGCATGAACTGCAATCATGAAATTAGGTGTAATTTTTAAGATAAGCATTGAATGGTTATAACAGAGGGTTTTATTATTATTATTATATTTTTTTCTTATATATATATTTTTTTTAACTAAAATTAATATGCCAGCCTTGTATGTACTGACTTCATCATGTATACTGAAACTCAAAATTTATCACCAAATACTTAAATTAATAATATTGTTTAAATTAATAATAGTGACAATAATCACGTAAAATTTAGTGAAATAAATCTGTACAAATATATGTCCTCTACAATAAAAGGATGTAATGGTTCCTTTTTTTCTTTTTTCTTTTTTTCTTTTCTTCAGAGATTAAAGAAGTTTGCAAAAACCTTACATTAAATTATTTGAAAAAAAAAATTAGAAAACAATGTTTTTAGACATGTCTAGATTTAGAGAAAATTTTTGAGAAATATAAAAAACGAAAATCTAAAAAAAAAAAAAAAGAGAAAATTCATCAATTGTTTAAAAATTAAATCGAAAATATTCTTTAAAAGTTTTTTTATGTAGGAAAAAAAAGGGGGGTAAAAGTAATGGAATTAGATATTCTAATCTGCCATTACCCGAATATTCACAAAGGAAAGGAGACAAAGAAGAAAAAAAAACGCAATAATATAAAGTAGTTTTCTTTTCGAAGATTTTCACTTCACATATTTTAATTGAGTAATTTCTAATTAGCATTAGACTTTTAGCAAGCTTTTCTATTTTTTTATTTGTACAAAAAAAAAAGGTACAGTTATTTTTATTAGAAATGCCTGATAATTTTCAAGTTTTTGCGACTTTTAATACTTTTTCAAGAAGAATTACCTTTTTTTTTTAACTCTATATGCAACATTTTACAAATATTTAAGGGAAAAAATTAATACTTTTAACGTCTGATACCGTATCTTTAATTGGGAGACTTTACGAAACAGAATAAAATAGCCATGTTTAGAGTATAATAAATCCATAAATATACAGGGTATTTAAAACAAGATAGTACAAATTTTAAGAAGTATAGCACACGAAAAAAAAAAAAAAAAAAAACAATTTTTGTGTTAGAAATCAGAGTTGTAATCCAGTTATTCAGTCAAAAATATCTCATTCCTACAGAATTTACTTGACGCAAATAATGGATAACACCCATGAAGATAATGTATCTTATAATAATAAAAGAAAGTTTTTGTCTTGGCTAGGGAAATCTACCGCACGTAGACGTCTGAAAATTTGGATGAGGATAGTCCAAGGCAGGTTTTAATGCCCCTGAGACTAAACTCAGATTTTTGATTTTTTGATAATTAACCGAGGTGTTAATTTAAAAACAACCACGAACGTTTATCAAAAATACATCCTTTTTCCGAAAATGACGCGCGGCGGCCGTTCCATAGTTCGTTTACACGAAGATAGAGTATACTATTTACTTTATCTATCTTATCTTACTATATCTACTTTCTATCTTCATGCTCGCTAGCAGGGAAGATACGACGAGCGTATACGGCTCCTTTTTTTGCATTTTTTTAAAACCTCTCAAGCGTTCAAAATACAGAAAAGCGAAAGACACCAAACCACATCTACGTATATGCTTTCTAATGGCATGTTTCGTTAAAAAAAATATGAATGTTAACCTTTTCAAAAAAAATTATTTAGATACTTCGAATTAAGTTTTTTTATTCGCTTTTTTTTTAAGTGCGCAGTGGCTTAATTAGGGAAAATACGAAAAATCAAAAATACTTTTTCTTTTAAAATGACGTCTTTGATTAACAAAAAATATATTAACATTACCCTTTCAAAAAAATTAGTTTCCGAAAGCCATTTCAGGTTTTTCTCTTTTTTCTGCAATGTTTAAAAATATACATCCACGCTTCTGATCGAAATAAGTAAAAACAAAACACCAGACCATATCTACATTCAGCGCCCTTTGTAAAGGTGGTATCCATTTTTAAAAATATTAATGTAAATTTGTCAAAAAAAATTAATCTTGCAAAACCCCACTTTTGCGGTTTGCTTTTTTCTGCGATATTTAAAATTCTGCATAGGTTTTGAAAACAAATACGAAAAACTAAAATATACCAATTATTATCTGCATTCATTTTTGGTTATCATGTTTTATAACCGTCTTCAATTAAAAAAATATATATTAACCCTTTCAAAAACCTTCATTTCCGAAACTCACTTCGTGATTTTCGTTTTTACTGCGATGTTTAAAAATCTCCATCGGCTTTGGAAATCGAAATGCGAAATTACCCTTAAATATTAAACCATATCTGCGTACATTTTCCTTTAAAACGACGTCTTTGCTCTTAAAAAATATGAATATTAACTTTAAAAACAAATTCCTTTCCAAAACGCACGTTCGCAATTTCGTTTTTTCTGCAATTTTTAAAAATCAATTTTGACATCCATTTTCCTGTTCTAAATACGAAATAAAAATAATAACCGTTTAACTAGCGTACCTACATTTATTTACCTTTAAAATTACGTCGTTGGCTTAAAAAATATGTATACATTAACATAAAAAAAAATCTTTACTTACATTCACTTTTCTCTCCTTCTCAGTTCCTTTCAAAGTAAGTTTCCCATTTTAACTTTTCTTTAGAACATTTTCATTTCTGCGCATGCACTCTGAAACCTACATTTTCAACAGAGAGATATATCTTTCTGAGTTTAAAAGAGGGGATGGTGCGTGGTTTTATATTATTGAGGTTTTTAGGATATTTGGTTAGAATTGAAAGCTTAATACAACTAAATGTCATAAATTAAATCGACAATCACTATGACGCGGGCCCTTTAGTTTGTTTGAAGAGACTTTTATTTAAAAATATAAAATCACGTGAATTTGTGGATGTACGCTGCTGAAGGCTGTGCGGTCCGCCAACAATGGGTTTGTTTGGAAAGATTTTTGTTTAAATATATAAATTCATTCAACATTGATTTTAAATACATTTAACGCCCGGGCTACGTTTTTCTTTCATTTAAAAATACAAAATCAAAACACATCGGAGCGTGCTTAAATTGCTGGGTGTACGCTGCCGAAGGCAGTGGGACACCGACTCTAGGTTCGTTGGTTAGATATTCATTTACAAATATAAAATCATACAAATTCAACGGTGTACGCTGCCAAAGGCGGCCTCTAGATTTAGGATCGTTTGGAGTGATTTTCGTTTAAATATATAAATTCATTCAACACTGATTTTAGGTATAATAGAGGTTATTATCTGGGGTTATTATCAGGGTTCCAGGCTATATATAGTAGTATAGTTACACAAATCATGTACAAGCCTGCACAAAAGAATTCGGGTATTTTTCAGACTATGGCCAATAATTTCTGAAATTAGGTTTTCAAATGTGTTTTTTCAAATTGTTTACTTAGATATTTTCTTTCACCTTATTTAATGTTGAAGTTTCGTTACAGTATTCTGAATGTATTGGAAAATGTTGCATAATCTATGCTTGACACATAATTTTTCTTTCTTGTTCTGTGTTTCGTTTTGTTTTGTAAGAGGAAATCTAAAACTTTGATGATCAGGTATAAAAGCCCAAATAATCTTCCCCACTAAAAGCAAATAAGTGCCTGCACAATCTCCCTTTTAGTGAGATTGAGTTGATCTTGCTCCCCCTCAGCTCCCGAGATTATCCCCACTCATCTGGGTCTGTGTACTGGAAACCAGTTGTACTTCCCCTCGCTTACGTCATTGTCTAATTATCATTATAATGAGAAATTTGCATTTTAGTCCTGTAGGTAAAATTTAAAAGGTCGATAGTAATTGAAAAGCAAAAGATTTTTCTTTCCAGATGTCGCCTTGGTTTATGATTTAGGCAAAACTATGATGGTTTATGATTTAGGCAAGCCAGGTTTCCATTCTATTCTATGCTTAAAGTGTTTTCAAATCCAAACAATCTACATAAATTCCCAAAAAAGAAAAGATATTCCCTGCTCATCAACCCGAAACTTTCAGACACATGGGCTCATTTTTAAACTCAAAAGCATGAAATTGGACGATTGAAGTGATTTAGAATCAAACAGCGTTATTCATTTTGAAATAGTACATGTATTGTATCATAACTTATAAGCGATTGCTGTCTCACGAGGATCATTCTCAGACTGTCGAGTCTGGAAATTTTTAAAAATGGCATATTTGACATCAATTTCTGAAAAATTATTTGCCTTTATCGGAAAACGGAAAATGCTATTCGATTTCGTAGTTTCTAAATAAAAGCATTTATCAATTGCATGCGTCGCAGATTAAAAATGATTTCATGAATGTATCAGAAAATTGCTAATTTGGATTTGAGTACAGCCTTAAGGTGTCCACAATTTTCGAGTAAAAATTTTTATTAGATAGCGAAAAATTAAACTAGCTAAATATAAATGTGATCCTGCTTATGATATGATTTTGTTTACATTAAGTAGCTGAATGTTTTTTATTAAATTTAGAAGAATTCAAGTAATGCAATAATTATATTAGAGTAATGAATTCATTTGATTATAAAAAATTAAAGCAACATTAAAAGTTTGATGATTCTTATAATGTGATACCATATAAGTAATACCATTTTTATATGATATTACTTATGATATTTTTTATTATCTAATCAAGTTTTTTTTATTAAAATTAGAAGAATTCAAGCAACATGACGGAATGAGCAATGAATTCATTGCATTATGAAAAACTAAAGCTTCGAAAAAAAAAAAAAGGTAATCCTGCTTATGATATGATTTTGCTTGCATTAATTAACCGAATGCCCTTATTGAATTAAGCAGAATCCATGTAATGAAATAATTATATTAGAGTAATGAATTAATTTTATAAAAAATTCAACATTAAAAGTTTGATATTTTTTATAATGTGATACCATATAAGTAATACCATTTTTATATGATATTACTTGTGATATGTTTTTTTTTATTATTATTATCTAATCAAGTTTTTTGTTAAAATTAGAAGAATTCAAACAACATAAAGGAATGAGTAATGAATTCATTACCTTATGAAAAATTAAAACGAAGAAAATAATATGACCCTGCTTATAACTTTCTCCTGCTTACATTATATTCAGTATGATACTTGTATGATATTGTTTATGATATGATTTCGGTTGCATTTACTAACCTCCTGCCATTATTGAATTGCGAATCCAAAATAAATCTTCGAATGAATAATGAATTCATTCGATTGTAAAACAACATTAAAATATGTCCCTGTTTATAATATATCATAAGCAATATCATAATTATATGATAGTGCTTATGAATGTACTAACTAATAAAATGCTGCTATAATATTAAAATAATTCAAATAACATGCCAGAATGAGTAATGAATTCATTACATTATAAACAATTAAAGAAACGAAAAAAGTATGATCCTGCTTATAATTTATGACATCTCAATCAATATTATACTTGTGTGATATTTCTTATGGCACATGCTTGTGTTTGTATTTATTATTTTTGTGCTGATAAGTTTAGAAGACTTCAAATAACATTCCCGAATGAGTAATGAATTCATCAAATTATGAAAATTTTAAATAAAGAAATATAAATATGATCGTATGATAAGGTTCTACTTGTACTCACTAATCTTGGTGTTAATATTGAATTTAGAATAATCAAATAAATTCCCTGAATGAGTAATGAATAAATATAATACAAGAATTTTAAAACATTAAAAATATGATCAGTATCAAATAATCATCGTCATACTTATATGATACTAATTATGATATGTTTTTGTTCACATTAATGGCTGAAATTTGGAAGAATTCCAGTAATATGCCCGAATTATTAATCAACTCATTGCATTATGAAAAATTTAAACAACAAAAAAATATTATCCTGCTCTGCTTATAATTTTTATAACAATCAATATTATACTTCTATCATATTGCTTATGCTGTGCCATTGTTTGAATTTAACAATTTTGTGCTGCTATTAAATTTAAAAGATTACAACTAACATCCCCAAATGATTAATGGGTTCATTCCATTAAAAAAAATTAAAGTAACAGAAACAGAGATGTTCCACGAAATTGCCGAAAGAAACTAAAAAGAAATCGGAGAATGTTTCCTCGCTCAAGATATACTTTAATTTATAAAATATATATTCCTGCAAAGAGAAATGCAATACTACTTATTTAAATAAGATAAATAAATAAAATAAAAGAGATAAGAAGCAATAAGATAAAAGGAGGTTCAGAAAAAAAAAGTCTTTGCATCGTAAAAGGAAGAAATTCGATACGTTAATTCCCTCATTAGCATAAAAATATTTGAAAGAGAAAATGGTTTGAAACAAATTAAAGGAATAAAATTTCAAATAATTAAAATTAAAAAAAAAGAGGGAGAGAGAGAGAGAGAGAAAATAAACTCGTCTCAAATACCAATATGTAATTTCCATCTATAAATTAAATAATTCATTTCCCCAAAAATAAAAGTAATACTGAATAACTAAAAACACTAAATAAATGATATATATATATATTTTTTAATATGTTTAAAATTTTTCAAATATCCAATTTTCGTCGATAAATGTTTTTTCATAAAGAAGTAGTTTTGAAAGAAGTATATCGAAAAATAAAGTTATTAAAAATTTTTAAAAAACGTGTCAATCAATTATCCTTTTGTACTTATACCTGTCCCTCGTCAAAAAATAAAAATCTATTTTAAATCTATTAATTGTGTACTTTAGTCCTAAATATAGCTAGACTATTAATCTGTGCAATGAATAAAAGTCATTTCTTAATCTAGAAAAATATAATATAACAACGAATGAAAACATACCTCTTCCGAGATATCCACAAAAATGTTCCTCTATCTTTAGAAAACTTATATAGAAACCAATATATCTTCGAGATTTACATTAGAAGCATTTATTAAAACCGCATGCACGGCAGTGTATTACTACTTATTTTACTGTTTATTACTGTTAATTTTACGGTATAATACTGGCAGCCGTGGTGCTAGTATTATACTGTAAAATCAACAGTTGTTGTTGTTGTTGTTGTTGTTGTTTTTGTTTTTTTTCAGTGTAAACATGCCAGATAAAATTTTGAATTAATTATTTATATGATTTTTTTAAGAGAGAGAGAGCTAAAAAAAAAGAAAAAGAAAAAATCTTTCCTTAACTCGTCTTTGGGGCAAAGAAGAATTGTGTGAGTTTTAATAACAATTTATATTTAACATAGTTTTCGATTTGAATTTTAATCAAAAAAATTATTTGTGTGATTTTTACAACGTCGTGATTCTGGTTTAATGACAGTTTAATTTATCAAATATATATATTCCCGGAAAGAAAATGATAATACTTACTACTTACTTAAATCAGATAAATGAATAAAGGAAAACAGACACAAATCAATGAGAAAAAAGGGGGGATTCAGAAAAAAAAATCTCTGTTTTGTAAAATTACGAAATTCGATGCGTTAATTCTCTTATTATCATAAAAAAAATATATGAAAGATAAAATGATTTAAATTAAATTAAATGAATAAAATTAAGAATATGTATTTTTTTTAATGTAAACTGGTTTCATACGCCGAAAGCCATTTACATTAAATAATTCATCTTTCTAAAAATAAAAATTACCGATAAATTAAAAACCGAAATAAATGCTACCGAGTTTACTTAATATGCATAAAATTCTCCAAATATACAATTTTCATCGGTAAATGTTTTTATTTTATTTTATTTTTACATAACGAAGTATTTGTGTGGGAAGTATCACGAAAAATAAAGTTATTATTAATAAAAACTGTTAAATAAGCTATACTTTGCACCTATTCCTATCCTTAATTAAAAATGCACTAAATCAATCATAAATATTATTTCTGTTGTCAACATGCCTTTTTCTGTATATTTACAAAACGCACAACAATGAATGAAGTATCATTCGAAAGGTCTTTGAACCGGTTTCTGACATAGTACACTCACATTTCGTTAAAGCAACTTTTTAAATTAAATTTGATTGATTAAAAATTAAATCAGTATTGTTTTCATAAATGAAATGAAAGATTTTTCTGAAATCAATGTTGCTATAAAAATAAAATGCTGCATTATATCATGCTCAGCAATGATTATACAAAAAATAAAATAATTTTACAAGCACAGAAAGAATAAGCACAGAAAAGATAAAGTGTGATTTTTCTGCATGGGTTTGTTTTATATTTATGATTAAAAAGCAAAATTAAAATTGAAATTTTTGGAAGAAAAATACACCATTGATCGATCGAAGCAATGATATTTCACGTGTACCTAAGGAAATTCTTAGCTATTTTATGTTAAATTTTAATTTATATGGATTCAATTTGTTTCTCTATGTCACATGTTGCTACCGAAGCGGATAACGTAGTCTTCTAATGCAGTTAAAATGCGATTGTTATTTTTTTTCCCACGCGCGTGCCTTTTGCTATCTTTGATAACTTTTTACTGTAACTTTGATGGAATAAATAAGATGATATTCTGGCTTGATTAATGCTGTTTGTAGATATTTTTATCCTTAATTTTTCTTTAGATGTTTAAACCAGCATCTAAAAAACAGTTAGACTGCAGCGCGAAATCATCGCACGGGCCCGCTGGTTTTAAATATAATAACTGTTGTTTTTATTTATCCGAAAAAGAGCTAGACTATTAATTTATGCCTTAGCAGAGCAAAGTTTTGAAATAATTGTTAATATCCTTTTTTGTTTTCCATAACGAAGGGAGTGAAGTTTATTTTGGCATCATTTACCACCATTTTGGCAGACGATAACATAGGAAACAAATATAGACTTTAATGAAGCTAAAATGGTTTTAGAAACAAAAAAAGTGCTGGTTAGCGTATTTAACTTCATTTATGTTAGTTCATCTAGTAAATATGCCAGATAAAGTTGCTAAAATTATCTTAGAAACAAAAAAGTGCTGGTTAGCGTATTTAAAGTTCATTTATTAATCTAATAAACATACCAGATAAAGTTTTGAATTAATTATTTATGTTTTATTTTTTTTAAGAGAGAGAAAAGAAAAGAAATAAACTCCTCCTTAACTGGTCTTTGGTGCAAAGAATACACTGCAGAAAAAAAAAAGTTGCTTTTACAGTATAATACTGACATCTCAGCTGCCAGTATTATACCGTAAAATTAACAGTTATAAACAGTAAAATAAGCAGTAATACGCTACTGCGAATGCGCGGCACTGCTTATTACTGCTTATTTTACTGTTTATAACTGTAATATCAACTTTTTTTTTTTTTTTTTGGCAGTGTAGTTGTCTGAGTTTAAATAACATTTTACATCTATCATCGTTTTCAAATGGAATTTTAATCATGAAAATTACTTATGAACTTTTACAATATCACGATTCTCGTTTAATGACAGTTTAATTTATCAAATATATATATATTCCCGGAAAGATAAATGTAACACTACTTATTTAAATAAGATAAATAATTAAAATAAATGAGATACGAAGCAATGAGGTAAAGGAAGGTTCAGAAAAAGAAAATCTTATCATCGAAAAAGGTCGAAATATTCGATACGTTAATCCCCTCATTATCATAAAAATATTTGAAAGAGAAAATGATTTGAAATAAATTAAAGGAATAAAATTTCGAATAATTAAAAACAAAAATAAACTGATCTCATATGCTGAAAGATAATTTCCATGTATAGATATAAATAATTCGTTTTCCAATAAACAACAAATTACTGATAAATTAAAAACACAAAATAAATGCTACGGAGTTTAATTTGTTTAAAATTTTCCAAACATCCAATTTTCGCCAGTAAATATGTTTTTTTAATATAAAGAATTATTTTGGAGAGCGTAAAAAATACCGTAAAATAAAGTTATTATTAATATAAAAAATGTAATCGCAAGTTGCATCTAACATAGTTTTTAAATTTAATTTTTAATTATAACAAAAAACTTGTATGGATTTTATAATAGTTTGATTGAGGTTTAATGACTCCCGCTACTTATCGAATGTGAAACCAGAATGTAGAGCCTTTTTCAGAATACAGTTAAATGAAAACTTCGTAAACCAATTATTCTGTTAAAAAAATACAGGTTGTCTCAGTGTAATCACAACCCAGATTTTTGTGAATAACTTAAGTAACATTAAACATATTGTAATAGTGTTTTTAATGGATTTACTTAGTTTTGTCTAAAATGTTATCACAAGAAGTGCTGGAAATGCACAGTAATTCTCCTAGTAATGCCGTATGTAATCTCAGTTATATTCCAAACTATAAAGTGTATTGCTCAATGATGTTTGAACAAGGATGGTGACTATTTCAAACATTTGTCGTTAATATCGTCCCATATATAGCTAGATGGCAGCATCAGCTCCTCTCTCTTTTTATTGTTTTTTTTTCTGTTTACTGAATTTAGAATTTTCCTGGAATACCTAGAATTTCCTGAGTTTTTTTTCTGAATTTAGCATTACCAAGTGCTTAAATTGGACTTCCCTAGAAGTCTCACTTTTTCATCTAATTTTATCCTTGTTACAATCCTATTTACTGGTAAGTTGTGTCTGCTATTTTTTATTTATTTATTTATTTATTTTTTAGCTATTACAGATGAATCCAAATTTATTTTATTATTATTATTATTATTATTATTATTATTATTATTATTATTATTATTATTATTATTATTATTTGGATTTATTATTTTCTTATTTCTTGGAATTTTTTTTAATATGTTATAAGGAGCTTAATATTTTAATTGTTAGGTTTAGTGCTGGCAATATTTGACGAAATAACACATATTTACTATGAATTATTCTCATGCAGCTCCTCTGACGATTACATAAGATATTCATAGTATTTCATAGTTGCATTTTCATTTTATTCTGTTTAATTTTTGTAATTTATTTTCCTTTGATTTTTATACTGTCTATTCCTCAGATTTTCACACATGTGATTTCATTATATATATATATATATATATATATATATATATATATATATATATATATATATATATATATGTAACCATAAATGAAACATTATCATAACACCAACTAAAACAATGAAATAATTAAGTATGAAATAATTAGTTGACAATGAAAGATTCCCCAACACACTTAATATGGAATCAAAAACATTGAAAGAATAAGAAATTAAATAAAAATTGAATAAATGGAATTAATGAATTAATTGAAATTAAATTTGTAGAATTTAGACAGAATTATCAAGTCCCAATTTCCTAAATACCACAAATAAAATGAAATGAGATGTTTCATCATCATATTAGCCATACATTGCTAAAAAATATGATATTGGGACTACATCTCAAATACAATGAATCAAATCAGTGATAAAATAAAAAATAAAATACAATATTAAAAACGAAAGAAGCCATACTTATAAATTACAGAGAGAACATTTAATAGAGACATTAAGCATAAAAGCCATAAAGATGAAAAGAGATATAAAAAAGATACCTTGCAGTTCATGAACCTTCATGAAAACCAACATGACTGGGGAATGAATTGCATAAAAAATCATAACATGTTGCCAATTTTAGAAATATAAATTGTTTAGAAATATAAATTGCTTTGCAGTGATGCCAGAAATAATGTTAAAATATAATGGATTATAAAATAAACAGGAACATTAGTGCTGCCATCTATTAGTAAAAGTGAATATAATCTGAATCGAAGGAATTGGATGGAAATAAATGTTTCATAATTCAACCAAATTACTATCTTAATTGATACCAATTAGTTAAATAATAAATAAACGAAATTAATTAATAAATAGAAAATCGAATTACATTAAAGGACGTATTAATGAATAATACTATGTTATAAATAAGTATTAAGATGGAAAAATTAATAATAAAAAACAACTTAAAATAGTGCTGCCCTCTAGTGGTAAAAGTAAATGTAAAGTAATGGATGGAAATTAGTGTTTAATAATTAAACCAAATTACTATCTTAATGATAGCCATTAGTTAAATAATAAATAAATGAAATTAATTAATAAATAGAATGTTGAATAATATCTAAGTAATAATATGGAAAAATTAATAATTAATGCAACATTAAAAATGTACCATTAAATGACAACAACGATTAAATAACTGTACTAAAAATGCAACATCAATTAAAAAAAATTAAATTAAAATACTAAAGATTTGAATTAAGAATCCAAGAATTTAAAATTAATATTGATTAAATATTGAAATGAATTAGTCACAAATAATGTGGCTTCAAACAAAGTTAAATTAAATAAAAACACTTAATAAAATTAAAACATATTATATTAACACTGTATAAAAGTAAACATTATATTAGAAGTAAATATGATATTGTCCACCATAGGTATTAATCCAAATCATTAGATCAAATACAGTCTTAATATTAATGAATATAAATTCATTTAAAATAATTAAATAATGAATAAGTAAATCTAACTAAATGAATATACATATAAAAATAACACATCGCAGTCCATTATAAAATGTGTATGATCAAACAATTGTGTAAATCAAAATGCCCCCATTTTTTTTTTTTTTTTTTTTTTTTTTTTTAATAATATAAATTAACCATGCGTATTTTTCCATACAACGCCGCCACACACCTCCTCAATCCAACGCCTACCCACCTAACCGTCCTATTATAATTTTTTTTTTTTTTTTTTGTAAATATTTATAAGATTATATGATTTTTTTATACATTTTTTAAAACGCATGTGTTAACTTGGTTGTAAAGATCAAATAGGAACTAACTATATATTAAGGAATAAATGAATTTTTTTGGAAAAACATGTTGTAATGCTTCATAGATAAGTTTTTTAATATTTTTGTTAATAAGTTGAGAGGAACATAAACTTTTTATTCTATAAATATGATTAAGGAGTATATTACGATATACAGAATTATGAAGACATGATTTAAAATTAGTAAATGAATTAACTTTAAATTTAAATTCTTTACGTTTATCAAATAGATCTATTATTGTTTTGTTTTCTTTTAGTGTAATTTTAAGATCTAAAAAGTTAATAGTATTGTTAGAAAGGAGGTTTTCCGTTAATTCTAAATTAGTAGGATAATCAACTGGAAATATAGAAATATTAGTGTGATCAGTGGCAATTAAAATAATGTCATCAATATAACGATATAAATGTATATTACTATTAATATATATTATATATAATCGGAAAAAAGACAACGTGTACATTTTTATTGTTAAAATTATGCACAAAAAACCGGGTTTTGTATGGAGCGGAGAAAATCTGTATTGAGATGCAAGTTCAATGAAAAATTCTGTTCGTCTTGCTACGTATTATTATCCTTACTAGCTGGCTTCGCCCGCCAGCGGGCCCCTAATTGTAAAACCCCTAATTTACATCGGTGAGCCATACACCGTCGTGATCCGGGCCATAGAAACAGAGATAAGAAAACGCCCCCTGGTGGTGAAAAACGAACTAAAATCGGTTAGCTCTATCGATGTTGAGTCGAATGAGCCATACCCCGTCGTGATCCTTCCCATAGAAACGGAGATAGGAAAGCGTCCGTCTTGCTATGTATTATTATCCTTATGTTTACCACAGATACTTTATATGAATAAATAAATTTTCCTCAAATTTTAAAAATTAAAGTGAATTATTACTTTTATCATTCATTAACATATAAAATTCGTATTATATAATACTTTATTTCACCCGAAGTCAAAAGGCTTTCAACAAAAACTCACCTTTTTGTTCCAAACTCCCATCTACAAATGGAATAGCAACACTTGATAAAATAGCAAACATGCAAGAAGTATATAATGCTGCATTAAAATCTTTAGCTTTCTTTTTTTTTTCCAACTAGGAGATTGTGCACTCTCCGAGGTAGGCTCGTCAACCCCAGCCAGACTCTGCAAGCTCTAAAAACACGTTAATTTGCTCTGCTTTAAAAAGATGCCCGATTCAGTGATGTTCTCACGACGAGTGGCGATCTTCTGTAATCGGGTTGAAATTCATTTCTCTTTGATTGGGGAATTTTCCGGTTCCCAAAGGCCGCGTCCACCGCTGTCGTGACAGTTGAGAGCTATTTTCGCGATCGATTAAGTAAGATCTATAACACATTCGAAAACAAGCTTGTATAAAAGGATTAAGTAAAAAATGTCACTGCCTCTCGGACTTTAATAACGTAAACAGGCCCCTGATATCTGTCCTTAAATTAAAAAAAATTACCGACAATTAATAAATTTTAAATGTCAGATTGCTTTTAAATGATGATACAACAACCGATTAAGATTATTCTTCAAAAATACTTTTTTTATGTAGAATGTCTAAGTTCTTCTAAATATTAAATAACAGAAACGTTTACGTAGTAAAACTTAGTTAATAATAATAATAATAATAAAATTTCGGTTGAAGAACTAAATTAATTGAAATTCATCATAATGGAAGTTTCCCTATTTCAATAGAATTTTAGTTATATTGCAACAAAAAATGCATTCATAAAATTTAAAGTATGCAAAGTCAAAAAAAAAAAAAAAAAAAAAAAAAAAAAGAACGTTTATGCTATGTAGAAGAATGTTAATTTTTAAGGACTGTTTATGTTATTCAGAAGAATGTTATTATTATTATTTTTTAATAACTCTATGCAATCTCATAACTATTGTCCAGAAAGATAAAAAGTCATGAATATTTAGCCAAATTTTTAAAAAATGTAGATTTTTTTTTAACGGAAAAATGTTACGTGTTAAAATGTAATATTTCTAAAAAATAACCTTTCAAATGCTACAGGTAAATAAAGAAAGTGTGCAGTTTTTCTTTAAAAAATGTTTCTCAAAAACTATGAATAAAATTCATTATCAATGGTATCACTGCAGTAATTATGAGAACTACTATACGTATTAGTTCCATAACTTTTATCTATAGATACACATATCATCACGAATTTTTCTAGAAAGCAAATCTTTAAAAATATATCCACACATCCGTTTTTACTAAATTTTCTTTATTGAAAATTAATAAATTCAAAATTAATAACTAATGTCAAGTCATTTTTAATGACAATACAACAATCAATTAGGAATATTTATTAAAATCAAGAATATTCATAATTTGTCTAAGCTGTTCTGAAAATTAAATAACAGAAATATTTTAGATACTGAAATAGAGTTAATAATAATAATAATAATAATAATAATAATAATAATAATAATAATAAAAGTGCGGTTGAAGAACTAGATTAATTGAAGTTCATAACAGTGGAAGTTTCGCTATTTCGGTAGAATTATAATTATCTTACAGCAAAAAAGGCATTAAAAAGATTCTAAATATGCAAAGTTAAAAATACGGCTGTTTTTATTGTTCAAAGGGATGTTAATTTCTTTTCAATTTTTTAAACAAGAACGAAAAATCATGCGTCAAACATAGATTATGAAATATGAAACACTTCCCAACACATTAACGAAGCTTCATCGTTAAATAAGGTGGAAGAAGATACGTAATAAACTGTTTAGGAAATATGTAACACATTTAAAAATCCACTTTTAGCAATTACATTCTATAGTCAAAAATGCAGTCGAATTATATTTTGCAGCACTGTATATGATCTATAGATTTCAGTATAACTACAAAGCATGATAAAAATTAGTTGAGTTAGAAAATTGATATTTAGCAATTTTCGCCAATCGATGGAAATGCACTCGAAATCATTTATACAGCCCTGTATATTATCTAAATACTTTTGTACGCACCACATATTAAGCTAAAATTTAATTCAGTTAAAATACGAATAAGGCAACTTAAAATTCACTTCCAGCAGTTATCAACAATAAATGACAATGTATCTTGTTCTTTGCGTAGCGATGTATCTGATATTATTTATATTCCACAAACTTATATTAGTCTATTAAATTTAGTTCAGCGGGAAAATGCGTAACACAATTAAAAATACCTTTAGGCATTTCATTCTAATAGTCAGTAATACCAACGAATTTCTTTGTGTAGTACTGTATATGATCAACAGAATTTATACCCACCACGTACAAAATTTTAGTTAAACTTAAAAAACCCAAACCAAAGTTGAGAACGCACGTATCACATTTAGACTGTATTTATCGAACTAAAACTGTAACCGAATTCTTTTGTGTGTCCCTGTAAAATAACGATAAACGCAATGCACACCATACTTTTCAGTGAGAAATTTATAGTGTACCACAGTAATGCATATAAATTTCATTATGTTTGAAATAGTGAAACATCATTAAATTTCACTGGAAATGATTTTTTCGCATGAAACATTGTGTAATAAAATTCTTTTGTGTGCCTCTGTAAATAAATAATAAAGGATTAGTACCCAATATTTTACAAAAAGCATGTTTTAGTGCTCTTCATAATTGTATATCAATTTCATCATGTTTCAAAATGTGTATCATCATCAAAATGCACTTGAAACAACTTTTCCCCATTGACTGTAATGAAACGGAAAACTTTTGACTGTCCCTGGAAATAAACTATAAATGCTACACACTTCATTTTTAATAAGGATCATGCTATAGTAAATATCAATAACACAGACTCAAATTTCAGGGCAATCAATGTACACTTACGAAACTTATGGCACGAACAGTCGGACAGACAAACCGATGTCATAAACACTTTTCAACTAGGCTGGAAAGAGTTAAAAACAACCCTATGCAATCTCATTGCAAACTATTGTCCAGAAGGAGAAAAATTCCTGTGAATATTTTGTCAAAATTCAAAAATTTTAAGTCTTCTTTTTTTTTTTAGGAAAAATGTTACGTATTATAAATTACTGTTTCTCAAAAACACCTTTAAATTTTATAGAAAACTAAAGAAAGTGTGCAATTTTTCTTAATTTTTTTATCGCAGAAACTATTAATCATGCTCATTATTAAACTAATTAGTAATTATGGTATTTAATATCTTTATTAATTCCATAGCGTTTATCTATCTGTACAGATATCATCACGGACATTTCTACAAAAGCCTTTAAAAGTATACACTTGCATCCGTTCTGATTAAAATATTTTATTGAAAATTAATAAATTTCAAATGTGAAATCATTTTTAATGATGATACAACAATCGATTAGAAATATTCCTAATTTGTCTACTGAATATTAAATAACAGAAAGCTTTTGCATACTGAAAGAAAGTTAATAATAATAATAAAATTAAAAGTTCGGTTGAAGAACTAGATTAATTGAAGTTCATAACAGTGGAAGTTTCGCAATTTCGGTAGAATTTTAATCATCTTGGAGCAAAAAAATGCATTAATAAGATTCCAAGTATGCAAAGCTAAGAAAAAAAAATTATGGCTATTTATTTTATTCAGAGGAACGTTAATTAAGCTTTAAAGTAACTCTATATAACCTCATAACTATTTTTTCATGAGAAAAATCTTATGAATATTTAGTTAAACTAGAGCATTTCGTAATTTTTGAAGTAGTGACTATTTAGAAATATTTTGAAGAAAATTCTTACGCATTACTATTTAACGCTGTGTAACTTATTTTATATAAACCACGAAAGTTCAAGAAATTAAAATGATGTTTTAAATTACTGTAGTTAATTAAGAACATTTATTCACTTTTCTTGAAGTACAATTTGTAGTTTTGCAATAGAAAACTAAAAAAGAAAATATACAAAAAAATTCTGCCAATTATGCTGATAAAAAAAAAGTTCATAACAAAAAGTACAATGCTCAGTGTAATGTTTGCGATATTGAAGTTTAAACAGACAATATTATTAAAAATAAAATTGCTAGTATTATAACACCTTACTTTTCTTATGATTTTTATATATCTGTATATAATAAATTAAATTGTTAGCCTGTGTGTGCATCCGACCGCCAGGGGAATCTGCCACACTTTTTACATATTAACAGCGTAGAACTTTTTATACAAAGATCATCATGAACTTTTTTTTTTTAGATAGCATTCTCTTCAGAAATATATACCTCTATATCGGCTCGTGTTAATATTTCTTCATTGAATATTAATTACTTTCAAATATATGTCAAATCGCATTTAATGATGGTACAACAATCGATAGGAATTCCCTGTTTCAGCAAAATTTTAAATATCTTCCAGTAAAAAATGCATTCATTAAATTCTGAACATGTAAAAAAAAAATATTGTTTATATTATTCAGAACATTAATTAAAATAACTCTATGCAACTTGATGATAATTTTCTCGAAGAAAAAAGTCTTGTACATACTTAATCAACTTTCAAAAAATTCTATGTTTCTTGTAAGAAAATCGTTACATATTATAAATGTTGCTAAATAAATATCTTTAGAGAATTTAAGATAACTTAAGAAATTAAAGTAAACTGTTTTTCTTAGTTTATAAAACAGATATTGTATAATAATGTTTTTTTAAAAACTAGAATTAGTACATTCAATTTGTTAAAATTTTAGGTTATTTTAAACTAGAATTACATGTGGGACAATTGCTAAATAATATAAATTAATGTTGTTAAAAAGTATCTTTTAAGGTGGTTCTCAAATGACCTACTCAACAACGCGAAACTTTCTGACACATTTTCTGTCTCATTTTTAAACGCAAAGGCATAAATGGGGCAAGCCTGATTTTTGAAGCGATTTGGAATCGAAATGAGTTTTCCATTTTTTGACAAATAAATTACTAATCGAGTTATAAACTATTCTAGTCACGTGACGATAAGTTTTTCGCCTTTCTCGCAGTGCCGCATTAGGATTTAGGTTCAAAACGCCCATTTTGACAATATTTTCTGAGAGATCTTCTGTCCTTACCAAAAAATGGAAAATGTTTTTCGATTACATAGTTTCTGAATAAGAACACCTGACAATTTCGTGCCTTTCCAAAAAAAAATGAATTAAAAAATATGTCTGAAAGTAGCCCCTTTGGAATTGAAAACAACCTTAAGTGTTACAGATAGCTTAAAAAATGAAATTGAACAATTCTTCTTAGACGTTTTATCGCAATAGAAATTGCATGAAAGCGCATTTTTTTTTAAACTAGAAGTACATGCAGTTGATTAAATTTACGTTTATTGACAAAAACTACGTTAACTTTCTTTTAAAAGCCACTCCTTTGGTAAAATAACAATAATAATTAATTAATTAAATTAAAAATTTAAATAAATAAACTTACTATTATGTTATCATCTTTACTAATGCAAAAATATTTTTTTTTCTTTTTTAACATATAACGCTTAAAAGTCAGTATTTTATCCATATGTATGTATCGAGTTTTGAATGAAAATTGTGTTTCAAACGTTTGATTTTACAAAATTCACTGGGTCGCTTTTAAAATGCCAGTTAATAGCGACTATGTTAGCACAAGTAGATTGTGAATGTAAAAAATACTTTTACCTATTATATATAAAAATGCATGCTGAGAGAAGCTTTTAAATAGCTTTCGTATTTGCATAATTTTTTGGGAATTTCCCATTTTTGGCGTTAGTTTAACGCCATCGTTTCAAAAGTTATGACTAAGTTATATTTGGTACTTTTCCGTTACACCAACGCCATTGGCGCCAAGCGTTCACGCCAAATAAAAAAATTGAAAAAAAAATTAACTTTGTTGGTACGAAAGTGATCATGTAAACTATATAACATTTAAAAATTACAGACTTTCACAATCTATTGTATTATAACACTATAAATATATACTTAAAGTAAAAGAACGAATAAATATTATAGATTAAAATAATAAAATAAAATGCAATTTAAACTGCATGCATGAATGTCCGTACTCGGCATCTCCCAGAAAAACTTTATGTATAATTCCATAACCCTGACACAATTTTATTGCAGCTTCCTCATCATGGGGTAACTGCCAGATGATAAAATGCACCTTGGCGTCAGCGCATACCAAGGTGCTTTAAACACGTTTTGATAGTATTAAAATATTGACTAATCTATTTTATTTTATTTTTTTCTCTCACGGCTAGCTCAGGTAATTTGATTTTAGAATTTATGGCAAAAATTTTAGAGAGATGATATGTTGAAAGACATTGAAGAATCCTAGCCAAATTATCATAAAATCTCGTCGAGATTTTACTCTGCTGATATATACGGAGATGATATACGAGATGATATACGCTGCAGCGCATGCGCGGCAGCGTATTACTGCTTATTTTACTGTTTATTACTGTTAATTACTGAGGTGAAAGTATTATACCGTAAAATCAACAATTTTTTTTTCAGTGTAGGGTATATGGCACTTATTTGATTACATCCCGGCAAACGAGATATATAACGAGGGGCTACTGTATTACTTTATCCATATTCTTAATTTCCAGTGTAGATTGCATCCTTTGACAAAATCTAACAGAAGCGAAATAGCAACTACTTTTGAAAAGTAATCTGTCAGTCACACTACTTTTTCAAACATGTCTATGGCATCTATAGTTGTAGTTCTATTTAACTACATTTTCAATAAAGTAGTTAGTTATAGGTGTAGTTCGCCACAAAATAAAAGTAGTTTTTACGACTTATTGACCATGAATATAAATCCAACTTTTGCAGGTTCGAACCTGCGGTACCCAAGTGTAGTTGCTGCCATAATTTTTTTTTTTTTTTTCTGCCTGAAATGTTGAAATCAAATTATCTAAGCTAGGCGTGAGGGGAAAAAAATGCAATTTAACAAATTACAACAACCATTGGAAAAATGTTCCGGAAACTTAAAAAAAAAAAAAAAAAAAAATGTTATTCGATTGTCAGCAATACGCCATTCCATCATCGCATGTCGATGTCGCAGATGTTTCAACCAGCTAACGATAAACGTTGCGCGATACATACCAATACTTAACAACACACTGTCTGGAAGAATTGTTTAAACGAGTAGGTTGATAAGAGAAGCAACTGAACGCTATTGAGTAACATTAAGTCGTGCAAATAAAGGTAAAGCAATTATGCTGATCAATATATGTTAACCAATATACCTTAATATTTTATCGGGTCCTTTCTACAATAACTTTAACTCTTGTTTGAATTGATGTCTGAGCTAAAGGTATTTTGAGGAAATTAAAGTTGAAGACCACATTTTTTGCTTTATAAGACGATTTCTCATCCGACGTCAATTTTTGAATTCGGCTTTTTGCCATATCTGATAGTTTGCACCTATCCTTTTTGTAACTTTAACATTTTCGTAACGATTTTATTCATTTCTATTGACTATTCAAAGAAAAATTATTCTACAGTTACCAAATTTCGTTAAAAAAGCTTAAAAAAATAAAGTGACGACGCCAAGAGGTCCATTCTCGACCGAAAACAACAGCCATTTTCCCAATGGTTAATAATGAAATAGACTAGTCAATATTTTAATACTATCAAAACGTGTTTAAAGCGTCTCGAATATGAATAATACATTTAGAACAACAAAAAATTTGCGACAGATAACAAGTACAAATTAATTTTAAACGTTAATTAAATATTTAATCTTTAAAGAATAAGAAGAATGTCTAGCATATTGAGAATACCAATTAGACATCTATAATCACTGTAATTCCTTCACTGAAAATTTCTTCACGTACACAAAAATACTATTTTTTTTTCTAAATTTTCCTTCACTTCTAATTATTAGAAATTATCTTAGGTTTTAAACGTCATCCTTTTTTTTCTTTCTTTTCTTTTTTTTTTCTTTTTTTTTTAATTCACAAAAAAGTGGAAGACGAAAAAAAAAATGGAAGAGTACAATGAACCTAAAATAATTAAAAGAAGTCCGTAATGATATAGAATAGATTTCCCTTCTTCTAATTTTCAATTACGCTATGAAGAAAAAAAATATTTTAATTAGGAAGAGAAATACTTTTATCATGTGCAAGAGTTTCAATCAAAGGAATTGTTTCAGAGCATATTTCAATCATAGCAAGATTATTCTCTCGCATACTTTTTTTTTTCTTTATAATTAAGCTCATCCCAGAGTAAAAGAGTTTATTATTTATTTTATGATGATGAAATATTTACAATAGGTTGTATAGAATATGCGTAAAAACTTTTTTTTAATAAACAATTCCAGTTGAGGATATATTTTTTAATTATATCCTTTTCAGAAAGAAATGAATAAAATAATATAAAGATATAAAACATAATAATATGGATTAGACAGTTAAAATAAGATTCATTTTACAAATAGTTATATATTTCGAAAACTAAATAAAATTGTAATTTTAAAAGTAGACGAAAAGTCATCGAACTTGCATATTGCTTCTAAACACTCATAAAATATTTAATATACTAAACAAGGAAAATAACAATCATCACATGGAGTATCTCAATTAAAAATTCAATCTCTATTATACATTTATTCAAAATTTCTTCAAGTGCGTATTTTTTTCCGCCATTTTTAATTATCAAAATTTTTCTCGAATTATAAACAAAATAATTTTATATCCTTTTTTTTTTTTTTTTTTTTCAGCGATAAAATATATGGCGAAAAAAAAAAGCAGAAGAATATAACGAGCCTAAATTAATTGAAAGAAGTCCTTAATAACAGAGTTAGTTTTTTCCTTTCGCATAATTTTCAATTACGCTGTGAAGAAAAAAAAGTATTTTATTTAGGAAGAGTAATAAATACTTTTATCATATGCAAGAATTCCAATCAAAAGAATTGTTTTAGAGCATATTTCAGTCATAGCGTGATCATCCTCTCGCACATTTTTTACTTTCCGAACATATACTGTAAGGAAAGTATTGCAATCATGATTTTTTATGTGTGAGTGAGTAAACACGATAACTCCTCCAAATAATACTTTCGATTGAGCTCCCATTTGACGAATATGTTATAAATCACTTTGGCAAACCCTGTATGGATTTTCGTACAAATCGACCGACGGATTAGGTATTTAATCCATTTTTAAACTCCTTTCAAACCATTTTGAAACCGATTTTATTGGGAAAATTGACAAGGGATTCTGACAGTGTATAACATAAATATTGGGGTGGTGTAATCAAGCATTAGTAGCCCAGAAGTAATGTCTGCGGTTTCAAAACGGGAAGTCCAGCATTCGAATCCAACCGTTCCCAATGTGCCAGAAATGTATATTATATATATTATATATATATATGGAGAGAGCGAGGGAGAGAGAGAGAGAGAGAGAGAGAGAGAGAGGAGACTTGGTCCGTTCTGTTGCTAGAAATTGTTTGCTGTATTTTGAATTCAAAGGTATTATATATACATATATATATACAGCGTGTCCACGTATAACCTGACCGACCTTTATTTTCGCAACCGTTGGTCCTAGATGCATACTTCCAATTACAAAAATGGTTTAAATAAGGTAAAGAATTACTTTTAACGTGATTTGGGTCAAGAAAAACATTTATTTAAAAATTACGAAAGTTAAATTTTTATACGGCCCCCCGGTCCTATAAGTGATATTTAGTAAAAATTTACTGTGACACTAGCAAGTACGACAAAAATAGTCCCATTCATTTAACATTAAAATTGACCGAATAATAGCTGTTTAAAGTTGGAGTAAATTTTTTGCTGCGAAATAGGGGTCATTCACAAATGTAGTAGAAATATAAATAATCGTCAGATATATATAAAGAAAATAGTTGAGAGAAAAATTAACATTGCAATCTAATATAATTGTGAAATCTATAATCATTCTCACATATTAATGCAAAATATACAATTTGTACTGTACATATAAGAGGATAAAAATAACAGAATTTTTGTTAAATAAAAGGATGAAAAACAACAGCCTCAATTCTTTACCAAATGATACAAATTTTAAAATGCTGTTAGATTACACGGTCTTTCAAATTTTGGGTTGTGCCCTGTTTTTTATCTTTTGAAAATTGATTCTTATGGATTTTTTAGTGCTGAATCCGAAAATGACCTTCATTTTAAACCATCACGTTAGGATTTTTCTCAAATCGCAAATTTCAAAGTTAAAAAGCTCAAAGTTAAAATTGATCCTCCCTCTCCTCCCAACCTCATCGGACCCCTGAGCTGTTTAGATGCAAGAAACCCAGTATAAGGCAAAAATTTGAATAAACTATTGAATATAATAAAATTAAACTTAATAAAAAAGTCTTACATCTATTTTATAATATAAGATTTTTCGCTGTTTTTTAACCTTGAAATTTACGATTTGCGAAAAATCCTGATATGATAGTTAAAAGTGAAAGTAATTTTTTTATTCAGCGTTAAAAAATACATAAAACGTAATTTTAAAATTTAAAAAACACAACCATCGCAGGTTTATGTTATCTAATCTAAAACTCTTTCTTAAACTTGTTGGCGATAAGCTATACGAATTTTTTTTGTGTTATCCTCTAATATAAGTATATGTATAAGATAGAAAGCGTCGAAAATCATAATAATATTACATTGCCATCGAATTTAAGTTAGTATGTAAAATTTAACTTCGATCGGACATTTGAAAGTGAGTTAAACTTCGAGTACAAATTTTAAACTGGAAAGACGATCGTTGCAAGTTAAATAAAACCTTATGAAAATAACATAATTTTTGTTAAAAGAAATCATAGCCTCAAATCCTTTCAAAATAAAACATATGTTAAGTTACAATTATTTTAATCAATCTGAAACTTAACTAATAAAAATTAACTCAATCGTAATAGTTGTACGATTTATTTCAAAGCGCAGATACCTTGAAGTAAGTTTAAGTACTTTATATACGACCCCTGAAAGCATGGCCGAAATCATCTCTTTTTAGATGCAAAAAAGTGGTGTAAGTAATGAATTTCAAAGTTTCAGAACTCGGTCAATTTTAATGTTAGATGAATGGGACTTTCTTTGTCGTACTTGTTAGTGTCACAGTAAATTTTTACTAAATATCACTTATAGGACCGGGGGACCGTATAAAAATTTAACCTTCGTATTTTTTTAATAAATGTTTTTCTTGACCGAAATCACGTTAAAAGTAATTCTTTACCGTATTTAAACCATTTTTGTAATTGGAAGTATGCATCTAGGACCAACGGTTGCGAAAATAAAGGTCGGTCAGGTTATACGTGGACACGCTGTATATTCTCTCAATGATGTCAAAAACTTTCATCTGACTCCTTATTCAAGTTATTCTCTTTCTGTCTCTTCTAGTTATGCCTAACAAGCATCTTTACATACCACTGTGTTGTTTGTAATTTTTGTAACATTCGTTTTGTTAGCGTCCATGTTTCTGCCTCATAAGTTAGTGCAGGCAAAACACATTGGTTAAACACCTTTCTTTTCAAACAAAGAGGTATGTTACTCTTTAGAATAATATTGTTCTTTCCAAAAGCACTCCATCCATTTCTTATTCTTCGATGGAGTGACGAAATTGGAAAAGTGGCCGGTGTTAATTGGATGACTAAAGCACTAGACAGGAAACTGTGGAAAAGTCTGGGGGAGACCTATATCCAGCAGTGGATTGAAAACGGTTGATGATGATGATATATATATATATATATATATATATATATATATACAACAAAAGAAAATAACAGATATAACATACAAAATGTACATAAAAGTAAAGAAAATTCTTGAAATTATGAGTCCAAAAACAAATGTATGAAAATTTGCAGCAGTCATTCTGCAGGCCAAAAAGCTCTAAAGCCACTCAAATTAGCAATAAAATAGTAATATTTTTTATGAATTCGGCGCGACATAAACTAACTTAAATATGAATCCCATATCTTTATCATTTTTTTTTTTTCACAATGCGAGAAAAAGCAGCTAAACAGCAATCAGCTTATATACTTTATTAGGAAAATTAAACTGGCTTACCCTCAATATAAATAAAAATGGAATACGTACATCGCGTGCTAGCACTGCATTTAAAATCAAACCCGACAGCTCGCTTTTGCCTTATTGGCGTTAAATCAGATTGTTTGGCGACAGTCTTTTTTTCTTTAGAAAGTGATCAATGGGAAAGTAGGCAAGTACCAGTAGTTACTATTGAAAAAAGTTGAAAGACATTTAGAGATAACGACGACTTTATCCTTGACAGTAAGGACCAAACAGACGGAACGTCTCGTGATCGGTACGTCTGTTGTGGTATACCGGACTCTTTGATATTTCATGACTTTTTTAGCATGTCTAATGTTCAGAGGTCAAGCAGGGGAAGACGATGACAGGTGGTTAACGCCCCTTTCTTTTGTCGATGACCACAAAATCATTCGGGAAGAACGGGAAGTTTTATGAATTATGAGTCTTTCAGACAGACTTGGTTAGACTGCGAATAAATGCACCTTAAGCATGTGCTTTTTTCAGATAAGCCTTCTTTCTATCAAGGGAAGCCTGGTAGCGACATGAAGCTGAAATCATCAGACATTTTCACCCTTTTAACAAAGAAAAACCGGTTTGAATATCAGAATTTGTCTCGTGTCTTGCGCTACATGTCGCTCTGTCTTGTCAGTGTGCGGCCTGCCTTTAATAGTCAACGCATCGTGCTACAGGTCCACAGTTTGATTCCCCACTGCAGACTGCGCAAGGTTTCCACAACCTTTCATCCTTTCGGGGTTGATAAAATGTGTTCCAAGCTTGATAGGGAGCTAAACACTCAAAGCCCCGCGTTAGACTGACCACTTGCTGTATAGCACCTCAGGAGCGATGGTCAAGAAATCCGGGATGAACACTGTAGGCCATGATCCTTAGTGGATTGTGGCGCCGCAGGTTTAGTTTTTTTTCTATCACGGAGAACCTCCAGCAATTTAGTGCCGGTAGTCCAGGAAATGGCAATATTATTACTGCATATGAGATTAGGATAGGGACGGTGGACCTACAGCTCTTGTGTACGCAATGAATATTTTCGGTACGGCAATGATTGATATTCTAAATCAAACTACGGTGAAACTTCCCAAATTATATCAATTTAGACTGGCTGAGTTTGTCTAAATTCTATTAGTTGTAAAAGGAATAAACTGAAATGAAACTTAATGAATAGCAATCTAATTCAATATTGTCTCAAAGTTTTTTTTTTTTTCCCCAAATTAAAAGAGGATTTGTGACCACCAAAACAGGAAAGATTGTCAGACATTATATGCAAAATACCTTATCATAAAACTAATTACAATTTAAATCCAGATATGAAAAGCCGTCTAAAGTAACTGAGTGCTTAATAGCTGAGTGTAAACATGATATCAGTTATCTGACTTTTAAGATACAACAACAGAAATCTCAGTTTTAAAAATCACTTTCTAATATGTAACACTGCATGTTACCCGTTTTTTTTTAGTCCTAAAAATGCACTTTCACGTAAGTTTGATTCATTATTAACTTGATCCACTGAAGCTTTTGGTTGTTGGCCCCTAGATTAGGATATGTAAATTTTTTTGGAAAAATAAATGGCTGCAGTTTTGTTTTCATTAAGTTTAACGCGCCCGGATTATGAAAATGTCAATGTGTTTTTGAAGATCTTTCTAAAAATGGCAACTTATATTTAAATGGTATTTAATAAATTCATTTATTAAATAACATTTCATGTGCTAACCATGTTTACTTATTCCGCGAATTATAACGCCGGAAATTATGGTGTTTTAGATTTTCTTTTTCTAATGTTATTATTATTATTTTTAATATAATTAACAATCAATATTACGTTAGCATTCAACAGAACTAATAAAAAGGAGGATTTTCTTTCATAACTTTAACATTATTAAAGAAATCTTATCGGGTTTTTTTAACAGATGGATTGTGTTGAAAATGCATTGTAATTCAGTCAGTTACATTGTGACTGAATTGCAGTGCCAGCTACAGTTGCCAAGTACATTTTGAATTATGAAACGGCAATATCAGTATTGTATGTGTGTGAATAGAGGTGATTTTCAGCATTTCTCATAATGTCATCATGTTTCACATAAAGCAAAGTTGTTATTCGGTGAAAAAATGCCGTTACAATATTTTCATTTATTGTTAAAGTTTTCAACGAAAATCAAGATTCGGCTTAGAGTAAGACATCATGTATTTTTGACAAAATAAATGCTTCATGAACCTGGTTTCCTACACATAAGTTATTCACTCTTTTTTCATTCAATATATCCAAAAAATCTCTATCTCAGTTTTTTCCTCTTCAAAACTTCTCCTGAATGCAGATACGATCATATTATTCTTTACACTCTCAAAACAATTTTCTTTAAGTATTGTTTATACACTGATTTCTGTTACATTTCAAAATCTCCATTCACTGAAAACAATTGAATGAAAGAGAGTTGCATTAGTATCTAACATTTGCATCTAAATCGAAAATGTTAAGCAGCAAGACACTAAATCAAAAGCACTTAAAGACAACTAGCACAGGAACCTTAGTGCCTCTAAGCTTTATAACACATTTTTCTCAACAATATCTTCATCCGCGATTGATCTCACTCTTCTACATTCTGTTTTAAAACCTTCACGGGTTATAGATAAGCCTCACCTGTTGCAAAATGCAATGGATGAAAATTGAGCTATTCCCTTAAGAAATCATTGGGATGCGTTTCTATGAAGATAGCTTTCATTAACATAAAATTATTCAGAAAATTCGATTTAGAATGGATCTCATTTGATTTGCATTTCCCATATCAATAGATGTGAAAATTATTTCAGATGTATTTATTTGCGTTCGCTCAAGTGTAAACAAGTAGGCATTGGGAGATTCTAATCTAATATTTAAATTCATACAAACGTATTCTGAAACACTGATCTATTCTTTTTAAATGCTGTTTCTTTCAATATATCTAAATTAAAGAAGAATCCAAAACTTCTTCTTAATCCCTTCAAAATGAGAGTCTTGTATACGATATTTTATTTTTGAATATCACTATTTACGAACAGTAATTTTTGCTTTATTTAAACACAGAAATTCTGAGAGAAAGGTAGAGATTACATTTCGGAAATAGCGGTACTCAAAAATAAGGACAGTTACACGTCCTATATGGCACGTATACGTGACACTTGTCACGGAAGGAGAGATATTTTTTCGATCTATTTAACTTCAGTCACATTCATATTATTATTTACTAGCAGACCCGCCCGGCGTTGCACGAGATTACCTTAAATATACATGAGGAGTCCCACCAGGTGATCCGGATTTGGCCGCTTAAGTGAGGAAGATGACCGGAGCCTGGCTTTGTACGTTGTGCATCGACATGACGGGGGCAGGTACGTGGACGAATCACAGCCTCCATGCGAGGGAAATGACTCTGGGCAACGGCTAGCTAATGTGATGGGACCACTTCCAAAGTTTATCCGGGGCGAAGACGGTAAGCAAGATAGGACTCTGAAGAGCACGACGTGCTTGTGACGTCTGGTCAGTGTTTGAGGCGACATGACACATCCCTCGGTACGGCAGGCGCCAGAGTGTAGACAGCAACATGCGGGCATACACAAATGGACTAGCTCATCCCTTGCGGTTCCCTCTAAAGCTGGAGTAGTCGAGTGCCGTCCTCAAGATCTGTCCGTAAAGGGAGTCGCCCTGCTTGACCAAGACGGGATTCGTATCCATGGCGGGTCACCCGACCCCGAGTCCATGAGGTTTATGTCTCCTTTGGAGTAGATATTCATTTCTCCTCGACCGGTAGCCGGCTATGAAGGACCGGGCCGGAGACTCGCCGACTAACGCGGCGACGATCGGACCAAAGTCAGACCCTCCAAAAACCAGTTCAGCGTGTCTTTGCGTAGACGGATCTTTTTGTGCCCGACAATTGGATTAGCAGAAGTCTATCAAATAACTTTCAAGCTGCTAAACCCCGAGCGGGGGCGCTTCTCTGGCGCTTGAGAGGGAGCTTTCCACTCCCTCTGGGATCGTAAGTGGTACCTACGATTTCCTGGTACCGGAGACCCAGCACGGTTCGAGGGCTCTTCGGAGTTCAGGCACCAGGTCGTCGGGAGGTATTTGTGTGTTGAATTCGTAGGTTGGGGGCCAAGAGGTCCCTACCCTGCAGCCTACAGCCCAAGCGTGTCTATGCGTTCAGGGAGAAATTTTCATCAGTCTCCCAGTTCTGCTAGAGACGCCTATGTTTCGGCCATAGTCGACGGGACTAGTGGTCTCCTTTGTAGGATTTCCGTGACCGAAAGCATTGGTACAGTAAGTGCGTGTCAGGGAAACCTGACTAAGGCCCAGGACCAAGCTTTTCTATGGGTGTTTGGTTCTCGAATCTGTTGGGTGACTCTGGAACGCCCCCAAGTGTAAAGTGGTGGAGTTCCTAGAGGGTGGATTAAGACTCCTATAATAGGAACTGACGCATATTCATTTTGTTTCGGATTATTGGTACCCAGTTCAGCATCAATCTACCTCAGCCGGAGTTGGGATTGCCTAAGACTCGGTTCTGATTGGCTGAACCGGTTCCGATTAGCTTGGTTTTTCGACTGGGCTCCAAATCGGATGCCAAATCTGCGAGGAAGCGTCAGCCTCTATTATAGGAGTTCTAGGGTGGACTCCACCGCGAATCGTAGCAACCTATGTCGCCAATCTCTTGGGAGAATGGAGGTGGTTGCGCAGGTGGCGGCGTTCCCACCGGCCGAAGCGCATAGAGATCTCACCTGGTCATGCGCGTTAAAAGTTCTTCAGAACTTGTATAAGGCAGTTGACTCGCCTTGCGGTGAGCTCAGTTTTACCGTAAATGTACCTAAAATTTCGCTGTTTTATATATATATATATATATATATATATATATATATATAACATAAAATAGCAAAAAATCTCATTTAAAAAAATCAAAAATCGGAGTACCTGGTAAATTCAGACCTGTCCTCTTATTCTATCTGGAATTAAACTTACGAACCTCTATGTACGGTAGACTTGGCTGACAATCGCCCACACATATACATGTATATGCACATATAAACATTTCATTTTAATAATGTAAATAATTCTATAACCAGGGCCGTAACCAGTTGGTAAAGTCAGAAATAAGTTTTTTTGGTGTGGCTAATTCACACCTGACCTTTGAAGACAAGTCCACCTGTCATAAAACCTTTGATTACAATGTGTACAAATTTAAAATGTAATATGGATGCTGTTTATTATTAAAAGATTACGAAGTCTAAAGAGAACATAAGAAGCTGATAGGGCGCTTTGCCCAATTATATATATATATAATAACATAAAATAGCAAAAAATCTCATTAAAAAAATCAAAAATTGGAGTACCTGGTAAATTCAGACCTGTCTTCTTATTCTATCTGGAATTAAACTTACGAACCTCTATGTACGGTAGACTTGGCTGTCAATCGCCCACACACATACATTTATGTGCACATATAAACATTTCATTTTAATCATATAAATACCCCTAAAACTAGGGCCGTAATCAGTTGGCAAAGTCAGAAAGAAATATTTTTGGTGTGGCTAATTGACGTTTGATCTTTGAAGACAAGTCCACCTGTTATAAAACCTTTGATTACCAAAGTGTACAATTTTAAAATGTAATATGGATGCTGTTTATTATTAAAAGATTACTAAGTCTAGAGAGAACACTAGAAGCTGATAGGGCGCTTTGTCCCCTATCCTCCCCCTGGCCTCATCTGGTTACGGCCATGCCCAAGACAGGTTGCTTTAAAGACTTACTAAAACATATTTTTCTATTACACTTCAAAGTCCATATTCAGTGTAACGTCATGATTGAAAGTGGTGTTAGATCTAACATTTACATCTAAATCGAAAATGTTAACAACGGATGAAATGCACTGAAAGACAACTTAAGAGTTTTAGAGTCACTGATTTTTAGCTCACAGGCTATCAAAGCCTGGGAGCTAATGTGCCCGCCCTTTCTGTATGTGTGTACGTATGTACGTAACGCGATAACTCCTGATAGAAATATCCCTTTGGCTTTAAATTTTGTTTATAGGTTCATTGTGATAAGGTGCTTCCCTGATTAGTTTTGGAGGTTCATTGGTTAAGTATAAAGGGGGGGGGACTTCCCCCCCCCCTTAATTTATTTAAATGGGTTTTTCATGCAGAATTATCGATTTGCTTCAAATTTTGTAGGTAGGTTCATTGTGATAAGGCATTTTCTTGATTAGTTTTTGGGGGTTCATTGGTTAAGCATAAACGGGAAACGGGGGCTAATCTCCCCCTTAATGTGTTGTCGATTTCATTATTTTTCGAAGGGTTTATTCTTTGAAATAAGAGTATAATGTACACTTAGTGTGAATAGCCTGTGAGGTCAATGGCATCAGTTTAACTGGCCAGTTTTCTTTTTATTACTATATATTTTTGTCAACAATATCTGTAGATGAGAATTAGTTCCCTTTTAAATCCTGACCTAAAATCTTCAAATCTTCTGATTAAACCTCATCTATTATATTGCTATGAAGGAAAATTTTTAAGTGAAAATAATAGAATATACAGCGATATGTGTTTCTACGAGGAACGTTTTCATTAGCATAACTAATTCAGAAAATTCGATTTAGAGGGGGAATTCATTTGATTTGCAATTCCAAGATCAATTGATGTGAAATTTATTTTTGTCGTACTTATTTAAGTTGTGTGGATCAAGTAGAAACAGATAGACATTGAGAAATTCAAATCTAATTTTCGCATAAATTTTCACTGAATGACAGTATAATGATAGTTGTGTTGGAATATTAGTAAATTTATTAAAATGACAGTAAATATGCAATGCCACATAGTGTCAAATACGTATATTAAGTGTTTTTGTCATTTTTAAAGTAATAAAAAGTAAAAAAAGAAACTTAAAAATAAAAATTTTATTATGAATCGTATTCTAATTCAAAGATTTCAAAATATTTTTTAAATATTTTTTTTACAATCTGTTTTTAAACTTATAAGAAACTAATCTGTCTTTCTCTAAATAAATATATAAATAATTAAATAAATAATAATTAAAAAAACTACTCAATTTTTAAAATCCCAGTTTACTAAGAGTAACCCTAATCTCTCTTATTTTCTTTTTTTTTTTTTTTTTACATACTTTTTTTTAACTTAAATTTCTGTATGTATGTGGCAATCAAATCTTGTGACTCATTGTTCACCCACTTCCTGTTGACGTAGAGATTTAAAATTTGGAATATATGTGTATTCCTGAAGTCAATACATTAATTGGACATTATTTTTTTAATTCGATCCCTAAGAGGGGGGGGGGGGTCAACGATGGCCCAAAACTTGCATTTTCCCCCATAGATATAACGTTACTATTGTTTAATTGAAAAAAATAGCTCCATTGTTGCAACATTCATCTGTTTTCCCCACATTGTTGCCCGCATCATTATGACGTCAGCATTGAGTGACGCCCACACTTGTGCTTTAAAATATAAGTTGACTTTTTTGTGAATTTTAATAAAAGTATGTTTTAAAAAAATTACAAATAATTATTCTGTTTCATTGCAGAAAGGATCATATTATTATTTATCAAGACAACTTGTTTACACATACCTTCTATTACACCTAAAAATCTCTATTTACTGAAATCGTTTGGACAAAAGAGGCAGTCGTCAGTATCTAGCATTTGTATCTATATTGAAACAGTTTAGGTATCCGTACACATTTGAAACGTCATTTTCGATCTAAATATCGATTTTTCATTTTTGCAATAATATTAAAATCCGATCTTTTATCTATCGAATTCTGTTTTAATTGTGTCTGTATCTCAATTAGAACCCGAGTTACGTTACAGCCGTTTAAAGTTACATCTAGTACAGCTTGCCGAAGAATTTTACAACCTAAAATATCGTTCTGCAAACGGGAAATAAGCTGAAATGTATGCTTACATTCTTCTTTTTCGAGATTTAGCATTTATATTGGATTATATGTTCAAGAAAATACATGGAGTATATAATTAAACCTTTAAAGAATAATAATTATTTTTATAGCAAGAACTGCCTTTAAAAGTTATTTTTAACTTTTTCTCAAAATGAAGGTTTTCAGATTTTTACTGTGCGCAAAACATCCTATAACAAAAAATTATGCATGAAATGCCTTGAAATTTTTTTAACTTATTTTACAAATGTTTATTGAGGTAATAGACTAAAATCCTTATGATATATTAATTAGTTTTATATTTACACAGGTATGAGTTAAAAAATTGCAAGAAATTTTACGAACTGTTCCTTACATTAGTACTTCAAGTGCCATAGCGTCTTCGATAGAGATGTTATAATGCGGCTAGTCTATGTCCTAGAGAACGTTATTCTCTTTATTATGCAACTTACAAAATGTGATTGCATTGATTTGATTTTGAGTTATCATGTTTTGCAAAAATGTCAATTTTTCACATAATTTTGACTATTTTTCACTTAAAAAATTTAATTCTGTGTAATTTCTAAAATATTGATATTTTTTTCAAAGTTTTAACTTAAATGTTATTAGAAAAAATTGGTATAAAGAGAAAATTTCAAAAAATCACCTCCGATGGTGTGCGGATACCTTTAACTACGAATCAAATATACTGAAAAACATCTAGTATGTGTCTTAGGGCCTCTAATTTTTATAAATTATTTCTGGTAACAGTATTTTTAGACATGAATCAGCTCTCTTCTTAATTCTGTTCTGAAACCTTCATGACCCATAGATAAACCTAATACTTTATATTGTGAGGAAAAGTGGTTTCTTAACTATCTACAGTAAAGTGTTTTGGTATATAAAGCGTATTTTGAAACGCCTGTTTGTCATTTTAAATGTTTTTTTTTTTTCTAATATGACAGAATTTATGAAAAACCCAATTTTTCTTTACAAATTAGTCTTTTTTTTTTAATTACAGAAATAATGAATTTATTATTAATATTCTCAAGTCAGCTTGCTTTAAGCATTTGTTCATGCATAATTTCTATTACGCATCAAAAAGCCTATTCATTGAAAATGCTTTAATGAACTAGAGTGGAGCTGTATCTAAATCATTTGCATCTAAATCGAAAACATTGACAACTCAAAGACACTAAAAGACACCTAGCAAGAACCTTAAAGCCTTTGCCTTTTAAACGACATTTTTGTCAACAATATCTTTAGACGTGAATTAGCTCGCTTTTAAATGTTGTTTCTAAAACAATAATGGCTCATAGATAAACCTCATCTATTAAATCACAATGAAGGAAAATTGATTTCTTAAAGGAATGGAATACAACTGAGTTCAGAGGCATGCGTTTCTATGAAGACAGCTTTCATTAACATAACTGATTTAGAAAATTCAATTTCGAGCGGATTTCATTTGATTTGTATTTTTCATATCCATCAATGCGAAAATTATTTCTTTTGCAGTTAGTTACGTTGGCTTAGGTGAAAACAAGTAGGTATTGACTTATTAAAGCCTGGTATTTATATAAAAATTCATTGACTGCTGATAGTAAATACACTGCAAATCTTTATCACTTTTCAGAACACTTTTTAGAACACTTATTTTGTCACCTTTTTTAGAACACTTTGAAGCGCACTTTTTGGAACATATTTTAGAATACTTCTGACAACACTTCTTTTGTTCAGCACACTTTCTAGCGCACTTTTTTAAAGCGATGATTTTACAAGTGTGTCCAAATATGCTCCCAATCAGTCCTCAAATGTGTTCCCAAGTTTAGATTTAACAGATATCCTGAGCAGAACACTTTTGGTACACTTACAGAACACATTCTTTATAGCGGAGCATATTCGGAACACATTAAGGAAACACATTGAGTAAACATTAAGGTAACTGGAACACTTTTTTGAATCAAAGTGTTCCAAATGTGTTCCCAATGTGTGCTGGGAATTTGCAGTGTAGTAATACGTATCTATCAAGTTGCATTAAATATTAATGGTTTCTTATACAGAGAGATACAAAAATCCCAGAAGAAATAAAAATTCAATAATTCGAAAATTATAGACAGTAGCATGATGCGATTATCTCATAAATACACAGAAACATGGGATTTTTCACAGCAATTTTCTTCCAGAATAGCATTTGTTACCGACAGCTATGTTACTGTAGTGATCCCAAAGTTTCTGTTATAGTACTTAAGCCATTATGTGACAGCAATTACAACATAAATCCTTTTGGATGCTTTGCAGACTATCTTGTCAAGTGTGACAGAGGTTTTCACTAACGTTATCCGACACATAGAACATCTATAATCCTGCAAAAATTAGTGCGACGCTATGTAAACTGCTGACACAACTGAAAAGCCATTTGTTTGTGGGGAATGCAATTATTCTGGCAATAAGATTTTCATTTATAATAAAAAATATATATATATACTATGTCTTCTTTCCGTGTACCCCTGTGAAAATCGCGTTCTACTATTGACTACATTTTCCGAATAGTTGAAATTTTATTTCTTTTGTGATTTTTGTAGATTCATCAAAAGAAAGGGTTTTAACCCTTTAATGATCAATGATTATTTTTCTCATTTTAACTATTTGCTACTTGTGTAAAGGCATAACTAAGAACAGTAATCGTCCCCCCATTTCCTATGATGGGCGCATCCAATTTTTTTAACCATCTTTGAGGGCACATTCTTCCAATATACGCATTAGATACACTCCATCTTTCTGAATTTTCACGATATTCGACTGGCCTTTTTATATGAGTTGCTCTATGTAATTGACTAAATGACAAATACCCGTGATGTTACATGTTTTGTTGTTGTTTCAGTAGAGGAAAGGTTTCCGAATGAACTCCAAGCTCATGTCCCTGTTTTTTTTTCTAATTAGAGTATTGCAGCAGTGAAAGATAAGGAAACACATTTCTGCCAACATAATTTTTTAACTAACTTAATGTCAAATCTGTAGGTATAAAGCCAAAGAAATGGGGTATAACCATCAAATTTAATGAATGACATTTCAAGAATTAAATTTAACTAATTTATTAACTAATTAGAATAAATAGAATTAAACATGTATTTTAACTTACAGTTCGCAGTCTTGATTTATTTGAAAATAATACAAATGCAAGCTTTACGCATATAAGATGCCCCAATGAAATTAATCCCGGAAGAAAGTGAATGATGTCCGATTGCTGGTTAAATCTACATTTATTGGTGTTTTAATGAAAACAAAATTTAAGCTTCGACAATATTGTGTAAATATAACTATTTAATTAGCATATATATTATCTTAATACTATAAATGCATTAATACTGCTATTTAATTAAATATATCCATGCTTTATTAAAGAATGTACGCCAATAAAGATTTACCGTGGGCATAATCCTTAAATACTGGAATTAAATCTTAAATGTTTCGGGAGCAATTGGAGTTAACAATCAATTTAGATAAAATAATGATCTATTTTATTAAATATACATTTATAAATGTTTGCTGCTCCGATGGAAGAAAATAATGAATAACGTAAACTAAATCCAAAATTTGTTCATTAGGGGAGTAAAACCTTATAAAGAATCAAATATTGACAGGAAAATAGATTATAAATTTTAAAAAGATATAAAGGTTTAATTTCTCTTTTTCTCTTCCTCACACCTTTTTGTTTCCTCTATTGTACATTTCGTACAAATCAAGCCATTCGACAAGAAGCCTTCGAGTTACTAAAAGAATTGCAGATTGTGACCAACACATCAAATATGTATTATTCATGAGGTAGTTTACTTGTTAGCACATGATCTTTTTTATGTCACTATTAGAATATGCGGCGAAAACTTGTGTTTAATAGAAACCACTTGTAATGAAATAATGAGTTCAATAGAAAAATTTCGTGATCTTCGCGAAAAGAATACACTGCAATTTATAATACACGGTTTACCAAGTAAGACGAAAACCTGCCTAAAACGATTTTTATTTTTCAATTCTGAATGGTTCCGTCTTAGCGGATTTTACTGTACATGCATTCTGACGTTACTCTTATTTAATCCTATAGAAAAGCTATTGTTTTCTATATAAAACCATTTATTTTACAAATATAGCCACTATTTTATATAAGACATTATTTTTGATATAGTACTAGCCAAAAATTATTTCTCCATTTTATGATGACAAAGTGAGCATATTTGCTTAGTTCATATAGATGATTTTAAACAAATCTTATTCAAAAATCTTCAAAATTTAGCTGATCGTACGAATCTGCTGTCGGTGTTAAATCCAATTCAACAAAACCCTGTGATAAATTTGAGGATATAATTGGCAAGTTAAATCATGCATATTTCTATTAAGGTGAGTCATAAAGTCTTTTTTTCTATCATAAATTGTGACCTAATTTGTATAATATGAAAATTTTCATCTGAATAAAAGTTAAAATCCTTCTCAAAATGCTTTGAAACTGAAACTAATCCTATAGAAAAGCCATTGTTTTCTATATGAAACCATTTATTTTACAAATATAGCCACTATTTTATATAAAACATTATTTTTGATATAGTACTAGCCAAAAATTATTTCTCCATTTTATGATGACAAAGTGAGCATATTTGCTTAGTTCATATAGATGATTTTAAACAAATCTTATTCAAAAATCTTCAAAATTTAGCTGATCGTACGAATCTGCTGTCGGTGTTAAATCTAATTCAACAAAACACTGTGATAAATTTGAGGATATAACTGGCAAGTTAAATCATGCATATTTCTATTAAGGTGAGTCATAAAGTCTTTTTTTCTATCATAAATTGTGACCTAATTTGTATAACATGAAAATTTTCATCTGAATAAAAGTTAAAATCCTTCTCAAAATGCTTTGAAACTAAAACTTAATCTTATTGTGATTCTCTAAAAACAAGTCTCTAACCCTTAAAAATATTTTTTTTAAACTTAGAAATTGTATAGAAATATCAAGATTAAAGTCGACAAATCTCTTCTATCCTTTTATTGCTGCAAGCGACAAAGTTTTATTACACTTTCTTTTTCCAAATGTTATTGTTAAACACTAAATTAGAAAAGTAATTTTCTACTGAATTCAATGGCTGCGCAAGTGAACATGTCGAAGCATTTAAATTCTTAGAAACTTATTTTGTCGGCCGTGAAATATCTTTTCAATTTGCTAAAATTAAACCCGTCTGAGACAATCTCAAACCACTATTCTTTTCCTCCATGCTTTCTTCCTCTATTTCTGCCTTTCCCTTTTATTTCAAGTGTAATTCCAGTTTTTTCCCTCTAGCTTTACATCTATTTCTATTTTAAATTACAAGCCATTCCATCTAAATCTTCTTTATAAATGAAAAGCAAGCAGAAAAAAAAAAAAAAACTTAGAGTAACATTTGCATGTAAATCGAAACTGCTAGGACCAATTTGGTGACACAGCGGAACAAGCCTAAAGATGCGCAGCATATATAAAATCGTCATTATTTGTTTGTCTGTTATCATTTAAACTTACTTTTTTATAGCATTTGTTAAGATAAAATACATATGCTAATAACAACCACTTTATACTTTTTTAATTAGTACACGTTTATGCATAATAATCTTTAAGTTAGAAAAGTTTTAAAATATATTTTAAGACAAACAATAAGCATATATTCTGTAATAATTATAATAATAATAATAACAATAGTAATATTTATGAATTAATTCTTCGATATTGTTGTTCTAGTATAAGTAACAGAAAAAAAGTGGCTAATTACTTTCAAATTTTTTGAATAGAAAATGCTTCATTTTAATTTCACAATTTCAAATTGCATGCATTGAAATTACAAATTGACATTATTATTACATTACAAATTACATTCATATAATATTTCAAATTGTTTTAAATTACAAGTACATTATAATCTAAATCTCCTATATCAATGAAAATGAAAAAAAAAAAAAAAAAAAAAAAAAGTAAAGAGTATAACATTTGCATGAAAATCGAAACTGCTAGAACCAATTTGGTGACACAGGAGAGCAAGCCTAAAGATGCGCAGCTAGTATAAAATCGTCATTATGTGTTTGTCTGTTATCATTTAAACTTACTTTTTTATAGCATTTGTTAAGGTAAATACATATAGTAATAACAATCGCTTTATACTTTTTTTAATTATTATACATTTGTACATAATAATCTTTAAGTTAGAAAAAATTTTAAATACATTTTATACGCATAATAATACTACTAAATGAAATAACAATAATAATATTTGTGAATTAATTGTTCGATATTGTTGTTCTAGTATAAGTAACATAAAAAAAAGTGGTTAACTACTTTCAAATTTATTGAATAGAAAATGCTTCATTTTAATTTCACAATTTCAAATTGCATTCATTGAAAATTACAAATTGACATTATTATTACACTACAAAATACATTCATATAACATTTCAAATTGTTTTAAATTACAAGTACATTACAATCTAAATCTCCTATAAAAAAAAAAAAAAAAGTAAGGAGTATAACATTTGCATGTAAATCGAAACTGTTATAATCAATTTTGTGTCACAGGGGAGCAAGCCTAAAGATGCGCAGCTAATATAAAATCGTCATTATGTGTTTGTCTGTTATCATTTAAACTTACTTTTTTATAGCATTTGTTAAGATAAAATACATATGGTAATAACAATCGCTTTATACTTTTTTAATTAGTATATGTTTGCACATAATAATATTTAAATTAGGAAAGTTTTTAAATATAGTTTATAAGCTTAATAATAATAATAAATAATAATGCAGCAAGCATAAAGATGCGCAGCTAATATAAAATCGTCATTAAGTGTTTTTCTGTTATCATTTAAACTTACTTTTTATAGCATTTGTTAAGATAAAATACATATGCTAATAACAACCACTTTAAGGTTTAAGAATTAGCAATTATTCAGCAATAAGAAGAGACACCCTGTACATATAGAGTATTATAGGTTTTTGGTAGAATACTACTGTTTGTTAGAATTCTGTTTTTTTTTTTTTTTTTTTTTTTTTTTTAAAGATTCTTCATACTATATCTTTCCTTGAACGTATGGGATTTGTGACATTTTAAATAAGATGTTCTATCGTTATTCGAACAATAGTGATAATTGTTGGAAATATTTAAAAACAATTTAATAGGTGTGATTTAAAGAGATACATATACAATCTAAATAAAAGGCAGCATCAATAATCGGGATGTTTTCCAATAAAATTCCCTGTTTCTTGGATATTATACAAAATATTCCTTACAATGCAAGCATCTAATTCCCCATTCTGTTGGAAAAAAACTTCTTGTATTAACTATCAAATATATATTTATTGTGTTTACTTCATACCATTTATATTTGTAAATTCTAACAAAATTTTAAATTCTGCAAATTTTTTTTCCCAAAAAGCGACGCTGTTTATTTTATATTTTCTAAAGAATTTCGAAATTGCAAAATTAAATTATCGCCAGCATTCTCCAAAGATGCGAATGCATTAAAACTTTTCACATTCCGAAATACATAATCATTACCACTAACTGTAAAAAATTCTATTGTTTCTTTTCTCCCTGATAGGAAATAAATTGGCGATAATTTATTTTGCCATATCAGATGACGGGGGAAATAATAGTAAACTGCACCAATGTTCGAGAAAAAATAACAAATGACCAAGAACTTCATTATGGGAAGGAGTTCTTTTGCTTAAATTATGATGCATTTGTTGAAATTGCTAGTCGTTCAACAAATAGCGTCAAAATGAAAAAAGGAATTTTTTCTATTGCATTCTTAGATATTTTATCGATAAATGTAATCACTTGTATTAAAATAAATAGATCTGGAAACTTTCTTTCATATATTTTCTTTACTTCTATTTGAAATATATTTCACATGCGTTTAAAAACGTAATTTATTTTATGAATATCAAATTCTCGCTACTTAACATTTAATGTGATATTCATTTGGCGAAATTTTCTTAAAATGCGTATCACTTTTCTTATTTTCTTCATTTTCAGAATTCGAGAGAGAATTTTTTATATCATTATTTAGAAAACAAATTCAGAAGTATTAAGTAGTGCCTCAATGAACAACATATAAAATGATAGAAAGTTTTAAAATGTATTAGAATTATTTTTAAAAAAAAGAAAAAGAAAAGAACACACATTTTAATGGCATTATTATCAAAATTTTTCTTCCAAATCAAATGTTTCACATTTATGGTCTCTGTTAAATTTATTTAGTAGCAAAACTCAATCAGTATGTAGACAGCTTAGCGTTTTGATTTTTACTGCTAAAATATTTGTATAAAAATTCATCATTATATCAATATTGCTATCTAAATTAATTTATTAGATGTTAGACATTCCAAATTTATTCTGTGTTAAATTTATTTATTAGTAAAACTCATTAATTATGCAGAAGTCATAGAAATTTTTAGATTGTTGTTCACTAAAAAAACGGTTTAAAAATTCATCATTATATCTGTATTAATATCACAATTCACTTGCGTTAAAATTCACTTAAAGTTATTTAGCAGTAAAACTCAATCATTACTCAATCAAGGTCCAAGTTTAGACTTTTATTCGTTAAAAATAAATAATTTAAAATTCATCACTGTCAATATTGTTATCCAAATTCATTTGTAAAATGATATATATTTTTAATTTATATTCTGTGTTAAATTTAATTGCTATCAAAACACAGTCAATATACTTAAATAAGAAAGATTTAAAAAAATTTATTCGTCAAAAATTTGTTCGAAATTTCTTCATTATGTTATTAATAATATCCAAATTTACTTGTAAAATGTCAGATATTTCAAATTTATAGACTTTTTTAAAATTTATTTACAAACAAAATGCTTGCATTATACAGAATTTGTTATTTAATTTAATTTTAAAATATCATTTTTGAAAAGAAACAATAAATGTTCAATTTTTATTTGCTCTATAATCGAATTTCAATAAATATTCACACAGGCTCTTTAAAATAAACAGAATTTTTTTAACAGTGGATGAATTATCAGTATTTCCTATAAGCACACAGAAAGTCAATCTACTTTGTAGAAACTATTTTCATAATTAATGTCTATGCACAAATTTCGTACTTCTTAGAATTTTTTTGCTCTAATGGATAGCCTTGATATTCGGCTATAGCTCTGACACAAAATTTTCAGAATACAATTTTTCTTAGTACACTCATGTCTCCCACACTTCTTGGCCGTCTTTCCAGAGTCTGTTTTTAATAATAATAAATGGTGGCTTCTTAACGATTGCTTTAACAAATACTTTTCTAGTGATAAATCCAAATTTGTGGCACCACTGGGTGAAGCGTGGCTTTAATTAAATGGCTGAAACAAAAACTAGTCGTTGGGTGCCAACGTAATACTTACCCATCATGGATATGCATAATATAAAATATGAAAATAAAACATTTGTAAACTATTTATAAAATGCATTGCAATTCGAATAAAATCGTGGATTGATGACGTCATAAACTTTAAATTCTCTATTACGGAATTGCGTAAAAGAAACATCCTTATAACTCATCATATTAATTTTAAAAAAAATTCTTTTTTTGAAAATGGGTATTTAACAGCACCCAAAATGGATACACAGTGGTAGCCAAAACAAGCATGACCCAATTTGGGCACATACCTAAGAATCTTTCGACTCAAATTGAGTTTTATTTCTTCCTATGTAACCACTATAGTAAGCCTCTTGTAGTGTACCTCAGTGATATATATTAATTTAAATATGTTTGAAATAGTGTAACATCATTAATATTCACCACAAACGATTTGTCCCCTTACACCGCAACGTAACAGAATTATGTTGAGTGTTCCTGTAAATGAACTATAAACGCTACACACTTCCTTTTCAATACCGTACATGTCATAGTAAACCTCAATAACATACAGGGTGATCTTTTTTAAAGTGACAGTGTTTGGAGCGCCCTGTAGCGCGATCTAATGGCCGAAATGGCACCAAACTTGGTATTTAGACTAATCAAGACATGGAAAAAAGGATTCCGTGAAAAAAACAGTTCCAAAAATTGCCGCTAGGGAATTTTGTGGCGCTGCTGTAGCTTACAATAACGAGAATTAGCATAAAACACGGGTATCAAAGAAAAATGCAAATGTTGTGCGATGACAGCGCCAGTAATAGGGGCTATAAAAGCAAGTAATAGACAGCTCCGACAAATAATCTCAGCTGAAGTAAACGAGCTCCAGGGGACATGCCTCTCACGAACGTGCGTTACTGGTGAAGCTGTATTATATGAATCAATGTAGTGCATCCGCAGCTCTTTGGGATTTTCGAACCAGAAAAAAATTACGAAAGGGGCGGGCCTTTATCGCTGAATGGTCTTAAGAAAATGATTAAGAAGTTCGAGGAAACGGGGTCACTGACCATTCGCGCTGGGAGAGGACGTAAACAAGTACCAGAAGATGTAATAACTTATGTGGCAACTGCAATTGTCGAAGGATCGCAGGGAACCATTGCTGGTACTAGCAACGCCCGGGGTGTAGCTCGACAATTGGACATGAATTATTCTACGGTATGGAGAGTTTTGCGGCGCGTTATTGGATTTTACCCCTACAAAATCAGCCTCTTGCACGAACTGAAACCAAGTGATTATGATAAGCGAGTAACATTCGCTCTGTCGTTTCTTGCCAGGGTAGAAATTGATGATGCTTTCCCATGGCACATTCTGTGAGGAGATGAGTGCCATTTTTATCTCAATGGGTCCGTAAACACACAAAATAGCCGAATTTGGGCTTCTGAGCATCCCCACACCGTGTATGAAATCCCATTAAATTCCCCAAAAGTCAGTGTTTGGTGTGGTTTCACAGCCGAATTCGTAATTGGGCCATTCTTTTTTGAGACCATCACTCCGACAGGACCCGAAACGTGCACCATAAATGCAGAAAGGTACCATGAAATGCTGCAAACGTTTGTTATTCCACAACTTCAGCAAAGAAACCGTCTCCAACAGACAATCTTTATGAGGATAGTGCTCCGCCACACATTGGTAATAAGGTAAAGCAGCTGTTGAGCCAAACCTTCACTGATGATAGAGTCATAAGTCGGAGTTTTCCAGTTGCATGGCCGCCTCATTCCCCTGACCTCACGCCATGCGATTTTTGGCTCTGGGGTTATTTGAAATCTCAAGTTTATGTTGGTGGAGTATCAAATTTGTCTATTCTAAAGGACAACATAACAAAGACAGTGCGGAATATTCCTCGTGATATGTTACATACGGCTGTGGAGAACGTTGTGCACAGAATGCACGGTGTTATTTCTGAGAACGGTGCTCACATTGAAGGTGGTCTAATTCCTCTAGGGGAAGTTAATGTAGTAAATAAACATTAATAATTTAGCTGTACGATTGTATGTGTTAGTATTTTTCTTTTCTCACATTTTATACATTGCAAAGCGCCACAAAATACCCTAGCAGCGATTTTTGGAACTAATTTTTTTTTTTTCACGAAATCCTTTTTCCCATGTCTTGATTAGTCTAAATACCAAGTTTGGTGCCATTTCGGCTATTAGATCGCGCTACAGGGTACTCCAAACACTGTTACTTTAAAAAAGATCACCCTGTATATTAATTGCATGGCAATCCGAGTATATTTATGCGCGTTAGAGCACGTAAAAACAAACGGACAAACCAAATTCATAAACACTTTTCGACTATGTTGGAAAAAGGTTAAAAAAATTATAGTATTGATAAAATCTTCATTCTGATTCTTCATTAAATTAATAAAATTAGTAATTCCTAATGCGTGTTTATGGTAAAGAAAGAGAAATGGGCGGGGGAAGTAGATACCCAGAAGGAATCCGAAAAATGAAAGGAAAAATGCGTCGTGCCGGATTTTATTTTTCAAATATGATTAATATTTTAAATTAAGCACAAAAAAATTCTTTAATGATAAATTATTATTATTTGGCAAAATAATTATTATTATTTGGCTTTTTTTTTTTTCATTAAAAAAAAGGAGCGTTCTTAGAATTTTATCTACCTTAAATTACCAAAAAATACTTGACAAACCATTACTGAAGAAGTATAACTCACTAAATTACGCTAATAACTGAAGATACGTTTTTTATAAAAGAAAATAATACTTTTAGCAATATCTAATGTTTGTATAAATAAATAATAGGCTCCATTTCATCAATAAGTAATCGAGTTTCTTTCAAAATATTCGAAAAGCATATCGGAAAAGATTTAAAAAAAATGCATTTATGTAAGTAAATATGAGAATTAAAAATTAATAATGTACATAATTTTAAATATCTTTATCTTTGAAAAGATCCTTTTAACATTGGAATTTTTTTTTAAACCTCTTTCACGGTTTTGAATCTAATCATTGAATGAGGCAGAATTCTATGTAAAATTTTACATGAGACGAAATGCTTTACTTTCAATTCTGTTTTTTCCTCTTTGTCTTGTTACTAAGATGCATTTCAACTAGCTAAAACGAAAAAGGATTATTTTTAAGGGATATTTTTTTCATTTCGTTTCTGCTTTTCTTTCATTTACACTTACAGCTACGAAGAAAGTACAAAGGAATACTATTTCCTTCAATATATCGAATATTTAATTATTGGAGTAGCAAGATTTTGCTGTCAATGTTTTCTATGTTGTAATGTTGTACTATGTAATATAATACTGTGTTGTAAAGTCTAATGTTGTAAACCCTCCTATAAACCCTCCATAAAATTTACAAGAACGAAAATGCATGCGTCAAGCATAGATTATGAAACACTTTGCAACACATCCACACTGAAAAAAAAAAAAAACTCTCAAATTGGCAGAAAAAAACTGTCAGTTTTGGTGCCAGTAAAAAACTGCTTAACTTACAAAAGAAAAAAAAATCGGTATATTTTTATAAAAACAGTTTTTTCTGTAAAAAATATAGATTTTTTTCTGTAAAAAATACAAACTCCACATTTTCCTACAGTAAAAAACTGTTATTCATTAAAACAGATTTTTCCTGTAAAAAATATAATATTTTTCTGTCAAAATTACAGATTATTTTTACAGTGCAGAAAACTGTAACGAAATTTCATCGTTAAATAGGTGAAAGAATATATGTAAGTAAACAGTTTACAAAACACATAACATATTTAAAATTCCAATTTTATCAATTAACTTTCATAGTCAAAAAAGTAGTCATATTATTTTGTGCAGCCCTGTATAGGTCTATAATTTGGCATATAAACTACATAACATGCTAAAATTTAATTGAGTTTGTAAATTCCTTTTTAGCAATTTTTGCCAATAGGTGGATATGCACTCGATTTCTTTTGTACAGCCCTGTATATTATATAAAGAGTTTTGTAAACACCACATATTAAACTAAAACTTAAGTTAAAATGTATGTTGTTCTTTGCATATCCCTGTATATGAATTTATTTATATTCCACTAACTTCTATATTAGTATACTAAATACAGTTCAGTTGAAAAATGCATAATACAATTAAAAACTACCCTTAAGCAATTCACTCCCATAGTCAGTAATATTTTCGAATTTCTTTATGTAGTCCAGTATATGATCAACAGAATTTATAAACACAACTTACTATGCAAAAAGTTAGTTAAACTTTAAAACGCAAATCGTAGTTGAAAATGCACTTCAGCAATTTATAGACAGTACAGTAACCGAATTATTTTGTGTGTTACTGTAAATGAACGATAAAGGCAATGCAACCATACTCTTCAGTAAGCAACTTATAGTGTTCCTCAGTAATGCATATAAATTTCATTATGTTTGAAACAGTCTAACATCATTGAAATACGCTGCAAACGATTTTTCCAAGAAGAACATTATGTTATAGAATTCTTTTGTGTGACCCTGTAAATGAATAATAAGAGGGTGATTCAAAATTCCCCATATAAAATTTAAGGGGTGGTGTATAGTGTATAACAACAACAAAAAATGGGATGGAAATCGGAGTCGTAATCCATTTATTCACTCATCAACAAAGTACCTCACTCAATCCGAAAATAAATATTGTTCATAGCTTTAACAAAATTTAATGTATTTTAAAGGAACCAGCGAATCCAATCCCGCCTTCACGGGTTACAGACCGTACTGCCCGGTGTACAAAAGGCAGGCAAAAATAATTTTTAATTGAGAACTCTAATAGATCTTTTTTATATTTAATAGATTTTTTTTTTTTTTAGATTGCCGTCTAACAACACTAAAAATAATTTTTATATGGAAGATATCAATTACGAATTCAAATAAAGTTTTATAATTTATTAAAAATCATACTTTCGTATTAACCGTATGCTAGGGTTAGAAGCCAAATAAATCGTTATTTATAGTAGTCTTTTTTTTTCCTCATTATTTCAGCGTTTAAGCACCTAGTTTGATTATATATCTGTTAAATTCGTGATTTATTTATTTTTGGTTACGTTTTAATTTATTTGTGAAAAATTAGCCGAAAATAAATTCTGAGCAATTTATATTGTTTTAATTTCAAGCGGGCTAATCTTCCGTTGTCGGGCTGCACGCGATAGTTATATATTTTCAAAAAATCATTCTTGAAAATGAATTTAAAAACCATAAAAAATGAGTAAATTCAGAAACATATTTCAAACAAATTTCATTTGATAGTACATTTTTTTCTCTATTGCATGGTATAAAAATTTAAATTGTGTATTGATTAAGTTAATACAATATATATATATATATATATATATATATATATATATATATAATATTGCATAATTTAACAGCAGTAATTAAATGCTATTCCCATTAAATTTCGCGATAATTTAGAGGTCATAATTGAGACAGTTAATCATTACATTAAAATCTAAAAAGATTTTTAAATAGAATGTTCAGCAATTTCTTGAAAAATTATTCTGAACTAAAAGAAGGATGAAAAATATTAAAATTTCAGATAATTTTTCCATCGCTGATTGGTAGTATGAATTTTTTTAATCTAAGTATCTCATTTAATTTGAGCCTAAATTAATTAAACTCATTTGTTTAATTACTCAATTTTAATCATTTTTATAGAACCTTTCGTTAAAAATTAAGAATCTATTAATTTAATTAACTTGTTTTATTTCTTTATTTTAAAAATTTTATGAGCTTTACTGTGCATTTTAAAAGTTGTAAGAAGAATTATTTTAATGCTTTCGTAAATGACTGAATTAATATAACTTATCTGATAATTTATCAAATTAATAAGCCAGTATTTAAACATTTTTCAATATGGAAAAGAACAAAACGTGCATAGATAAGTGAAATGTTAAGAAAAGTTCATATATAAGTGAAAAATCTGCAATATCTGATTGCACCTTTTAAATATGATTAATTATACAAATTAAAATTTACAAGACAAAATTATTTAAAAATTCAATTTTTAAATTTTAACCCTATAATTTTAATCAGCTGTCTCGTATTCTTCTTTAAATTGAACTCTCGGTGGCAAAGTGGGAATTGTTGCAAAAAAAGGTATTTCTAATTAGAGGAGGATTCAGAGTAAGAATTGGTGGCAATGTGGGGGAATTAAAAATGGCTTAAAAAGATTATAATACGACAGTAGTCTTCTAACAGTTTCATTTTAATGTAAAACGTACAAATCGAAGTCTATTTCTAAATTTTAATGTTAAAATGGTCCTCTATCAAGTTGTTTCATATGCTTTAATCTGTAATGATTCAACACGTGGATATACCAGCTCTTTTAAATTAGTATTAATGAAATAATTTTTTATTAAAAATCTTTAGTATGTATTTGAAAGAAAGATTAAAGTATTTTAAAAATTACATGATGTATTTAAAAAGAATGGGATTTTGATTCAAAAACTGACATATATAGATGACCGAAAACATATGAACACCTTATTTGCTTCCTAATAATATTTTGCAAAACAGGTGCAATCTACGTAGATTAACTCAATTGGGCTAGATGTTCAACAGAGAACACACATAATTCTACTAGGACTCTATTATACTTGGTTGATTTTTTTTATAGGTGTAGAGTTTTCAATATTATTCATGGAATTCTAATTAAGATCTAATATACTTTCTTACACAAAATACATATAATGTAAACAGCGATCTATTATCTATGTATTAAGGCTTTTTAATTCCTCTTTAAATAACATTAAACACAAGCTTATACATTTAAAAGTATAATTTACAACTGGATGTAAACATAAATATTAAACAATATAAGAGTATGTAAAAATGGGAAGGATAGAATGTACATTGCATATAAAAATAATACCTAAATCATGGAGGGAAAGGTGTGTACTATTCCTTCATATTTTTTTCTACGTTGACAAAGGAAAGGAAAAATATCAAATTTTGAAGAAAATAATTATTTGCTGAAAAAAAGCATATTAATATTTTTTTTATCAATTATTAGACATTTAAAAAATCTCAAAATGTTTTCATAGCTATTATTAGAGAAATAGAGCATCTTAGAAGATATTGGAGGAGTTCGAGTGTAACGAGCCCATACAACTTCATGCTTATGTTTTCGGTGTTGGCCTTGGCACCCCATAAGTACCAGATGTGTCCGATAAGATTAATATACGAAGAATTAGAAGTCAGGACAGCAACAAGAACTCATCAACATATTTTAGATAGATTTCGTAAGAAATACCAACTACACTGTTAAAACTAAAGGTGACAAACCGGTGCTGTTTGGCACTCCGGGGTGAAAAGAAGGTGTCATTTGGAACCCTAGAGTGCCTAGAAACTTGGAAATGTGGTTGGGGTGCCGATTGGTCTCTTACTGGGTGACTGGAGCTAAATAAGGTGCCATGCATTTCGCATTGGTAGAAATGTGGCACCCCATCGGGTGACTAGCACCTTGCGCATGCGTAAAATGTAAAACAGAACTAAAATTAACTGTAATAGGATATTAGTTACATGGAAAAGCCCCTTCCTCCCACACACAGAAAATTCTCAGTTATTCTTTCTCTGAATGTTTAATTATTTTTAGTTACTCGAAAGGAATAAATTTTATTACGTCTTAACCAGACTAAAAGAACATTTAGTTAATTAAATTTCAAAATCCAGTGAGGGGTAATGGTCCTCCCTGCTCTTAAAGGAAAAATTCTTAGTTCCTAATTTATTTTAAGCTGCTTGAAAAGAACCAATTTTACTATTTTTCAAAATAGGAGAAAAATATAATTTAGTTATTTAAATTTCAAAAGCGAGGGAGGGACAATCGCCCTTTTCCCTGTTTGCAGGTGGAGGAGCCCATGATTAAAGCTTAAAAATACAGGTGGCGTTATACTAACTGCATAATTTGACCCCCCCCCCTTCCACCATATATGAGACATGACTTCCAGTTTTTATGTAAATTACTTCTACTTTCAAAAAACAAATGAACAGTTTATAATTCTTATTAAATTATTTATTTTAAATTTCCTTTGGAACATTTTATTATTGTTCGCATTTGAGATACTACTTCTGAAATCTGAGCCTGTTTACTTTTTAGTTTTTACATGTGACTTTCGGTCTCGGTGAGGTCGAACATACTTCGCAGTGTCGAATTCATGGGGTTGCCCGGGGGGGGGGGGTTAGTCCCCTCCGGAAAATTTGAGTTTTTGTTGCTTTTAATGGTTAAAAAGGGCAATCCCCCCCCCCCCCCCCCACAGAAATCCCTCCCAGAGAAATGTGTCAGAATTCAACACTGCTGCTTAGCGTCGGCGATTTGTTTCTGTTGTTTTATAAACTGTTCAACTAGTATGAATTTTTGTATATACACTGTAAAAAATAATGGTGAAAATAACAGTGGAAAATGTTGAAATAATTTCACGAAAAGGGAAAAATCACAGTTCACAGTATTTTCTGAGCACCATTTACTGAAATCACGTCAGATAGCCGAAGTTTTTAAACAAAAAATACGAAAGTATAAGCCTGAAATTTAATTTAATCTACTTTTTTTTTACTTTTACTCCCAGAAGCATTGTAGGATTTACACTGAAATCTCTATATATTGCATTATATCTCCCATGTAAAAGGTTTCTAGGCCAGAAAAATATTCTGGGTGACCTTTTCCACACCTTTTCCCACGGCGGTATGACAGAGGCCGCGACTGCCGAAGGCAGCCGCGCATCATACGCCGATTCCAGGCTCATGAAGAACCCATACGAGTTCACGACCATGGAGGATCCGGTTTACCCGGGGACCCCCTAGGTGGTGCTCTTCGGCCGGAGAGCGAAGCGGGGGCGTACGCCTACCTGCACTTCATGCTCTCTTTCCCAAGTGAGATTGATGACATTTAGGTCGAAGCAACATTAGTGGAGCCTTCCCTCTAAGGCCCACTCTTTTTCACTTGGGCGGATAGCGAGAGTGAACCCCAGCCTCGTTGCCGAAATCCCATAAGGGAAAACGGGTCCTCAGCCTAATGGTGAACACTCCCACTTCCCATTAATTTACCGCCCCTTCCGAATATCGAGTCCTAGGGAAGGAGGAAACGACTAGTTCATTTGGAGCGGCTAGCAGGAGGTGCTTCTCGCCAACCCGGAACCTCGAAGAAACTCGGTCCCTAGCGCATAGACACGCCTGGCTGGGTTGTCACCGCCGAATGGCGAACCATTCTGCGGGTCATGCACATATAATATCACTACAAAAGAGCGGGAGGTTCTTCTCGCCAACCCGAGACCTCGAAGAAAACTGGTCTCAACGCATAGACACGTCTGGCTGGGCTGTCCCTCCATGGAGCACCCGCGAGGCATCGAGATCCAAGCGACCCGGTACTCCTGGAGATCACGCACATATAATGCACTAATAACGGAAGAATGGAAGGACCACTACCGGACTCTGAGAGACGTGGAAAATCCTCTCAAGTGCGCCAAAGAGACGGACCCGGTTGGAGGTTAGTAACAAGAAGGTATTGTTAGAAGAGGTCTGCTAGTCCCAACCTTGTCAGGCGCAGAAAGCTCTGACTACGCATAGACGCGCTGGACTGGTTTCGGCCCCAGGTTCGAAGGGAGGTTCGGTCGCTGTCAAAGACAAGCCTCCGGCCCGGTTCCTCGCAGTCGATCAGTTCCGAGAGCGCTTTAGACCCCTCCCAGAGAAGGCGCTTGGGTCATGTTGGGCATGGGGCACCTCGACGACCGCCCGCGCTCTTGGTACGAACGGGCAATCTCTTTCCTGAACGACCCTGAGGGCGGCACACAACTACTCCAGCTACAAGGGGAGACGCAGTGGGTGTATGGGGATCGAAGGGCCTACAGACCCGACGCCAGTGCGTGCGAGTCTCTTCGAGCCCGCCACCTACGTTCCGCCGCCTGCACGGAACCGAGGGATGCTGCATGCCGCCTCGCGCTCCGACAAGCGTCACTACGAAACCACCTGCGTTCCCTTGTCATACAGAGTCCGACTTCTCCTCCTTCTTGCCCTAGACAATGGTGGTGACTGTCCTATCTCCGTTCGCTAGCCTTTGCTCTCACATCACCATCCAAGTCGGCAACACACAGTCAACCAACTAGGTGCGAGAATTCAGCCTATGTGGTGGTTTTTTGCCGCCCGAAGACCTGATCCCCTGCAGCCGAGAACCGGCCCAAAGGGGGAACAACCCAGGTTCTGTGAGCCGCTAGCCGACTCACCACCCAGCGAAGTTGGCTACTCCACCACCACGCTACCACCCGCTCACCAACGTTGAGGTGGAGATTCGTCAGTCACCGGCTCCCGTCGTGTCGACGCTACTGCGCGCAATGCCGAGCTCCGGGTCTTCTCCCCTACCAAAAGGGTCGATTCCAGAACACTCGGAGGAGCGAGCGGGTTCCCACGGCGGTATATAAAAGAAATGCATAGATCACTCTCTTGACACTAATCTCAGCTAACCAGAGAATAGACTACTTTGGAGAACATGAAAAATTGACTTAAACATGTCGAACAGAACAATTACTTTGTAAGGTCACCCCTGCTTATGCCACCCACGGCGAAATTTTCGAAAAAAAAATCTTTCTGGTTAACTGTGGAAACTTCTAGAAAGATCAGATGATGAAATAGCCTATGAGCAAATTAGAAGCCGATTCTGTCCACTCCTTCCCCAGCCACGACTTAAGTTTCGCTTTCGACAGTAAGTTCCAGAAAATTTTCAAAAGAAAGTTCCAGAAAATTTTCGAAAGAAACTTCCAGATGATCACATGATCAAACATCGCAGAGTCGATCCCCCCTCCCCCCCCCCTCTTGTTATAAAATAGGATGTTTACGCGCCAAATACGCTTATTATATCATACGAAGACGAAGTTCCTAAAGTACTCAGTGGCCTCTGCGCGTGCGCTGGATTTTAGAATTAAAGAACGCCTCGTCAGTGTCATTCCGTCTGCAAGAAGAACGTACTTAGATATTTACATCGATTAAAAGGTAAGTTTTAGCTTTATTTTATTTTAAGTTAGGTTATTTTATCGTTTATCTGCAAATGTAATCATTTTTAATTGATCAGTGAGTTTATTATTATATAAATCGGTGAATTTATTATGTATAAGCTACAAGCTACACTCTGGCGAAAATACCCGCTCGCTAATGTCATTCTTATGAGGAAGTTATTTTACAATTTCTCGTTTGCATGTCAATATTTTTAAACGATTTATTATTATTATTATTATTATTATTTTGCATTGGATAGCTGTGGTTGATCGCTAGACATGCCTTTGTTTACTTTTTCATTGCAGTTTTTTTTTTTTTTTTTTTAAATGAGGGTACTTTTACTTTCGAAACCGATTCCAAAAGTGAAAGTATCCACATAAGAAAAATCTGTGAACAAAATAGAAAAAGTAAAAAAAAGGAATGCATAGATCTATCTCAGCTATCCAATGCCAAAAAAAAATCGTTTAAAAATATTGAAATGCAAACTAAACATTTGTAAAATAACTGCCCCATAGGATTAATATTAGCGAGCAAGACTGAAGTAGCTTCATAATTAGAGATGCTTCTTTTAAATTTTCTCAAGTTCTCTGGTATATTTTGTAGGGATGCACCAGATGTGGATTTTTGCCAGATACCGAATATTCCTTTATAATTTTACGGAATATTCGGAATCCGCCAAATACTTTCTCGTTTTTTATTTCAATAGTAATAACGTATAGGAGAGACTGGTACACACACACGCAGTAGACCACTTTTTCAGTTTTTTTTTTTTTTTTTTTTTTTTTTTTTTTTTTTTTTTTTTAAATCGTTAACGGACAAACTCGATCTGCATGAAAATATGTTTGAATATTCCTTAAACCCTTATATATTCATCATAATTTACAAAAAACATAATTTTCAATACATTAAAAAATATATATATCCTATATATATATAGGGTAGATGTGCCATTAATGGACACCCTTAAGGAATTTCTTTAAAAATTATTTTTTAATTAATAGTTATAATTGTTACATTCCACATTTTTAATATTATATTAATCTACCAACAATACTTAACCATGCTCAGAGTCACATTTCCCAATGTGAATCGAAATTTAATTGTAAATAATAGAAATAAATCAAAACACCCTAAATTCCAGTAATGAACACCCCACAAAAAGTAATAGATAATTGATATTATGATTGTATTTAAAACTAGAATTTAAAGAGAGCATATTAATGAAATAAAAAAAGCTGAATATTTATTGGTTATTTTTTTATAAACCAAAACCATTGAGGGGTGTCCATTACTGGAAGGAGGTCCATTATTGGCACATCTACCCTATATAATAACATTACAGTTAATGTTATAATACAGTTTACAGAAAAATAAACTGATTTTCATTCAGTTTGCATCTCATGAATTTTACTTGAAGAGAATCATCAACAACACTACAGTTATATTTATCAAAGGCAGTAAATACAAAACAAAATATTTCTTACTATGTTAAATAAATTGTTATTTTGTTTGTTTACTTTATTTTACAGTTAAATAACTATACTTTAAAACAATATTCCTTTATAGAAAATAAGCAATTATTAAATATTTTGAACATTTTGCATTACAGGGGCAGAGTGGATTGTGGACCACTGTGCCCCATGTTTAAGTTCAATAAATAATCATATTTAATACTAGATGGAACCCGTCAAAATTTGACGGCAAACAACTTGATAGTACCATAAAAATAAAATTTATAGTTGCTTTAACTTGACAAATTTCATAGTGGGGAGGATAATATGATTAAGTGGTCACAGACCTTTCCAATGATATATAACATGAGGGTTGTGTGCAAAATTTAGAAAGTACCCCTTGGGGGGGGGGGAAGTGGGGAGATGGGCATCGGAGATGCATAATATGATATAAGTGGTCACAGGCCTTTCCAATGATATATAACATGAGGGTTGTGTGCAAAATTTAGAAAGTACCCCTTGGGGAGGGTGGGGGGCAAAGTGGGGAGATGAACATCGGAGATGCATAATATGATTAAGCAGTCACAGACCTTTCCAACAATATATGACATGAGGGGTGTCAACAAAATTTAGAAAAGTATCCCTTGGGGGGGTGGGGGTGGGGGCAAAGTGGGGAGTTGGACATTTGAGATGCATAATATGATTAAGTGGTCACAGACCTTTAAAATGATATATAACATGAGGGTTGTGTGCAAAATTTATAAAGTACCCTTTGGGGGGGGGGGGGGGCAAAGTTGGGAGATGAACATCGGAGATGCATAATATGATTAAGCAGTCACAGACCTTTCCCACAATATATGACATGAGGGGTGTCAACAAAATTTAGAAAAGTATCCCTTGGGGGGGTGGGGGGGGGGCAAAGTCGGGAGTTGGACATTTGAGATGCATAATATGATTAAGTGGTCACAGACCTTTCCAATGATATATAACATGAGGGTTGTGTGCAAAATTTATAAAGTACCCTTTGGGGGGGTGGGGGGGGCAAAGTGGGGAGATGGACATCAGAGATGCATAATACGATTAAGCAGTCACAGACCTTTCCAATGATATATAATATGAGGGTTGTGTGCAAAATTTATAAAGTACCCTTTGGGGGGGGGGGGGCAAAGTGGGGAGATGGACATCGGAGATGCATAATATGATTAAGCAGTCACAGACCTTTCCAACAATATATAACATGAGGGGTGTCAACAAAATTTATAAAAGTTCCTTCCTTACGGGGGGGGGGGGGGGGGGGGTGGCGGGATGGACCCCGGAGATGCATAACATGAATAAGCGGTCAAAGACTTTTCAGCGATATATCACATGAGAGGTGTCTGCAAAATTTAGAAAAGTGTCCCACTTGGGGGGGGGGGGGGGGATAGACCCGAGATGCATAATATGATTAAGCAGTCACAGACCTTTCCAATGATATATAACATGAGGGTTGTGTGCAAAATTTATAAAGTACCCTTTGGGGGGGGGAGGGGGGGTGGCGGGATGGACCCCGGAGATGCATAACATGAATAAGTGGTCAAAGACTTTTCCAGCGATATATCACATGAGATGTGTCAACAAAATTTATAAAAGTGCCTTCCTTAGGGGGGGGGGGTGGCTGGATGGACCCTGGAGATGCATAACATGAATAAGCGGTCAAAGACTTTTCCAGCGATATACCACATGAGAGGTGTCTGCAAAATTTAGAAAAGTGTCCCACTTGGGGGGGGGGGGGGGGATAGACCCGAGATGCATAATATGATTAAGCAGTCACAGACCTTTCCAATGATATATAACATGAGGGTTGTGTGCAAAATTTATAAAGTACCCTTTGGGGGGGGGGGAGGGGGGGTGGCGGGATGGACCCCGGAGATGCATAACATGAATAAGCGGTCAAAGAATTTTCGAGCGATATATCACATGAGAGGTGTCTGCAAAATCTAGAAAAGTGTCCCACTTGGGGGGATAGACCCGAGATGCATAACATGAAAAAGAGGTCACAGGCGTTCCAACTTGCAACTTTTTCTCGAAGGCATTTGACAATATTAAATTTTTTTTTACCCAAGACAATTTAACGATATTCTTAATTTTTTTGCGTAATTCGTCAAACGTTCATGGAAAAAATCATGAAATTCGCTAATCAATAGTTGATAAATTATAAAATTCAACAATCGATAGCAGTAAAATCGGTCAATCGATAATGGAAAAATCACAAAATTCATCAAATGGTTCACGTAAAAAAAATTGTCCTGCACACTGATGATATGATCAAAAGGGTTTTGAAGTATAGGACAAAATTAGCACTTGCCAAACAGCGAGTAATCCTGAAAATTTGGCAATGGACTTTATTGCCACCACTGGTCAAACATAATAGTCACACTCACCAATTGCGATGATTGAATGGAAAAAGATTTTTTTCTCCGCTGTCGCTCGACAAATTTCGAAACCATTTGGCGAATTTCACGATTTTTTCTCCGAAATTGACGGATTGTGATTTTTTTTCTCGAAGCCATTTGACGATATTCGAAAACTTTTTCCCCCGAAACCAGTTGATGAATTTTGCGATTTTTCCACTGTCGATTAATGAATTTTGCGATTTTTCCGCTATCGATTGACGAATTTATCAACTATTGATTAATGAATTTCATGATTTTATCCATGAACGAACAAATTGCGCACTTTCTTTCCGCTAATGTTTGACACATTTCGCCCTTTACAATTCAGCCAATGAGTTGAACGTTGTTTCTTTCCAGAAATGTCAAGAATGAAACAATGATTCTTTACAATGAATTTTCTTCGTTCGATGCACCATGGAAGAAAGAATGTGTGCAATGCAGCAACGGGCGTCACAGACTTTTTAGGGCACCTGCAGACTAAAAACATCTAACCAATCTTCGCGGGGGGGGGGGGGGGGGGGAATCACAGATTTCGTCAAATGATTGAGGAAAAAACACTAAATTCATCAAAGGATCATGGGGAAACATGACTTTCGTTAAAAGACATCAGAAAAAACATTAATTATGCAAAAGGATCGTGAAAGATAAGCAAATTTTGTCAAAGAATCGCAAAAAAGGAAAGTTCACCAAAAGGTCATGCTTTTTTACTAAATTTCGTCTAAAAATTGCGGAATAAAATGTATTTTATCAAAGAATCGCTGGAAAATGCGAATTTCGTTAAGGATCATGAGAAAAATGCGAAATTCTTCAAAGGATCGCTGAAAAAACATGAATTTCGTCAAAGAATTGCTGAAAAAACATGAATCTTGCCCAATAATAGAAAAATCATGGTTCATAATCATTATATCTAGTAGTATATGTAAATACAGTTTGTGATATAAGACAAAATTAACACTCACCAATCGGCGAGTAATACTGAAAATTGGTAATTGATGTTATTGCCAGTACTGGCTAAACTTAATAGTCACACTCGCCAATTGCGATGATTGAATGTAAAACGAAATTTTTTTCCCGCTGTCACTCAAAGAATTTTTAAACCATTTGGTGAAGTTTTTCCCGAAACCATTTTGTGAATTTCCCGATTTTTTCTTCAAAATCATTTTTCAACAATATTCGACCCAATACGCATGCGTCAAAAAAATCGCCGGCCAATGAGGTGAGAGTCTATTACTGTCTCTATTAACGTGTTTGGGATCATCTCCTGTTTTTTTTTTCTTGCACATTGCATTAAACCTAGGAAGGTATTTATATAGAACTCACTGTGGAGTGTTTAGAAGGTATTTATTTTATTTATTATAATTTGTATGAATACTTAGGTGTCCATTTCGGATTTACTGTTTAAAAATGAATTTAGGCTCATTTAACATTCGCAAAATCAATCCCGATGGAAATTGTGTTTTTAGATCTCTATCATTTTGTGTATATAGTACAGAAAATAATTATTCAAACGTACGTAAAATATCGTAGAACACGTAATACAAAATTGGACCACTTATAGTCCGTTTATTATCGGGGATGAATCTTATGGTGTTCCGATTGCTAAGGAAAACGATTATGTAAATATATGGTTCTTCATAGAAGTATGTGCTTCTTCACACTTCAATAGACGCATTGTTTAAATTAATATAATTCTACAAATATGATGCAGTTTTAAAATATTGAGTAATGATTAATATAGTCAAGGAATCTACTCATATACGTAATTAAGTTTTGGTACTTCTCTATTATCTCATCGACCACTTTTCACAACAAAAAACTATCGCCAAACTGTAACGCCAAATAAACGGGAGAACGTTGTCATTAATACGCGCAAATGTTGAATTAAAAACCACTTGACGACATAACAAACACGTATAATGCTTCCGACATCAAGTAAATGGGATTGCATTTTTGGCATTTAATCATACATTTTGGCAATAGTATTTTGTTATGAAAAGTGGACGATGGGATAATAGAGAAGTACCTAAGTTTTTTATACCAATTTTGAAAATTTATCTTTTTTTGACATTTAAAAAAAATAACAGAAAAAACATTACAAATTTGCCCATTTGCTCAGCGGTCAAAGGATTAAGAAAATATTAATGATTAGCGGAACTGGTTCTAGCTATGAAGTAATATTATTTTGCTCAAAAACCCCCAGCAAAAAAATAATTACAAAGAATAAGTAATCGTCTTTAAATATACAAAAAACAATGTGATTAATGGCCAGGATTTTTTTACATATAACATTTTTTATATACAAAATAAAAACCGAAATAACCTCATTCATTTCACCCGATGTCAAAAATAGTTTTGTTTTCCACATTCTTGGGCAAAGCACTAAATCAATAAAATCACCAATTTGTGACAAATTATGAGTTTCATATGAATCGCCCATGAACGGACATGCAAACTGGTAAAAAATGAATGTAATAAATTAAAACATTCAAGATTTGTATACATACAAACAATACAATGTAAATATTAATATTGTTTGTATATATACTTCTTTGTATACATATATTGTTTGTATACATACAAACAAATATAATGTAAACATTATTCAAATATTAAGAGTTTACAAATCAAAACATTCTAAACATTTGTATACATACAAACAATATAATGCATACATACTCTTTACAAATTAAATAGCACACTTATGTAATGACAAAGCTTTTAAATCGAATAGAGATAATATATTTCTGTTAAAAAAATAATGCTAAAGTTCAGACTTACATATATTATACATTCACATAAAGCTAGTCACATTCCTGCATATTTATTAAATATTTAGTTGCTAAATATAGAAATAATATTTTATAATTTATATTCAGGCGCTCAGATTCGCTTTTTTCGAACACATAATAATAAAAATATTACTACCGTGCGTACTGTCTTTTGACATTATATTTACATAATCGAATTCATTATCAATCGGAACACCATAAGATTCATTCCCGATAATAAACAGACCATAAGTGGTCCAATTTTGTATTACGTGTTCTACACCTTTGAATAATTATTTTCTGTACTATATAAACAAAATGATAGAGATCTAAAAAAAAAATTTCCATCGGGATTTCGCCAACTTATGAGCCTAAATTCATTTTTAAACAGTAAATCCGAAATGGACATCTAAGTATTCATACAAATTACAATAAATAAAATAAATAAATAAAATAAATACCTTCTAAACACTCCACAGTGAGTTCTAGATAAATATCTTCCTAGGTTTAACGCAACGTGACAACAGAAAAAAACAACAGATGATACGATCCCAAACACGTTTGTAGAGACAGTCATAGACCCTCACCTCATTGGCCGGTGATTTTTTGACGCATGCGTATTCGATCGAATTTCGATGGAATAGATTTGACAGAATTACCAAACAGCTTTAAATATATGGATTGTTTATAGCTTTAAACATATTGACTTTAAAGTTAAACAAGTATCTAGTTTTGCAAAAAAGCTATTTTAATACCAGTAATACATAAAGCTATTTATGTACCAGTAATGAGCCGCCTTCGAAGTTTTTGGTTTAAAAAAAAAATAACCAATAAAAATTTAGCCTTGTATATTTTTTTTCATTAGTCTTCCTTGCATGTTTTATAATATGGGTTATTGTTGACCAATCAGGCTAATCCCGAAGCTTAGCCCTGATTTTATTATTGACTCTTTTGTCTGTATTTTGTTAAAAATCTATTATTTTCTGTGTTGATTGTTTGCTTATTCACCTCTGACAAAAAAAAAACAAAGTTGTAATATTAATAATTCAATTTATAGTAGCAATGAAACTAATATTGTGCTGTCTTCTAAAAAAAAAAAAAAAAAAAAACCTTTTTTTTTCCCCCTCTATATAAAGTCCAATAAAAAATTTATAAAAATTAAACATGGCCAGGGCTTTACAAATTTGATAAAATCTGGTAGCCAGAAAAAAATGCTAGTAGCCAGTAAAAAATATTTACCACCCCCTCCTTCCTCGTCATTCATTTTAGAAAAGCACAAAAGTTTTTATGAATTAATTGAGGAAAAATAATAACAGGCATTGTTTAGAATTATTAGTTACATAGTTCAGAGAGATAATATAAACTAAGTTTTCTAATAAAACTTATCAAAATCATATATTTTTCAAAAAAAAAAAAAAAAATACTGTAAAGAGTGAATTAACCTGCATGTTTGAAAAATGCTGATTGCCGAATGCTTCAAATGTCCCGATTAGCTGAATGGTACAAAATCTATATGTGCTGAGGAGCGCATCGACTAAATAGTGAAGCAGGAAAACAAGTTTTCGCCTATTTTTCTGTCGAAGTCTCCAATAATTCCGATTGGATTATTTTAAAATTTACATTGGATGAACTTATTTTTACCAAATTAAAAACAAAAGTTAAAAATATTTTTTGAGTGAATAAAGTTTCAGAATTTATTTTTTAATATTAGGAAAGGGTTGGGGGTGGCATTTGTGTTCATTTCAAGAAAACTTAGGTCAATTTTTGTACAAAAAAGAAACAACAACAAAACCCCCATTCGATTAAATAGCTTGGTCGCCAGATAGAAATATTGGGTCGCCAGTGGCGATCTGACGACCGTAATTGTCAAGCCCTGAACATGGCTAAATTTTTACAGCTTGTTCTGACTAAGATTTTACTGTTGAGCGTTTTTCATTTTATCACTTTATTACAAAATAGCAGCCAATTATGCAAGAATTAGAAGGAAAAAAAATACGCTTTTTCAAAATAATTACCTATGTTAGTTTTTTTTTTTTTTTTTTTTTTTTTTTTTAAAGCTGACATAATCAGCTGAAAATAAAGCTTTTATTACATATTAATGATTTAACATAATAATAATAAATAAATATTTATGTAGATCATTCTAAAATTCAATTATAACAAGAAAATCTATAAAAATGAAGCTCATGTTTTGCCAGAATTCTGCAATTGTTAATTTAAATTATTTTAAAACTAAATAGGCGCTCCTTAGGTATTTTTAACTATTTTTATTTTTCTAAATGGTGCATAAAAACAAAACAAAACAAGACTTTAGTAAAACTTAGGGGACTACAGCTCCCCCCCCCCACCCCCGAAATTTTCGAAAGTGATATGAAAACAGTGCTGATGTTTTTCTTTCCTTTTTGGAAAAAAATATTTTTTTTTCATACAGCGGACTAGTCATTCTTATTAGTCCCACATTAGTCCGCATTGACACAAAAAAAGAGAAAGGGGGCTGATGGGGATACAGCCCCCGCCTTCCGAAATAGTCGGAAATTAAATGAAAAAAGTGTTTTTTCCTTACTTTTTTAGAGAAAGCTGTATTTTTTTCTTCTGTCATACAGCGAAATAGACATTCTCGTTAACCCCATATTAGTCCACATTGACATCACAGTATACCCAAAGATGGGGAGGGGCTGGTGGGATTACAGTCCTCCTCCCCCCCGCCCCCTGAAATTTTCGAAAGTGATATGAAAAAAGTGCTGATGTTTTTCTTTCCTTTTTGGAAAAAAATAATTTTTTTTTTCACACAGCGGACTAGCCATTCTTATTAGTCCGCATTGACACAAAAAAAGAGAAAGGAGGCTTGCAGAAAAATTGCCAAGGAGCCACACATTTGGAACAAATCCCTATGTTGGCGAATTTTATTTTTTATTTAAAGCAGAAGCTCAAACACTTCAGACAGTCTGTTTGGTGCTTCTGGCACAGCACCAGGTTTAAGCATCGCCAATCTGCATGTGCATTTGTTTACTTCTGTTAATCTTCTTTCAGCGAATGGAGTATAGTGTTCAATTCAGGTTTCCTGGTTTGCTTACAGTAACATATGGGATTGTGCATAGCAAGCCCAGTGTATGCTGTCTATGGCGGTGGGGCCTCTAACATTACTTTCGTTTAAAATTGAAAAATCATTCAATCCTGATTTCAGGCATGTTTAAAGCAGTGACCTGTCATAAGGCAATACCTGTAATAGTTTTGGAGTACCAATATTTACTGCAAGCTAAATTTCAAGTTTTTCACTGGATGTTGAGGGGAATTTTTTTCAATTTCACTACTCTCAAATTTTTAGTGCTAAAATTTTTACTTAAATTACTTTTACATGTTTACAGCATACCTTTTCAAAACATTCACACTCAAAGCTTTAAAAAATGTATTATACTGACTTGTTTCGAAAAACTTTTAAAATTGGTCATTTGGTTTCAATTTGTTTCAGGCTCTGTGATGCTGTAACAAACCACCTTGTTTCAATATTGATGCTCAAGATTTATTTCAACAAGAGGGAAATTTTTAATTATTATGGGCGTGTTTATTTGCAACAATGGAAATTGTGGGCATCGTACTTTTGGTACGTTTCGCTCATTTTGTTTTCACATTCGTACTATTCATATCGACGATCCAACACTGTCGATTTCATGTGGTATTGATAATTGCCAGAATCGGTTTAAGCTGTACCATTCGTACAGAAGACATTGCTTGCGATGTCATAAGGAATCAACTAGTGATAACTGTTTTGATACAGACAGTACAAATTTTGAAACAAATGAGTTGGAAAGTAGTAGTTTGGGCAATGACAGTTTTGTGGAAGAGGGCAATGCTGTTATTGAGCCATTACTTAACACAAATGAATTTATTAAAAAAATTCAAAGTGTTCTTGCGGTGTTCTCACTCAGAGTGAGAGAAATGCATTGTGTTCCTGCTGTTGTCTATACAGACATTATGAACAGTGTAGCAGAAATTATTAGAGTGATAATGGAACAGGTGCTGAAAACAGTAGTTTGTGAGTTTGGAAATAGAGGTATACATATAGATGAGGTGTTCGAGGTGTTCCAACTGGATCTAATGGTTGATGCCATGTTCACTTTCAGCCGTAGTGATTTTATGCTTAAAAAATTTTGCCGGGAATTTCTTACATTTAAAGAACCCACCGAATACGTTATCAATGGTAGTGCTAAAGTGTACATTGTGCCTATATTTGAGCAATTAAAAACACTTCTGTCCAAATTAGACGTTTTGCAAGAAGTGTTGCAAAACAATACAACAGTTGATAATCCACACATGTTGTGTGATTTTAAGAGTGGTGTTTTGTACAAAAATTCTGAACAATACAATAAATCAACCATTTTTTTGAACATGTACAATGATGAGTTTGAGGTGGTCAACCCAATTGGCACAAAACGGGGCAAACAAAAATTAAATGCTGTATATTTTACCATCGGTAATTTTTCTGTGAATCACCATTCAAAACTGAAATATATTTTCCTGGCAATGTTGACACGCCATAAATTTGTAACTCAGCATGGGTATGATGCTGTTTTCAGCCCATTAGTGAAAGATTTAGCAGCACTGGAAGAGATTGGGATAATAGTTACATCGAACAGTGGTGTTAAACATAAGTTTGAGGTGAGAGTAGCAACATTGTCAGGTGATAATTTGTCAAGTCATGCAATTGGTGGGTTCCGGCAGTGTTTTAGCTCAGGCCGTATCTGTAGGTTTTGCATGATAACCCATGATGCTATTTCTTCTGTCACCTCAGAGAAAGATGTCATATTGCGGAATATTACAAACCACAGCTATCATGTGACCGCTGCACAAATGAGTGCAGACAATGTATCAGCATATGGTGTAGCAGGCAATTCAGTTCTGTCACAGTTGAAGAATTTTAACCCAGTTACATGTCTGCCTCCTGACCCTATGCACGACCTTCTTGAGGGTGTTGTACCAGCTTTTATTTCTGCTTTGCTTCAGGAGCTGTCTCATAAAGGTCTTTGTCGACTAAGAGATTTAAACAACTCTATTGAGAATTTTCGATACAAAGGGTCTGACCTGAAAAACAAACCGCAGGCTTTTAAGTCTGGTTTCGAAATTGTGGGTACTGCATCACAGAAATGGTGCCTGCTACGACTTCTGCCACTGCTATGCCCGCTTGCACATGATGAGGAGCTGTTTTCCATTTATGTGAAACTACGTGTCATAGTTGATCATCTGTTGGCCCCTAAAATTCCAACGGCAAGTGTGGCATATTTAGAAACACATATTTCAGAGTTTCTTGGAGCTGTACAAGTTGTTTTACCTTGCTTACACTTGACTCCCAAATTCCATTTTCTCATCCATTACCCAAGAGCATTAACAATGTTCGGCCCACTTAGAAATTTGTGGTGCATGCGCTTTGAAGCAAAGCACCAGTATTTCAAAAGTGTGGTGAACCACTTGAGAAATTTTATCAATGTAAGCAAAACTCTTTGTACAAGACACTGTATGCTTCAGGCATATAACTTAAGTGGAAACAATTTTTTTGGCTGTGACACAGACCTCCAGGCTGTTGTCAAACCTATTTCTAGGACAAAGTTGCCAAGTGAAATTCTGGATGCTATTTGTACCAGTGAGGGAACACTCAGCACAGTGGCATCAGTGTCCTGTCACAATGTATTGTATACAAAAGGTACATTCATCACACTTGGGAAGACTGCCGATGGTGTACCAATATTTTTTGAAATATGTACTATTTTTATATTGACAGATTCACATGTTGATATAGCTGGTAAGGTTTACAATACATCAAAGTTTTGTTCCACTGCTTTTGGCTATGTTATCAAGAACGATACATGGTGTGTTATTCACCCTGGCGAGGAATGTGACTCAACAGAGTTAATGATGTACATTGTTAATGACGAGAAAGTTATCATTCCCCACCACTATGTTTATTAGCTATTTTTATATGCCACCTTTTACAGTGCGTTAAGAAATTATAAGACTACTAACGAATTGGTGCACTTCTGAAGAAGGCACAATATGCAAATTTTTAGTGTGTGTATTTAAAATTGATCGTAGAATGTTTTCTGTTATAATTGCTACATTAAAATTTAAGTTACATTTTATTATAATCATGTCGGCCAAGTTGAAGTCCAGACTTGAACCCTATGGAAAATCTTTGGGGCGTATTAAGTCGCAAAACGTTTATGCAAATAATATACAGTTTTTATTTGCCAATCAACTAGAAGTAGCCATTGTAAAAGAATGGCATAATATTTTTTATTCTTTATTTAATTACCTGGTCACTTCTATGAAAAACAGTGTTTGAGGTTTATAAGGAAAAATGGAAGACCAATATCGTATTAATTTACTTACTTTTGTTTTTAGACAAGTGGTCTTATAATTTGTATATAATTTGTAATTTCTAATAACAGTGTATTTTTTAATCATTGCTTATATTTTGTTAACATATTTATTGCAGTATTCAAAATTATTTCAAACTAATTTTAATAAATATGTTGTATTTTGATATCTCATGTGTTTAAACTATAATTAGAACCTTTATTTACTTCAAAATCAAAATGGTCTTATAATTTCTTAAAGCACTGTAGATACTATACTATTAATTGATCTAATTATCTCTTTCTTATGATATATTTGTTATAATTTAAAGCATTAAGACATATAAATATATAAATATTCTTAAATTTAATCAAAATCTATAATTTAACGTGCTGTAGTGTTTCCTTCTTTTGTTACTAATTCTAAAGTATGTTGCTACAATTTCCATTGTTTTTTTTTTGTGGATTATTTTCAGAAATTATTTTTTTAGTGAAAATGTATGAATATCACGTTACATATGGTGCATTCAAGAAAATCATAAAATCAGGAAGCAATATAGCCAAGGATATTCATGAGCCAATCAAAAAAGCCTTCCTATTAGACTCAACCAGCTCATTACATTTGCAGTACTTTCATGTAAGGCATAATGATTGGGTTGACTGTGAAGAGACTGATGAAATGACTAACGATACCAAACTTAATGTCTGGCAGAAGTAAGTGGTTATCTGGAACATTTTATTTGGCAGGTGTGTTACAGCTGAGCCTATTTTTCAATGTTTTGTTTTGTTTTGTTTGTCACAGCGTTCAACAACTTGATCTTCAAGAACTAGATTCTTCTTCATTGTCTGCACCACCACCGTCAAATATGGGATTGCGTTGCAGCACACCAGCTGAAAATTCAACATCATGGACTACGCTTAAAGAATACTCGCAGGATGAACAACCTTCTGAACAAATGAATCTGTAAGTCTACTTTTCACGTTTTAATTGCTTTAATAACTAGATATTGTGCTTAAGTGATACTTTATATAAATTTTTTTGACAAGTTTATGTCCAATACCAAATTTCCTCAAAAGTTTGTTTTATGTGATGTTTGGAGTATTTAACAAGATTTTTTTTTTTTTTTTTTTTTTTGGGGGGGGGGGGGGCAAAACGTGATTTAATTTTTAAATCATAAATATTCATTCAAATCATTTTTTTTTAAATGCTTTTTTTTCATCAATTTTTCTTAATTATCCTTCTCAGTTGGTGGATAAATGTTTGTGATGCCATTTGGAACTTGTTTATTATACTTAACTGTGCATCAGAACATTTTTTCAATGCTTTTTCTATAAATTGCATGATATCACTGTTTAATGACATAAATGTTATTTTAACTAACAAAATACTTAAGTCAGCAAAACACTATTAAAAATACAGATAAATGTCGAATTAAAAATCATTTGGTGAAATACCAAACGCATTTGATGTCACTATCATGCACTTTTGACATTTAATCCTATTGTTTGGTGATAGTTTTTTTTAAAATGGAAAATGTTAACGAGATACATACATATATTTTTAAAATAGAAAAATAATTAAACACAAATGGATGTTTTATTTATGAGTTTAAAATTTTTAATAGCTTGATTTATTTCTTCTAATATTTCACCTTGATGCTAATAATAAAACAACTTTTATTACATCTAAGTTATGATAGCATAATTTTATCTACAGGAAAGTAATTAAGAAACATTTTATCTAAAATAGGTACTCATTAGTCATATGTTATATTTTAAATTTAAATGCACTCATGAATTTAAACATGAAATGCTATTTAATATGTGATAGTTCATAAAAAATATCGGAATTATTAACCTTTTTCAGAAATATTAATATTTATATTTACCGAAATAGATTTACATTAGTACAAATATGCATACATTACATAATATACATTTACAGATAATCAGATAATTGTATTATGTATTATCTATTATCTATAAATATATATATTTATAGATGACAACTATTATTTTAAACTATATATATTTTTCCTTTGTGGTTGTTCACATATGATGTCATTTAAAGAAGTACCTTTTAAGATAATTAACTCTCCCTTTATAGGATGTCCAAAATTTTCATTATCCCTTCCCCCTTCTACACACACACACACACATACATTAGAATATTTTAACTAAAGTTTTAGACATTCAAATTCTCTTCAAAATTGTTATAGAATTACAAAATCCAACATCTTACCAAAAAGTACTTTCAATAAAAAAATTGAATAAAACACATGCTCCAAAAATAGTATTTAAACTGAGAAATTTAAAAATGGTTTATTATATTATTGCCGAATGAGTAGCAATGCAAACAGTGGAAGATTTTGACTGTTTTGATTAATTAATTTCCCTGTAATAGGTATTGGTTTTTGGATGTTATAAAACCATAAACACACCCTAATACCACTTTACACAATCCGTCACAAAACAGTAACCTCCACCACTCCCTCTCATATGACATTGCATATGAATTTTACCTTGTTTTATGAAAATCATAAATTTCACTTTCAAACTTTTTTACATATTTAACTATGTTGAAATCAACACTGATCTTGCATATTCTGGTTTCTTGCAGTGAAGACTTTCCTTATGTTTACAAGTTGCCGCAGTTCCCAATGTGGTTGCAGACCATGCTCAATACACGTAGTCCACTATGCAAGGAAGCAAAGTGTCGGCGTGGTGTTATAGATGCGTTATTTGATGATTTGCTTCGCTATGGCTAGTAAGTGCACTATACCATTTTACTGCACTTGTGGATAATGCTAATGTTTACAAATTACTTTTATTCAATAAGTTACTGTGACATATATATTGATATAGAATTGGATTTGCATTGTAAGAGTTTTATGTGATAAGCCAAGGGTCGATGCAGGTTTTTTTTTCTTGGGGCCCATTTTGTGAAAAATAAAGGTTATTTTTGTGAAATTTATTATATTTTTGTGAAAAATAACATGTTGTAACGGAAGTTGAAATCCAGTTAATCAAATTCGAACCAAGCATTTATAAACAAACTTTTTTAAATCCTTTTGGTGAAGTTTTCTTCTTTGGTGAACTTCTTTGTTTACAAATTACACATTTTAATACATCACAAAACAATAAATAAATTATAAATAGCAAGTTTTTATGGAATGGATTTTTGTGAAGGGGCCCATTTTGTTAAATTGATTTTTGTGAAGGGACCCATTTTGTTAAATTGATTTTTGTGAAGGGACCCATTTTGTTAAATTGATTTTTGTGAAGGGACCCATTTTGTTAAATTGATTTTTGTGAAGGGGCCCATTTTGTTAAATTGATTTTTGTGAAGGGACCGCCCATTTTATTAAATTGATTTTTGTGAAGGGAGTCATTTTGTTAAATTGATTTTTGTGAAGGGGCCGCCCATTTTATTAAATTGATTTTTGTGAAGCGGCCCTAAATAGGCCCCAAATTTTGCCTGGATTGAGCCCTGTAAGCAGGGAAGGGGAATTTTCATAAAATCTTACTAGCCAAGGATTTATTTTACAAGCCAGAAAATACAACATACAGTTCAAAATGTACAACATGGCTTCAAAAATAATTCATTACTAAAGTGCATTTTTGTACTAACATTTTCTTAAATCTTTCAATATTTCTTAATTAAAAAAAAATATATAAACTTAAGAAACGTATACAACAGAAAAAGTTTAATGTAGAATAGAATTTGGTGCCAGTTTACACTGGCAATTGGGAGAGATGCAATATATGGCTAAAAATTAAAATATGCAGTTCTGTTATATTTTCTATAGCCTGTGTTTTTTAAGACTACCTAAAAGTGCACTTGCCAGTGGTAATTCTCCACCTCTGGTGAGTTGGCAACATCTGGAAAAAAATGTGTAGGTGGCATGTTGAATGTTTGTTATCAGGCATAATGCTTTGGTCTGTTATTAGTGTTATATTTATATTGTTAATAAATAATGATGATTAATAGTCAGCAATTGTATCATTGAGAGTATCATGTTTTACAGTTACCCAACATCCCAAATGTTTCAAGAGACATCGCGAGCATTGGTGGAAAAGCATCCGATTCTCAAGGACAAGCAGTTTGTCAATGCCCAACCCCATGTAAACATTTATGAATTTTAAGAAATAAGTTTCATGTAAAAAGCATTTCGGCTACAAATAATCTTCTCTGAATTATATTGCAGGACAGCTGGGTGTTAAGATTAAGGGATAAATTTAAGAAACATCGCTCTCGAAATGCAGAGCTTTGCAATACTGATGAGCTGGAGAGAATGAAAGATAAATATGGGAAAAAAAGGGACAGAACTCCATCTAATACAGAGAATGGCCTGGATGATTCATTAAGATCCGTAAAGCGTATGAAGGTAATTGTTTAATTAAAAAAATTATGTCTGATTAATTGTTTGATCTAAACAACACCGAGCTAGACATTCCTTTTTTCAGAATGCAGCCAACAGTACTTATACTGTCTCACTGGCCAACTTTGTCACTTCCAATGATATTATCACATTTTATACAAAAAATATTAATATGATGCAAATCTCGCTAAAATATCTTCATTATTGTTAAGGTTGTGAACGAAAATGCAGTTTCTCTTGTAGTGACACATCCTGTATTTTTAATGGAATAAGTGGATTGAGAGGTTTCTTCAAATAATGTTTGTCTTGAATACATTATATCACCTGAAAGTTTGTTAAAAGATTTTAGGAATAACCTGTATATTTACAACATTTAAAATGATAGCTCATCCCAGGTGCATCCCCTCTTTGGTGCACATTTAAAATTTTCCTTGTTATATCAAAAGGAACAGGACCATCATTCTTTGCCTCTTGATAATACAATCTATCAAATGGTGACTGTATTATATAATTATTTTTTACTTTTAGTCTTAGTACAAACAAACAATATATGACAGATAATTTTTGTCACAATTCCATCAAAATTTTTCTTTGATTTTAAAATATTTGTTATTGAATATAACGTTTTATTCATTTGTTTTAATTCACAAAAGAAGCCATGATATTGAAAGTTTTATTAATTAAAAGTTTTAAAACTATTCTTGTCTTAAATAATAACTCAGTGCACAGATTCTTTTAGTGTCAAGTTTGCTTGCAAAAAGGTCTTGTTTATTAAAATGAAAGTATGTGTGTTAAATATTATGAAATATTGTTCTAAAATTGAAAATTTTATTTATTATAAATTTTGAAAGTTTTATTAATTTAAAAAAGTTTTAAAACTATTCTTGTCTTAAATAATAACTCAGTGCACAGTGTAAACTGCACAGTGTACAGTGTACAAACAGTGCACAGTGTAAACTGTGAAAGATAAAAGTACTCGGTAGGGATGTAACGAATAGTGATTTGGCCGAATACCGAATATTTGGCCAAATTTTAGGCCGAATACTGACTTAAAAAAAATTATTTTAATTGTTTATTTATTTTTTCAATTTTAAAATCAAAAATTAAATTAAGAACTAATTGAAATAATTTTTTTGTTTTGAGTTTATTCAAAAATCATAACAGCTGAATGTATTTTTTGTAATATTTGAAATACTTTGATGCCAATAAGATAACATTTGATTTTCAAAAATGTTATTAATAATTTAATTCATATCTTTTTTTAATCCATAGATAGTTCTAGTAATTTATATTTTTTTTACCTAAAATAGAAACTCATTACCTCTGTAAAAAATGAAACTTTTTTTGGTACTTTTCGGTTAGCCGAGAGCCAGTGATATATGTACATATACATATGTATATTCATACACAGGGCTTAACAAATGCGGTCGCCACTGGCGACCAGGTTTTTCTATCTGGTGACTAAGTTTTTTTTTATCTTTAAACAAAATATATTTTTGACTTTTATTTTTAATTTAGAAAAAATAAGTTCATCAAATGCAAATTTTAAAATAATAAAATCAGAATTTTATCACGGACTTCGACCGGAAAACAAACAAAAAATAATTTTCTGCTTCACTATTTCATCAATGCCCCCTCATCAGATATAGAATTTGTAGAAATCAACTATCTTGACATTTGTATCATTCGGAAATCAGCATTTCTCGAACATGCCGATTAGTTAAGTCTTTTTTATTTTATTTATTTATTTATTTTTTTTTTTTGCCAGAGATTATGTGACTTTTATAAGTTTCATTAGAAAACTTAGTTTGTTTTATCTTTCTAAATTATGTAACTATACTAAACTATGCTTTTTAATTTGTTTTTCAATTAATTCATCATAAAAAACTTTTGTGCAGTTTGAAAATAAATGACTTGGGAGAGGGGGGGGGGGGGTGATATTTTTTTATTGGCGACAAGAATTTTTTGCTGGCTACCAGATTTTATCAAATTTGTAAAGCCCTGTTCATACATATATGTGTGTACATATATGTATGTATATATATGTGTATGTATATATATGTGTATGTAGATATATGTGTATCTATCTATATATATATATATATGTGTGTATATATACATGTATATAAATCACTGGTGCCCGACTCACTGAAAAGTACCCTTTTTATATGCGTTCGTAATTATATAAATAAGTAGCACCTATTGTCGCTTGATCCATCTGTCTGTCCGTCCGTCCGCATATAACAACGCAAAAACGACCCAACCGAATGGTTTGAAATTTAAGATATATTATCTTTGCAGAATTTTGTCGAGACATTTCAAATTTTATAAAAATCGAATCAAAACTTTAGGAAATATTAATAAAATTATTTATTAAGAAATTTGACTTAAAAAAATAATTTGGTTCTTTCTTGTCAGAGGAGCTTCAGAGGTTTAATGCTCAAGCGACCGAGATACTTATTTTATGACAGAAATTAATCTGCAGACGATATAATTCATTTCACAGAATTAAAAATCATCAGGATCTGAATTTTTATATAACTAGCTATAGTACGAACGCACCTCATTTGTCACGTTTGACGTACAATTTCCAACTTTTTTTATTTTAGTAAAATCATTTAACCCCCAAAAATAAGAACTTGCATGTGTCCTCTGTCTTTTTATATCCTTTCTCATGCAACTCAAACTTAGTAAATTTACATTCTGTATGTCAAGAAAAGGGTTATTTTCTTAAAATATAATTTCATTTTCATTTTGGGATTGCTTTACAGAAATAAAAAATATGAAAGCATCACTGCCAAATTTGTCAAGTAAAGTTAATGATACAGCAGATAAATTAAGAGAGGTAGATTGCTATTTTGATAAACATTTAATAGCTAGGACAGAGTGTCCATTTAACTGGTGAAAAACAAATACAGAAAACTTTCCAAGGCTTGCTAATTTAGCAAGAAATCATCTTTCAGCTCCTGCAAGCACAGTATATAGTGAACGTTTGTTTTTTGAAGCCGGTAATATATATATGAAACCAAACGAAACAGACTTCTTGAAAATGCTGAAAAATTATTATTTTTGCATCACAATTTCAGGCTTTACAGTGATAAATTATTTTGTTACCCCTGTTATTTTGAAGCAACTCATTAAATGCTTTTTCAGTATAGGTAATAGTATTTTTTTCTTTTCAATGTATCAAACTCATTAGTTCGTTTAATCAACATCTAATGTTTAATTTTTAATTAATAAAGTAATTATATAGTCCTATATTTATTAAAAATTGTTTATTTAAAAGTAAAACTAAACTAGAAAAATGATTTAATTTGTGAAAGATTAAACATTTTTACAAGACAGTAAAATATTTATTTTTAATATTTATGAATTTTATTGTTTAAGAAACTGTTAACATCATTATAAATCAGATAAAAAAAAAAATAGGGTACTTTTCGGTTAGCCGGGCACCAGTGATATATGTACATATATAAATACATATGTATATACATATACACGTATCTACGTATACATATATGTATGTATATATATATACATATGTATATACATATGTATTTATATATGTACATATATCACTGGCGCCCGGCTAACCGAAAAGTACCAAAAATAGATATAAAGTTAATATTTTTAAATTCACTGAAGAGATTAAAACTTTAAATGCAGTATATATTTTGCATTTTAATGTAAAATAAATTAATGTTGCAATACTTACTTAAATTCACATGATGCCTAAATATGCAGCAAGAAAAATAGTTTTATTTATGTAATATCATTATATACAGTTATTTATAAGTTGTCATGAAGCTTTAAAATTGTATAAGTATTAGAATTTCTTTTTCTTATAATAATTAATGTATTTAGATATAATTTTTAATATTGTTTGTTGAAAATATTTAAAATCACATTTTGTTTTGATTTTATTTTTAACCAAATATCTTAGAATATTCGGCCAAATATGCAACTATTTGGCAAAATATCAAATTATATTTGGCTACAGGTATTCGGCCAAATATTCGGTTCAATATTCGGCCATGCCGAACATTCGGCAAAAGGGCTGAATACCGAATAGTGGCCAAATGAATATTCGTTACATCCCTAGTACTCGGCCAGCCAAATATTCGTTATTCAGCCAAAATCACTATTCGGTGCATCCCTAATTAAAATTTGGGCAATAATTCCCAAGATCCTCCATGGTTTTTCTATTTTTTTTTCATTGTTGTTTATTTTTTAATTAAATATCTTTTTAATTTTCCTTTTTAATTTTTACTGAAATCTAATAGTAAAAACAATATTTAATTTTCTGAAAGTATTTAACAATCATTTAATTCTGAGTTTGCTTGCTATTTTAGCATTATGTCATGTCTACAAGTAGAATTTATTGTTTTCTAATAAGATATATAACATAACAATAAGATAAGTATGTAAAACATGCATATATCTTTCTTATATATGTTAAAGTGACAGTCAGATTTTAGTTTTAAATGATTAAAATTTGTGAAAGATTCAGTTTCAAGAAGGAAATGTTTTCTATTGAAGTCTATTTTTAAGATGAAGAATTTTGTGAAGGGTCCTGTTTTGAGATGAAAAGTTTTGTGAAGGGTCTAGTTTTGAAATAAAAAAAATTGTGGAAGGTCCTTCCTGTTTTGAAATGAAAAAAATTTTGGAGGGTCCTTTAAAAGACTCATTTTGATCCCCTGGTTAAATTATTTTTTTTAATTAGCAATATAAATCAACATTTTAATTAAATACCATATTTTTTTAAATAAATTCAAAAATTGATAAGAAGTTTGAAAGAAAAATATTAATTTGATTGTAAGTGTGCTAACAGAACTTGCTTTTTGGCCCTACTTTTTATCCATCATTAAAAGTCATTTGAAAGCCTGATGTTACAACATTTCATTCATTGGTATGTTACATTTGTTTTATAACAAATATGTTGTTTGTTTATTACATCACAGAGTTATTTTCCTTTACTCACAGGTTCAACAATCAAGTGAATATGAAGAGGATGACTTCTCAGTAAACATCCATATTAAAGCTTTACAAGAAGAGTGCAAGAAACGCCATCAAAATGATGACATAATACGGGACAAAATGGATCGAACTTTTCTACACAGGGCTAAGTACATAACAACCCATTCTGTGACTGAAACTTTAACATGTTTTCCCCCACTACAACAAACTAATGAGGTATATTCAGTTACAATAACTGCAAATTTATTTTGTAGTCATTTTACATTCATTTGTCATTTGTCACAAGTCATTTGTAGTCATTTTACAAACAGCTTGAAAAATTAGGCAACTTTTTTCCCCTTTTTTTTTAGTTACTGAATGAAGCCAAACGCTTAAGAATATCTGAAGCTGTTTTGAGAGAGTTTCTAGTCGTTAAGAAGAATAGTCTTTCACAACTGGCACAAAAACGAAAATCGAAAAACAGAGGATTATCACAGCTGCTAACAGCACAGGCAGAATGTACATGCACAGAAGGTAAAAGTGTGTTTAAAGTTTTTAGTCGTTCACCTCAGCAAGTGAGGGGGTGCCGAGTTGTTTGTCCCAATTTAAATCGTGATTAATTTTTTTTTTAAATCTTTGATTTAATCTGCTTTTCTTATTTAGATAGATTATTATTGGAATAAGGATAAAGTTCATCGTTTATATTTGATTATTTAAATGCAATTAGCATGTAATGAAATAATTGTTTAAAAAAATGTATGTAATAAAAGATATAGCTCATTATTTTATGAAAAAAAAATAACCCAACATTAAAAAAAAGTTTACAATTATAGATACAAAGTAAAATACTGACTAATATCACTCACTTTTAAGACGTTTATTTTTACTTTCTTCTATCTTTACAAGAAGAAAGTATTGGATTCATGAAAATTTTCGACGGATTTATATGTTTTAGAAGGTCCTGAACACAATTTGACTGTTTTTAGAAAATGTCTGTCTGTGAGTCTGTATGTATGTGACACAAATTTTGTGGAAGCTCTATCTCAAGAGCTACTGCACGGAATTTAATAAAACTTTATATTCAGTTAGTCCCTGATCTAATAAATATATATAAAGAAAAAATGTATAATTTCGGGCATATATACATAAATATAACAAAAAATCTGCTTTAAATCGAATATTATTTTTTTATATATATAAAAAAGAATCACGATTTTTATCAACCCTGAGGTGTGGAATTTTCAGTGTTATCAGACCTGCTTTAATTGTTCCAGACAATACTTTATGGAGTGATATATAAAATATATAATCCTGTAACCCACAGGTGAAAAAAAAAAGCATTTTAGAATACCTATTCTCTGGAAATAATCCACGAGTTTAATTAAACAAAATATCTGGAATGTGACTCAATTTGATTTTCTCATGCAAAATTTACCATAATATGCATACTACAATTGTTTTAAAAACGTATTGCCCCTGTTGATATGTTCATTTTAGATCACATTAATTGTTGTTCATTCTACTCTAAAAATCAATGTTAGCATTTGTTTTGAAAATTCAACTTTCATTCAATTGATTTTCACAAAAAAAATATATTTTATATAAATATCTTCCCTCTCCCCTCCCTAAATGCATTAGTGCTAAAGTGGATTAGTTTTATAGATATTGCAAACAAGGTGTCTAGCCACCTGGATAACCTGGAAAAGTCAGGGAAATTTATATGGACTGTAAAAGTCTGGGTAATTTATCATTTCTGAAATTTTTTGGGGGGACAAATTTCAGGGAAATTTGGAAATTCTGAGAAAAAGTTAGAAATTTTTTAACTTTCAAGAAAAAAAGAGGAAAATGTTTCTTATAAAACTGAGGATTTGAAATTGAAGCACCATTAAAATCAAACTTTACTCTTCATAAGCACTGTAACGAGTATTTCAACCTCTCGTGCAAATAATTTTGTCTGTCCCCTTTCAGTCTTCCTTTGTAACTGAGAGGTTTTCAGTTCAAGATTCACTGGAACTTTCTACTGAACGGTGTAGGATGGATTAGGTGTTACACTCTGCTTACTTATCTTTGTTTGGGAACTGAACATTTGTTAGCTTAATTTATTAAATATTTATTATTTCTATTAAAGTATGTCAAAGCAATCTGTATTTAACTGTGACTGATGTGATAATGAATTTCATACTGATTTGACAAAATGGATAGAACCTGATGCTAAAAGTGTGTATCTGTAAAATGTTTAGCATGTAAAATGTTCAACAAATAACAAATCAGTAATTTGTGCTTCAGAATCAGTTGTGAAAGTTCCACTCTCAAATTCACAACTTCGAATTTTTTGAGTGTGTAATGTTACAGAATCTCTATACCTGGAGTTTTTTTGAATTGGTAAGGAAAACTTGGAAATGTTAGGGAAATTCATTGCTGATGTGGAATAGACACCCTGTTGCAAAATATAATATTTTGTAAATATGGTTAATAATGTCAATAATTTTTAAACTTTTAATAATAACACAGAAAAAGAATATCTGAGAGACAAGCATTAGTTGGTCATGTACTGTGCTCTTCTCTAAAAAAAAAACCACACTGAAATGTTTCCTTAAAAAAAAAAAAAAAAAAAAAAAAAAACCTAGTATTGCACCAAATATTTTGCTAAAGTCAATTTTTTTTTGTTTTATTATGTTTTTATGCACCATTAGAATAATAAAAAAGTTAAAAATACTAGGGAGTGCTTATTTAGTTTAAAAATAATTTAAATTAACAATTGCAGAATTCTGGCAAAACAATAGCTTAATTTTTACAGATTTTCTTTTTATAATAGAATTTTAGAATTATCTACATAAAATTTTATTTTATTTTTTATGTTAAATCATTAATATGTAATAAAATGCTTCATTTTCAGCTGAGGTGTAGGTTGTTTTCGGTAACATAGGGCATTTTTTGGAAAAGTGTTTTTTTTGCTCAACATTAAAATCTTAATCAGAACAAGCTGTAATTATTTGGCCATGTTCAATTTTTATAAATTCTTTATTAGACGTTATAGAGAAAATTTAAAAAAATGGGTTTTTTTTAGAGGACAGCACAATAATGTTCTTGTGAAGTTCGGAAATAGGCTATGAAAAAAAAAGTGTCCAGTTAAACTGATGGCATTGAGCTAACAGGCTATTCACACTAATTGTATATTATACTCTTATTTCAAAGAATAATGCCCCTCAAAAAATAAAGAAATCAACAATAAATTAGGAGGGGGGGAATAGACCTCCATTCCCCCTTTATACTTTAACCAATGAACCCCCTAAACTAATCAGTGAAGCGCCTTATTCGAATGAACCTATATGCAAAATTTAAAGCAAATCTGATATTTCTATCAAGCGTTATTGCAATACATACATACGGAACCTGCAGGCACATTAGCTGTCAGGCTTTGATAGTCTGTAAGCTAAACAAGTCATAAATTTTAATTTTTAGCACTGTAAACACCATGAATAATTTCTTTTTAGGTGCTATATAAATGCGTAGCACCTATTGTCATCGTCTGGTCTGTCCGTCCGTCCGCATATAACAACGCAAAAAATACCCAAACAAATGGTTTAAAATTTAAGATATATTACCTTTGCAGAATTTTGTCGAGACATTTCAAATTTTATGAAAATCGAATCAAAACTTTAGGAAATATTAATAAAATTATTTATTAAGAAATTTGACTTAAAAAAACAATTTGGTTCTTTCTTGTTAGAGGAGCTTCAGAGGTTTAATGCTCAAGCGACCGAGATACTTATTTTATGACAGAAGTTAATCTGCAGACGATATAATTTATTTCACAGAATTAAAAACCATCAAGATATGAATATTTATATAACTAGCTATAGTACAAACGCACCTCATTTGTCACGTTTGACGTACAATTTCCAACTTGTTTAATTTTAAATCTTTTTTTTTTTTGTTCATCTATCTGTTTTTGCTGTGCTTTGGTGATACACTTTAATTGGACTGTCTGTTGTGTGTTTTCCTTAATAAAGTTATTATTATTTCAGATAGTGAACTTGCATTTGCTATACTTGTGTTGCCATGCCTGCTGCAGGAAAAGTTTCCCTCACTATATCTTGAAGAAGGTGTAGAAATTTCTGTGTTCCAGCCTGTGATTGTTCACCGCAAGTCAAGCAATGTTCTCAACGACTCACCCTATGAAATATATTTAGATAAGCAGCTAGTCACAAAAACTGAAGATTTTATTAAAGCGGTCACATTATATTATACTTTGTTTTGGCTGTTTGATGTGGGGTACAGCAAAAGTCAGTTTAAATTTTTAACATTTTTGGACACATATGTCTTTAAAAATTTTTCAGTGGCACCAGTTCCACGTAGTGTAAAATCCTTGTTTAATATGATCTAATTTATTCTTGGTGTTTATAATAAAAATATATTATTTTAACTAAAAGGTTTTTTTTATTCAGTGTTTTATTCATTTCATTATATTTACCCTGTGGACTAAAGTTTCATATGTAATAAGTCAAAACAAAAAATTTGGCAGAAAGTGTCTTGATGTGGATACAGGGTTCGAAATTAGCAGTCGTTAGTCGTCAAATGCAACTAAATTATTGCATTTCATGATCACAAAATTATGCCTAGTTGTCAATTTTTCATGCCTAGCTATCTTTTATTTTAATTTTTATTTAACAAATGCTTTCATTTGTATTTTAACATACATTTTGCCCCCTGCAGCATACACTTCAAGAGCAAAAATTTTTGTGCTTCCTTCCTCCCCCTCCCCCCCCCCCACCAGAAAAAAAAAGCATGTATGATTTGTGAATGTTTTTAAATACTACACCATAATTGGTAACCAAAGATTCATTTATTTGCTAATTTTTTTTTCTGATGTACTGTTAGTCTCTGGAATTTTTTTTTTTTAACTAGGCTTATCCTTGGTTGTATCTAAAAGTTCAAATTTTCTCTCTGTGGACATAATTGCTTGATTATCTGTTCTGTATGCATATAAAAGTATTAAGTTTTTCAGGAATCCAAATATTGTAGTTTAATCAGGTTTCATACTTATAGAAAGCCAGTTTTTATTTGGTTTTAGTAAGATAAAGTGTTTAATATGTAAATCCCCTCCCCCGTTGCCTTCAACACATAAAAATTAACTTTTATTATTAACTGATTTTACCACAACTATAAAATTATCTTATTTTCTATAGGTCATTTCATAGCTTGATGGCTAACTTTCTGGAAAATTTTTATACGAATTTAAAAGTTACAGCATTTATTATGTATATTCATCTCTAATTTGTGTTTTACATTTTTTTAAAAGTAGAAATACATACAAAGTAGTATGGGATGGGTGCGTTATTTGACATTGATATTTCACAACTAAAATCTGAGAAATCATGCTTATTTAAATTTTTCTATTACAAGAAATTCTTAACCATCGGGAAGGTACACAACCATAAAAATCATCAATCAGCAATTGTTATGTCCAATGTTCAATACAAAAAAAAAAAAAAAAATCACACTATGGCATTTTTTTCAAAGGATTAATAGTTTGGGCAAGACTTACCATCACGGAAAAACACCTTTTTAATTTTTATCGATAAAAACTGTAAAGATTAATGCTAAAATGTAGCAAGACGATGTGTTGGCCTCATGGACGCAATATAATCCTAATGGAATCTTTCAGTAGAATTAGGGTCTTCACATGGAACAAAAACAACATTGGCCTTCAACACCCATCTCTGTGGATATTTAACAATGGATGTATTGCCTTCGATCCTTCGAACAATCAGATCTTAACCCACTCGACTTCTGTAGAAACGTTAAAGAGCAAAAAAAATCTCCAGTTTGCATGGTATGTAGTACGGAATTATCAAGGCATGGGACGATTTAAATCAGAGTTACCTGCAGCACACTGTAAATTATGTGATCCTTCGTTTAAAAAAAAAAAAAAAAACTTGTAAACTTGTAAAAATGAATGGTGAACAATTTATCAAAATATAGTTATTTATTATATTTTTGTTTTGTTGCATTAAAATATAGCCTATATTTTTCAGGATATAGCATTTTTTTGTGTGCCTATACTTTTCAGCTGCCCTATATATAAAATAATGAAAATATATGTCAAGCAACATACTGGGTGTCAAAAAAGGTAGTAACACTGTTTATTTCTGAAATTATAAGAGATAGATAAATTGCAAAAATATTCATAAGAAGGTAGATAATTTAGAAAAATTCCAATTGTACTTTTTCTCATTTTGGGGGAGAAAAATACAAATTTTTGTACTGTTCCTGTATCAAAAAATGCCCAATCACAAAAATAAGTTCTGTTCCATTCTTATTCATACCTAAAAAAGTTTGATCCAAAAATCAGAGTTATAGAGAGTCAAAAATCGTGACTTATTTCATTTTGCCACGAAGTTCCAAACATGAAATCCGAGATCAATCTTCAAAGTGTGTGGCAAAGTTAAATAAGTCACAATATTTGACTTTAACTCTATGATTTTTGGAGGTATTCAAGCAAAACCTTTTGGGTATGACTAAGGTGTAATAGTGATTACTTTTGTGATAAGACATTTTAGAATACAGGGACTGTACAAAAGTTAAAATTGAATTTTTCTTAAAATACTCTCCATGTAGATGAAAGTGTTCAAATTCTCTGCATTTCTATGATTATTTTTGTTATTTGCATTATCTCTCTTATAGTTACAGAAATATGTTACAGTTTTTTTGCACAGCTGGTAATTTTTACATAAAATGAGTTTAAAAATATGATATTCCATCAATCATTAAAAAAAAGAGAGAGACTCAAAAGTGGTCAAATGCGTTAAATTACAATATTGAGTGATCCTGATCATTTTCTCTACTGAATTAAATTTGAAAATGGGTTAACACCTTGTATTTCATGATTCAAACCATTGCAATTGCTTGACAAGGGGGGGGGGGGGAGTGCCATTATTCTTCCCAGAGTTGCTGTCCTTTCACCCCCTGGATCACCCTGGAATAAAGGAGCACTCATTTCACCCCTGGGGGTACCCTGGATAAAGGGTGCCATTATTCTCCCCTGAGGTACCAGCTTTTCTCCTCCTGAGGCACCCATGATTGGGGGTGCCATTATTCTCCCTTGTGGTGCCATCCTTTCACCTCCTGGGGCACCCTGGAATAGGGGTGCCATTATTCTCCCTTGGGGTGCCATCCTTTCACTCCCTGGGGCACCCTAGATTAGGGGTGCCGTTATTCTCCCTTAAGGTGCCATCCTTTCACCTCCTGGGGCACCCTAGGTTAGGGGTGCCATTATTCTCCCTTAGGGTGCCATCCTTTCACCTCCTGGGGCACCCTAGGTTAGGGGTGCCATTATTCTCCCTTAGGGTGCCATCCTTTCACCTCCTGGGGCACCCTAGGTTAGGGGTGCCATCCTTTCACCCTAGTTAAGGGTGCCGTTTTGGTTCCCCAAGGGGTGTCACCAGTCAGACAAGCTGTTCACCCCTTGGAGGTGCCATGTGTCACCTGTAGTTTTAACAGTGTATTACATTCTACCCTATGTTGGAATTTCTGAAAAAAAAATTTGCAGATCTATGCCGATCATGACTCCTAGAACCCAAAACTTGGTTTCTTTACTTTCATGTTATTAGTTAAAAGTCTCCATTCGTTTTTATCTATTTATTAGTAATTGAATGTAAATATGTTATAATAGTAAAAATATTCTTTTGAAACTACATATGAAAAAAAAAGTAATGCAAGTAAAATAGTTTTTTTTTCAAGTGTACAGAAAAACGATGATGTTTTATGTCCAAAGAAAAAATTTTGCCTTTTCCAAACAAAATCTGAAATGACGTTTCGGACTAGAAGACTACATCTCCAATGGGAAGACAGAAAACATGAAAGGGTTACCGTTTTGATCTCGACATTGCTTCCTAGACAGTTTGCAGCTTTCGTGGTGTTCTACAAAAACAACCAATCCCAGATTATCTCATATTAACGTTCCTTAAACCATAATACCACCAGCTTCTACAACTGCGTGATTGTATATGATCCGCGGTACATAAGTGGAGCAGTTATTCACCTTGAAGACGATATAACTCAGACATGGCTACCAACCTGATGCAAAACAAATGATGATTCCTTCTATAAAAGAACACTTTTCCATTGTTGTATGGTCTAGTCACAATGTTCCCGCATCGATCAGGACGCACAAATATCGATGATGCTAGGTTAACCAGAGTTTTTGTCCGCTGGATAACCACATTCCTAACAAAATCTGCTGCAGTTTGCTCTGAAATACATTTGCATTTAGGCATAGATTGTATTATTGGTGTAAGCCTACACTGTATTATTGCCCGCATCGATCAGGATGCATAAATATCGATGATGCTAAGTTAACCAGAGGATTGTCTGCTGGGTAACCACATTCCTAACAAAATTTGGTGCAGTTTGCTCTGAAATACATTTGCACTTAGGCCTACATTGTATTATTGGTGTAAGCCTACATTGTATTACCGGTGTATTGGTGAGTTAACTCGCCGGCCTGCGCCTATTTGCTTTCAGGAATCGTGACAGTCTCTGGAGCACAAAATTCGGTCATTAGAAGAGGGTGGGGGGGGGGGGGGGTCCAACGTCTTGCCATCTGCTACTCTTTTCCCTAGTCTCTCACTTTTCAAACACGCTAACAATAGTAGATCATGACACCGACGAGCTCTTCTGATAAATTCCTCTCCAAACATTGGGCCATCACAATCTGTCATTTATCACAGTCGTTTAAATCAAGAACATTTCCCATTGCACTGGATTATTCGATAAAATGATGGTTCAGTATCCACACCAGCTTTTTACTACCATTCCCAACTTATCAAGTACCATTACGTCAAAAGCATTCTGTGGTTAGAGCATATTTGGTTGGTATAATATTTTGGCTCATAGTGTAAATATTTAAAAAATAATAAAAGATTAATTCGGTTTAATATTTTGTGAAAATTAAATGATGAGTAGGTTTTGTAATATTTGATGTAATGGCAATGAAAATAATCATGAGTTTGTTGTTTTACACTGTTAATATTTTTAATTGCTTAAAAATGTCAAATGTTAGCGATTTTTTTATTTTTATTTTTATTTATTTTATTTATTTTTTTTTTTAGAACAAAGCTGATTTTAAAAGAAACATACACTGACAAGTATGTGGCATTGTCCTGTTTATCAATAAAATGTTTTATCTCAGTGCAACGTCAGTTAATTTTTGACCGTCCAAGGAAAACTTCGTATACTAATATTCATAACGACAAACAAATACTTAAATTATTTGTTTTTTCGTGGAATTAATTTTTTAATGGACACACTTTTGAGATACCATCACTAAATCAGAGTAAAAAATTAATACTGAAGCATATTTTTAAAATTCAATTTCTTTGAAAATTCTGTATAAATATGGAAAAAAAATCTTTTTCAGGAAAACAAATAATTAAAAAAGTATTCTTTGAAGAGCATTTGCACAGTTAAATAATCCTTTTAAGATTCTTTTCTTATCGTTTTTCAATAAGGTACCTTTCAAGAACATGAAAGAAAAAAGTTCTTCCTTTTACTTTTTTTTTTTTCCTTTCATGTACTATTGCATGAAAAATAATAATGTTTAATTCAAGGCTTTTTTTATAATATTTGAATAGGCACATTGGTTTATTTAAAAAAATGTTATAAAATTTAATAATGATCTAAGACATAAATAATATTTTTAAAGAAATCTTTAATATTTGTACAGAATATATTAATAAAAAACACCAGGTCGAAACATTTTTTTTTCTTACAAAATTAACAAGTACTGAAATAATTAGTGTCGAATGTGTACCTATTTGTGCCACATGTGTAAAATTTGACTTTCAAAAATTTGCATGTTTTGGTGCATTTAGATTAATTTTAGTTAGGTTTTATCGTTTAGGACAGGAGAAATCTAACTATACCTTTGATGCATTCAGTTTTCCTTAAAAAAAAAAAAAAAACATTATAACAGAACCTAACATTATTTTCTGGCTGGCAAAGGCATAATTCAACTGTAACGTTAAAATGTGACAGATTCTATAGCTTTAACCACAAACACAGATCAGCATTATATAGTTCAAAAGTAGGCATTGTTTTTTAATAAAATTTTCCGTTAAAATTTTTTGGTGCTTTTATCAACGATGCATTTATTTAATATTTTTTTGAAACATTAAGTTTTTACCCGGGAAAACAACATTGTAATAGATTAAGTGAAACATTTCTTAAGTTTGTTACCTTGCATGATTTATATTTTTAAATCCATGTAAATATACATTGCTTGAGTACACTTGTTGTAAAAAAAATGACAAATTTCTAAAGAAACATGCACTAAAAAATATATCACCTTTTTCTCAATCAATAAACAATTCTGATGTTAAGTATAAATTTATTATCTAATTATCATATTAAAATTTATATTCGCAAATAATTATTTAAATTTACTCTTTCACCGAATTTTCTTTAAAACTGTTGAAAACTGCTGAAACTATCAGTAAATATATTAATCAGAATTTAAAAATTAATAGTGAAGTATAATTTTAAATCACATCCTCATTGAAAATTCTATTTTGGTATCGAGATTTCTTTCAATCTTTTTAACGGAGATGAATCAAATTAGTGAATAAAAAATTATTTGAAGAGCATTAGCACGACTAAATACATACCTTAAGATTCTCTTTTTACCATTTGCTCATTAAGATGCATTTCAAGTATATGAAAGGAAAAAGACTCTTTCTTTTACTTTTAATGCAAGGATTTCTTTTCCTTTCATTTAATGTTCCCCTAAAATAATAATGTTTAATTCGGATTTTTTTTTAGTATATTAAATATGCACGTGGATTTGTAAAAAAGAACACATTTATTTAAAAGTCTTTAATATGCACTCGTTCCGAATAATTCAGTCATATGTGTTCAGAATAACTTAGTGCAGAGTATCGTCTCAAAATACGACATTTATTTTGGTACTAAAGCGTTTTTCATTCAACAAAACATTTTAATCTTCAAAAAGTACTTTCGAATATATATGAGGGGGTGTTCAAATGAAAGTTATTCGAGGTATGTATCCATGAGATGCGTAGGAATGAGACATAAATGAGACAGATACATAGATAGAAACAATAATATTTCATGCGTGAAATGGATACAAAATTTGTTTAAAAAAATCACCCATGACGCTTAGGCAGGCGTCCCATTATTTAGGAAGGTTACGAATTTCGTCCGCGAAGAAAGATGTCTGTTGATCATGGAACTAGTTCAGAATTGCAGCCCATACGTCCTCGTCGGAGTGAAATCATTGTCCCTTTAGGCTTTTCTTCAGCGGTCCAAAGATGTGATCGTCACAAGGCGACAGATCTGGACTGTAAGGTGGATGTTCAAAGACTTCCCACTTTTTACGGGACAGTGCCTCGGCACACACCTTGGCTACACAGCCAGCATACTGCGCGATCCACCGGCTTACACCCTTCCAGTGTTAAAAACTTAATTACAGTTCGCTGATCCGTTTTGGACGCAGTTGCATCCACATCAGCCATTTTTAACCGAATGCCACGTCCTTACGAATGAAGTTGTCACAAATCTGCTTGCGCATGCGCACGCGTAGTACATACAGTCTCACTATCGCGTTTGTTTCACAAAAATACATTGTTCAACTGTTCAACTGTTCATTGTTCATTGTTCAACTGTACAACTGTTCGCATGCGACGACGTTCCGCATCCCTTTCATTTGAACACACCTTATAGACATTTTTACTATGTGTGTCTAATTGACTGACAAAATTAAAATTTTACTGAGCTACAGAGTTGCTTATTGCTTTGAAATGCTAGCAAAACATCGAGTTATTTATTATAAAAACAGCTCAATCGAAAAAAAAAAAAATGCTGTGTTGTGAGTTAGGATTATGAGAGGTTCATCACTATTCACTGTTTACTTTCATTTGCTGACAAATGGTTATTATATCTATTGTATTTATTGAACTTTGAAAATGGATATAATTTGTAACTTTCGAACTTGAAAGGGTACAGTCTAATTCCGCTATGAAGAGGACAAAGGGACCACAACATTTGTTATTTAGAACAGAGTTTTCACAATGAACAAGTTTAAGATTTCATATAATGGAACACAGAAAAATAAATTCAGTTAAGGCTGTTCTCAATACCAAAGGTGCTACTTTCTAACATATTTCTGAATTCATTTTTGTTCGGAAACGCATGGAATTAGCAGGTGTTCTTATTCAGAATCTATGTATTGAATAGCGTTTTCCATTTTTTGGTAAAGACATAAGATCTTTCAGAAAATACTGTCAAAGTTAGCGTTTTGAACCAAATTTCCGGACGCGACAGTGCGGGAAAGGAGAAAACCTGTTGTCAAATGACAACAATTGCTTATAACTCGATAAGTAATTCATTTATCAAAAAAATGGAAAATGCCATTAGATTCCAAATCACTTCAATAGTCAAGCCTGCCAATTTTGTGACTTTACATTTAAAAATGGGTCAGAAAATGTGACAGAAGTTTTCGCGTTCTTGAACAGGGAATTTCAAAATCGCCAAATTATTAAAAATGACAGAATGATTGCTCCGATAGATGCAGTTTTACATTTCTAGATTAACAGAGCGAAATTAAATTACTAATGGCTATATGACATTTATATTAATTTTCGAAATCTATATCTATAAGTAGGTTAAAATTTGTAAAAAATAACTGAAGAGATTCCACTTGCCATTCATTTATTCATTTAAATATGCTTTAATAAAAAGGTAGTTTTGTTTATGATTTTTTATTTATTTATTTAGCAACATAATCGTATTTGCTTTTTTTAGAAATGTATAAAGATGGTGGCAACGATCAGACTGATCACTTTCGCTTTTATCGTTCTGACATCACTACTAAATATCAAATGATTTCAATTTTTACATCATCGAAGAGGAAAACTGTTTTTGCAATTTTGAATTTGTTTGAAAAATGTAGGATTTAATTTAAGGACTTTTTAAATAATTTTCAGGCATATAATTTTTTTAATCTATCTCAACAATGAGTGTTTTTTTGCTGCAAATACAACCAATGTAAATTAGTTATTGGTAAAGTTACCACAATTGGCAATTGATTGCCCAAATATGTCGACAAAGACAGATTTTCATTTTATGTTGAAGATCAAATTAATATCAAGCTAAGTTGATCTGGTTAAATGATACGTTACATCAGAATGTGCTCGAAATTGTAATTTATTAATTTTTGCTTTTGGTAGTGGGAGAGAGGCATGTTCAGATCAAACATACTATTTTTTTTTCTAATTAATTCATGAAAAGAAAAAATACTACCAAATCTTATTTTGAGGGGAAGAAACTAAGTCATTTAAGAGAAATGAGTGCATTAAGTGTTAATTTCTTCGAGATGTTTTAGCCTATTTTATTATGAGGAATACATTTGAATTTATATATTTTGTTTAGAGAATGTGAGATTTTTTAGAGCTACTAACATTTTTGCTCGTTATATCTGAGGTTATCTCGTTACAACCGTGTTTTCTGCAATGTACATTTACATCAGACCAACCATTTCTTTTATTTTTACTTGTTAAAATTGTGTTCTCGCAACATCCAAACTCTCTATAAATGTATTTTGACAGTACTTGCATTGTTTTACGAGGAAGACCTCAGTATGTTGAACATCTTTATATGCTGTTTGGTTCTACAGTTATGTTAATGTTTGTGAAAGTCATATAAATATATGCAAGTGACCTATCACAAATTGACATTGGTTGAGATATTTACGAGAAACTTCAACAATTTTTCCTAAAATCCCAAAATTTGGATTACGAATGCCTTTCGTTGATGATGTATGGAACCTGATCTCTGAAAAGTGAATTACTTCCGTCAGTGAATTTCAAAAGATCAAATGCATGCAAATATTGTATTGTCATTCATAAAACAAAAACATTTCTACTACAATTTGATCAAAAAGACGTCATTTTCACTGAATACTTATTCCGCCAGCGCTGAAATTAAAATCCCAATTTCTGTGGCATAACACTTCAGCCCTTAATCAATTTTGTACTTACTATAGAAATTTGACAACCTGTGAAGCTATCATTCTGGTAAACGTGTATAATCTATTCAAAACCAAAACGAGAAATGTCGTTTTATGACACAGAATCTTTATTACTGACTGACTTAGACAGCACCTTCTACTTTCAAAAAGTTCTATTTCCAGATACACTTTCTTGAACAAAACTAAAAACAAAAATAAAATGCTTATATCTGTCTCCTTCTATCATACTTTAAAACCTAGCACACTCATTCAGAAACCAATTGCTTCAAACTCGTAGTTTGTAAGAGACATTTGAACAGAAAACGTCGCTATTAAAACAGACTCGAAAGTTCTAGTGTTAATTTAATTTAGAATTAGAAATATAAAAACGACAAAAATGCGGATATACGAATACACTTTACAACAGTTTTAACGAAACTACTCTTCGACTTCGACATTAGCCTTAACTTTCTAATCATCTCCAAATAATTAGATAAGATAAGGGGGAGGAGGGAGGGAGCAATAACTTGCAGCAAAATTCGTGACAATATCGAACATTACGAATTCCCGAATTACATTAACCGTAAGTTGAAAGAAACTATTGTTACCACAAGTGTACATAAACGTCTCGGGAACCAAATACAGTAGACCCTACTGCAATATATTCCATGAATTACCGCATCGTAAAACTTTTGTACGAGGCTCCAAGGGGGATCTTTCTGGCAAACAGGTGCTCCAGGCCGCTTAACAATATTGTGCTCTCCATTCTCAATGGTTCCGTATTATATCACTCGAATAACCTAGAGGCTGACACTAACTTCCAAATAACAGAGAATTAAACGAATGAAGAGTCACTGAAGGCCAAGATGTGAAGTAACAAAGATCATATAAGAAGCAGTCCTCTTAAGGGGACAGATCGTAAACTGAATAGATAGGAAAAGGTTTTCTATATTAGGAGATTTTATGTACTTTCGAAAAGCATTTCCATCTCATTATCTCGTGTACTTTATAATGAATGTAGCAGTTTATCGACTCTATGTATGGACATTGCAATAAAATATCTGTATATTTAAGAATTTCTCGAAAGCTTTATAAATGTGGTTATAAGCTATAAATATAAATACGGTAGCTTCTCGTTTATATCGTGCGTGCCTGGGAAACAAGGGAAAAGAACATAATATTCAAAAATGCGATATAACGGAGGACATTAAAAAATTAAGAAGGATGTTGAATGACAAGTAAACGGCTAATATTTGTCTTCAAAACATCAGTATGCGCACATTATAATTTTCTTAATAAAATTAACGATAGAGAATTATTGTATACACTTATTCTAATTATTGTTTACACTTATCATAAGATATATAGGGTAATTCCGGATGAGATGCCGCATATTTTTTTGGATTTGTGTATAAAATCCCATGGTGCACATAAACTAAAGAAAATCATGCTGTGTTATTTAATATTAAATATATAACATTTGTACTGCGACAAAAAATATAAAAAAATAATTAATATTTTTTAACAATTTTTTTCTAAAACATTACACAATGGCGCGTCACCCGTACATTCAGAGTGAGACGCCGCACTTAATGAAAATTATATGAAATTATAAATAAATGTAACCACATTTGACACATGATGTAACGAAACCAATCACACTTCCTCTTAGTTTTGGACTAGTTTCAGGGCTATAATACTAGATACCGGGCTTGATCATTCATTATCATGACGTCACAAAAGGTGGCTAGCCGTGACGAAAGACATACGGCGATTGGCACAAAACGATGGGCGCGTCGCTTTGCACCAATCACTGGTTATGGCCAGCCACTATTTGTGACGTTCTGAGAATGAATGAGCAAGCCCGGTATCTAGTGTTGCCCTGCTAGTTTTCTACACATTCATTGCAAAGAACGTCTTCGTCAAATGTGTGATCCAACTTTTAATTATTATCACCTTGACTTGCATCTTTCTTCGCCTTCTTACTTTTTATTTTTCTCTTTTTCTCCTTAGGTGCAGTAAACTTCATACTGTTTGAACATTCATCAATGTCTGATGAACTTAATTTTATTAATCCCGTACAAAAAAAACTGCTGCATGTATACGGGATCACAGTGTGGCATGTATCACATTTTGTATGATACAGATGTCGTACAATACAGTTGCCTGCCCTCACAAAGGAAAATGGCGTAACCATACGCACAGCACTCTATACAAACGCTGCACTCAACCATGCATGCATTTCGAAACCATGCATGCATTTAGTAAATATAGCGTATAAAAAGTATTTAAACATAACGTGTTAAAAAATTTAGATAGTGAAATCATGCGCTTACTTCGAAATAAGGATTGTACAGCTACAAGTAAACATCGAAATGGGATTCACGCTATACACTGGTTAAAGTAATATCATTGCGCAACTATACTGTGCGTCTGACTGTCATCTATCGATAATTACAAGAAATATAAGAGGTGCGGCATCTATCCCGGATGCAGCGACTCTCCCGGTGTTACTCTATATAAAATTACTGAAAATTTACGGTTCAGTAAAACTTTTTTTTTTCTTCGGATGAGATGAAAAAATTGATATATCTGAACGAGTGATAAAACGAGGCTTAATATAACTGAGAATTACTGTATTAGGTTTATAATATCATATGTGTGAATGATATATATTGCGAGATTCGTAAAAAGTGTGTCAGAAGAATTTGGGCACATTACTTATGTTTTGATAATAGTACTTTGAATAGTTTTTCATTCAAGAAGTCCTTAACTTTCTATATGTATGGAGATCCACCAATGAAATACAGAGGCATATAGTTTATTGTTATTTTTGTTTATAAAAACCCTGAAAAATATATTGATTAGAATGCAAAAATGTTTCTGATGCTAATGTTACTTTTTATTCGAAAATTCCCTACTTAATTTCTAAAATATCCTTGATTTTTTTAAATGTTTCTTTACTTTTCTTTTAAAAAATTAAAAAGAAAACTTTCTGTTGTAATATTAATTCGTAAAATGGCACTTCAAGGCCACAAAGTCGATGTGAAGTATTTTTTTTTTTTTTTTTTTTTTTTTTTTTTTTATAAAAGATGCACCTAAAATTCTAAGTAACATACAAAATATATAAACAGAAATAGGAAAATAAAACATTACTCTTTTATTTAAATATCATAAATATTTAAATACCGATATTTTGGCCGAAAACAATTTCTTGACACTTCATCTCATGTACCCCGCAGCAAGCTTTGTTGTCAATCATTTGGGGTAGGGGAGTGATGCGCAGGTGGCGGTACTTCCTATTTTGGCCGGAAGGCCAGACTGCGTAGTGCCCGGGTAAACCGGTTCTTCCTGGCGGATCACATGCAAGAGTTTTGAGAATCTAGAGCGGGCAAAAAGAATTATTGGTAAAATCATCTGAAATCTGAAAGGGAATATTTGAAATTTTTTTACAAATGTGAATGAAAATGATTCCTTGAATGTGCTAGAAAGTAGCAAATTTGGATTTCAGTCTAGTTTTAATACTTACATGGCATAAATCGCCACTTCAGTTCAGCAATATTTCCAAAATAAATCTTAATAGAATATGTATTCATCGCTGCAGTGGTACAAACCTCATGTGAAAATAGAAGAACCACCAACTTAAATTTATAAAAATGCTGACAATTTAAAACTTTCGTGAAAATGTAGTACAATCCAGTAAGGGTTCAAGGATGGATTAACCCTCTTAGTACCATTGGGGTCTTATTTGACCCCATTATTTTTTGTTTTGAAGTTTTTTATGTTTTGAACCAGAAAAAAACATAATAATTTAAACAATAAATAAACTCATATAGACATTTCGTAGAAAGTAGTTACACATAATAGAATTAAATTTCTGGTTCAAATCATGCAAAACTAAGAAAACTCATCAAAATTTAAAACCTGGTATTAGGAGGGTTAGTAAATATTATTTAAATTCCATTGAAAAAAACTCTCGAAAATTATTGTGGAGTAACATTGCTTCTCTCGTAAAATACCGTGTTTAGAGAATGTATTTTTGACGTCGTTTAAGAATATAATTTAATTAAAGAAAACACTTTAAAAAATCAGTAAAATAAAATTCCAAATAAATGTAAACTTCAAAATTCACAAAACTCTCGCAGACATAAAGATTTGACAAACCATCAAGAACTTCAAATATCTGCGTAAGAATTCCACTTCTTCAAATTCTCCTAATGATTTTTCAATCGGAAAAATAAAATGCCAAACTCGCAAAAAAAAAAAAAAAAAAAAAAACATCAGTTTTTAGATATTTTAAAAGTTTTTGAAAGCAATCAATATTAAAATCAAAATATTTGAAGTAACGTTGAAGAATGAAACAGATTTCCTAAAACTGACTCTTGCATTATCTATTATTGGGAAGTCACTTTTTGTCAGGAGAAAAAAAGGATTCAAAGTTATTAATGACACTCAAGAAAGTAATCGCTATAGCTGACGCTTTGACACAATTGTAGAAAATAAATCAGTTTTATATTTTAAAATGCATATTTTCTTTTTGCCCGCGAAAGCATTCTATACTGTTAATTTTTTTTCCTGTGAAATTACAGACAATATACTGGTAAATACTTAAATCAAATTTTCTTCTTTAATTTTTCTAATAAAATTGTAAAAGAATTTTAAAAGTCTGTATTTTGAATTACAGGTTATAACAAAGATGAAAATATCTTTAAATAAAGACATGGAAATCCCTACAGGAAATTTGATATAAGAAAAGGGAAATGTCTGTAAAATGATGAACGAGAAACTCAATCGAATGCATTTAAACAAGAATTAGTGTAAATTTACAGAGAGTCTTGATTTTTTTCTGTGTTTATACAGAAATATTTAACAGTGTGTTTTTAAGGCCATTGAAAAAATAGTTTTAAATGCGTCTATTAAAATTAAAGATAAGAAAATGGTATTCGTAAAGACTTAATAATCTTCACTATTTAGTTTCTATGCTGTTCCTTTCTTTTTCTCTTTCTTCCTTTCTTTTTTTTTATAATATGAGAATAACTCAATAGTCACCAATAGAATTTATTACAGAAAATCACTTAAAATTCAAATTAAATTTCTCGAAAATTAATATAAATTTCTAAGTTTCCAGATTTATTTTAACATCCCCGAATCTTACGAATGATTGATGTTCGGTTCGGCTCGTAATTCGTCATATTTTGGGAGAGTAGATGGGAAAAACAGGCATACATACAGTCAGAAGTTCTTTGACAATGTGATTTAAAAAAGCAACCAACTTCAAGAAATTCAGTAAAAGAAAAAAATCCGGATTGTTCATTTCAAAATTCACAAAATTCTCGCAGACGTAAAGATTTGACAAACTGAGAATTTCAAATGCCTGCGTAAGAATTCCACATCAATAAATTTTCTTAATGATTTTTCAATCAGAAATTCAAAAAAAAAAAAAAAAAAAAAAAAAAAAAGACTTTTCAGTATTTCAATAGCTTTTTAAAGCAATCAGTATTAAAATTAATGTATTTCACATAACATTAAAATATTGAATAAACTTGTGTGTTACAATAAAAGCATAAAAAACTTCTTAATAATACCATAAAATAAGGAATGCGCTAGGCCTTTCAAAAGAAATTTGTTTTTCTTTGTCAAGCTCAAAGAAAACGTGCTACAACTTTGAAGGCAGGAGCAAGACTGAAAAGAAATGAATGGGAAAAGGGGGCAAGTTAAGGAAACATCCAATAAGAAAGCAAAGGAATCAGCCAATCACAAGAGAAAATTATCCAATCAGGAGAACACAGAACTGAAGGAGAATTATGAAGTAAATTAGATAAAAACAGTCAGAAATTAAGAAGAAATTAGAAGAAAATTAATTTATATATATATATGTGTGTGTGTGTGTAATAAAAATTAAATTAAATTAAGTAATCTAAAATTAAATTAAATTAAATAAATAAAAATATAAATAAATATAAATAAGTAAATAGTAAAAATAAATAAATAAAAGAATTACAAAAAATTATATGTAATAATAATAAAAATAAAAATAATATAAAAATGCAAAAAAAAAAAAATTATAATATATACAAATATAAAAATTAAATACTAAAATATTAATAATAATTTATTTAAAAAGTTATAGGGTTGAGCTGAAAAAGTTTTTTCAGGCTGCAGAGAGCATGATGAAATCAGATTTTTCATTAACTATAATCTCAAGATTAAGAGAAATAGCCAAATTTTCAATAAAGTCCAATTCTGAGGGGCTATTGGCATTAAAAATAATTTTAGCAGTTTGAAAAATAAAACTATGGCCAGATATTTCAATATTTTAATAGATTTTTAAAGCAATCAATATTAAAGTCAAATTTTGAATGCAATCTATTAAAATTAAAAACATTTTTTTTTCAAATTTTGATGAGAAAATGGCATCCGTAGAGATCTAATAATCTTCATTAATTATTTTCTTTTATTATTATTATTATTTTTTTTATATTCTTTCTTTTCTTTTCTTTTTCAAATCTCAATAAGTGAATAACACAATTGTTACCATTTGAACGTATTAGAGAATTTTCACTAAAAATTCAAATTAAACTAATTACTAAAATTAACTACTTAATTAATTACTTAATAAAACTAAAATTAATTACGATTTCTAAATTACGACACTTATTTTAACATCGTCGGATTCCGATGAATATGTGATGCTCGATTCGTCTCGCAGTTCGTCATGTTCTCAGAAAAGTAGATTTAAAATACAGTCATACTTTAATACATACGATTTCTTTGAATACCCTTGATAATATGATAATAAGATTTAATTAAAGTAATCACTTTAAGAAATTCAATAAACGAAAAAAATCCTGATTGTTCATTTCAAAATTCACAAAACTTTCGCAGACGCAAAGATTGAAGAAACAAAGGAATTTCCAATGCCTGCGTATAAGAATTCCACTTCACCAAATTTTCCTAATGATTTTTCAATCGGAAAATCAAAATGCCGAACTCGCATTCAAAGCAAAAACAGACCGTTACGTCACTTTTTCAATATTTTAATGGCTTTTTAAAGCGATCAATATTAAAATCAAAATATTTGAAGTAACGTTGAGGAATGAAGCAGATGGCCCTGAAACAGACTCTTGCATTATCAATTATTGGAAAGCCATTTTTTGTCTGGAGTATAGCAGAAAAATCTTTATGAGGGAAAAAAAGGATTGTTATTAATGACACTCAAGAAGGTAACGGCTAGAGCTGATGCTTGAGTACGGAGTATCATTAATAATATCGTTTTATTTATTTATTTTTTTTTAATAGCAAGATAAATAACGAATCTATAACAAATCTTTTAGGATGACAGTTAATGGGAGCTCCTCTTTGAAATGTACACTTGAAAATAATTTGTGAAAACTACATATATCTTATAATACTAAATCCGCTCAAGACGGATCTAAAAAATATACAGGGTGTCTCAAAAGTCCTTGACACATTTTAAAATTCAATAAAAAAAAATCAAGAAATTGGCGTACGAGAATGCGGTTTGGACGAAAATGTTTCTTATGATCTGAAATTTTGTTTAAACAAATAATAAAAAAATAGTTCAAAAAAATTCTCATAGGTGGCGCTGTTTCTGGGAAGTTATCGAGTAGGTAGAACGCCTTTATACATAACAATGGAGAAAGTCACAAATGCGTATGAACAGTTTTTGTCCAAACTATAGCAACCCACATTCCAGAATTTAACAATACTCGCTCTCCTGAGTTCGATTAGACGAGTGAAAAAGGATATACGAGGATTGTTAACTACGGGAATGTGGATTGCCATAGTTTGGACAAAAACTGTACGTACGCATTGTGCGTCTTTCGCCATTGTTATGTATAAAGACATTCTACCAATTCGATAATTTTCCAGAAGCTGCGCCATCTATGAGAAATTTTTGGAACTATTTTTTTTATTTGCTTAAACAAAATTTTTAATCATAAGAACCATGTTCATCCAAACCGCACTCTCGTACGCCAATTGCTTGATCTTTTATCGAATTTTAAAATGTGTCAAGGATTTTTGGGACACCCTGTATTGTTGCCCTCTCAACAACCCGAAAAATTCTGACGTATTTACAGGCTCATTTTTAAACGTAAAAACATGACACTTGTAGACATGATTATTCAAGTGATTTTCAATCGAACACTTTTCTGCATTTTTTGATAAATTAACTACTTCTTGAATTATAAGCGATTGTCTTTTCATGGCGGCCATTTTCTCCGCCCCCCCCCCTTTTTTTTCTCCCATTTACACGTCCAGAAGTTTGGTTCAATACGTCCGCTTGTTTTATTCCATATTTATAAAGTATTTATATTACCAATTTTACTAAACTTCTTATAATAAGTAAGAAATTATATTTACAATGTAACAGTTATAATACTAGATATATTCAAGGCTGTTCTAAAATCTAAACTGACTACCTATCTGACACTTCTTTTTATTCATTTTTGTTCTCAAACTCATGAAACTTGCAGGTTCTCTTATTCAGAAACTGTGTAATCGAACACTTTTTCCCATTTTTTGATAAAGGCAAAAAATTGTTCAGAAAAAAATGCTGTCAAAATGAACGTTTTAAACGAAATTTTTGGACGCCACACCTATGGAAAGGAAAAAAACTGCCGTTCTGAGGCAACAATCAACTACAATATATCTCAAGATGAAGATGTAATTCATTTATCAGAAAATTTTAAAAACTCAATTACAAATCACTTCAACAATAAGGCCAGCAAGTTTATTGCTTTTACGTTTACAAATGAGTTAGTAAATGTGTCAGGAAGTTTTGAGTTGTTGAGCGAGAATTTTTTTTTTCATTTTTTTAGAACTGCATTTATTAATTTAAATTATGCTAACTGAGTGGCAATCTAATATAGTTCCCTTGCACTGCATGAGCTCTTTTATAATAAACATGAGAGAACCCTAACTTTATCCTACATTTTCAAAATATTTATATTATTAATTTTATTAAATATCTTTGACCATCTTGCAGCAGGAAATTATATTTAGAATGTAAGTTATATGAAAATTAAAAAAATTAACATTTTAAAAATTATGTGATTTTAAGTCGCATTAGTTCAGATATAAAGTTAAGTATTTTATCATATTATCCAATAATAAAATAATATGATGCATTAATTATATTACATTGTATTATTTTAGTTTGTGTTATATTAATCATATTATGTATATTATAAAATATGGGGTAATTAATGTAAACAGTATGAGATAAAATACCATCCATTTGTCCACAAATATATATATTTGCACAATTGTTCATTTTCTTATATTTTATCTTCTAGAAGCAAATGCAAAATAATTTTTTAAAATTGGTTTCTATAAATCAATTAATTAGATATCACAATATATAAATTATAAATTTAAAGTTTAAACATTTATTTTTTAAATGATTCAAGAGGAAAAAAAAGAATTCTTACTGACTTGACTAGATAATTAATCACTTTGATTTTATTCATAATTAATATCTGTTAATACAAAAGAAAGGTTATTTTTTTATCCGAATTCTAATTGCCACTTCAAGTGAAACAAATTTATCAATTGACGCTGTTTTTATTCACTCAAAATTGCTCTAACTGAGACGTTACAAGCAAAAAATTAAATGACAGAAATTTTCTTTTTCTATGTAAAATAATGTGATTTTCAATCATTCGGGAACAGTAAAGCCATAAAAAATATAAAATAAATAACATTTAGTATCCGGATCACATAACTTTTGTCACATATTTCCACATTTTTTCATTTAATTATAATTTGTCTTCCCAAAGAAAACAAAGTAAATTTCATGAAATTGATTCCAGTAAATCACTCAATATCTTAAAAGTTTAAACATTAATTTTTAAAAAAATGATTTAATAGAGGCAAAAATGGATTACCGCGGAGTTTTCATGTGATAATTAATCACTTCGATTTTATCTATAATTAATCTATGTTCATACAAAAGAAATTTTTTTAACCCATCATTTCGACTGCCACTACAAGTGCAACAAATTTATCATTTGACGTCATTTTTATTCACTCAAAATGGCTTTAAATAAGAAGTTGCGAGCAAAAATAAAATGGTTCAAACTTTCCTTTTTTTAAGCCAGAAAATCATGTGAATTTCAGCCGTTTCGGAAAAGTAAAGCAATAAAAAACAAATAAAAATTGTTTCCTCGGTATCCCGATAAAATAACGTCTGTCGGTTAAATAAATGCAAATCGTTCTATTCTTTTGTATTTCTTCCTTCTGGAATAGCACCGAAACGAGACATTTTTCTTTGCTACCATTTTGTCGTCTGCTGAATGAATGTTCGCGTGTGCATTCCATGACTATAATTTTCGAAGAATAATACTTCCTAGTCGGTCCGTCTCACGGAAGGAGTCATTTCCGATGTTTGTGATGCAGATAGGTCTATCTATATAGTAAATTGAATTTGTTCTTCCTTAATCATTTCATCTGAAGATTTTTTTTCACCACAGCCATTTGTTAATGCTCCAGACACAGAAAAACGTACAGAAATGAATACAAGGTTTCCCTCGCTTTATGCGGTTTTGGTTAATGCGGTAAAATTGTTTTTGGATGTTCCCTCAGTTTATGTGGAGAAAATCTCGATTAGCACGCAAAGCATGAAATGCGTGCATCGAAATCCCTTTTCTGCTAGTCAAATTAGGGCCTGACGGTCCCATGGAAGTAATCAGAGTTTTCGTTAAGAGTGTGTCAAACGGTTAAAATAGGACAAAAGTGTCCACCATTCTTTTTGACCAAAAACATTTTCAAAGATTTAGGAAGGGAGTGTGATCCTCCCCTTCCCATATTTGCTTCCCATACTCCATACTCCCCCCCCACCCCCCCCCCCACCCGCAATATAAAAAAAGAAAAAAGAACGAAAAATCATCAGAAAACTCATGATTAACATTTTATTATTACAACTTAGTGGTCCTTTGTTTTCAAGAGAAATTCATTATTGACATTTTCCTCTCAATGAGGCAAGTTAAATCATTTGTGATGACCAATTGAGGGCATTTTTCTTTTAGACATCTTAGGACATACGCATATAAGCAAAAGGAAAGTCTACGAACAAATACTCTCCTCATCCAATCCATCATATTTTCTACTAGTTTCGTATTAGTATTTTTGTTAAAATGGTGACCATGTTTCTTGTGATACCTTATATACAGATATGAATAGTACCTGGAACTAAATTTATGTATATATACACAATCAGTATGAAGTTTAGTACTAGTCACTTAAGCATAATTCACGAACAGTTTCTATGGGTAGATAAAAGGGGACCCCCTCAGAATGGTGCTTTCCCCGGGGCCCTTGATAGTCTAAGTGGGCCCTGTCAAATTGCGTCAAATTGTCGAAAACGGAAATTGGGGAAAATGTTTACAATAATTGAAAGTCATGAAAATTTAGATAAGCATTTTTAAAAAAAGTTTTAACTAAAACTGTGATATGTACTTTCTAACAGTACGTCAAAAGACAATATTGTAGTGCATTATTATATTGTCTTATGTATGTATATTGGGTTTTTAAGAAAATTAAATGTGGATCTATTGTAGTTTTTTTTCATGTATTCTTCGATTAATGCGAGTGATTAATACGTAATTAAAGTACACGAAAATTAGATAAACTTTTTAAAAAAGAGTTCCAAATAAATCTGTAATGTGTACTTTCTAACAATAATACATCAAAGCCAATATTGTAATGCATTATTATATTACATTGTCTATGTATGTACACGGCAAATAAAAAAATGTTGATTTTACAGTATAATACTGGCATCCCAGTTACCAGTATTATATCGTAAAATTAACAGTAATAAACAGTAAAATGAGCAGTAATACGCTGCCGCGCATGCGTATTACTGCCGCGGCAGCATATTACTGCTTATTTTACTCTTTATTATTGTTAATTTTACGGAATAATACTGGCAACTGGGATGTCAGTATTATACTGTAAAATCAACATTTTTTGTTTGCAGTGTATATTGCTTTAAAAAAAAAATTAGCTGTGGATCTTTTGTAGTTTTTTTCTTTGAATGTACACTTCGATTAATGCGGATATGATTAATGTGGTGATATCGCGGGATAAATAAACTGAAGCAATCGTGGAAACCTGTATATATTTTATGTTATTTATGTATATATATTGTTTCAAACAAGCGAATCGGAATTTTTGATAAGTTATTATGACTTTACCTTAATGTGACCAAACGCCCCATAATTTTGAGGTCGCGTAGTTCACGTTTAGAGGGTAACCTTACCATTTTAATTTAAAAAACTTATTGAGTGTTAAAAGTTGAATTTATGAAGTTTTAAGAAAAGGACAAAGCACAAAAAGTTATACATTTTAATATTTTAAAAACTTTGAACTTGAAATCTATTTTAGGTGCGTTCCTAATTATATAAAAACATAACACCTATAGTTGTCGTCTGGTGCGTCCGTCCGCCTGACCGTCTGTCCGCATATAACAACGCAAAAACTACCCAACCGAATGGTTTGAAATTTAATACATATAAAAAGAATTTTGTTGAGTCATTTCAAATTTTATGAAAATCAAATCAAAACTTAAAAAGATATTAATAGAAGTTTTCTTTATTCTATTAACTCCTATCATACCTAATATATATATAATAAAAGCGCAAGTCATGTGACTGAGGAAAACAAATACGGACTAACGACATCTTTTTCCATATGCCAAGCAGCCATTTTAATTCAATTTTTTTTTTTCGAATAAAATTGCATAAAAGTTACATTTTTAGAAAGATCGTTAGAAAAAATTGTTTGCTTGAGAGATGAGTTGCATTCAAAAAGGTATAGATTCTGAAATAACTTCAGTGAAAATTCGGTTAACAGCCAAATATCTCAATCCATTAAAGTAAATAAACAAAATATTCATTCATCGTGACTCATATACAAATATTAAACCATGGAGGCAATCATTCGCAAAGCAAGATCTACATGGTGAATTTTACAGCGCTGTCTGGTGTTGAAAAAAAAAATTCGCATCTGTAAACGTAGCATACGTAATAAGAAAAAAAAAGCATCCTCAATTCGCTCATAGCAGACGATATAATTTATTTCACTGAAATGATAACGATGATTTTTTACTTTGTAAAACTAGTTATAGCACGAAACGAACACACCTCATTTGTCACGTTTAACGTACAATTTCCAACTTGTTTTATTTAGTCTTCTAGCTTTAAACGATTTAAAAAATATTTTTAGTTTTCTCTGACTATAATTTTCGATGAATAATACTACTATTCAGTCTTCCTGTCTCAAGGAAGAAGTCTCTCTTCCGGTATTTGTGATGCAGTCAAGTGTATCTACTGAATTGAAAAATATGTATGTTCGTTATTCTTTCCTTAACCATTTTATCTGTAATTTTATGACCAATTTATCACAGCCCTTCGTTGATGTTTTTGGATGCAAATAAATAAACATAAATGAGTTATTTTATTTTGTGACAATCTTGTAGATATATTGTTTCAAGAAAAATAAATCGAAATTTTGTTTTATGAATTATTAAATGGAATCGATTTTAAATGATTTTTGATATTTTTTTTTTCATTTCTACTGTAATTATTGCAGGATGATACTTCCTAATCAATCCGTCTCACAAAAAGACATTTTTTTTTTTTAGTGTGTGATGCAGATAAGGATGCGATTTCGTAAATAGGCACCATGCGGGCATGCCTGATGAGTAAAACATTATTTAAAGAAACTCAGTACCTCTCATTTTGATAAAAAAGTTGAATTTTAGATTTTTAAACTAAAATGAACTTTAACATCTCTAGAGAACATTATGCCCAATTCTGATGATGTGATAAATAGTAAAGGAGATTAATTTTAGATGTATCTCTTTAATATGCCTTTTATTTAAATAAAATGTTTAAACTCCTTCTTCTCAGTTTGTATTTTTTCATATTCTCTATGTAATCAC